>CM036571.1:5000000-6250000 GCA_020745775.1 Theristicus caerulescens
GCCTCAGTGTGCTGAGGCCCTGGCACAAGCAGGGATGTGCAGGCACTGCCTCGAAGCCCTGCCCAGCACACGGGTGCCCGTGTGTGCCCTGCACCGGGGGGCTCACACCCACACTCAACCTGCACCCCCGGGCTCTTGCTGGGGGCTGCCGTTCACCCACAGCGCTCCCTGCTCAGCCCGGCTCCTGGCCCCGCTGCCCAGGGTGGGCTGGATGAGGCCGGGCTGGCCCGGCTGCCGTGGCACCAGCAGGAACATCGAAGCCACGGCTTTCCACGGGCTTGGAGCCTCCTCTGCCCCACTGCCCCAGCCTGGGCGTCCCAGCACTAGGAAGACCCAGGTCCTTCCTCAGGCGTTTGATTCCCTCCTGTGCCAAGACATCTTTCCCAGCGTTCCCCGATGCCGGCGCTTTCCCACACCTCCCTGCACCCTCCCAGCAGCCCAGCCCCATGCATGCCCAGTGTGCCCGCTTGCCAATACCAGCTGCACCTAAGGGACTAATGCCCTTTCTGAAGAGGCCACCATGCCCCTCGGTGCCCCTGCTACTCTCCGACTCCACCACTGAACCCTGTCATTCCACAGACGCAAGCCCTGGGAATGGGGCAGCATCGCAGAGCCACCGCGCTCACACCGGGGATGGTGCCGCCAGGGCCCCGTTGCCAAGGTCCCTCTGGCGCGACAGACACAATGCACCCACGCGCAGGAGTCCCGTCCGGGGCCGGCAGCACGACCCAGGCAGGAGCTGGCGGCAGCGCTCACCCCGTGGGGAGAGCAGCCGGGGAGCCGAGCCACCGCCATGACTCTGCAGATCCCCGGTGGAGCGAGGACCCCAGGGTGCTCGGCTCCAGCACCCAGCATCCCGCCTGGCCCCGGCCGCAAACCCCAGAGCTGTCCCAGCCCTGGGGCAGCACAGGAAAATCTGGTTTCAAAGGCACTTTCCTATTTGGATGCTGGGCCCTGAGCAAGGGCGGCTGCAAGCCGGGGGCAGACAGGGGCCGGGGGCAGTGGGAGCCGGCGTGGGCAGCCTGTGCCTGCTCTCCTAATTAGCCTTTCTTCTTTGTTAAACCATACCCCTCCACCGGCTGCCTGTAATGCTTTAAAGAATGATAGATACTAAATCTAATTTAATCTACTCATTCACCCATCACTATAGTACTAAAATAGGAATATACCTATAAAAAGAGCATCACCAGGCAGTGTAGGCCTAAATTACAGCTATTGTGGGAAAACCAGTTTGCAAAGCTAAAATTAATGTCAGTGTTTTCAATATATTAACAAAAAGGAAAACATGTTTTTTGCGGCTTTAAAGCCTGTCCTCCACCATGCAAGCAAGGCGGCCGCTGCAGTGCGGGCGCTCGGCCGGAGCCGGGAGCCGCTGTGCCGGGTCTCGCATCCATGCGATGCTCAAGCAGGGGGAGAAACCAGGTTTGAAATGAACTCGCTGCTGCAACACGCTACAATATTGCTCGGAATAGACTTGCTCCCTAAAAATATAATATGCTAAACTTGGCAGCAGCCCTTTTAGAAAGGAATTTTCCAAGCAGCCTTTCGCAGAGGCTGTTTCCCAGTGGGCTGGGCGCTGCTCAGCTGAGCCTCCTGCGCTGCAGGCTGGGCAGCGTGGTGCGACCACGGGCACCGGGGACGCCCCTGGTGAGCAGCACCCAGGGGCAGCTCTGCAGCGGGTTTCAGCCCATCAGTACCATCAACCTGTGCTCACGTCCAGCCCCGCACGCACATCACTGCCTGCACCCAGGTCTGCACCGTGCTCCGACGCCAATGCTGAGCCTCAGAGCCCGGGTCTGTTCCAGGTCAGCACCGTGCCTCGTCCTGGAGCCATTAGCTGCTCGCTTATAATTACAGCGGTGACACTTTTTAAGCAGCGACCGGTTCGTCTGTTAACAAAACACAGCCACCAAAGTGTCCCTCTGTGCCCAGGTCCTTGCTGAGGAAGAGCTAAATGTTACCGTCAAGTCCCACCGAAGGACATGGTGCTCCCGCCTGCCCCGCCAGCACGGGCTGCTCTGCCATGGGCGTACACCCACCCTCTCGCCGCCCACCCTGCAGCCCCCTCCCCTCCCGGCCCCCCGGGAGCCCTGCTCCTGCCCCGGCGCTGGAGCATGGCAGGGTGGGGGCCGATTCCTGCACGCAGCACGGCTGCACCACGTGGAGTGCCATGAACCACAGCTCCTGCGGCTAGGACTGGGGCGGCCGCACAGCTGCGTGGGGGGAGCCGAGCTGAGCGAGCTGCAAGGTGCCCGCAGCCGCTTGGACGAGCCATTCGCACCACCAGAGCCCGTTGGTAGCTGGACTTTCCATGGCACTGGGCTAATTGAAGTTTTGCAGACAACTTCATTTCTTGGTCATTCCTTCAAATACCAGCACTGTTGAAAATGTCAGGACCAGGGAGCTATGAAACATGAGCAGCCTCCTCGGGAACAAATACAGCAAATGCCAACAAGCTCCTTGTGGGGAGAGCACGTGCCCGAAGGGGATAAGACCAGTTACTGCATGCAGACCCCGTGGCCTGCCAGCTCTTGGCCCCCTTGGCCAGCCCAGCCAGACACATGTCCTGGCACGGGAGGAGCCGGTGGCCAGCACGGGCCCCTGCAGCCGCGGGGCTCAGGCACCATCCGCATGTACGTGCCCACCCTGGGATGCCCAGCCATCTGCCTCCCTACATACACACGCACTCCAGACAGGGAACCGTAACCCAGGGGGTCTAAACCGAGCCCCCCACAGACCCCACATCACAACACCTTCGGGGAGAGTCAGTTAAACCCCTCCAGGCTGCTCTGGCTGTGCACAGGTGAGTTGAGCTGGCTGGCCAGAGGCGAGCTCCGCAGCGGGCGCGCACCCACGGGAGCAGCATTGCTCCCTGCGTGCTCCTCCAGCGCAGGCGTGCCGAAGGTGTGCAGGTCCAAAATCCAGAGCGAATTCAGGGCTGAAACACCAGGCGCCAGGCAAGCCCATTGCTCAGCCGGGCAGGATGAGGAGCCCGGTGGCAGCGTGTGCCCTGTGCCCCTTCCCCATGTGACGGCTGCCAGTGACGTCCCTCTGCCTGACGCCTCATTACAACACGCACCAGGAACACCCCGTCCCCAAGCGCTGGGTGCAGAACCTCAGCAAGGGACAAGCCCCGGGAAGAGGACGGAGATTTTGGCCTCCATTGCGCTCATTAGCTGGGTGAAAATCCAACTCCAAATCTCTTAATAAAACCCTCCTTCCTGGCTTGTAAGTCCAGACCTGCTGCCAAGGAGCAGGAGGCTTCTGGGAGAGTGGGGAGGAAGAGACACTAAACACGATGGCCAAATTAAAACAAACAGGGCAATGGGGGAACCAGGAGCTGCTGGGTACAGAGAGCCACACATCGGGGAAAAGCTTCTCCTTCCCAGGGACCCCAAACTCCACTTGTGCACAGCCCAGCTGGGCGCTGGCAGCAGGCAGCCCACGCCTGCCCGCAACGCTGCCGGCCCCTGCTGCCTCCAGCCGCAGCCCCGGGAGCCGGCAGGCAGCGCAGCCGGTCCATGCCGGAGTGCTCCGCAGGGTGAGCGGCACAGCCGAGCCCCTCGTGGCGGCCAGGGGACGAGGGGATCCCAGCCGGAGAGGGAAATCTCCCACGCTGCCGCCCACTCCCAACAGAGGCTCCGGGCCCCACACCAGCTGTTGGTTCAAAGCATCCATGCGGTCCCTTCAGAGGGACAGAAAACCTCCCGGGTGACGGGTGGGGGCGTGGGGACGGTTTCTGCTCAGTGTCGGATGTGCCTGGGCAGCTGAGCAGTGGCGTGGGGACCTCGGCGCAGACTGGGGAAGCCGAGACCGAAATCCAGCCCAGCCCCAGCTCTCCCCAGCCTCCGCCTGCAGGAGGATGCAATAAATCACGCACCCGTCTTGGCCGGCCTCTGCAGCAGCCCCCGCGTGAGCCCCGGCCCCATGCGCACCCCGCGGCCGCTGCTGCACTTGTATAACCAGCGGCAGCACCAGCTTTGCCAGCCCCATCTCCAGTGCACCGGCTGGAGCAACCCTGGGCCTTGCCGTCCCCACTGCCAGCGCGGCCACGCTCCGGCCGCAAGCCCTCTCAGACACAGGCTACAGACATCCCGAGGAACCGAAACGCTCCCCAGCCTTTCCCCACCGGGGCGGGAGGGTTTGCGCCCGCGCCGCCTGTCCTCGGCTGCCGGGTGAGCTGCGCAGGCCACGCCGAGCGCGGCGAGGATGCTATGAATTTTTAAACTCCTGAAAGCACAAATGGAGCAGTTCGCCTGGCTGGGAGATGGGATTTCCGACGCAGCAAAGAGGCTTTTGAAGAAAACACTGCCTCTCCCAAGCTGTGCTTCCCCCGGGACGACGAGCCCGGAAACCTGGTGCGCTGGGTCCAGCGTGGGACCTGAGGGCAGCCCTGCGGGACAGCACGCCCTGGCCAGAAGTTAAGGACCAAACCGGTGGCCTGGGCACCCTCTGGCCGGGCTGCCCGGTCCTGGGGCTCGCCCAGACCTGCCACCCCCCTGGGTCCCTCTGCAGCACCTTCCTGTCAACAGCAAGACAAACCCACGCACGCTCGACCCCGCGGCCCGGCTGCAGACACGCACGACGTGACGGCACACACACACATATGTGCACACGCGTGTGCATGCACAAGCTCATCACCTTCTTCCTGGAGGCCGCTCAGACCACGCAGGAGCCTCGTTCCTTTATCCGAGCATCCATCATCGCCCCTCACCTCTGCCGAACGGCAGCAGCACCGAGGCAGGGAAAGCACTGGACCCGTGCTGGCGGCTCTGCCTGCCGCACCGCCCACATCTCAGCCCGCTCTCCAGCCCCGGTCGCGCTCCCAGCCGCCTCAGCAGAGAAACCGGAGAAACCCCAAAGGAATCGCGGCCGAGGACCACGAGCCACCACTGCAACGCAACTCGCCGGTGCCGCGGGGCTGGTGCTGGAGAGGCCCCGCGGCCGGGGAGGAAGCAGTTAAGCTCTGACCCTCCGCCGAGAGGGAACCAGCCAGAAACACGTGTGAACCGGAAAGCAAAAAAATCCCCCGGAGAGGGTGACTTACCTGTTGGAGGTAGAGGAAGGTTGGAGGACAGGGGAGAGAGTGAGGAAGCATGCCTGAGTTGGAGACAAGGAGGCAGCCCGAGTTAGCCATGGAGCACAGCATGTGTCGACAGGTAGCCGTGAAGCTGCTCGCGGGTCTGTCCTCTTCCGCACACCGCTATCCTCGTCTTCCCGGCTCGCCCCTCGGGCTCTCCCCTCCTCGGCCGTCCCTCCCGACCCCTCGGCGCTAGTTAGGAGGGATTCATCTGCGGCAGGCCGGCTGCGCCGCGCGCCCCGGGAGCAGCGCTCGCCTGTTCACTTCGGTGCCATTAGACACTGGCACTGAGCGCACGGTCTGCAAAGGGTGTGTGTGAGCCAGAGCGGGAGCGGGGAGAGAGAAAGGAAGGGGAGGAGGAAGGGAGAGAGGGCGAGGGAGCGAAATAAAAGGGGTGGGAGTTGGAGGAGGAGGGGGAGTCCCCTGTGCATTCAGACATCAAACAGAGCTCTGTATAAAATGAAGAGAATCCGTAATGACATGAGAACAGCTGATCCCGCACTTAACCCCTCCGCCGCCGCCGCTCGCAGATGGCTTCCCCGCCGCCCAGGCAGCCCCATCGCAGCCCCCGGCCACGCGCTGCCACGCTGGGGAAGCAGGCGGGCAAGATGGGGCCGAGCAGGCAGAATCGTCTCCCTTCCCGGCGCTGGCTCCCAAGGGAAGAAGGGTCTTACCGGGAGTTTCGGTGATGCAACACGGGCACCCCGGGAAGCCGTGCTTAGCAGCCGGCACTTCCAGCCACGCAGCCCCCGCGATGGCAGCGCCTCGCCGCCACGCCGGGCAGCCGCGGGACTCCCCCACGCACACACAGCCGGACACATGCACACGCACCACGCTCTCCTCGGGAGACACACACGCAGACAGGGACAGCCGTGCTGGCAGGGACGGGCAGGGAGCCATGCAGCAGACCCAGCTCCGCCTCCCTGGAGAGGCACATACCTGCTCACGCCTGCAGCCCCGCAGCACGCATGGCCCCGCCAGCCACGCGCTGTGCCGCCATGGGCTCGCGCCACGGCAGGCAGGGCCAGCAGCCCGCCAGCCTTCCCTGCGAGAGGAGCCATGGCCGCAGCCTCGGCACTGCCTGCGCTTCCTGGGTGCCAGCGGCTTGGCCCCGCCAAGCGCAAAGCCATGTGAGCCCCAGGCAGGGCCTGCTCCCGGCAGCCTGCGAGCCCCGCCACCTGCCTGCCAGCCCCCGTTGGCAAGGGAGGCTTGGGGGACCCCGGGGTGACACACAGGGGCCATGCCCGCTGGCACCGGCTTCTCTACGCTCCCCAGAGCAATGGGGACCCCCTGGCCCGAGCACCTCCCACTGGCAGCGGGCAGGGTGCTGGCCCCAGCAGAGCTCAAGAGGCTTTTTGGCATTTTGGACTGGCCTGCCGGTGCTGCCGGCAGCCCTGACGCATCAACACTGCACACACCTCTGTCACAGCTGCCACAGCAATAGCCTACGTGCGGTGCCCACGAGGGACGGTGGGTGTGGGCACACACGTGTGCTCGTTTGGGTTCCTGGTCCCACCTCGCGCCTCCTCCTGTCACGGCACCGCGGCAGCCCCAGCACCCTCAGGTGCTGCAGAGCTCGGTGCTGGCACAGGGGTCCCTGCCCCGGTGCCCCACACCGCCGGCGCTGCAACGCGCCTGACGTCAGAGCCACGGCCAGCGACAAAGTAGCCGGGACGGCGTTGTGCTTGGGTATGTGGGAAATGAAACCTGGGCTCAGTTCAGTTTCCATCTTGGCCAAATGTGATGCACAAAGGCAGGTCTGTGCCAGCAGCTGCTGATGCTCCGTCTCCGCCGGAGCCTCCAGCACACGAACAGCCCTATTCGGAGGCTGGGATTTTCCACAGTATCCCCAGACATAGCGACATGCTGCAGTGTCCTGGTACACTCGCAGCGGTTCCCGTTTCTGCTGCAGATACTCAACAGCAGCGATGTGTGGCACGGCCGGCCCGGAGCCACCGGGCAAACCGGTGGAAACACACAGCTCTGGGAAAAGCCGTCCTGAAGAAGCGGCGGCCAGGGCTAAGGGGGTGCCAGCCCCCCCCGCAGGGTCCTGCTGCTGGGGTGACCACGCTCCAAAGGGACCGCAAGGTGCCAAATTGGGGAGGGGACGCCAGGCCAGGGGGATGGGTCTCTCATCACCACCGCCCCATGGTACTCAGAGCTGAAAGGAGTTTGGCAGCGACATCCACTACCAACAGCATCCTCCAGCCACCGCTCCCCACGAGGAGCACGGGCTGCAGCGAGCTCCCACGTCCCACCACAAAGTCTCGTCCTCCAGCCCCAAGGGACCACGAGGAACCCGATGCAGCAGTCCATCCTGCACACCTCGGTGCTCGGACCCCGCGCTCCCCGCTCGCCTCCAGCTCCCCTTCCCCCGGGGGTCCCATGGCCCTCCCTGGTGCTGCGCTCTCCCACATGCTCCAGCGCCCGGGGCAGGACGTGGGGCAGCTTTGCAAGGGCTAGGGGACAAGCACGTCCCTCCCAGAGCCCCTCGGGCAGCTGTGGGGAGAGGGGCCCCACCAGGCACCCACATGCACCCGAGCACCGCATACCACCCTGACGCGGGGTGAGGGACACCCTGGGCAAGGTGACGGGCAACTCCAAAGGCCTTGGGATGGTCCGGGCTCCACCACAGCTCCCGCACTGCTCTCAGGCGGAGGTGAAAAGGGAAGGGCATGGCCCAATGCTCTGGGCTTGCGGTGCCCAACCAAGCGAACCACGTGAGCCAGGAGCCGGCTCCAGGATGAGGTAATCTGCCCGTCCTCCCCCGCGCCGGAGCCTGGCTCCAGGCAGGGTGACTCAAAGGCGCTCCTGGCCGGTGGCAGCACCACAAGCCCTGGCACTGCCCTGAGCCAGCAGCTCGCGTCGCGGGAAGGTCCGGGCTGGCTCCAGCCGCAGGGCAAGGAGAGACGCTGTTCTCCTGCAGGGAGAGTGCACGGAGCGACGTGCTGGGCAGATACCCTGGCCCCGACCCCGCCGGTGCAGACCCTCACCACCGTCAGCGGCAGGAATTGGCCATGTTTCCCCAGGATAAATACCTCAGCAGTGGGGGAATTGGGCACAGCTCTTGTAGCTGAGAAGCGTTTGATTCTCCTCTCTCCCTCCTCCAGCCATCACCAACATCTGCCTGGCTGCAGAGAAGCCCTCACAGCAGCGGGGAGCCCCCGTGGGACACCGGCATGGCTGGGCTGTGCCAACCCACTGGCTGGCTCCAGGGTGGGGAACACTTCCCTGGTCACCAGCGGCTGATTTCCCTCACCCTGCTGCTCCCAGCCGCCCCGGCAGCGATGCCGTGCTGCAGCCCCAGCTGATGGCACCGGCGGTGGCACCAGGGCTGCACCGGGGCAGCCCCACAGCACCCGGGGCCCGAGGATCCCTGGCCAGGGCTGCCCAGCCCCGCGGAGCCACAGCCCCAGAGGAACCCCTCCAAAACTGAAGTCTCCTGGAATGAAAGTTTATTTATCTGTTTAATTAAGACGTGTTCACCAGGCGCACAGACCCCGTTCCATCTGTCTCACTTACAGCCGCGTCCCAGTAAAATTAAACCTAATAAATATCAGACAAGGGAAAGCAAAGGGCACATGTAAGATATATGATCAAAGGCAGAAGTTGCACAGGGCTGCAGTTCTAAGCACATCTTTCTCTCTGCCCTTCGGGGATGGGTTGGCGATGCGCTCCCATGCACAGGATGGGGCTGGCTTTCCTTCAAATCAGCACTATTTTCATTTTTTATTTATTTTAAATGAACCCTTGAGGGCTCCTTGGTTTTGTTTTCTGGAAGAGGGAGAACAACACAGCACCGGGACAGGAGTGGCCTTGGCCGCTGGTCCGGAGCCCAGCGAGGCGCCGGAGCTGAGGGGCAGAGCCTGTGCTGGGAGAGCTGACGAGCGTGCGCCCCTGAACTGCCGAGGGAACCCACTGGGGCAAGCGTAACCCTTCGGGCTGCTCCCAGGCAGCTGGGATGTACTGGCCATGTGTGGTCGGGAGCTGGCCCGGTGGCAGAGACCTGCCAGGAGGAGCCTAAGGTGGCCAGTGCGGCACTGCCGGCTCCCGCTCCCGGGGAGATGCCAGAACCGCCGGGCACTCAGCTCCCCTCCACGGCACGCTCGCCTCCACCATTTGGAAACTATATCCGACAGAAACGAGGGCTGTGAGGTCTGCTGGAGCCCTGGCCAGGGCTCTGCCTCGGAGCCTGCCTGAGCAGCGCGGAGTGGCTGCAGCACATCCCACGCATCCAGGTGCCCCCACGCATGTTGCACCAAGCCCCTGAGCACACATCTGAGCCCCTGCTGCCCACTGAGGGCTGCCCCAAACACCATGTCCAGCCCCCCAACCCAGCCCTGCACGGGATGCAATGGGAAATCCTAGACCCCAGTGCTGCAGTCCTCACCAGGACGCCATCCCACATCCTCTCCTGGCAGAGAGGGACAACGTGGTGGCCCACAGACCTACCAAGGATGCACCAAGGGGACGCAATGCACCACCACGGGTGGGCTGCAAGTGTCTGGTGTTTAATGGGAGCCCTGTGGCACCCCCCAGCACGCTTCTGCAGCGCAAAGCCAGGGCACAAGCCTGGACGCTGCTGCTCGGGAGAGCTGCCAAGAGGGGCTGCAGGTCAGGCCAAGGTGCAGCCACCGCTGCGAGGACCGGCAAGGTTGGCTGCTCCCAGCCTCCACGGGGTCAGCCTGCAAGCACAGCACCGGCGGCCCTGCAGCACCCAGGGAGCAGGGCACCCATCTAGTCCTCTCCTCCCACCCACTCCAGAATGCCCCCAAGCCACGGCTCTCATTAATTAAAAGCTCATTAGTAGTTAGTCATAGACATAAAGCGATTAGATGAAGGCGCTGACGGATCTGAGCTGCCGTGAAACGAGGGGAAGGTCCCGCGTGCCCCGTTGGCTCGGCTGCAGAGAGTAACCCAACGCTGGGCACAGACCAGGACAGCAAGAAGGGACCGACAGAGATGACGGGCGAGAGCACCACGTGCCCGCGGGCTCTGCCCTGCTGCAGAGAGGCCCCTGCCCACCGCCCCAGCACCTCCATGCCATCGCTGTGCTGCTGCTCCCTCTGCCCACGCTCCCCCCAGGCTCTCCCAGCCCCTCTGCACAAGGGTAGCACCACCATTTACTGGGACTGGACTGGGATGCCTTTCCCAGAGCATGACGGGCACCAAGAAGCGTGGGAAGAGTGGGGAGCCATAGGGGCTGTGCAGCCTCCCAGGCAGGGGTCCCCCGACTGCAGGACCCGCTGGCACAGAGCACGCGGCACCGGCAACAGCACAAACCAAAGCGCTTCCTCCTGCCACCGGCATCGCCAGCCCCGGCCACACCGCAGCTCCCATGGCCGGCGCAGCTCACACCGTCCCAGCACCACGTGCTGCCCCGAACCCCCGCACACTCCCCCATCTCTGGAGACACTCATGCAGCCATCATAGATTCCTGGTTTCTTGCTCCATCTCTAAAATACACTTGGTTTAAACTAACCACAGGCATACTGGAACCCGATATGGCCAGTATGGACCAGCCCTGCCAGGGCACAGGGACCCCCGGGGAGCGCGGGTGGGATGTTGGGGAGGGTGCCCCGGCTCCCTGGGGATACCTGGCCGAGCCTCCTCTGCACCCAGTTAAACTTCTTCCCCCTCTTCCCACCGCTCCTTCCTCCTCCGACGGCTCTTGGGAGGTCACTGGAGTCCCCCCCGCTCTGAACTTCCACAGAAGCTGGAGATTGTACTGAAAACCTCCGCTCTGCGCCTTCCCAGCACCCTCGCTGCTGCTGACCCAGATCCTGCCTCTGCCCCAGGCTGCCGCCTCCCTGCCTGCCATGACCATGAGGTCACACATGCCAGGCAGGGCCGGTGATGTCACCAGCACCCAGGTATGACCTCACCAGGTGAGGAGGGGACCATGACCAACACACGGCAAGTATCTGGGACAGCAGCTGTGGCAGCCGGGAGAGGAGCAGAAATGCAGAGAAAGCACATGAAAATTTAATGGGATCTAGGGAAAAACACCACCTCGCTGAAACTTTCCTCGCCCGCTGTGGGGGCGGGGGGGGATGGGACAGGGTCCTGTGGACACTTCCGACGTCCGGCTGGAGCTGCCAGCGCTGTGCGGAGCAGGAGAGCAGCTGGGCCAGCACCTGGGGACGTCCCGCTGCCCCTTGTGCCATCCCTCCTCTGCCCTTCAGCGAACATGGGGAGAGTCGGGACCCTCAGTGCTCTCCACAAAACCCTGGAGCCTGGGTTGCAGCAGTCCCATGAGATGCGCAAGCAGGGAAGCTGGCATCCCCCCATCATCCGGCACGAGCAAACGGTGCCCAGGCACCCCCCCGCAGCTGGCCACGTCCGAGCTCTGGGCTCACTGCGGGACACGTAGCAGCTCCCGCGGGGACACGGTTTACACCTGAGGTTGGGCAGGACAAGCAGAACCCTGTCACCACAGCGGCGAGAGAGCCTGGCTTCTCGCCTTCAGCCAGCACGGCCCTTCCTAGAGCCCTTTCACTTGACAAAATATTTACATGAAATGGCAATTAGGCTCCCTAGATTTAATGAGAATTAACGTGCAGGCAGCAGAACCGTGGCAGAACAGATGCTGCTGAGCACCTCAAGCTCGTGGGCTGGGTGGGCAGCGCTGGCAGGGCTGCGGCAGGAAAAATGGCTGCACTGCACTCTGCAGGGTGCCCTGCACCAGTGCTGCCAGGGCCAGAGCTATGGCCACCGCAGGGCCCGGTGTAGGATGGAGGGTGATGCAGGAATGATGGAGGGTGATGCGAGGAATGAGCAACTGCAGACCTGGGGACCTGAAATGCTGCATTCCCAGAGTCCCCCCTTCCCCGAGATCAGACCTGCTGCCTGACGAGGGGTTCCCAAGAAAACGCACCCCCCCAAGCTGTGCAGTGCTGCACACCGGGCTTGCAGGCTGCAGTGGGGGGCTTCGGCAACAACCCATGGAGCACCAGTGCAAGAGGCAGGATGGGACGGTCAAGGCTGCCCAGGGGGGTTAGCAAGTCCCTGAGCAGGGGCGAGAGCACGGGTGTGCGTGGCACCTGCTGGTGCTGGACACGGGGCAGCCCGGGCTGGGATGCCACCAGGAGCAGCAGACAGGTGACGTGGGCAGAGAGGGAGTGCCAGGCAGGAGGTGCTCTGGAAGCAGGCACTCAATCCTCATTATAAGGCTTTTTAAATGCACAGACAGGATATTAGCGTTTAAACAGGCTCTAGGACTCCAGGGCAAACTTTAAAAATCATAATATTTATAGAACCCTCCTTCCACTCGCCCCACATGCTCTTTATTTCGCCTGCAATTACTGCTAATTTGAAGACATTTTGCTTTGGCATCTTAGCCTGTTGCGGTGTCGATTACTGAGCCACCCGCTGCCGCCTGCCACCGCAGAGCTCCCCGCAGCGCTCCCGACGGCGGCCACGCTCCTGCCATACAGGGAAACCAAACCCCTCCGCTTCCTCCCATGCCCGCGACGGAGAGACGCCTGCGATGCCAAGAAATGATGCTCAGCCGCTCTGCCGGGAGCAAAACCCTCAGCTGGCCTCTCTCCCGGCAGGGCTAGGGATGCCGCTGCACCCCGCACGATGCCGAGACCCGGCTGTGCCGGGCTTGCTGGCTACGTGCATTGCACGGGACGGGTAAGGGAGACCCTCAAGTGCCCCTGCGCTGCCCACCGCCCCAGGCAGCAAACGCATTGCGGGGAGCTGTGCTTGGAGCTCCCACTGGGACAGGCACCCCGGCGCTGCTGCCCCGCACCCTGCACCAGCTGGAGCTCTGCGAAGCCATGCGGCGCCTACAGAGCCGCAAGCGGAAACTCCAGAGCAGTTTGCTTTCACAGCCGTGGCGGCTCATTAAGTCCCTGGGCAGAATTAACGCCCTGGCAGGAGAAGGCTCTGCGAGCCCCGATGGGCTCCTGACCGGCGGCTGCACCGAGATCTCTCATGACAAAGCACCTTACGCCTGAAAGCCGCTTCTCTGAGAAACAATGAATTCGCATTATCCTCCTCTGCCCCGTAAGCTCCTTTCCCCACGTCCCCCTTCACCGGCTCTGTCTGCTCTGCTCCTTGCTCCGAAATCCAGGGGACTGCAGCTCCCCGGAGCATGTAATTCCCCAAGGGCTGCCACGGCCCCTCACCCCCCACCAGCTCAGCCAGCTCCAAGGGAGCAGGAGCAGGAGGGAGGGGGTGGAAGAAACTGGTGCCACTGGCTTAAGCCCCAGTTCATGGGCTGGGATGCCACAGGGAGCCCCCCAGGACGGCGCAGAGCCTGACGCTTAGCCCAGCTCCTGCACCTTTGGGGAGGATGTGCAGCCCCACGGGAGGCTGCTGGCCTCTGTCCCCTTCCCCTCTGCTCACTGTCCCAGCCGCGCCAGGAGAGGAGCTCGCACCCACATGCAGCATCCCATCCCCGGCCACTGCAAAGTGCCTGGACAGACCCCATCACGTCCCCCTCCTCCCTGTCCCCACTCAAAGCCCTTGGGACGGCCGAGGGGGTTTCAGCCGGTCCCCCGCCAGCTGCCCCCCGGACGGCTCAACAGCTCCGCTCACGCATGGAGCCTGAGCCCCCGCAGAGCCCAGCGCTCCCGCCTGGCTGTGTCCCCGGCTCCCGGCTCAGCGGGGGCCGGCCAGACCGAGCCACACAGCCCCATGGGCTGCAAATCACCTGAATAGGGGCTGCGGTGCCGCAGCTGCAGAGGGACCTCAGGGTCCCCACAGGGATCTCGGCGGCCTTGGCCACCGACTTCAAGCTTGGGATTGTATCCCAAGTGCAGGGGCCACCCCGCAAGCGGCCTCCAGATCCTGGGTGGGTACCGGTGGGGGACAGACCCCCAGGCGAGAGAAGCTGGCTGCTGCTCCCTGCAGACCCATCACCCGAACGCCCCGCTGCCATCACAGACCCGCGTCCCTCCCAGCACAGCCCCCCGGGCAGGCTCTGGAGCCCACCACTCCCCGGCAGCAGAGATGTGCCCGAGCGGCTGCTCGCTGACCCGGCGCAGCCGAGAGGGGACAGGGGCGGAGGGGTGGTTCTGGGTGGCTTCTGGCCACCCTGGGCAGGCAAGGGGGCTGCTGCCTGTGGCCAGCACCTGGGGGGAGCTTGGAGGGAGTGGAGGAGAGGCAGGACAGTGGGCTGGGGGTGCCCTCAGGCAGGGATGAGGCCATAGTGCCCAGGCAGGGAGCCCTGCCCACCTCCACTTCTGCCCCGTTCCTCCCCGATGCCAGGCCTGCCTCCAGCATCGCAGCCCGTCCCCTGCCCACTGGGAGGAAAGCTATCCCTGGCCAGCCACTCAGCCGGGAAGCAACAACAGCAAGAAACAACCCCGATCCTGAGCAAAACCCCAGCAGAGAGGGAGGGGAAATGCCCACCCTTGGAAGTGGTACCTACCCAAAAATACATCATCATGTCGGCAGCAGGGTGCTGAGGGGCTCCGCGGGATGAGCGGGAGGGCGGTGGGCTGCTCCCTGACGCCGGCTGCGCTGGGCACCGCTCCTCCTCGGTGGGCTCTCTCCCCTCGGGCGCTTGCTGTCAGGCTCCAGCGCCAAGGGCTGGCACGGACGGGTGCCCTGCGTGCTCGCCTCCCTCCCCGGCACGGCGTGGTCGCTCGCCGTGGGCCGCCGCACGCTTCAGAGCCAGCTGCCGGCATCCGACATGCTGCTGCTGGGTGGGCTGGAGAGCAGGGGCCGGAGGACGGATGCGGGGACAGCCCCGGGCGCACGGCAGGGCAGGGGCTTATTCACCCCAGGGAAAAAAAAACGGGAGAGGGAGGGATAAAAATGAAATCCTCTCTGGCGTCTTTAAGAGCAAAAGGAAGGGCAAGTGTGCGAGGGGGAGCCGACCTGCTCCCCAGCCGGAGAGCCCGGGCGGGGGTCCGGGGCCCGGCGGCCGGGCTGGACGTTGGGGGGTGGCCGGCAGCAGCAGCGGCAGCGTGTGCGCTCACGGTGCAGCGTGGGCTCCGGTGCTGACACTCGGAGGAGCCGATGTCCTGCCTCAGCATTTTTCAAGCTACCCTGTCAATAAGGGAATCAGTCGCTCTCGCGGTTAACCTGCCGGCTCCCGGCACCCCCTCAGCGGGCAGCGGTTTGCACGGCTGCCCACTCCCCATCTCTGCTCCTGGCAGGCAGGGATGTTTGGCCAGGGTCCGGCAAGGCCCTGCCAGGATGAGCTGTCTTGGGGGGCCCAGCATCACCCACTCTGCAGGATGTGGCCGGGCTGTGGCCCGAGGGGGAGCAGAGCCAGCAGCCCCCAGTCCCCGTTTGCAGGAGCAATGGGGACAGTCCCTGCACAAGCCGGCTGTCCTGAAGCCCGGGATGTGGCCACTGTGGTCAGCACAACAAGGGCACCCAGATGTCCCCACTGGCACTGGGACAGTGGCCGTCCCTTGAGTCCCAGCATCGCACCCCAGCAGACCCCCAGGACAGAGGCTGGACTGGGGAGAGCCGCGGGACCGGCCGAGATCCCACACGGGAGGCGGGGGGAGAGCCGGCCGCAGGGTGGACCACCGGGACAAGCCTTGCTCGGGCTCTGCCTGCTCCTCCACCCCTGGGGCAGCGGGGCTCCTGGGGCGAGCTGGACCTTCCCCGCAGGCACGGCGGCTCAGCAGCAGGGCAGTGCTGCTTGTCAGGCACTAAATCTCCCGTCCTCCTGGGGCACCGCTCGGCGGAGGAGAGCGAGGGGACTGTGTGCGCTGAACCACACGCGGAAGCAAGGGAATAAATAAGAATAAGGGAAGGCACAGGAGCGAGAGGGGTGGCAGATCGGTCTCTGGGGCCCAGCTGGCTCTGACATCTCCAGCCCCATAATCGTATTCAAAGCAGAGCCAGGCTGAGGCATTTCTCCTCCAGCAGAGCAATAAAAGAAAGCAACACTCTCAATAATTCAGCACCAGGAGAGGGTGATAAAGCAGAGGAGTCACCACTGCAGGCAGCTGGGGCGAGGGGCTTCCCACTCCTTCTTATATCTTGGTGATCAAAACCCTCTCCTCTTTCTCTGTGCCCTGCAAACACAGCCCCAGCCACGGCCCAGGGCCCCACGCTGCTGTGCGGGACGTGCTCTCAGAGTGCACCGGCTGCACAGAGACCCAGGGCAAAGGGGCCCAACGCAGCAGATTAAAACCCTCTGTCACCATGCAAGCCGAAACCTGAGGGTCACTGGGCAGAGAGGCAGCGCTGTCCCGGAGCCAGGGGAGGGGCTGGCAGCAGGAGTGCTTCCCCAGCTCGGCTCCCTGTCCCAGCTCTCTTCCCAGCGCTGTTTCACCTCCTCTGGCTTCAGCATCCCCAGCCCCACGTCCACGCCTGCCCTCGCCCCAAGGCACCTTTGCAAACAGCACCCCGTCACCCTGCAGCCATGTCCCAACTCTCCCATCCCAACCGGGCTCCAGGGCTGCTCGGCCGCAGGACACCGACCCCGCTGCTGCCTCCCCTCCGCTGCAGGGCACATCTCTCCAGACAGCAGCCGTGCAGCCACAGCCTGGAGTGCTCTGGGCACCCACAGCCCACCGCAGCCCCAGGGACCGACCAGAGTGCCACCCGTCCCCTGCACACAGCCGGACACCAGGAGGGAGCGAAGCCCTTGCTTTGGCACAGAGAGCGAGTTGCAGAGACACCAGTATGAACACAAATGCAAAGGTGGGGGCAAGCCCTGGGCCCACAGGGAGCTCCCTGCCTGTCCTGTTGCATAGCCCCAGCGATCACCCGTGCCTTGCCTGCCCTGCCCACACTGTACCAGGGTTGCCACGTTTCCTGAACGGCCCAGCACGGAGCCAGCCAAAGCTCGGACTCTTGCTCCTGCATGGAAACAAACCACCACGCCGCAGCAGCCCCGGCACCCTGCGCCCCAGCCCCGCAGCCGACTGACACGTTTTCCCCCCAGGCTCACACCCACAGCCCAGCCTTCATCCCGTTAATCCTGGCTCCTGGTTCGCGCTGCCTGCGAGCCCAGCTCCTGCCCCAGCCTTCCCACTCCTTCTAGCAGCTCCTTTTCCACATTTCTCATGGTGTCTCAGGACCCTTCTGGACCACGACCCCCTCCCAGAGGGTCACCTTCATCCTCATCCTGCCAATGACAGAGATAAGAGCACTCCCCCCAATGCCTCTTTCCTCCATCACTTTTGCACAGTGACACCTTCCCAGTGCCCAGCACCACCGCCTCGGCCGCTGCCACCCCCCAGTCCCGCTGCTGCACAAGCACATCCAGACCAGTGCCGGGGCACGGGGAGATGGAGGTACAAGCATCCTCATCCCCAGCCCTTTATCTTATCTTTGCTCCTCTGCTTTACCGGCTTGGACCAGGGGGGAGCATGGGTTTGTGCTGTACTCAGCAGGATGGACCTTTGGGGGCACCTAGTCCCCCCACCCTGCGATGGGACCAGAGTCTACTGCCACGAAGCCCAGCAACACGAAGTTATGATGGGAAGGAGCCATCCCCGTCTGCCCAGCGGGCACTGGGCTGGCAGGGGACATCTGGCCCAGCCACCCCCCTCACATGCACGAGCCAACGCCTGCCCGAGTTGGGTTTCAGCCTGGGGGACGCCGTGAGCTGGAGTGACACCTCACAGCAAGGGCTGCAGGGGCAAACACTCCGCAGCGGGCAACTGCTGGTTCAGGGCCAAGACCCGGGGCTGGGGGCTGGTACCACCCTGGTAAGGACAGGGTCCCCTCAACAGGCTTCCCCAGGGACGGCTCCCGGGAGCCTCACAAAGCACAGACAGACAGACAGCAACGTCAGCACACACGGACAGCTCACAGACACCGCAGCCCTCGGCCCTCTTCACCTGGGACTCATGCCACTCACGTCACGCCTGCGCGGGGGCTTGGCGCCCCGTGGGTGCCGGGGGCTGCTGGCGGAGAGGAGCGGGCAGCCTTCCTCCCAGCCCTCCCCGGTGCACGGCTCTGCGCCTGCCCGCTTGCCCTTGCCGGACCCCGGAGCCGCGGGCAGAGGGTGCTGCCCTGTCCCACCCGGCCCCGCGCAGCTCGGGCAGCAGCACCCATCACCTGCCCCTACACATGCAGGTTTTAGCATGCAGTTTTATCATGCTCAGAGGGACCCTGAGCCCCAAGAGCACCGGGTCAGGCTGCACAGCCAAGTGGCCCCAGGAGCCGCTGCCCGAGCCCCAGAGCAGCCCCTCGCCTCTCTGGCCCGTCAGAAACAAACGCCTTCATACCTTTTATTCAGCCCAGCTCCTCCTGCGGTGCTCGCGCTGGGCTCTCTAAGAAAAGACAAGAAAGAGGAGGAAGAATTAAAATCAATGATCATCATTGCTAACCTGCCTACAGTCAATGCTATTTGCTCATTGACTGGCAAAGTGTTCGAATACGAGCATGAACGCGAGCATTATCTCCCCAGGCGCGCTGGGAAACCTGCCCTGGTTAAGAGCTGGCAGCCTGGCTGGGGGTTCAGCCCGGGGCGGCCGAGCCCCGACACCAAGCAGCAACACCGCCTGCCTGCACTTTGTGACGGGAGCAGAACCCCTGCCTCCAGCTCTGCCAGCGTACCTCGAACCTGCCCCAGCTCCTGTGGACCACGGGCCCCTTCCTCGGCTTCCCCAGACTCTGCAAGCACAGCCCTGGCCCCACACACAGCCCACGGCTCAGTGGGGTTGGACAGGACACAGCTGTCACCGAAGCGCCGGACGCCCAGCCGGTTCGGCATGCCCAAGCCCTCCGCCCACCCCAGCTCGCTGCACGCACCCAAGGATGCTCCTGCATTTCTGCCCCCCGGCAGTGCCTGTCCATACCCCTCGCACCCCGGCCCAGCGTCACATTCCCGCAAGGAGCGAGCCCTGCGGCACACAGCTCTGCCGCTGCCGTCCCGGCTCTGGGCACTTCTTGGAGAATATCGTCAAATTTCAAAGAAAACTTCCTGAAAGCTGCACTTCAACTAATTGGCTTTTGCAACATTGCCAACCCAAATGTTCATAAATCATGTCAGACCTTAAAAAATAATGAGAACAGCTTATACATCACGAGAGTTTTTCAAAAAGAGTAAGCGAGGGCTGTTTCTGTTTGTGAACTGCTTCCTGGGGGACCTGGAGGTGTCGAGTCCCGCAGCCTCTCCCTGCCCGCCCAGGCAGGCATGAACAGCTCTACTTTTAAACGCCGGAGCTGTGATGCTCCTCCAATCCCCCGGCCCAGACGGCAGCACCGTAAGACGAGGCAGCCCTGGGTGCGCAGGAGTGGGTGTAGGGACCCCGCGCCCGGGGCTGGCCGGGGACAGAATGAGCCTGTCCCCGGGGTCAGGCAAACAGACGCTGCTCCAAACCCACGGCCGGATCCCTGCGAGAGCATGGCCACGGATGGTCCGGAGGTGCAGCCACACGTGGCGGTGGCTTGGGAAGAGAGGAGCCGGTTCCCAGGCACTTCTGTTAGCAAACACCGCTCTTAGCCGCACAGCAGGATAATCAATTATGGTAATTCCTGCCTCAATGAATCAGATTCATGGAGGAGCACAGCTCATTAGGCTGGTGCTGACTTCCATTAGTGCTCTTATGATAAAAACCCTCCAGAAAGCTCTCGCCCAGCCAGACACATTTTCCATGCTTGGGGGTCTTCCCTCCCTGCCCCCCCATGCCACCCATGGGGCAGACTCAGCCGTGGGACACCGGTGCCCCAAAAAAGTTGGTCGGGAACTCCCTGGTCCCCAGCAGCAAGGGGACATCCCCGCACAGCCGCAGGCCTGGCAGAGCCTCCTGCCCTCCTGCCTCGCAGCAACCGCTCCCGAGGTCTTCCTCAGCTTCGCCAAGAAATCGCTCCCCAGGATCCCCGGCAGGGGAAGGCAGGAGACGGCAAAGCGGGAGCAGAGAACTCCAGCGCGTGCTACAGCAGGTTTGGGTGTGCTGGGAACCCAGACAGCCTGTTTGGCAATGAATAATTGAAGGACGCTCACTCTCCTCGGGGAGGTACAGTGATGGGTAAAATCTCATTTCCCAAACACATTTCCCAAGGAAGGCACCTTCTCAGAAACTCCCCACAGCAGCTTGGGGCCCCGGCAGTCGGGATGCGCCACGCTCGCCTGTGCGGCTGGGGAGCTCGCCGAGCCCGGCACCAGCCCAGGCAAAAATCTCAGGTGGTCCCAGGCACCACAGGGACCGGGATGCTCAGCCAAAACCTCCCTGTCCTGCCACGTGTGCCAAAGCAGGCGAGGAAAAGCAGCAGAGCACTGATGGGAGGTGAGCTAGGAGCAGCTCAGGCTCTGGGCGATCAGGGTCAGCGTTACTGGGGCAGATCTTGCCCCTGCCCCTGCTTTTCTGGCAAAGCTCCGGGCTGATCCACTCCAGCCAGGCAGGAGACAGCCCTGGGTACCTGCTGAAGCCCTGAGCAGTCTCACATGGACCCACATCCAGAACGGGTGAGCCCAGCGCAGGCCAGCTCATAAGCAAAACCCAACTCAGCTAAGACCACTTGGATCTGAAGTGGGGTATCCGCACGGGGCCCCCTGGAAATGCAACCTGTGTCACCCAGCCCGGCAGCTGCACGGGGCCCCACGGATGCTGCACCCCAACAGCCCCCATCCCCAATTTGCAACCATGGGACAAACCCTGCAGCAGGCCTAGGCTAGCTGCCCCGCTCCGCTTTGCTGGGAAACTTCTCAGTAGTTTTTCAAAGTACGTTTTGACCCCCCTTCCCTCCACCAAAAATCCTAAATTAATTTTGCTTTTAATTAAATTCATTAGCAAAGATTATCTGGCTGAGGAAAAATAATATCCTGCCCCTCCCCCAGCAGCCCTCTCTATTTATATCCCCTATATACATAAGCAGCAGCGAATATTTCTTTATGGGCCATTAAAGGTTTAATGTTTAATTTATAACCACGTTCTCTGGCGGGCGGGATGGCCAGGCACAATGTCAACACTTTTAATTAAATGAGAAGGAATTTTTTTTAACTAAGATAAAACGCCCCGTTCCCAGCAGCTCCTGGAGGTGTGTGGCAGGAGCGGGCAGGGGGCTGGGGCCATCCCGTGTGCAGGCAGCGCTGGCTCCCGCTCTCGGGCTGTGTTTCACCACCGTCCGGCTCTGCCCGGCTGCCTGCTGCAGAGCCGGGGCCGTGCCGCGCTGCCGGCCAAGAGCTGCGGGCAGAAGGTGCTCGGGCAGCACCCAGAGGAGCCCCGGCTCGTGGTGGGGCTGGGTGAGGGGCTGTCACCAGGACAACTTTAGGGCTGAGTAACTGTTTGGGAGAGTCCCCACACCGGTGGCTCCAGTCCAGAAAGTCCAGTCACTCCTTGGGGACAGTGACACCCACATGGCGCTGCCCCCTCTTTGGTAACCCCCTTCCCAATACTGCAACCGGCCGGCTCCTGCCTGCCCAGGGGACCTGCTCCGCCTCGCCGAGCCCAGCCATAGGCATGGGCAGGATGGGCAAGGGCCCTGGCACAGGGCTGACCACCAGCTCCAGCTGCAGGTTCCTCGGGGGCAGAGGTGAGTGTCGCACCGCGGGGCGAGGGCTGCCGTGGGCACGGGCGATGCTGAGTGATCTGCAGCTCCCCCCGCCCAGGGAGAACCGTCTCCTTTGGCAAAGGACAACCGGAGCCCTTCAGCCCACAGGGAGGGGACGGCGTGACCCAGGGAGTGTGCCCGCTCGGCACAGCCCCTGCCACCATCGCCAGTCTTAACTCCAGTTACCAAAACACCAGCCTGAGTAATTGCTGTGAATCTTTCAACCAAAATTCTTGCTGCAACTTCTGCTCATTCCCCAGCACTTCCTCCCACCAGCTCGATGATGGCAGCTCTTGCAGCATCGCCACCTCTTCCCTCCCAGCGCGCCGCGCTTCCGAGGAGGACAAAGTGCTTCCAACACATGCATTGCCCATAACACCCGCTGGCAGAGCCGCGTGGCACCCGCTTGCACGGCTGGCACCACCGGAGGAGTCTGGCATTCCTGGCTCATCCCGCTGGCTTCCCTCCCACAGCCTCTTGTCTCACCCCACATCGGACACGGGGGCACAGGAGCGAGGGGGGAACGTGTCCTGCCGCACAGCCAGCCCGCGTGGGGCTGGGCACCTCCCGGGCGCGTTCGCAGTGCTCTCCCAGCAGCGGCAGCCTCAGCTCTTGGCAGCGGGAGAGCACAGCCCTTCCTGCCTGGAACCCAGAGAGGGGTGGCTCTGAGTAGGCAGGTTCCCATTAATGGAGTATTTTATCTTACGGGAGAGATTAAATCTCTGTACAGAGAAGCGCAAAAGAGCTGAGTCAGCAGCTGGCTGGGGGGCGGCAGGTTCAGCCATAAGCATTTGGCTCCAGCACAGCACTCAGTGCTTCACCCTCCTGCAGCCACGCTCCACCAGGCAGCGTCCAGCCCCGAGCGCCTGGCGCGCACCCCTCTCCCTGCCCCGGCGAGCACCGGGCTGGCTGGAGGAGCCACAGGCGGCATGGGTGGTGGACCAGCCCCAGTCCCCTTGTACCGCCTGGCAGCCCCACGCCAGTCCTCTGCCATGCTGCTGGGCACCAAGCGAGCCAAACACCCTGTGGCACCAGTGAGCTGCCTTCCTCCCTCCTTCCTTCATCATCCTTGGCACAGCAAGGACGGGTTGGCAGGAGGTGTCCCGGGGCAGCCACTGTGCCCACAGGAGCGTGCCAGGGCGCTGAGGTCCAGACCTCATCCAGGGCACGGCCCTCGGCAAGCAGCACAGGTCCCCAGCCCGTCCCTCCCCGGAGGGCTCTGCCGCCCGATGCCTGCCCACACCGCGACGGGTGCCCCTCGCAAAGCCATGCCGGTGCTCTCATGGACACAACTCTCACGTCCAGCATGGGTCCGCGTTGGCTACGAAGCCAAGTAAGCGGCAGAGTGGCCACTCGCTGCTCACGCACCCACGACCACACACGGGCGCACGCGAGGAGCAGGCGTGCGAGGGCTGGCCACCACCGTTGTGAGCCAGGGAACAGAGTGGTGATGGCACCGTGCCGCTCACTAAAAGCATGAGTGTCACTAAATCAATAATTCATTTACTTTAATGAGATAAGTACTTTGAAAACTAATTGCAAACCTGCTCCATTTACTCCAACCCGTTATAGCCTTTAATGTAAATGGCAGAAACACTGCTGGAGGAAGGGGAAGGGCTTTTGGTGGGAGATAGTGTGTCGTCCTTCCCCCTTCTTCTAAGAAAGAGAAATATGAGTCATAAACAGGGACGGTGAAAACTGAACTAACCGGCCAAATCACCGCGTGGAAGCACTGATGGTGGAGCGAGGGGAGCACCCAGCCCACCCTCCCGGGGCCACCACTGTCCCTCTGCACATGGTGCCACCACAGAGGGGTCTGCCAAGAAACCACCCCCAAAGGGCTGTCACCAGCACCGAGGAGAGGATGGAAGGGCACAAAATACAGCTGGCACGTGGGAGCTGCCGAGGGCACGCACCACGGCTGGGAGCCGCTCTGCCCGGCGCTGCGCCCTGGGTGGAATTAGCAGAGCTGATGGGCCACCAGGCAGAGAGAGAAACCACGTTTGGAGCCCTGACTCAGGTGCGGCGGGGAGCGCTTCCCCAGCCTGCTGCCATCGCCGCTGTCCCGGCAGCGCCAGGGCTCACAGTTCTGCCTTAGGCAAAACCCACCAGTGCTCTCCTGGTGCTGCCTGTGCTGGCATCGGGGCAGCAGAGGGGATGGGGCACCGCTCTTCCAGACCCCCCCCAGCCGGACCACAAGCTGGCTGCCGCACACACTGCAGGTGGTCGCTATAACGATTCACGGCTCGTTATAAAAATCACCGCCGTATCGCTGGCACAGCATCCTCCAACGCCAGCCGGCAGCTGCCAGCTCCTCCTGCCTCAGCAGGAGCTGCCCCTTCCCACCTCTCCAGCACCTGCCAGCCAGGGCGGGCAGCGTAGGCAGAGCCCCGGCGCACAGGCAGAGCAGAGCGGCACAGTCCCCGTGTGCCCGGCTCCGGCACAGCCGGGGAGCAGGGGCGAGCAGGGGTGTCCTGCCAGGCCCCGGTGCTGTTCCTGAAAAGGAGCAAGCGGCTCCCGGCGGCGATGCTGACGCGTTCCTGAACGGCAGCCGGAGTGGGAGCTGGACGCCAAGGGCTCTCTTCTCGCTTGCTGGAGCAAATGGCAGGTCATAAAAAGGAACCATGACAGAAGAGAAAATGTTCCAGAGTCCACGAGGACCAGTCCAGGGTAAATCCATCTGCTCAGCAATTTAGCTAGAAAATCCTTTCCAATCATCCGTGCTGTAGGTCCTTCACCCCCAATGCGCAGCTCTGGGCAGAGCGTTTTCCACTCTGGCAGCTGCTGGCAGCTCAGGCAGGGGCCCTGGTGCTTGGTGATCCCATGCCACCTCCGGCGGGGATGCTCAGGGAGGGGAGTCACGCCACCCCTCGCAGCACGCCCTGGCCAAGCCCACGCTCCAGGGACCCTCTCACTGGCACTGCCACAGTGAGGGACCCAAACCGTGCGCCCGTGGGCAAGTCTGGACAGAGGGACCAACAGCAGCATCAGCTGCGTGGGCTCTTCCCTGAGCTGCCGGCTCACTCGGGAGGAAGAGTGCACCATCCCTCCCTGGGTCCCGGATCTGCTGCACCATTTGCGGGATGCAGGAGGGCTCCCGGGAAGCCCAAACCCCACCTGGACCTCCATGAGCAGCCCAGCAGCGGCTGGCCCTTGCCCCCTGCTGCAGGCAGAGGCAGGGAGGCAGCCCTGCAGCAGCCTCCAGCAGCCACGGCTGAGGAGAGACGGGATAATCCCCGCCTGGCAGAGGACTCGGCACGGCTCAGCCTCTCGCTGCCGCCGCGGTGCAAACAGACCCGGAGATCTCCCTGCAGGCATCCCTGTGAATCCCACCTCAGCCGCTCCTGTCTCACAAAAAATCAATGGCAAGCATCTCAATTAATCACACCGGGGGCAAATTGATTAGGAGCCTAAATAAGGTCAACATGGTTGTCTGCTTATAGGGTAGGACCCCTTAATCATCATTTTATCTGCAATAGGCTGCGGAACCTGCAATCACACCGTCTTTGGGAGCATGGAGGGATTTTTCACTTATCTCCTGCAATTGCTAGGGCCAGCAGAATAGGAGCCATGGCTCTGCCATAAAGGAGCTGAATTTGAGCATGCAGCAACCGCCCAGCCACACGCAGCTGCGAGACCTGAGCATGAGACCCCATGGCCCACCAAGCCCAGCTGTCTCCTCTGATTCAGGGGAAGACAAAAGCAATTAAGCACTGCTGCTCTAGGTGCAGCACATTCCCTCCTGACCCCAAAACCAACAGCTTATGCTGGAGATTTGATTAGCCCTGTCATTATCTTAGATTGCATACCTGAAAATATTGTTAGCGGTCACCACAGCATTGAACCTTCGCAGAAACCCAGCCACAGGTCTCCTCTCAGTTGCCCTCGGCAGCTGGAAATCCCCCGGGCTGCTTCTCCGCTCCTCAAAGTGCTGCGCTCTTGTCTCCGCAAAACCTGCCGCTCTCGGTGCGGAGAGCAGCCCACTGCTTGGAAGCCAAGGGGTTTTACAACATGGCTCTGTCCTCTCCGCTGTGGCACAGGGCAGGGTGTTTTATATGGTCCCATGTTCCTGACAGGCGCTCTGCACGGTGGCCAGCGCTGTGGTTGGGACCCCCCGGTTGCCCCAGGGAGAAGTAGCCCGGGAGCTCCCCGGGGCAGCGCGGTGGGTGCAGCAGTCTGCCAGGCATCCCCAGCGCCCACCACCCGGGGGGACCCGCTGCCTCCCCACCGCCTGCCACGGCTTGCGCCCTGCCCAGACCCCGCTCGGCCCAAGAGGGCAGACCAGCCCCGGCGGGGAGTTACGGGGCTCTCTGGCCCCTGGTACTGGGGCTGCTGGCACGGTTTGACGGCGAGGCACGGGACAGAAAGCTACTCAGGGCGGACACAGCTCATCCTCCCTGCAGGTCACTGGGTGACTGGATACTGCACCCCTAAACGCAGCAGATGATTCCTTCCCACTCTCAATTTGAGAACAAAAAGCCCCCAAGGCAGTGCAGGCACGGCGGGGCAGTGCAGGCAGGGCCCCCACGGCAGCGCAGCCCCCCAGCGCGCTCTTCGGAGCTCTGCTCGTTGCAGGCTGATAACACCATTTGCTTCGCCAATAGACTTTCCAATTGCAAGTGAAATCAATTCAGTTGGGTGTTTTACTCAGTCGGGACTCTGCTAACAGCAGCCGATTTCCCTGCCCGTCTCCCTCAGCGGCTGCCGAGAGCAGCAATCGATCGCGCCCCGCCAGCCCTGCCAAGGAAAACGGGGTTTTTCCCTCTTCCCCCGCAGGACACGCGGGGCGGTGGGAGCGCAGAACCCCCTCACTGGGATGCTGGGGCTGATCACAGGGAAGGCAGGGCCAGCAGAAGGCAAATGGCTTATGCCTCGCTATCGGATGGGAGCCCCAAAGGGGGCTGCGCTTCCCGGGAGGGGGCTGCCAGCACCGCTCGGCCCCAGGAGCTCCACAGCACCCACAGGCAGAGGGACAAGCAGAGGTCGTGTCTAGCAGCATCCTCCCTGGCTCAGCGCTGGCCACCAGCAGGGACCCCTCACCCTCCTGCTGGGCCAGGGCGGGCTCCCCTGCTCCGTGGGGATGCTCCAAACAAACCATTTGCAAGCAGTGGGCTGGGCTGGTGTGGGGGACAGAGCAGAGATCATTTCTCTGGTCCCCGCAAGCCACCATGCGCTGCCCGTGGCCCCTCTGGTGCCAGTACGCCCCTCACCTCGCCCGCACACCACAGCCCCGGCAACACGCCGCTCCCTTTTGTTGTAAATACAGTTATAAATATTATAATTTGGTTTAATATTTAATATAGTCAGGTTAAATAAGCATTCCCAGCCCCATAAATAATCATTAACAGAGGGTTCTAATTGTGCTGTTGGGATCCTGCTTCATGACTTATTTAGAGGGCAGACGCTATTCCCATCCTCGGCTCCCCCGTACACCATAAATTAACCTACGGCTCAACCTCTTTAGCGAGAACCTGATGGGACATGACAAAAGGAGACAGCTCCGCTCCGGGAGTGACCACCGCTGAGATCACTTGATGCGGAGCAAGGGAGGGATGTGGCAGTCAGCGGGATGGCCAGGACGGAGCAGGCGGGGACAGGGGGACCGGAGCCGCCGGAGGAGCCTGCGGGATCGCCGAGCAGCCTGCAGCAGCTGCAGCACCTGCGAGCGGGGTTAGACCATGGAAGAAGAGCTGTGCGTATCAGGATGTCCTTGGCTGCAGACACCCAGGCGTAGGCACGGGGTGAGCCCCGGAGCGGAGGTAGGCGACCCATGGGAGAGGGGCAGCCGCCCAGCGCGGGGTCTCCGCTCAGCCCCCGCTGCTCCGTCAGCAGAGGCGCGGAGGCACGGAACGCGGCAGGGCGAGTGGAGGACGGGAGAGGCTTTTATCCTAAATACAAACCTACTGTAAAATTGATTGGAAACAATAGCAAAAAAAAGAAACAAAAAACCAAACCACCAAAAACCCAGAGCGCACAGTGAATTGGCCAGGGGCGAGCATTTTGAAAGCGCAGGAGAACTGAGACACGGAGGACAACTAAAGTGCAGGAAAACCTCCGTGTAAGTGTTTTCCCCTTAAGGGATGCGTTGATGCATTGCTTTAAAAAAAGGTTTGTTTTTTGCTCTCTGTAGCTTAATTTCATCTTGAAATGAAAAACTACAAAAGTAAATGGAAAGAGCCCTCTCCACCGAGCCTGGACGGCCGCCTTGCCACGACTGGGCTGATTTTGCTGGAAGCGCAGGTGCCCTCAGCTCTGTGCCTGGGCAGGGACTTCCCCCGAGCCAGGGAGGGCACCGGGGAAGCAGCTCTGCGTGCCCAGCTCTGGATGGACACACTGCTGCAACCCAGGAGGAGCAGGGACGCTGCCCTGCTCCCCAGATGCCTTGGGCCGCTCCTGCTCGCCTGCCCAGGGCTCCCCGCTGGTACAGTCAGAATGGTCACACTCAGGGGTCTGTCCCCATGGGCATCCCATGCCCTCCGGCCACACGGTCTGCGGCAGCCCCGCACCCAGGCGCAGCCCCCCGGGCTGGGCACGTCGTTGTCACTCCTCCTGTCCCCCAAGAGCAACACCTCCCGCAGGCCCTGGGACCGGCGCAGCGCAGGCGATGAGCAGGTTAGCATCGATCCCTCTGGCCGGGATTGAGTTTCCATCGAGTGAGCGGGCTGGGGCAGGGACTGCGCTGGGAGGAAGCCTGGGGTTTCCATTTCATCTCTGCACTAGTTTCTCCTGCTCAAGTCAGTGCATTAATCAAAGAGATTGGCCAAGTGTTAATGCTAATGAAGCAGCAGCAGCGTGGCTCTCGCAGGGTGGGAGAGCCCCCCTGCAGCACCAGTGCCAAGGGCAGAGGCGAGGGGGAGCCCAGCCCCTCCAAGGGGCTTCTGCCTGACTGGGGAGGGGGCACAGAGGCTGGGACAGCGTCTTAGCACAGTGTCACTGCTGGCCACGCACAAAAGCCAGACCTCCAGCCCGCAGTGAGCATCGCCCAGCGCAGCTCGGGACCCCACAGCAGCAGCACCAGTGGGTCACACAGACCGCGCACACCGTGCAGTAACACAGACATCAGACAGACAGGATGCTTGCAGGTGTCGGACTGATGTACAGAGCACTTTTTCCAGCCCTGCCCCCTATTCGTTATCATCAGCAGCTCAGACCCTCACAAAGTTGGCTGGGAGGGGAGGAGTATCCTGGACCGTGAAGCATGGAGAGATCCCCAGGAGGTTTCCCAGCCCCAGGGAGGGACACAGCAGAGGGGACACGCGGGACCCTGAGGTGACAGCCCCTCTGGAGCAGTTTTCGGCATCTCTGGCACATTTGCTCCAGGCCTTGCTCAGCCCAGCACGTTCCTCCCGGCAGAGCCAGGGGACCCTCCCCAAGACACGTGTGCGCAGGGCTGGTCCCAGCCAGTGCCAGCCTTGACTCTGGGCTGCAGCTCTGTGGAAAATGGTGTATTTTATCTTTATGTGTCAGGATTTATATAAAAAGGGGATAGTTCAGCTCTAAATGTAATGAGTTGGAAGAACAGCCCTCCAGTGGCTTCCTCCAGCTAGCACGGCATCAATAACATCGATTGCTAAAAATAACTAATAACCCTGGCCTGGCGTGGCCGGGGAGCGCTCACGGCACAGGGTTCTGAAACCACCGCCGTGCACCCTGCACACGGTGAGCCCGGGGCCGGCTGGCGGGAGCCCTGGCAGGGCGAGGGTGAGGACAAGGAAGGGCACAGCCCTCCCAGCGCAGGAGGGTGACAGGTCCCAGCACTGCTGGAGGGACAGGACGAGCAGAGGGGACGGCGGTGCACAAGCCTTGGGCTCAGGGCTGGCAAGAGGGAAGAGCCAGGAGAGGAGTCAGAGGAAAAGCCACCGGGAGAAGACTGAGGCAGATGGATGGGGAGGGAGAGCAGAAACTTCCCTTTCAGATTCAGAAAACTCCTTCTGCCTCCGCAGCCACCAGCTCAGGAACGCACTGGGGCTGGTCCGGTCCCAGCACGGCCGGGTCACCCCTGCCCTGCCTGAACCACCCAGAACAAAGCCACAGGCACTCGCTCCGCAGGAGATGGTGACTGATGGGAGTGGAGAACCAGCACGTTTGTGTCTGTCGTCCCTCTCTGCACGCACAGACCTGCCAGGCCAGGGGCTGTCCCCATGCAGAGCCATCACTTGGGACTTCAAATCCTGGGAAGCCACCACAAGACGCCATCCCTCCAGGCTCTGAAAATAGATGAGAGGGGACTGGTAAAGTCCCCGTGTCCAATTTCTCCAATCCCTATCTTTTCTATCATTGCATATTTCCAAAAAAGCACAGGGACGCACCTCTGCCTCCTCCAGAGCAGACACGGCCAGAGCTGCCCATTCACTGCGATACCCCGGGACCACCTGGGCAGGTAATGCCGGCACGGCACAGCGCTCTCCTCCTTCCATCTTGCCGAGCTTCCCAGAAAGGGAACAAAAACCAAAGAGGGAAGGAAACGATAAAACACCAGCCCGCAGTTAGGGAGAGAGAGTTATTTAGTCTGTTGGAAATGAGTCTAACTTAATAGAGAAGAAATAAAGTGTTTTAAAATTAACGACATAAATGTCAGCCCTGATCGCGGGGATATTAAACTATATGGTTATTTGACTGCCTTCTGCAAAGTTACCTCTCTTGCACATGCCTGGATTCAGAGCGAGCATGAACACCGCTGTGCGTCGAGGTGGCACCAAGAAACCCTGTCCCTACCCAAAGGCAGCACCAGCACGGCTCTCGAGCTGCTCCCCCAGGCCAGTGCCAGCCCGCCCGGCACAAGCCCCCCCACCGCGCTGCTCGATGACCCAGCCACCCAAGGGCACACGGCGCTGGGCAGCCGCTTCATGGGGCAGAGGCCACCCGGCCACCCACCATCACCAGCCGGTGCTCCCCGGGGAAGCCTCCCGCGGCCAAGAACACAAAACCCCTCCTTGCAGCCTGCCAGGCGCAGGTACCGCTGCAGGGTTGTGCCCTCCCCAGGCCCACGTCCCCCTCGGCCGGGCGAGCAAAGGGCACTGGGTGAGGGCGCAAGCCTGGCCAGTTCCCATGCCTGAGCAGCAGCACCCAGCCCCTCCTGCACTGAAAAAGCCCTTAAACCCATCCAGAGGCAGAGAAACACATGCTGTTCCTGTAAAAGTAATTTTAAACCCCCAAAGACTCTTGTCCTGATGTTGGCAGGGACTCTGCCAGAAACTGCCATTGAAAACAAATTAGTCCATGGAGCACGGTCCTCCGCAAGCGAGGTCACTGCAGCGAGCGAACGGGTCGCTCCGCTGCCACGGTGAGCATCCCTGCTCGCCTGTGCGGCTCCTGCAACCCTCTGCCCCAGGAAAACCGTTTCCCGAAGCCCTGCAGGAGCTGGAGCGATGTGTGGGTGCCCAGGGGCCGACGGGCTCAGGGAGCATGTGTGCACATGCGTGTGATGGGAGGGAGCACATGCATGGACAGGGCAGTGGGTGCAGCACCACGAGAGCCCTGTTATTTGTAAATAATCCTTAATTAATGAGATTCTCAGTAATAGATGGCTCAGTGTTATTCCAGGCAGGGACGATGGCAATCTCCATTCTTCCACTTTTCAATTACGTCTTCAGGGAGGGAAGCAGAAACTGGCCAGGGTGAATTAGAGAGACTTTTGTCGCGTTTAATATCAATTCATTTCGCAGACTGCTGACGCAGCGGGATTTCACAGCTTGGAATTTATGGTTCTTTTGAGAGACATGCGCAAAAAAGGGGGAAAAAATACCCTGCCATCAGCACAAAAACATAAACTCTACTGGGAAGGAGCTGGGGTCCAGGGGGAGCCCTTGGGGATCCCCTGGGGGAGCAGAGCTCGGCATGGCTGGGTCCGCAGCACCCGGTTCCTCACCTTCAGGAGGAGCACGCCAAAGGCTCCCACGAGACCCAGCCCCTTGGCCAGAGTGCCCATGTCCCACAGCCGCCAGCTCCCAGGTCCCTGCCCGCAGCGCTCCCGCCCGCGGCTCTCGGCGCTGGCAATAACGGAGCCGTTATTACGCAGTGTTATTCGGCCCCAAGGGGGTTTTATGCAAAATGACACACAATATAAATGACTGTTGTAAACAGAGAGTTTAATAAAGGGCTGTGTGCGAATTTACAGCCTCCCCAAGGATAATTAAAATTATTTATCTACTTACCTAGCTAGCCGCCGGAGCAGTCTATTAATTATTATCTATTATACACGGCCTGCTTTGCATGCTGCCAGTGCATTGCCTACCACCACCATCCAACATGGACGCACTGCAGCACGGGGAGAGCTGCGGGCAGCGCTGCCCACCGGCAGGGCTGTGCTCCCGGGGCGCTGCCCCAGCACGGCTGGGCTGCCCGGGCCCCTCGCAAACCCTCTGGGAACACGGGGTATTTGCACCTTGGGATCAGGTGTTTCTACGCCAGCCTGCAGCCAGGGAGACCCTGCCTGGTTTTATAAAGCAACAGCTCCATACCACGAGCACAGCCCAGCCACAGCGCTGGGAGCAGAGGCAGAGCACCAGGTATGGCACAAGATGATGCTCTCCAGTTCCAGCACCGCAGCCACACGCACCAGGGGACAGGTGAAAGGAGATGCCACCAGCATCTCCTGAGCCGTGCAGCCCCTTGGGGGCTTCTGCTGCTCCGCTCCCTGCCTATGGAGAGCGCAGAGGGGACAGCGAGGGCAGCGGGTGCTTCGTGGGGTGCCCAAGCACCAGCATAGTGGGCACGTCGGGAGAGGCAAAGGCACGTCCCACCATGCCCAGTGCCGGCAGGAGGAGCGGCGGCCGCCCCGCAGCCTGGCGCAGTGCTACCTGCTCCTCTCTATTTATTAGCGTGACAGAGCAATCATCAGTGCAGAGGCACTGGGATCCCCCGGCTCCTCTCTGCACATAAAGAGACCTCAGGGGGCTCCAGTGTGCGGATACTTAACATTGTTTTATTAGCTTAATAAACCCAGCCGATGCTGCCAGAATCTCCAAACCGGCCGCGAGCCCTCCTCACCGCAGAAGCGGGCAGGAGCAGGGAGAGCCACTGCGGCGCGGGCTGCCGGCACGGCTCCCATAGCCTGGCTGGCACTGAGAGTCTGTATGGGGCTGCCCTTGGCGGGGCATGGCCCCGATGGCCCGGGGAGCCCAGAACAGCTTGTTGGGAGCGGAGGATCCAGCTGCTCATCACCACCGCGGGCACTGCGAGCTGTCAGCTCCCTCCAGCACACCATTAATCACTGCTGCAATTGCTCTCCCTGCCCCATCCTGCCCGGCTCCCAGCGCTGCCCTTGGCAGCCCCGACACCAGCGTGTGCAGGGCTGCAGTGGCACCCAGGGCTGCTGCCAGGACTGGCGTTGCTGGGGTGCCCCACAGCCCCCGGGGATGCGCTGGGACAGGCTGCATCCTCAGGCACCACGCAGCCGGTGGGACCTTTCCACCTCGGCTGACCAAGCTCCAGCGGGTCCGACCCCGGGCACAGAGATGCTGGCTGGTGGCACGGGGCAGGACGGCCCCGGGGGTTGGCGGCAGCTTGGCAGAGGAGCACATCGTCCTCCAGCAGCCGCTGAGGCAATAGGGCTGCACTGGCTGCATGTGCCCGCTGGAGCATGAGCGCGGCTCCGTCATTAGGAGCTCGAACCCTTTAGCAGGCTGCTGGGTTGTTTTAATCTGCCGGGGTGGCTGGCAGCGAGGGGCTCCTCTCCCTCAGCCCTGCGGGTCCTGGCTCACGGTGTTGCCTGCTTTGCTTTGATCCCGTACAGTTACGCTTCCAGTCTCACAATCTAATAAAAGCCACGTGATCAAATTCCAGGTCATTACTCAAGGAAAGAGACCCCTCCATAGCCGGCAGCAAGAGCTTCAAACCAATTAAAGAGAGCCTAGTGCTCCTGCCTGCTGCCTGCCACGCGTGGGTCTCGGCGGGCCCAGGCTTGCAATAAGCAAGATGCAAAAATGTTAATGGAAGCGCTTAAAGGCCATGCCAGGGGGATTCTTGTAAATACGGGCACTCGGCGAGGCGGGGGCAGCTTCTCGGGCTCAGCCGCAAGGCAGCACCGATAAAAGGCAGCTCTGAGCTCTGAATCAGTCTAGGACAGGCTTCTGGGAGAAAAGCTCGAGTGCTTCCTCCTAAAACCCTTGGTGAGCACCCCTGCCTGTGATGGCTGCCTGCAGCCAGCTGGGACAGCAGCTGCAGCCTGGAAGAGGACGGGAGCAAGGGGCCAGGCTGCTGGGGTCCTCGGCCCCAGGTCTGCTCTCCTGCCCGCTCCCAGGGCCACTGGCATGGGGACAAATCTCCCCCCTGGGAGAGGGCTTGGTGACAGTCACCATGCAAGGGGCAAGGTCCTTGGCACCAGCATAGGGAATCCCAGGCTGGCTGCAAGCAAGCACACCGCGGTCCACCCACCCCCCGCATCCCCCGGTACTGGCAGGCGCAGACATGCACGTTTCAGATGTTAAATACCAAATAAAATCACCGTAACCAAGCCGGAATTGACTCTGGTGGGAGAGTCGATACAGACATTTAGCACCACGGCTGGGTATCGCCGGCTCCCCGTGCCGCTTCTGTCAGCGTCAATACGTCGATGCAGGTCTCCCGCAGGGAGGGGGCAGAGCCCGGGCAGCAGGGACAGCATCAACAGGCAGGGGCTGGAGCCAGCAAGGAGCCCCAGGGACCTGGGGACAGAGAGTTCAGGGGCCGGACAAGGCAGCCCATGCTTGTGGGCAGCAAAAGGGTGAAGGGATGACAAGTCCCCAGGGAGGTGCTGGGGACCTGCTCTGACACGGGCAGGGCAGGCAGGTCCCTGATGGCTGCTGAGGATTCCGCCAGCACAGTGGGCACCAGTCAGAGCTGCCAGAGCAACAGCATCCCGCCTGGATGGCACCACTGCTGAGTCCCTGCCCCGAGAGGCGCAGACAATGAACACCCGGCAGCGAGGGCAGGGGCACCGGTGGGGATGTCAGGCCGAGCCGCAAGCACAGCATCACCCGATCAAGTTTTGCGAGTTCATGCTAACAGGGCTCTGCCAGCCCACGGCTCAGGAGGGGCTGACTCCTGCACCCCCAGGCAGAGACCATTGTCATGGGACGGAGCCTGAGCCGCTGAGGACGGCTGGGCAGGAGCCGGAGCTGCGTCTTGCTCAGCCGTGAGCACACGGGTGTCCACCGGCACATGGCAGGGTTGGGGTTGAGACCGGGCAGCACCAACAGCCCATCGAAACACAGGATAAGACATCACCAGACACACCTGTAACATCCCATAGGCTCTGCTACGCACGGAGGAAGGAGGGGCTCTGCCTGCCCTGCCCAGCCCATGCACAGGCTCTCGGTTGCCTGTTCAGAAGCAGCAGCAGCTTTTTGCTCAGCCCAGTTCATACCAGGCAGAGAGGGAACACCGGCACCCCAGGGCTGGCACTGCTGCAGGGAAGAGCACAGCACAGCGCGCTGCACCTCACAGCAGCCAACCGCACACACCCGCAATGGCAGGAGCAGGGATGATGTGCAGAAAGGCAGCTCCCTGCCGTGCTGCCCAGGCTCCTGCTGGCAGCAGGGCTGTACCGGCACACTGGTCCCCTCCTGCCTGTCAGGGCCTCGGGAGCGCCCGGATGGCCACTGCCGGCTGCTGGGAGCTGGCGTTATTCCCAGGCGGAGTCACAAAGCACCCAGGGCCACAGGCACCAGGCAGCTGGGATTTCAACTGATGCTCCTGCTCCTCGCACCGGTGCGGCGAGCAGAGTGGGCAGCAGCCTCTGGAAAGCTCCCCGAGCCCCCGCTTCACCAGGGGTCACGCCGCATTTGCCAGAGCCAGAGCAAACAGGGCTGTGTGTAAGGACACCCCTGGTCCTGCTGCCTTCCCCTCCGGCGGCTGCTTGCAGCCCCAGCCTCCGGGATATTTATTGTTCATTCCCTCCTAAATCACAGCTGACGGCGGGGCTGCTCGCACTCCATTACGGAGAGAGCTCGCGCTGCGTCGCAGTTCCGTTTAGCTTGCAGAAAAAGCAGCCTCAGAGGAGAAACCCACCCCGGCGCTGCCCGGCGCTCGGCTCGGGATGATGGACGATTATGGACCATCTGCACTTTCAGGAGGGGATAGATTTATGAGTGGCACAGACAGCTAGAAGAGTGTCCATTACTATAACTCACTGGCCTCTTCAGAGATATTGTAATCAGGGCCCTCTGCCGCTGCAGCAGGAAAGTCCAGGTTAAGCGCTGGCAGGAAGGAAAATCAATTATGTTTTTTTAATACAGTGCTGGCAGCGGGCAGGGGAGGGCAGCCCGGGGACCCCCATGCAGCGCAGGGTGGGGGGCTCCGCCAGCAGAGCGGGGCTGCGCTGCCGGAGCGCGGCACCAAGGACCAGGGGCCCCAGGTGCCCTGGCCCTGCTAACGTGTGCTTGAGCGGCCGCGGGCAAACTGCTGGGCTCCTCATGGCCCCACTCACCCACCCGTGATGGGGAGAGCGGCGTTGGCTTCACTTTGCCGGAAAGGGCTGTGCAAACCCTTCCAGGCTGCAAGCACTGGGGAGGCTGATCCATCCCGCAGACGCGCCGATTAGCGGGAGCCGGCAGCACACGGCGCACGGCAGCGGCAGCTCAGCCAACAAAACGCCGTGGTTCCCCTCTGCCATGAGCCCTCCTGGCACCGCATCCCACCCCCCCTGCTATTTGAGGGGTCTCGGCTGTGACTTACAGAGAGCCTGGGGCCACTCACCCGCCCCCAGTAGCAGTGCCCATGGTCACTTTAACTGGGGACAGCACAAGGAAGGGGGCCGGGGAACCAGCCCCTGTGCATGAACGCAGAGGAGCCTCAGGGGAACAAACCAGTAATTTTGGATAACCATGGTCACAGAGTCTGCAGGAGCCTTGCAGCTCGCCCTCCCGGGGCTGCTCTCCCCCACGACGGGTCTGTTGGGGGGCTCCTGCCGCGGCTGGGGGGGCACAGCAGCCGCACTTCCCCTGTGTCCCCTTGGCAGCCAAGAGCTCCCCGATCAATGCATCCTGCACAGCAGCCAACACCATTATATTTTTACACAACAAAAGTCAAAAAAAAGACAAATCATTACTTAGGAGAGCGCGAGCAAGAACCGCTCAGAGAAGCGGCCAAGCCCATCTCTCCTGCCTGCCCCCCTCACCGCTGGCGGGGAGCGGCCGGGAACACAGCAAGGTCTCACGGAGGGAGGGATGCTCCGCTCCTGCTCCCGGTGACCGGCAAAGGCGAGGTCTGGAGCACACAGTCAGGTCCTGCACCCCTTTGGAGGGTCCAGCCCCAGCAAGGAGAAAGGTGCAGACGGGATACGTGAGCACAGCAGCACGTGCCTCCTCCACACCCCAGCGCCCACCCGGGCACACAGCCCAACGCTGAGAGCTACAGCTCAGAAGAAAAAAAGCTTTGCAAAACCCACAACCAACATGAAAAGTGATTTCCCAAACTGTTTTTTGCATCTGCAGAGCAGCTCTCCACCAGGAGCCGTGGGCAGCCAAGGACGGGGCGGGAGTGGAATGGCTCGCCACCGTTCGGGTTGCTTTCAGCTCCTGTTCTAAGACACAGCGAGAAAGGCCGAGCCTCTCGTTCCAGAGGAGCTGGTGAGCAGCAAGTCAGCGCCATCCCCGGGACCGCTGAGGAGAGCCACCCGCAGCCCTGCCTGGCAGAAAACCGCGATCTGAAAGTGCCCCCCGCAGCTGCCCTGCGGCTCGCAGAGGACACCCACGGCACAGGGGAGGCTGGCGGACAGGACACCAACTCGTGTGTGTGTGTCCACACCCAGGGACAGAGACGGGTCCTGACTCGGGCAGCCCCAGGGGACGAACCCCCCCCGCGCCCCACAGCCGGCTCCAGCTGGGACCCGTGTTTCCACGTACACGCTCCATCACGCGCGCACCCGGGAACGGCAAGCACCGGCCCTGCAGCCCCGTGGGCCGCGGAGGAGGCTCGCTGGCAAGCTCCCGCAGGTGTTTCCGTACTGGTTACACTGCCCGTAAGCACCGCGGTTCCCAGATAGCTGCACAGCTTCACTTCGACAGCCCCAGCCCTCTCTCCCTGCTGCCCAGGGACCCATGCCAGCTGCAGAGGACAGCACTACAGCCCTCTCTGTGTTCTCCCTTCCTGGCACCCACCACTTCCACCGAGAAGAGGTCTCCACCAGCAAGACCAAGCGTGCAGCAGCCTCATGCTCAGCACCGGCCAGGATGTGTCCCGGGAGCGAGTGGGGTGGAAGGAGGCAGCAGATGGGATCTCTGAGCGGCAGAGGTGAGGAGGAGAGAGATACATGTTGAATAACAATGGTGAATTCCCCTGAGCTTTGGTGTTTTTAATGGTGGATTAGACTGTCAGGCAGCAATTAAATGGTGTAATAAAAAGCTAAGTGCTCGTATTTCAAGGTTCCTGCCTCCCGCTCGGCAGGGAGGTGCGGGGCAGGAGGCTGCTCCCGCTCCCTACGGGGTCCAGCCTTGGAAACCCAAAGAAGAGCGGAGGAACTTTTCAAAGGAGGTTTGCACACAGTTTACACAGAATCTGCCAAATGTGGGATTACGGCACATAAATCTGCACAAAATTCCCCTTCTGCAGCCTTTGAACGTGTGGCTTTTGAATGAAATGCTTCTCATGTTGTCTGTGGCTTGCTGTTCAGAGACACGGAGGGACCTCCACAAAGCCGCAGCCCTGCAGTCGCTTCCCGAGGAGCCTTGCTTTTGTTTTTCTTAAATTGGGAGGAGAGAAGGAAAGGCAAATGTTCCTGAAAGTTAAAGGCAGATGAAGCTGGCGGGGGCCCGGCGCTGCACAGCGAGCTCTGTACGAGCCTTGCCACCACCGCACACCCTCCAGCAAAGCAACCAGGGCGGCCAGCGGCTCCGGCTGCTCCCAGACTCCGACTGCCCACCAGCGCAGAGGGGGCCTGATCCTGTCACAAGCAGGAGGGCCACAGGGGTAGCTGAGCACATGGAGTCCCAGCACACACCTCCCAGCCCCATGGCTGGGGCAGCCAGCACTAATCCTGATCTGCCAGCGCTCACGGCTCCAAGGACCATTGATGCAGTTTCCTTTCCTCTGCTGCACCCATGGATCCCTCTTCCTCCCCCCAGGCTTGCACCCACAGTGGAAGCAGCATTTTCCCTAAGGGAACGCTGTCCTTCACCACCGGCTCCTCGCAGAGGCTGGGCAGGAGCAGCCACCTGGCGCTGAGCCCCCCGCACCCAGAGCCCCCCACCAACGGGGGCCAGGCCGGGCGAGGGGCTGCAGGCTGCGCGGCCGCTCCAAGCCCCCGGCGTTCCCCAGGCAGGGAAAGCACTGAGACGCTTCCCTTACTGGATTGCGGAGAATTTCAGAGAGATTGCGGGGAGACAGAATAACAACTCTGCGATGGCATTTCCGAACGGCATTAATACCCATCACAACGCCTCTTCTGACACCCCCCCAATCCGGCAGAGAGCTTTGTTTATTAAACATTTACTCTGTTTGCACTGTGTTTCTGCAGCCTCATGCAGCCCACGCCAGTTTAAGGCGCAGGGCACCGCGGACCCCACCACTGCCTGTCCCTGCGCTGGGACAGGGATGGAGTGGCTGGTCCCCCCGGGGGACACGCCAGCGCTCCGGCAACTCTCGGAGGAGCACATCGGCACCAGGAGCCAGGCTCCCTGGCGGGGAAGGTGCCATGGTCCCAGCCGGGCTCAGACTCACCATGTGTGACCCCAAGAAAGCGTTTCCCCCTGAAGCGCTCCTGCCCCGACCTCCAGACGTGCTGGGGCACAGAGCAAACCACGGCCTGACCCCCCTGAACGAACACCGCGATAACCCCGAGTGCAACCAGCAGCCACGCGTGTCTGCAGAAAGCAAGGAAGAGGCTGCAGAAGGGAAGATGCCTTTAAATAACACTCCAAAACATGGAAACGTCATCTTTGAAGATACTCTTTATGATCACAGCCTTCATAATTCGCTACTTGTTCTCAAAACCAATATATTTGAGAGATATTTTGGGCCGAGAAATGGAATAGCAGGAGACATCGCTCCGATGCCAGCGGCACCCCAAGGTCCTCTCTTTATGCCTGCGCACCCCCTCCCAGCTGCCTTCAGCAAGGCCAGGGCTGCGGGGCTGAGCCGCCTCCGCTGTCCGGATCCTGGGCAGGTCGGTGCTGTGGGGCCATGGCCATAGGGACAGCACGGCAGCTCTGCAAACCCATGGGCAGAGAAGCGATGGTGAGGAAAGACGGCGCATGAGGGGGGTTTCCCCATAGCTACACCCATCTCAGCCCTGAGCCTCAGCATCCTGACACGGCCCTGCAGGAACTGCAGAAGATGGGGCTTTTAGGGCCAGAGAGGCTGTAGGGAACCCCGCAGGGGGGATCCCAAAGAACCACAGACATTTCACAGCCAGGAGAAGCCCTCCAGGTTACAGACCATGTCTGCCTGCCCACTCCCCCCTTCTCCCCCCCAGTACTATGGACCGCTGCAGCCAGGACCCCACTTTGAAGGTGTCACAGACAGGGCTGGGAGCATCTCTGCAGCCCCTCGACCCCCTCCCTCTGCCCCAGGCCAGGGGCTGCAGAGATGCTCCCAGCTCAGCCTGTCCCACCTCCCCTCTCTCCCCAGGGGCCAGAAGCATCCCTGCGTGTGGCTTCCCCTTCCCACCCTGCCGCTCACCTCCCCAGCCCGTCACGCAGGATGAGATGTAATGAAAACCATGTGCTTTTCTAACCTCACTGTGCATCTCGTGTTTAGGGCCCTTGCTTTATCAGTTTTTATCCCGTGTAATATTCATCACACTGGTTTATTTATGGGCCCCCTCTTCGGGAAGGTATTTTTCAGGCCTGGTGAATAAAACATAAGCCTTTGCTGCTTGTCGGAGTGAATGCAGCTCCTCTGATGTCAGCCTGACTAACGGCCTTTAGTTTTCTCCAATGACTGCACTTTGAGAGAAATTTATTTGTATTTGGGCTCGCGTTGGTTGGGGAGATGTGAATTCTTTTCCCTTCAGAATAAATGAAACTTCAGCTCTATGGCAAGGGGTGGGAGCGGGACGGGCAGGTACGGACCCTTGGCCCCGAGGGACAGCGCAGGAGCAGGATCCCAGCGCATGCGGCCCCTCCTGGACCCATCCCGCAGGCAGGAGGGATGCAGGACAAGGCTGAAGCAGCAAATCTGGCCCTTAGTGCTGCCCCGCCACTGGAAAAGCTCCCATCTGGAGCCCAGACCATGCTGGTCAGCCTTCCCTGCGCTGCTGCGGAGCCCAGATCCCTCCCCGTGGCACCCCCACACGCAAAACTCCCTTCCTTTGGGAGCCACCCCAGGAGCTCTGCACCCAGCGCTGGGTGCTCCCCAGGCTCAAAGGAAAAATCAAAAGGTGCAATGAGCTCCTTTCCTGTGACAGCATCTCCACCCTGCAGGCAAGAAACACACATTGCCTCGGCCACGCTCTCAGAAACACGTGTTCAGCGTTAGAAAAGATGATTCCTGGATTGCAGCTGCCCTGCCTGCTCCTGGCTGCAGGCAGGGATGACGGGCGCACGCTTGCGAGTGGAGCAATTAAAGCCATCCAAGCCGGCTGCTGCAATTTCCCTGTGCTTGGGCAATGCCTCGAGTTCACAAGCGACTCCGTTTCCTGGCAGGTAGGCAGCGGGGTTTGGTCCCCCCCGCCACATGCCTGGGGACGGTGAATACCACCACGTGCACTCCGTGCCGGCAGCACTTTATACCTGCTCTGTAGATAACGAGATGAATCATGGCCAAGAAGCCGTCATCTCACGCCGGCAGCACGAGCTGCTGTGGGTAGTTCAGCAGCATTAAGCGAGAAGAGGCAGAATCCTCCTTTGCAGCAGAGATCATCGCAAACAGTCGCAGCAAACACCAGCAACAGGCTACAGCCTCTGCGACCCGCTGAACATCCCCGTCGTGGCAGGACCTCCGGCCCACATTACAGCTGAGCCTCTCCCCGCTGCCCTGCCCATCCGCTCCCGTAGGGAAAGCGCTTTCAAAGCGTCCCACCAAGGCTGTCTCACTGCGCAGAGAAGCGATCACCGGTGTACCTTCAAAGCCAAGGTGCCTTTACGCCCTCCCACCCGCTCAGCACCATGTACCCACAGACATCTTTCCCCTCGCAGGGACGCAGCGGCGGACAGACACGCACGCACGCCTGCACACTGCCGGCACCGACACGCATCTCTGCGCCCGCATGCGGCTGAAGGCCAGTGCTGGCCCATACACACGCGCAGCCCCGCATGGCACCGCACCGTGGGGCAAACCCTTCCCTTTGCTGGTTAAGGAATTCCTGGCTGTGACCCAAAACTCCTATTAACAAATCAAACTATAAAAACCAACAGAAGCAGCCAGGAGATTCCCTCCATCATCTGCTAATTTATAGGGTTACTGGTGTCAGCAGTTTAAAAGAAGCAAAATTCTATCAAAGAGCCACTAAAACCCGGCGCTGTGCGCTTTAAAACAATCACAAACGTTCATCTGAAAAGACTGCTTGGGATATAATTCCTTGATGTTTAATTATTAATATTCCAGGCAAACTAGTTAAATTCTACTGAAGAGAAGGAGAAGCAATCAGAGTTAAAAATTAGCTGGAGGAGTATCATAAATCATTCTGGGAGTATTTTGCAGAAGTCCCACTGGAGCTGCTTGTGCCGAAAAGGAAGAGAGGGTCTGCCGTGCTCCGGGAAACTTGGAAGGGAGGAGAGGGAACCGGCTGCACACGATGCCCCGAGACATGGAAAGCTACAGAGCATTTGCCAAAGCAACGTGGATCCCCGGACAGGGAGCGGGCACAGGGAACAGCACAGGGGCCCCATCTATCACAGGAGGTGGCTGCTGCTCTGACCTCCCCGGCTGGCCTCGGCAGCAGCTCTCCTGCACCGTCGCGCTCCGCCATCAGCAGCCCGGCGCGCGCCGCGGCTTTGCTCAGTCTATACGCTGACTCGTTTGTCAATACATCTCTCTGACGCTGATTGATGCGCCTCATCGCCCTCAATACCAGATAAGCTCCTCTTAACACAGGCGTTTCCGTAGCCCATAAGATTTGGGGACATCCCGCTGGCTTTCCAGACCCCACCTGCCCCCTTAGCACCCCCAAACCCGGCGTGTGGGATCCTGGGGCTCATCATGACACAAAGCCAAAGCTTAGTGTCGAAGCACAGATCTTGGGGTGATGCCCAAAATTCCCACCCACGCTCTGAACAAAGCCCCCCACCTTCCCTCCGCAGGGTCAGCCCCAGCCCTGACACCACCACACACCACCTCCGTGCCCACGTGTCCTGGTGCGGCCGCCCTCCCCGGCACCGCGGCTGCCTGCCTGCTCCTCCGCTGCACCATCCCTGGCACAGGCTCCTCAGCCCGGGCTCTGCACCACCTGGGGGGCATCCAACAGCCCCGTCACCGGTGGTCAGTGGTCATTCCACTCGCCGTCCCCTAACCGGCTGCCCCAGCTCACCCACAGCCTCTGCCAGGCACCCCCTTCCCCTCTCCGGAGGGGACCAAGCCCCCAGCCCTGCAGGCAGCGCAGCACCTGCTGCCTGTACAGATTCTGGGTTCAAATCCATGCTTTTCTACTTTTTTTCACCTTCCAATTTCTTTTCCAACACGCTTTCAGAAATCCCTCCAAATCCCCTTGGCGCAGCTCGGGGGGGGGGGGGGGGGAAGACGACAGACAGCTCTGCTGACCCGACCTCCTGCATCTTACTGGGTTCACAGGAACCACATACTGGAGCCTTGCAGTTCCCAGATCACACACTACAGTCTTCTTCCCCCTCTCCTCTCCCTTCTTTGCAGTTTTGTTTTACTTATTGAGCAGAAAATGAGAGAAGCCAAGGCTTCTTGCTGCTTCATCTTGATTCAGTCAGTTTTATATCTCACAAATGCATATGTAGATTTCTCTGCTTCTTTATTTGTTCATTAAGACTTCAATAAAAGTGTTATAAAAATGCCCTTTTTTGTTGTTAATTGCAATTTCTGTTTTAATATGCAAGTTGTGCTGGCTCTCCTCAGAGACTCCCCAAGCCTCTCTGTAAATAATACAGCCGCCCCAGCCTAACATGCACTGCCTGCTGCGTATTTACACGGCTACCAGAGCCCAGCCGGTGCGGCAGCCGCGGTGCCTCCTCCAGACCGGCTTCTCCTCCGCTGCCCCAGCGCAGGGCGTTCGGCAAAGAGCTCCCACCGCCACGCTCACCGGAGGCATCACCGCATCCCCCATGGGACCGGCTGCTCAGAGAGATCCCCCCAAGCCCACAGCACCCCGGTCCAGCCCCGGGGGATCCCCAGTGTCGCAGGCAGCAGCGCAGCCTCCCGAAGCAGCCTTGGCCAGGAGCGCAAGGAAAGCACCGCTGGAAGGTGCCGCAGGCACCGGATCAGGCCGGGAGCAAGCTCTGCTGAGGCTGTGAATGCTCCGCTGCACACGGGGTCACCCAGCGAGGGGCAAGGAAGATTTCCAGCCTGCGTGGATGTCAGCTGGGAGGTCAGTGCTGCATTTCCAAAGGCCAAACCCGCCCGCAGGGTCTCTGCTGAAGCCTGGGAAGATGCCAGGGATGCAGGCAGCCTGTTCATCTCCGGGTTGCTATAAGGCTTTATAGATTGCGGTGCCACCATTCAGCGATTCCCCAACACTTTAAAAGGCCCTATTATCACTTGCCTGTGTCTTTGTGCAACGCGAGTCATTTTGCTCTGATGTTTCCCATATTGAGTGTCTGCCTCAGGCTGATATTTTGAGGGAAGTTTTAGCAAGAACGGTTCAAACACTTCCGAGAACAAGGCTGTGGAAAAATGCTGTTTTGACACATTAAAAAAAAAATTGTTCTACAACCCTAACGCTCAGAAACTTCCCCACCTTCCTGCGGCCCGGCGAGCAGCCTGGAGCAGCACAGGAGGCAGTGGGTGCCCCCGGTTCCTGCACTCCACCGAGCCCCTGCCCACCCGAAGCTCCGCTGCTACGCACCACTACACACACAGCAGCCACTGCTTCTCCCGCGCTTCTCCCCTTCCCCAGAAAGTTAGGGAATAAGTCAAGAAAATGCTGAAGCTGCAAAGCACCAGGGCAGAGCCCAGCACAGCCCCTGCGCTCCCATGCTGCCGCCTCCCCAGCCCCTCTGTGCGAGGGGGTCCGATCCTGCAGCAGGGCAGCCCGTTACACATCACATCCCTTCCGATAGATGTAAAGGGCACAGTGCTATAGCACTCCTCACCCTGTTTTTACCAAAAGCTGGGCTGTGCGGCACATGGCCAGCTTACCCCAAGCCAGACCTGCCGCAGAGGTGGCGGAGCCGGGGCTGGGCAGCCTCCATGGCTGGGACATCCCCAGGGAGCAGAGATCAGCTCCCCAGCTGCCCGATTGCCTAACACAAGAAAGTTATTTACACCCGAGCCAAGGCGGCAGAGCCCGGCGCAGGGGCTGAGAAGATGCTGCTTGTGCGTAAGTAACACAAGTGCCCCTCAATAGCAACCTATGAGCATCAAATGAAATAAGAAGGGGCATGGCCATCAAACAGAGGAAAATGAAGCTGTTAGAGACTCTTAACTCATTAAATGGCTGTGATAACACTTTATTTTAATGGTACATTTAATTCATACTTAATTCCAGGGGAGCTCCGACAGAAGCCCCTATGGCATCCACAGAAAGAGCAGATAAATGGGTTGTACTTAGTGCTGAGACAACGAGCACCTGACCGACAACAGCAACACGGCAGCAGAGCGGGTGCTCACTTGCAAAAGAAGAATTCAGTAACTGGCAGCCAGAAACTCCAACTTCTGGAGTGAAAACAGCTCCTGCCAGCACTGCTGCAGCAGCAAAACGCAGCAAAATGAACCCAGGAATTAGCTTGGCGTAACTACCTTTAACAGCCTACCAGTCAGCAGTAAAATCAACTTTCTGGTTGCTAATTCTGGATGATTGAACTGCGCAAAGCTTAAGATTTCTTTATGCCATCATTTTTCACTCTAAAAAAATTCAGGAAAATGTTGGGCTCTCGTGGCAAATGCCTGTTTTGGAAGCAAGCTGCTCTTGTGTATCATATTGTTCTGGTACCGCATCACAATCTATCAAAGTCGGAGTCCCCAGAGCAAGAGAAATCAAAACATCATGAATAAAGTGCAACTTTAAAACTCCAGTAGTCTGACAGTGTTAGACTAAGCCTCCTAACATGCAGCGTTGTATTGATGCTTTCCCCTAATAAAGTCAATGCTGGCCTAGCTTCACTGCCTACAGCGCATTTGCTCAATTAGAGGAGAACAAATAAGGCAACAAGCCAAGATGGAAGTGGTAAACACTGCACCGAGCTCGCAGGGGCTGCTGCACCCAAACCGCGGGCAGCTGCTGGTGCCCGCTTTGAACCTGCTCTCTGCCTGCACGCTGCCAGCCCCAGGGCTGGGATGAGGGATGTTCGCACCTCTCCCCTTGATCCTCCGGCCCCGATGCTGCTGCATCCGCGGGGCTGAGCGCCCACCCAAGCGGGTGCAGCACCCGCCATGGGACCCCACAGCTCAGGGCAAAGATGATGCCGTGGTACGTTATCCAGATGTGGCATCGGCTCTGCAGCCGCTTCAGGACCTCCCCCTCCCCGAATCGGGGCCGCTGCTCATGTGGACGCAAACCCATGGAAACGCAGCACAGGTTTTCACTGCTGTCCCTCCCAGCCTTGCAGAAACACCCGAGTCCTGTTCTCACACCAGCCGTTAGCACTGCTTTTAAGCACGGTGCGTACAGCGCTCAGCTCCCTCGTGCCGCCGGAGCCCGTGTGCCGGAGCCTGCTGGGGGCCCGCCGGCGTCCCCAGCGCCCCGTGCAGCAGCACGCTCCGGGTCTCCTCAGGGCCGTTCCGCTGCACGGGCTCCCCGCATCCCCCCAGAGTGGGTGGATCGCTCCGATCCTCCCTGATGTCTCCAGCGGGCAGAGGCACCCTGGCTGCTGGGGGCAGCGGTGTTTTCTTGCCCTCACAGGGTGCCCACGGCTCTTGGTTAGTGTTTGAAAGGCAATTAGAACAGCCTGAGCCGTAAGACTTGTCAGCTCTGGCTTGAGCGGCCAGGCAGCGCAGGAGGGTCACGCTATCACACCTCTGCCGCTGCTCAAGTCATCCACCTCGGTGCAGGGGCAGAGGAGAGCCCTGGGGAACCGAGCGAGAGAGGAGAGGCAGATCAATACCCGATTCACTCATGCAGCCCTGGGGAGATGGGCAGGGCACCCATTTCACAGGTGGAAACGTGCTGCAGCATCATGAGCAGCCAAGGATGCCCAGGCTGCAGCAATGCAAGACGGCCGAGCACCCAGCCCCACTGGGAAGGCATCGAGGGGCTCCCCGGGACCCCCCACCTCCCGCTCTGCCCGGTGCACCCTGGAGCTGCCAGATCAGGGCTCAGCCCTGCCACCTTCTACAGCTGAAACCGAGCATCCCCCAGCAGGTCCCCATCCTCCCGCTGCCATCTGCACTGGCACCGAGCGCTGCCATTTGGAGCACAGGACCGTGGTACCCGAAGGAAAACTCCCCCTTGCCAAGAAGAGCAAGCAGGAGAGCCAGGCAGGCGCGGGGCAGGAGAGCTCCGTGTACAGGTAACTGGATGAAGCTGGACCGGCCAACACAGAAAACAGCAGGAAATATGGGCACGTGTAGCAGGAGCTGCAGCAGGTCTGGGGGGAGCCAGGCAGATGGCAATGCAGGAGGGGGGAACAGAGACAAAGACCAAGGCAAAAGGGACAACAAAGGGCGGAGAGGAGAGGGGCCGCGGGTAGGACTGGCCACCTCATGCTCCAGCCCAGGAAACGTGATTTACACCAGCCCTGTTGCTCACTCTCTGGCCCTTCTCCACGAGGGATGGAGAAGAGCTGCAAGGCTCTGCCAGCCCTCCCGGGGAAGGAGACCTTCACTGCCCAGGAGCAACCAGCAAAGGCTCTCCTGCCGCCCCGCCAGCCTGGGGCACCAGCGCAGAGCTCGTGCCAGGCATCACGAATGGCCCATCAGCACAGAGAGCACAGGAATTAAAAAGCCTCCTGCGTGGTCAAGTCCATCACCTCTCAGAGCAGCTCACTCTGGGCTTGCAAGTGGAAGAGCGATGCTGTAATAGAAAATCTCCCCGCAGCTCCATCTAGTCTAAGAAGAATTAGATCAGAGCAGCTGAAATCCCCTGGTGCCAAGTGCTCCCAGCCTCACTGCCGGTGCAGAGCCCAGGGAGAGGTGCAGGCAGGGTGCGCAGGCAGATCATGGCACTGCGGGCTTTGCCAACGCCAAGACCTCAGAGGCCTCCCCCCACTGAGGGCAGCGTGTTGAGCGTTGTGGGAGCCGGCGTGCTCCCAGCGAGGCTGACGTGAACCCAGGTAGGGAAAGGACGGGGCTCGGCTCAGCAGGTGCCCCACATCAAACCGGTCCATGACTCTGAGCAGAGTCGAGACCCAGCGCTGCCGGCAGCACCGCCTGCCGCACCACAAAGGCAGAGGGGCCCCGGCCAGAGCCCAGCCCCGGCGAGCTGCAGCATCGGCCAAGTCCCAGACTCCTCACCCACGCCGCCTCCCTCCACTGGGCTCCCGCTGCCAGGGCTGAACGGCACGCAACGCCACGGCCGCAGCACACAGACCTCCTGCGATTCCCCCTAACCCCCTTCTCACTGCGAGGGCCTTTCTACGCTCCCATCCGAGGAGGCACACAGGCATTTTTTTGCACGTTTTAAAGCTCTGTCACATCCCACTGAGCTCCTTCTCTCACCACCAGCTTTAAATCCACAACCCCGACTGTGGGATTTCCACCCGGCCACCGCCCCCGCCAGCGCAGTGGGGAGGGATTACGGCACCTCAGCTCGGCAGCAGCGATAATCCTCTGCCTTATCAGTGCGGGGAGCAGCCGGTGAGAAGGACGGCTAGAGTTCGCGGGGACCCCGATGCCAGCGCTGCCCACCCCAGCTCCCAGCAGCAGGAAAGAGCTCCTGCCTGGCTGGAGGGTGCCGATCCTGCGGCAAACCTGCTCCGGCCACTGCGCCAAACCCAGCCATCAGCAAAGACTCTTTTCAAACAATTGCAGCCCTGTAGGTTGGGGCTTTACCTCCAGGAGATCCAGGCTGGTGGGGCAAGGGGACAGCCATGGGGCAAGGGGACCAAGCAGGTGCAGAGCTGCCTTCTGCATTGATGCAATTAGTTAAAGCAGCTAAATCACAACTCAAAGTCAGTGCTAAATGAGTAGTGTTTGCTACGACAGACCCTCCTCGCCTCTGCACTCCTGTCACGCCTGTCAGGCACTTGCACTCCCCTTACTCCTCTTCCCCTCCGCCCCCCCAGCACGTCTCATCTCTCCGCTGTCCTGCAAACCCCCCCCGCCCAGCCTGCCCTATTGCTGGGAACACGCAGGGCACCAGTACAGCAAAAGGATTTAATTGCATGTCAAAATTAAATCTCTTTTGATGAAGAACTATTCAACTACGGCTCTGCCTAATCAAATTAACAAAGTCTTTTTTGATTTTCAATTATCTTCTTCACTGGAACGCTTTATCCGGTGCTCCTGCGATACAGCTGACAAGCCCCGACTAACAATTGAGGTGTTTTGCTGCGTTTCAGCAAGGCAGGGCAACCACGGGAGCCCTCCTCCGCCTGCCCCCCCGCATCAAGCCAGGAAACAACTGGAGCAAACACGCAAGGTTAAGTGATGCCCGCAGCCCCTCGCTGCAGCACAGCCAGACCCCTGCCTCCACGGCTGGGGATGGGCCAGCTCCTCTCCTCGCCAGGAGGCCACCGCAACAGGCCCGGTGGAAGGGCTGCACCAGGACCATCCCACCCACAGCACCCACGCTAGCGCTGCTCTAACGCCCTCCCAGACGCTGGAAGGGCTGACAGCCTGAAACACCCTCACCATTACCCCAAACCAGGAGCCCGGAGACCTGGGGACGGCCAGCAGCGAGGCCAGCCCCACGGCCAGCCCTGCCACACCGTGCCCTGCCAGCAGCAGCAGGGAGAGGGGACCTGAAGGAGCCCACCCATGGGGGCAGCCACAGCACCCTCCCCAGGAGGAAACCATGCAGACACAAGCACCCGGTACCTCTTCAGCAGCACCCGTCACTGCCTGCCTCCCCAGGGCACCTGGACCTGCAGCACCCGTGTGCTCCCCAGCCCGCTGGAGCATGCCAGCTCCCAAGCTGCAGCGGCAGGGCTGGAGCCCACCGCAGGGGAGCCTAGCAGGATGGAGACTCATCCTGCCAGGGCCCCGCATTCACTGCTGGCCAATGATCACTCAGGCATCGCTCTTAAAGGTCAGATAAGGAAGAGAATTGACTTGTGTGAAAATGTTAATAGAGAGGCTGGTGCATCCATTACAGGGCGAAGAGCACCTGTCTGACCCTGGCAGAGGATGCAGCAGTGCCTGCAGTGCAGACCACTGGTGCTGACCGCCCTGCCTGTGCCCAGAAGGTGCCTGGACCCTGTCTCCGAGGGGAATAGCCAGGCAGGGTCGAGGAGGGGCAGGAGATGTGCTAGCCTGTCAGGCCACAGCGGTGGGCAGCATGCCCGGCAGAGGACGGGCAGATCCCGACGATTTGCAGGCAGCAGACGAGCACTGAGGCTGCTCCGAGCTACCCAGCCCTGGAGTTTGCCGGCCCTGGTGCCTCGAGGGATGGCTCCATTGCCTTCCCCTCCTACCAGGGACATCAATTCCCTGGTGAGGATGGAGCTCCCCATGCTCCCCCTCCTGACAGACCCCAGGGACCTGCAGGAGATAACAGATAGGACCCAACCCCAGCACCCCAGAAAGGGGCACATCCTGCACCCTGGCCAGTGCCAGCTCCCCTGAGCACCCCTGCGCCAGCGGGGCTGTGCACACACACCACGGGCCCTGGAGGAGCTCCGAGCTCCCCGCAGCTGGAGAGAGACATTAAGCTGCGATGGCAGGACAAAATGTATTAAAAGATGCTAATTTAATTAAAAGAACACGACAATGGCTAAATTAGCAAGCGAAGGAGAACACCTATCTATAATAAGGGCGCAAATACAAGAGCAGAGGGATGCAGCAAGGCCCCATGGCAGAGGCACAGGCTAAGCTTCCCCATGGCAGAAGGACAGGGTTTGAAGGACCATCTCACCTCCCCGTCCGGCTGCAGATGCTCAGTGCACACAGGCAAGCGCACAAGACTCTTCCCCTGGATTATCTTCCAACTTGCAGCCTTCTCCCTGCCACCGCAGGCATGCTGGGTAGCCTCCAGCAATTCCTCCTCCTCCTCCCTAGCATGGTTTCTGCTCCCAAACACAAGCTACAGCATCTAATCCTACTGCATGGTCTCTGGGGCAGGGAATGGGTTTTTATTGGTACCTTCCATTGAGTTTAAACAGCAACTGAGGGGAGACCTGCTTTCTCCCCGCAATGCTGGGGAAATGTGGTCCACGTTGCTGCGAGCAGGGGGAAGGAGGGACCCCCTTCTGCGGCTCCCCTGCCCGACCCCAGCGAGCTTCCCTGGCAGCCGCCCGGAGCGAGCTCCATCCTGCAGCGCTTGCAGAGGTTTAAGCGCAGCTTTATTGCCTTTTTCGCTTTATTAAGCTGTTTTCAAGGGAAACCATCTTAATTTGTATCGATCCCCGGGTTGAGCAGTGCCCCTGCCTGCGGGCTGGCAGCCGCCCCAGCGCATCCCCCTCCTCCCACCGGGGCTCTGCCACGGTGCGGGGCTCGATCACGCGTGCGGTCCCCGCTGGAGCGGCGGCAGGACGCAAAGCCCGTGCGGGCAGGGCAGGCAGCGCCGGGCACCTCGCACCGGGGAGCTCCCCGGTGGCTCCCGACAGGCGCCCCGGCTCTGCCCGCTCCCAGCCCGGGGCCGCCCGCCCGCTCCCCGCAGCGACCCCGGCCCGGCGCGGGCAGCAGCTGCCACCTGCCGGCAGCCCGGCCCCGCCGCTCCCTTCCTTCCTTCCCTGCTCCCTTCCTTCCTTCCTTCCCTGCTCCCTTCCTTCCTTCCCAGCTGGAGCAGCAGGGGCTGCCGCCAACACCTACCCAGGGAAAACCGCCCGTCCCCTCCGGTCGCAATCTGTCCCCTTCTGTCACACAAACAAGCAGCCCCTCGCCCGCTCCCAGCGCCACAGGCTGCCCATCACCAACAGGTCCCAGCACTGAAGTTCATTGACGGCACATTCCCCCCCTCTCCAAGGCCCTGTAGTCCCGTGGGTACAGCATTTGGAGATGGGACACCCCAATGCGTACGCAGCTCTCCATGTCCGGTACCCTTTATAACGGGATCACAACGCGGATGGATGCACGCACGGCTACATGTCAGATAATCGCGCACGTGCCAGGCGCCTTCTGCAAGACAGAGCAGAGCGAGAGCACAGGAGGGCTCGCAGGACTCGCAGCAGGCTGTGCGCAGGGTCTGGAGGCTGGACTGGTTTAGTGCAAATAGCTCCAGGATCCCCAAGCCCAGCCAGTGCCGGCAGCGCTCCCCGGCTGTCCCGGCACAGCAGAGCGGCTCAGACTGCCCAGGCAGAGGCAGGGGGGGCTGAGCAGCAGGGACAGGCACCCTGGAAGCCCACCCAGTTCTGCAGCACCACCCTGGTGGCACCAGGGCACAGTGCAGCCTCGGATGGGACAACGTGCCCCAATTTTAGGGCTCTGCTTACCCTTTGGGTGACCTGGACTCATGGGCCAGGAACAGCAGCCCCATCCCTCCTCCTCCTCCTGCCATCGCTGGGTACGGCAGCGAGTGCGCAGAGGGGCTGGAGGGACCCATGGACACTGCTGCTCCTCCAGAACATCAGTTGCTTCCAAAGAGAGTATTTGATTCCCTCTTCATGGATGAAGGGATGGGCTCCCATTCCCAGGTCTCTCCACTTCCACTCCCTTTTGTGCATTTTCCAAAGAGGGGTTGATCACATCCTGGCAGATGCTGGGAGCAGACGCCTAATGGAGGCCATCTGCCACATTTCACAGGGAAAATTATTCAAACTCACTAGGACTTTAATTTAATCAGCTGGCACTGAAGTGGGCACTGGGCTTTCATGTGAGCAGGTGTGAGCACAAATCGGCAAAGGCAAGCGTTTCATCTCCATTCACCGAGCCCACAGAATAGGAGCTAATGGCCCTGCGTGGCCAGTGCGTCCACTGGCCCTTTTCACCAGCGTAAAGGCACGACTCGCGCCACAGCTCAGCCACTCTGCCACTGAGGAGCATTTCCATTCGGAAAGCTCCTCGAGTGAGCCCAGCATTGGGGAACCGCAGCGCGTAGGGAAGATTCATTGTAGATGACACAAGACCAGATGGGGCATCGGTTACAAGTGGAAGGAGGCTGCTGGCCTCGCTCGCAGGTGCATCATCCCCACCAGCGTCCCCGCAGACCCGGAGTGCTGCTAACCCGAGGCCGAGCTGTACAGAGGGAAAGAGCTGGAGGGAGCTGTCCCTGGGGACCCAGCAGCTTCGTTCAGAGCAGCTGCTGGATGGAGTTCACCTGCCTTCCCAGCTCCTTCCCATCCCAGATGAAACCATCCCACCCTCATTCCCCCAAATGCTTCTCACACACCAAGTGACAGATTTACTGCAAAGAGGGGGAAGCGCCAGCCTGGCAGCTGGAAAGGGGACAGGAGGAAAGGTGTCATCTGTGCTGCATCCTCTGAAATCTCTGCCTTACCCAAACAGGAGGCAGCTTCCCCAAGCCCAGCGGCTCTCAGCTCAGATGCTCCTGGTGCACATGGTTACCCTCAAGGAGAGATAAAAACGCATCTGTCAAAGAAAGGAGGCTAACACAACACGGCCTCTGCTCCAGGCATCTGCACAGAGAGCTGGGATCTCTCTAAACCTCTGGTGTCTCCTCGCTGCCTCCGTCACAGGCCACAGAGGACATGCAGGAGCATCCCACCGCGGCCACCCCACAAGTGTGCAGTGAGCTCCTGCCACGGAGCAAAAGGTGAGAGGATACCAGTGCCGCACAGTGCAGGGAGGGAGACGGGGACACAGATCCTGGAAATGGTTCATTAAAGTCCTCATTTGATCACCGTAAACAGAACCTACCTGCACTGCAGAGAAGGACAAAGCCTCCAGCAACCCCCCGCCAATCTGATCTAGAGGAAAATTTCTTCCTGACCCCAAATCTGAGGGCGCATTTCCACCCAAGCCTGTAATTATGTCACATCATGCAAATACAAGGCATTTACTGTGTTCTCTCCCATCAATCATATCACTTTCTCCCCACATTACAGCATGTCCAGACTCAACTAAAACACGTTTTATCAAGCGTAAGCTCACCAGCGATGGCCCCGCACAGACCCCGGGGTGCCCGTGGTCACGCTGTTGGTTAATGCGCAGCTGAATTCCCACAGGCACCGGCTCCTGCCACATCACCCCCTTCCCTTCTACCAGCTCCCACAGCCACTCCAACCGCTATGTTCCTATTGACACACGACATGAACGGTGTTATCTGCCTTTTGCAGCAGTCACCCAGAAGCCTGGTACTAGGTGTACTTCAACTACTACCGGCAGGTCCGCTGTTCCCTCGCAGCCATCGTGCCACCGCACGCCCCTCGCCGGCGGGCTGACGCCGCAGGATCGCTTGTCTAAGCGGTGCAAGCTCCAAGCCTGGGCTGAGCTCCCAGGCGGGATGCGGAGTGAGCAGCCAGAGCCCATCCCTTCAGCGCACACCCCCAGGGCAAAGGAGCAAACCCAGGTTCTCTCACCCCTGGGGCTACTGGGAAACTTCATTCACCTGCCTGCTTAGGACCTTTCCAAAAGGCCGTGGTCCAGCTTAGCTGGAAAATCCATGGAGCTAGAATGAAATTGGGCAGAGAGGGAACAGGGATAACTTGGCAGCTGCTCACATTTAGTTTGCACCTTCTTTGCCAGTGTGGAAGGAAACAAACAACCTGTGAAGGGAATGGAGTGCAGTGATTCATTACCCCTGATGTGTGATGATGGCTTAATTATTTTTCTAACTGGGGAGAGACACTTTCTGACAGCAGGTGCAAATTAATTCTCCACTGTTTTAAGGAGTGATCGGCCCAGGACAAGCAGAAAACTGGAAAACCTAATTAAATCGGGAGCTGGGTGGAATAAATGGAGCGGGGAGTTTGTTTGCACGGTGCTGATGGATATTAACGATTGCTGGTGAAGGCACCAGGGCTCCCAGCAGGAAAGTGGAGCTGTCTTAGTGGCTTCATGCAGCTGGCCGGGCTTTGACAATTTTGGGCAGGAGGTGTCATGGTAGTCACAGCACGTGCTACAGCGGCATACAGCCGGGGAAAACCAGGGCTCTCCCTAGGGAGAGATGTTTACCGCTCTGCACATGTTGAACGGAGGAGGATGAGTTAGCAGGCTGCCAGCCAGATGTGCAGCACCAGGGACCCCCGAGTCCCTCCAGGCTTCGCATCCCTCGGGGGCAGCAGGGCCCAGCACCCAGTTCCTGAGCCACCAGCACCCGCCTGGGCGGCGGGACCGAGCAAGAAGCCTGTCCCATTTCTGTGCAACCAGAGCAGGGGCAGGTTAAACATCTCAGGAGCAGCCAGTGCCTGGCCTCCAAATCTCCAGCCCAGGCTTCCAGAAGTGAGACGGGAGCTAACGCGGCTCTTCCCACCCCGGCTCCAGCACCGCAGAACGGCGCCTGCACGCGGAGCCAATGCTGTCCGCTGCTGCGAAGGAGCATGAGAAATAACCAACACCTGAAGGGTTTTGCCACGGGGGGGAGCAGCCTGGGACCGATCGGAATATCGTTAGCTCTGTAATCAGGGAGGAAAGAGTTTATGTTGAACAGTTGCCATGGAAACACTATTTATACTTTCCTTCAGCTCCAGATCCCGGCTCTCCCAGCCCAGCTCCCTGACCCCAGCTGCCCAGGCCTTCGCAGAGGCCGGGGGTCTCCATCGCACCCTCTGTCTGCTCACACTTCGTCCCCCAGCCCCTGGGGGCTCAAGCCCCTCCGCAATTGCCAGCAAGATTCCCACGGCCTCGAGGAGCTGCATCCCAGAGCATCTCCAGGGATTCCAAAGGGAAGCAGTGCCTGGAGCCTGCCCTGTCCTGTGCACATGCCGCAGCCCAAGACCACCGTCCCCTCCGATGGGCTGTCAGGCTGCCCGTGCCCAGCAGACCCGCAGCCAGGAGAGCACTCAGAGCTCAGCGTTTGCAGAGTTGCTCAAGAAGAGCCAAGCAAGCCCGCAGCAGAGGAGATCACTGTTCCCCAGCACAGGCACCTGCCTCTGCAACATCCAAGCCCCAGCTCAGATGATGCAAAGCTGAAAGTGGGGAAGATCAGCAGCATCAGGGGTTAAACTGGTGCCCTGTTCTCCCTGCTCACCCTCCCACCCAGGGTTGCTGCTGCCAGAGGAGCTCGCACCCGCCCGTGGCTCTGGGCCCCACTCATCCCACCCCACCACCCCGGGGGGGGCCCTCCCACCTCCCCCCAGACTCCTGGGCTGCTCTGCCAGTCATTCCCCCACTCCAACACACCAGCAATGCTGGGAAAAAGAGCCCTAATTGCTTCTTGTTTTTCTGCTTCTCCCATCATTAAATCCCTTCTTCATCCCTAATAGTTTGGGATTATATGAAGGTTAATATGTTTCAGGTTCCACACAAGTACAGCTAATTAACAAACAGTCCCCTCAATTCCCTTTAATGCCTACACATGTAATGCGATCGCTGCAATTACCTGCTTCCCAAAGCCATTACAAACCACAGAAAATTAGCTGGAACAGGTGATAAAAACCTTCTTTTATTGGTTCATAAAAGGAGCTGATCTCCAGGCAGCAGCTCCCCACCACGCAGCTGGAAGGGGCCAGCACCCTTGCCCAGGCAGCCTGGCTGGGATCACTCCCTGCTCCCAAAGAGCCCTCAAACACCATTTACTCCAGCCCTGAGCTTCACCTTCCCTTGGGTGGTTAAGCCCAGACTCACTGCTTCAGACCACAGCACTTAGTAAGAGCCAACCCTGCTTTCTACTGATGAAAATGAGTCTGTAATGAAAGCAAAACCCACCCAGATGCTGGGGGTACCCCAGGCAAGGGAGCAGAGCTCTGCTCCAGAGGGACACCCTCACGTACTTGGTCACACAGGGCGAGAGCAGAGCCAAAGCCCATCCTGGCCCAGGGTCCTCAGGGCTGGCACGTTTGTCACCATCCTGAAGTAGAGCTGAGCCACTATCCCTAGGGACACACAGCTAATGCACCCAGGGACGGGCACTGGGAAAGGGAGAGCTGTTCAACATCCACCCCAGGAGGGAAAAGGGGAGGGAACCTAAAAAAGCAGGAGAGCCCTTATCCACCTCCCCATCCTCCCAGAGAAAGAGCATCCTCCGCAGACTTCATGAGGGACCACGGATAAACCTCCTTCACCCTCACTTAGCCCCGGCCAGCGCTCTCTGCCTGGGGAGCTGCACTATTCCTGCAGCAATCGAAACGCTCGCAGTTAAACTACTTCATGTCTGCTTTCGGGAGCCACAGAGGGAGAGACCCAGTGCCAAGGAACACAATGAGCTCTCAGCAAATTGCTCCATTGGTCTATTCGCCCTCGTTAAAAACCTGTACCTATCAGGCAAGTTTCAATTTCCAGCTACTGGATCTTGTTGTGCCTGTGCCTGCCAGATGAAAGAGCTCTCTAATAATCAGCATCTCCTCTGCTCCATTATTTACACTGCAGTGGTGATACGTGGGCTCTCTCCAGGGGCCTGTGGCCCTGGGGAAGCACCAGCTGCAGACCCCAGCCGGGCACAGGGCTTCTCCATCGCCTGTGCCCAAAGCGAGCCACAACCCGGCCAGGCAGGCAATGGCGGCAGCACCGGGGGAGCAGCGAGCACCGTCCTCCTCTCCCCAGCACACAGATCCCACCTACATTGGTGAAACCAACCCCCCAGGGTTGTTCAGAGCAAACAGATCAGCTCAGCAGACACGAAGGACCCCCTCGCCCAGCACAGCGGGGTGGCAGGGCACAGCCCAGGCATCCCCCAGCAGCCAGCGTCCCCCTGCTTTCTGCTGGGGCTCAGCTCCCAGCTCCTCCAGCACTGGCACGGCCACAGCCTTCCCGAGGGAAGCGCGCTGCAGCTCCTGCCGGACAGGCAGGATCCCAGTGCCAGCAGGGTCACCGTTCGGCTCCCGAAGGCAGCTGTAAATCTGAAAGTCTTAGGCTGGTCTTTAGCAGATGTTTAGCTGTGTCACACAGCCACCAGAGCCACACGCAGTCCGTGGCCACGCAGCGGAGATGCCACGGGTCAGGGCATGATGCCCAGGCATGTACCCAGCTCTCAGGGGTCCTGCTCATCACACCCCATCCCACGAGCGCCGGCCAGCCTCTCCGCATCTTATCTTCTCAGCATCCTCCCCGAGTGCCCAGAGCACCCTCCAGTGATGGACCTCCTATGCAAGAGCTTCTTATAAATGTAAATTGGGAACAGCCTCACAGCACAGGAGGAAAATCACTGTAAACAAAATCTCCGTTGCTGTGGAAACCATTAAAAATAGATTCCCCACGCTCCTCCTTTTGTGCTGGGTATTATACAGCTGGGTTCCTTCATTCCACATTATTATTACTTTTTAATTATGAATAATTTCCTCCCTTCTATAGGAAGATGGAGTAAAAAACAGAACTTTCAAAACGAGGGGCCTTTAGGATATGTTTCAATATGCAAATGAAGGCAAACATGCATTCTGTAGTGTTTACGCCACAGGGTAAAAATCTTTCTGCATTAACCCTTCCCGTGCCACGTTCCCTATTTTCTCCCCTTTCCTTCAGCCGGGAAGGCCGGGGTGCCCTCAGTCCCACAGAAAGTTGGCTCAAGGATGAAGGCAAAGAGCAGCAGCACAGATGCGTGGGGCAACGCTTCATCCGTGGCGGGGCACTGCGACAAGTCAGGTGCGGTGCTCTCCTGCCAGCCCCGCCGCACTGGGATGGACCGGCCGCTGCCACGCTTGTCTGCCCACAGTCGTTGGGCACCTCGTGGCAGGGATGCTCTCACGGCAAGGACCTGCTTTGCCTTCACAGGAGCAGTCCTCGATGCTCAGAAACATTAAGATCAGTGCAACTTCTGCTACAGGGCAACCTGCAAGCATCGGGCAAGCATCGCAAGCAGGGAGGGAAGGAGCACGCTGCCCCACGGGGATGGGGCACGAGTCCCCGTCTCACTGAGAAGTGACAGAAATCCCACTTAACACCGCTGTCCTGTGGCACTCCCCTCTGATAGAGGATTCGGTCCCCAAGCAGAGGAAAGATTTAAAATTATTTGGAAAACTATGGGACCTGGGAAGATGGTCCCATTCCAGAGTCTGACTCAGTCACTATTTGCAGCCCTGGTCAGCAGGAGAGGATGCTCCTCCATCGGGAACGCAGTCAGCCACCAGCACCATGCTGGGTGCCAGCTGAGGACCTGGCAGCAACGCACCGCGGGCAGCTCCTGCCCAGGCCTGCCAGCAAGCGGACGCCTACGTCCCCCAGCACACGCGGGCCAGGCGGAAGGTTCCCAAGCAGGCTGGCCCCGGCCCACGGCCATCGGTTCGCTGGCTCTGCACAAATTTCACGCTGCCGTGGAGGAGCAGATGGATGGCCCTGGGAACCCTCCCAACACACGCTGAGCCAATGTCCTGCCTGCTCTGACAACGTGCTGCCCGGCTCCGCACGAGCATGGCAGAGGTCAGACCCCCGCGCCTGCCCCGGGATGCTGCTGAGCACAGAGCACACAGGGCTGTGGGACAGACATCTGTCCGTTTGTCCATGGTGACCTGGCTCAAGATAAGGAGCTGCACAAGCAACAGCCAACCCTGACATGTCAAGGACACCCCAATCTAATTTCATCCCCCCAGAATGTCACCAGGTCTCTTGATGAAGGGGGGAACATGACTTACTTTGACTTCAGGAAAGTTTCCGATACCCCATTACACAGCACTTGTAAATAAAGCAGAGCAGCACGGTCTAGCCAGAAGCACAAAATGGGCTGGAAAACCACAAACAGGCCTGTCTTTGGAGTGTCTGATTTTCATAATTAAGCACAGAAAGTTTTCTTCTATTTCTTGCAGATACCAAACTGGGACAGGGCTAGACCTGGGCTGGAGGGGAGAGGGCAGAGGCTGCCCTGCAGCAGGCAGGAATCACAACTGGCACGCACCAAGGAGGGGGCACCCAGGTAAGGGGCAGCCTTTTCAGGAGAGGAGAACTATTTATTGTGGATGCCAAGACAAAAACGAGCAAGCCCGAATATGCCACATGGAAAAGGCAGCCAACAACACATCAAGATCGATGAAGAGAGCATCACCTGCAAGACACAGAGTGACTCTGCCCATCACTGGTTGCACGGTGGCTGCAGCTCTGTCTCCCCTGCAGTGGCACGGACCCACGGCCACACATCACAGAGGTCCTGGAGACAACAGAAACCACCCAACCCTTCCCAGCCCTTCCTCACCACCTCCCGGGGGGTGATTCCCAGGCACACCCAGAGCAGGAGCAGGCAGCCAGAGGGGCCCAAGCCCAAAACCTCCCGGGAAGCAGCCCTCTGCCAGAGCGTGTTTCCAGCATGGTTCCTCCCATGGTGCTCTGGCAGCAAAGCTCTCGCGCCAGCCCATGGCATCATTCCCTTTCTTCTTACCCAACTTCTGAGGGCGATTTTAGCATGCTGCCGCCTCCTTCTAGAAATCCCCGGAGAAAACAAGATTCCTTCTCTACAGCGACAAGCTCTCTCAATTCCCATTTTTAAGTGCTTTAGTGCTCCATCTCTCCTGCCATAACCTAAATTTTAACCTAGCCCCAAGTATCAACACTGAACATTATTAGTTATTACAGCTTAGGGCTAGAAGGGCCATTAGACCCGGCGAGCGCAGCGCCCAAGGAACACGGGCCGAAGACAGCCGTGCTCTAATCCCATGTTCATTCAAGCTACCGCATCCCTGCCAGACAGATATCCGAGTTTGATCCAGAGATGTCAAGTGATGGAGAATCCCCCACAGGCTTAAGCTGTTCCAGTGGTTAATTACCTTCCCCGATAAAAATATGCACTTCGTTTCTAGTCAAAATTTGTCTAGCTGGAGCTTTCAGTGCCTGGATCTTGTTATGTCTTTTCCCTGCTAAATTAGAGCGCTCTGTACCCACAGAAATCTCTTGATCACAGCCTAAAACAACCTACGTCACAAAGCCACCTCTTAAACTTCTCTTGGATGAAAAGTTCAACCTACTTAGGCTACATCTCCCACAGCAGAGCAGATTTTCCAAGACTGTGAACCATTTCTGTAGGTTTTTTTCTGCACATTTCCCATTTCATCAATGTTTTTCCAGCACGGACACCAAGAGCAGTCCCAGCATCCCAACGATGCTGCCAGCACTCCCATTACACACACGCACCTTTCCTCACCCACGGGCTTGCTGCGCAGCTACGGGAAGCCTTTCAATCAAGCCATTAGCGGATTGCAGCCACAACCACCCTAATGCAGAGAAGGGACCTTTAGCATCCCACCCCAGTGCTGAGGCAGGGGGAAGATGGCCGTGGAGAGCGGCTGCCCACAAACCCGCCGCACCAGCTCCTGACAGCTTGGCTTCGGAGCAGGACAGTCCCCAAGCCCCTTTGCCCAGCCAGCGAGCTGCGCCCGGGCCAAGGGGACAGATGAAGCCGTTGCCGCCCCAGCGCCGCTTCCTCCAGGCTCAGCGGGCCAAGTCACAGGTTTGTCACTGCCGCTCCGGGCAAAGGAAACAGCCCCTCGGGGAGGAAAGCAAGGGCAGCTCCGAGTGCCTTAAAAACACCTTGGGAGCCTGCCTTTGGGGGGGTGCTCAGCAACCAGCACGGAGGAGACCCAGGGCAGGTCTCCCATACAGCACCCAGAGCCCAGGGGGCACCTGGCTTTCCACCAGCCCTCCTGGTGCCACCCACACCAGCGCCCACCCAAAAGACAACCAAACAGCACCCAGCCTCTGCTCCCCACCCTGCCAGGGAGCTCCGCAGCACCTGAGCCCCCGGCCAACCTGGGACGCACCCTGCACAACGAGGCTGCCGGCACGGACGCGCTGCGGGAAGCAGCACGGGGCTGCGGCTGCCGGGAGGGCAGGAGCCGGGAGCAGCTCCTCCCGCAGCAGGAGCGATGACGGGGGGGAAGGCAGGCTACCGAGGCAAAAACTTCAGCACGCTGACCTGCAGCTGAGGAACAGCCCAGCGAGTGGGCTGCACGCAGGGACAGGCTTCTGGGAACGCACACATCAAGTCAAACCCAGGGCAGTCCCTGGCCCTGGGACCAAAGCTGAGAGAAGAGATAAACCAGCAGATCATGGGGAATACTCACAGGTTGCCTGGCTCCCGTCAGCACATCCACTCCAGTCAGACCAGCACGGAAACCCCCGAAATCCTCCCCGGCTCCAGGCCAGCAGCAGCCTCCCTCCCCGCCGGCACAGGGTGCCGGGGAACAGCCTGGGGAGACACAACTTTCTGTGCTCTCCGTCAGGCAAGGTCCTGCTCCAGCCACAACTGCATCCTTATTTAATTCACAGCAATTATACTCACATTCTGCTAGACAAATAGATTTTACAAGCCCTCAGTTAAATGTGGATAATTACGGCTGCCTGCACCAGGGGACAGCCCTGCCCGGGCTCAGGAGGAAGAATCACATCCCGATTCCACTAATGCTGTAAATTAGCAAGGAGCGTCCCAATGGCAGCAGAGTAATTACCAGCTATTGCATCCCCATCTTCCTGTGGGCTGCTGCTCCTGCGCTCCCCCCACCCCGCATCTTCCTCCCTCGCAGTATGTGTGTGTTTTCAGGCATATGCTGCTGTTAATGGGGCTTCTGTCACTTCAGCTGCTGGCAGAGATTATTTTTTCTCGGGAACCCTCTCCCAGTGCCAGAGCTTTCCGCTCTAAATCATCCATGGGGAACACACAGGTGCGGGGAAACAGAAGATGAAAGCATCAACTTTTTGATCACACCGGTTGTGCTGGGCAGCGCCTGCCACAACGGCTCTGACAGCAACGGGCAGGAGGGGGGACCCAGTGGGACAAGCCCCCAGCAGACCCCCGGGAACACACCCAAGCCCAGCAGGCACAGAGACGGCACCGGGAAGGAAGGAGGGGGCACAACCACCCAGACGGGAGCAGAGAAGAATGTTTGGTCCCCAACTCTCACAGGGGGGCCAATGCAGAAGGAGCCCTGGGGCAGGAAGGGATGGGCTCCAGCCTTGCCAGGACACCCAACAGCAAACACCAACTACGCCATATGGTCCGCAGAAGGACATTAAGTCTGACCTCTGTTTAACAGCCAGGTAAATCAAGGCACAAGACAGGCAAGAAAAAAATAAAAAAAAAAATATCCATTGAGAGACTAAAACAAGCACAAAATTCCCTCCATGACCCCACTAACCTTTCCCATGTCCTCGCCACGCTGCTGCACTCACAGGCTGGAAGCAGAGCTCCAAAGCAGCCCTCCTGCAGACAACCCCCCACCCCTCCTGGGGGGGCTCTTATAGGGCAGCAGCATCACTCCCCGCCCCGAGCCCTAATTGCTCCAACCACCTGCAGATGTGCCCAATGAAGGAGAAAGCCTTCTGCAGAAACCCAGGGAAGCCCCATTTTGGCAGCTGCCAGCTATCCCTGCCGGCACCGCCAGGGACTCTCCCGCAGTCCCAAGCCCCTCCAAAGCTGGCAGGTAACAGTGCAGCGGGTGATGCCCCAGGGAGCTGAGGGCTCCTGAGTCTGTCCCCGGGCAGGGACGTGCTGGGGACCCGGCTGGGGACAATTCCCACCGTCTGGCGTGACTGAGAGCGGGCTGCGCCACGTGGAGTCCCCGCTCCTCTCTCCCCACCTGCAGCCACCACAGAGGAATAAAGATAAATAAGAAAACCAGAATGAAATTGCTACATTTTTCAAATCGATCTGTCAAAGCGAACCCATGCAATCCAGCCTCGTGCGGCCCCGCGCTGACGCCGGCGTCCAACGCTGGGCAGAGCCATCTCTCGCCAGCCCCTCTGCGCACCCAGCTCAGCTGCACCAGACACCCTCAGCCAGCACCCGAGCCACTGCCAGCGCCGCGCATGCCACCCGCAGCGACGCACGGGGCCACGGGCCGTTTGCAATGATTTATTGCGGTATCACCCAGATGAAGGGAGGAGGACGTGGAGCGGCATCGCTCCCCTCCCGCCGCGAGCAGCACACAGGAGGAGGACGGGGCGCGGGGCCGTCCTGTGGCGGGGATGCTGAGGGAAGCAGGGCCACCTCCGCACCCCCGATCCGCCTGCGGGGAACCAGCTCAACCCCTCCAAACCTCATAAGGTCCCAGCTCAAGCTCTTCTTCTGGTGCGTGAAGACAGACCAGGCAGCAACTCTACAACCCCTTGGAGAGCTCCAAAACCAGGACTCAGGGGGACAGATTCAGTGTCTCCCCACTGCTCCCCAACTTGTCAGACCTCCTCAGTACTTGGGGACTTGCTAAGATACTTCAGAGCCCACATGTGAGCAGGGCTTAGGCTGCGGGTGCCCGGGGGAACACAGTGCACCTCATTAAAATAATTAGTTTAACATAGGTGGGAAGAGGAGAGCGGAGGAGAAGGTGAGTGGTGCTCCCCGTGTTGAGCACTGGCTGCTGGAGCCCCGCGGGGGAGATCGGACCTGACGGCCACAGAGATGGACGAGTGTGCAAATGCGGATTTACCCAGCATGGCAAGGTGCATCCTCAACTCACGCTGCATTCCTCTTCGCAGCCTGCTCACAGCCTCTGCTGCAGGTCCACGTGATGAAGCTGGGAATACTCCTGCTCTGGGCAAGCACCAGGCAGGCAACACCGACAGCAGCGCTGCAATGCTGCGGGGCAATGGGCACCGCGAGCGGCTCGCCGTCATGTTCCAGCCCCCAGCCCCGGCAGCACCGCGGGCTCTGCCCAGCACGGCCATTGTGTGCCGGAGCACCGCCGACACTCCCGCTGCCTGGGCACTGTGCTTGCACCCCCGAGGAGAGGGGGCACTGCTCCATGGCTGGCATGGCGGTCGCTAGCATACGGAGGCTCTGCAAGGCTCCTGCCAGGGAAAGCTCATGCACTTTACCACTGCTGAGAAGCTTCTGTGTTCCTGAAATATCATCTTCCCCTGGGCAACTTCATATGCAAGTCTTGGGACTTGCCGGAGCATTAAACTGACATCTAGGTCAGAGTAAGGAATAACTCAACGCCTCCAGGAAAAAGGGTTTTCCTTTCACATCCCAGTGCCTCCTCCACCAGCTCGATACCCAGACCAGGAGCGAGCACTTAACATGGGTGACCACTTCAAGCCTAGCGTGAAGCAGGCTGTGGGGGTGGAAAAGGGATTAAAAAAAATTCTGAGACCTTGTCTAGAGATAAGCTGCCATTTCTGGAGTCCTCTCGGCTCTTTATGGTCCCCGGAGTAGCACCTCTGCAGGAAAAGGCACTTGCAGAATTTAAAGCCCTGGTGAAGCCTGGCTGGACATGGACAGACCGCCTAGACCTGGGCCAGGCAAACAGATTCTCACCATATTTTGCGTGGCACATGCCATGTCTAAGAACCAATGCTGTGCACAGAAGATGTGTCCCGGCCAGCCATACCTGTGACCTTCGTGGTAAACAGCATCCCCTGCCTCGCTGTGCAAGCTCCAGCCCCGCCTGCGGCTCCCTGGATGCTGTGTTTATTTACGGGGGTCCTGGGGAGGGGTACGGAGGAGGGATGCATCATGCTCCAGCCGCACAGACCACATGGCATGCGGCACAGCCGAGGGTGCCTGGAGCGGCCATGGCCCCTCCGCTGCTCAGGAGGGAGCACCCAGCCACCGGCAGCCTCACAGTGAGGTCCGACCCCCCAGGGCTGCCCCAGCCCTCGCAGGGCCCCGCAGCCTCCACGGTGCCCACCCTGCATCAGGCACCACTGCCTGCAGGTCTCGCGGGCTCCGGCGCTCAGCTGGCAGCTGCCTGCCTGCATATCTGTAATGCAGCGGCTTGCGTGCACCGGCCCTGCTCCTCCAGAAATGCAGAAAGCCAATTAAATAAATAACGCTTGCTAGGAAGGACAGCTGAGGGACCCGGGAGCCCCGGGCTCCTGTGGGCAGCAGCTGCCAGTTGCTGCCACCCTCAGTCCCTGTGGCACTGGGGAAGGGTCAGGCCAGCGCAGCAGGTGGGGAAGGAGACCCTGCCCTGTTATTTTAACACCATCACGCACACTTCTCTCTACAGGAACGGGGGACGATGAGGCAGGACTTTGCCTGACGAAGTGTCTCGGTGGCTGCGCAGCAGGAGCGGGGCATGATAGATCATAGGAATACACCCAGGAGAAGGGTGAGACAAGCAATCGGCAGAGACCGGCTGTAAATCTCAGCGCTGATGGGGCTGGAGATGAGCTGGCTGGCTTTCGGGGCGGGGGGTGAGCGAAGAGTGCGATAACAAGAGCCATGAGCGGTGCCGGATCCTGCGTCCCGGCTGATGCAGAGGCCTCGCTGTCAGGGAGACAAAGTGGAACCGCTCAAGTGCATCATTGATTTTTAATAAAAGCAGGTAACACTCTGGAAATCCAGCACTTGGCCCCATTTTCTCTTCCCTGGTCGCCCCATCTCCCCCAGCCCCAGCTCGCTCCATCTGACAGCACTGCCCTGGGGCCGGGGGTTCAGCACAGACCCTGCTCCCGCGGGATTGCCCAGTGCAGGGCTGCTGCCTGCCTGGTTCTCCTCTGCCAATCCCTGATAGATGGTTGCAGGGATTCGCATCGACCCTGCAGGAGCAGGCGCTGCCCGCAGCCGTGCTAGCTGTTGGACGTCATCTCCACGCTGTCACTTTGCCAGAGATGGGTGCCCTGCTCTGCCACGGCGACTGAACCCCGCCGGCAGGGCCCTCTCATTAAACACCAGCAACTGCACCAGAGAGGAGAAGCAGGAAGATGCGGGGAAGCCCTGGCTGCGGGACGGGCAGAGGGGACGGCTCGGGGCGTGTGTGCGCACCCAGGGACAGGAGCCGCGGGAAGGCAGGGCTGGCCCCGCTCTCCTGCAGGAAAGCTCGGCGTACGGCAGCGCGTGCACCTCTCCCCCGGCGTGTCACGATGATTGAGTGCAGGATGCAGGCACCATAATGGTTTCATCAACTTAGCTACTTTTTATGAGAAATTTGTTCCAATACCTTCCCTTTCCCCGGCTGCTGTCACCTTAACAGATGCCAGACCAGAAAGAATAATAATCCTGGCAGGAAACTTTGAACCACAGTGAGCGGCTTCCCAGGGAGGGGGGCAGGAGGTGGGAGAAAAACTCATTTTTGCAGGAGCTCAGGACCACTCAGAGCTGCCCCAGCCTGACACCGCCGGTGCTGGAAGATTCACTTGTGCCCTCCTCTTCCTCCCCGGGGGGGAATTGTCTCATGCAGATGTGCTGTAGTGCTGGTGAAACACAGCTTTGGACAGGAGCCCTTCAGCCCCAGCCCCATCCATCCTGCCTCCCTGCCCGCTGGACCAGCCTGCCACACCAGTAAGCACCTAAAACGTGCCTCCTCCCTCCCTGACACAATTCCCACACCTATTTCTGTCCCTGACATCTCTCGCCCTCCTCTGCCGCTCTGCTCGCTCCCCCAGCCCCGGGCACCCCATCCATGGCGCTGCCGAACGGCTCGGTGCTGGCTGGCGAAGCGCCCGACCTCCCGCTCCCCACTCCCACGCTCTGCTCAGGCGCTGAGCTATGCCCCCGAGCACCCTGCCACTCACTCCATCCACCCACAACCTTCCCAATTAACTCCAGCGCCTGCCTGCTGCCTCCTGCCTGCTCCAGCCAGGCAACAGCTCGCTGCAGCCTGCGGCTCGGGAGATGCACCCTGATGAGGTTTGAGACACTGGCTTCAGCAATGATAAACTGTATTACGCGTTAGGCACAGCCACGGGGTCCCCATCCAGCTACGCCCGATGCTCTGCCAGGGATTGGGCACCAGGGCTGCTCACCCAGCACTGGCAGCCCCACGGCTGATGGACCCCATGGCTGATGGAGGGCAGAGCATCACCGCAGCCGCGGCGAACAGCGCAGCGTGGGAATGCCTCCGCCAGCCAGCTCTCCCCTTCTTCCCTTTCCCCAATCTAGGGAGGGTTTTACACTGACAACAAGCTAAAGCAAATGGTGACTGAGCACCCTGCAGGCGACCCTGCCAATTAGCAGGATACAGCCCAGATTTACCACTTACCCCAAGCACTGCAAGGTCCGGGGCTGCATCCCTCTGCCCCGCAGCAGGACCACGGCGAGGGCAGGGAGACAGCACAGCACGGGCTCCGGCAGCCGGCACAGCCCGTGCCCTGGCAGCAATCAGGCTGCAGGCAGGCAACGGTGCGGGCAAAGACCCGCAGGACACGCAGTCCCTTCCCAGAAGATGTAACCCAACGGGCGGTGGGACAGTCCCCAACGAGGTACAGTTTCTATTGCCTGGCCCCTGGGAGCTGCTTTAAGCTGAGGCTGCCCCAGTCCTTCCCTGAGCAACAGCCCCCTGCCCTGGGCTGCCCCGGGGTCCCCCACATCTCCCCATCGCTGGTTCCTCCCGGTGCCTCCTCCCTTTCCTTTTCTTTCCGCATCACAGCAGCGGTCTCGCCGTCTGCCAAGAGCCACAACACCAGCGCGTTCCCACTAACAGCGCCTGCGAGATCCCCCTCGCCTGCTTGCACCGCTCCTGCCTTCCTGCCTTCCTGCCGGTCTGCCGAGGCCACGCCAGGCGCAGGGGGCCCACGACACCCTCTGGCACCTCTAATAACAATTCATAAATTATTACTGTGCTTGCAGACACCGACCAGCCACAGCCGGGTACGCTGGCTCGCATGCACCCGCACGCTGCCCCAGCTGAGCAGAGCCACTGCCATGCTGCTATCCTGAATTTCTTTGCCATGGCATTTAGAAGACTGTTCCTTCCCTTTGGGAAATGAAAAACTAAGCATCATCATCAGTCTAACCGAGAGGGGAGAAATCCTTTCCCCAGCAGGCCAAGTCAAACGTTTGGCACTCAATAACAAACTGCAGCCACATGCAGACCACGTCCCCATCTCCAGCCCCCTCTGGCCCCTCGCTCTCCATAAGGATGCACAGAAGAGCCTGGCCTGAGCCCCCGCACAGAAGCTCCCTCCAGCCCTTCGGCCTCCCGCTGCTCCCCCAGCACTTGCAAGCTGCAGGTGGGTACAAGTCGGTTCAGCAAAAGTTGTCCCTTTCGATGCATGTCTGCATCTGCCTGTGTAACGAGCAGCCCAGCACCGCGTCTCCTGGACGGACAGGAGCCACATCTGCCCACAGAACAGCTACAGAGGCAGCGTGGCTATGAGGACCAGCACAGGCAAAGAGCCAGCGCCAGGCAGAACAGACACAGATGTGGTAGAAGGGAAAAGCCATATTTTATCATGCCCCATGTCCTGCTGCCAGACCCCCCGGCCACCACTCGGCAAGGTCGGACATGGCCAGCCTGCTTGGTGATCCATCACTCAGTCCACAGTGTCCCGCTCTGGGAGCACATCCCATCCCCAGCCTGTAACACCGTGAGCGCCGGGGGACAGCACAGGCAGGAGGCAGCAGCACGGTGCCACCGCGGGCTGTACCGCGGCACGGGCGGGTGGGCAGCCGCGGGACGGCACGGTCACCTCCTGCCGCTCCTGGCCAGGTGGGGACGGGCAGGTCTGCAGGCTCCAGGGACACCCCAGGCCGATCCCCGTACCGTGTCCCTGGGCATCAGCGGCAGCTGGAGCAGGCAGAGGAAGCGGGACAGGCAGGAGAGGCAACCAGGGCAGCTTCCCCCGAGCGCTGCAAAACACCAGGAGCTAATCTGGGGATTCCCAAGGCTGCGAGTGCCAGACCTGCCCTCGTGCCTGCCTTCTCCTGCGAGGAGCTGCTGCTTTGATATGAGTCATCGCTGGAAGACGAATTCTATTTAAAGGACGTTATTCGTAGAAAATTGAGTTTTAATAACAGGGCATCAAACGAGGAGAAAATACCAAACTTCCAAGCGGAGCTAAGTTTCCGTATGTTAATTTATACAGCACATTCACTGCTTGAAGGAATAAAAATCACACAGAGCGCTCCTTTCTCTGACAAAGCAGCCAAGGGAGCCCTCTCCTGCTCCCTGCTCCTGCCGCACCGGAGCATCTCCTGGCCACGGAGAGCAGGAGTCAGGGCCGGCCGCCCTGGCCATGGCTACGGCCCCCGGCACGGCTCGGGGAGCGAAGGCTTTGGGCTCGCGAGCCGCCCCGCGCCGCTGCCACGCTCCCAAGAGCCTTCAGGCTTAGTTTAGCCTGCTGGTGGGAGGGCGGGAGGAGACAGTGCTGAGCTCGCTTTAAAAATAGATCAAACCCTCTGCTACGGAGCCATTTTATTAGAGCAGCACAAGCTGTCGGGCTGGTGACACCTATGTGAACACTCGGGTAAGTTTTCCCAGATGAATTTGAAAAGCGAATGAGGGGAAGAATGACAAAGACAGCAAAGCAGACTTGTTTTCCAACAACAAAAAAGATGGAGGGGAGAAGCCTGCCCGCGCTCGTAGCCGCTCACCCCGTCCCCAGCCCACATCTCCCGTGCAGCACCAGGCGCTCCAGGACCAGCTCTGCAGCGAGGTCTGAACTCACTTGCACCAGGGTGAGGCTTTGGCTCGTCCCAAAGCTGCCTGCTGCCCACCGGTCCTCTCCCTGCTACCTTCTGGATCCTCTGCCCACTGCCTCCTCTGCCCAACGCAGTGGCTCCCGTGTCCCCTCCCTTGCCATGCACCATGCCCGGCTCTGGCCAGGGCCAAGGACACCTCTAAAGGGGAGACAGAAGTGCATTCAGGTTTCCCTGTGCTGCAGCAGAGCAACAGCCGAGCCTCACCCCAGCCTGGTCCAGCTGCCCCAGAGCCTTTCCTGGGCCGATCCCAAACCCCGGCAGCGCCGCATGGCAGCCGCGGCTCAGTGACACTGCCAGGTGCCAAACTCGGTGAGAACACAGACAATCAAAGCAAATCAAACCCCATGGCTCTGAACTTATACCAGAGCTCCCCAGTTTGCCGGGCTGCTGGATGTGGCTGTGGGAACCCCAGGTCCTGGGGTGCGCACCCACTCCGGGGGGCTGCGCCGGTGCAGCCCCCAGCCCGTTCGCCATCACCAACCCTGCCAGGCTGCTGCAGCTGGAGAAGCACCTGGCGATGGCAGCTGACAAACCCTTCCAGCCTGGCCCTGAGTCAATCCATCACCTGATTTATTTGACTGCCCTCAGCCTCTCCCCCCCCTGCCAGCACACAGCTCTGCCTCCAAGGGAGAAACAACTGGGCCAGGGTCCAGCTCTGCCAGAATTTTAAAAGTAATCAGTAACAGGGGTCACCTTTCCCCGAGTGCGGCTCGCTCCGCTCCCACTGCCATGAACACTGGATACAGATGTGGAAAAAAAGCCAGAGATAGAGCACGCTGGCCACAGGTCGGTACTGACCGGGGGAGCACATGGGCTAAAGCGGAGGCTCGTCTCTGCCTGGATGGTGGCACAGCGTGGCTGCCGACCAGCGAAAACACCAGCCTGGTGTCCGGTGACATGGTGGGCTGCATGGGCAAGGAAAGTGGAAAGGGAGATAGGCGAACCGAGCCTGAACCCTGAGCAGGATGGGCTGCTGGAAAATTGCTGCCGGTTCCCCCCCCGCAGCCCCAGCAGCACCGGGGGGGGGTGCAGGGCTGCTGCCCGTCCCGTTGGCGGATCAGGGGCCACGCTCCAGCCAGCGGCAGGGAGATGCCACGGGAGGCCCGGGCGGCGAAGGACACCCCAGCTCTCCCAGGGACCTGAGCCTCCACCGTGCCTCTCATCGCCACACCAGCAACAGCGGGCACAGCTCTGCCCCAGCTCTGAGCGATGCCCGCGCCAGCACCGTCCCCCCCAGAGGCTGCCCAGGAGGGGGGTCCCGGGGCTCAGCAAGGCTGAAGGGTTCAGCTTGTGCTGCAGAGGCTCTTCCCAGCTGGGCACAGCAGAGGGAAACCCCAGACACCAAACTGGAGGACCTGGCTCGCCTGCTGCCCCCGAGCCCAGCAAAGCCTCCCCGAGCTGGAGCAGCCGAGTGCCAAGGACAGGATTTATTTCAGCACGGCTCCGCAGCTCACAGCATCCACGCAGGCTCCCAGTATTCCCCTTTGTGCACACTACAATTGACTCATGTTTTTAAAAAGAAAATTGGGAGGGGGGGGAGGGAAAAAAAAATACAGAAATGCCTCAGAATCAAACCTCGGAGAAAGCGTGGGAGCTCTCTGGAGAGGAGGAAAGCACTTTCTATAAAATTCACCTTTTGTCATTTAATCACCACCCCTCTTGCTGCCAGCAGCTGAGCAGCAGGGCCAGGTAATGGCTGTGTGCTGGGAAATCCACGGCGGGGACTGGGGAACGCTTGCTCCCGCGGGTAAGCAGGTTCCTGCCCTGGACACCGAGCTGCATCAGAAAACTTCCATCCCCTGGCCCAGTTTGCCAAGGAGACAAGCTGATTTCCTCTCCTCCGAAGCAGCTTACAAAGCAGCTGGCAGAACGCCAGGGTCTTTTTAGAGAAATGTTAATGATGCCCAAGGAAGAGCTAATCATGTGTCATGGAAACAACTTTGTGCCAGTCAAAGTGCTACACAGCCCCAGCCCAATGCGGGACGGCCGGGGGACACGGTGGCCACAGGTGAGGGCAGGACCGGGGCTCCTCTCCGTGGTGGCACCACGGGAATGCCATGGGTCAGCCGCTGGCGTCCGGCGATGGCCCTTGTACACAGGTTTAGCACCTGCAGCTCCCGGGGACTGCTCCTGGTGACGGTGGCAGATCCCTCCTGGCCCCACCAGACCAAGGCAAGAGCATCGCCCGCTGCCGGTATGCCTCGGCCAGAGGGACCCGGCGAGCACCCGGGGATGGAGCCGTCGGTCCAGCCCAGCGCGGCTGGGGACACAACCGAGCGCTCCCGAGAGCCTCCCAGCTCCCTCCGACAGCCAGGGGCAGCAGCCGCCTCCTCTCCCAGGGAATATCACCCAAATTATGGTACTGCAACAAACAGACAGAGCAGAGGAGCAGGACGGTCGGCAGCGCAACAGAAATAGCTGGGGCACGCTACGGACGGGGGAGCTCTCCCAGGAAGGACAAAACCCAAAGGAACCGGTTGGGGAACATCACAAGCTGGTGAGCAGGGAACGGGCGAGAGCCGGGGGGGAGCCGTCCCCCGCCTGCACCAGTGACCAGCACCTCTGCCCAGCCGCGGCACCCAGCACCCCAAGCCTCGCCATGGGGAAAGCACATGCCGGCTCCCCAAAGCCTCACATCACCTTCTGGGTGCCCCCGCACCGCACTGGCACAACCCGGGGAGCAGAGCACCTGCCTGCCAGATCGCCCAGGGACAGTCTTGTCATCAGGCACAATTTAAAGGAGAAAAGCTCAGATTTTGCAAAGCACATCTCTCAGTTTTTTAGCACTTTGCATCCATTTGTCTTTTCAGGCAGCACAACTTCCAGCAGGAATCTTTTCATGCCTTTACGGCAGTTTGCAGCTTACAATAAAGGGCATCGTCTGCACCTCTCTGGCAGCCTGACATCTCCAGGCACGTTGTGGGGCTCCCACAGGCTGTCCTCCTGCCCCGCGAAGGGCCTGGCGCAGACACAGACCAGGAGGAATGGCTGCAGAAGACAACCTTGGCTCAGATGGCCATGTGTGAGTCAGTCTAAATAACACAATAGCAAACAAAAATATATCTGTACATGAGGGCTAGCTCCAAGAGTAAAGACAAGAGGACCTAAGAGGCCACAGCCTTCAGCTGTAAGGCCAGCAGAGTTTTATTTAATGCAGGAGGAGTAAATAAAGTCCTCAGCCAGAGGAAGAAAGCTCCCAGAGAACAGACCCAGCGGATAAACCCAGCCGGCAGGACCTGAGCCGGGCAAAGGGAGCCTGCGAGGAATGGGGAGCAGGCAGCAGCAGCACAGAAAACCTCGTGTGCCAGGCAGCACGGAGCAGAGCGAGGATTGCCGGGGGGGGGGGAATGAGATGCTGTGGCAAAATAGTAAAAGGTTCATTAGTTATGTAAATAAAAAGATAATACAGAAAAAAAGTGAGGCTGCTACACAGCATGGATGAGTAGAGATAAAACTAACCTAGGTGTTGCCTGAAAACTGATTGAACAATTAGCTTCGGCTTTCAGGAGGGATGGTGATTAACACACTGTTGTCTGCAGGCTGCTTTACAGAACCGAGGAACAGAAATTGAAGCTACAGCCTCCAAAGCAGGAGCAAAACTCAGAACATCCAATGAGTTCGAATCAGAGGAATGAAGAAATCTCCATCCCAGAAACCCACCAGAACTGGCCCAACCACAGACGTGTCAAGCTGCAATGGGCCACAGCACTGGAAAAGAGCAGCACGGAGCCAAGAAAGGAGCCAGGGGCAGGGAGAGACCCCCCAGACCCCCCAGACCTCCCCAACACGCAGAACAGAAGCTCAATGAGAAACAAGGTGGAAATACATGACAAACAGGTAAGATGTAACATTGCCTTACCAAAGGCAGCTCATGCCAGAATAAGTTGGTATCTTCCTTCAGACAAGGGGAACGCGAGCGGCTTGGCCAGCAGCAGCACCCCAACGAGACGGGCTGGCAAGGGCCGGGGGAGGCATTTGCCGTGCAGGAGGAGAGGCTTCAGCCCAGGGGGGCTGGCAGACCTCGAGGCTGGAGCGACCGAACAGCACAAAGTTCAAAATGCTGAACATAAGGACTACGCGAGAATGTCTGCTCTAACCTGGAAAAACACACAGAGAAACATCTAGGTATATTACTCAGTTACAAGCTGACTATGAGTCACCATCTCCTGCATCTGTGAAAAAAGCAAGTGTGTTTCTAGGCTGCCTGGCAAAGAGATTTCCAGGAGAAAGCAGGCAGCAGCCACGCCGCTGCGCGATGCTCTGCTGGGGCCAGATCCGTACTGCTGGATGGCCGCGTGTGGGAGGGGTTGGGATGGAGGAGCAGGGCAGGACTGCCCAGGGGATGGAGAGCTGCTCCGGGGAGCAGAGAGAAGGACGGAGGAGCTCGTCCAAGCCCAGCCAAGGCTGCTTCTCTATAAATATGCAGGGAGAAGGCACTGGGGAGGGAGAGGAGCTGTTCAAGCTAAAGGACAATGTTGGCACAAGTATAAACAGGTGTAAAAGGCTGCAAGTAAAGGGAGGCAGGAAGGAAATCAAGAGGGGTTTGTGCACGGGGAGGGACAGGCACCGTCTGGGTGCTTGATCAGGTGAGGAAAGGGGCTGGGCTGGGACTGCCTGGACAGCAGGGACCAGGCTCAGGGGCCTGGGCCTCTTCCTAAAGCATCCCTTTAAACTCCTTTTAAACGGTACTCAGATGCTTCACCGTTTCCATTACCAGAGCTGACCAGTGATGGCCCACAGCTGAGCAGCCCTTTCCCCGCAGAGCAGTGACCGCCCGCTGCAGGGAGCAGGCAGAGAACGGCGGGTTCACTCATGGACACCCGCCGGCCGCCACCGCACCGGAGCCCCTTCCCACCGCGGCCCTGGAAAACTGCCCCTGCTCCATGCGCTGTCCAGATTGCTTCCCTAACTCCGTGCAGAAATCCAGGCTGCTAATCAGATGGAAAGTCTCCATCCCATAATAAACAGAGTGTACTATTTATAAACCTGAAAACGTCTTTATTATTATTATTTTCCCCCAGAAAAAAAAAAAATTAAAAACCCTTGCACAATACTGTTAAATACACCCCACCAAGGACTCGCAGGTCTGCGGCGCTGGTATCGCTTCCCCAGGCAGTGCCCAGTGGAACAGATGGCAGTGTGGGCGTTAGGTACCAGCCTCCTGGCAATCTGAACATCTGTTACCGTTAGAAAATGCTAATTGCCATCAATCAGGACAGCACCTACCCACATTTACATGCAAGCACAAAAAAATTACGTCTAAATTTCTCCGAGTACAACACTTGCTGCATGTTAAGTAACTGGAGCTGCTCAGATGCTGCAAGGCAGCCTGGCACCGGCGGCTGCGGGCGATGCACCACATCTGAGCGCCCAGCAGCACCCAGCCTTCCCCAGCAGCACCCACAGCGCGAGGGGCAGGGGACCCGGCAGGGCCCGTTCCCTCATCCCACCCTGCCCCATCGCTGGGGCAGAGCCCTCCGACCGCAGCCACCCCTGTCTCCGCGGGCAGCTCTCCTGCCCGGGAGCGTTGCCACCAGCGCGGGGCACCCCGAGGAGGACAGTCCCCATCCCCTCTGCAGATGCTGCAGGGTAGGCGCATCCTTCTCTTCTGCGCAATGCTCCCACCTCACCCCGACACGCCAGACGCAGTGGTGGGAGCACTTTGCCCCCAGCTCGCTCCCTCTGGTGACTCCGGAGCAGCTTTGGGCCCCGCGCCCCAACCCGCTGCACTCGCAGACCCGCGAGACCCCCGCACACCCACCGCTGCTCCTCTTCGCCCTGCCGCATTTCCACATCCCGGCTCAGAGAGGCTGCCTGGCAGGAGCTGCCCGCTCCACACAGCCCCCGGGCACGGGCCAGCCAGGCCAGCAGCGTCTCACCCCACGGGACACCTCAACGGACCGCTTGGATGGCAAACTCGGACACAAAGTTGAGCAGAGAAGCGTAAAAACAAGAAACCTGGAGCACAGTGATCCCCGAGACACAGCTCCCTCCGCAGCGGTCCCAAGGGATGCTCTGACAGCCGGAGCCGTGTGCCGGCCGCGCTCCTCACCCTGAGGCGCTGCCGGGGCCCCCGCCTCCCTCGCAGCGGGGAGCTGCGCCTGAATGCAAATGATGCTCCAGGCTGGTGCCAAGATCTCCTTGTTCCTTCCTCAATTTAGGACACCTCTTGGTGCTGCAGCCTTCACGTCACTGGTAGGCAGCTGCAAGGGTGTCAAAGTGCTAAGGCTCACCCAGGAGCGACTCTTCTTTGATGGCAAAGAGGACCCTCGAAGTGCTGGTTTACCCACACTTAGGTCTTTTCTCTTAGGATTGAAGTCCTAGATCGCAGCTGTGAGACAAACTTCATACTGCAAAAGCCTTTCTACCTGCTGCACTCTCAGCTGTCTTTGGCTTCAGGCTCGCAGAGGCAGCACCGACACAGCAGACACGGACCTTCAGACACCGTCCCTGCCTATTTTGGGGGGCAATGGGTTGGGGTGAAGCCTGACCTTCCACCGTGCTGGAGGTGGTGGGGGACAGCGAACCCCACGCCATGCTCCCGGGGAGCGGAAAGCCCCACTTCTCGCGGGGGGTACGTCCCACCCCACGCTCCACCCTAATCTGCCGGGTTGGGACCAAGGCAGAGCAGAGCGGGGGGCTCGTCTCGCCGCCGCAGACCCGCCCCAGCGCTGGGGGTGCGCGGCACCGTCCATCCCTGCCCTTTGGGCTCAACACCCCCACCAGCACCCAGTGCGCTCGCCAAGCAGCTCAGCCCTCGTGAGCGTGATGCGGCCTCCATCCCGGTGTGCCGTCACACACTTTCTTCCCAGGGGGCTCAGCACAGACAGCAGCACCGTCCCGCAGCACCCATCACGGCAGCGGCATGGGGGCTTCCCCCCCCCACGCCTGGCCCCAGCCGCGCTGACTGCAGGCGCCGCTGCCTCGGCTCTTGGAGAAAGCTCAGGCTCTTCCCAAAGAAGAGCAAGAGGAGTGAGGAGGAGCAATCTCACTGCCGAGGCGAAGGAGACGGGGGCATGGGATGGAGGAGCTGTCAGGGAGCGTCAGAAGAGCCTCACCAGACACACCGCGCTCTTCCCACGGCCAAAGGGAGTGGGGGATCGCGGTGCACATTTAATTTCCTCGCAGCCATTACGTCATGGTTGTCGGGCTTTGGCTCCATCCCCTGGTTCACCCCACATCCCTCCCCAGCCCTGGCTCCCTGACAAACTCCCACCGGCACGAGCAGGTTGCAGCACCGCTGCTTGCTTCCCGAGGCTCCCACCATTACTCAGCAGCAGAGGGAATCACTCAGAGCTACAAGGTCACTCAAAAACACCATCTGTCCAAGAACCACTCCTCGCCCTGGAGAGAGCAGGAGAGAAATTATTCCAATACGCTGAAGGCCACCACCCTCCCCTCCACCGCCCCGGCTGCACACCAACATCTCAGGGCGCTCGCTCGGCCCCGGCTGCAGCGAGGGGGGACTGGACCGCAGCATCCCCGGCCCCCTGCACCAACAACGCAGCCCTGGGCAGGCAGCACCCGGGCTGGGGCAGCCTCTCCCGGCCATGCCTGGGAGCAGAGAACCTCCACACCCAAAGCCTCCAGGAGCAGACGGGAAAACCTCCCAAAGTGCCCAGCCACAGGGCAAGGAGTTTGGTGCCGAGGAGCGTGGGGAGGCCACGGCTATAAATACAACCGCCCCAGGCAGGCAAACACGCCGAGGCTGCCAAGATAAAATACATTCACCCAAGCCAACGAGCTGGCTGCGGGTCGCTGCCCGGGCGGCAGGAAAGCGAGGAAAAGCGCGCCCGGCAAGTGGCATGGGAACAGCGCCCGGCCAGCCCCGCTCAGCCGCACGCCCCATCGCCTGTGCCAGCCAGAGGTCACTGCCGCCTCCCCGGCCCCTGGCTGGTGGCCCCCTCCAATGCAATGGGGTGGGGTGCAATGGTGGGGTGCAATGGTGGGGATGCGACCTACCTTGCGCAGGGGGGACCAGCCGCGGAAGCGCCACGACAGCCCCCAGGAACTGCCTGCTCCAGGCCCCCTCTCTCCAGCACCGCCCGGGGACTATTTATGGGGAGCTGAAGTCACTTGCACTCGGGCTCTGAAGTCACATTCGTCTCTGCTTGTGCTACTTCTCCTGCGCTTCAAAGTATCACAACACGGGCACTATCTTTATCGAGGCGGTTGTCCCCCACACGCCGTGTCCCAGATGCACTTCCGTAGCTGCTCGCAGCCAGGCGCTTTCCCAGCCCCGTTTTCTCGCCAGGAAAGGCACGGCGCAGCGCGGGACTGCCAGCGACGGCTGGGCACCGAGCGGAGGGACTCTGACTCACACCCAGCCCAGCCAATAAATAAATATTTGACTTGAGTTCAGTTGCAAACTTAATAACGGGGAGCATGTCCAAGGCGCTCAAGCAGTGCTTGGAGGCGCATCCCCACGCTCGGGGCAGTGCGGCTGCCTCTGCCGAGGGGGCAGGAGCAGCGTCCGGCTGTTCCCCCTGGCAGCGAGCATCCCGGTGGCTATTTCCCGCGTTCAACCCCAAACCCCCACGGCTCTATCCCCCCTCTGCAAAGCCCCCGGCCGCAGCAGTGATGGCAGAGGTGGGCATTGCCCCCAGGGCTGTACCGCAGCAGGGTCGCCCGCTGGCTGCCTGCACCTCAGTGGCCCCAGGACCCCGCACTGGCCCCAGCGCCCGCGGGCTGGTCCTTGTGGTGCCGCAGCGAGCCCCGCTGTGCGCGAGATCCTTTCCATATGGGAGCAGCCAGCGGAGCTGCCAGCTCCCAGCTCCAGCGCTTGCCGCTACATCTGGAAACTCTTCTCACCCTTAATTGTTCTTAATGCTTTAACACGCGGAGTGACTAATAAGACACTAATTGGGCGGCGTTAGCAGTGAGAGACGGAGCGGGGAGCGTGGCTGGCAGTGCCCTCTGTGCCGAGCCGGCGCTCTCCCAGCCACTTAGCTGCCGGTGTGCCGCAAGTATCATAAATCACTACAAACCCAAGCGCTTTTTCCTTCTCGGCCTTTCCCAGAGCAGTGGGAAACCCGCCTCCAGCAGCGGGGAGAGCAAAGAGCTGCAGATTTTAGCTCTGTCTCACGGCCACCTGCACCCTGGGAGCAAGAGAAGAGAGGACATGGGGTCCTCCCTGGCAGGGACGCCCCGCACACCTTCCCCGCCACGAGCAGAAAGGCACCCAGCGGCTCCATGACCCCCACCATCGCTCCCCTCTAGCCCAGGGCTGCCAAGTCCTCGCACCGCCGCTGCTGCCGGCATCGCCTGCCCCCGCCTGCCGGGCACCACCGGGACGGGCTCCTGCTTGACATTGCTCACGTCAGGCAGACATGAGAAGACAAGTGATGAATGACCACGGGGAATGCACCCGCTCCGGGGTGATTTATGGCAACGGCTGCTGCCACCGGGGAGCTGAGGCAGAGGACATCTGCATTTGGGACCCTCCCGCGGCCCAGAGAGCCGGGGGGTGACGGCCCCCCACTGCCGGGGCTGCCCGGTGCTCGGGGCCAACCCGCCCGGGGAGCTCCTGCGGGGCTGCCAGCCCTGCCTGCGCGTCTGCCGGCAGCACCGTGCTCGCTGGAGCTGCTCGACAGCGGGAAATAGGCACAAATCTTGTTACACACTGGCTAAGCCTCCCTGGGCATGTTTTCTATAAATCTCTTGGAATTTATTATATGATAACTAGCCTGGAAAAGCTAAATTAAATCCACAGCCAAGAAACTGACTTTCAAGTGTGACCTAATTTACTTGCTCGGAGGGGAGGGAGGGAGCGGGGATCCCGGTGCCAGTCATTCCTGGGATGACCTCCCCATGCAGCCGCACACCCCCGTCCTCCTCCTCGCCGTGACTTTGGGGACGGAGCTGCGCAGCCTTTCATGCCTGAGCGGATCTCGCACTCCCACTCGCTGGAACAAAAGCGCCTCGAGGGCTCCCCTGTCAGATGTTTCTCCATTGCTCATCTTTAAGCCTTCCTTTAAGGAGTGCTCTCTCCCGGGGGGGCTCCGGCGGGTTTGGGGATGACGGGGAGCATCGTCACAGGGGCTCCGCATCAGCACGTTCCTCCATGCTCCAGGCTGCTCCCCGCCATCCCAGCGAGCCTCGTGCATGGCACCTGCACCCTCGTTTGAGGTTCATGGCCGGCAAGCCAAAGCCTTTGTGCAAGGCCCCAGCGAGGAAGATGGCTCGCAGGGAAGGGAGGTTTAAGGGCAGAGGGGAAAGCAGCAGGGAGAAAATCTGGCTGGGGAAGAGGCCCGGTGGCCGGAGCATGGGTGAGCCCACCTCTCCCTGGGCACCCAGAGCGGCTCCTGGCAGCAACAGCTACGCCAGCCCGGCCAGACAAGGCGCGTTCCCCCAAGACGGGCACCTCCCTCCCCATGCAGGGGCACGACACGTGTCACCACCGGGGTAACAACCTGACTCCAAACCCCCATGAAAAGCAGCACAGCCCCACCCCCGTGACCCGTATGTACCCCAGCGCACCCCAAGGTCCCAGGAGAAACTCCCAGTGCTCCTGCTCTGGACAGGGCGGACATAACGGGCTGGCCCCGGTGCATCACAGTGCTGTGGGGCAGCCCTGCACAGCCCCTCTTCCCGCGGTGCCGTGGGACGCAGCCCCACGCTTCCCCCTCCGGCAGAGGCCAGGCAGGACCGCGCGTCCCCCTCGCCCCGCCGTCCCTGCCCACCCGACGGGCTCACGCCTCTTTGCAGGAGCGGCTTGCGGGAGGCAGGAGCGCGGCGCGGGCAGCGCAGGCTGGGCCCGCGGCGAGGGCGACGTGGGCAGAGCGGGACCGCGGTGCTCCGGCAGACCCGGGGGTGGGCTCGGGGCTGGCACGCGGGCGCGTGCTGTTGTTCTGGAACGGAGTGCACTGGCAGAGCGGCATGTGGGAAGCTTGCATAATAGTGCCAGCCCACACTACGCCTGCTCCTTCCCAGCATGATCAGCCCCTCGCTTTCATGAGCAATAACATCCACCCAAAGTTTTCTAAAAGACAAAAAAAAGCTTCAAGGTGATACACAGAGCTCAGCTGCCTTTGCTGCCTTCAAACTGATTAATGCAGCTGGGGAAATCCATCTGCGCAGCCTCTTCACAGAGGCAAGGCTTCTCTAATCCCCAGCTTGGGACGACCTCTGCCCCAGCCGAGGGACGAGGATTCTCAAAATCCCGCTCCCTGTTTGATGATTTCCAAGCACGCACTTGGGACCGGGGCCGAGCAGAGGAGTTGGCGTGCGGCGAGCAGCACTGCGAGGCGAGGACGTGCGGCTCCCCAGCGCCAGGACGCCTGCGGCGGGCCAAGCCAGCCAGCAACGCACGGCTCCAATGGCACCCGCTCCCACCCGGGCGCTCCCTTCTGCTCACACCCGCGGGGGGAAGAGCGGTCCTGGCTCTGGGGGTCCCCCCAGGAGCAGCAGAGAGCGGGGCCGCGCACCCGGCGATGCATGCAGTGGCAGACAGCTCTGCGTGGCCTGTCCCCAAGCAGCACCCATCCCTGGCCATCACGTTGAAAGCACAGCTGTGACAGTGATGCCCCTCCAAGAGCTGCCTGCACCCTCGGGTACTCGCAACGCTGGGAGGAAACGGGGACGATGGCTCGTCTGGAGGAGAAACTCATGCTGCCTTCACTAGGTTTAAATTTTAACTACTCGTTAGGCTGGTGCAAGCTCCCAGTGCAGGCTGGTGTCAGCACGAGGTGGGCTTTTAGTCCATGTAACGTGAACCGACAGGGATGGGTTCAAACCAGACCAAATGGAAACCACACAAGCAGCCGCGGTGGGTTTTTGCGGCACGGTCTGTGCCAAGAGCTGGGTCTTGGCGGGTCCGGCCGGGCTGCGATGCGCAGGGCTGTGCGTGCATCGTGCTCATGCACTCCCCTGCCAGTGCAGAGGAACCCCCGAGGTCCCGCACGCTCCGGGACCCCCGCGCTCCTGCAGCGAGCAGGAGGGCGATGGCCAGGACCCAATCCCTGCGGAGCAGCGGGGAGTCCAGCCCGTGGGGCAGGACCAGATTCCCCCCACCCCCTGTCCCACGAGGACCAGAGCAGCCATGGCTTCTCACCGCGACGCTCCCCTTTGCCAGGTCATCTCACGAGAGCCTGGACTTGTGCCACCACGGGTGGGCACGGGATCTGTTCCTAGTGCTGGTGCAAAGCACACGATGGGCTGAATCGCAGGCTGCTGCCCCAGGCACAGCCCGTGGGAAGCAGCAGCTTCATCCTCAACCAAAAACCATCTCCATTCCCCCCCACCCCTGGGCTGCTCGGTGCGAGCGACGTACCTGGAGGCCAAGAGCAGGTACCTGGTGCTGCGGTCGCAGGTGGGAGCTCACGCTCGTGTTTGCCCCTCAGAGCCGTCGGGAAGAGCTGTTGGGGTCTCACAGCAGCAGCTTCTCAGCCTGAAAGAGAGAGGGAGAGGCTCCAGTCCCATCCCTGTGTAGGCATCGCTGCTAATAACGGAGGAGGACGCGGCACAGCTCGGTGCCTCTGAACGCCACGGCTTCCAGGGACTCACACGCCGCTTGTCCCACTCTTTTAACAGCACAATTATCTCACGGCTGGAGAGCAGCTTTGGAGTGTGGTCCGGCTGTCCGACACACACAGAGGCAGCCCGGCAGGCAGGATCCTGCCCACTGGCAAAGCCCCCCGGAGAGGAGGAAGCGTGTCTGGCCCTGGGGAACGGGGCTTGGCTGCAAGGGGTGCACGGCGGGTCCCCGGCTCGGGGGTCCCCAGCGGGACCATGTCCCGGTCCCCACACTGACGCAGGATGCTGAGGCTGGTCCTGCCTCCCCAGGGAGCGCAAGCCCTGGCCTCAGCAGAGCACATGGGATGGAGACAAAGAAAGACCAAGGCTTCTTCTAATGGGAAAAATACCCCCCAGCCCACCCGTTTTCCCCCAAAGGCTCCTTGGAGGCAGCCCACAGTCCCACATCACTCTCAGCAGGTCTGGTTTGGTTTTCCCCGACCCAAGTTGAACAGGAGATAATTTAACAGTTTGTCCCCCATTGTAATGGGACTTTTTTCCCTGCTCCCCCCCCCACGCAGCCCATCCATCACGGCGCCGAACGGCGATGTCCACCCTGCGACCTCCGCCAGGCAGCCCCCCCACCCGCCGTGAGTTATGACGCCTGCACCGCGCGGCGGGACGGGCTCGGTGCGCTGGCTCCGTGCCGGGAGCTGAGATTTATCCCCTCGGCGGAATAGGGGGCAGAGGCCGGGAGATAAGTCACAGCAAAGCTGCAGGAGCATCTCTCAAGGTCCCCCAAGGTTGGCTCATTAAAAAGCAAGGAGAAGAGGAAAGAAAAAAACAAATGCCCGCAGTGGTGTGGCTCACAAATTGGCCTCCCGCCTTCAAATCGGCCAAAACCGAGACGGAAGGGAAAGGGAGCCGGCAGCCCCCAGGCCAGGTCTGCAGCAGTCCCCAGGGGAGGCTGCTGGCCAGGGCCATGCGAAGCAACCAGTATCCTCCAAACACCCATCCCAGGAGGATCCCAATAAATGAAGCAGCGCAGTGCCCGGATGGGGATGCCACTTCCCAGCAGTGCAGGGGCACGGCAGCCCTGGGGAAGGGGCGAGAGAGCCAGTAAGCAGCCGATGGGCAGCCCACGGAGGCTCTCACATGCTGGCCAGGGGAGAACATGGAGGAAGATGGGCAGAGGGCTCCCAAACACAGCACAGAACTGCCCCTGCGCTCCCCGGCCTCCCAGCAGAGGGGATGGCCAGGGCTGCTGGGTGGGTACGCTCCTGCAGCCGTCTCCGTTGGCACAGAAAGCAGGCAGGTGTGCAGCCCACGGCTCGACAGTCAGCAGGTGCCCTCGGTCCCACATCGTCGCCCTTCCCACAGCCCCACCAGTGACACCCATCTCACTCTTCAGGCTCCAGCATCCCTGGCTGCCAAGCGGGGATGGACACCTCCGGTGGCACGCGTCCCCCAGCCCCAGGAGCAGGCTGGAGCATGCAGACACGCTGGGACTGGCACCTGCAGTCACCCAGCTCTGGGGTGCAGCCGTCAGGCTCTGCCACGAAACCCAGGCACGCCAAGCACGCTGCCAGGATCGGGCACCATCCCCACAATGGGAACCCATCACCGCTTTTGGGGAGAGACCACAGAAAACCCCCAGAGAAACCGTAAACAGCACAGAAACTCCCCAGCCTCCCCAAACTTGCTGGAATTCCCCTTCTGCCTCATTAGTCCTGCTTATTAGGCTCTACTCCCAATTAGCACACAGAGCTAGAGCACAGCTCAGGACAACTTCACGCTCCCCAGCCCCTCCATCCCAGTCCCCTTTAACGTTGGTCTGTCACAGCCCGATCCCCTAAGCCCCTGGCGCAGGAGCCCCTTTGCTGTCCTCTCCCAAAGGCGGCTGCCGTCGCAGCCCCTCTTCTCTCCACCTTGGGTTATTTGTGTGTTACCAGGAACTGCAGCGGAGCTGGGGATTCAGCCGTCCCAACTCATGAGAGGCTTTTTAATCAGGCGCACATCTCCCCTCCGCTCACCCCCGATGCAGCCCCCACCCCGCTCACCAGATGCCCCCGGCACACACCGCCGGCCAGCCGGAGACCAGAGCGGGCAGGCGGGACAGACACCTCCACGCTGCCCAAGCCAGCATCGGGCACCCCACATCCCCTGGGAAAGGCAGCCGGTGAGCCCAGCACCTCCGGGGAAACTGGCCCAAAGCAGGGGCTTGAGGCACGAGCCACATTTAAGCCTGCGAGGGAGCTGGGTATGAAGGCTGGGAAGAACACGAGGATCATCTCCTCCGAGTTCCTGCACCACACAGGGCAAAGAACTTCACCCAGAAATCCCTGAAATGGTAGCTCATGCCTGAGCCCAACTTTGCTCTCGAATCACTTCCCCCAGGACTTTGGCAACCAAGAGCCCTCTCCCCCCAAACCCCAGCCCAGCGCGGGGCAGCACTGGAGGCAGCACCCCTGGGTTTCCTCCCCGACACCTTATTTCCAACATGAATTCATTGAGCTACAGCTTCCACGCTCGCATTGTGGGGTTTACCCGAGACCGAAAAAGCCCCATGCACATGCAGTGAGTACAGGACACAATAAACACAGGGAAAACCCAACAGCATCCCTAAAACAAGATGAACTCAGCAATATTTTTTCAGCACCTTCTATTTTCAAGAGCAAACCCACATGTGTGCAGGGGGCCGGGGCCGGTGCGTTCCCCACCGGTGGTGTGGGACTGGTGGGGGCCTGGCAGCAACCCTCGCCCGCCGGCAGCCAGCCCCGCTCCTGCAACATCCCGCCGCCGCGCAGGGAAAGCCTTCCAGCCCCAGGAGGGGCGTGAAAGCGGATTGCCGATCCCCACGGGGCATCTCCCCCAGGAGCCACCGGGCTTTTACTACACAATAAAACATTGCAATTAGATCTACAAGCCAACCCCTGGAAGGCTAAGAGGTTTTATCAAAGCCAGCAGCACCCCAGGGAGGAGACGGAAAGATAAGGGCAGCTGCCCGCAGCATCCGCAATCCCAGGGCCAGCCCGACGGCTGCTGCTGCTGCAGGGGGGTGCAGGACCAGGGCTGTCCCCACTCATTTTCGGGAGACCGAGCCCCTGCCGCTGCCCCGACACTCCCAGGAGGGTGCTTGGCCCTGGGCCCCCCGCTGGCCCCAGCCCAGCGCGGTCTGTTGGACTTCACCACGGCAGGGGGGTGACAGAGAGATGCCCCTTGGTGGGGCAGTGCTGGAAGGGATGGCTGGAGGGGCTGTGAAGGCAAATACCCGCAGTGATTTTTCCCTTGGTTGCAGAGGAGGGGGAGAGTGGAATTTTCTTTCAGCAGAAAATGCACTGAAGCAGCACTCCGAGCCTGTGCAGCCTGAGATACAGCTCCTGCTCCAGCCCAGATCAGGAGCTATTTCCCACTTATCTGTGCCGTGCCTGATATCTGTGCAGCAGAACACGGCACTTGGTAATAGGATTTTGATGCTGAACAGAAGATGTTTTTTCCCCGAATCTCACTTACGTCACACCTGGAGGTATCCATGGCCATAGAGGTGACACAGAGGAAGGCTAAAGAGTTTCAACTCTTGCGCTGAGGGAGCAGCTTTTCCTTTAGCTGCAAAACAGCAGAATTAAAGCAATCTAATATTAGCTGCCCGCTTCGTGCCCCCACTCCAGCACAGTGCTGGGGAGAGGAAGGAGAAGAGCACATCCCTGCTGCAGCATCCCTGCATCCCTGCAGCACCACTGACCCCGCCGGCCACAGTCCCCAGCTGGCAGGACCCTGCTCCTGCCCACAAACCCCCCGGGGCTGTGCTGGGGGCTGGAGCCAGCCCTGCTGCCCATCGCCAGGTTGGGGGGAGCCAGCACCCCGCGGGCATCACCCGCTCCCAGTGCTCCCCCGTCCCCGGGCTCCGCTGTCAGCTGCATCCCGCGCCGCGGGGACCACCCACGCGCAGCAGCAGCAGCAGCAGCACGCAGCCCGCTTGGGTGGCGGAGCCACGCTCGCAGCTGCCTCGGGGAAAGGGGAGGAAGGCTTGTCACCTCCCTGCCACCCTCCTCCTCGTCTGAGCGAGAGGAAGGTTCCACGCACCCCCGCTGCCGGAGCTGGGAAAGTCTCTGCCTGCCACAGACAAAACCAAAGGGATGGGAACCACCCCCGCCAGGCGCGGGTGACATCTCACCCGTGGGAACGCTGCCGGCGCGGCGTCGGGGCTGTCACCGCCTCCCACGGTGCAAACCGGGCAGATGAAGGGCACTTGCAGAAAAGCGCCAGGCTGGAGGCTCCGAGCACCCACAAGCAGCAGCAGGGAGAGGAAAGTCCAGCCAAGGCCAGGCCGTCCATCGGCGCACCGCAGCTGGGCTCCGGCAGGCTCGAGCGGCCCGGCTGAGAGCACACACGCTAAGAGGTGCTCGCGGGGTGCACGCTGCTCGCGGGGTGCACCACAGCACTCCAGAAGCCCTGAAGAAGCTGCGAGCAGGCACAGGCTGAACAAGCCAGAAGGAAAGTGTTCATTAGGAGCGAAGCGGGGAGGCAACTCGAGGCGCTCGGGGAGCAGGATGCATCCCGCTCGTAGCATTTGCATTTTCCTAGCCCAGCTCCAGAGAACAGGGAGTTATCACAGCCTTAGAAAAGAGCCCCGCTGCACTAAAGGTGCATTGCTATTAGATGAAAGAGCCAGGAAAGAAGTGAAAGACAGGAGCGGAAGGAGAAACCACTTTGAACAAAAGGATGGAGAAAACAGTCCTAGGAAGCGCTGCAGGAGCCGTCAGCCTGGGGCGGGGGACAGAGGAGACCTGTCAGCCATCCCCGGCCACCCCCACCAGCCGGGAAGGCAGCCTGTGGGGCACAACCCCGCCAGGCTTCACAGCTCCACAGCCCTCCTGCAATTTTGTTTTCAATTTTGCAGTCAGGAACATCACCCTCTACCTTTCCATTTCTCCCTTGATGCTCCGAGGCAGTGCGGTGGCTGTGAGCGGCCGGGATGCTTCACCACCCACCTCCAGCGGTAGGAGCAGGGCCCAGGCAGGGCTGTGGGTACCTGCAGCCCTGGGAACCCCAGGGGCTGGGGCACAGCTCCCATCAAGCCCGAAAACTGCTTTAGAGATGCACCCTGCCCCTCTGGCATGGGCAGCGGTGACAGCCCCCAATGTCCCGCACCACCACGGTGAGTGGCCCCGGCACCGGCGGTGCCCACGCCAGCCCTGCTCCGGCTCACCCGAGGAGCACCCACGGCACCTGCAGGGAGGGAAGCACGACACCACGCAGGCGAGGCAAAGCAGCGGCACCGCCGAGCCGCCATGGACCCCGTCCCGCACGGACCGCGCTTGGGCAGCACAGGCAGCACGTGCCCGGGAACCAGGGCGGGCACGAGCGCGGGCAGCACCTGCTGCGGGGGGACAGGGATGCCAAGACGATGGTTGCAGCCTGTTTTTCTGCACAAGTGCATTAAGTATTCTGCACGGCACTTTTGCTGTAAATCACTTCCTATTCAGGCTCACTGCTGAGGGTCTCTGAAGGTCGATTTTCCATGGTTATGACAACAAAAACTAAAATTGGGTCAAACCTGAAAGGTATTATCTTCCTCCAAGCTGCTAAATGCACAATAGTAATGAGGTTGGTTAAGCAATTCACCCACAGACTGCATTATTTGCTCTGAAGATGTATTAACCAGTTAAATGAGCGTGATAAGGCAGCACTGCTTATTTCTCCCACCAGCTGCATAGAAGATCTGAGGTTCTGGGTCTCCGTATCCCAGCTAATAACCGAGACCACAGACACGCCGACAAAGGCGGCCGGCGCCGCGTCGCTCCGGGCCAGGCTCTGCCCAGCCTGACCCGCGGGAACACAAAGGGAACTTTAAAGGCATCCAGCAGCTGAGAACCATTTGAAAAAATAATTATACTTCCTCCCTCCCCTTTCTCTTTCTTCTTCTTAAATGCTCTCCCCCATCCAACCTCCTGATGAAAGAGCACAAGCCCACTGCCCGCCCCAGCAGAGGCAGGTTTTAGCAGCAGCCCTGCTCCAGGACAGGGGTTTATCCCCAGCAAATGCGTGGCCGGCCCGGCCGCTCAGCGGCCCCTCCTGCCTCTGCCAGGGCGCCAGACCGAGGGGTCAAAACCCCCAAAACCCACCCGCCCGTCTCAGGGTGCTGATACTTGCGCGCATCGGAGGACGCCTCGCAGCCGGTACCCAATGGATGCTGGATGCCCATGCCCACGCCAGAGCTCTGCATACCCGCTGCAGTGGATACGGGGCAGCTGGGCAGGGGCTGTCCAGGGCACCCACCCCAGGAGCCTCCACCCCAACGGGGCAGCGGTGGCAGTTGTGGGACGCAAAGAACATTTGTTTTTACAGGATTTCTGCTGTTTTTCCTAAAACAAACACCCATTAATGTAAATATAACTGATGTAAACAAGCATGACCCTAAAATCCATGTGCAGCTGTATGTAACGGGGGAGAAGGAGGGAGGGAGGGAGGAGGAACACTTTAATTAATCCCTAAAATGAATGAGATGGAAAAATTCAAACTGCACGGAACGCATCTGGTACTGCTGCAGAAAGGGACTGCCCAGGACAGAAGGTCGCACTCAGCCACATAACACTGGTGCTGCCGGGTCCCGCCCTGGCCACCCCACGGCACCAGCCCACCGGTGGGAGAGCCGTGCCATGTCCACGCCACGCAGGGACGGAAGACCGCGGTGGTGCCGGTCCCATGTGCTGCAGCCCCGAAGCCCCGAGCTGGGCGCAAGGCAGTCCTGCCTGGGCACTGGTTCCCCGACTCGGCTCTGCTCCAGCGAGAAGCTGATGGAACAACGTCTCGGTTCTCCTGCCCACAGGAGTAGCCACAGCCCATGGCCCCGTGGTCCTGCTGGGGCAACTGCCCGGTGCAATTTTGAGGAGTTTGCACAAGAAGAGGCCCAGCAGAGCTCAGGAGTTCATGGGCCATGGGAGCCAAACCCTCCCACCCCTCACCAGGATGGTTTTCACGGTGCAGTGCCCGAACAGCCGCTAAGGGCAGCTCTTGGGGTAGGCAGCGGGTAAGAGGGCAGAGAACAAAAAAATAACTGGGTGCTGCAGGGTGACGGCTGTGCCGCTCGTGAGCTGCCCGCGGGTCCCTGGCTCCATCCCCAGCACAGAGAGGGTTTTCGGGGCGCCGAGGAGGCACGTCTGCAGCACCTCCGCAGGCAGCCTGCCCCATCGGAGGACGGGAGACCAAGGGAGGTGGCAGGAGGTTTCCACCACCCACAAGAGGGACCCAGCCACCAGCTGGAGGAAGCATGGAGAAAGCCTCAATGTGTCTCTCCCGGTGATCCAGCTGGTGCTTTGCCAGGAAGAAGTAGCTGCATGGAGAAATGCCAGCACTTTCTAGCACAGAAGGATGAAGGTATCCTGAGGTGGGATCCATGTCAACAGAAGCGCTGGGACCAGCACTACGACATCCACAAGCCACCTCCCGTGTGACCAAAATACAGCTGCAAAATGGTACCTGAGGAACAAGGAGGAGAGAGACCACGGAGCAGATCCAAGGAACTCCCAGAAGAGAGGAAAAGGGCTGTTTCATGAGGCTGGCAGGGGTCAAACGGAGAAGCATCAGCAGATCGGCACAGAGTAACGGGACAGCAGCAGTCCACACGATGAACTCTTCCAAGCCTCCACCACAAGCCGCTGGTGCACCAGGCAGCTCATCAGGAGCGGCTACTTGAAGCCAAATGCAAAGAAAGTCAGATAAACTGGAAAGACAACTTTGGTGCTCCTGCCCTTCTAAGGTCTGCAACTCCAGCCTGCACATAGGGTCTCCTGCTGGGAGCAGAGCAGGGAGATGGAGCCCAACCTAGAGCATCACCTCCAGAGCTCGGAGCAGGGGCTGCCCTGGGGCTCTGCAGCACACGGTGAGCGGAGACACGTGGTGCCCAAAGCCACGCAAGGAGACCCAATCTAGTGCACTGGTGCCAGCGCCCCTGGCAGAGGGTAGAAGGTACCACAGGGCCAAAATGCCACTGCATAGAGGATCCAAGATGCAAGAGAGAGGAGACCTGTCTTGCCTCTGCCGGGCTCTGGACAGGCATCATCCCAGGAGAGCTGTGGGCAGCATCAGCCGGCTTCACTGCCCACAACACTGCCCGCCTGGTGGGGTGAGGAGAAGGAAGAGGGAGAGACCACACCTGAGGCTGGGGAGAAACCAAAAGGGCAGCAAGGACTTGAGCCAGCCCCCTGGCAAACCCGCTGCTTCTCCCTCTCCTGCAGAGACCCCCCAGCCCTCAGCCCCCACACCAAGGGCTGGGACCACATTGCACCGCTGTCCTGGTGGGGAGAGGCAGGAGGACCTGAGCTCTGCCAGCGTTGCCCTCCGCAGCACAAGCAGAGGCGGGTTAGCATGCAGCCTGGCATCACTCTCCAGCCTGACCACGCCGAGCCCCTGCGAGCCACACAAGGTCCATGCGATCATTCCTGATTCCGGCAGCTTGCCTGTCCACGGAGCCATGCCTGCAGCCCTGCCCTGCCCCTGCCTGCCCACGCACACCAGGCTCTCAAGGTGACACTCAGCTACTCAGGGATGTGTTCATCAGCTCCATCCCACTCCTCCTCTCCTTGAGGATCTTATACCTGTCCCTTGCCATCGGTCACTCACCGGCCATGTTTTAGAGAAGCTGCCTCATGATCAGCTGCTGGAAACTCCGTGAGGCCGGGTGCCAGGGAACGGGGGAATCCCCAATTCTGGCTCGAGGTGGAGTCCTGACCCCCAGCCACCCCACAGGACGGCCACCACGCTCAGCCCCAGCACGCCGGTGGCTCCAACAGCATTCGCGCTCTGTCCAACGCCTGCCTGGGATGGGGCTGCAGTCCTGCTGGGCCAGCAAGGTCCTGAGGGACCATCCTTGATCCCAAACCTGGAAAGCAAACACACAATGCGGCTCCTCCTGGAGCAAAGCTGACCACCAGTGCTGCTCCTCCAAGAGCTACAGCAACTTTTTGGGTTCACCTGCCAGCTGCGGCCCCAACGCAGCACAAGTTGACTGCACCAGAGAAACACAGGCACATCACCGGCTCCGGTGCCCACCTCTGCCACGGCGGCGGAAGGCCAGCCCGCCCGGCACAGCGCTCTGCTCTGGGAAGCGCCAGCCCCTTTTTCCTCACCTTGGCACGGCATTCATGCCGCCGAGGCTCCTCAGCAGCAAAGGCTCTGAGATGGGCAGGCAGGACGACAGCACCCCCCAGGACTCACCCAAGCACCAGCGCCAGCGCCGCACAGAGCTCCGCACCTTGCCAGCCCTCCCGGCCACCACACGGGCACGCGGCTCCCAGTGCTGCCTTTGGAGCCAGCAGCCGCAGTGCATGCATCCTCCCCGCCTGCCCTTTCCAACGCCGTCGGTGATGGGAGGGAGTTAAGAAATGCCAGGAGAAGCATTCCTCATTTTGAGACGCTGGATCATCTGAAAACTGGCAACAGCCCAGAGCCTGGCGAGACAAGCCCCAGATTTATGACCACCGTGGACGAAGAGACAGAAGAGCTTCAGTGAACCTGGTTAAAACCCCATGGGAAAGCTGACAGTGAGAGATCTGAGTGACCTGGCAACTCCACCTCTCTGTGGGAAAAATAAAAGCAACACAAGAAAGGAGCCCAACAGCCCCAGGGACCGAGGGGAGGGGGCTGCCAAGGGACGGGGTGCCCAGGGCCAACAGGACACACACCGGGACACTGGGTCCCTGCTCGAGGAGCAGGGACCGGGCAGATGCTGGGACAGCAAAGCATCGCTGCTGGAGCACCGCGCGCTGCCTGCGGCACTGATCCAACCTCCCCCCCTTCCTCCTCCTCCTCCTCCAGGGCTTCTTCCTCTCCTTCCCCTCTTTGTCATTCCTCTCAGCTCACGCCTCTTCTCTGCTCTCCTTCAGCTGCTCGCAGCAATAATCCAGGGCACTAACGCCCCGGCAGATTGCTCAGTGCCGCTCCCGGCTGCTGCTGACCGGGGTTTTAATGACTCCCCCGGCCATGGCAGGGGCTGGTCCCCACCTCTGCCGGCTGCCAGCAAGGCTCCCCCCCGCTTCCTCCTCCTCCAAACCCTTGCACCTAATGAGGCCCCGGCACACTGCAGGGATGAGCGAGGAGCATCCACCACCTCCAGGCTCAGCGGGGGCTCAGCCCAGGATCTGCTCTTGCCTCGTACCCAGGCTCTCAGTCGCCCTGGGGACTCATGTAATCCACTCCGAAGCCCCGGCACCACAGGGCTCCCCAGCCCCCCGGGACAGGCGAGCATGGCCAAGGGCACCAATGCAGCAGAGCCAGAGGGGCCGCAGGCTGACGGCACGCCACTTATTCCTCGGGGACAGGGAAGGGACAACTGCGGATGGATGCTTCTCAAAGCATCGCAGCACAGGGCTCTGCAGAGGCAGGGACTGGGCAGAGGACCGAGGCTCTGCCTGCCCAGAGGACAGGCAGGACCCTGGGCTTCAGCTGCCCACATGCCGGCATCTGCCAGCTCTCAGCACAGGCATGAGCATCCTGCCGAGGGCTAAAGCTACCAGCAAGAGCAGCACAGGGTTTCAGCGTGGGACGGAGAGCGAGGATCCCCTCCCCAGTAGCGAGGCCAGGTATCGCAGGGAGTGGAGCTGCTGCTCAGGGCGACTTTGTGAGGTTCAGCACGGAAAACACCAAGCCCTGTCCCCAGAGCAGAGCTGGCCGCAGCCGGTCAGGCAGAGGGTAGAGGGGGCAGAGAGATGAGCCAGCAGCGTGCCCCCCCCAGCCAGCCCTGCCACTGCCCCCCGCAAGGCCATGTCTGGATCCCATGTCCAGCTTTGGGCCCCCCAGTGCAGGGGACCGATGTACTGGAGTGAGCCCAGCAGAAGGCCACGGTGATGGTCAGAGGCTGGAGCACAGGACAGAGATGCAGAGGGATGTGGGTGCTCAGCCTGGAGAAGGAGGGGGGCACTGGAGAGGTACGGGGAGGACAGAGCCAGGGCAGGCAGCAAGGAGGGCAGTGGATCTCCATTTGCAATATCCTATTCCCTCACCAAATCTTGCCACGCACATCAGCAAAGAAATTGTAGAGGCAAGCAGCAGTCCCAGAGCAGAAACCCCAGCAGCCACCGTCCAGGGAACACAAAGCACAGGCAGTGCTAACTGCCAGCGAGCACAGGCAGCCAGTCCCCTGCCCAGCATCACCGCGGCTTGGTGCCTGCCCCAGCTGCAGGGACGAGCCCGGGGGTGCAGGGGTTACCCCCGGCAGCCTCCAGCCCAGCCTGACCCCTTGCAGGCCAGCACACAGCTCACTGCCAGGCTGCAGGTCCCTGCGTCCCATCCTTTAATTAACATTCCACATGTAAAGTTGGGATTGTAATTACTGCAACTGATTAACAGGCCGAAGGTAGCCCGTCTCCGAGGGAGCAGATTAGCAGAGGCTCTCTCAAGCTCCTGCTCTCACCTCGGCACTGTCAATGCATTTTAAGCAGGGGCCCGATGCCCCTGCAGTCGGTGATTAATGGGCGAGCTGGGCAAGGAGGACGTGCGGTGGCTCCGTCCCCACTGCTCTTCCCACGCTCCCGCCAGAGCAGGACCAGGATGGGACCGGGCTCCAGTGGCCGGGGGCCATCGGAGGGGAGGATGCTGGGCAGCGATTCCCGGAGCCTCCTCTCCCCACTGCCGGTATGGCCCCTGCCAGCCCCTGCCCAGGCATCAGCACCAGGCAGGGGGAAGTAGGACACAAATCCAAGGACCCTGTGCACGGAGAGGAGAGCACCAGCTCAGACCCTCAGAGTGGAGGAGACCCCCCCCGAGAGCAGCTCCCCGGCGCAAGAGGCAGCGGCATGTGGGCAGGAAGCGATGCTGCCAGATCCCTGCCTGTTCTGACGTGTGCTGGTCGTGGGGCCGTTTCCCTGGGGTCTGGCTCTAACCTGGCCAGAGCAGGATGCTCGGGGCTCAGCCAAGCCAAGAGAGACCCCGCTGCTGGGGCCACGGCACAGGGAGCTCACACCTTCCCCACGAAACATTCCCCTTAATGAGCTACTCCAAAAATTTAAGCGGTCAGAGTAAACTCCCCTCGCCCTGGCTACTTGTCACCCCAGGATGCAAGTCACCAGCCTTCTCCCACCCTGGGGTCTGCAGAGCCATGGGGCCAGGGTGTCCCGTGGGACCAGGGTGTCCCATGGGAGCGTGCCGCTCGCTTTCCATCCCATCGGGGCTGCTCGCAGCACAAGGCAGCGGGAAGGGAGCCCAGCCCTGCCCCACAGCAGCCCTGCACTGGGACAGCCCGACTCCTCGCCTCCCTCCTGGTTCATCCTCCAGCTCTGCCCACGCTGGTGGCATCACCCGGCCGCTGAGTCCTGCCCCAGGGGTGTCACAGCCGCCGGGCAGAGCTGTGCCAGCGCTCAGGACACGCACCCCTTCCCCTGCACGCCAAGCCCAGCCTGTGCCGCAGCCCCACTGCTGCCCAGCCACCCCCCACCCCAAGCCAAGCAGCTCCTTGGCCAGAGCCCCGGCACTTTTTGGATGCGAAAACACATGACAACACCCCACGTCCCCAGCTCGCCCCTTCCTGGCTCACCCGTGGCTTCGGACCCTGCGCTGCTCATCCATGATCGACCTGGGGTGTGCAAAGGGGAGCTGCCAGCAGCAGAGCACCCAATGCGACTCCAGTAATTACAAGCAGATAAGGCTATCAGCCGTAATTAACCACTATCCACAGGCAGACCGCTTGGCTGCAGAGACTTTCTTCCCTTCTTTTCCCCAAGACTGCAAAATAAATTATCCTGCAAAGTTAGCAGAGGCTGAGCTATGGAAACAATTAAACAAAAATTAAATCTAATTCATTTATACTCTGAGCACAAAGTGGATAATGTGGGGGTTTTCTTCTCTCTCCTCTCTTTGCCTTGGTGTTACAGAGGACTATTATGGGAAATTAATCACGGGGAAAAGCAATGAACGTGATCTATCGCTCTTTAAAAGTGCACTGTAGTGATTATATAAAAATCTATTAGAGAGGCCAGGAAATAGAAGAGTGACACCATTTAAAAGGGAAAAGGAGACAGGGCTGGTGGCAAAGGGATCGATTTCTTAACAGACGGATCCGTGACAGAGGGAGCGGGAGGAGGTCAGGCCCACACCGCCGCAGACCCCGCGGGCTGCTGTGCAGACCATGGCCAGCCCCTGCGCCGGGACGGCTTCGGGGGACGCGGCTGGACCCCGGGGCTGCACATGGCCGAACGGCGCTACGCTCCGCACCCCCGAAAATGCAGCCTAATGCCCCACAGCAGAGCTGGGGCTGCCACTGCAGGAAGGACTGGCCCCGCAGGGTCGGGGCTCGGCGGTCCCACTGAGCACGGTCCCACGGTGCCTGCTGCCAGCACGGGCACGCCGCGGCAGCACACACCTCCACGGCTCCAAGGTTTGCCGCGCTCACGGGTGCCGCACAGGTTCTTTGCCTCGGCACGTCCTCCCGACTCCTGGGGGCTCCGGTGCCTGCCGGGGGCTGCAGGTGAGAGAGCACAAAGCCCGGGCGATGCAATATCAAGGAGCCAGCTCTGGGGTGCAAGGATGCCCGTGGCAGGGAATGGCATGGCGCCGGCTGAGCACAGCTGTCTGGCCATCAGCCGCCAGCAGAAGATGCTAAGGAGAGTGCAGTGCCAGCAACTCCGGCGGTGGCACCAGCGGCGGCTATCTGCCCTGCCTGGCACAGCCCCAGTGCCCACCGCAGCCGTGGTGGTCCCAGTCAGAGGCAGCACCGGCAGCTCACAGACCCCGGCAGGCTGGGGCAGAGCTGGACCCGTTTGGCCGGCTCCGGCTCCTCCTCTGCAGACACAGCCCTGGGTTTCACTGCCCCAACAAGCAACGCTTCGTCCCCTTCTGCCTGCACAAGGACGGCCGCCCCTGCGCAGCTGCAGCATCACATCACACCCTCTCGGAGCCTGGGGGCATCCTGGCACTGCCCCCCATCCGAGGGGCTCCCAGGAGAGCGACCCCCATCATTAACGATGATTGTGAGAGCAGACCCTCACTGCACCGGCAGTAAACAAGGTCGGACCCTGCCCAGCCACCCCGGCACTGCCGGCCCCCCAGCGCACACTCGGCTGTTTAATGGCTGCGATAAAACCTTCGCCAAGGCAGATTCCACCATAAATCCTGGCCTGCAGCGGGGCCAGCCCCAGGCCAGCCTGACACTTTAACGACACCATCCATCCCCAAGGAGCACAAGGCGGAGCGGGGGGACGTGTGGGCTCCAGCCCCAGCACGCAGCCAGGCAGAGGGGGTCAGGGCTGACCCCCAGCCCCGCAGGGAGCCGTCCTGGTGCCGCCTGGGACGGGACAGGGCATCGCTCCGAGGGGCCCCAGCGCAGTGCCGGTGGGTGCTGCACCTCAGGGCTGAGGTGAAGCAGCGATGGGACGCTCATCTCTGGGTGCACAAGGGGCAATCCCACACCGATGGGCAAGCCTGCGCCGATGGGCAAGCCCGCACCAAATGGGCTCGCCCACAGCCGCCATGGCCTCCACCCCTGAACCAACAATTACAAACTCTCCACTTCTACATTAACACAGGCAAACACCTTTACACGAATTTAATTGAAGTTTCTCCTCCCCACCAGGCAAATGGAAGCCAAACACACCACTCTCCCTCCGATGCATCTTTTCAATGATTTAGAAAAAAAAAGGTGGAAAAAAAACCCCTTTGATATCAGCAGCCCATTTGTTTAGCCCATGCCGGGATTTAATTGAGAAGGGACGTCCTTGAATAAATGCGGAGATGTCCTCGCTCCCCAGGAAGCCTGCTGCGAGTTGTGCAATCCACTGTATGAGGTTCTCTGCTCATCCAGGGATATTCTAGGACAACACAGCCCCAGGGCCACTGCTGCACGTTGCCCATCCATCACCGGGCACCCCAGCGGCAAGCAAGCTGCTGCACCACGGGGCGAGGGAGGGACCAAGCCCCGAGGGACGGGTGCTCCCAGAGCCAGGGGACACTGCTCTGCCCCCAAACCCAGCGCGGAGGGGAGGTGAGGGGCCACCAGTGCCCTGCAGGGACACGTCCTGAGGCTGGAGCAGCCACGCATCCCGAGCCTGGTGGGACGAGGACCGGGGCTTGCTTGGCGCTGGCGGAGGGACTGCAGGTGGGATGCACCGCCCCGGAGAAGCCAAGTTACGGCACGACAGAAGGCGAGGGGCAGCCTGCCCCCAAGAGCTGGCGCTCACGCCCAGGGTGCCGGCACCGTCCCCTGGCAAACGCCTTCCATGCTGCCAGGCTTGGCAAGAGAGAAAGAGCCGCAGCAGAGAGCCCATCAGCCCCGGCAGGGAAATCGGCATCGCTGGCCGCAGCAGGCAGCTTCCTCCTCATTTCCTCCCAGGCTGCCTGCGGGCTGCCAGCCCCTGCCGGCGCTGAGCACCCCGGTCCCCCCCATCCCTCTTCTGCCAAGTCCCTCCTGGCAAGGGGCAAACTCATCCCTCCTGCCCAGCCCAGCTTTTAGCAGCCGCAAAGCCTTCAGCCGAGGAAAGGAACCGGCCCTGGGGATCACCCTGCACCTGCACACCTCCAGGGAGAACCGGAGAAGGGCAACGAAGGCGAAGAGGGGGTCCCTCAGCGGTAGCACTGTGCCCGCAGATTTGGGTCTTCTCATCTCCTGCCCCTCCGCCTCTGCCCAGCGCAGCCGGTGTCAGGCGCTGATCAGCCAGCACCCTCCTCCTCCTCCTCAGCGCAGCCGCGTGGGTGTCTTTCCACCGCACGGCTCCTGCCGCAAGGCTCCCTAGCTGGGGAAGCGCCGCGCTATTTTAATCTGGCACTCTCCCATCCATCCCAGCGAGCCTGGCTGCGAGCGCAGCCCCAGGAGAGCTCTGCCCCCCACGTCCCTGCAGCTGGCCAGGGATGCAGAAATGCCCTGAGGTGACACTCGGATGAGGAGGGGGCTGGAGGGCACCAAATCCAGGAACGGGGCTGGCTGCAGCCCACCCGCTGCCACCTTGGCCCCCGCGCTGCCACCGCGAGAGAAGCTGCAAGTGCAAAACCGCAGCTGCGGGCTGGGACGCGTCCCCCTTTTTCCTAGGGACTGGTTGGACGCTGCATGGGAACGGGGGGCAGGAGCAGGGATGTCCTTGGTCCCACCGGACAGGAGAGATGATTCTGACCATGGAAGGGAATTGATGGTGATAAAGGTGAGCGCAGGGAGCTACAGGAGAGGACACAGGGAATTCCCAGCTCATTAAAGCATTGGCATCCTTCAGCCCATGGTAACAACAGCTCCTTGTCTCCTCATTTGTTAAAGTCCTTGTCCTCCCCCTCCCCAGGAGACCCTCGCTCAGCTCCAGAGCCATCCCACCGCCATCCCACCAGCCCATCACCCCCGTGGCCGAGCCTCACCGCCAGCACGTGCCGGCGCAGAGCCGCGGGGTGCCGCGACCGGGGGATGCTGGGTCCCCACGCGGTGCCCGGGCTGCAGCTGCGCCTGGAGAGCGCAGGGTTCTGCGGGCGGAAGGGGAGCAGGAGAGCTCTCAGCCCCTGGACTCCGCTGGCTGAGCTGCGGCTAAAGGCGAGCTGATTAAAGCAATTAGGATTTTAAATAGTAACATCAGAGTGGCTCATCAGCACTGAAGAGGCAGTCAAATGATGAGTCTGAGCATCCTATTTAGGGATCTCAGTTGGCTGAGGATCCTAAGCGAGGCCCCAAGGCTCCCTTGCAATGAGAGCGGGCCGGCCGGCCGCCCCGCACAGGGGGGGTCCCGGGGGTCCCGGGGACCCCGCAGCCTCCCAGCGCCTGCCCGGGCGCACGGAGCAGCCTGGCCGGGGGGGTGCCAACGGGGACAGCCCCGTGCACGCAGCCAGCTCCGTCCCCTGCCCTGCGGCCACACCAGGGAGGGGACCATGCGGCGGGGGCACCCTGCGGCACCAGCACTTCCCAAGGCAGCTGTGCCAGGCTGCGTGGCACGCCAGGAGCGCCCGGCTGCCCACTCCTCCCTTTCCTTAAGCTTGTTGTTTATTCTCTCTAATAAAGGCTCTGGGAAGGGAACGTGGAAGGAATTCAGCAGCGCTTCTCAGGAGGCAGCTCTGCACACCAGCAACCAAAAAGTACCTTTTGCAACAGATAAAGCACAACACAGACATTTTGTCTGCTTGGACTCAAAGTCTGATATGCCAGAGATTTAAGGCAGTCTGGTGGGAAATCTGTCTATTTTGGTGTATACGAATCTCCAATCACAAAGGAATCTGGACACAAATACAGATGCAGGAACAGCATAAACAGCCGTGAAATGCTCCGTACCCTTCCCTCTGCTCTCCGATTTCCTACACTTGCATTTGTTCCTCGCTGTTGCTGGGGTGCAGATGGGTGCAGCACCCAGCCCGAGCACCCGGTGGGCCCAGCACCTCGGGGTGCGACCCCCAGGGACAACGGGAGCAGTGGGGATGCCTGCAAGGAGCTTCCCAGTCCCATCCCGATGGGCACTGCAGCCCGGGACTGGGCTGCTGCTCCGCACCCCACCATCCCCGCTCCCACGGCTGCATCCCAGCGGGACGGCATCACCGCGGAGGGGCTCGACACCCCCAGGCTCCCTGGGCCTGGGGGCACGCAGCCGTACGTGGCACTGCACTGGGCATCAGAGGGACGGGGACGGTGCAACACCCAGGGCGGTGGCGACAGCTCACCTGTGAGCAGGGCAAAGGGCCGCGGCCTCACAGAGGGGCAAGGCAGGGGGTAGGCAGGGCTGGCCAGCGCAGGGGAGCACCGACACAGGGCTGGACCCACTCGCTCTCAGATGGGGGAAAAAGGGAAAAAAGAGAAGGGCAGGAGTGGGGAGAGGAGGGCAGGAGCTGCAGCCTGAGCACAAGCCACTTGTCGACTTTCTTGCAAGCTCCAAGATGCTGTAGGAGGGTACTGGCACAGGCATATTACATTTATTTATAGGCATTTCTGTGGCACTCAATTAAACGCTGTGGTGAAGATATTGCAGCATGAAGAGTATTTAGAGCCGTTTAACACCTCTTAGTCGGCAAAAGCCCATCTGATTCCTGCAGCGAATTGGGAAAGCGCGCATAGCAAGGGCAAGAGCAAGGAAGACTGCCCTTTCCCAACCCCAGCTCCACTTGTGAAGAGAGACGGGATCACTGCACTCAGGGCAGTGCATCCATGAGCTTTGCGCGATGCTCCACTGCTTCTAGGTTAGCAGGCAAGGGACCGGCATCCCGCAGCAGGACACGCAGCAGGACACACAGCAGGACACGCATCCCTATCCTGCCCAGCTCGGGCAGAGCTGCTTCCCTCCAGCCACCCCTGGGCAGGCAGGGTGCTAAGCCCCCGATGGCAGGACAGCCAGCCCCGCCGCCCACGGGCCCTGCCTGCGGGACGGTATGGCAGGGCTCCTGCCCGTCGCGCTCCCCAGCATCCCCAGGTACTTCCCACACCCTGCTAAAGGATGGGACCTGCCCATGGAAGGGCATGGAAATTCCTGATGCTCAGGAAAGGCTCTTTCACAGCCTTCGCTGGGTTTCTATTAACCGCTCTGCAAAACCTCTCTGCAACTTATCAGGATGGCGAACGGCTGAGCCAGTAAATCTCTAGATTTCAGGAAAGCCATTGGGGGAGAGAGTTCAAAGGAAAGGCTGACAAGTGCACGCCAAGGTTAGCTCTAATTGCACCACTGCAAATTCACCGGTGGCACTTTCGCCCTCTGATCTCTTCGCTCCCCTCTCCCGCTCTGCCTGCAGCGCTTGGCTTGCCCATCCCTCGGCCACGCAGCTCCCAAGCGCAGGGGAAAGACGTGCGACCATCCAGCCTCATGTCCCCACCGCAGCTTGCCAGCAGCAAGCTCACGTCACGCGATGGAAGCGAGCAAGGGTGAAACGCAGCCGCAGGAAGATAACCTGGCCCCGGGCGATGCCAGCGAAGCACTGCCCGTCCCTGGGGCTGCTGCTGCTGCCGCCCCCGAGGAGGAGCCCATTCCCGCAGGCTCTCCCACGCCATCCCCCCGACACCAGGAGCCCCGAACCCACCAGCACCCCGGCAGCGGTGACTTTGCTCCAGCCGAGTGTGTACAGGAGCGCGCCGCGGCTGCTGCCGGAGTGCCCGGCGCCAGGCGGCAACACCGCGCGCCTGCACAGGAGATGCCCTTCCTTCTGCTCAGTAATGAAGCTGCAGAGTCGCAGCCCGCGGAGCAGCGAGCATCGTCCCCCGGCCAGGGGCAGGACGGGGCCGGCGGGCGCGGGGCAGCGAAGGCTCTGGCCAAGGCTCGCCCCACCAGCTGCTCCCGTGCACCCGGGCTTGTGTCGCTTGCAAATGGATGCAATTAAGTTGATACTGCAGTGGGACTGTAATTGCTGTTTCCTTAGCTTGGCAACACGACCCCGGAAACCCCCATTATACTAATCACTGTCAAACGAACACAATCGCAGAACACATAAAAACCTGGTGTACTTCATGGTGAAATATAACACCGCAGAAGGCTGAACCGTGCCATAAATCTGCTTAGCACTTAACACTGCCTGCTAAATGGCCCCGCTTAATTATAGCTCTATAAACATGACTTTATAGCAATATCAATACAGTCAAAAATCAATCCCGCTGATGGACAAATGGACAGACTCACATCCTGCTGACCCCAGGGCCGGGCCACCGCCGCTCCGCACAGCACGGGGCGAGCCGGGCTCCGCGCGCCCACGGCTCGGATGCCATGCCCACGGATGCGCCGCTCCCAGGTGGCTCGGCCCCACTCCTCGCGCCCGTCCTGGGCACGCCGCGACTCCGCTGGACGCCGTTTCCAACCTGCCTTCACCCAGTGCTGCTGCCGGAGCCACAGACAAGACATTAGCATTACAACCCACACTGATCTTTGTCAATTATGCTACAGTATTTGAGCTCTAACCAGCTTTAAATTGAATCAGGACGAAATCATCAGTATAAAAAGAGCCCGCACCAGCCTTTCAATTCCAGCACTGGGAAAAAAAAAGTTATACATCTCATAATGGCCTTCTACCCCATAATGAACAGGAAAAATAAATTAGATTCCCAGCTAAGGGTATATTTATACAATTTCATTATGTGCCCATGAGCAAGTCTGGTTTTCACCAAGATAAAAATGAGCTCTCAGCAATGCTTGTACTAAATAAATGGAGTGATTTAACAGCTTAACAAGGAGCGCGATAAAGGGGTTGAGGAACAATGTCAAAAATGGAAAATAAAAATAAAAAAAAAATTAAAATGCTTGCACTTCTTGAACCATGCTAGCGCTGCCGAGCCGGACTCCACCCGCTGCCCACGCCTGGCAGCTCCGGGAGCGCTCGCGGGCTGGGGAGACAGGAGACAGCAGCGCTGGGACCGCGGGCACATCCCCGGGCAGCGAGCACACAGCACCCCACCCCACTCAGAGCAACACCGGGGAGACGCCTTCCTACTGCTTCATTTTCTGGCTGCTCAATGTACAAGTGACACTCTTAGAGCCAAAAACAAAAAAATCAGGTCCCTCTCCTTGCTGGCTGTCGGCAGGGAGGAGCAGGTCCCGCTCACTCCCTCGCTGCCACACCATCCCCGTGGATGCCAGGGCCATGTGTGCTGGCCGCCTGCAGGAGCAGTGAAGATTTTTGTGGCAGCTTTGGGGCTGGAAAGGGATATTTGCAGCCTAGAAGTTGCTCCCAGACTCTGAAACGTTCAGGTCAAGCAAGGCTCCTCTCCCAGCGTCGCCCAGCAGGGAGAATGATGGCAGTGGCACTGGCTGGCCAGCCTGGCAAGCTGCTCCCGCGCCTGGCCACCAGCACTGCCCTGCTGACGGGCTGCGAGGGTGCAGCACGCTCACCGTGGGGAAGAGGCACTGAGGAAGCCGGGAGCTCACCAGGAGCTCGCTTGGTTCCACGGCACGTTTGCAGGCAGCACGGCACAGCCACAGCACGGCGGGTGGCGGGGACGAAGCAGCCCCGGCCCCATCGCCCATCCAAGCCCCTCTCCTCCAGCACTGCCGTGTGCGCAGCCCGTGATCCTTTCCAGCCAATTTCACCAAACCCAGAGGGAAATTGCCAATTCCTTCCTCCAAGCAGAACCTGTTTAATCAACCTCCTGTTATTCGATTCGGCTGTGAGCCGAAACCCGGGCTCACTCTTACTGCTCCGCTTTCAGCCTCTCTGCTCGCGGAGGCAGCAGCGTGTGTCCCCCCGCCCCGGTGAATCTCCCTCGCACGCAGCCAGGAGAGGACCTGGCCAAGCTGCCCGCGTGTGCGGATGGAGGAGTTTGGAGGAGCCTCTTGCCCTTTGCAAGGTTATCTGCTCCCGGTGAAGGCTCCTCCATCCCACCTTCTGCCACTACTGAAAAGAGCGTGTCAGCTCCCCCCGGGCCCCCATCCCGGACCACACATCCATCTGGGCTCAGCATCGTGTGTCTTCTCCAGCACAGTCAGGCTGATCCTAAATCCATAACCCACACTTGAATAGCTCATCCATTTAATGGCAGATAGCTGCCAGCAGGCAAATCTGTCCTCTCAGCAGCAGCAAAACCAGAGCTAAGCAGTTGCCTTTTTTTTTTTTTCCTCCCTTTTTAAATCAATTGTGAGGCCACATGGTCCATCGGAGTGATCTGGAGACCAGGAGCCATCTCCAAGACAGAGCTGGCTGGCTTGGCTGCGTATCACAGCTCTCCTGCCACAAGGTGACATTTCCCCCTCCATCCTCCCTACTCCAGGGAGCCGGGAGGATTAATAGTTCAACAGGGCTTTGGAAATATGTGTGCTGAGAGTTATGAGCCTGATTCATAATAGGAGTTCCCTCCCCTGCTACAGAGATTAATCACCGGTGCAAATGCAAACACCATTTGGGCTCAACCGTCCCAAAACGCAGCACAGCTGGAGAGGAGAGGAGCGAGCTGCCGGCTCACCCCGTGCCGCTCGCGCCCGCTGATGGGGCTTTGCGACGCGTAATGTTGTCGGAGCTTTTTGTCTGTGCCTTTACCTTGAGTTATGGAAAAATAAATTTGTTGTGGAAAGCGTTGGTTCAAAGCTACCGAGCACTGCATGCAAACAAGGCGCGAGCCCTGGAGCCTGCCCGCACCTCCTGTTATCGGGAAGAATTACTGGGCAGCCCTGGAGAAAGCTCTGCTCCAGCCCCCTGCACCGGAGACCGGAGGAACTCAGCCCATATGGGCACAGGCTGGTTAACAGCTGATTTATCCTTAAACACCTTAATAAATGCAGCGAGAGCCCAAAATCGTCTCCAGAGGAGCCGTCCCCCTCCCACCCCTTGGCTGTGGGAGCAGCAGGGCAGCTCCCGGGGGGAACGAAGGCTGCTGCCGGCCACACGCTGCTCTGGGTGCCTGCCTGGCTGCTCCCCGGTCTGACAGGGAGCTATGGCTGGAAAACACACAAACCCAGCCCTGCTAATCCTGCGAATGACCCCGCTGTGCCCCAGTCACGTTCCTGGCTGCTCTGCTCCAGATGGCGCAGACCTGAGTGCCTGGGCCCTGGCACCAGTGGGCAGAGCTCTCACCAGTTAAACCAGCCCTCCCAGCGCTGCGCCCACCCAAGGAGGGGATGGAGATCTCCTTCCCCGAGAAGGCAAGGACCAGCCCCGCAATGCACTGTCTTGGCTGCTCTGCAATTAGTTCCTTGCATCCCCCTAATAAAAATAATGGCCAGATAATTTTTAACACAGTTTTACCCAGCCCCAGCTGGAGCAGTTTCCCAGGTTGCTGGAATCCTTTACAACCTCCCAAAGGATCAGTGAATGATTTTTTACTCTTTCCTTTCAATTTGAGAGAAGGAGAGGGATCTCAGCTCAACAGTAATTAGAGTGAACTGCTGCTTTTAAGCAGTCAAAGCTCTTGTTACCACTGAGACACAAGAATGATCTAATCAGACATCGGGGTCAGATAACAAAAAAAAAAAAACATTAAGGAGATGATAACAGTTTGTATCTGCCCCGAGCTGAGCTGCCCGCGGCCGCTGGGCCTGCAGGAGATGCGGCGAGGGGTGCGACGGAGATCGCAGAACAGCGTGGAGACCCGCATGGGGACCCAGACACGGTGGCAGGAACCTGCTCTCAACTCCACACAGTGCTCAGCCTTCCTCCCCAGGAGGAGGAGGAGGAGGAGAAGGACTCCTGCACATCCCTGCTGGTGCAGGCAAAGGGCAGCGCCTGCCCTGCCACCTTCCCAGCCGATGGCAGGGGTCTGATGCCAGCTCCCTGAGATGGATGAAAACAGGCAGCTGTTGGGGGACACCCCGACTCTTCTTCCAGCTGCTCCCCCCCGGTCCCACCTCCGCAGCCCCCCACAGCCCCCAGCCCCACAGCTCCCCACGAGGGGCCAGGGGCCGCGGTGCCGGCAGAGGGGTCCCACCGCAGCGCCAGTGCCGGAGGGGAAAACAGATTTGCTTTGCCTGGCTGCCCTCGCTCTGCACCCCCCAGCCCTCCTGCTGCCCCCCTTTGCCCCTCTGCACGTTTAATCTGCTCCTCACCCCAAACCAAGAAGGATGCAAGTTCAGTGGGGCTGGATGCTAAAGATTAGATTGCATCTGTCTGGGTATAAATAATTTACTGCTTGATGGTCAGAGTGAATTTAATTAGTTCTTGTTCTCCTGATAGAATCAGCCCACCGCTGCTAAAGCATTTCACTCCGAATTAGCCTGAAAAGGACTAACAAGGCAGTGCTAATTTTACACACACGACATCCCCCGCAGTCTCTGAAAATACAGCTCCACGGAGCACCGTGCACTGCCGTCCCCGCGCGGGGCTGGGGAGAGGGACGGCGTGAGGGGGCAAACCAGGGGCAAAGCCCGGGGAAGGAGGGAAGCGGGGTGGGCAGAGACAGGCAGAAGGTGGGCACCGGCTCACAAACGCCCATCCCTTCTCCTTTTGCTCTACCCTAACTTCCAGCTCCTGGGGGATCTAGGGAGGGGGCAAGGGGACGGGGACCTTGTGGCCAGCAGAGCCGATGCTGCTGCCCACCAGGTCCTCTCCTGCCCCGGGAAGGGGCTCCCCACAAGCCCAGCACCCACCTTGCCCCCCTCCAGCGGCCAGGGTCAAGCCAGGCCACTTGCTGCAGGCTTGCCACTGCCCTGGAAAAACAGGCACACACATCAGCACTCCCTGGAGACACGTGCCCGGTCACCTGGAAGGGAGCAGAGAGAGGGGAATGGCGGGGCCGGCCGCAGCCACGGCCCCCGGGCACGGGAGACGGGTGCAGAGCCCTCTGGCAGCGCCAGATCCCAGCAGCTCCCCAGCCCTTGGCTGCACCCCCAGCCCCAACAGACGGCTCTGGCCCCCCCCATGCGCCAGGGCCCCTCCACGCTCCAGGCGCTGGCTGTGCATCAGCCTCGGCTAAGACAGAACTGGGCTGTCCCGATGGGTTTAGGTGCCACCCAATGAACCAAAGGCAGCAGAAACAGCCCTGCTCCAAACACCGGCTGCAATCGCTGCAGACCCCGAGAGCACATTGCTCCAGGCTGTGTACAAACGCATCAAAAAGTGAGCGTGGCCCCCCAAAAGCCCGCTGCAGCGGGGAGAGGGCTGGCAGTGAAGGACGCAGAGGCAGCATTAGCCGATGCGGCAGGCAAGGATGCCAGAGCCCGCAGCGCCGGCTGCGCGGGGTGTCCCGGTGGGCAGTGGGGCAGGGCAGCGCTCCCATGGCCGCCCGTCCCTGTAAAGCATCGCTGCGTGTTTTCCCTTCGCTCTGTAATTAGACCCCCATTTCTCCTCTAAGGACAGACTCTCATTGACCGCAATGCTTTACTGGTCCTGCCTCCCTCCTCTGACCTACCCTGTCTCCACCACGATTTATGCTCCACATTAGCAGTCTACCAGAGCTGCTTTCCGCGTCACCCGGGCAAGGTGGCACTGCAGCCGGCTGAGCCGCACCGAGCCCCGCCGGTAACCCCAAACCCCACCAAACAGCCCCGGGTGACACCTGCCCCAGGCACAAACCCCTCTGCAGACACAAACCTGGGACATTTCTGCCTGAAAGTGAAATTTGGGGGACATGGGGCCAGCGGGGAAAGGCTGAGTAAGCACTTCCAGCGGCAGGGATGCTCCGGGCTGTGCTGGAGGGAACTTGCCCGGGGGAAGCACAGGGAGGACTGGGTGCTCTTGCTGATTTCTGCCTGGAGAGGAGGGAGCAGAGGGGCACCTCCACCCCGAAATCACCCCCCGGCAGCTCGACAGCCGCCTTCCCCGCCAGGACGGCCGTGCTCCTGCACAGTGAACTAACAGGCTCGTTTTCTCCACTCCGCTCCTAATCGCAGGGCTCTGGCTCTAAGCCTGTAATCCAACATGCAGCATCTCACTCAATAAATCACCCCGCAAAGGCAAAGCGGCCAACAGCTATCGGCAGCTGTCAGGAGCCTGCGGGCAGGACCCAACCATCAGAGCTCGCGACCTCTCCCTTCACCCCGACAAACGGCTGCTGGGCCACCGGCACCACAGACAGGGACTGCGGCAACGCTGCACGGCGCAGGCAGGGCCGGGATACGGAGGCATCCTCAGGGCAACGGCGGCATCGGAGGGGAGCAGCATCCCTCCCTCCTTGAGCTCGTCCTCTGGGGCCAGTGCAACCCCCGAGTCACTCTCCCCCTGCCAGGAGCATGCCTGCAGGACCTTGCCCTCTCTCCTATTTACATGTAAGCTGGGCTGACAACTCCTCTTCATCACAGTGCCAGAGTCTTCCTCAGAGGCCATGCATCTCAAGCAGGACAGCACCATAAATATTGCATAGGAGGTGTTTCTAATCTAGTTATGGGTTCAGCCTCTCACACTCTTCCATCAGGGAGCCTTGGATTGAAATTGAAGTGTATTAGTATAATTTTATCAGGTTTTATTAAGCCTAGGGTCTTACATTTTTGATATATAGTTTTAATTAAGTTTTAAGTCAAAGAATGCAGTCGCTCATATTTTATCTTGCCATGTCACATCAGAGGGAGGCAGTTAATCAGCAGGTACAAAAACTTCCCATCGCCAATGATGAACGTTCATGAACTTTGCCTGCAGAGACCATCTTCCCTCCATCGCTCACAGTGGGAGCCCACAGCCTAACCGACCCCTCTGCCCAGCTCCAGCTCGCCCTCTCCCCGTGCCTGCGCTCTCCTGCCTCCACCGCCAGCGCTCCTGCAGGAACGCACCCAGGCAGGGAGGGAAAAGCCTCAGGACAAAGAGGGGGAAAGGGAAGGTGGCCCCGAGGCAGCTGGCACCGGGGGCTGCTCCCGGCCGGGCTCAGCAGCAGCAGCTGCCGCTGCCAGCAGGAGAGCGGGCACTTAACCAAGAGCAGGTACTGGCAACGCTGGCGAGAAGCACCGCCTGCCCGTGCTGCCGCCCCGCCGGGTCCTGCAAGGGGATGGAGCCAAGGGCGATGCTCCAGTTGAGCCTGTTACCCAAAGCCCCCCCACATCCCCTTCCCCACCGACAGCAGATGGGCAAACCCAGCGTGCAGGGCTGTGCACAGCTGCCCATTGCACTCACCCACCCATCAACCCATGCACCACAGCGCAAGGAGAGGGGAGAGGGGCTGGGGGTGCTGAGGGAGAGGGGAGCGATGGCCAGGAGTGGCTCTGCAGCCGGGTGCTCATCTCTCAGCCAAACCCCTCTGGACCTACGGCACCCCCCGGGCTCTGACGGCCAAGGGGACCCTGCCCCACAGCGCAGCCATGGACCGAAGGGCCCCGTCTCAAACCACGCAGTGTTTTGTGCTTGATTTGCTGCCTGTCTGCAGACTCCCACCGCAGGCAGGCTGCCTCCTCGGCGTGCGCATGCCAGCCGGCCCTTCCTGGGAAATCAGAAACCGGGAATTTCCCAGCCAGTGGAGCTGCGCCGTGCCAGCTGCCCACAGCGAGCGCAGACCCGGACCCGCTCCTTCCGCAAGCCCCTTCCCAGCAGCAGCCCTCTCCCGTTTTATGGCTGGGCCCTCCCCAAGCATCTGTACATCAGCTTGGGGAGATTTCAGCACGCATCCATCCCAGCTCCGGGCTGGCTCCCAGCACCAGGACGGTCAGTCACCGTGCCCTCAGGATGAACACAGGGCTCCGGGCTGAGCCATTCACTGGAGCCAGGGGCCAAACCTGGATGGTTCCCTCCAACGTGGGAAAAGGGAATCCCAGCCCTCAGCCATGGGGACTGTCCCAAGCCCGCAGACGGCACCCAGTGGGCGCAACAGCCCCTTGGGGACAGTACGACCCCCAGCAGCTGCCAGCCCCAGCACGCTGATGCTGCCCAGGCCACTCACTCCCAGGAGCATCGCCAGCCATGTGCACTTCTCTCCTCTAAAAAGAGCAGTTTGGGGACACGAGGTCTGTGCCTATATGCCAGTGAGGGCAGCAGATGGCATCACAGCTTGCACCACTGCTGCCCTTGCCCTCCGTGGCCCCGGGGAGGGCTGCTTCTCCCCAAGGACTCGAGGCTACAGCGGCGGCAGATCGCTCATGGGTCCTTGGGAAAGGCTGATTCATCCCAGCTGGAAGGAGCTGCAGACGCAAGGCAGAGCAGAGGCTTCCCACCCACCGCTCCGCCTGGGCACCGTGACACACCGGGCTGCAACCGCACCCTCCCCACGCGCAGCTGGGGCGATGCAGCCCCGGGCGCTCGCTCCGCGTCGGCCCCTGCGCACCTTCCCCCGGGTGGGAGCCAATGCAAACCCTCCACTGGCAGTCCTGGGTGCATGCCCGGCCAAGCTCGGGTCTCCAGAGACCCGACCCAGAGCATCCCCACAACCCTTGGCAGCGCCAGCCTGGGCAGCAGAGCGCCGGCGGACAGGAGCTTTGGGGACACACACACCCCACACATGTGCCAAGCTTCCCTTAGCTGGGGGGCAAAGATCTCAGAGGATTTCTGAGGACGGAGACAGCGGCAGTCCAGAACCATTTCAGGTCCTGGAGCTTCTCTCGCACGAGAAGCAGAGGAGCTGAGTGCAGACCTGTCTCTCCAAGTTGAGGTGCTTAAAAATTTATCATTGAACTTGCAGAAATGAACTCAATTAAAAACCATTTTAATGGTATTACATTAAAAAAAATAACTCTCATATTTCCCACGTCAAGGTTCCTGTCTGTAAGAGCGGCGGAAACCTCCAAGCATAGCGTTACAAATGACGGGGTACGCGCTCTGCCAGTAAAAGCCCACGCCACCGGCCAGCACGCTCTGTTTTTAAGGGACAGACGGATGGAGCGATGCAGCCACCTAACGCAGGGAGCACAACCCATGGAGCTCCAGTGAGCCTCACGTCCCGCGCAGTTTTGCCTGCGGTTTGCTCCGGGTGCTCCAGCCATGGGGCCGGAGGAAGGACGGAGCTGCTCTGCTCCCGAGCGGCGCTCGACGAGCCACCAGGAACAGCAGCAGCGCGGGGGGAGCTCAGCCTGACCCTCCTGAGGGGCTGCAACGAAGCGAGGCCCATTAATGCAGTGGGCAAGGGTGTGAGGGTGGGCAGGGGGTGCCCGCCAGCTCTGCTCCATCACGGGATGCCCCAACAGGTCACGCGAGCAGGGATGGGGCCTGCCTCGCACACAGACCCCGCAGTTACAGCCCCGTACCCGCAGCAGCATGTCCCCCATCTCTATCTAAGGCTGCTCATGGAGAGCTCCAGTTTCTACCAAGGGAACCAAGACAACCCCAGCTGCTGGGCTGCTCCTGCCACTCGCTGTGATTTCTGTCGCTGTTTCCCCAGCTATGCAGCCCTCATCTCACAGTGTTCCTGTGCCCAGACCTCTAATTATTGCTGCTGCCCTTCCCTGACCTGCAGCCCCCCAGCCTGGGCTGGCGCTGGCCCATGTCCCCGAGCCCCATGGGGTCTGCACCAGCCACGAGACCCCCACAACACATCCAGGTGCAGAAGGAACGCGGTGGCCCCGGGAGCTCGCCCGGCCCCCGAGGCAGCCTTGGGGAGGGGGTAAGGGACCGTGGGAGCTCTCGGTCCTCGAGCAGAGCCCACTCCCCTGCAACCTGCTCCAGCATCCCACTGCTTCCCTGGATAATCACATCTCGTCCTGAGGAACAGCCGAGCGGTGCTCACGGTCGGCCTGGCAGCACGCGGCTATGACACTGTCAGCAACGGCAGCGACTTCTTTCTGAAGAGGAGGGAGGGAATCCCAGGAGGAGCAGGAGCAGTTCTGCTCATCAGCTGCAAGACTGATAGACTTAGAGGGATGGGGAGCGTATTTCGCATTTCCTTCCTTCTCCTTTGCAAAGAAATAGAGATTTGGGGTTGGATTTGAATTTCATCCAGAAGAAAAGAATTTTCTTTGAAAAGAAAGCAGTTGGATTGCTTAACTCTCTCTGTCCCCATATTCCCATTAAAACGGGATTTGAGGCAAAGAAAGAGTTTCAAGCCAAGCAGCCCCACTCCTGCTGAATCACCAGGAGCGTGGGTTACCCTGGGGCTGCACCGTCCCGGGGCTGGGGCAGCTGCTCGCCCCTCTGCGCCCCACCGGCACGGGGACCCCGACTGCAGCAGAGCCACTGCTCACCGAACAAGGCGGGCTCAGGGCAAACAAGCAGCGGCCGCACCACGGTGCAGGGAGACGGGCCACATCCCAGCGCAACTGTCTGTGTTCATAGACCCAGCCCGCGGCAGAGCAAGCCTGGGCCACGCTCCGGCAGGCAGCCGGACAGAGCCGCATCCAGGCTGGGGAGAATTCCTGAGGAGCCTGGGGTGCAGCCTGCTTGTGGGCTCCTGACCTCGCAGCGGCTGCAAGCACGTTACCAGCCCTGGGCAGGGCTGCCTGGGGTGCCAGGCTCCCAGGGTGCCTTTGCATCAGCTCCCCTTTTTTTAAAAAAAGGCAAACTCGGGTGCTTTGCTGGGATGGAGGAGCCCTTTCCACTCCAGCACAGTTAGCACTGTTTCCTCACAGCTGGTGCCCCGGCCCCCTCACTTCATCACAGGCACTTCAGCCCCTTGCCTGACAGGCAGGGGCATCCTGCCTGCGCCCTCCTGCCTGCACCCAGGCAGCGCGAAGGCCACTTCAGCCAGCGCTCAGCTCCAAGGCACCGCACCAGCAAAGGCTTCCCGCACGCACGGGCTGCAGGCATCACTGCCCGGGGTCTCCTGCCTCCCGCGCTCACCGGGGACGCTGCTGCCCGGCTGCACCCCGCTCCCCGCAGTGCATGCAGCACCCAAGCCCCGTGCCCGCTGCAGCAGCGCGCTGTGCAGCATGTTAGTCGCCTGCCCTGCATCCCTTCCACCCACACCAGTGCCGGGCGGGCGCAGCGGTGCTGCCGGGAGGGCCACGGGCGCCTGTGCCGAGGCTGCAGATAAATTTTAACTGGGCAGCAAGAAGAGCAGGGGAGAGCGAGCTGGAGAGCGAGCGCGCTGCGTGTCATTTCAATGCGTGTATTTATATCCTTCACCGACGCAGCATCCCTTTGTAAAGCCACGGAGCGTGTATAGTCAGGGCTGTCAGTTCAGCGGCATGTTACAAGTGTTTGATATGGAGATTTTGGCAGTGGGAATGGATGTACCTCGCTGAGAGGTTTATGTAAAATGACAGCTTCTGGAAAAGGAAGCACTCAGATATTAAAAAAAAAAAAAAAAGTACAAACAAAAGGGAAGAGAGGCCTTCCACTCGGCGAGTCCAAAACGGATTTCTCCTCCCTGCCGGCCCGCGAGCATCTCCCCGCCTCAGCCAGAGGCAGCGTGCAGGCAGCGCGCAGGCAGCGCACCAGCTGCACCAGCCCCACCAGCTCAGCTCTGCTGGTTCAGGCTTCGCACCCGCACTCCCCCGCCTCAGACCGCTGCCCCATTTCCATTTCATCACTCCTCCTCTCCCCCTTGTTTACGGGGCTGAGCCTTTTATCGCTGGCTGCGCGTGGGCGTGCGCGGGCGGGCGGGAGGAGGATGCCTGGAGAGCGCTGCTGTCAGCAGGCCCAGGGAGATGCTCTGCAACTCCTGCCATCGCAGGGCTTGAAAGTGGGGGATGCTGCGCGAGCAGAGCGAGGCAGCGGCAGGGTCCCTCCTGCCGCGGTGCCGTGCCGGGCGATGGATGCTGAGCTCCGGTCAAAGAGCAACTCCAACACCCATCCAGGAGTCTCTGCCGGCGGACACAGCTGGAGGAAGCCCAGCCAAGGCTGGAGGCACCGCAGGAGGAGCGGATGGGATCCCACACCCAGACAGGTCTGGACCCAGGTTTCCTGGGGAGCAGGGGGGTTTGCTCCCCCATCGACTCCTGCCGCCCACCTCGCCTAAACCAGCTCCAGCACCCTGCAGCCACAGGAGCCAGGGAGGGAGCCAGCCCCGGGCAGGGTCATCCCAGCTGGGAAGGAAAGCGGCTGCAGCACCCAGCTCTGCGGCGAGTCTGCAGCCCAGCTCGCACCTCCAAAGCCGCATTTGCCCCAGCGCACTCTGCTGCAGCCGGCTCGCTCCTCCAGCTTTACACCCTCCTCTGACCCGGTGGGGATGCGCGCCCATGGCCGGGGTGGAAGCAATTCCTGCTGCAGCTATAATGATCCATAAAGAAGCTGACTTGTTTCTTACCTCTCCGAAATGAAGGATGGTGATTACCCTACATCCCAGTCCACAAAGCTTAATCCAAATTGATGGCCTCCCAGAGATTGCTTCTCTTGCCTATCATCCAATCTAATACCCGACTCTCCCTTACCCACATCTACTCCGTAGCAAAACGTCAGAGTAACTCACACAGGCTCTGGACGGAAAGGCCATTTATCCTGAAGTGAAAGGCTCCTAGACGAGACATTAAATTAACGGCGCGTTAGGGAGAGGTGGCAGCACCAGCCTTGCCTTCCTACGGGCCCCAAGCAGCAGGGCAGGGGTCTGCTTGGACCCCTTTGGGAAGAAACCCCTCCGCAACCTCCTGGCTGCTCCTCAGGGTCTTTGCAGTGGATCCAGAGTTTGGGAGAGAACCAGGATGCCCCCCCAAGCCCGTCAGCCCAAACCCCACCACACACCCCGAATTCTAAGCCACATCTCAGGATAAATGCAACTCCAGACACACAGGAGACTGTCACCGCTTTGCACAAGGGCTAAAGCAGAGGGAAACAGCAGTCCTCAAGTTCTGACCTGGGTCACGGTCTGAAGCATCCCCCTAACCCTGTGGCTCCCCCGGCGCGGAGCAAGCTCAGGGGCAAAAGAGCATCTACGGGCTTCAAAGGCTGCAGCAAGAGTTTCCTCACTAACCACCCTTGCATTGGCACACGCTCTGCAGAGATCCCGGTTATGGCCACAGCCATGCACCTACACACCAAGCCAAGCTGCATCCACGAGGAGCTTTCATTTCTAACAGCCCCGCCAGAGACCTCAGAACTCAATGCCCAGCTACCCTGCTCCTCCTGGAGCAGGACAAACCATCCGGCTGCACCAGCCACGCAGCAGGGTACGGACACACGGGATGCCCGCATGGGTCTGGAGAGCAGCACGTCCACGCATGCTTTGGGCTCCAAACCCTGTTTGTCTGCTCAGGTGGCAGCAGAGCAGCGACACAGCACCCTGGGACGGGGTCCCTGCCCCACACAGCACTGATATGACCCAGCTCCACTGGTGCCCAGCTCCCACCCTGACCGAGAACGTCTCCCCGGTGCCGAGTGATCCACCCTCGAGCAGGAGCCCAGAGCCCCCTGCGCTGGGGCTGCAGCCCCTGCTCCCCTCCCCGGGACGGGGTGTGGAGGCACCAACATGCAGAGGGAGCAGCGCTGCAAGGCAGGGACCGGGCTGGGCCAGCTCTGGTCAGGAGCAGAAGTGACAACAAAGGCTATAGCTGAACCGTGCACCATACATCACGGGAACAGCACAGTCACCGAACTTCACTGTCCTGTATTTCCCCCCGCACTTCAGTGAGACCTGGGAGAAAGCACTCCCTCGTGTCCTGTCCATTGGCAGGATCTGCTGGCACACGTTTGTCCCTCCAGCGCAGCTGGCTTCTCGGCTACCCGAGCAGCAGGGCTCACCGGTGACTCGGCAGGCGAGGCGGTGGGGTAGCCTTGGCCACGGGCACCGGGACACAAACCCACAGGAGGTGGCAGCTCTTCCCCGGCAGCACCGTGCTCCAAGCCTGTCCCAGCTCCGAAACTCTAAGCATCCTCGTTACCAAGAGCCCCCCCGCTGACCTCGGGCATCACTGAGCAGGAGCCTGAGCATCCCCGGCTGCAGCAGCCCCCTCCCCTCGGCCGGCCGGCGTTGGGCAGCTCTCCCTCGTGCCGGCCGGGCAGCGTGGGCTCCCGCAGCCCCAACCCCAGGCAGGCGAGCTGATGAACACTCATACATCAGCCCTCCCTTTTGATCGCTTAAGATATCCTCATTTCTACTGCACCACAGGTGTGCACGGCACTTAGAGCCAGAGAAGCAGCCGAGCTCCCCGCCAGGAGAGCTTACTTTCTAATTAGACAGATAACAGCAAATCATGACAACAGACCACCGTGGGGAATGGCAGGGACTGCTGCTCCGCGGACAGCGGGAGCTCTGGGGCCTTTCTGACATCTCCTCCGCTTGCTCCGCACTCACTTCCCGCAGCCGGCCATGGGAACGCAGCGGCAGCCCTCATTGCAGCCACAGCCCCAGAGAAAAAAACAGCAGGAGGAGGAGGAGGGAGAGAGGGGAGCTGCTGGAGGGCAGCGGGGTCACTTCACCTGCTCCCCACCGCAGCCCTTCTCCCCAGGCACCGCAATGTGCTCGGCGGCCCCCCAGGCATGGACGAGAAGTCGCATCCACGCTCCCAAAGAGGCAGGCGGGAGGGAAACACGCTCCATGCAGGATGAGGCCGTAGCCACAGCACCCCCGGCAGACAGCACCCACCGCAAGCACCGGGACAGGGGTCTGCAGAGCCGGCACACCTCACCCCAGAGAGGGACACCCCATCGCCGCTCTCCCCGCTGGCTCCGGCACCGACCCAGCACCCATCACACCTCGAGGGAAACTTCTGCGGGGAGCAGCTGGGGGAGCCCCGCACCCCTCGGGGTTTGCACGGAGGAGGAGAGTCGCCGGGGAGCCCGGGCAGCCTGACTCACCGGCTGCACATCGCACCCACCGCCGCGGTGGGTGGGCGGCCGCGCCAGGAGGGGATGAGCAGGGATGCGGGGCGGGGGGGGGGGGGGGGCACCGCGGGGAGGGTGTCCCCAGAGGAACAAGGAAAACAAACCCAAACCAAGGGATATTCACGGAGCCACCCCGGCCAAGGAGCGAGCGCAGCCACAAATGTGCACATCCAACAGGACAATCCCGGGCAAATCCAAGAGGACCCGAGCGCCGCTCTGCTCCCTCGTCCTCCCCCAAGTTCTCCTCAAAACCAGACGTCCCTTCGCGGTGCAAGGCTTCGGTGCGTGCGTGCGCATGTGTTTTCATCCCAGTCTTTAAATGAGGTCTTTGCTGAGAATTTACAATTCCCTCGTGGCCTCAATCTTGCAAAGATTGCTTTTTTAACACTGTTGGGCTTTAATTCTAATAAGCCTCCTCTTTATTACGGAACCAGGTCACATTGCCTTGACACTGCAAGAAAATCTTTCATCAGGAAGGAAAACGGAGAAGGGAAAAGAGAAATAAAGGGGGGAGGAAGAAGAAAAGGGGAGACAAACAAATAAAAACTGCTCACTTCATCCAGGGGACTTTTTGAACCAGGCAAACAGCCGGCGGGCCAGCAGCGGGGCTGCCGGCGAGAGGTGCCTTCCCGCAGCGCCGCTCGCACCCCCGAACACGCAGAATTATTTCTGGTGCGGCTTCACCTCCCACGCACCCTCCCACCCTCCGCTGCTTAAAAATGCCGAGAGGAGCAGGAGGGGAAGCTTGACAAAACTTTGACAGACATAATGAGGACAGAGTTCAGCCCTGCCCTGGACAGATGGCCGTTATCGCCAGCCCGGCACAGGGCTCCTCGTTACCTGGCCGGCGCTGCGGGGACGGGAAGCGGCACAGCGGATCAGAGCGGCAGCGCCAAGCACCCGCGAGACCCAAATGCCCCTGCCAGCAGAAATCAAAGCCCTTCGCTGGCAGGAGGAGGTGGCAGCACAGCTTCTTCCCACCAAACACAACTGGTCGAATATTGATTTTCCCTTCTGGAGGCTCCCCACCCTCCAGTATCCCAACCAGCGCCCAGCCCCTCAGCTGGTCAGGGGGGTTGCTACCTCCTCGGCTCCCCAGCTTCTTAGGTTTGCCTGGCTCGAGATGTGTTATCACAAAACATCTCCTGTTGCTGTCTTATGTCATGGCCATTGCCATGGCAACGGGCTGATCTCATACCCCACCTCGGCTCCCTGCGCCTGCATCTGTGGCCTCCCGGCACAGGATCAGGAAAGGGCTCATTTGGGGCTTATTAAACCCCCTGCCTCCGTCAGCTCCTGGACAACGAGGCCCTATTAGCCAAAACACAGAGCGAGCCAGGACTCCGTGGTGCCGGTCCCCGCTCCCAGCGCCTCCCGCCACCTTCCCCATCCCGCTCAGGGCCAGGCAGGCAGCCCCAGAGCCCCCCCACACCCCACGGGACCCCTTGTGTCACGCAGCGGGAACATCCCAGGCTGTGCCAACGCACAGCAATGTGTGTCCGTGGCACAGCACAGGAATCCCGCGTGCTGGCAAGCCAGTTAATCTGTCACCGACGGCTTGCTGCTGCCTGTCCCCATGCCTGCACCAGAGCAAAACTCTCCCACAGCACGTGGAGGCTGCACAGTGATGGGGGGGCCCATGGTGGCACGTCCTCTGCAAGAGATGTGCCCAACCAGCACATCCCTGGTCCCCAGTCTGCTTCACGGGATGGCTGCAAGGGTGCTCCTGGACACGACAGGCTACAGCCACTGCAGCGTCCCACGACGCCCGCTCACAGGGCTGTCAGGGCCACAAGGGATGCTGAGAAAGCAAAGGAGAAGATGGAGGCCACCTGCACTGGCTAGGCCACCACAGCACAGCCGCCCTGAGCCATCCCAGCATCCCTGATCCGGGACACGGGCTGCAGCACAGGGCACCCACAGCCACACCTGCACAAAGCCACCAGCGTCCTCCACACCGCACTCCTGGCAGCAGCCAAACCCAGCAGCTGATCCCAGCGCAGGAGAAGACTCCAAAACCAAGCTCCCAGCACTGGTACAAGGTACCAGCAGCTCTGCTCAGCAGAGGCACCACAACAGGAGGGAGCAGCTCCACCAACAGTGAGGTTTGCACTGTCCGGGCCAAGGAGCCAGAGCCCCAGCTCTGGTTTTGGCGGTCAGAGATCCAGACGGGGCTGTCACGCCGTTCAGCACGCAGCAGCGTACGCAGAGCAACGGCCACGCGAGGTGCATCACTGCAGAGGCAGCTCGGCTCAGGAAGCACGCGTGTCTCTTTCCCACGCTGATGGGGACCCAAACCCACCCTCCAAATTCTTCCTGCTGGGTTGTTTGTTTAGCACAGGAAAAGCAGGGCTTCACTAAGCCAAACAGCTCAAGCACAGGAGCTGAAAATGCCTTTTCCAGGGTCAGCAAAGGACGAGGCTCCTGAACCGCAGCCTTTCCCCCCACGAGAGCACAGCCAGCATTACAGCGGGGGGGGGGCCAGGGCTGCTCCAAATGTAGATGTTTTAATTCTCAACGCTAGCAGCTGCACTTAAGGCAAGAGAGGCAGGGAAGCCATGCACAGGAGTAACCATGGCAACTTCACGGAAGTTAAATAAAAACTTCTTTAAAAAAAGATAACGAGGTCCCTGAATCATGCTTTATCAGCTATGTTGCTATAAAGATCGAGATACAGCCAGCTCAGGATTCCTAATTACTTCTGCAATATACTGTAGATAGCTTTATTTAAAAAAATCTGGCTATGCGTATAATTATTTAGGCCCCCCTCCATACTGGGATTTGCATATTCCATGAAGCACCTTCCCAGGCGGATCCGCCTGCGAGAGCCCTCCCGTGCAATGCCTGCCTGCTCGCAGCTCCAGGGGCTCCCGCAGCTGCGCCCCGAGCCCTGCTCTCGCGCAGGGGTCACGGGGAGAGCCCCACCGGTGCTGCCGCCCCGCCACGCCAGGACGCCGCTGGCACGTCCTCCTGCCGCAGCACCGTGGGAGCCTCCGGATCGCAGCGGGAGCATCCCGTGCACCCGGCCCCGGCTGTAACACAGCTCTGGGCGACTGCAGCAGCAATGCGCTGACATGCAGATTACCTGGGCTGCCTGCAGAGCACCTCGGCGCAGAGCGATGTTCTCCAGCAGCATCCACCATTTGTACACGCTGAACATCCGTAGCGGCGCACAGAGCCCCGCGCAGGCAGCACCGCAACCCCTACCCCGTGCCCACCGCAGAGGGGCTCGAGCATCAGGGCTGTGACACCCCAGCCTTGGGGGTCACCTTGCCAGGGCCCAGAAAACAGCCAAAAGCAGTGTTTGTCCCCAGTTCGGCCAGCAGCTAACACCAGCTCGATGCCTGCTGCAGCGCTACAGCAGAAATTCCTTCACTGCCCAGAAACCAAACCACAAGTTGTGAGAGAGCCCTAAGCCTTTTTTCCTATAAAATAGACTCTCGGACAACCCCAGTAACTCCTGGAGAGCGAACAGACCTTCCCAGCCTGCAAACAGACAATGCTCGATCGCGTCCATGACCCTACAGCGCTGTGCCCATCAGGCGTTATGGACCCAAATGGGGAAGTTCCATCAAAACCCATGGTTTCCATCAGTCACAGCAGCAGAAGCAAAGGCGGCTGATGGAGGATCTGCCGGAGCCCAAAGGTCTGTCAGCGCTCCCAGTGACTTCGCAAACCCGTAGACATGGGACACCAGTGCCATCACCACCGGCCTCCCCTCCTGCCACCGCGCAGTTTGAGCCCCTAAGAAAAGGGCACCGAAAGCCCCCTGAGCCCAGGCGGGCACGCAAACCCAAACCCGCCCAGCGAGGACCTGGACGGAGCAGCAGCTCCATCAGTCGACATCGCGCCGTTTCCCAAGAGCACGCGGTGCCTGCCGAGCCGCCCCACTCGAGCGTCCACCGAAGGGGATGGGTTTACTCTGGCCATCGCTGCCTCAGAGCCACTGCTCCCTTCCTCATCCCCTGCCTGCAGCCTGGCAGGGCAGGCAGCTGGGCAGGCAGCAGGGCCCTGGCAGGCAGACCCTCGCCCCAGAGCCCTGCAGAGAAACAGGGCGCGGGTGGGATGGGGAGCAGGGAGAGCGCTCCTGCAGCTCCGGGGCTCGCCCTGCCCTCGGCTCCCTCCATCCACCCCAGGGATGCAGAGCAGGGAGAAGCCAGCCCAGCCACCTCATGCTGCCTGCAGCGAGGACCAGCGCCGCTGCCTGCCCTGGGCTCCCTCCATCCACCCCAGGGGTGCGGGGCAGGGAGAAGCCAGCCCAGCCGCCCCAGGCTGCCTGCAGCGAGGACCAGCGCCGCCGCCCGCCCCAGCTCCTGCCCCGCAAACAGGCAGCGCCCGGCCGCACCTTCACACGGGGCCGATCCCAGCCAGCGCCACCGGCCGCAAGGCAAATCCCCCAGCACAGCGCTGTCAACTGATCGCACCTTCTCGCCTTTCCATCTGGACTCCAGTTACCAGCTTAAAATTAATTTTTCTTTCTTACTGGCCAATTCGCAAAGACGTCACATCGAACAAAAGGATGCCGGGTCTTTTGCTAATGAGAAGGATGCACCGCGTGCAGGTTTAAATAGTCATTTGGATTCTTTATTTTCAGAGCTTATGGTAAGACTAAGTGAATTATATGTATTATTTACTATGTTTTTAAACTCATTTAATTTAAGCTGATTCTGAACAGAAATTAGAATTCAATTAAAATGTGGGGGGAAAGTCAGCATTTTGAAGCAGATTATTAAGTAAAGCTACATTAAACATGTTGGAAGTACAAATATCTAGGAACAAGTTCTATATTTAAAAGTGGATTTATTCACCAAAGGAAGTATCGTCTGCGGTCCAGGAACTGAGGAACCAGTTATCAAGGTCAAGATTTTATCAGCAGGTCTCAGATTCTCACATCTATGTTTTACCCAGAGCTTGATTAAGAGTTTAGAAATCTGGAAAACTCTCCCTTTTTCTCCGGCTCCCTGCTTTAGAATTAATTGTTTATCGATCCGACAAGAGGAAAATATTCTCTGCCGGCTGTGGAGGAGGTGAGCCTGTTGTCAAAAGTTGTTTTATCACTTCCATAAATTCTAGTTGCAATGACTTCCTCTGGTTCAATAACGCCGGTTTCTCTAAGCACCGGCCGTGCACATGCCCTGCTCACCGATGCCTTGAGATGATTTTAGCAGATTACAGGAACTCGGGCCATTGCCTGGATTCCCACTTGCAAGAAATCCTGAATTCAGCACACTTCCCAAAGGGAACGTTAGTGGTTCCACTCAACCCCCAGTAAGTCCAGGTCCTCTTCTTTTAACCCCATTTTCACCCACCTCCCACCTGGGCAGAGCTGCGGAGCCGGGAGGGGATGCTGGGCACCGCAGCACAGCTGCGAGAGGGGGAGAGGAGGGAACCGGCTGGGGCTCGGCAGCCGCCATCCCCGCCCGGGCCCTGGGGGGCTGCAGGCAGCATCTCATCTCCCCCATGGCAGCGCCAGCCGAGATGGCAAAGGCCCCTTTTTTTTTTTTTTTTATTTTCCCAGGTAGAAAAGCATCCCCGCAGCAGGGGCGTAGGCAGCCTGGCAGGGCCCACACGAGCATGCAGTTCCTTGGGAAAACCAACAGCAAAATGCTGGGAGAAACCAGCTTTTCCCAGCAACGAAACCCTCTGGGGACCCCCTCCCTGCCGCTGCAGGATCCGTCCCCGCAGCCCCTGACCCCCATGAGTGATGCAGGCGCAGTGCGGCAGGGACCGAGCACCAGAGCTGCTTCTGCCCAGGAAGCTCGCAGGAGCAGAGATGGCTTCAGTTTCTGAGCAGTAAAGCCAAAAAATAACTAAGGGAGGAAAAAATGCAATGACAACACCCAGCCCCAGACCGGGTGGCCGAGCCACTGGGCTGCCCAGTTCCCCCCGCGCTCCCCGGACTGGGGTCCTATGCGTACCAGCCAGCACAGCTGTGTACCACAGCTGTAAATAAAATAACAGCTCTCCTGCCACAGTGGCCTGAGGGACACGGCAAGAGCCACAGAGGGAAAACACAGCCTGAAAGGGAGCTTTGGCCAGCGGAGCTGGTGGTACCGGGACACGGGGGCTTGGAGGGGGGATGACACACAGAGGAGTTTAAAATTGCACGGATCCCACTGTGCCGCCGAGGCATGCCTGCGGTCTGGGGCGGAGAGGGGAGGTGAGGAGATGCCAACAGGGGAAAGCGATCAAGGTTACCCAGCAAAGCCTGGGACAGGCAGGAGCCGCTGGCAGGACGACCCATGCCAGGCAGCGAGGGGGGAGCACGTACGCAGTGGATAATGAAACATGAAAAGGGATCCCGCGCTTGTGTGCTCATTTTTACCCATTAGAAATTCAATCTTGTCTAGTCTGGAAGACACAATGATGCCTGGAGCATCAGCGTGCGAGCTGAGCAAAGGAGAGAGCTAGCTTTAGATTGGGTTATTAAAAATAAAGTTTAAAAAAAAAAAATTAATCTCAATAACTAATGAAATAACAGAGAAGAAAATTTTGCTTCCTCGTCTGGTATCTCAGCCTGTCAATTAATTTGCAAGAACGCACATCCCGAAATACCTCAAACGATTCCAGCAGAAAGCCCTGGAACAGCACCGACAACAGCCCCTGCCTGTACTGTGAAAGGTTAGAGAGGGAAAAAGCAGCTGCTGCCGGCAGCCCTGAGCGTCCCAGCCCGGCCAGGGAAGCAGGAGAATCCCGGTGGGAGAAGGCGCCGGAGCACTGGGCTCAGGCTGCTGCCCCGCTTGCTGGCAGGGCACGGGCGCTCCCGAGGGTCCTGGGGCCAGCAAACCCCCCCCGGGGCAGCCAGAGCCATCGGCCAGCGACAGCCGGGGCAGGACAGGGGCTGGGGAGGGCAGAGGAGGGTCACCGCGGGCTCCGAGCCGATAAGTGGGAGGCCTGTCAGCTCGCACGCTTGAAAATATGTCTCCTTTCCACTTCACTGTATTCAACGCCGACGAGCAAAAGGCGTTCGAACCCATTTGAAAGCAAGCTGCTCTGCAGGTCACCTTTCAAACCCAGCTGAGACACTGACTCACTCCACAGCCTCAGGAAAGGCACCTCAGCCTCCCATACTTTCTTATTCCAGATGTGCAAAAAGGAGAGATGTCGCCAACCGATTCACCCTGGCACCTCCGCAGGCTGCTCCACGGCGATGCCCAAGGAGCTCCAGGCTCCCAGCACCGCACAGCCACGGCTGCACCACCTCCAGCTCAACCCCTCTCCACTGAGCTCAGCCTCAAACCTCACCACCGGCTCCCCTTCCTCTTCCACGGTTGTCTGAAAAGAGCAAATCATTCATAAGAACTAATTATTCGGTGTACTCTCGCCCCATAAGACTGTAAATTAAAAGAGAACTCAAATAAATTAAGGAACTTCCCTCATGCCTTTTATTATCTCAATAACCTTCAGAGGCATTTATCTACTGTCAGCTGATCCATTTGAAAAATTGTGACGACAAACTAATTTAGTAAATGCACACACTTAAAAACCTTTATTATACACTGAATGAGCAAATACGGCCTGTGCTGGACAAGCTGCTCGAGACACGAGTCTGATGGGGACGCTTGTGTCCCCCCCCAAATGCCCAAACCCAACGACCGCATGCTCCAGTCCTGCTCCTGCGCTCCCGGCCGGCCGGGGAGATCCGGGGATCCCTCTCAGGCATTGCGGTAAACGAGCTAAACCATCCCACCCAGGGGGGGAAAGAAGAAACCTGCTGCACAGGACAGGGAGGCAAAGCATCAGCAACCAGCAGCAGCATGGAGAGACGGGCTCCACCACCGGCAAACGCAGCGCGCAGGCTGCCCGGCCATCCCACCGCCTGGGACGTGAACGCGGTAATTAAGGACGACATGTTCTAGTGATGGGAGCTGGAGAAGTGAGCGCAACTGGGAAAGAGGCCCTTCATTTTGAAAGGGAGAAAAAAACGCCAGCCCTTGTCAAAAAGGGACTGTGTAAGTGGGGAACATAGGGAGTACGCACGACTGGCCAGGTTTGGGAAAGGGAAGCTGGAGGAGCCACTTTTCCAAAGACAGCATCACACGGAGTAAGTGTCAGCATCCTAAAACATCCTAGAAGCTCCCAGCCTGCCCAGGTCCCTCTCGTTCAGGAGCGGCAGGAAGGGAAGGGACAGGGGCCGCAGCAGCCCTGCGGCCAAGCACAGGGGTGCCCAGGAGAGACGCCAGCCTCGCGCTCCCGACAGCGCTGCCTCGTGCCGAGCAGGCTCCCAGGAGAGCTGTCTGGTGGTGACGGCTCCTCCAGCGCCTCCAGTTCCACGACGTCTGTCCCCACGCGGTTCCTAGACTGGGGGAAGGAGCAAGAGGCTCGACCGGTGGGCTGGGGGTTTTCCCAGTCCCGTCCCGGTCCCTGTGCGTCCCTTTGGGCACCTGGGGTTGGGCTCACGGCCACAGTAATTCACCAGCCAGCTGGCCTGCAGGCTGCAGACCTCTTATCATCAGTGCTCCAAAACCACCCCCTCAGCCCGCTACACAAAATTTACGTCCCCGCGAGAGGATCCCACAGCCGTGCCCCAAAAGCAACCACCTTAACCCTGGCAAAGGTTTACCTAATGCTGCAGCAGAGCATTTGTGTGCCCTTGTGCCAAGGCTTTCTGTGGTGCTGAACAATCCCACAGATCACTTCAAAGGAAAGAGGGGAAGAAAAAAAAAAAAAATCTCCTGTATTTTCTGTGAAATAACAAGCAGAGCCTCGCCACGGCTCCCCAGAGCCAAGAACAAGTTCCCAACGCCTGGCCAGATCTGGGCAGCCCTGCCAGTCCCAACCCGCTGCAATCATCCCTCCACAAAAATTATCAACTCCAGGCTCTTTCTCCATCTATTATCCAGAAAAATAGCCTTCATTTCTTGCTTTGTGAGGCTTTATCACGCCTCAACCATTTTAGCCTGAAACCAGGAAGCTCTTTGGGGAACAGGCTGCCTTCATCTATGTTTGCACAGCACCCAGCGCAGCATGGCCTCCAGCCTGGCTGCAGCCTTTGGGTACCGCTGGAATGCAAATAACACCAGGGCAGCAGAATACACCCTCGAAGCGCTGTGAGACGAACCACGAGCCCCAGACACCCCAGAGAACACCGGGCAGAATTAGCAGGGCAAAAAAGCAAGGTACTCCCCGACCTCGCAGCCTCCCGCAGCACGCAGCGACCCGTGGCCACCCCGGGCTGTGCCCCCCGAGCACCCCCAGCCAGGCTGGTCACCGGGCAGAAACCCAGGCGGCAGGAGCCACCCTGCCCGAGGCCAGGCTTCCGCGGAGGCAGCGAGTTCCAAACCTTCACGAAAGGCAACCGAAAATAGGCAGTGTTGTTAATGTCATGCTTACTGGAGTGAGAAGCCGAGAAATCCCTGCTTCCCCGCTCTCCCCCCCCATCCCTCCGCCTGCGCACACACAGGCGCTAACGAAGCCTCCCCAGCACTCTCCAAGCTGCTCCAGCCAAAGGGACGGGTCCGTGCCCCCCGCTCCTGCCAGCCCGCTGCCCGTCCGCACGCAGGGCCTGCCCAGCGCCTCGGCAGCGCGGCCGCTCCTGGACCCCCACGCCACGTTTGTTTACTTCAGACATCTGCCTTGAAGCGTTCGGAGGCGATGCTGCGTGCGGTGCAGCCTCCTGGCACGCACACCGATGGGGGACCGCCGGCATATGGGCGGCTGGATAACGGCGCTGTGCATTTACACCCGTGACACAAATAAATCAGGTGACTCCGAAAGCCTTCTCCATCCATCCCTCCCCACGCAGCAAGCCCTTAACCCGCCGGCACAGCGAGCTCATCTTGCGATGAAATTCCTGGAGACGGGCAGGAATTCATGAGAGGAAAAACCCAGCGAAAGCTGTGCGAGCTCACGCTCGCTCGCCTGGCTCTGCCCATTCACGGCGGGGCCGAGCTCTGTCCCCACGGCTTCGCCCGCTCCCCGAGGCTGGCCAGCCCGAGCCCCAGCCTCTCCTCCTCCTTCTTCTTCACCCCATTAATCCAGGCTCCACCTCACCCAACTTTTCCTTACCATTTACCTTCACCTGGAGGGTGTGATTTTAATTAGCGTAATATTCCTGTTAACAACAGCACCTAATTAAGACATCCGTTAAGAACCTATAATGCAAACTTAATGAGAAGTTGTGCCAGAATCCTTTCGCAGGCAAATCAAACGCTGCCGACTCCGGCTTAAAGAGACGTTGTTACCGGGCAGGTTCAGTTACCGGATCCGGGCTCAGGCTCCCCAACCGGCACCGCCCGCCGCAGCCAAACTTCGTCCCGGAGCGCACCGGGGCAGCACGGCGGCTGCCGCCGGCCCCCCCCCGGCGCCCCGCTCCGCTCGGAGCCTTCCCCCGGCTGCGCTCCCGCAGCGCCGCCCCGGGGCTCCCGGTGGGGCTCCCGGTGGGGCTCCCGGTGGGGCTCCCGGTGGGGCTCCCGGCGGACACCCCCCACACCCAGGGACACCCCGGCGGAACTTCGCCGCTCCCCCCCGCCGAGCTCCCGGGGAACGATGGGGGCCAGCTGCCCCCCGCCCTCCCGCAGCCTCCCCGCTCCCCTCCCCGCTGCCGCCGGGCGGGGGTTCCGCGCCGCCGCCGCCCCCCGGTGACTCACGCGTTCAGAGGTCCCCGCCGCGGCGGCGGAGGCTGAGGGCAGCCGCGGGTCCCCGCCCGCCGAGCGGCATCTCCCGAGCAGCGGCGACCGGGGGCAGCCCGGCGGCAGGAGGCAGCGGGCTGGGCTCGCCTCACCGGGCAGCCTCGCACACGGCTGCGCCGCCGCCCCCGGAGCCTCCGAGCGAACGCGCCCGCCCCCGCCCCGCCGCCGAGCGCCGGGGGGGGGGGGGCACGGCCGCCCCCGCCCCGCCCCGCCCCGCCCCGCCCCGCGGCTGCCGCCCCCCGCCCGGGATCCCCCCCGCCGCCGCCACCGCGGGGCTGGCGGGGAGCCCCGAGCGCGGAGCCCGGGACTGGACCCCCCCAACCCTCCCGCTCCCAGCCCGGTGCTGCGCTCCGGACCCGCTGCCGCCCCGCGCCCTCCCCCCGCCCAGGACCCACGCTCAGGACCCCCCTCCCACCCGCGCTCCCCCCCGCAGCCCCGGGCTCCCGGCGGAGCCCCAGCCCGGCGAGGCCTCTCCCCGCCCGGCAGCGTGCTCGGCGGGCGCTCAGCACACGCTCCCACCTCCGATCCCGAAAAAGAGGCAGTTTTTTCCTCCCTGTTTTCCCCCAAAAATGAACATATCGCAGCCGTGACGAGCGGGGAGCTTATTCCCGCAGTTCAGCTGCGCTCGCTGCTGCCTGCGAGTGGGCAGGGAGCTGCCCCAAGGGCCTTCTCTCCATCTTTCCACGCGTTCAGCAGCGCCGGCCCATGCGGACCCATGGGTGGGCGAGGAGCAGACCCCCCGGCGCTGGGTCCATCGCTGCGCGGGATGCCCAAGTCTGGGTGGGATGCCCGAGGCTGGGTGGGATGCCCGGACCGGCATCGGCCACCTGGCAGGACGGCAGCAAGGAAGGAGGTTTCCATTCCTCCTTGCAAACACTGGGGAAACCGAGGCAGTGCAGGAAACCCTCAGGATGTAGGTTTGCCGCATACCCTGGCTTCACTAAAGCTCCATGCGTGTCTCAGCCCCTTACCCTTCCTTCTCTTTAAATCTAATTTAAGGACCTCTGGGCAGTGATCCGGGCATTCCCACAGCGGCTGGAAGCAAGAGTCCTTCCTGGAGCCTTATGCAAGAGCAGACCTCTGGCGTTCCCGGCTCTCCCCCATCCTCCTGCTGTTCACCTCCTCCCCCGGGAAGCCGGCTGAACACAGTGCAGACCTGCATTATCGTATTTTGCAAACCACAGGCTGTCAGAGGTCCTGTTGTTCTGCCCTTTCTCCTCTGGCTCGCTAGCAGGAGATGCCATCTCTCTGAAATAGCCGTGAGCGGTGGCTGCTCTGGCAGCGCGGGTCCCTTGTACCAGGTGTGGCCAGGCGGCCCGAGCCCCCCGCCGAGCCCGGGGGATGTTACACAGCACAGCGGCAGCAGACTGCTCCTTCCAGACCTGCCGCAGTTACTGGATGGGGCTCAGCACCTTTTTCTGCCTCAAATGATCTATTTGTGGTTCCCAATAGTTAAGGCTGTGGTGAACCTCCATAAGTTATATTTCCCGAGAACTATCTGGAATACCTGCAGTCTGCTTGAGCCATCATTTACTCCCTATGAACTTAGCACAAGGTCCAGCTATGAAATATTATCAATATCCCGCAGAGTCCACGCGCGGCCCCCTGAAAACAGGCACCGCTGCCCCCCTTCCCCTCCTAACGCAGCTTTACTTTCCTCCGGAGGGCTTTGAGGAACACTCTAGAGACAATCATCAGGGTTATATACAGCCAGAACGCGAACGAGGACTATCAAATGCACCAAATGCACCTCATACATCTCAACATCCATTTTGTATGATAAACGGGTATATTTTTAGCCCTCCAGGATGCAGTCAGCACCCGAACCCGAGCCTCGCTGCCCTGTCAGAGCGGCAGCAGCCCTTGTTCTCACGACCTGCCAGACAAAGGCAGCGCTCAGCCAGGATGGCTCCTTGCTATGCCCCGCTGTGCTGTTTTCTCACGGTTCATTGAGGCTGAAGATGCTTTAGGCAGCAGATTTGGAGAACGAGGAACCGGGAACACGGGAGAGAGCAGCTCTGCAAAATTTTCTCTGCATTTCAAGCCTCCGAGCTGGGTCCCTGTTGACATCTGTTCCTAGAAATGCAAACTGGTACCCGCTCGGGAGGTGCAGCCTTGCAAAGCAGGAGGTGTGCGTGCGTTAAGCGGAGCGGAGGAGAGGCGGCGATGCTGCGGGATTGCTAGGCAACCCCGCGCTGCCCAGCGGGAAAAGGCCTGAGCCCAGCAGCGTGCCCAGCCAGGGCTCCCGGGCAGGGAAACACCGAGAGAGGAACCCACCGGGAGAAGCTGCCCGTGGGTGTCCAGGAGGGTGAGCATCTGAACCTGGCCGTGGGAGAGGAGGAGGAGGAGCAGCCGGAGGATAATGGCAGAGAACGCGTGAGAGCGACAGCGGAGGGAAGAGAAGCAGTTAGAAAAAGCACAAGTCAACAAACCCCCGCCTTTTGGCAAGGCTGTTACGTGAACCAAAGGGAACAAGTATTAATCCGGAAAAAATATTTGTTTTTCTTTTTTTCTTCATTTATTTCACAGTCTACTGGGTATTTAGGGCCTTTGCTTGGAGGAAGTCATAGTTGTTAAATTGCTGTTGCTTTTTTATTTTTATCCTTAACGATGACGAGGTTTTCCTTCTCATAACTGGCTGGAGTAAAGAGATGACAAGACCTGTTGCGGTTCCGTCTTGGGTTTTTCCTGAATGCAGATGCTGTAAGCAGGGGGCACAGCAAAACCCCCGCACCCGGGGATCCTCTTGGTCCCCAGGGCTGAGCGTCTTGTCCCCAATATTCCCTCTGCGGCGCCCAAGCAAGGACAGTGCCAAGCAGCCAGTCCCGGATCTGCAGAAATCACCTCTGAGAGGCAACAGATGGCAGTCGGTGTCGGGAAGGGAGACAAGACAAGGAGGTGGCTGCCCCTCCGAGTCCTCCACAATGGCTTGAGCTCTTGGGGACCCTCGACTTCGAGGTGCCCAAACGAGGTCCAGCCCCTCCTCATGACTCTGCCCAAAAAGGGGACGTTTGCAGCGCGTTCAGCTCTGACACAGCACCGGCAGCTCAAGCCTGGCCCTGCCGGGAGGTTAACCCGCACCGGCCGGCACCGGCACCCGTCCTACCTGTGCAGGTGGCACAGCGGCACGGGGCCCCGTGCCCGCCGGAGGGCCGGGAGGCACCGCGCCAGCTGGAGCTTTCCCCAGAGAGCCGCCAGAACACCGGGTACCTGCAGCGTCCTTGGCTGCGCTGGAGACAGTGGGATGACATGGCAGGACCCAGATTTTTTTTTTGGCAAGTGTCAGATGCCCTGACCCAAAAAACCCGAAGCAGAACGTGCAATACCCGACGAGGAGCTGAATGCATGCCTGGTCATGAACACGCTCAGCCTGCAAAGCACTCTCCAGCACCAGAGAGAGGAGAAGGGAGAGCCATGCTAATGTGCTCAGAAATAATGCTTTTTTAAAATATAATTTATGATAGATTTCATAGCTAAGTTATGCAACATAATGAGCAAATCTAAAATGTAATTGTCACTGCACATTAACAGCAAAATCCAGAACCTCTATTATACTAACAAACTTATTAAATCAGTGAACATTGCATTGCATCAGTCAATTACTAAAACAATGCCAACATCAGTAGAACAATCTGATATCCATTACAGGGGGAGACGGAGCGAGGGCATGCAACCAGGGCTGCCCGCAGCATGGCGTGTTTTAAAACATTAAATGTATTTACGTCTTTGATGTAATGCTGCACCTGGTGGGTGTTTTGCAGCCGCTTCCCCTGTTCCAGGAGAGGGAGAGTAAAGAGCCTGAAGCCATCTCTGTGCTCGGACCCCGGGTCCCTGCCCGGGAGCAGGAGGCCAAGGAAGCGCCACTGGCCTCACTGCTGGGATTTCCTCGGTGCCATGCGATCGATGCTGCAGCATTAGCAGTGCTCAGTGTCAGAAAACACTGCAAAAAGGCAAGTCTTGTAAAAAGCAAGGGACACACCGCAGCGGGTGCTGCCAAGCTGCTCGGATGCCCGGCTCCCCGTTCCCAGGCACCACAGGTCAGGCCCCGTCGCTGCCTCTACCCCAGCTCTGCCCCCAGCCAGAGGCAAGAGGCTTATCCCCAGCTGCCCACCCCGAGCACCTTCCCAAAGCATCCCTGGAGCGGAGCCATGGTGCACAGCAGGTGGATACGAAATGGCCAGGATTCAGCCATCACATCGCTGCCGCTCTGCGAGGAGCCGACGTTGGCCGGAGCCTGCAGGTCTGTGCCCACGGGCAGAGCTAGGTCTGAGCTCATTCCTGGCTCCAGGGCTACGGCCACCTGCGGCGGCACACATTGTCAGGGAAGGGCATTTGCTCCAACAGCAGGACAGGGCATGCCAAGGCTGGCAGGGATTTCGCCCTGCAGCCCCCGGGCTCTTGCCTCCCCTTTCGACTCCATGAAATCCCATCACCGCCTATGCTACATCCTTACGAGACTGTTAAATGTGAAAAAAAGTGAGCTTGAGTAACCCTGGAAAGATGTCCATGCAAACATCTACAGCAAAGTGTGCCTTTCACCTCAGTGAAGTGATTTGACACAACACTAATTATGCAAATTAATCATCGGTAAATCAGGTACTTGTTTATTTATTTAATTTGCGTTTTGCACAGCAACCAGGCAGGAGGAGCGCCAGGAGAGAAGAGCTGCTCTATTTCAGCTGAGAAGAAATGTTTGGTAACATGTTGCATGATCCGACCTCCCCACGTTCTTTTTCAGATTAAATTCTGAATTGATTCGCTGGTATCATACCGCTCATAGCTCTCAATATGTCATGGCAGCTAATGAACCATGCCAGGGACACATTTATAACCCGCTATTAGCCCTTCCATCAGGAAGGGATTTTTTCCTTCTCCCCTCTTTCCTCTGAGGTTCTAAAAGTTAAAAAACCAAACCAAAGCCCCCCCCAAAAAACCCAAAATCAGCAGCAGCAAACACCACTACTGAAAGTCAAGCACTTGTGTGATTTCCATCCCTCTCCGCTTGGCACCTGGCTCTCAAGTGGCCACAGAAAAGGCCCTGGACAAGTCACCCAAACCCTGCTGATTTTCCACAGCCCTGGCTTGCCCAGAGCGGGTCCCCCCCTTCCCCAGACCTTCACTCTCCAGGTAGAGAAGCTCACGCCATCTTCCAAGCAAAGCTGTACCGACACCATCTACAAAACCTGCCTCAAACCGCATCCCAGAGCCAAGCTGCTGGGAGCTGGACCAGAGAGGAAGGGGCTTCCGCGCCCCGTCCCCCTCCTTGCCACCGCTGCAGCTGGAGCCGGGATCCTGCTCTGAAAAAGCCCTGGCAGGGAGCGGGGAGGCAGCGGTAGGAACAGAAATGCAGCGGTGACCAACGGGCCGCTCGCCTCTGGCAGCAATTGCAGTGCGCACACTGCAGGGAGGCAGCGCTTCAAATAGGAGCTGAGTTCCCCTTCGCTCCAAATGCAGCGCTTCAGGATCGCAGAGACAACTCTATCAGGGGAACAAGAGCTAATTAAATTTACTGGGATCATTGAAGAGGAAATTATTTAATATTCTGCATGGAATTTAATATCTGAAAGCATGAATGGCCTTGTTTCATCAGAGATCTGTTCCTTCCCAACATTCGAGTTTACTTTTCGCAGCCAGCCCTGCCGCTGAGGGACGGGCACGGACGGGGGAGGATGCTGCCTGCGAGGAACCGTGCTGCCGGAGCCGGAGAGAAACAAACAGCGGGAGAGCAGAGCGTTGCTGGAGCCGCGGCCGCATCCTCAGGTGCTCCCGACGGAGCAGCAGCTCCGCGATCCAGAGGAGAGCAGCCTCCCGAGGGGCTCTGCTGGCTCTTCTGCGGGAGGATCTTCCCGCTCCCATCCACAGCCGCTGCTGCACGGGGCTGCCACTCCTCCGGTGAGCACCCGCGTCCGCATGGGGCCTTCAGCTTGTGACCTTACGCGCTGTCACCTGGTTCCATTTTAACAGCCAAAATGTTGTGACTTCTTAAATCCCCCCAGTTCGCTCCTCCATCCAAAGAGGAGCCTGGACTGGGCGCACTGGGATCCAGGGACAGGAGGACTTTGCCACAGAGAACCTTCACCTTGGCTGCGCATCCCTCTGGTGCTGCTTACCTGCATCAGCCTCTCCGCATCAAGCACCTTTTGCACTGCAGGAGGATCCCACCGTTTCGTTTTCACCTGCTCCATGCTTGCAGCTCTTCAGCTTCTCCGGGTTGCAAAGACTCTCCTGGTCCCAAGGGCTGGCAGCCACCTCCGCACCCTCTCTGGGCTGTGTCCCTGCAGCAGCGGCGTGCCAGCCGGGAGGCGGGATGTGGTGTGCCAGCCAGGAGGCGGGATGCCATCAGGTCCAGGGTGGCGGCTGGGACACCGCAGGAACGATGCCCTCGACACAGCGAGTTTCCCTGCTGCAGCTGAAGCACGCTGCCTGCAGCCACTCATCTGGAACCGCTCTGTTCTTGTCCCTACAACCGGCTCCTTCCTTGGCTGGTTCATGACTGTCTAGAAGCAAAATGTCAGACTCCACTTGCTACTGTTAAGAAAAATCCAGTGATTGCTTCCCAGCTGGCTCCCCAAATGCTGGCTGCCGGTCCCCTCCAGCCGACTGATGAGGGCCGGGTCTCTGCTGGGACGAGCCAGCAGCAGGGGGGACCCCTCCAGCCTCCCAAGCCTCACTGTGGGGTGGGGGACCAAAATAATCCACCTTCCCTCGAGGCCAAACCCAGCTTTGGGAAAGGTGCCATTCAGCAGCCCTGGTGCTGCGGGTCCCTCCTGGGACTCTGCCCCCAGAGGTGGGCTCAGACCCTCGGCAGAGCCAGCATCCCTTTGCGGTGGAGCAGGAGCCGCCAGGGCTGGCACAGAGCTGCTCCAGCAAACCCCCCTGTCCCCGCGGCCGCAGGGTCTCTGGCCTCCAGAGCAGAGCCCAAGGACGTGCCAGCCTTGCACTGGAGACCCCAGGGGTCCTGCCCATCTGGCTCCCTGTTTCCTTCTCCTCTTTCTGCCCTGATAACGTCTCTTTCTCTCTCACACACATGAAAGTGATTATAAGTAGCAATAATTTTGCTTCTGTATTTATGTCACCAATACCTTCAGCTAATTCCTGTAACTGCCAGCATGGAAGCACTAATACCTCTGCAAAAGACAAAGCAATTATTTCTAAACATAGCTCCCTTTGCTTGCATTGTCACCATCCAAATCACCAAAACCCTGGTCCGTTGTCAGCATCTTTCTCTAACTAGCAGGGGAAAAAAAGGATAATTTTTTTTTCCCTGAAAAAACCCATATCCAGTGGCATCAAGCAAGCAAACACACCCGTACCCTCGCCATCCCAGGCCCCACAGCACCCAACCCTGCAGTTGGGCAGAGTAAGGCACATTTCACTTAGTGGCAATGTATGGAGTGACACAAGTCCTGGCCCACAGCTGGAGGGAGGCACAGGCATCGCCCAGGGACAGCCCGGGACGGGGACATCACCCTCAGAGGGGCTGAAACTCTCCAGAGCCTCAGCTGGGAAAGCTCTGGAGCTGCCCCTCACCTCGCAGCACCCTTCTCTGCAGCAAACGCCATCTGGTGACAGGGACCCAGCTGGGCTCAGCGGCCCCTTGAAGAGGTGCCTGTTTTCAGAGGAGGGACAAGCGAAATGCCGAGCACAGAGGCCAGGACCCGGTTCTGCCACCGGCCCCAGCGCATCAGCCGCTGTTCAGCCACCCAACTCCTCTGCTTCTGCAGAGAAACCCCCTGCTCCTCCCCAGGTGACGGGAACATGCCACCGCTTGACCCAGACACAGGCACATTAGCTGTGCTCCCAGCGTCTCTGTCTGGATGGAGCCACACTGTCTGCCTCGGGACCCTCTGCGGCACTAGACCTTATTATCCTATGGGTCTGCTCGCAAGAAATTAAAATGAGCCATAAAATGACAAGTAAAGTGAAATAAGGAATGAAAAGAGCGGGGAGAATGTAAATCGTGTCATTAGCATATGTACAGCACTTGCAAAGCGCCTGGTCCCCCCGGGTCTCTCCCGAGGAGGGAGGGCTCCCCTGCCACCCCGAGATGGGGCAAGGGCTCTTCTGCATGGGGGTCCTGGGGGTCCCCTGCCCCGGCCTGGGGGTGCTCCCCTGGCCCCCCTCTCCCAGGTGCCCACCCTATGGAGCTGTAAGGGGTTCAAGACCCTTCAACAAGACGCGGTACCCCCAGCCCTGCACATCCCTTCAGGTCTGCCCAGCCGGGCACACCAGCCCCACCAGTTCCCGCTCCAGAAGGACACGGGGAGGGAGAAGGAGCCACGGAGTTAATGAGCAGACACAGGCTCCCCACCAAGGGCTGAAATGAGCTGGTACCTGGAGGCAGCAGCACACCTGGGTGACCTACATATCCATCGCTGATGGAATATTTAACGGGCTCTTTTCAATGGATTGTGCATGAAAAACCTCCGGGCTCTTGCACGCAGTGAAAGGTGCATAACGAAGCCTCCGTCTCTGGAGATGGGCCCTGCTGCCTGGCCTCAGCTTTCAGAGAGGTTTAAGGGAACAGACGGAGGCTGAGCAGGGAGATAGAGGAGCGGTAGCTACACCACTGCCCTTGGCTTTTGGCTGGGTGCTCATCAGCATCCCAAATCATAGAATCACAGAAGGGTTTGGGTTGGAAGGGACCTTTAAAGGTCATCTAGTCCAACCCCCCTGCAGTCAGCAGGGACATCTTTAGCCAGACCAGGTTGCTCAGAGCCCCGTCCAGTCTGTCCTTGAAAGCTTCCAAGGATGGGGCATTTACCACTCTCATCATAAAAAATTTCTTCCCCAGCTGCTCCATGGGAAAGCATCAGGGATGCTCCTGAGACACCCGCACCGCAGTCCGGTCCCAGGTGATGGAGCTGGCTCCAGAGAGCGGGCAGCAGGCACTGCAGGGTGCGGTGGTGCCGTACGGATGCGTTATACCCGCAGCCCCCGGCCCAAGTCCTCAGCTGGGAGAGCAGCATCACAGGGGAGAGGACCCTGACCGAGGGACGCACTGGAGACGAGGGAGAGAGGCCAACTTCTTATGAACTGCCCTTAAAAATATTTTCATAACATTTCATATCCAACCTACAGTAGCACCTCCAATAATTAACAGCTAAGTTTTAATTAAACATTGATTAGCAACTAATTAGTCTAATGATTAGTCACCTGAAGGAGACAAAGCAAAATACTGGGGCTGCCAAGATAGGAGTGGGAGAAGGCAAATGATGAAAGATGAGAGGCAGCTTAAATTCCTTCTTTGCTTCCCTCTGGGCCAAACGTTTTCTCTTACTTTGGTCCTTTACAAATGAGGCCTTCAATGTGAATTTTCCTAATTGTGGCAAGTCTGATAGAGTCTCAAGTGAGTGATGTGAAGGAGACCAATTTTTTTCATCGTTCCCATCAGATCCCAGCCTGTTAATGCAGCTAAAGAGCCCTTCCCTGCTAGAGGAGACTCAGTCTCTGTTGCTGTAACGAAGTCAGGGGGGATTTCTGTGCCTTCGCTCCTGCAGCATCCCGACGAGAACACCACAGAGCGCGCGGGGAGCGTGCGGGCAGCGTGCAGGCAGCGCTTCCCCCTGCCTGCGACAGCCTCGGACACAGCTTCACTCTCGGTTTCTCCCAGACAGAGACCTGGTTCGTTATGTCCTGCCTGGTGGAGGGGTCCCCCATCACTCTGCTTCCCCCTCCCGACACAGCTGAGCCTGCCCCTGCACTGCGATGAGCAGGGCTCTGTCAGACCCAGCTTATGGGGGGCCGGGGTGGACCCTGGGCTCTGGGACAGAGGAAGAAAATGCCCTGGCGGGTGAAGGCAGAGCCCTCAAAGGTGGCTGGCAAGGCACGGCACAGCCGGGCTGGTGCCCAACCTCCCCTCAAGGGATCCAGGCTGGAGCCCTGCTCCCTTCTGCCTGCACAGGGTCATGTCCTGGTGCAAGCCCCTTGCCTGGCCAGGCACATGCTGCTTCACGGTGCCGAGCTCCACTGGTTTGGTACCCGAGCTCGTTACCTCCCCGGTAGCCCCAGTACCTCTGCACAAGTCGCAGTCGTGCTGCCAGGCTGCTGAGCACACACAACACCGAGCGCTTCACACAGGACATCAAGTTCACGTCACACCATACTCAGCCCTACACGGCTGCAGCTTTGCACTTACAAGGAGCCATAGAGTCGGGCCAGGTCCTGAAAAGCAGCTTCTCCATGTGCCGAGGGCCGCTCCGCAGTGGGTGTTTAACCCTGTCGTCCTGAACAGGCTCTCTGGGTGCTCTCAGAGGGACGCGGCTCCGCTCCCGGTGCTGGCTGCGGGGAGGGCTGCCTGCCCCAGCATCTCCTCGGCTCCAGTCGCTTACCAGTGCGTTGCTGTTATGAGGATGTTTATTATTTTGCCATTCCCTTTTGTGAGATAATCCTATTTACCTACATTACTTACGCCTCAGAAAAAAAATCACTTCTGGCTGAGGGTTATGGAAGCACTTACAGCCACGCCTGAGCCCCCCAGCTCCCTCCCCAGGGCTGAGAGCTCCCAGCTCCTCTTGCCAACCATCCCCAGGTGTGCCCGGCAGCTCTGCAGCCTCACAAGCAGCCTCTTCCCCTCCCTCCTCCTACACCAATTTTCTTGACCCTTCTGCAAGTTTGAGCCTTTGAGTCTTTTTTTTTTTCCCCTTTTGTTTCCTTCCTCCCCACACTCTTCCCCAGCTCCTCTCTGGGGTTCCATGGGAAGGTGAAACAATAATGATGCAGGGATGTGTGTGTGTAAGGAGGTTGGAAATGTCACGAGGGTCAGAGCAGAGCCTGCGCTGGGGCAGACTCATCTCGGGAAAGGTTGGATGGAGAGCGGGTGGGGAGGCCATTGCACGGCGGTGCTGCCCGGGGACCCTGATGGCATCGGTCCCGCTGCACACACACAATAAATCCCCGAGGGAGGTGGCTCAAAGGCAGAGGCTGGGCAGGCGCGGGTGGGACAGGCTCGGCAGGGGACATCCCGGGATGTGTGGTCTGAGAGACAGGCGTGATGCAGGAGCCATCCGTCTGTCCCCAGGCAGCGATGGGACACACAGCACAGCCTGGCCAGCAGGACCTGAGCAGGAACCTCTGAGCCCCGGGGGGGGTGGGACAGTGGGACCTGCAGCAGGGGACAAGAAGGGTTAAACGTTGTCCCCTCATCCCCTGCCTCCCTGCATCCACTTGCAGAGCTGCAGGTATATTGATTGCTTCACACATCTCATCAGACTCGGATCGGTACAAATCAATGGTGTTAGGTCAGGGAGAGAGGCAGCTGCGTGGATACCGATACCCTCCTCCTCCTCCTGTTCCTCCTCCTCCTCTCTCCAGGAACGGCACCCACTGGGAAGCCCCCGCAGCTTCCCCGGCTCCGGCACAGGCGTATCCTGAGAGCCTCCCTGGGTCTCTTTACAAAGGGGCTTCTCGATCCCCTGGGAGAGGTGGAGAAGAGGCAGAGACCAGCAGCAGCAGGCAAGGGCCTGGCAGCTGCCTTCTGCTGTACTGCTTCTGCTGGGCCTGGCCATCCTGCAAACCAGGAGACCCGGGAACACCAGCCACAGCTGGGAGATGACCGGCCATGCCGGGAAGAGCCCCAGCCACCTGCACGCCCTCCTGGGTCTCCCCGTCCTGTCCACGCTCGCCCAGAGGATCCCAGATACGCCCAGATCACACACGTGAGCTTCATCCAGCCAAACACATGAGATCTGCTAGCAGCAGGGAGACAGCAGCTCTGTCTGCGGCTGTTTCATGCTTCTCTACAAAGCAATCTGCTACTTGGGCTCCTCTGTTCTTCCCTCTTATGCAACTGCACAAAATGTAGAGGAAAAAAAAATCCCCTAGATGCTAATTTATCTGAGGAGCTCAAGCGGGTTTGCACAAGGCAGCAGTTTCAGCAGGAAAGAAAAAAAAAAAGGGAACAGCCATGTCTGAAATGCTGCTTCAGAAACCTGCCCTCCCTCCCGGGGACCCCTGCCCTCCCCAGCTCCCCGCAGGGATGCCTGCCTCCATCCCTGCCTCCCTCCACCCCTGCCTCCTGCCTCCACCCTGCTCTGCCCGAGGGGCTGCCTGCACCCTGGCTCAGCGCTCTCTGGACAGGCATCCAGCTCTGCCCACCCACTCAGAGAAGCAAACCGGGGTGGAGGGTGCAGTGGGATCACACATCAAACCGCTCACCTGCCCTGGGGCTTTAGGTGCTTCTGAGGTAGCAATCCCCAGGGATGTGCAGGGGAGATCCCAGCAGCCGCCCCGACCTCGGTACCTCTCCCAGGCTGGGACCGGGCTGCCCACATGAGCCCAGGCACTTGAGGGAGCTCACCCATGAATTATCTCAGGCTCCGCTGCTGTGGCAGGAGCAGAAGAGCTCGGGGCAGGCAGGCAGTCGGTCCGTCCTTCCCGGCCGCTGCCCCTGCACCCTCCCTCCCACCCGGGGAGCACAGCCCGAGCCCACCAGCAGCACCTCGCAGCCAGGCTGCTCTCCTTTCATGGGGACCTTTGACAATGATAGGTTTAGTGGTGCAAAACATAGTTTAATAGCAGCCAAGGCTGGTGGGATTGATTTCTTGTTTTGTTTTAAGTGCAGCTAATCTAATAGTTAATTTATTTAAATTGATAGGGCAGAGAGAAATTACATTTCTATCTTCTCCGAATAGATTTTACTGTGTCTGGTGACCCAGCTGAGCTGAAGAGCCAGGCGAAGGGCCCTAACATGCCTTGGAATAGCTGCCTTCATCAGCTTGTAATATTTTTCAATTCATTACTGCCATTTTAGCAAACAACTAGTATATTATAGATTTTTTTGTTACTAACAGCTCTTAACACGTTAGTCGTGTGTAAGCTGGTACCTGCCCTAACCGCTTACAGTAAAGCTTTCCCTCCAGACAACTGACCCACCAAAACCAGCCCACCTGGAAGGGGCTGGGGCTCCCCAGCCGCCTCCCCGCAGACCCCAGCCTGCCCGAAAAGGGGGTGAGGCGTCCCTCGGCGCGGGCAGCCCAGCCCGCGGGCTCGTCCTGCCACGAGAGCCCGTTCCTGGCCAGAGGCTGTAATTAAAGCATTTCTGGGGACGTGCTCCGCTGACACTCGGAGCCGATCGGCAGCTCACATGCCAGAGCAGCGTTCTGCAGCTGAGCGGTGGGAGGAGGGAGCACACTTGGGCTGCAAATTTTGCTCTTATGCCTTTGGGAATCGTCTTTAGTGCTCTCTACAAGATCTCTAGCTGTGCTGGAACACACAGGCTCTCCCACAACAGGCTCCAGCAAAAACCTCTGAGGGTTTTCCCAGCGCAGGGGAGAAACGCTCAGGACAAGCCGGGAAGGAAGGGCTCATTTCCAGGCTGCAGCGCTCTCTCAGGAGGGGAATTTGGAGGTGTCAGGGGTGCGGGTGATGCCTGGCATGGGCACAGGTTCCTGCCATGCCAGGGCTGCTCCTTATCGGGGCATTTGCAGCACTGGGGCATTTCTCTGCCGGTGCCACTATGGGCAAGAGGGCAAACGGATGATGGCTTCCGTGGCTCACCGGAGCGCTTCATGGTCTGCCCACCTTTTCAAGCAGGTGATTAAAAAGGCACCATCTGAGCCCAGAGCAAAGGCCAGGAGCAGCAGCAGAAGGGGGGAACTGGGAAGGGCAAAGCCAGCCCCTGTGCAGGTGCTGTGCAGGAGAGCCCCCGTGCCGTGGCAGGGCAGGCAGCCCACCGGGCTGGGCGTGGGGATACAGCCCTCGCTTATATGTGCGATAACACCCGCTCTCCTGGCAGAAAGGCAATGCCTGACCTGCCCACCCCTCTGTACTGTGCCCCCCCCCCGGCCCCCCAGGCAGAGCAGAGGCTCCCAGGCCGCACAGCCAGCACCCATGGGGCCAGCACCACGCTCCCACCCCTGCCGCGCTGCCGCAGCCGCTGCCATAGCCTTTGCCTCTCACGTCCCAGCTCTCCCTCCCCGCGATAACTCCAATAAAGAGTAAATCGCTATTATTCTGTACCCAGCTCTTCTGATCCATCCTGATGAGGACCTTCCTCAAAGTCAGCAGGCGAAGGGACGCATCCTGCAGGGGCAGAGCCCCAGGGGAAGGGGCCAGGCTCATGGGGGGGCCTCAGGGGGGACCCATCCCTCTGGATCCCCCAGGAAGCCCTGCAAGCTGTATCTGTGACCCCAATAAGAGGTAATAAATAAGAAGGAGGCTGGTGGCAGGCGCAGGAGGGAGCAGCAAGGCTGAGGAGGGTGGTGAAGCCCTTGGTGGAGGTTCCTCGGCGGCTCTGCTCAGTGGGAAGAGCAGCGGCAAGTGCGGTGGCTGCCCTGCCTGGGCTGCTGCACCGCTGGCACTTCTGCAGAGACTCCCCAGCCTCGCTCGGCCATCGGGTTCCTGTAAGAGCCTGCACCGTGCCAGATTTATAGCGGATGCTGCTCAGTATTTCATGCCTGCTGCAGGCAATCCCACTGCTGCCACTGCGGCTACACGGAAAGCACTTTGTAGATTTGATTATGCGATAAGGGGCATCAGAAATGCAACTTGTTGCCTATTTCCCAGAGTAATTAATTTAATCGGTATTGAACAAATGACATAATTTGAGGATTTCTGGGTTATGGATTAAGTAAAGACCAGATGAGAGCATCCTCATTGGCTCGGAGATTAATTAACAGCGCGAGGTGAAGCGAGCTCTCTCCTCTGCAGGATTGCTTTGCTGGTGCATTTTTAATCCACCTGCCCAGCACCGCGCCACCCTGCCATGGGGCAGCAGCACCGCCCATTGATCAGGGCATGGGAGCCCCAGCCAGGGCTCGTTCCCATACCAGGACATTGGGGGATGCCAGTGAATAAAGCCAAGCTTTAAGGCTTCCTTGAGGCCTCCCGCTCCCCTGCCCGGGTTAGCACTGCCTGGTCTAATCATCTGTTCTGGCCAAGCGACAGGCAGGGCAGAGAGAGCCCTTGCTGCTAGGCAAAGCGTGCAAGGGCTCGTTCCCAACTCAGCCAAGGGCTCGGAGCGCAGCCCCAGGACCCCTTCGCCTGGTGCACCCCGAGCCCGCTCGCCCCCCTGGCGTGGCTGGATCCTCGGTCCTTACATCTCACAAATTGCGTTACTCAAAAAATACAAACCCCACATGAATCTCAAGCTCACTTACAACCATTGAGAGGCGGACTGCAGCTGTGTACAGAGGATAGACTTAAATGTAAGGGATGGGGGGAGGAGGGTGGGGATCGCTGCAGGGACCCTGACACATCGCACCAGCCCCAGACTGCTGCCAGCACCGCTCCTCACCTCAAAACCCCTCCCAACAGGGCAGGGTAAGACCCGGGATGTGCCGGACAGGGGCCCTGGGAGCCATGTGGATGGCAGGGGACCGCAGCAGAGCTCTGGGGAAGCTGGGTGCTCCTTCATCCCATCCCGACCCCAGCACCCTGCCAGGGCATTGCAACTGCGCTTTGGTTTTATAACCATGCCAGTGGGGTTGTCACTGCAGCCTGCTGCTCCTGCCCCGGGGAGACGTCCTGCCCTGCTCCATCTCCTCCGCCCTGCCCTGCTCCTGGGGCACAGCTCAGGCCAGGGATCCCCCCACATACACCTCAGCCTCACTGAAAATTTTCTGAGTGAGGTTAGAAAAACAGGGCTCCGTGCAGCATTTATTCATGAGCCAGGCATTTTATTTAATGTGCCTTGCAATGCAGGATCAAAGATCCAGAGCAGCACCTAATTAATTATTTTTCTCTTCTTCTGTACCATCCCCTAGTTGAGCACTGAGTCCCAGAATGTAAAAGCCTCCCTTTCAATGACTCTGCATAATGAGATGGATTTGGACTCCAGCAAATTTGTTCAGTTTTATGGAGTATTATATGAAAATGCTGTGAAATTAAGTTCTGTCTTTGCTATCACGCCATGGCCATCAGAGCGCTTTTATGTATGGCACTGAGACTAAAAGATGGGAAAGTGAGTCCTTGCTGCAGTAATGTGGCGAATGGGGAGAGGGAGGAGCCGTGCAATGAAGATGACATGGTGGAGGGTTAGACTGGGGGAGATAATGAAGGAAACAAGAAAGCGATGCAGATGAGAGTTGCAAGCTAAGAGCCTGGAACTGGAGCGGCAGCAGCCATGAGGCTCCAGCGATGGGGAGGATGGGGAGGGTGGGGAGGATGGGGAAGGCTCCCTTCTCCCAGTTTTCCCTCTGCAAAGCGCTCCGGCAGCCCCGCTTACGGCAGGAGGGAGCGAACACTGCCATCCTGGGGGACAAGGGCAGAGCCCCCGAGGGAGGGCGGACAGGTCGACTCGTGCCCCGGCACACCCCTGCATGGCCTCGCACTCGGCCGTCCTCACTCCTGCCGCCCCAGCGCAGGCACTCGCACGCTCAGCAGTGTCAGGACACGTCTGGAAACACCACATTAGTAGAACCGTGGTGTTTAAGGCAAAAGAGAGCACCGTGGGGAGGAGCTGCCCCAGCCCTGGTGTTCCCAGCACAAACCCTTCCCTTCGGGGAAGCATTTCACTCCTTGGTGCCAGCAAAGGTGCCTGGCACAGAAGGTCCCATTTCAGCTCGGAGGCAGGGAGAGCCCCCACGTCCCTTCCCAAGCCAGCTCCCTTTGCTGCCTGCCAGCCCCTTCCTGTTCTTTCTCCCCTCTCCATCTCTTCCCATCCCCAGCCTTTCTCCCCCTCCTCTTTACTTACATCAGCCCTGCTCCCCTGTATTTACCCCAGAGTGATCTATTTTTTTCCCTTGGCAACTTTATAACCCGTTTCCTTGCCTGACAGCAATTAAGTAGATGCTTCACTTCCAATCCCATGGCCCATAAACATTGGAAAAAGAAAATGTTATAAAGAAGAAAACAATCAAATCTGCACACAGATGCCTGCACACGTGTACAGACAGACAGAGGGACAAATGTGGAAGACAGGGCGAAGCTGGGGAAGATGTCTGAGCCCCTTCATTTGTGCAGAGGCTGGAGACCTCCCCGCCTCCAAACGCGCGGGCGGAGGGGAGAGATTTCTACAATGCATGAAAAAGCGAGTTGCACCCATCAATCCCCGCAGCTCATCAGCCCAAGCCCTCCCGTGCCCAGGGCTGGCTCCCATGCTGCTGCCCCTCTCCTGCCCCACCGTTTGCCTCGCAGCGCTCCAGCACTCACAGAAAAATAAAATGGAAAAGGAAAAAAAAAAAAAATAGGGAGCAGTACACACACACACCTCCCGTGATGTATGGGATTTTTTTGGTGCCTGACAGGCCCTGAGCCTCTGGGGACTGGCATTGATAAATCACACCTTTCAGTTCACCGTGAACATCTTCACTTTCCCAGGCTGGCCGGTGGCTGACACGTCAAATCGCGGCACTGGCCCCAGCACCAGTGTGGCAGGGGGGAGCGGTGGCTGCCCACAGAGCCCCGGCCACCTCATGAGAGCTGCTCCCGCGTCAGCGCGGCAAGAGGCTCTCTGATGTACGAACCGCTGGGAACACGGAGCCCTGTGCGGAGGAAACTTAAGCAGACACACTTTCTAATTTCCATGACAACTGTAATGGGGTGTTTGCTGGTTTGGGAGCACCGGGGTGTGCAGGAACGCGCTCATTAGGCACAGAGCAAGATCAGCCGCTTCTGCGAAGCCGCCCCGAGCAAGCGGCGATGCGCAGGTCTCTGTTGGCCCCGCACCCCAAGCCAGCCAGGGGAGCCCCGCTTCCCGCAGCCCCTGCCCACACAGCCCCAGCGCGGGGCTGCCCAGCTGGGGAGGCAGCGGGACTGACCCCAGGGAGCACAGACTGGGGCTGCTTCCCACCCCATGGTAGCCCAAGGAGCCACTGCCCATCACCTTCCACTGCAGGACGTGCCCCGTGCACCGAGGGGAGGGTCCGGGGGAGCCTGGGGTGACAGGAGCCCCTGCCCAGACAAACAGAGGCAGGAACACTGCCTGCAGTCAGGACAGGGCAGGAAAGGGACAGGAACGAGACCTGAGCGATGGCTCTGGGGACGCGTGGCTGCTGCAGAGGAGCCGCGCTGGATGCACCGTCCTGCACCGCTGCCCTAGGAGAGGGACTGAGGAATATCGGTGCAGAGGCAAATGCAGCTTGGCTAAAATGAGCTCCTTTCCCATCCACAGAGGAGCTTAAGCAACAACTAAGAAGAAACCCAACAACCAGTTAGCAAGAGAGCACGAAATCCAGGAGATTACTGAAAAGCTTGGACATGGCTGTGAATCCCATGGCTGCCAACAGTATCCCCAAGCTATTAAGAGAAAAGTCAAGATGTGGACAGAATTAGATTGGCCATAGGTGAAAAATGGCTCAATTATTTCTAGTGCCAGAACCACAGAAGGACATTTCCCTCAGTTCCTGATCCACAACCTCCCACTAATTAGCAGACCTAGCAGAGAGAAAAACGCTCCAAGCTCCAGAAAGAGCAACAGCTAGAGACCCAACGCACCGCACGCATTTGTATGCGCCGCGTAACCTGGGCACAGAGCATCGCCCAGGCAAAATGACCCTGGTCTGGTAGGGACTGCTCATGGGAGACGCTGGAGTTGATTTTTGCCCTCCGGGGAGGGCAGGCTGCCAGCCAGAGCCAGCCCTTCCGACAGCCAGGCTCCTCGGTGACGAGGACTGTCCTGGCTTGGAAGAGGGATGTCCCGCTCCAGCTGCTGTGCCCACGCTGGCTCCTGCCCCTGCTCAGACCACGGCCCGGCGTCCTTGCCTGTTTGCATGCCATGACACAGGGTAACAGCCTGCGGGAGCAGAGGGTTTGGAGGAAGAAACAGGGATCCGGCACGTCGGGATCAAGAAGTTGGGAGCCTGCAGAGGCGCTGAGCGGGACGGCAGAGCAGGGCGAGGGGGGATGCAGGCCTGGGCAAGGCTCAGCGGAGAATCCAGCCCAGCCCAGTGCTCTTTGGGGACAGGCTGGAGGTAACTGGGGATAACTGGAGGTAACAGAGATAACCACAGGTGCTAGTTGCCGAGCCTCTCCTCTCTGTTCATGCAGGGATCTTTTAAAACAACCGATGCATAAAACCAAAAAAAAAGTTACCAGGAGGCCCTGCCCCCTCCCCGACAAACTTCGGAACATGCTGTCATCAAGAAAAATGATGCTGGCAAGAGAGAAATCCGCTGGGGTTGCTGGCAATTTACCAGGCTCCAGCCCCAATGAGTGTTTATCAATAATTTCAGGATCTGCCTGTCGCAGCCGCTGACTGGGAGCGCAGGCAGGGAGAGCACGGGCAGGCGGGTGTCAGCACAGCCACGGGCAGGGGAGGCACGATGAAAAGGGAAATCAATTAACGGCTCCTCAGGAACAGGGATTTGCCGGCATTACAGGGAAAGGTCTGTTCACTTGGCTGTAACAGGGAAACACTTAAAACAGTCCTCGGTGACACAAAGGCACATCCCAAGCCAGGGCTAGCTGATGCCATGGCCAGCTAAGCTCCGGGCAGGGCCAGGGATGGTCACAGCAGGTTACTGCAGAAGAGGGAACGATAGAGCAGCAATGGCTGCGTGCACTGAGCTGCCCATAGCCTGGCCCTGGCTACGCAGCGCAGGTCAGAGCCGCCTCAGGCTCTGTCTCTGCCCCCCCAGCTCCTCCGTGGGGCCATACCCAGCCCAGGCGTCCAACCCTTCCACCCTGGGAGAGGAAGGGGGTCCCAGCTGGGTGGGGGAGCAGAGCAAGGCACTGACCCGGGCTCCCAGGACCTGCCTGCAGGCTCCATCACGCCACGAGCTGCAGCCACGTGCCAGGCAGCCTCCTCTCCCAGCCGCTGTACCTGCCCGGCAGGAGCAGAGCGCTCCTCATGCCGGGCGTTGCATCTGCATCGCCCCACTTAATAGCTGCTAACTCATTCATCTTCCGTGAACTTGTCTAATTGCCTTCTGAACCAGGGGCTGTGGGTCCCTGAACCGCCCTGCAGAGCTGAGTTCCACAGTGTAATTAAGCACTGCATGAAAAAAAAAGAAAACCCTTTCCTTCATTTATGTTTTAAACCTGTTGCCTGATTGTTTCATTTGATGCCATCTATTTATGAGAAATAGCGAATATCCATTTCCTATCACTCACCTTTATACCACTCCTGAATTTATAGAACTATCCTATATCACCTCTATTGTCTCTCTTCTAACCAAGAGAGTCCTAATTTATTAGTCTCTTCTCACACAGAAGCTGTTCTGTGCCTTTGATCAGCCTTGTCATCCTTTTCTTTACCTTTCTAGTTCAACTACCTCCTTTTTGTGATTGGGCAACCAAAACCGCACACAGCATTTGCACTGCGACACAGCGTATTATACCTTGGCATAATGCTGCTGCCTGTTTTGTTTTCAGTCTCTTTCCTAATAACTACTAACAAGCAATTTGCCTTCTTTGACTGACACCGGGCACTGAGATGACATTTTCATAGAACTACCCACAGCGACTCCGAGGTCTCTTTTCCCAAATAGGAAATATTAAATTAAAGGCCAGCTTTGTGGTTTTGTAGTTAAGGACGCGTTCTCATCTGTATTACTTGGACTCGGCAACATTCATCTGCCATTTTGCCACCCAGCCACTCACACCATAAGATTCTCCCACAACCCTGCCAATCAGCTTTAGATTTAAACTATCCCAACTATTACTGATAAGAGCCAGCAAATGAGATCAGTGCAGGCAGATAGGATATTAAATTCGCAGCTCCCCAGCCCAGCTCTCCTGGGTGGGGGACACAACTTCAGGTACATCCCCGTGTCCTCCTCCCAATGTATTTTATTTAACTACTTGTTTCTTTAGAGGTGGTGAGATCCTGGAGGCTCAGATCACATGAGGAGAGTGATGACACATGTATAAGGCAACAGGGTCCTTTGATTTTTTTTTTTCTCTCTCCTTACTGCAGTGGTGTTCTCTGTGTGGCTTTTTCCTGCCATTTGCAGCTTTCCCTCCCTCTGAGGTGACTTTACACCTTACCAGAGAGAAGAAAAAGCTCAAGCATCCCATGAACATTTGGTCAAAACCGCAGAGATCCGTCAAGCTTTTGTGGCAGGGACGGCTGCCAGGGCGGGGGAGGCCACTCCGCCTGCACCCCCCGTGACCTCCTCTCCTTCGCGGGGGGGGGAATAAGGGAGGATTTTGCCTCTGGGCACCGAGAACCGGGGGGATCGATGGGGGGTAACCGCAGGGGGAGCGCGCAGCGGCCCCGGGCGCCGCCGCCGTCAGCACCGCGGACAGCGCCGGCCGCCGCCGGCCCCACGGGGGACGGGGCGCCCCCCACGCCGCGCCCATCCCACAACCGGCAGCCGGACCCCCCCCACCCGGGCACAGCGCACCCCACAGCCAGGGGTCGCACCCCCATGGTGAGGCCTGGCAGGCCGCACGCCCAGGGAGCCAGACCCCCCCTCCATGCCTGGGCACAGCGCACCCCACGCCTGAGGAACCCCACACCCGTGGGAGCCGCTACAGCGCCAAACGGGACACAGCACGGCCCACAGCCAGGCCCCACACGCGGGTCCTCCCGTGGCACCCTTTGTGGGAAGGCCCACCCATCACCCAAGCACCAGTCCACGGCAGGGAAAACTTGGATGCCTTCATGCACGGAGAGAACGCGCTCGCCTTCCGACACACGCACATCTACTTCTGAGAAAAACATCCGCCCTTTTGGCTTTCTCAAACTCCTAAAATGCTTTATCCTGTTCTTTAAGAGCTGTTGAGAACTGCCCGTCCTGCTGCCCACAGCGGGAAGCATCCCTCAGCATCCCCGTGCCTCGGGCTGGCCTCCTGGGCACCAGCCATTCCCCTGCTGTAGGGAATTTTGCTCCGAGCAGTTGGCCCAGCATCCTAGCTGGGACCAGACTGGGAGCGCTCAGTCCTGCACTCCCTCTGCTAAGCTTCAGATGTCCCTTCTGAAAGGAACATTTCTTAATTAATATTAATACTCTGCATCATGTCAGATCTTCTCCTGTATTTATGCCCCCTCCCTAAGCACCTTCCCTGCCTCTCCCTCTTCCAGCAGCAAGGTGATTACGCAGGCTGGGCCTGTGCTGCTGGGTGTTCCTGAGCCATGGTCCTGGTGCAGCTGTAACGGATTGGTGACACCGTTATATTTACGGGTATTTCCAGAGAAAGAAAAAGGCTACTGGGTGTTCATATGTTCTTGTTGTATTATTTAAGAGAAGCCATTTGAAAGCACAGGAGAAGCAGTGCCTGCTCCCAAAAGGAGGAAAAATAATGGAGGGGAATATTTGCAAAAAGCTCAGTTAAGTAAATATTTTATGCCCAATAATGTTATGGCTTTTGAATGATGCATGCAGGAGAGTTGAAAGGAGGTGAGGCACAGAGCGAGGCAACATACAGTGCGTGTGAGCGTGGGGAAGGTGTTTGTGATGGGGAGGCAAAGGAAAACACCATGCCCTGGCTGGTGCCTCTCACCCTGACTGGGTGGCTGCTGGCAGAGGCAGCACAGCAGGGCAGGACTATCCCAGTCGCTGGACCGACAACACCCTTTTGCTGCAGAAAAGTCAGAGCCAACCTTACAGGGAGAGGGTTCTGCCCTGAGTGGGTGACACCTGCTGAGGTGCTGGCCCAGCTCCTCCCCTTCGCTTGGTACCAACCGCAGGCAGCAATGGCGAGGGAAATCTGCATCCCCTGACTGTCTAGAGGCTCTGTGCAGTCTGTAGGACACATCCAGAACACTCTGTACAACCTGCACCCCAGACAGCCAAGATACTCCAGCAAGGCGATGCGACCACTCCAGCAAGGCAGGGCACGTGGTGGGCGCTGGCAAGCTGGAGGGATGCTGCAGTGAGCTGCAGGGAGGGAGGTACCACCAGGCTGGAAAGGAGTTTAGTGCAAGGTCCCTGGCAGCTCAGTGGAGGCATTAGCAAGGTGCAGTAGGAGCCATGCAGAGGCAGGGTACAGGACAGGTTGTCCCAGAAGGCTCACAGCCCTCTTGAAGCATTGGGAATCGTGGCTGCCTTGTTGCTTTGCTTGGGAGAGAAATCAGACATCCAAGGAGGGCATGGGAGCAGGGACCAAGAGGCAAAGAACTGGAAGGCAGAGGGATTGCCCTGGCCCAGGAGGAAGAGGCAGGCAGGGACAGCAAGAGAAGGAAGGCCAGTCGGGCAGAGGGAGAGGGCAGGGGTGGTGACCGAGGGGAGGACAGCAGGGCCAGCGCAGGGGAGGGACACTTCTCTGACCAGAGGAATTCTCCCCCTAGCAGGCAGAAGCACAGGGTGAGCATCTGGCACAAGGTAAGCATAGAAAGGAGTAAAATACCATTAAGTGTAATAAGAAATGTACTTAATCAATGAGCTCTGCAGCTGAGGATCAATGGGAGGCAGACACAGCCATTAGCTAAGAAAGCTGAGAAAGAGCCCCGGGCTCTGATGGAGCGGTCGATACCGGGTTTAACCGAGCAGCAGAGGAAGGGTCCCAGGTGGAGAGCAGAGCCAGGCTGCAGCCACGAGACAGGGCTGACCCAGCTCCGCTCCTCGGGCTCAGACCCCCAACAGGGAGCAGAAAGAGGAGCCCAGGCCATGGCCTGCTGAAAAGCCTGGTGCTGAGCCCCAAGCAGCACCACGGACTCCGGACCAGACATGAGTACCCAGCAACAGCAGTAAGGGCGTGAGAGGGAACAGGACTGCTGCTGGCAGGGAAGAGGAGGGAGTAGAGCCCCTCATCATCAGCCAGGGACATCACTTGGCTGCGGAGAGCAACAGCCAGGGGTTTAGTCACAAGCCTTTCTCCTGTGGCCCAAAGGCTGCAGTGAACTTCAAGTGTTGGCCCTTGCTGTGGGGCCCAGCCCAGGAGGGCGCTGGGGGCTATGGGCACTCTTGGAAGCTCACCCAGAGCAGAAGAGACAGGCAAAGCCTCACTCGCACCCACACTGCCTGGCTGACAGAGCTGCCTTCTCGGAGAAGGGCTGGCTGCAGAGCTGTTTTCCTCACTGCTCTTGTCCCTTTGCCCCTCTCCTCACCTTGAGCGCTGTGCTGGATTGCTCCCCAAGGGCCACCACATGGAAAAAGTGCAAACTAGATGGCAAAGAGGTCACCCTCCCGAGAAGGTGTTGCACCAGCCCAGGTAAATAGAGCTGCTGCTGAGTCAGCGCTTGCCCGGGCCCCAACCTTGAGAGATGCCCTAGTGCCCCCCCGACCCAGCACGCTCGGAGCCCGTCCCGGTGGTGCCGACGCTGGGCTGAGTCACCGCACACGGGGCTTCCTTGGGAGAGAGTCTTGATTTTCAACCCATGAGCAAATTTAGCGCTCGGGAAGGCAGACGGCCCCAGGCAGCGGAGTGGGCACAACCTCTGGGTCTCGCTGACAGTGCTGCAGCTGACTCAGCCCTGGCGCCGGGACCCCGCCAGGCTCCTGCCCCGGGCTCCATCAAACACCCAGCTCCTCGAGCCAGCCCGGCCCCAGCGCTGAACCGCAGCTACTCCAGCTCCGTGCTCCCTTCACCTTTCCTCCAAGGCTGTCGCCCCCAATCCTGACCCCCGCTACGCCCCTTCCCATGCTTGCTGAAACCTGATGGCCAGAGCCTGACCCGAGCCAAGCCAGCAGAGAAAAGCAGCACTGATCTCCATGCAGGGGAGTCTTCGGGGACCAGGCACACAGGTAGTGATGCCTCAAGAGCATTAGAGCCTGGGGGTGTGCTTAAGGCAGTTTCTATACGTGCCTGTGAAGAGGAGAAAAGCAGCCGTCCCCTGAGGTCCCTCCCAGGGGTGGGCTCCCTTCTCCCACTGGGACTAAAATCATAGCCCTGATCCCAGGAGGCTGCTCCTGGCCCTGCTGGAGCACAGGCGATGTGCTCCATCCCCGCACATCACTGGATCTGGCACCGTGGGCTGTGCAAGACACGCTCCTGTCACTGTCCCCCTTCCCAGACCCAATGGGGACAGCTGCCCTGTGACCCAGGCATGGGGGGGGTCACAGCGCTGTGTCACCTGCCCCTTCTCAGACTCAAGCGCTGACCATGGACCAGCTCAGCCCCCTCCTCACATCTCCCTCCCCGCTACACATTCCCCCGGACCCAACGCAGCCACACTCAGCGCCGCTCCGAGCAGCGAGTGCAGCATCTCCTAGAAGGGGCAGGTGGCACATTTTTCATCCCAGGAGATAACAGAAAACCAGGCAAACACCCAGACAGGGAGGGGAAGACGTCACGGGGAGGGGGGGACATCACGGGGAGGGTCCCCACCTCCTCTCCCACCACCCACCTGCCCTTCGCAGGTGCTCCCGAGGGGGACACCCGGCCAGTTCCCCCCCCGGGCTACCGCAGGGCCCGCCGCTGTTGCCCTGCAGCCTCCCGGGGACCCCCCCCTTCCCCCGTTTCTCCGGTGCGTCCCGAGTGGGGTCAGCGCGGACCCCCCCCCCCGCCGGGACCCCCGCGCCCCCCCCCGCCCCGCCGGCGGCTGAACAGCGCCACCTGGCGGCGCACGGCCGCGATGCGGGGGGGTCCCCTCGGGGGGGGGTCCCCTCCGTGGGGGGGGGGGGTCCCCTCCGTGGGGGGGGGGGGTCCCGGGAACAGCCCCCCACCCCCGCAGCTCTCCGTGCCCGCTCCGGGTGGGTGCAACGCTGAGTGCCACGGCCCTGCGGCTGCAGACGGGTCCTGCCCAGCTTTTCGCTGCAGAGGGTCAGGGAACGGTGCAATTTGGGGGATCCCCGCAGGCACCGCCCCGCTCTTGCAGCCCAGGTCCAGCAGACCTGCGGTGACACCGCAAACCACAGCTCCCGTGCCGGCTCCCCACAGCCCTGGGGCTCTCAGGAGCACCAAGGCAGCAGTTTCACAGGGGTAAGACCTGAACTCCTGCCTCCCGGTACAGGCACCCAGGCCCTGCCTCAGGAGCTCCCCTGCAGCAACCAAAGCCTCTTTCCCAGCCTCCTCGCCTCTTTCCCAGCCTCCTCGCCTCTTTCCCAGCCTCCACGAGCTGCTTGGCTGGAGCACCTTCCTCCCTCCATCTGCCTCAGGGCTCAGGCCAAGTCCAGGGCTGCAACACGCTGTCACGGCTGCTCTGCTCCGGACTTTGAGGCCATAATCAGCACTTTCTTCACCTGCATCCCAGTTTCTTGGCCATGCCTGGGATAAGGCAGCTTGACCACCCACAGACAGCAGCGACTCTCCCTGGATGGCAGGGGATGGGAGCAAAAGCGGGTGTCTGCTCTGCCTGGGAACAGCCTCCTCTCCCAGAGCTGCCCTCAGTCACCCAGCTGCACCCTACTGGGAGCAGAACAGGGGCTGCTCCACACCCATCAACTCCACCCAGCTGTCCCAGGTGCGCCCAGTCCCCAGCAGCTTCTGCAGACTCTGCAGCTCCACCCAAGGCTCGGTAGCCCCACGTACCTCCCTAGGCAGTCACTCCAGACACTCAGCTGCAGAGCTCCTCCTGGTTTTGCTCACCAGGGCAGCACTACAGCTTTAACCACAAGGTCCTGGCATTAGATATTTCACTGATGGTAATGAGCTTATCTAGGCCCTTGGTACTCTGGCAATCATGTGCTGGGAGCCAAGAGGAGCGCTGCAGACATTTACCCCTTGCCTGAGCTGCAGCTAACTGATGAAGGAGACAGGTTTAGTGTAAAAAGCAAACCAGGGCATCTCCAGCTGCTTTGTTCAATTCTCTCCTCGCCCTCCTGGCCACCTTCTCTCTCCCCTTTTCCCTTCCTTCGCCCTCTTCCCAATGGGCTGCATATGCAATGCCTTAATCATTGGGACACAACTGATCTACAGAGCAGAGCTACTCCAGGCAGGACAGGAAAGTGAGCAAAAGAAAAACACCTACTTGCTTTCCATCAACTCATCCTCTACCTTAGTGTCCAAGTGCACTATTTCCAGCCTGCAGCGATCCCACCGTACAACACCCCGGCAAGCACCGGGGAGGGGGCTCTCCCTGGGGAGAGGAGCAGGCTGCAGCTCAGCCTTTCTCCGGGGGAAGCAGCCACCCACCCACCCAGAGACCCCGCACGCGTCCTACCTCTCCTGAGGTGGCTCAGACCCAGGTCTCCGCCATCCTTCCGCTTCCCAGCACTTCCCCGCTCTGTGCTCAGGCAGAGCAGCACCAAAAGGGCTCTGAGGGGCGTGGAGGGCTTTTATAAAGTGTCCGCCAACCCCCCTCCCTCCAGCCAGCCAGTCTCACCTGCGGAGCCCTGCCCAGGCATCGCCCACCTCGTCAGTCCCATCACCGGGGAGCAGCTCAGGCCATGCCGGTTACAGAGCCCTGCGGACACATGCCCTGCGGAGCCGAGTGACCGCTCGCGTGGGACAAAGTGTGGCATTCCTGACTGAAATTCAAGTGGCGCCCCTGAGAAATCTGCAATTTGATTTTCCACTTAAAAACAAAAAATAAAGCAGGAAAACCGCCCAGCCCCTGCCTGCCTGACCAAACTGCTCCCCCAGCACAGACCCCCAGCAGCTGCCCAGTGCCGCCCGTGTGCGTTCGCAAGCCGCAGGGAAGCTGCGGTTTCGCCCAAGGGGAGCTCGGCACATCGCTTTTTGCAAATGCTGGTAACAGGCTGGGCACCCGAGCGCCGTGTTTCAGACAAACAGGGCTGTTCCACTGGCAGATGACTTCTCTGTGCTGGTGATTTCTATTTTCTAGCCCCTTCATCTGTCTTCACTGAGTTAATCGGCACACAAGTGTGGGAAGGACAGCCTCGGCCCCAACACGCCTGTGCAGGGACCATCTTCCCCAATTAGGTGTTGGGACTAATGACTCGCGCCCTCAGAGCATAGCTCATTACACATTCTCGTGAGTGCTTCCAAGGACGCAGGATCAGCCCTGTCAGCAAGGGGCCCGTGATCCGGAGGGTGCCAAGCAGGGACATGGTGGCCCCAGAGCAGCCACGGCTCCTCGGGCACATCTGCTTGTAGGAGAAGTGCCTGGGGTGCTGCTGGTGCAAGATCAACTGCATCAGCCTTTTTAACTGGAGATCGACAGTGTCCCCAGGCAGGGTGGCCAAAGGTGATATTCTTTATCTGTGCCTCATGCTCCTCAGATATCAAATATGAAAATGTGCCTGAGACACTCCTGTTATTAAATATTCCTCTGAGATTAGAGCAGTGCTTCCTTCTCTCTGGCCTCTTCTTTCCCAGAGGAGCTGATGAACGTGATATAACTTATCAGGACCTTCCCTTGTGCTGTTAGCAATGGCATGGGAACTTATTTGCCCACCTCAGAACAACATGCTGAATATTTTGGAGTTTCCCTGAGCTTGGTAGTTGATAACATCTTTATTATATGAGTCCTTGAAACCCTCAGTGCCTGGCAGGTCCCTCTGTCCTTGCTGAAAGGGCAATATCAGACCCAGCGCAGCAAACGCTGATAACAAAATAGTTCCTGGGGTGAACTGCAGTGCTAGGGCTGGCAGAGTGGGTTGCCCAGCCAGCAGATCCTCTCCTGGTGCTCTCCGCTCTCCAGACACACCACAGCTACTGGAACAGACAGACGGGATCCCAGCAGAATGACCACTCTGCTCCAGCCTGGCCAAACCCAGGGTGCCCAGATGCACCAGTCACACCAGCAGCATCCGGCTTCACAGCACCTAGCAAAGAGCTCTGACTCCCAGCAGACCGCACACCTCCTCCCCCAGCAGGCTGTGACCGCTGCTCCGTGCAGAGGGATCTCCCCGTGGACTGCCATCAGACCAACACCCACCCCATTCCCTCTGTTAGCAGGAGGAGGGGTTGGCTCGGGGCTCAGAGCGGGCTCCATCCCACCGCAGCTTGGCCTTGTTTCCCCTGTCTGCAAACGAAGCGCCCAAGGCTGCGCTCCTGGCTTGTGTTGGCCATGAGGTCCCTGGTGAGATCGCTCGAACCTCTCGCAATGCCCTTGCACGATTATCCCATGTCACACCTGGGAAATACAAGCACAGGGGAAGAGTCGACTGAGACGTCGATGCACCCTGCAGTCCAGATGGGAATACTCGGGGATGCTCAGGTCTATGAAGAGACCGTCACGGGCCGGGAAGGATGAACCATGGCATGCGCGTGAGACTCATCTGCCCAGCCCACCCTTGGGGGAGAAAAGCCAAGGAATGACCCCAGGCAGGGCTGGGGAAACCAGTGGAGATGGCTCTGCTCGAGGAGGGAGGGGGATGGCTGGGCAATTAGGAAGCAAAGCACCAAGGAATACATCTGGAACCTGAGCAGAGCGAGATCACAAAGGTTAAGAGAGTTCAGACCCTGGTGAACGAAGGCAACCTCTGTTACATCAGTCTACGAAAACCTTAAACCCAGTTTTGCTGAGAAATGAGTCGTCAGCAATGATTAAACCCCAGAGAAGTCATAAAAACAACACCTATTGATCAAATGGGATGCTGATATGGTGAAGCTCAGCAGCACATGAGCACATGAGGGTCACCCATGGCGAGCAGCATGGGAGCTGGGCTGATGGGACATGGGGCCTTCAGAGCCAGATTCACCCTCCGGAGCATCTCTGGGGGTTGCTGGCATGGCCAGGATCCAGGAAAGAGCCTCCTTCCCCAGCATGTAGCTCCACAAAGCCATGCTTGAGGACCTTGGGTAAATCCAGGCTCCTTTCTGAGCCTCTGAGCACCCCTCTCGAGGTGGACAAGTGGCCCTGGGAGGGGGGTGAGTTACCTTTTGAAGCTGAACTGCTGGCCAAAGAGCAGGGCACCAAAAGCCAGGAGTGTGGAAAGGACACAGAGGAAGAGTCGACTGAGATGTCGATGCACCCTGCAGTCCAGATGCAACAGCAACAGGCTGCAGGGAGCCAGCCCGGGGTGAGGGACGGCGGCTGGGGCACGGGCTGCCTGCAGAAGGCAGCTTCCTGCTACACGAGCAATTCTTCACATTTGTGAGTACTAAAATAGCACCTGACGTCACTGATGGAGGGGGCAGATTTGGTGTTTGACCCAGAAGGAAATCTAAGCTAATCTACTCTAATTAGACAAAAAACAGAGAGGCTCATTCTGATACAAAGTGCTGGCCATGCACCTAATCAGCAACTGCAAGGTTAGATAAAAGCTGAACTTAGTCCCATCCCACTTGTATTAATGTGAGCTCTCTGGATGTCCAGGCTATTCCCGTTCAAGGACATGAAGATGTTCGCTTCACTGGGGTTCGTATTTGCTGCCCTCTCTTTAGCAAGATGTATCCCCGTGCAGCAGGTATCCAGCCGCAACAAAGTCCTCCTGGTGTCCTTTGATGGCTTTCGGTGGAACTACGACCAGGACGTGGACACCCCCAACCTCGACGCTATGGCTGCAGACGGGGTGAAGGCGCAGTACATGACTCCTGCCTTTATCACCATCACCAGCCCGTGCCACTTCACGCTGCTGACCGGTGAGTCCCCACCAGCCCCGAGCCCGATGCAGCAGCACAGGGTGCAGGCTGGGGAAGGGCAAGTTTAAGGCTTAGGCATCAGCAAAGGAAACTAAGGCAAGCAGCCATCCAGCCTCAGCAGCAGGCAAAGCTTAGAATAGCTGTATTTTGGAAATAACAGCGAGAGACAAGGCAATAGTTGCAGAAAGGGATAGAACTGAACCTGTATTTATCAAAGGTAAATAGCACCAGACGCAGGAATTATGCAGCTGCCACCTAGACCGCGGTAGGAATTACGCAGAGGCCACCCCAACAGGGCTCGTCCCTAAGTTCCACTTTAATAACAGATCAGATCAACTCTTTTGTATATATTTATTCCTAATGCACGTGATCTGCAGCTCGAGCTGGGTGCCTGTCGGTTGTTACTGGATTTACAGCCTCTATTGGTCGCCTGATTTCCCGATGGCACTTCTGCTCTTCCAACCCTGTTCGCGGAGTCTGGCATCGTCTCTTCTCCTGGTTCGCTCTCGCAGCTGTAGTTAAAGTTTACTTATACTTCCCTATCTACCGCAGTCACAAAACAAAGATTAAAGTACAGTTCCTGCAGCCTAAGGCTTCATTTACTTTAGCCACCAGTGCTGAGCTCTGGCACAAATTAGTCTCTCACTACGGTGTCCTCCCTTTGTTTTTATTAGCATACCTGCATTATTTATATTATATAGGTGCCAAATATCAATAGCCTGCTAATCTGTGTACATATTTGAGTACAACACATGCTACAACATTGCAAACACAAACATAATTACAAAGGCACAAACACAAAATAATATTCCAGACAATATTCTCCTAATCCACATTCCCCAGTCAGCGAGAGACGAGGCAATAGCTGCAGAAAGGGGTAGAGCCGAACCTGTATTTATCAAAGGTAAATAGCACCAGACCAACCCAACAGCCTCCTTTGATAAGACAAATGATTTTTTAGACAAGGGAGATGCACTAAATTTAATCTTTCTGGACTTCAGTAATGTATTTGATACAGTGCCGCACGGGAAATCATTAGTTAAGATGGAGAAGATGAAGATTAGTACAAAATCTCTAACGTGGGGAAGTAACGGGCTACGGGGAAGAGGACGGCAGGTGATGCTGAGAGCGGGTTGTCAAGCTGGAGGGAGGGCAACAGGGGAATTCCTGATGAATCGATTTTGGAGCCAATCTTATTTAAGATTTTCATTAATAACCTTGGCATAAAAGAGTGGAACATGCTAATGAAATCTGCTGATGAGAAAAGGCAGGGAGGCATTGTCAATACAAGGGAGGATGGGGATATTGTGCAGAAGGAACTCTGCAGTCTTCAGGACCAGAATAATAAAAATAGCGTGAAATGTAAGAGTACAAAGTGCAAGTCTTTCATTTCTAATGGGAATTTTTGTTGCATGCTGACCTCACCGGTTGTAAACAAGAGAGAAAGCGACACACCAAAGCGATGAGTTAAATGTGGGGTAATGGTGAACCCCGCCTGCGCCGAGGAGGGCAGGAGCGCTCGCAGGCAGCACCGCACCTCCAGGGGCGAGGCTGCCCGGGCTCGGGGTCCGGGTGAGACCCGCCTGGGATCAACCCACCCGCGTGAGGAGCAGGCATCCCCCAGCATCTCATTCCCTGCCCTGGCAACCCCGCTTTGTACGAGGAAGGGGGCAAAGCAGAGGCAAATGGAGAGCTGGGATGGGGGACGAGAGGCAGAAGCTCCTTGCTGACCCATTGCCCACCGTAGGGGTGAAACCCCCCCTCCAGCCTGGCTCACCCCCGCCTCCTCCATCTCTCCTGACAGGGAAATACCTGGAGAACCACGGGGTGATTCACAACATGTGGTTCAACACCAGCACGGGTGTGAAGCTGCCCTACCACACCACGCAAGGCGTGGACGGCTGGTGGGACAACGGCAGCCTGCCCATCTGGATCACCGCGCAGAGACAGGCAAGTGCGGCAGCCTCCTCTCACGCACAGACCCTGCACAGACAGATCCTGCCTGCAATCATGTAGTAAAAGCTACAGGCAAGCCACGATCTCTAGTGGCCATGAGCTAACATCCTCACTGCAAACGACAAGCTAATTAGACCAGCAAAAAAACGAAATCCCCAGACACTGGCAGGAATAATTATGATCATTCTATTAAAAAATAGCAAAAAATAATAGATGCATTTCAGCTTTATTAAGACATTAATAAAAGAGGTTATCCTTTTCCTGTTTAAAGAAACCTCAGCCGGTTCCTTAGGGAGCACCACGAGCCCAGGGGTTTCACACACTCCATGGCACAAACCTGATTTCCGCAGCCTCACCCAGGACCGGGGGGCGGCAGCGTCAGGGGCCGGTCCCCTCTTCACTGGGGACTGCGGCGAGGCTTTCCTAGATCCCAGTAGGCTTTGAATCTGGCTTTGAGACAGGACCTGAGACCTGGCCCAAGACACTTACCTTTGCCTGTATTTACCTGCCAAATTGGCCCCATTGACTTCAGGGTGAGTGCTTATATGATCGGAGTAAAACACACCTTAAAGTCTTGATGGTCAAGAGCCAGAGCGTCCATGCAAGGTACAAACGGGTCACTGTTTCCAAAGTTATAACTAGTGTTACTAATGCAGTGAGAAAACCAACGTGCAGGAGTTCTGGGAAGGGCAGTGCTTTCAATTAATCACTTTTAATTGGCAATGAGCAAGAAAACCTCATTAGAGGCCGAGGTAGACATTAGGGGGCTGAATGAACTAACCGCGTTAGTAGGTGGTTGCACTGACAGATGGAGAGATGCTGCAGAGCGAGTTCAGGTGAGTTTATGCAATGTCTCCACTAACAGGGTCTAAAGACAGGCTCTATCTATTTCCCTGGAGGAAAAGCAAAATATCAAGGGGAAGAAGTGAATATGAAGTTGGTGGAGCCTCCCTTGTTCAACTACAGCAATGAAACCAACTGGAGAGAGAACATTGACACCGTCATGAAATGGTTCACGGTGAACAACCTCGACTTCATCGCCCTCTACTTCGGTGAGCCGGACTCAGCAGGACACAAGTTCGGCCCTGAATCCGCGCAGAGGAAAAACATGATCAAGCAGGTGGACAGAACCATCGGTTACTTGAGGCAGCGTATCCAGGAAAATGGCCTGGAATCAAACCTCAACCTCATCATCACGTCTGACCACGGCATGGAGACTGTCATAAAGACCAACGAGATTTACCTCAGAGAAGTACAGAACTTCACATTCAAAGACATCCAGTTCGAACTCTTAGATTACGGACCAAATGGACTACTGGTGCCTAAAGAAGGAAAATTAGAGCATGTGTATTCAGTCCTGAAAAATGCCCACCCAAACTTACACGTGTACAAGAAAGCAGACTTTCCCAAGAGATTCCACTACGCCAACCATCCCCGGATCACCCCGCTCCTGTTGTACAGCGATCCAGGATACGTGATCCACGGGGTAAGATGTATGCACAGAGATATCTTACTGTCTTTTGGGGATCTGCCTCTTGCCTCCTGTCCTTCCATAGCATCCCAGTACCTACCCTCTCTCCCTTTCAGAGACTCAAGGTCCAGGCCAACAAGGGGGAACACGGTTTTGACAACGAGGCCATGAACATGAAAACCATCTTCCGCGCCGTGGGACCGGACTTCAAGCAGGGGCTGCTGGTCGAGCCCTTCGAAAGCGTCAATGTCTACGCCCTTCTCTGTGAGCTGCTGGGCATCACCCCCGAGCCCCACGATGGCTCCCTGGAGGCCATGAAGCCCATGCTGCGTGAGTCCGCGGGCACCGGGAACACTGTGGGCACCGGGAGCACTGGGGACACCAGGGGCACCCGGAGCATCGGGAGCACTGGGAGCACCGGGAACACCCAGAGCACCGGGAGCACCGGGAACATCGGGGGCACCCGGAGCACCGGGGAGCATGGGGAGCACTGGGGGCACTGGGAACACCGCGGGCACCGGGAGCACTGGGAGCACCGGGGGCACCAGGGGCACCGGGGACACCCAGAGCACTGGGAGCACCGGGAACACCGGGATTCCCGCGGGAACAGCGACACCTGGCGGCAGCCGCCCGCCGCCCCCCGCTCCCGCCACCGCCCGGCGGCTCCGGGGCACCGGCGGGGACCGGGCATCGGCTGCGGCCCCACGGCCGCACGCTGAGCCGCCGTGCTCCCCCGCAGCGCGCAGCTTGCAGCCCCCCGGTCCCCGGGAACCGGGAAGGTTTGGCTTTAAATTTGTAGAAACGTCCCCGACACCGAGGCAAAGCTTCCGACGGCCCTCAGCGGCCAGCGGCAGGAGATGCGCAGGGCGCTGAGGCCAGCACAGCATCATCCGGGGCGGGCAGAGCGGGTGGCTGGGGCTGTGCCAAATTCCCCGCACAAGCTCCCCGCCAGGGTGCTGCTCACCTGGGCAGGGGCCGGGCACCAGGCTAACGCTGAACTCCTTCCCTAGGCGTTGCAGGTTCCAGTGCTCCTCTCCCTCCTGCCAAGAAGCTGCCAGTGATGCTGGGAATTGCTCTTGTTCTGGGATTCTGGGGAGGAATATACTAAACCCCACCACCACCAGAGGTAACCGACTCTAAGGATACCCAGAAAACCCCTGGAAATGCTCTTTTCCAGGCAGGCACGTGCCCCGTTCGTTCTTGGTCTCTCTGTTTTTTGTCCATCTGTGAAGCCCCGTGCTGCCCACCAGCCGGTCCCCACAGGGCACAGCAGACCCTTTGCACCTCAGGCAGAGGACACTGGATTTTTGCTGCCCAGGTCAGCACTGACACCACCCAGGGCATTTGCTGGGCTAGAAAGAAGGGCTGGACATCTCTCCAGCCTCCTGCCTGCCGTTGCCTAACCGTCCCTCTGCTCCCTGGCCTCCGTGTGCGGCTGGGTCTGGGCAGGACAGCAGTTGTGTGAGCATCACGAATGCTTCATTGCTTGTGGCTCTGTGTGTGGCTGCAAGAGAAATAAGGACATAAGTTTGTTGCTTGCCTTCACTGTGCATATGTGCCTGGAGACCCATCAGGACAAGTAATTCTCAATCTAATTTTCTGGCACTTCCAGCACGGCGCACCCCCAGCCGGTATCCACAGGCTGCTTATACGTGAAATAACTAACAGCAGGGCTGTGCTTTCCTGTCTTGGCAGCCTCCGAGTTCCAGGCAGCTCTACCAGAAACGTGTGGAGAGATGAGGAAGGACGTGTCTCATGAAGACAACCAGTCCTGGTGTCAGAGAACTGTACAGAGTTCCCAAAACCTCCCCAAATTACTGATCCGCCTTACTCCAGAACTGAGTCCCAGGGAGGAGGTGTCTCTCCCAAGCTTTGGGGTGCACGCCGGGATGCACCGCTGTGGAAGCTGGCGCTGATGTACAGTCTGACCTTGACAAGGTTACCCCAACTTCTCCGTCTGCTCGAGGCAGAACAACTCCAACTGGGTTTGGACCGGGGACAGTTAATACCTGTTGAGCATCTAAAGCAATTAAAAGCGTATCGAAGTTCTGAGTGTGCTGGGAGCCTCCTGTAAATAGTGCTGGGTTCCGGCACCGAGCGGACAGCGCTGACACACTGAGGAGACAGGGAGGCCCAGCTCGTTTCTGCTGGCTGAGGGCTCGGCTGGCTGCGGCAGCGGTGTTGGGAGAACCAGCTCTGCTCCGGCAAAGGCAGCCACCCAGCCCAGGAGCCTCGGAGGGACCCCAAAGCCAACCAGTGTTTCCAGCCCCTGCCCTGAGAGCCCTGGGTGTCCTGAGCACCGTTCTACTTGTCTGACTGACATTTTCTGTCCCTTATGTTTGTCACAAAAATGGGAAATACCACCTACATGCCCCCAAGCTCAAAACCCACAGGTAGAATGGGTCCTGGCTGTGCTACTCCATAGCAGCACTCAGGAGACTTAACCCATCTGCAGCCCTGAATCAGCTCCTGGGAGCTCTGGGAGGGGGACATTAATCCTTGATGTATTCTGGAAAGACAGAAGATGTGGCAGTGACATGGCCAGGACCCCCTAGCTCAAAGCAAACACCCAGCCCCACAATTCCCAAGCCTGGGGCCACGCAGCGCCTGTGCCGGCTTGTGCCACCCGTCCGGTACCCCCTCCGCAGCAGGGCTGATGCACCCTGGATGCAAAAGGCCCTCATACGAAGCCAAATTTCTTTCTGCAGGCAACAGCCCAGGACCCCTCAGCTGGGCTGGGGCTTAGGGGACAGGGAGCAGGGCACCCCCCCATCCTGCAGCCCTGGCCCTGGCCCTTCCAGCAGGACGTTAGCCTGGCAGCTGCCCCGGACCCCATCCCAGATGCTGAAGTGCCTCTCCCCAACCCTGTGCCTCCTCTCAGGGGCTCGATAAACATCTGTTGCCATAGAGACTTGCTCACGCTGCCTTCCCTGCATCACCCAACGAGATGAAACAAGAGACGCACGCTCCACTCGGAAAAACAGGAAGAAAATGTTTGGCTTGAAACCGTGCTGGGGGTGGGGGTCAGGCCGGCAGCACGCAGCGCAAACAGCCCGGCACCAAACAACGGGGAGGCTCCGAAAGGGGAGCTGCACGGGCCAGTACTGCAAATATTATTTAAAATAATATTAATAATAATAGTGCACAGCAACTTTCCCAGTGATCCTCTGGCGACCTTGGGACTTTCCATACAGGTCAGCACAACCGTGCCCATTTTACAGACAGAGGCAGCCAGGTCGGTTGTGAAGCTGGTATCCCTGAGATCGCGGCAGTCAGAGCCTGCAGAGCTCATAACCCAACACTGCCAGGCTCTGCACGGCCCCGTGCCGGGCATCCCCAGGGTGCCCGGCAGTCGACTGCGGCCGGTACAGAGCAGGATGCTCCCAGGGCTGGTCCCAGCCTGGTTCCCAGACCCACGCAGGCAACGTGGAGTTTATAGTGACCAACCTCCTGACGGGAATCCTTACCTAACAGCTGAATTTTGCCTCAGCTGTGAACGGGAACTTAGCTCCCGATTCAACAGGCAGTGTTTCAATGAGACAGGGCTCTGTCAGAAAAATCTCTTATAAGGTAGATACTGTTCTGGCTGAAGACTGAACCCTGCCATATCCCTGCTAGGATGATTTCCATTGCCCCTGAAATCATTTGGTTTGCCATTAGACGTACCCTAGAGCAGCTATTTCCACTCGGAATGGGGGGAAAGAAAAAAGAAAGCATGGAACGCAGTACTCCTCTAGTCCAGCTGTATTTACAGCACAGAGCATCCTCCGAACTGTGTGTCCCTGAGCACTGCAGGGACCGGGAGGACTCCCCTCCCCGCCCAGAGACGCGGCCCTGCTTCCCCATCCTCCCCCCCAGACCCTCTCCCTGTGCCCCCCCCAGACCCTCTCCCCTCGCCCCGGCCCAGCTGCTGCTCCCCCGGGCGGCCCGGCCCGCTGTCCCTCTGTCCCGCTGTCCCGCTGTCCCTCTGTCCCGCTGTCCCTCTGTCCCGCTGTCCCGCTGTCCCTCTGTCCCTCTGTCCCGCTGTCCCGCTGCAGTACCGGCAGCCGGCGGGCGGTGGCTCCCGAACCGCGCTCACCGCCCCACGCCCCCCCGGGAGAGCCCGGCAGGGGAGGGGGGGCAGCTCACGGTAAAACCCCCTCCAGGAGCATCCCCTTGGCATCCCCGGAGTTACCGGCCACTCGCCCAGCTCCAGCAGCTGCCCCGGGACTATAAACTCCCGCCGGGTCTCGGTGTGAAAGGCCTCGGTGGCTTCCACGGGGAGGAATCGCCTCGTCGGTGCTGCTCGGTAATAATCCAAAGCTGGAGCTCCCAGCGGCACAAGCTGGGCCAGCACAGCCCACCTCTGGCAGCCGCTGAGCCCGGGGTGCTCCCCAGCACCCAGCACCCAGTGCAGCCCTGGCTGCAGCAGAACACGCAGGGCTGCTCCAAGCAATGCCCTGGAGATGCACATCACCCAAATCTGCCAGTCCTTTCCTCCCCTCTGACCGCACAGCCCCGGAATGAGGGATGCTTCGAAGTCCCAGGCCGGACAGGGGAGGCAGATCCTTCCCCCCCGTGGGCGGGAGGGGTTTAACCCCACAGACACAGAGCTGTGACAGCCTAAACCGGCTGCTGACCCCCTGCTCCCCAGCCCAGAACAGTCTCCAGCCCAGCCTCTCCCCAGGCAAACCCTGGAATCTAGAAGACGCTGCCAAATTTTGCATGTCCTCCTTTGAGTCTTTCCCAGCCCTTCCCATTGCATCTCACACCTTGTGCGCTTTCACCATGGGACATTTCCACCACACATTTACCCGACACAAAGCCCTGCCTGGCCTTGCCGGCAAACCCGGCACTGGTTTGTGCTGGTGGACGCAGTCGCTGCCCGATGCGCGGCTGGGCTCAGCCGAGATCCCTGCTCCGCCGAGTGCTGCATCTCCCCCCGCCCTCCCGTCCCCACGTAATTCATTCCCCACCGCCCCCCTCCCCGGGGCTGGGGGTCACGCAGCAGGGAGAGCCCTGCTGTGTATTGCATCCCAATTTGCTATGCATTTCCACACCATTTGCTTCCCTTTCTTTTTCCTGCACTAGAAAGATGCTTGCTACCCAGGGGTCCCAACTGCTCCAAGATGGTAGCATAACAACAAACATATACGTACACGTATTTATTTATGGCATACACCACAGTTTGCAGGAAAACTGCTGCCTCTTGAAATGCCCGGTCTGGGGATGGCACGTGCCCCTACAATTCCCGCACACAGCCACGGGGCCGGGACACGACGCGCTCGCTGGTCATCCCATCCTGCAAGCTGCACAGTTCCATACCCGCCTGCGCTCGGCTGCGGTGCCCAAATGATATGCAGATCTCTGTGCTTCAATTGGCTGACGCCTTGGGAAAACAACCACCATTTGCCCACAACAAACATGGCTACCGTGGCCCAGCCGCCCCCCGGGCTGGCCCCAGCTTCATCCTCTGAAGTCAGGAATATTACTCGCACTTGGCACCCCCTCAGAAAACCCCGTCACTGTTAACCCAGACCCAGAAAAGCCCCGAGCCCGCAGTGCCCGAGGGAAGCGCGGGGCACCCCTGCCGATGCTCCTTCTTCCTGGTGGGTCCAGGCACAAAGACAGAGGCCAAGCGCCCCGTGGGAACGGCCACGGCCCCGACCCCCACCCTGCACCTCTTTGCTCTGCAAGCCCCCCGGGAGCGGCCGTGTCCCTCGCCACTGGTACAAAGCCCAACAGGACGGGCTCTCGCTCCTGGCTGATGCCCGGCCCCGCCACGCTCACTCCTGCAGCCCTGCTCATCCGCCTGCTCCAAACCCTCGGACCCGCCAGAACATCACTGATTTCATCAGGAAGGTCTGGCCTTCGGGTGAACACCTTCCTCTGACAGCAAACCTCCACCCCAGCGCGACAGTCCCCCCGCTACCGACATAACGTAGGATACACAGCATTCCTGGGATGTCTGGCATACTTGGGAAGAGCTACAAAATTGTGTTCCATCAGATTAGTTCAGGAGTCTGAGTCTCATTTTTAAGATGCCAAAGGTTTTCTCAGCGACTGCTGAGTTTATTGGCTCCGCTGTCACTTAGCTCGGCTGGAGCTGGGGAATGTGGCAGCCGAGCTATATACTGCGTGTTCCCAAGTTGCTCTGGGAAGGTGAAGCCTCTGTCAGGGACACAGAACCCTGAGTTCAGCCCAAAGGCACTTGCAGGTGGAGCCGCAGCTCCGGCAGCAGCAGGCGGGCATCTCCTCGGGGAGCTCTGCCCCAGCCAGCAGCCAGAGCCGGTGCAGCCGCTGCGGTGGCTCCGGCCAGCGATGGCCAGGGAAGCGCCGTCGCTGGGACGGTCCCCTCTGGCCGACGCAGCAGAACGGGGACATCCCGCTGTGCCAGGACCCCTAACTCCCCCAGGTTCTCCCTTCGCAGCCCCAGCCCTCCTTGCCCTCGGTCCCATCGTGCAGATGCCATCCCTGCCCTCCCCAGGGGAGCTGGAGGCAGCAGCAGAAGGCAGACGGGCAGGGGCAAAAGGCACTCGCAGACAATTTTTTTGTTTTCATCACTAAAACATCCTGAAATGCCAAAGAGAAAGCCGGGCGACGCTGGGCTGGCACCCCCGGCACTGGGAAGGGGCAGGCAGCTACGCTTCCAGCAAGATCATTTTGCTATTGCTGAGCCCAAGAGCAAACGATCTGAATCGCAATGTAAAAACTCACGAGATTTTAACATGTAAACAAATGCGGGATTTTTTTATTCACTTCCTGTTTTTGTAAGTCTTCAAAGCCACAAGTTCAGGCTTTTTTAATGCTTAGAGTGATTTGTTTTCTTTCTTTTCCTTTTTCTTTTCTGAGAAAAAGTGAGATTTGTCACTTAACCACAGGGCTCCATTAAAGACATCAAATAATGGGAAACCTGTGACCAACCCGAGGAAGCTGTCACCCCAGAACGGACGCCAGCCGGGCTTGGCGTGCTTTGCCCTCGGAGGCAACACCCGCTCTGCCCCAGCCATCACATGCAGCTTTTAAACTACGCAAAATAACCTGCAGCTCCAAACTGGGGAGAACTGGCAGAAAGCACAGAGCCCACCGCAGCCCAGGTGCTGGCCAGGACCAGTTCCCAGTAAACTCCTGGGGATATAAAGGAGATTTCCAGTCCACGGAGCAGTGCAGCCCTTTTCCCCACGACAGGCGAAGGGGACTCGGCTCCCCGTCGACGCGGAGGCGTGAGCGGGAACGCGGGCGGCGCTGGGGCTGTGCAGCGTTAAAGAAACGTGGGTCAGCGCTGGAAATGAACGGCTCAGGGCCGGCCACGAGGGGTCAGGGACAAAGCTGCTGGCACAGCCCCACGCCAGGCGCCAGCCTCCCAAACGCTGCACACACTCCATCCCCAAAGAGACCCCAACGCCGAGGGCTGCTCCCGCTTCCGACCCCCGGCCTCTCTCAGGCTCAGCGAGCAGCGAACAGAGCACCTCCGCTCACGCCAGCCTTTTCTTCTTCGCTCCAGGAAGGAAAAGCACAGCTGTTTTATTCCTGCGTCCTCGCAGGGAGCTCGGGAACACCAGCACCGAGGGGCGGCTGGGAGAAGAGCCCGCCCGGCGTTGCCCGAATCAGGGTTCCTTTCCCGGCGGCGTTCACCCCTCAGCACCGGTGAGCCAGATCCCGGCGGCTGGGCGAGCCCCACGCGCTCGGCACGGCCGGCCACCGGAGCCGCACGCACCCCGCCGTGAATGCCGTATTGTGCACGCACACGGCTCATGCGCGCGGGGATGGAAAGTCACACACGGTTTTTTTACCAAAAATTAAGATGTGGTGCACACAAAGAGCAAAGCTGACAAAAGGTAAATTAACTCTAAAGAAGTGCAGTGCTGGGTTACGTTTCTGTGTCACCTTTGGTTAAAAAAACGCTTCTAACAGTTCGCCTGGTCAGCGAACAACCACAGGAATTGTAAAAAGGAAACAATAAAACATGATAGCGCTCGACCTAGGACAATTACCCCGTATTGTCCCAGCACCCCAGGCACATCCACTGTCCTATAGACCCAGCTCCGGTAACGAAGCAGCTATTTTCCCCTTCCATCATGCAGCGGCTCCCCAGCAGCGACGTTACCGCCCGCGGCGGGGACAGCCCAACGCGCCAGCCTGCAGCTCACGGAGGTGCGTGCAAAACGCTTCGCTAAATTCAGCATCGCTTACCGGAGACGGCACTGCCCGGGGTTGGCGTGAGGCCCTGCGTGCAGGACGCCCCATCGCCCGTCCAGATCCCGCTCAGCCCCTGCGCACCGCGGGCGCCCAGGCGCCGGGGCTACGGAAATTCATTTCCCTCTGGCTCCTGCACGGTTAATCGCAGGCTCCGGGCCCGCGGTTGTAAACTCCCTGAGGTGCTGACTCATCTTCTTCCATGCCTGTAAAGCACCATATTTCATTGCTCCACGCCCACAGCGCACAACCGCGGTGTAGTAGCTCCTCACGCCGCCTCGCACGCCCCGATGGCGTGCGGTGCCGCGGCGCGGTCGTTACCGCGCTACGTTCCTTAGCGCGGTTCGGTGGCGGGGAAAGGATTATGGGCCAGGCCGTACCTGGCTCCCAGCCTGGGAACCGACACCGCGCGATGCTTACGAGCACCCCCGCCACCCCTCCGAGGAAATACGCTTTTATTCCATTATCATCAACTATTTCAGAACCTAAAAACGTGCTGCTGCTGGCTGCTCCGGCCCGGCAGGGAGCTGTGCCCCCCGCGGGAGCTCTGCCCCCGGCCCCGGGCTGCGCCCCCGCCGCTGCTTTGTCCCCGGGGAGGGACCTGGGCGGCCCGGTCCGGTCCGGTCCGGGCAGGACGGGCAGCACCGTGCGGGCAGCGAGCCCCGCAGGGCCGGCTTGGGGACCCCCCCCCGCGCTGCCGAGCCCCCCCCTCGCGCTCCCCGGTCCTCCCCCCCCCCAGGGGAACAAAGCCCCGGGCCGTCCCCATTGTCCCCGCTCCGGCCGGGCAGCGGCCGCCCCCCGCCTGGGCAGGAAGGGGAGGGGTCGCAGGCAGACAATGCCGCCCCCCCCCCCGCCGCCGGCACGCCCCGCCCCCCGCTCCCCATTGGCCAGCGGGGAATTTGGGGACCCCCCCCCGTCCCCTCCCCTCCTCCCCCCCCCCCCCTTTCCGCGCCGGGGGCGCGCACGCCGCATTGTGCCGAGGGGCGCGCGGGGATGGGGGGGGCGGGGGCGCGCGCGGCCGGCGGCGGGGACGCGCCCGGGGGCTCCCCTTGTGTGTGCGTGTGCGTGCGGGGCCGGGGCCATGGAGGAGCTGAGCAGCGTGGGAGAGCAGGTCTTCGCCGCCGAGTGCATCCTCAGCAAGCGGCTCCGCAAGGTGGGACCCGCCGCCGCCGCCCCCCCCAACCCCAAACCCCCCCCCCCCGGCCGCCCCCCGCCGCCGCTAACGCGCCTCCCCGGTCTCTCTCCGCAGGGCAAGCTGGAGTACCTGGTCAAGTGGCGAGGCTGGTCCTCCAAGTGAGCGGGGCTGCGCGGTGCGGGGCGCGGGGCGGTGCGGGGCGGCGGGGGTACCGCCCGCCCGCCCGCTTTTGTTCGGGTCGCGCCGCTCCTTTTGTTTACAAATAAGCGCGGCCGCGGCCCGGCCCTCCCTGCCGCTGCGTGGGGCTCCGCTTCCCCCCCCCCCCACCCCCCCGATCGCCCCCGGGGGGACCCCCCCGGCGGGCAGGCACCGGCCCCGCGCCCCCCGCCCGCCCGCTGGAAGCGGAGCTCCCCCGGGATGCGCCGGGCTCGCCTCGCCCCGCCGCGGCGTGGCCGCCCCCTCCCCGCTCTGCCTCCCCCGGCCCCTTCTCCCCTACCGATGTACCGGTGCGGGGATGCCCCGGTCCCCGCCGGGGGCTCGGCCCGGGCGGCACGAAGGGTCCGTTTGTCCTCGGATGAACTCCCCGGTGCCGGGCCGGTAACGGGGGCGGCGGGCAGCACCGGCCCCCCGCTCTCGCCCAGTCCGTGTCTTCTGTTGCAGGCACAACAGCTGGGAGCCCGAGGAGAACATCCTTGATCCAAGACTCCTCCTCGCTTTCCAAAAGAAGTGAGCAAACTATAAATATTTCTAAGCGAACGATAAAGTCAATTAACTTCTAATTGGCTGCGCGTGCGGTGGAAGTTGTGGAAACAACAGACTGAAGCTCGCCGTGCCTTTTGTGGCACAGCCCTTTTGTTCATCTCCTGAAATTACAGTTCAGGTCCACCTAGGACTGTTTTTTTTTTTTTCCCTGGGCTGGGTAAACACGAAGAATTTATGGCCCCGCGCACAATCTGGTTTTGCGCTGGCTGTACAATGGGAGCGCAGCAGAGACCTTTGGCTCTCGTTCCCCGTCCAGCCGTCGGGGCCTCGCTGTGCTTGGGGGGTGACTGCAGGCCCCGGTGGGGACACAGCACCTGGGGCTGCAGAAACGGCGGGCTCGGAAGGCACCAAAATGGACTTGTGGAGGGCACAGCTCTGAGAGGGGCGAGGAAATAAGGGGTGGGAGAAAATGGTGTCCTCTGTCAGGGCCGGGGCTACTGCCCGGAGCCAAGCGGGGACCCGCAATTGTTCTGCAGCTATTATACACCAGGAATCACACGCAGAGGTAAAAAAGTAGCCAGCTGGCTACGGTAAGCACGGCAATGCCAAATATTTTGGCTCCATATTAATAAAAATCATTAAAGTTTATGATAGGATTTAATTATAACTCATTTCTGGATCCATTTTTTCAAGAATGGAATCTGGTGGTTAGCGCAGACAGCACAGTGTTTAATTAGCCATATGTATTACAGCCTAACACTGTCCGTTTGAAACGGAGAACTACAAAATAACACAGCGATCTGAAAACATTCCCCATACGATCACCTCGGGCTTTGCGTGGCTGCCAGCCTGGGCCACCACGTCCAGACCAGGAGGTGCAGAAGAGGCGAAATGAGCCCAGCGAAGGGGAGAACTTGCAGAGTTTCCCGGGAATGCATTTGCTTTTCCTCCGCGCGGAGGCTGTACTGCTTCTCGCTGCGAGCAGAGGGGAAGCTCGGCTCTGCAGGCGCGTAAGGAAGGCAAGGCTTAGCAGAGACGGGGCAGATGCTTCTGTTTGCCTGATCCCATTGTACCAGAAAAACTGCAAATCTCGCCGTGAATTGGAAGAGCCGCTGGCTCGGGACGAGTAACGCCGTGCGGTCCATCGCTGACCGCAGGAAGCTTCTTGCCGTGGGGATGTTATTGTAGCGAACGGGGATGGGAACAGGGATGCTCTCCCGTCGCTGCCCGGCCCGCCTCGGTTCCCCCGGGCGCGAGCAGAGCAGGGAGCCGCTCGCAGGGGCGGCGTTACAAAACTCGATGCCTCCCTTTGGAAGGCCTGTGACTGGCACCAGTGGGACAAAGGGACCAGCAGTGGGGTAACCAGCGGGAAGGTCCTGCGTGGCAAAGGATTTTGGCTCTGTGAGCAGTTTGGTAAATGTATTTCAGCCATCCATGCAGTTCAGTCCCATGCTGTGTGCAAGAGTTGCTCTTTCCTTTCGCCTCTCCTCCAGTAAATCAGGGCAGATGCCTGCTGCCGAGCCAGCTGGGTACCCTGGTGTCCAGAGAGCTGTCCTTGTTCTAAGGCCACAATTTTTATAACCCTTTCCTCACTTTGTAGTTCTTTTTCTTGCATTGCATCGGATCCATGGTCCGAGTCTCCCAGTGACCTGTGCTGGTCCCGCAGGGTAAATGATCCAGGTGCCGCTCGGGGGAGGTTTAACTTGTGCAGTTGTCCCTGGGTTTCCGTATGGTTCTTGGGGCTCTGTGACTGCACTTGAGCATGGTGTGCCCATAACGGTGTGGGTTCAAGTGATGTGCTCAGAGCCCGTAAGATCGTCACATGTCAGCAGGGGTTAGGGACACCTCCCAGCCGCTGGGATGGGAGCTGAGCCTACAGCATCCCGAGCAAGGGGGTTTTTTTAATGACAGAAGAAAGGGAGGAACCAGGATGATTTTGGATGGTTTTTTCTTCCCTGCAAACCTTGTCCTTAATCGTTGTTTTTTCAGGGAACATGAAAAAGAAGTGCAGAATCGGAAGAGGGGGAAGCGGCCCAGGGGCAGGCCCAGGAAACACGTGGTGAGTCCTGGTGACGGTGGAAATCCACGGCCGTGACGGCACTGGAGGGGCTCTGGCCTTGGAAGGCACCGGCGAGTGTCTGTCCACAGCGCAGGGTGCGGTGGATGCTCAGCCTCTGGAGGGTGGTGAGGACACAGCGATGCCTGCAGACCCCGGGTGAGGGGCTTTGAAGATTGCGGTGATGGGTGGGTCGATGAGGATGCCTGCGAGGGGGACGTCTCTCCATCGCTGCGATGGCATAGGAGACAGAAGAGTTCCCTGGCACCAGGGTCCCGCCTGGTATTTAAGCCTGGTCGGTTTTGTACTGTACGCTCCCTAACTCATTTTATGGTAGAGGACGAGCAGATCCGCTAACGCAAGGAAAGAAGCTGCGTGTGTCTGCGGCACCTGGCCAGGCAACGCTGAAGGATTTGCAATGCCCGTAACAGTTCTTTGGTAACGTGTGTTAACTCTTTCCCTGTCTCTCTTCATTGCTTCGCAGGAACCAGAGATGCCTGCAAAAACTAAGTCAAGTAGCTCCTCTTCCTCCACGTCCTCCTCTTCCTCCTCTTCTGATGAAGAGGACGAAAGTGACCTGGAAGCAAAGAGAGGTCCCCGCAGCAGAGAGACTCACCCAGTACCACAGAAGAAAGCTCAGATCCTGGTGGCAAAGCCCGAAATGAAAGATACTTCCAGGAAGAAGCGTGGGCGGAAACCTCTTCCCCCGGAGCAGAAAGCGGCTCGAAGGACCGTGAACCTGACAAAGGTGCTGAAAACGTCTCGGAAGGAGGTGGGCGGCAGCGCCAAGCTGATGGGGAAGCTGCAGCCCCAGCACAGTGCGCAGGGCTCGGGCATGGCCGTGCTGAAGGACCCCCCGGGCGCCTTGGCTGGGCTCAGCTCGGGGGGTTCGTCTGCAGAAAACCTGCCCAACATGATGAAGAGCGGCTCCGCGAGCCCAAACCGGGCCATCAGCTGGCAGAGCTCCATCGTGCACTACATGAACAGGATGTCCCAGAGCCAGAACTCGGCAGAGACCTCGCCCCTGGGCAGGCTGGCGCTGAAGGCCCAGGCATCCAGTAAGAGCGGCTTAGGGCTGGACTTAAAAATGAGGAACCAGAAAGGATCTGGGGAGCTCGGGCTGAGCATGCAGGGACCCAAGACTGCCAAGGCTCCTAGCAGCAGCGCTGGAGGGGACCAGAAATCGGGGTTTGCTGCGGGAGGCCAGATGCTGCACAACGGCAGCAAGATGCCGGCGAGCTCGTCTGGGGCCGGCAGCCAGCCGGCCTCCAGTCAGGAGCTGAACCTCCAAGCTCTAAACCTGCAGAGCGTCAAAAACGGGCCGAGCACGGCCGGCGGGAGCAGCCTCCCTCGCCACCTTTGCGGCACCCTGTCCAAAGGCTCCGGCGGCGGCGCAGCCACGAGTGTGGGTGCCAGCAGCACGAAGGGCAGCACAGCGGGTGCCGGGTTGAATGCTGCCAGCGCCGGCGTGCTCTCCGGGGGGGACGGCGGCAAGAGCGAGAAGCAGGCGCACCGGGCCGGTGACAGAGACTTGGCCAAAAGCGGCACAGCTGGCACGCAGGAGGGGCACACAGCCGCAGAGAACCGCAAGCCGGCCGCCCTTTCCGAAATGAGCACAGGAGAAGAGACCAGCTCGGATTCGGACCGGGATTCAGCTTCCTTCCCAGGCGTGGGTCAGAACATGTCTGTCTCTATCCAGACCAGCCAGGACTGGAAACCCACCCGCAGCCTGATCGAGCACGTCTTTGTCACCGATGTCACCGCTAACCTGATCACAGTGACGGTCAAGGAGTCCCCCACCAGCGTCGGGTTTTTCAACCTACGGCAATACTGAGCCCAGGAGCATGAGAGGAGGGAGAGGGTCCTTCAGCCTCTCTCTCAGCTTTGCCCAGCTCTTCCATCAGGTTTTACTTTCTTCAAGTGAACGCGGAGACCTCATGAGACCTGCTGGGACTCGTGTCTAGAGAGCCTTGAGAAAGACGCGGTGAAACCTGCTCAGAACTGCCAGCGGGTCGATGGATCCCTCCCGGCTTCTCTCCACCCTCTCCGGAGCCGGTGCCCCGAGCGGAGGTGGCTGATGCCGTTCTCCGGGAGCAGGGGCACTGGTGCTGCTGGGGGTGACAGGCTGGCAAGTTTTGAGCCAGGCTTCACTGTCCGCAGGTTTCTTTGCTTTACAGCTTGAAACAGCAGATGACAAGGTCTGTGGTTCTCTGGCAGCAGGGAGAGAGTGTGGAGCTGCGATGGGCCAGGCTTATACTTGGGAGAGGAAAAGGAGATCCTTTTCTTTCCTCTGGGCTCCCTGTGAATCTGTCTGTGAGCCATGGGGAGTCGCAAGTCAATCCAAATGAGACAGCCGCTGCTCCCAGCCCTGGGGGGCGGCTGTACACGGGGGTTTTTCAGGGTACGCTCAGCCCAGCCACCCCCCTGGGCAAGGTCACTTCCAATGATGGTGAATCCACAATGTTTCTGTTGTGGTTTCCAGCTGATAGGGAAATATTGTTTACATTTTTTAAGGAAAAATCCTTTTTTTGAGGGAGGGGAATAAACCCAGTTTAGGGAAGACTGAATCCTGGATGCCGCTGATGATACGGGCGTCAAAGGTGCCTCTTTCAAAGCAAGGGGCGGCTGGCAGTGGGCATCTCCTTGCTGCCCAGGGAGGGTCCTGCCTCGGGAGCCAGCGAGGGCCACTGGCTTCTTTGCAGTGACTTGATTTTCAGAGGAAAGCAAAGCCCGAATTGCTGTGCAGCCCAGGGAGCCCCAGCACTGCTCCTCTGCCTCCTCCCAGCATCGCCAGTGTCTCCCCCTCCTGTTCGGCCATTTCCAGGCTCTCATAGGGACCAAGCTGCAGAATATTTCTTAAGCCTTGCAGAAGATGCGAGCCCTTCCAGCGGCAGGTAGGTTGGTACTCGGACTGCCAGGCGTCTGTGAGGTCAGTGCTGGAGTTCAGCTAAAAAGCAGCGCCCGGGCAGAGCTGGGGGTGAGCCCTCCCTGCTGGGAGCCCGGCTGGATCCAGCCTTCTGTCCAGCCCCGCGCCCTGGGTGCTCGCTGCGTTTGACTTAACGCTGATCAGCCACATTTTTCTCCCGCTGGAGGGCTCAGAAGCTGGTCGAGGACACCTGTACGGGTGGTCTGGAGCGGTGGGAAAGGGAAGGAGAGGCGAGGGAGAAGAGGCAGGGCCAGGCAGCGGGTGCCTGACACCATTGCCCCCCCCGCGGGCTGTTCCCCGAGGAGCCGGGCAGCCTGTGGCAGCCGCTCGCCTTCACCCTGTGCCAGCAGCTGGGGTGTTCATTTTGGCTTGTAATTGCAACCAATAATGGCTTTTTTTTACGGAGGTCTTTTTCCCTACTATAGATTACTCTTACAAGCCAAAATTAGCAGCAGTAGTTCAGGCAGAGTTTAGTAGCATTCGAGGTCATTTTAGTTCTGTTAATGCTGAACTCCTTTCTCAGAGGAGATAAGAAGCCTGCAGTCTGCCGGGTCTCGGTGCGTGGTTCGGAGGTGCCTCCTGTCCCGCCAACATCGCCGGGGTGGCTGCTCGGTGTGTGCGTGAACAGGCACGGCTTCAGGGGTCGCCGCTTGCCAGGTGACTGACGTGGCACCAGGACGGGCATCTTTGCCACAGGCAGGGGCACTCGCAGTGTCATTGCACACGGGAGTGCGGAGATAAACGGACCAAACTGGGGGTACAGGTACTTCTGACCCCCCCGATGCATCAGCCCACTGCAGTCGCATTTGCTGCTGCTGGCTGGCGCAGTGCAATTCTCAGGTGAGGTGAAAAGCCAGCGCTGGCTGCGCGTGCTGCCCGGTTGTTCGCGGCATGGATGGCTGTTCCCCGAGCGGTGGCTGAAGCCTCTGCCGAGGCAGGCTCCTGTGCTCCAGAGATGCTCTCCCTTAGCTTTTGTATTTAATCCCCAGCCATCCTGTTGGTCGTGGCTTTGAGTTTGTTGTGTTACGGAGCTGAGCACAGCGTCCTCCGTGAGCCGACAGCGTGCCGGTGAGCCGGGGTGGGTGGAAGCGTATCGCCGCCTTGCAGCAGGACCTGTGCAGGCTTCTTGGCCAGCTCCAGTGCAGCCCCGCAGCCTTGAACAGCACCTCACTGCAGTGTTGGGCAGCCTGGGGCAGGGGGTTGCAGAGGACTGGTGCAGCCCTGCTCTGCTGCTGGCCGCCCGGTCCAGCAACACACTGCACATTGTTCTGCCAGGGGCCGAGGGGAGAGGAGGGAGCGTTGTCCATGGAGGAGGTTCCTAAGGAGAATTTCCATTGAGCTCCACGATGCCAAAATGTCACAGTCTGTGCTGTTTACCTTCCAGTCTTTTAACTTTGCCAAACGAGCTACCGTTGCTTTGAACAGTCCAAGGAAACGTTAGCCTGTGTCAGCAGAAACGAATGCTCTGGGCATGGTCTCTGCTGGGTGTGCTTTTGTGCTGGGGATCCGAGCGTTTTGGGAGAAGAATCAAGGAATCTGGGAGCACGGGGGTAACGCTCTTCCCCACACACCAAATGTTTGCTACTTGGCCTTTGCAAATCCGAACTGAACGACAATGATGTGCCTTTCGGACCGTCCTTATCTCAGCCTTGTCTGCGACACCGGTCCCACGACAGGTTTGTGCCTATGCAAAGCAGGGTGGTCACAGGGTCCTGGGGACAGCTGTGACACCGATGGGGAGAGGTGCCCTGGTCCCCAGCGGGACACCCAGCCGTCGCGCGGAGCCCTGCAGGGCTGAAGGCAGCTGAGGGATGCTCAGCGAGGGGAAGCTGGCCCGGCAGGGATGCTCTTGCCTAGAGCAATAGCATGGGGGGGCTGGTGGCCCCCAGGGGGAAAAAGCATCTGAGGATGCTCCGAGAAGGGGTCTGGCACCAAGCGTCCACAGAGGGTGCAGGAGACGAGCTGTGACGGTGGGTGCTCACCACCCGCCAGCTCCAGGACGGCTGCTCCCTCCAGAGCCCCGGTCAAAACTCACATGCATTTCTCCATGGGGGGCTTGCTCCTGCCTCCTGGCCAGGCAAAGGGGTGCTGGGCCCGGGCTCGCACCCAGGGGTGCACGTATCCCGACGGCGGGCGGCTTTCCTCCATCACCCACCCTTCCCAGGCATGTCCCCTCCCGGTAGCGGCAGGACTCTGCTGTCACCACTTGCTATTGTGCCTTTTGCTCACCAGCTGGTTCGATTCCAAAGGTCTAAGGATGGTGAAAATGATAATCCAGAAATATTTCTCACCTTCGTCTCCTCCTGCGCTCGTTCCCCGGCCCCTTCCCGACCTCGTGTTTCAGGATCTCGGCTCTCCCAGCAGCGCTGGGGTGTCTGAGCGAACGGCTCCTGTTGGAGTTTGCCTCTCAAAGGCACATTATGTGAGTGATTTACTGTAATCTTTTGTGGACAGGGGTTGAAAGCCGGTGCAGACCCTGTTTACCAGTCAGTACCATTAGTATTCAAGGTCTACCTTTTTTTTTTTCTCCTCTTTTTTTTTAAGTTTGCTGCTATGGGTTGGAGTGTTCAGCCGTGTGTCAAACAGCCAATTAAAGGTTTGTCACTTGTCATTTTCTAAGGGGTTTCCAATGTGGAAAGTCCTGCAGTATTTGTATATTGAATGGATATTTTCTCCAGGCATAATCTGGTTAAGCATACTTGTTGTTTTCCATTGGACTGGAAGAGGTGGCCAATTCAGCCATCTTCCCTAGAAACTTAGTCTATTTTTATATATATATTTTGTACCAAAAAAACTGGAGTTCGTGGAGGGATGGGGATGGTTCAGGGGGTTCAGCTGGCTTTGAGTTTCTGAGTTGGGTGTGAAGGGCTCCAGAGCCGGAGAGAGGGTTTTTACTGAAAGAAATTGAGGGATGGGTGAAAACAAACAATTGTTCTTGTAACTTGTGCCAGTCACTGGTCTGATTTGTATGTTTTAATTAAAGAGAGAGCCAAATCGTTCCTGTATGACACTTATAATTGCTTTAAACTACAGCTGTTTGTTTGCCTTTCTTTTCAGAGAACAAAAGTTGGAGATGTTATTACCCTGGGAAAGTTTAAGGGCTTTGTTGAGCAGGACAGGCCCCCGGCCCGCCGAGCGACGCGGGGCTGCGGGGCCGCGGTCGCTGCTCCCCCCGGGGCCTCCGGTTGCCCTCCCGGCACCTCGCTTGCGTCGTGTGGGGTGTTTGCTGGTGCTCCTGGACACTAACGCTAGCGTAGACCCACGACCTCTAGGCTGTTTTTTAATTTATTTGCTGGAAAACACTAGGAGATGGTTACGTCGGGCGGGGTGGGGTTTGTATTACTTTTCCACTGCTCTTTTTTTAGCATATCAATAAATATTTTTTTAAATTTTCAGCCTGGTGTGGTCACTACTCTGGGAGCGGCTCCCCCCCCCGCCATGGGCACCTCCTGGACCCGGCCCCCCCGCCCAGGGGGGCTGCAGCCGACCACCACCCCCCACCTCCACCCTCCCGGCCCCGGGCCCCGCATCCTACCGGGCAGCGTGCGCGGTCCGCTGGGCTCCGCTACGGCTGGAGCTGCGCCTGCCCGGGGTGGTGGGGGGGTCCCAGGTGCCTCCGCTCAGCACCGGCCCAGCCCCGGGACCCGCCCGGCCGCCCCCCACCTGCGGGACCGGGACCCGCCCGGGGGCCGAACCGGCCTGGGGAGGGCGCTGCGCGGCCGCGGAAGGGCGCGGGAGGCAGCGGCGGATCCCCGGCCCCGGCGGCCGCGGCGGGGCGGGGGCCAAGCGGCCCCCTCGGGGCTCCGCCGTCGGGGCTGCCGTCGGAGCGAGCGGAGCCCCGGGGGTGGGGGGGCGCGGAGCCGCCCCGGCACGGCCGGGGGGGGGGGGGTCGGCTCCTGCGGCTCCGCCAGCCGGTGTCCCCGTCCCCCCCCGCCGTCCCCACCCCCTCCCTCCGTGCCCGCCCCGCCGGGGCCCCGCCGCGGCCCGTGTGAAAGGGCCCCCCCGCTGGGCCGGGGGAGAAAGGCGCCATTGTGCGGCCCTTTCTCCCGCTCCTCCTTGACACTCATTTTCCGCGCCCAGCCGCTGACAGCTCCCATAATGCGGGGGTCCGCGCCTTTCACCCGGCGGAGCAGAGAAAGGAGGTTAATGAGGACACAGCTCAAAAAAAAAAAAAAACCCCACACCAAACCCAATCCCCCGCTCCCCTCCGCCTGCGCGGCCGGGGCAGATTTGAATACAAAGGCCGGGCTCGGCGGGCAGGGGCGGCCACTGCGCCCCGGGCCCCGACCCGCACCCCCGCCGCGCTGCCCGCCCCGTCGGAAGGGCGGAGCGCCGCGGCCCGGGGCAGCGCTGCTGCCCGGCCCGGTACCCGGGAGCCTTCCCCGGGAGCGGAGCGGCGGCCCCGGGGCCGTTCCTCGGAGCGGAGCCGCACACGGCGCCTGCCGCTGCCCCGTCCGGGCACCGCGGGACCCCCGGGGGGGCGGCCCGGCCCGGCGGCTCCTGTGCCCGGGGGCTCCCCGCACTCCACCCGCCCCCGTCGGGCCGCGGCTCCCCCCCAGCCCGCACAGAGGGGGGGATGCGGGGCCGCCCCCCCCATCAGCGCCCCACCGCCCACCCCACGCTGCTCCCGGGCCCCCCCCCGGCCCCAGGCCCCCCCTTGCCCCAGGGCCACAAAGGGAAGACAGACACGTTTCTATTTACAAAGTATATATTTAAACTCACATAAAAAGCAGGTCTCATATGGACATTCACGGCTGGCAGAAGACACGTAGTTAAGCTTCACTTCTGAGACTGAGATTTAGCCAAATCGGTTTTTGTACAAGTCTTAGATTTAAATAATTCACGCACACACATCCCCACGCACACACACTCAGTATATACGTCGCTATATACATACACACATATACACCCACATGTATGTTTTGCTCCATATACGTGTGTGTCTGGACGCACACATATACACAGGGCTGGAGCGAAGCACACCAAATCCCGACCGCGTCCCGGCGGGGCAGGAGCGCGGCTCCGGGCTCTTCCGCAAAGGGAGGCATCCTCCAGCCTTGGCACGGCGGCAGCGGGAGGACGGGCAGCTCAATCCCATCATCGTCCCTCCAACAACACACGCGTCCCATGTCGGTTGCCCCTGGCACCAGCACCGAAACCAGCACATCGGTTCTTCGTACAAACCAAGTTAAAAATCTCAATTTTACAAAATATGCCTTAAAAAAAAATAAGAAAAACCAAAAAAACAACAAAAAAAATCCAGAACTCGCAGACATGGCTCCCTTTGTACAGTCAATACAGCATCCTCGCGCTAGGCCATCTGACAAAGGTCCCAAAAGGATGGGGAAGGAGACGGAGCGAGGTGGAGCCGCGGATGGGTCCAACAGCCAAGGGCTGCTCCTCGCCCCAGCCCCTTCCCCGCCCGTCAGGCCCCGTGTGCTTCCACCCCCTGAACCTGGAGCCTTCAGGAGCTCGGCTGGGGCAGGCGGCGAGGAGGACGAGGGTGACCTGGCCCAGCCCCGGCCCTCGGGCGCTGCCGGAGGGATTTGTGCTTTCCAACCCAGAGAGATGCTCAGACCAACGCGTCAGGATGGGGACACCTGCTCCACCTCAACCGAAATCACAATGGGGTGAAGGTCCCGCTCCCCACCCGGGTCAGGCTGCAACCGAGCTGGGGGAGAAGGAGCGAGCAGAGCGGGGGGCCGCAGCCCCCGGGGCCACTGCTCAACCCGGCGGGGAAACCGCCACACTTTGTTCAGAGCCACGAAACCCCATGGCCATGCCCTGCCCCAGCCCACGGAGAAAGACAGCAGGGTCCTCCAGAGCCAGGAGAAATAAGACAGGCAAATAAACCACAAAAAGCCACCCGAGTCAGCAGGGCTGCTCGCGCACCGGAGTATTTCGCCTCTTGGCTATTGTTTAACTAGCGTAAGAAAAGGGAAATATTTATTGTCTCTGAATGCATAAAGGTGGCTCTGGGATTTGTCAGAGATGTGGATATTACAAAACACTTTATCTGGAGTCTTCCAACAGTCTGAAGTGAACTGCGTTGGGAAAAAAAATAATAATAATCCACTTTCTATAGCGGTATAAAGCATCTAAATATGGGCAGTGACATGCTACCCTCCCAAACCTCTCTGGCATTTCAGGAATGTAAACAGAGGGGGGGTTTGTTGGTTTTTTTTTTTTTTTTCTTTTTAAAGTGGGTGGGGGAACAGAATCAAGCGACCAGACAAAATGAAAACAGATTCTCAGCTCAGTCCCATCTCCCACAACTGCTACGACAACTCTATTAAAGTGCATTTCAGTATCACCCCTCTCAGGAACCTTACACACACAAACCTCCTCTTCCTTCGCAAGAAAAGGTAATTCAAGTTAATACTCCGCTAGAACAGTTTTAGCCTTTTTTATGGATTTCTGCTTTTCCCCGCCCCGACTTTGTAGCAACATTATTTTTGTTTGTTAAACTGGAAACATCCCCTCCCCAACAATACTGTAAATTCAAGTGCTTACTTCAACTGTCAAGGGCAACAGTTCTGGATACAGCACACTTGATTGTACAAGCAACACCTTATATCACAATCAAGAAATCAGGGCACTTTGCCCTCCGAGGGAGTAACACTTCCCCCCTCCACCATCCATAGCATCATATGAAAAATAATAGTTAAAAAAAACCCAGAACATAATTAGCTATGAACATCGTTCATTATGTACACCAGCTCCTGCAAGAGATGCATGAACTCCGTTAGTTCTCAGTTTTATTGTCCTTTCTAAGAGCAACTGAGCAGTCACTGTTGTCTCCATTTAAATAAAACAACTCAGAGTTGAAATATATATATATAGATATATATAAGCATTTTTTCTTAAATAACATATTTACATCTAATAGAAAATATAACTCTAGAGATAATCTTTCCAACGAAATGTAAGACGTGGAAAAAAAAAAAAGAATGAGTTAATGAATTTAGGACAGTTTCTAAATCCTCTCCAGGACAAAAAAAAAAAAAAAAAAAAAAGGAAAAATAAAGGAAAAAAAAAAAAAAGGCCCACCAAGCTCTAACCAAGCTTTTGTCTGGATCTGACCAAAGAAAACCCCAGCACCACCTCCGACAAACTCATCGCTTCTCTTTAAAGAATCCTTGGTCCGTGCTGCTCTCCTTGATGGTGACGGTCAAAAAGTTAGAGGTCACATCAGTTACCACCACCTTCTCCAGGTTGTTGAGCGAGGGGCTCCAGGACTCCTCCTCGGGGTCCCCCAGGATCCTGGAGACGGGGATCCTGGCGATGAGGGAGGGCCGCCCCGCCTGGCCCCCCACGCCGTCGCGGTACAGGCTGCCCACGGTGCCCGGGCTCACCGCGCCGTGCAGGAGCTTGGGCCCGCCGGGGTCCAGGCCCCCCTGCCCCTTGGGGTCCAGAAAGTCTGCCCGGTGCTTGGCCAGCCGGGGAGGGTAGGTCTCGGCGGCTCCCAGCTTGGCACCCACCTCGGCTCGGTTGGGGCCGGGCAGGGCGCCGGGGAGGTCGGGGTCCTGCCGCCTGGCCAGCTGGATGACGCTGTGTCCCGAGCCGAACTTGGCCGCCCCTGCCGCCTCCTCCATCTTCCTGGCCTTCAGGTAGTCCCCCACCTTGTCCCCCGGGTCCCCCAGTTTCCTCTTGGAAGCATCCAGAGTCTCCGCCAGGTCCTTGTAAAGCTCCTTCCTGGGCTTCGGGCCTCTCTTTTTGGGGGTCTCCCCGGGTTTCTCCTCCACGCGGATCACCCGGTCCCGGATGCTGTCTCCCTTGGGGGTGCTGGTGCTGGAGCTGCCCTGGGGAGCCAGGGCTATGTTTCTCAGTCCTTCCCTAGCCCGGGACGTGGAGCCCAGCTCCTGGGGGGACCTGCCGGGATACGGCACCCGGATCCCCCTGGAAGAGTCACTGCGGAATTCATAGGTTTTGGCTTTTGCTTTTGCCTGGGCCTGCAAAGAAAATAAATCAACCAGTGACTTTATTATCCTGCCATCCAGCTGCATAATTACAACTTACAAGGCAAGAGGCCGCCTTTGCGAGGAGCATCCTCCATGGGGGCCGGAGAGGGACCCGCTCCCCGCTGCGGCACGCAGCCCTGGCCGGCACCGGCGCACGCGGGGCTCCGGCCTCCTTACCTTTAGCAGGAAGGTTTTGGGCTTGGGGCCTCGCTTTTTGGGCCCGTATAGCTCCATTTCTCGCTCCCTAGAGGTGTTAAAAAAACCAAAGCTTCAATTCAGCATAGCTACAAGACAGCAACATATTTACAAGCGCAACGGCTACGGCTAGCAAAGGCCTTGTACCTTTCCTCAAAGGCTGCGAGCAGCCGGGCATCCAGGATGTTTTCCTCGGGTTCCCAAGTGCTGTACCTGGGGAGGGGGGGGGGACAGAGAGGGGGAACAGCATGAGGAGCCCGAAATGGAAAAAAATAAATCAAATTCAAAAGAGGGGGCATAAAGGAAAGGACCCAAGTTTCCTTTCTACTACAATGGGGAAGCAGGGCTGCAGCGAGCCATCTCCCCCCCGCTCCCCGGCTGCAGAACCCTACGGACAAACGGCCGACTTACTTCTGAGACCAGCCCTTCCATTTTACGAGATATTCCATGCGCCCCTGCAGATGCAAAGAGGAAAAATAAATATGCATGGAGGGAAACCGCGATAAACGCCCGCAACAAAGCTACACCCGCAATTCCACGCGTGCAACAAACGCGGGCCCGCGGCGCGTGTGAAAAAAACGCGGGGGGGGAGGGGGGATAAAAAAAAATATGAGAATTATTAAAAAAAAAAAAATAATGAAATAAAGAAGAGGGGGTGGGCAGGCGGGCAGGCAGCGGCGGAGCACGCCCGCCCCGCCGGCGGGGAGCGCCCGGGCATGCGGCGGGGAGAAAGAGCCGCCCCCAGCGGGCGCCCAACCGCAACCGGGCCGGGACCGGCGGAGGCGCCGCAGCGGCGGGTGCGGGGGTTCGGGGGGGAGCCGGAGCCGCGGGAGGGGGGCACCTACTTTGCGGATGCGGCGCTTGAGCAGGGCCTCGGCCGCGAAGACGCGCTCCCCGACGGCCGAGAGCTCCATGTTTACGCGGCCGCTCGCAGCACACAGGCAGCCGCCAGCGCAGCCCAGACCATAATACTCCGCCCGCTGACGTCAGCGCCGCGGCCGCCCCCCCCCCCCGGCCCCCCCCCGCACTTGTTGCTGGCGGAGCCGGGTGGAATATTCCGCCCGCGCCGCATTGGCTCGCGCCGTCGCCCCGCCCCTTTCGACGTGAGCCGCGTCCCGATGAGCGGCGGGGCGGGGCCGGCGGCGGGGGGGCCACGCCCAGGCCACGCCCTCCCCGCCCCGCCCCGCTCCCGGTAAGGGAAAGGGGGGGGCGCGGCGGAGGGGTGGCGGGGGGGGCGCGGAGGACAAAGCCGGCGCCGCCGCCTCCCTCAGCCCCGGCCCCCCCACCCCCAGCCCCGGCAGCGCCTGGACGGGGCGGACCGGGGCGGGGGGCTGCGGGCCGTTCTCCGGTGATCTGCGGCCCGGCCCCGGTGATCTGCGGCCCGGCCCCGGTGGTCGGACAAAGGGAACGGTGTCAGAGGCGGGAGAGTTCACGCACGAACCGGCCCGACCCCACGGTGGGTCACTTGTGATCGCCCGTCCACGCAGACACGCGGTCCCGCGGGCCGCTCGGCGCTGCTGCTCCTCCGGGAGTGCGGATCCTTTTCCCGGCGGCGCGGGCAGTCCCGGAGCTCAGGGGCCTCTGGTTTCCCCGCATCGGCAGCCCCCGGCTCCGTTCCCCCGGGGGGCGCAGGAGTGGCCCCGGGGCCAGCGGGGCGGCCCCACGCGGGATTTGATCCCCTCCCCCCGTGGTACCTGTCAGCAAAGTGGCGTGGGTGCGCGGGTGGCACTGCGGGGCTGCCAGCCGGTACCGGGACCCCCCCCCCCGGGCCCTCCGCCGCTCGCCGCGTCCCGTCCGGGAGCCGTCGCCTTCTCCCGTCGCGAATCCGTCCCCGAAGCGGCCACGGGAGACCGAGACACGCCGGGAGACGGCTCCAGCCTCCGGGGGCCCGGAGATCCAAAGCTACCGGTCCCCCGCCCGCAGCCGGGCGAGGTCCCAAACCGCCCCCCGGGGCCGTCGGGGGGAGGCTCCGGAGGGGCCCGGCAGCGCTTCAGCCCCGTCCCCCGGAGTGAAGCAGCTCCCGAGCCCGTGGGCAGCGGCACCGCCCGGGGCTGCCCCGCGAGTGGGACCCGCAGCACCACGGCCCGGTGCCGAGTGGGCTTCTGCGGCCCCGTCCACGCGGGACGAGGCCAGGCGAGGCCGATCGCGGACCTGCCCCCGCCTCCCGCTCTCCTCCGCTAAGGAGCTCGGAGCCGAGGGGGAGCGGGCCCCGGCGGCCGCCACGCTCACGCGTGGGAGACCCCACGGTGGGCGTGGCCCCGAGGATCCGGCTGTGCCTCCCCTCCGGTAAAAGCTTCGCCCCGGGGCTCTGCTCCGGTTGCCGTTTGCCGCCGGGGGGGGCGCCGGGTCACGCGTGGCGGGGATGGCGAGGCCAGCGCGGCCGTGGGACCATCTCCCCCGTGCGCCTGCTCGGTGCAGGGGCTACGAGGCACTCGCCTTTCCGCGGCCTGGGAAGTCGCCCCGGGGGAGCCACGGGCCCCGGGGTGCGCCGGGACCGGCAGGGGGGACCGGAGGGCACCGGCGTTGTCCCCGTCCCGGGGCTCGTTGTCTCCCGGGGCTCCTGCCGGCCACCGCGGGGCCCTGCCCGGTCCCGCCACCCGGGCGATCAGGGACCTCCAGCTGGGGTCACGGAGGCAACGGTTCCCCTGCGAGGAGGACGGGGACACGGGTGGGGGCCCTGGGCCCGCGTGGGGCCTCACGGGGGACTGGCGAGCCCGTGGGTCGGGTCTCCGTGGGCAGAGCCTTCCTCCCGCCGCCGCCGGCCGAGGTAAAACCGCGCTCACGGGAGGAGGCGGGAGTTTTCCACCCCGCGGCTCCCGTGGGCTCCCAGCCCCACGTCTCCGGCCCCGCGGGTTTTGCGTGGCGCGACCGGCCCGGCGCGGAGGGGCCGGGTGGGGGGAGCGCACCCCCCGCGCCCTCCCGGCCCCCAGCGAGCGGCGTCCCGGGGAGGTTTTCGTTAATGTCGAATTAATCGTTGTTAATTAAGGCGGGTGGCGGGGCGGCTCGTGAATTGGCGTGGACGCGGCGGCCCGGATCCCGCTCCCGGGAAGGTGCCGCGCAGCAGAGAGACCCGGGGGCAGCAACCCCCGGCCGGGGGGGGGGGGCGCGGGGCTGGCGGGGGGGGGAACGGATCCGGTCCTCCCGGGCCGGTCGGTGCCGCCGCCCCCGCCCCCACCTGGCCCCGTTACTCGGGGCTCCCAGGGCAGCGTCCGCGGCGGCGCAGCGGGGCCCATCCCCGTGGACGCGGGGCTGCTGCAGCTCCGGGGAAACGGGTGTTTGCCCCGCACCTCCGCTGCCGGTGTCCCCGGTGCAGGTGGGATGCACGGGTCCCGGGGCCGAGCCTCCCCGCACCGACGCCGTACGGGAGCCCTGAGGGGGCCGCGGAGCTCCCGGCTGAGCCGCCGCCTCTGCCCCGTCGCCTGAGCAGAGCTACGCGGCTCCGCGAAGCCCCACAGCCACGCGTGGGGGCGGAGAGGGGAGAGGCCGCGGCTCCATCTGCCTCCGGCGCGGGCATCAGCGGAGGGAATCGCTCCATCCCCCGCCGTGACCCACGCGGGACACGCGTGGGGCCGGGGCTGGGTCCCCGGTTGCCGTGCGGGGCGGGGGGGGGGCAAGGGAGAAGGCGAAACTCAAACGAGAACGGCGCAGGGAAAGCGGCGGGGAGCGACCGCCGCTGCGTGGGGGTCCGACCCGAGCCCCCGGGCCGTGGGCGAGCCAGGGCCGGGGCTGCGGCCGCTCCCGGGGGTCCTGGCCCGGAAGGAGAAGCGGGACGGAGCCGCCCCGGCGCCGCGGGACGAGGCAGCGGCGGGCGGGACCGTCCCCGGCTCTCCCGGGCAGTTCCTCCCGCTGCCGGAGGGGGCCCGGGGACCCCCTCGCCCGGGACCGGCCGCCCTGCGGGGCCCCCTCCCGCCCGGCCGGGCCACCGGGAGCAGGAACGGAGCCCGGGCCCGGGCCGCCCTCCACGCTCCCGAGGTCAACGGCAGAAGCCGCCTGGGCGACCCACGGGCTCCCGGCCGGGGCGGGGCCGCTCGCCCCCGCGCCCCCTCCGCCCCCGCCGGCCCCGCCCGGCCCCGGTCCTGCCCCGGGGTCCCGGGGCTCAGCGCGGACTCGGGGACGGCTCCGGCCCGGCGCGGGCGTGTGCCGCCGCGGCAAACCCCGTTTCCGCCCATTTGTCCCCAAATCCGCCCCTCGGTCGCCGGATCTCCGCTCCCCCAGCCCGGACTCGTGCGATGAGCTCCTCGGGGCTCAGCGGGCCGCCGCGGGGCTGAGTTCCCGCTTCCCCCCTCGTTTCTCGCTGTGCGGGGGGTTCCACGGCTGCGAGCTTTGCAACGAAACCGGGGGGCTGCTGCCCCTCCCGGGACCGCGCGTGGGGGCGGCGGGGCGAGCACGCGTGTCCGAGCGCAGCTGAGCCGGGGGCGGCGGCGGGGCGGGAGGGAGCTGGCTCCAACCCAACCGCCGGCACGATCGATCCCCGCGCCGCAGCCGGGCTCTTCCCCGCGGCTTCCCGTGCGCACCGGTGACCGTGATGCTCCGCCCCACGGATACCCACGCCCCGGGGGGGCTGGGATCCAGCCCAGCTCCCGCTCCGGCCCGGTTCCACGGGTGACCGAAGCTGCCGGTGCCGGTCGCTCTCCCCCGTGTTCCCTTCTCCTGGGCGGCCCGAGCATGGCCCCAACGCTGAGACCGCGGAGGGAAGCGGGGGCAGAGCCAGCCGCCCCCCCGGTAGAGCCCCAGCGCCTGCCAGTCCCCGAACCGACCCTGCCGCCGGGCCGGACCTTGTGTCCCGGGAGAGGCGTCCTGTAGCCCGGCCGGGCCGTGGGTGCCGCCGGGCAGGGCAGAGCGCGCCCCGCAGCCCCATTCCACGCGAGCCTTCTGCGTTCGTGGACACCACACACCCCCTCCCCGCACCCTCGGGGCGGCCGGCCCCGGGTTCCCGCCCCGCCGCTCGGTTCTGCTCCGGGCTTCTCCCGACCCGGTCCCGTTCCCGAACCGGGTGGGAAAACGATTCCCTCCACCGGCGGCTGAACGGAGCCGGGACGAGCCTCCGGGCAAATTCACGCCCCCCCCGGGCCGGTGCCGGGCTGTCCCGGCGGGGCGGGCGAGGACCCGGGGACCCCGCGGCACCGCCGGCCCCCGCCGGCCCCCGGCCCTGCCCGGGGCTGGGGAGCAGCCCGGCCGCCGGCACGCTGCCTTTTCGTTTCCGAGCAGCTCGGGGCGAAGCGGGGAGGCAGCGACCGGCCCCGAGCTGCGGCACCTGCAACCCAGGCGGGAGGGGGCGGCCGGGGCAGGACCGGCCCCTCCCGGGACCGAGGGCGGGCCCGGAGACGGGGCCATACACGGAGCTGCCGTCACCCGTGGGCTCGCTGCAGCCGGGACCGGGCCGCCCGCGTTTCCCACCTCTTTCCCCCGAGACACCGCGCTGCCGTGCGCCCTGACCGCCGGCATCCCCCGGGGCCGCCGAGGCTGCTCTCGGGAGCCCCCGCTCCGGGGAGGGGAGATCTCAGGGGGTGCCCGGGCAGCGGTGCCCCCGCGGGGCCGCTCCTTCCCACTCCCCGCAGCCCAGGAATTCCCGTGCGAGGAAATTTTCCTATCGACGTGTTTGACATCGAATTCAGGCCGGGGCAGGGCTTCCCCGGCGGCTGCGGAGGTGCCGGCGCCCAGGACCGGCGGGAGGAGGCAGCGTGCCCCGGTGGGCACGGCTCAGGTCAGGTGGACCCCGGGAGGGCACCGGAGACGGCTGCATCCCCTTCCCCTGGGACGGGAGGGGCTGGCGGGGCCGGACCCAGCGGGAGCGGGGAGGGGGCGGCGAGAAGGAGAGGGTGCGGGCAGGGTGTGCCGGGCGGGCAGCTGGGACAGGCAGGACCGGGGGGGCTCCCCCAGGGCGGGGGGCTCCCCCAGGGCAGGCAGTTTCCCCCCGGGACAGCCGCCGGGCACCATTCTGCGCGGGTGCGGAGCGGTCCGCGCTTCCCCCCCGCACTGGTGCGGCCCCTCCGCCGCCCTCCGCCCGTCCCGGAGCCTTCTCCCGTCTTTCTCCGGCGCCGGCCGAGGCCCCCCCCCGCGTCCAGGTGCCCGGCGCTGCTCTCGCTCCGTCTGGGCTCGGGATGGGGCCGCCGTGACAGGGCTCGGTCCCTGCGGGACACGCTCCGCCGAGCCTCCGCGTCGGGGGATCCCCCCCGGGCTGCGCTGGCCGGAGCACGCCGAGCACCCCGGCCCGGGCCGGGGCAGTGGGTCCCGGGCAGGACCGCGTCTCTCCGCCCCCGTTGGTCGTTATCCTCCGGTTACCAGGGCCTTGGCCGGGGCGGTGCAGCCCATCGCCGCGGCCGGCCCCCAGCTGGACCCCACCGCCACCCCGGGACCGAGCCGAGCATCCTCCCCGGGGCAGCCGGGCCCGGGACGGCGGTGCTGAAGGACAGCAGCGGCCCCGCTGACCGGGGCGGCCGAGCATCGTCTGCCGCCCCCCCCGGCCCGGTCCGGCCCCGTTCGGCCCCCGGGGGCGGGCGCGGGGAGCGGCGGGGGCGGCGGCGGGCGCGGCCCGGGCTCGTCCCCAGGTTGCCGCACGGAAAGGCGACGCTTCCCGGCGCGGCCCCGCCGGCCCGATTAATTCCAGGTGCTTTCCATAGGTGGCACCGTCCTCCTGGAAATGGCGGCTGCGGCCGCCGCGCAGCCGGCGGCGCCCCCCGCCACCCCCGGGGGGCACGGCCGCCCCCTCCGCCCCGGGGAGCCCCCCCGCACCGCGGGCTTCAGCAGCGCCAAGCGCCCGCAGGAGGCCCCGGGAGCTGTGCCGGGCCCCGGGGCGGTGCGGGGGGAGGTGTTCCCCTCCGTGGTCCCCACGGGGGAGAGCAGCCGCCGTCCTCCGCCGGAGCACTCCCGGAGAGTCTCCCGCGTCGGTATTGCGCGTGGGAGCCGCCCCACGCGTGGCCCCGCAGCCACTGGTGCAGGTTCCCCAGCAGGGCCCGCGGGGGCGGGATGCCCCGAGCACACCCCCTGCTCCGGCGAGGCTGAGCGGGGGGGTGTGTGTGTCCCCGCCCGGTTCTCCCTGCGGGGATCGCCCCCGGGGAGCCCTGAGCCCCCCACGGCAAAGCCCCGCCAAGCCGTTCCCACGCATGCCGACACGCACCGAGAGCCGCTCGTCGCCCCCCCCCGGCCCCGGGGCCGCCCCCCGGCAGCCGCGCTGCCCCACGCCGCGGGTCGCATCGAGACCCCCGTGCGAGGAAAGTGCCGCTCCCGGGGGCGAGGCGGGGGCGAGGCGGGGGCGGGGGGCCGCTTTATCGCCCCGCTCCAGGCTGCGAGCACTCTGCACAAAAGCCCTTTTGTTTCCGGGGTTTCTGAATTTGCTGATTATTTGTAGGAACATAAATACGAGTTGTTTGCAGAGGGGGGGAGAAGGAGGAACCCACCCGAGCGCCGCGTCGGGCGAGGAAACCCGAACGTTTCGGGACCCCCCCCCCGTCCAACCGGCGCGGCTCCGTCCCCCCCCGCGCTGCTGCCCACGTCGGTGCCCGGCCCGCAAGGACGGCAGAAGGACGAATCTGCTCCGGCTGTAGCGGCCACGGAAGAGCCACGAGTGGGCAGGGACCACCCCGACGGCCCCGCCGGGGCGGGTCGGAGCGCGGTGCCCGGCCCAGCGGCGCCGGTCCCGCCGGGGGAGATCTCAGCTGGGATGTGACAGAAACACGGGGTGCGATCGGAACGGCCCGGCCCTGCCCCTACCCCTGCCCTAAGTCCCTGTCCTGCCCGTCCCTGCCCGTCCCTGCCCGCCCGCGCGCGGCCCCCCCCCCCCAACTCCGCTTTTAACAAAAGCAATTAGAGGTGAAACTCGGCCCATTTGCATTCCACCTAATGACCGGCGGCGGCTTCTCCCGGGCGGGGGGCGGCATCTGCGGCGGGGCCCGGCCCGGTGGCGGGGGGGTGTGTGTGTGTGTGTCCGCCCGCCCCGTCCCGCCGCCCCCCGCCCCGCCCGGCCCCGCCCCGCCGCCCCGGCCCCGCCCACCCCGCCCAAGGTAGCCGCTGTATTTAGGTTCATGCCCTTATATGGCGATGAGCGCGGCGCCCCGCGGACGGCGCGCACCATATAAGGAAGCGGTGCCAGAGCCCGGGGTGAGGTGGTGAACGCTGATTGGCCCGCCGGTATCGCAGCAACCGGCTCTCACGAGTGGAACGGCCCCGCGCCCCCCCCCCCCCCGCCGGGCCCGGACCCCCCGGGGGCGTGGGGACGGAGCCGGCAGCCCCCACGCCCACGGGTGACCCTCGACGGGACCCCCCCCGTGTGTGTGTGTGCCCGACCCCCGGTGCCGCCCCGCTGCCCCTTCCCGCCCCGGGGGTCCCGCACGCTGCGGGAGGAGGGGAGGCAGCGCCGTCTTCCGTGGGCACCGACGGCACCGCGGGAGCCCACGGCGCTCCCGGAGTGCAGCGGGACCGCCGGTCCCTGCTCCTGTCCCGGTGCCCGCAACGCGGCTCACGGAGGAGTCCGTGCCCGTCCCACCCGCGGCGGAGCGCCCGGCGGGGAGGGGGCGGCGGCGGGGCGGACGGGCCCCAGCGGGGCCGCGACAGACGGCGGGACGGGGTGGCCCCCTGCTCCGCTCCGCCGAGCGGCGACACGGGACCGTGCGTGGGCCGGGGGAGCGGGGAGCCGCGGCGCCGCGCGGACACGGGTGACCCCGATGCGGGGCACACAGACCGGGGGGGGGCTTCGCTGTGCCTTGCCGCACCCGGCGGCGGGCAGCCCTGTGGGGCCGGGTCCCCCCTTCCTCCTCCTCCTCCTCCCGCAGAGGTGTGGGGACGGGGGCGGCTGCACCGGGCGGGGGCTTCCCGGGAGGCACCGGCGTCCTTCGCACCCTGCGCGGCGGGGCCGGCGGGCTGCGCGCACCCCCGGCGCGGCAAAGCGCCTGTCCGTGTCCAGCCGCCACGCCGCGGACCCCCCCGGCCCCCCGCGGCCGCTCTCCCGTGGGGGAAGGATCACCCCAGCCCGGCTCCCACACTCGCGTTTTTTGCGACGTCCCCTCGTCCCGCGGACACCCGCAAAAAACAGCGGCGGGGAGCGAACCTCCGCCTGCGCGGAGGCAGCGCAGGCGCCAGCCGCGCACCCACGCGTGTCCGCTCCGGCCCCGCGGGCAGGCCCCGGGGGGCGGCCGCCGTGGCTGGGGCGGGGGGCGGCTGCACGCCGCGGGGCCGCAGGGGCGAGTTTTCGTTGCGGCTTGGCCGCCTCCCCCCGCCCGCGCTCCCGCCCCGGTTTTTTTTTCTATTTATTTTATTTTTATTTTATTTGAAACCCAACGCCAAACCGGGCGCTGCGGGAACGGCTGCGGGCACCCCCGGCGAGGCGGGCTCCGGCGGCGGGGGGGGGGTGTGTGTGTGACCGGCCCGCCCCTCCGCCGCGCCGCCCCCGGGCTCGGAGCCGCCCCTGCCCTCCGCCTCGGCGGGCACCGGGCGGGGGCTGCCGGCACGTGCCGTCCCGTCGCCGCGGCGGGCCAGGCGCGATCGTGGCCGGTTGCCCCACGCCCCCCCCCCCCGCTCCCCCCGCCGCGCCGCAGGTGAGGCCCCGCCGAGGAAGCGGGGGGCTCCGTGCCGGCCGCCGGGCCCCGCCGCCCCGCGGGTTCCGCTCCGGTCCCGCCGCCCCGCGGGGACTGCCCCGGGGCTCCCCGGGGGGGGGCAGCGGCCGGCGGGGAGAGCCGCGCTGCTTCCTTGCCGTGTCTGTGTGTCGTGTGTGTGTGTCCCCCCCCCCGCCCATGGCGGGATTCAGCGGGCTCCGCCGAGCAGCCATTTTCTGCAGCTGCGTCTCCACCGGAGCTCTGCCGGGCGGCGGGGCCGGGCAGCGGTACAGCCCGGGGGGGGCCCCCCGCCCCGCTGCCTGCCGCCGCCACGGACGCCCCGAGCCCGGCCGGGCGGTGCCGGGGGCCGGCCGGGCTGCGCTGCAGGGCTCGCCGTGACAATCCCACCCTTTCCCCGCCATTTTGTTACCGTGCTGGCGTTTTCCCAAAGCAAAGACAAGAGCGGGAGCCTTGGGAACGGGCCCCCGTTGTGCCGGGGCGGGCGGCCCCCCCGGCCCGGGGCTCCGCTCCCCTCCGCCCCTGCGGCGCCGCACCTGGCAGCGGGGCAGGTCCCGGGACGCCCGGCCGCCGCCGGTTCCTTCCCACCGGGATCGCCCCGCTCCCCGAGCACGCAGCAGCCGCGGGTCGTGGCTGTCTGGGTCCACGCAGGACCCAGTCACGCGGGGCTGGCACCGGTCTCCGGGCCGCTGTCCCCAGGCGAGGGAGCCCGGAGCGCGGTCACCAGCCTCCCTTCCCGATGGGCCGGGGACGCGGCGCTGGTCGCCTCCTTACACCCGCCCCACGGGCAGCGCAAGTGCCCCGACGGCCGTGGGGACCGTCCCGTCGGGGAGGGTCCGCCCCGGGGCCGGGCCGCCCGGTACAACGCCCCGCAACCCCTCCCGGTCCCGCTGCCGGTCCCGGCTCCCCGCGGGACCAGCCCAAACGTCCCCGGGAAACCCGTGGGGACGGCGGCGGGCAGTGCGCGGCCCACGCGAGGCCGGGCGGCCCGGCGGGGCGGACAGCACGGGCAGCCCGGCGGGGAAGGGGAGGGAGGCGGCCGGGACGAGCCGCGGGGCCGTGCCGGGGGTGCGGGGCCGGGCGGGCGGGACGGCGGATGCCCCGACGGGGCGGGCCGGTCCCTCCACCCGCGTAGGGGGTTGATGAACGCCGGTGACAGACACCAACCAGGGGACACAGCGGCGTGGGTGCGTGTCCCCCGCCCCACGGCTGCGTTCCCGGGCTGGGGGGGGCCCGGCTGCGGCGGGACGCGGGAGACCCGAGGGCGGCGGCAGATGCTTCCGTGCGAGCGGGAGCGGAGCGCGGCGGGGCCGGGCCGTGCCCCGGGCCGGGCCTCCGGAGCCGAGCGACGGCGGAGGGAGGAGAAGGGAGCGGGGAAGGAGGGGGCTCCCGCAGTGCTGCAATGCAGCGGCGCGCCGAGAGCCGAGCCCGCCGGCCCGGCAGCGCTCCGCCGCCCCGCCGCTGCTGCAATGCAGGTGTGAGCACCGCGCCGCGCCGGGCCGGGCCGGGCTGAACCGGGCCGAACCGGGCCGGGCATCCCGTGCCCCGCCGGGCCGCCCCCCGCCCCAACCGCGCCGGCTTTCGGTTCTCCCCCGCTTTCTCGCCCCCGTTTCGTTTTCCTCCCGCTCCTGCCGGGACCGCGGGACGTTTCCTCCCGCGGCGGGACGGAGCCGGTCGGTGTCCCCGGGACCTCCTGCCCGCCCTGTGTCTGCCGAGGGGAGGGCCTCATCCTGCCCCCGGCGCTGGACGCCCACCCCAGCAGTCACCCTGGCCCTCCCAGCTCCCCGACTTCTCGCTGCGGCTCCCCCCGACGCCGGGACCGCTGCGAAGCCCCCGGTGCTGCACCGACCCGGTGCGGGTCCCCGGTCTTTTCCCTGATCCGCTCCAGCTTCTCCTGGGGGACCTCCCCCCCTTCCCCACGTTACCTCCGGGCCGCCCCCGGGCCCCCCCCACCCTCGCCGTCTCCTGGGCCGGGTGCTTCGCCCCGTCCCCGCTCTCCCCTCCCCGCCGTCCCGCTGCAAACAGCGCTGCGTTTCCCACGCGGGACGGCGGGCGGGAGGGTCCCACCCCCCGCGGCTGCCATTTGACACTGGGACACGCACCGAGGGGACACGCAGCGCCGCGGTCGCGTGTGGAAGCACCCGGGAAAGGGGAGCCCCGCACCGCAGCCGCCTGCCCCGCACCCGGCTCCGCCACGGTGTGCGGCGGTGTGCGGGCACGGCTGCAGTGAAACACTCGAGCGCCCTGGAGAGAAGGAATTAATCTTATTAAAGTCACAGCTGATAAAGGTGCAAACCCAGCAGGGCAAGGCGGGGCACGGAGTGCGCAAAATATCGGGGTGCGGGGCGTTTTAAGATTGCGGGGACACAGTGTGATCACCCACTGCCCGCCCTGTCCCGCAGGCTGTGGATTACATCCCTGGCATGTTTGAATCCTGCCGTAGCAGCCTGAGGCTGAATGGCAGCGAATCTTAGCGCGATGCCGAGCAGTCCCGGGTTTTGCCCTCCCACCTGGATTTTATTTTTTTTATTTTTTTATTTTTTTTTCCCCTGACGCGGTGAAAATGGCACCGCATTCCAGCTACTGCTGGTGCGGACTTCAGCCGCTGGATCCTGTTGTGTCTTCATTTACTAGATGAAAGCTCGGCTGAGTCCCTGAATTTCTTCCCCGTGTAGAGGTTTACGGGCTGATCAAAATGTCCTTCACCTTCCCTTCGAGACGCCAAGCAGCCCCACCGCCGCCGGCTTCCCGGGCTCTCCACGCCCTCACGGCATCCCTCTGCCTCTTTCCCGACTCCTCTCCGATATTTCAGTATCTCTTTGGAGCTACCGGAGCCTGTGTTACACGCGAAAGCGGGCTCACCAGTGCCACACACCGAGGCAGTACCGCCAGCCTGCTCTGCCTCCAATTTCCCCTGCAAAGACGGGGAATCCTCCTCCTTCGCGCTGCTCTCCCTGTCCCTGTCCCCCGGTCCGTCCGTGTGACACCGCTCCGCCGAGGGCACGGCTGGAGCCGGTGCCCGGTAGCACGGCGGGGCGGGGAGAGCGGCTGTAAGCGGTGGCCCTTGCCCCGGGGGTTTGTGTTTGGACTTCTCCAGGCAGGCTGCTCCCCGCAGAGGGATGGATGCGGGTACAGAGCCATCCCTGAGCGCAAACCCCGCACCGGTGCTGGCGGGGGAGCAGCTCCTGGCCGGGACCCCCGCCCCCCCCGAGCAGCCCTTGGCTCCTCCTGCCCGTGGTCCCTCTCCAGGAGAAGGAGAGGGGGGTACGTTGGGAGCCCACCCCTCACCGCCGCGGGGGAACCTCCCGTGGCCCCCGCAGGATGGCTCAGCCCCGCAACCCCGCACCAAACGGCTGCCGGGCTGGTTCTCCGCAACAACCCTCCGGTTATCGCATCCTTTTGTGCTTCAGCATCTCGCAGGAGGCAGTCCCAGACCCTCCTCCATGGATTCCCAGTGCCTTGGAAAACCAGCTCGCCCGGAGCCGAGCCCAAAGCCCGGCTGCCCGCTCTCCCCAGCCGCGTCCCCGGGGTGCCGTTAGTTACGGCCTCCCCCTGCCGCCTCCCACCTCGGCGTTGCGCTCGCCGGGCACACGGGGTGTTGCACCACGCAGCAAATTCCCAGTTACGGGGAATGGAGGTGCACAAGACAAAGATAAAAATTGCCTTTCCAGGGAAAGAAAAAAAAGAGTTAAGCCTGTTAGTCCGAAACCAGAAAAGACGATGCCACGGCCGAGACTTTTGTCACATACTCAGGCGAGAGATGGAAGGCATTCCTGTGATAATGCCCCTCTCTACTCAGCCGTTGCTGCTGAACCACAAATTGCTGCTTGCAGCACAAACTATGGAAATGCGATACGTTAGATTAGATGTCTTCTTGTTGGGTCTCCCTGCACTGCTAGGAGTGATTTCGGAGTCCTGAGAGTTAAAGCATCTTCAAGAAGCAGAGCATCAAACACTGGAAAGGTGGCTCTGCTTCAGGTTGCAGAGGTACAAAAATGAAAAAACATCAGGAAAGCAGATACCGTGGAGCGAGAGAAGAATTTGTCAAAGCGGAGAGGGACACCCAGGGAGGGCTCTTCCCACCTCGGGTTAAAAATGGCTCAGGGTCAGGTTGAGCCCTTAAACTCAAGATAAGGCATCATTCCAGCAGCCAGCCGGGGAGAGGCAAGGCACCTCTGGTGTCTGACCGCCACGGCGTCTTCTCTGCATAACCCACGACGAATCTCCCTGTGTTATCTCTTGCTGGTGACTTCATGTGCCAGAAGGACACGGGCGGAGGAAGGATGGTGGTGTCAGGGCTGGACCCGAGGCACGCCGAGGGCAGTGGCTGTAAGATACGTTCCTGATGTTAAAATGACAGCCTGGCTTGCACCGCACTGCAAATGGATGGGTACAGGCAGGGACAACGTTTCATCCTTCAGTTTTCAAGCCATGTGGAATTACTAACATATGTGAAAATTAACATTTACTAGCATATGTGAAAATTACCATTTATTTTGTGCTTTGAGATGCTTCGGTGGCTCCCTGATACCGAACAAACCTTCCCTCTCCAAAGCTTGTACTTGGTGTTTAAAAGAACCTGACGCTTCTTTATTTTTATAATTTTTTTGAACCAAAATATAGATGATTTGTTTTCTCAGGTCCCTGCGACCGTGAGCTCGGAGCAGCTCCCCGAAGAGTGACTTGCGGAGCGCATCCCCCAGCACGGCACCGCGGTGGGAGCGGGCGCGCTCCCCTCGGCAGGCAGATGGAGAGATACCAGCGCCGAGCCCCAGAACTCCAGTACCAAAGGGGGGACCCCCCCCAAACCCCCATCATCTGAAATCACCGTGCCCAGGCTCACACAAAGGGCATTTGCAAGCTTTCCTCGCTGCTCCCCCCCCGGCAGCGGGGCCAGCCCGGGGAGCGCTGCCCGCCGCTGCCCGCCCCTGCCCGCCGCTGCCCGCCCCGCCCGGCGCAGCCTCACCCGCCCCCACCGCACAAGTTCTCCGGTGCAGTTTTGCCTTCCCCTTTCCCAGCATGCCTTTTGGAGGGGGGGGTTAACCCTTGCCGCATGGCAGAGCCCACGCCTGCAGCCCAGCGTGGCCATTTTAGCCCGCAGACTCGCTTGCCCGCCCCGCTGAGGGCAGCTCCGCTCGCTGCCCCCCCCGGCTGTTCGCCCTCCAGCCCCAGGGCCAGCTTCTTACTCTCTAAAGCGGCCAAGGACAGATCCTGCCCCAGGGTTGGCGTGGCGATGCCCACGCAGGGTGACATGGCACCGCCAAGCATCACCGTGGCCAGGCTGGACCAGCCTGGTCCCACCTGGCCATCCGCGAGCTGGTGCTGGCCCCCCGCGCTCGCCTGGCCACCGCCGGCACCGGGCAGGAGGGAAATATTGAGTCCGAATTTCCACCCTGGCCTCTGCTGCTCACAGCTCTCACAGCAGCTCGTGGTCGGCAATTTTCCATCTTTAGCTTCAGCCGAGAGGGAGCTTTTGAAGTTTGAGTCATCCCGGTTTTCCTATTCTTGCACTTCACAAGCGAAAGCAATACAGTCCCCACGCCGCGCATCAGCGAGAGGGGAAAGGGGCAAACCTGAGTGCCCCAGGGCCCTCCTCCAGGCAAAACCCCGGGCAGGGGCAGGTTGATCCCTCTGGAAAATCTGGGCTGCGGCTCATTTCACGGCTGTTACCAGACACCACCGTTCCTCGTGTTGTACATCCCGGTCTCGTCCCCACTGCAGATGAAGATGGAGCTTCCAGTGGCTTTTTAGGAGACTGGGAGATGGGGCTTTACGTTGGCACAACAAGAATTTCTGCTCAGCACAGTCCAACATTAAACACATGTTTGTTAAAGCTCCCATCAGCTCAGACCCTCCATTCAGGCTACCCACTAATGCATTTTATAATAATATCTAAGTCTTTCAAATTTATTTTCTCTATCTGTAGGACTTGTCTGCCCTGGCTGCTACAGCACAACAGCAATATCTCCTGAAGGTTTAGGTTATTCCCTTTCTCACCTCCAACTAAGGACTTCTGACTGAAGCACACCTATACCACAGAAGTTGCGTCCACACTCAGGCCATGGCAATGTATAAAGCCCCTGGACAATGGGAACGTGGCCGTGCCCCCCTTCCCAGTGCCTCCCTGGGACAGAGAGCCTGCAACACTGGCTGAGCTCCACCTCAGCGACTTGGCTGGGTCGGACTCTGTCATCCCAACTGGTGCCAGCACCGGCCCTTGCAAAAGGGTCCTGGTGTTTGACGGAGATCCTGGAGGGTCTGGCAGTTGGTGATTAAGTTTCCTTCTCTCCCCACCCTTAAACCCCACGGGCCTGCTATCAGCAGGGTCGGCCAGGGACGGCACACGGCCCGGCGTGCCGAAGTCACGACTCCTGGGATTCAGGGTGCTTCCTGCCAGGCTGCGCTGCGTTACACAGCGTGTTTTATATGCCTGCTCGTTCGATAAAAATAAATCTTCATGTTTGCAGTTTGCTTTAAACTACATCAAGGTGTCAGCTGAACTGACGGCTCCCTCTGAGAAACGACTTCAGTAGGTGCCGGCAAATTGCTCCCGGGTGAGCCTGGGATCTCGCCCTGCGATGGGAGAGCCTGGCAGGTCCCAGCCTGGGGGAGGGAGACCCCGGCCGCCTTCAGCCCCCGCCGGCGCCTGCCCCAAACTTTCATCGTTACAGAGACCCCTGTTTCTCTCCCATTCGCACCCAAAGGTCCGTCATGCAGTAACACCCCTTCGATGCCCACGAGACTCCACGTGCCGGCACAGACCCCGGGACGGCTCCTACAAGCAGCTACACCGCCACGACCCTCTCTCTTTCCCGTCCCCCCCCCAGCTGGCTGCACAGCGCCCGGCCGCAGCCACCACGGCCCCTCTCCATCCCATCCAACCCCGTCCCCCTCCCCTGTCACTCCCCGCAGCAATCAGGGGGTCCCTCCCTGGGATCGCAGTGAGGGGGCCCAGGAGCTCAGCCCCCATCTCCTCCATCCAAGGTCTTGCTCACATGACTGTACTTCCTCGCCGCACTGACGCTGCCCGAGGCCGGGCTACGCTGCAGAGCCATGTTTGGGTCAGATATCGCTGGGGGCAGCCGCCTCGTGAACACGTGAGCTGCTTCCTTTTGCTTTTAACGGGATTGTCCCCAGCTCAGGGTGCAGGCAGGAGCTTTCCCGCATGCAGGGAACCCTCCGGAGCCGTTTGCCGAGGCTCTGGGAGTGCCCGGAGATGCTCCAGGCTGTGCCCGGCACTGTGGAGCCTTTTTCCTCTTCTGGTGCAAACGTAAACAGAGCAGTGTCCTTGCGGTCGTCTCCTCCCGACACAGATCTCGCATGAATCTGGGCTGAATCCAAATGATCTTATCTGAGGAAGAGACTGAGGATTTCCTACCGCCAGGCATTTTCGACTGTTCAAACCCGAGGCGGCCCCGTGGGATGGGGGAGGCGAGGGGGCTCGGGGATGGGGCAGAACGGGGGGAAGCCCCCTCGCCGTCCCCCTCGCCCAGCTGCCCCGGTTTGGCGGCGGGGGCTGCACCCTGGCCTCGCCCTCCCGCAGCCGCTCTCCCCGACAGAGGGACACCAGCCCCATGGAAAATCCAGCAAAACACCTCAGCGGCAGGCCTCTGCTGCTGGCCCAGTCCCACTGGATACAGGTTTAGTTAAAACGGTTTATAGCAGCCAACACGTGCACGGCCGAGCTGCAGAGCCCCCGCCGTGCGCAAGGAGACGAGCCTGGAAAAATGCAGCCTGAACAGTGGGCTTCCCCCCTCCAACGTGACCATGAATGCTTTACCTTGTTGCTGGCTTCTCCAACGGGGGAGAGGTGCTGAGGCCACCACGTTCAGCAAAGTCACACAGTCAGCTCCTGACATCGCCCAGCGAAATGAGAGAAAATAAAGGAAAAACCCCACAAAATGCATGCAATGACTGCCTGAAGGAGCTGTCCCCACTCACGTATGAGCAAAAACACCGACTGCCTCGAATGCCTGGGAAATCCTCCACTTCCCACCACATACGGCCCCTTACACCTTCTGCCTTTCTCTAGGGGAGAGCTCCTCTCACATTCCCAGTCTGGACCTGGAAGTCTCCCAGTCCCCACGAGGCTGTTTCTTATTCTGATTAAAAGACTTCAGCTCCGCGTTGTGTGTTTATTTAACATCCTTCTCCTTAACAGCATCCCCACCCCAGAGATGCAACCTCTTCTACACCACCATGGAGCCCACCCTGCCGGCTGCCCTGTGGCCGTTGCCTGGGGACGGTGTTGCCGTCACCTCCCGTGGGGCAGGGACCGCACCAACGCCTGCTGAAACTGCCCAGGGCCACGGCAATCGCTGGCAGCTCAGCGAGGGAGGGCCGGCGGCTGGATCCAACCCCCAGTGCTGGTACAGACACTGGTACCGCCACAGATGAGGAGGGGAGAACCTGAAAACAGCTTTACAGCACAAATTTGCAGTCCCTCCTCTCACTACGGCCATGTATAGATGGATGCATCAGACCCTTTCAGAAGAGCTAAAATACGAACACAAATTCTCCTTTTAAATCAGCAAATGTTTGTCTGGAATAAATCCAAACCAAGCAGAGGTTAACGCATTCCTGGGAAATACATTAAATGTAGCGCACACCAGTCTTCCTAATGGAGCGTGGTGACGCTCCATCTCGTCCTGGATCACTTTGATAACCATTGGAAGTCATAGTGGACTTCACATTAATTTTCTCAGTAACAGGCATTTAGGTTCGATGCACTTAATATGGACAGAGAGCGGTATGAATAAGTAATTCATATCCTAAACGCTTACTCTTTCCCAGCCAATTGGCACAAAGCAAGGGGAGGGTGTATCTTTTAAACCAGTAACTCCTTATCACACCTTTCACTGCACAGGAAGCTGCTGGAGTTGTGATAAACATGATCAAACTATTAAACTAAGAAATATCTGGCGATGTGGTTTCCGGGAAATGGTGCCTCAAACAAACCACAGCTACTGCCAGCAGAGACAATATTTTAGGTGCTTCTACGGCTCATGGAGCGGCGGTGGGAGTAGGGAAAGGAAGCTCAGCAAGCACACACTCAGAGGAACATTGTTTCCTTAAAAACGGGCAACACAATACAATCCATTTTTAAAAATGATAATGAGCTAAGCTCGCTGTAAACCTGCAAGCAGCTATTAATTGCCCAGAGTCTCACACACCTACGGACTAGAGAAGGAAGCTGCTGACCTGGCTCACGACAGCAGCAGCGATGCTCAGGCTTTGGCCAGGAGCCTGCAAGCCCACGTTTAAAAGACACATCCTACGATCTGTGAGAAACCCTGTTGGTTTCATCTACCTTTGTCTGGCTAAAGAAAAAGTTCTCCTTTTGCAGACACCCTGGCCCAGAGCGAGCCCGCCTGCCCAGCCCCGCTCCTGGACTGGCTCCTGCCGCTGTCTGTCGAGCGGCACTTCCCCTTTCATAAATCACATTTTGCATTCTGAGCATGCGTCTCCTCTTCCATGCCATTTTTGTCTTCAGATAACCATTAGCTTAATTAATCAAGGGAAATGCATCATTTCTGATTGTCTGCTCTGCCAGCTAAGGCTGGGACAGCAGGGAAACGCTTCCCACCAAACCATCCCTGGGCATCCCCTCGGCACGGACTGGGGTTCACCTGCCCCCAACACCTGCGCTCCAGCACCCTCGGCCGCCGCCGCCTCCGCCCATCACTTGCACAGCCCCGGTGACACGTAGAGTTGATTAAAACCCTCTTAAGATTCAGCGCAGCTAACAGGCAAAATGTTGATTTTAATCACACCTATTTGCACTGCTCTCCGTGCACGTACAATCAGATTTTGGGGTCTCCATGCAGGCAAGTGAGAATCACAGGCACTAAACATATTGCACGAGTTTCCGTTGACTTTGGAGCATCAACTGAAACAAGAGATGAGCCGAGCTGTCAGTATTGACCTCATCCACACTGAGAAATTTAACCAAATAGCTGCGATGGAGCAACCTTTCTGGTGTAAGCCATTCCCACCGCCGCACGAGCACGCCGAGTAGCATTCCTGAGCTACACCAGACCAAAACCAACGTCTGCGACAACAGTGCCCACAGTTGAGATTCTTCCACTTGGATACAAGTCTCCATGCTGTCCCAGCTGAGAAAATGGCACCCACACGCTCAATGGTTGCTTTTCCTCCAATTTAACCCAAGCTGCCTCGCAAAAGCGCTCGGGCTCTGGCACGAGAACATCTGTAGGCATCACTTAGGCTGACGCAGCTCATGCAGCGGTTCCCACTGCCAACAAGCCCCGGCAGATGCCACCTGGCTGGATGCTGCCCCACCTTGCTGCGGATGCCACATAATCCTCAGGATTTAAAAAAGAAGAGTTGCCAAGCTGACTTTTGACTTTATTTAAATAAAATGAAGCCTGGAAAGACTAGGTGGCTCAGAAGTGGGCAGCACAAGACAGAGGGGTTTATTTTTGCTTTGGGAACAGCACCGCCCGGACAGACACACGCCGTGCCACAGCAGGACCCAGGGGCTGAGCCCGCAGGGTGCTACCCATGCCCTGGGCTCTCGCACACAGCAGGGGCAACTCACCCACGTCTCCAGGGAGCTTACCCAAACCAATTAATTCTGCTTCTCGCAAGCTTGAGGCTCTTGTCCATACACATTCATGTGCCATCAACAACAGTATTTCAACTAAGATCCCCGAAAGAGAAATCAGCTTCAAGCAAAAGCCCAAGACGAGAAAGGCTGGCAACTGAGCCACTTTGGCAAGCACGAGATTCAGAGGGCAGTTACCGTATGAGCACTCGACTCTGCTTGGGAAGGTTACAGGGAATCCCGGGGGCAGCGGGGACTGAGCGCCGTTATCTCAGCCACGTGCAGACAGGCTCCACACTGCCAGGTTGGCTCACCTTCATGTGAGCCATTTTGTAAAGAATTAGCCCCGCGCTGTATTTTCAGTGGACTCCAGCAATTATTAATCTAGCTCAGAGATGTCTGCAGGCTTATTTGTGGAATTTGGACCATATTCCTTTCTGAAGAAGTTAAACTCCTCGTCTAACGGCACTGAGCTGGCAGCGTCAGGCTGAGAACTAGCAATCACCCATCCATTGGGGCCACCTTCCCAGAAACCTTCCAGATTTCCCATCGCGGACCTCGCGCAGCCCGTTTTGCTTTGGAGAAGCACAGCCCTGCCTCGACACTGCGGGGAAACACCGAGCCACCGGCTCCTACGGCCTCGCCGCCCGCCTGGGCAGCACCAGGAGAAAACGGGGTGCCCTTACACTGCGGGCAGCACGCTCTCGTCTGCGCTTTTGGGGAAAAGCCAGAACTACATTCGATCTGTTGCACCTCGGAGCCGATTTTAACCTGCAAGCACCTGCTCCGGAGCACCGCAGCCACAGCCTGCCCGCACAGGGACGCTTGCTGTGCCAGCCATAGGCAGTTAACAAATGCACTCCGAATCCTGGTAGTTTTTGTAAAGGTTTATAGTCCTTTGCAATGATTGCATGATACATTTCTTCCCCCGTGACACAGCCCTCGGACCAGGAAGCGCCGCTGGCAGCTCGCGCTCCACCTCCCAGCAGCTGGGCTTTGCAATCCGATCTACACTAGCTGCAGAACATCAAATGCACTTTCAACATCTCCATTTAATATTTACATTCAAGCAATTAATAATTGGAAGCTTATAGTTTAGACATTTCTAATAGCAGCAATTTCTATAATAGCTTGTTTAGCTTTAGATAACGATTTTTTTTTTTTTTGCACATAGAAACACCACATGTGTACAGTATCAAAAAATATATACCGGGGATGGTCCTGCGGGTCGTAAGGAGGGCAAGGGGACGAGACTAACAAATGCTGAATGGTTAAAAAGGAGAACAGAAAATATTCGTTTGATATAGTTTATAAGGTGATCTAGGGACTCCATAAATCTAGGCTTTATATTTCATTATATAAATACCTACAAATAAATATATTAGCGTGGCCAGAGAGCGACCAGCTTTCAGCTCAAACAATACATTTCAATAACACCACGTACAAACGGGAGCAAGAATCACTCGACAAGTTAGCACTGTTAAAATATAATACTATAACTCTGAGTAACTGGCGGGCCCCATCCTCGCCTGTCCCAGCGCCCGCAGGTCCCGGGGCAGCCCCCGACCGCGGGGCGGGAGCAGCGGCGAGGACACCCCGCGTGGCAGGGACGGCTGCCATGCCCAGCCCTGCCCCGGCGTCCCCTCGGCGGAGACGGCAGGCTTGGCCGCCGCGGCACGGGCAGGGGGCACGCAGGCTCCGGGGAAGGGGCACCAGTACCTTAGAGGGAGGCTGTGGGGCTGGCAGCCCCAGGACGGGCAGGCAGCTCCCACAGGGAGCAGCCGCCATCCCACCTCACACCGTCACGTACTCCTTGAAGGTCACGGTCAGGCAGTTTGCGGTCACGTCTGTGATAATTATATTCCCAAAGAAGGGCTTGAATTCCTGCAGGGACTCGGCCTCCTCCTCCTCCTCCTCTGCGGCCTCCTGGGGCTGTGGAGGCTCTGTGGCCGGTTTCTCGGCCGGCGCTGGTGGCACCTCCGGCTTCACCTGCGCCAAGGCCAGCTCGCCCTCCGCCCGCGGTTTCACGCAGCGCAAGTCTATGGGCTCGTCCAGGTCCGAATCCAGCAGGATGACCTCCGGCTGGGCGGGGGCGGGCGGCTCCGGCCGCTCCGGGGCCGGGGGACTGAGGCAGGTGGGGGCACTGATGCTGCGGGAGGTCAGGCGCTTCTTGCCCGGCTCCCGCTCCGCCTGCGGCTCCGACAGGCAGCGCTTCCGCGAGCTGGGGCTGGAGAGGTTCAGTCCCATGGAGGAAGGGCTGTGCTCGCAGACGGGACTCAGGGACCAGGGCACGAGGTCCGGCTTGGTGGTGAGCTGCAGAGGCTGCTCCGCCGGAGGAAGGGGCAGCTCCTTGGCCAGGGGAGTCTTTCGGGGACTTTCCTCGAGCTCTGCGGGGGGCTGCCAACCCTCGCCCTCTGCTTTGCTCAGGGCATTGCTGCCCACCACCCTCTCCTCCCCTGGCTTCCTCCAAGCCTCCAGCTTCTCCTCCCCACCCTTCTTAGGAGTCCTCTCCTCCGCAGCCCGCTTCCGGGGCGGCTCCCCGGACTTGATCTTCACCGCCTGCATCCCGTTCTCCATGTACTTGCTCATGACGATCACAATGCGCCCGTTCTTGTTTTTGTTCTTGACGATCTTCATCTTGCCCCCGAGGCCATTGCTGGCCACCCTGTCCCTGGGGGGAGGCCCAGTACCACTGGACAGGTTCTTCTCAGCCCCGCTCTTGCTCTCTGCAGCGAGGTTCTTGACCGGGCCCAGAAGGTTTTTGGCCGGGCCATGAGCCCACTTGTCCGGGTGGGCGACCAGGGGGCTCTTGTTACTGTCCAAGCAGGCCTGGCTCTGCGGCTCCTTGCTGCTGGGCTGGTAATGGGGCTCGTACATCTTGGGGTCCGGCTGGTAGTGGTGGTGCTTCTTGCTGTTCAGCTGGTAGTAATACTTCCCTTTGCTGTGGGACTGGTGCTTCATGCTGCTCTCCTTGCCGTTGGGCTGGTACTGGTGATGCTTCTTGCTGTTGAGTTCATACTGGTGCTGCTGGCTCTTGCCGGAGGAGCCGAGATCCAGCTTTGGCCTGTTGTCCACTGCAGGGTCCTGCAGCCCCGTGAGGATGTTCGAGCGTCGGGCAAAGGAGGGAAGCTGCAACACAAAGCCAGGGGCCGCGGTCAGATGGGGCCGGAGAAGGAGGTGCCGGTGCTCCGGCAGGTGCCGAAGGCTCTGGTGAAACCCCCACCCCTCCAGTGGCTCTCGTTACGGGACGCTGCATCACGGGGTGCCGTGTTCTCGAGCAGGCGGCCCCAGCCCACTCCAACGTACAGGCTGTGCATTGCTCCAGATTAATGAAGCAATGAAAAGAAGAAAAGCACCCTTCAATCAGCTGTCTGGGAACAGGGGCCAAGCAGGACCGCTGCTGCCGAGCTTGCGAGCAGCCTGCTAATGCCGCCCGGCCGCGGGCGCAGCGGGTCTGCCCTGCAGCCCGGAGGGGAAGGGGGGCTGGGACCGCCCGATGAGCTCAGCGCTGGGGCCTGGGGGTCCCCGGGGCATTGCGAGGCGCCCGGGCTGCGCACACGGCTCCTCAGCATGATGAAACCCGCTGAAAGCGGCTCCCTGGGGACGGGGCCGCGTTGCAAACAGGCTGCCTGGGAGGTGCGGGGCTGGGCTCCACCGCGCATTTACCTGCACGACCAGCGGCTTTGGCTTGGGCCCCCGCTTGCGGTATCCCATCAGCTGCTCCTGCCGCTCCCTGCGGGAACACAGAGTCACGGCGAGGCCCGAGCGGTGGCACGCAGACCCCTGGGGTGCACCCCACGCATGGCAGCTCCTGCGGTGCCAGTGACCCTACATGGGTGCAGCGAGCTGGTGCGAAGGGGTGGCGGGAGGGGAGCCGGGGCCCCGCAGGTGCGGAGCCGCAGGCCGGGGATCCTGCAAGGAGGCAGTGGGACGGGGGCACGGCCGACCCGCTGAGGCAGCAGGCGCCTGGCGAGGCGACTTCCCCGCTCCCGCCTCCCCCTGCTGCAGCGAGGGGCTGAAGTTTACAGTTTGCGCCAAAATACTACAGGAAATAAATGCACGGAAAGAGAGAAAAAAAAAAAAAAAGGGCAGAAAAAAAAAAAAAAGAAAAAGCCCGTCCAAGCGCAGCAGCAGCAGCAGCAGCGCCGCCTCCTCCACTCGCAGGCATCAAATCCCCGGGCAGGCAGGAGCGCAAGGCGCGGCGTGGGGGGAGCGCGGCGCGGGGGGGACCTTGAACCGGAGGCGTCGCCCGGCGGCCCCGCACCGCCCGCCCCGCCGGGGCCGCGCCCCCGAAGCCCGGGCCCGGGCCCGTCCCGCGCCCGCCCCTGCCGCGGCCCCCGGCTCCGTGACGCATCTGCAATTACCGAAAGGGGCTCGGGGAGCGGGTACCCGCCGCCCCTCCCGGTCCGTCTGTGTCCCCCCCCTCCCCGCTCACCTGTTCTGGAAGGCGATGAGCAGCCGGGGGTCCAGGATGTTCTCCTCCGGCTCCCACGTGTTATATCTTGCGAGAGGGGAGGAGAGCGGCCGTCAGCCGCGGGGCCCCGCCGGGAGGGGGGGGGCCGGGGTCCCGGGCAGGGGTGCCCCGCTGCCGGGCCGGAGCACCGGGGCCCGCCTGGGAAGGGGCGGCCGGGGCTCGGGTCCCGGGGGAGGGGGATGGGCGTTGGGGGGGGCGGCTACGGGGACGGAACTGTTTATTTAGCGCAGTTATTATTCCGGAGGAATTCTAAGCATGTCATGATGAAATTTTCCAAATCCCCATTCCCGGACCCAGGAAAAGCGGCCGCGGCGCGGAGAAGGGACCCGGCCACCGAGTGCGGAGCAGCGGCGCGGACCCCCCTCCCCCGCCGGCACTGTCATGCGAACCCCAAATACTCCGCAGCCCGCAGCGGCCGCCCTCGCCCCGCGGCCGGTGCCTCCGCCTCCGCGGGCGGCTCTCGGGGGCCGCCTGCCCGCCCGCCGCGGGCTGCGGGGCGGCGCGGGTTATTTTTGCGGTTATTCCCCCTTTCCCCCCCCCCACGCCCCCCCCCCTCCCCTCCCCTCCCGCTCGGTTCTGCAATATGGAGCCCGGCTCCCGAGGAGGGAAAGGGGGAAGGAGCCATTTTCTGGTGCACATCAGCCGCCGCCTGCCCGCCTCGCTCGGCTCCCGCCGCCGCCGCCGGGCCCCACCGCCGCTTCTCGCCGCCCGCCGCCCTGACCGGGGCCCATTCCCGGGGCGCCGAGCGCGGCGGAGCCCCGCCGCCGGGCCGGGCCGTCCCCTAGCCCCATCCCCATCCCCGTCCCCGTCCCCGCTCGGTACTCACTTGGGCGACCATCCCCTCCATTTCACCAGGTACTCGACTCTGCCCTGCGGAGCGCGGGAGGCAAAGACACGGCGTCAGCTGGACCCGCCGCCCGCCCGGCCGCCCCCCGCCGCCCCCCGCCCTCCTCACCTTTCGGATCCGCTTCTTCTCGATGCTCTCCACCGCGAAGACGTGCTCTCCCACCGCCGGCAGCTCCATGCTGCAGCCGGGAGGGGCCGGGCCGGCCCGGGCGTCCGCGGCCGCCGCTGCAAGCCGAGCTGGGCTCCGGCTCCGGCAGCTCCCGCCGCCGACCCGACAGACACTGAGCCCCGGCCGCCGCGGCACCGCAAACCCGTGCAAATCCCGGAGCGAGACGTCAGGGAGGCGGCGCCTCCCGGGCCCGGCTGCCCGTCAACGGCGGGGCCGGGGGATTGGCGCAGACCTGCCGGGGAGCGAGGCGGGGAGGGGGCGGGCGGGGGCCGGGCAGGAGCGGCGCGGCGGGGGGAGACGCGGGCAGCCCGGCCCCCGCCCCACGCGTGACTCAGCACGGCCCCCACGGGGCCGGCGGGGGGGCGGCAGAGCCCGCGGGGCAGGTGCGCGACCCGCCCGGGGGATGCGTGGGAGGGTCCGCACGGTACCGGCGGGGTCCCGGAGCGGGGGACGAGCCCCCCCGGGAGGGCTCCACGCCGCGCCACGTCGCGGGCTGCCCCGGGCCCTGACCCCGCACGGCCCCGGCCCGCCGCCTCCTCCCGTGGGGCCCGGCCCGCAGCGGGATGCGGGTGCGAGGGAGCGGCCCCGGCCCGGAGCAGCCCTCGCCCCGCTCCCGGGCCGGGCGCTGCGCTGCTCCGTGGGTCCCTGCGGCCGCGGGGAGCCCGGCCCAGGGGCACCCAGCGGTGGGGACACCCCCCCCCGCGTTGCAAGATGGCCGGAGCGGCCGGGGGAGCGGGCCCGGGGCAGGTGGCGGCGAGTTTCCCTCGCCCGGTGCCGGAAGCCGCAAACGGCGGCGGCGTGCGGGAGCGGCGGGGCGGCTGCGGAGAGCCCGGGGCGGGCGGCTCCGCGCCCTCGCTTCTCGTTCGAGCGGGCGAAGGGGAGCTCGCTGAGGCCCACGCGTGTCCGTGCCGAGCCGCGGGTTGCCAGCGGGGGACCTCCGAGCCCCTCCCCGCTCTGCTCCGGGAAACGTGGCGGTGCCGGAACGAAAGGAGACCTTCCCCCGGGCAGCTGGAGCCCTTCCCCGGGCAGGTGGAGCGGGGCCGGCCGCGCCAGCAGCCGGGCACCTTCCCGGTGCGAAGCCGCGGCGGCTCCGCGCAGCCCCTCGGCCTCCGCCGCTGCGGGAGCAGCGCCCCGACCACAGCATCCCGCGGGGCAGGGCGACGGGGGCCGCGGACACGCGTGGGGCTATTCCCGGGAAGGCGCTGCCGGCGGAGGGTGGTTCGGTGTGGAGCCCCCGGACCCTCCCGGGGGTCTCGGCTCCCGGGGCTGGCCGAGCTCGGTCGCCGCAGGTGCCGGGCCGCGCCCCCCGAGCCGCCGCCGGGGAAGGGGACGCCGCGGAGGGGAGCCGCGGCCGGACCGGAGCCACCGCGCCCGGTGCGCAGCGAGGCCGCCCCAGGGCCGGGGGTCCCGGCGCCGCCGCTCCCGCAGCCCCCGCCCGGGCTCTGCCGGCCCACGGACGGGGCGGCCGCTCCCCGCGGGGCCGGGACCCCCCGCCCCGTGGCCACGGTTGCCCGCGGGGCTCCCGGCAACTTTCGCCGGGGTGCGGGAGCGGCGGGGCTGAGCCCGAGCGGCCCCGGGGCGGCTCCTCTGCCGGGGGTCGGGCAGCAGCGCCCGGCCCCTCTCCAGCCCGTGGCAACCCCGCGGGCTCGCCCGGTTGCCATCTCCCCGGGCGGCAGCAGCCTGCGCCTTTGGGGGCCCTTCCCGGGCCCGGAGGTGCGGGGGCACCGGCGAGGCACGGCTGAATGTCACCGCTCCGGAGACCATAACAAAGACGCAGCCGCCACGATCGTAGAGCCGAGCCAATAAAAAGCAAACTGATATTACAATTTTGATTTCCCTGGAGGGCCGAAGGGGCTTAATGTAAGAATTATTATCCATTGTGAACAGCAGCCGAAAGAAAGCACAGACAGGAAGATTTAAATTTTTTTTTTTTTTAACTTAGTGGTTTTCCTAAGAAACATACATTCATTGAAATTTATGCCAGCAGAGTTTGTTAACCCTCCCCTTTGACATTTCAAGCTTCTCCTGTTGCCAGAGGAGACAAGCCGAGCACAAACCACTAATGCTTGCAATAAAACTAAATGCCCAGGGACGAGCACGATTTGGTGCAATTCCCCTCCAATCTGGGCAAGCTGCAGAGCGCGTCCAGCCCGCCGAGCCGCGGGCGCTCCGGGCCCAGCCCGGCCGGGAAGGCTTGGCTCTTCCCAGGACGCAGTCGGGAAGGCGAGATAAGGAGGGCAGGGGCTGGCTGGCTGCATATATATAAAATATATATATTTTTAAATGTGTGACCAGACATCCTTGGCATCTCTGTAGAACCTGCCACAGGAACAGTATGAGAGGCCATTGATGAAATATCATATTAAGAAAAAAAAAGTGAAAGCAACACTGAAAACCAATATTAAAAGCATTTTAATCATTGCCTGGCTCGTGGCTCCCGCCGCTCAGCACCAGCTCCCGTCCTGTAGGTTTCTGCAGGATGTTCATCTGCTTTCTGTTACCGGGCTGATTGCACATGATTCGCAGTAATGATTGTAATGGTGGTGATTTTCTCTCTCTTACCTTGCTCAGATAGCAGCAGTTCGTGAACTGATACATCTTTCCCTTTGTCAGTTCGAAAGAGGACACCTTATTTGAACCACATAAAATATCCTAAATAAGGAAAGCAGGAAATGTTTCCAACTGCTGCCTCTTCTTGACTGGTTGGGGCATATCACGGGGATGAGAAAAGCAAAAGGGTTTCCAACCAAAAGAAATGAGAGCCAACCGCTGCCTTTTAAAGCCAAGATAGCAGTTGTTCAATGCCATGCATTTTGTTTATGATTTGCCTGTTTATAAGGCAGGTACGAGGGGCAGATAGACATTCCGCGGGTGTTCTTCCCCTCTGCCACACACCTGGGCAAAAATTCGGATTCCTCTTTATCTGCAGAGCATCATCCGTAGGAGCACTGCTCCTTTCGGCAGGAGGACTCCGTCCCCGGCGGAGGGGCGAGGAGCGGGCAGACGAGGGAGCGTGGGGCTCCGGCCACCCCCTGTGTGCCTGTGCCATGGGCGGCCCCGCAAGGGCCCGATCCTGAGTGGGGGCTGCCGGGGTGCAGCTGTAAGACAAAACCTCTAACAGCCGGAGACAGATGGGCTTCCTGCAGGTGCTAGGAAGCGTACCAAGGCAATTTCCCCTCAAATACTTGCTGGCCACGTTCCCTCCTACTACCCAGAGCTGATGTCTGTCTAGGTTTATTCGTTTCATCATTATTTATTAAGTTCTTACCCCGGAGCCAGAGCCAGCTCTGTGGCAGTGCCTCACTTGGGTTGGGTTCTGCCTCTCCAAAACACAAGATGCTCCGCTTCCCCTCGCCTCTTACGCTGGTAGCTCCTGCAGACCTGCTGTATGTTTGCTATCAAGCAGCACTGATTACACATGCCATGATTTCTGATGTTGCTCATTAGTCTGTATCATTATTAGCAATTCAAACCAGCAATTCTTTTTTAGCTGTAATCCTCCAATTCCACCACAAAGACTCCAAGGCTGCAGTTTGGGTGCTCAGCTTTTCCTCCCATCTGCCCTGGCAGGGCCAACGGTTCCTCCCGGAGCCCAAACAGGCCGGGAGCACACCAGGCTAAGCACCAAATAATAACAGAAAGTTAATTCATGAATAGTTACAGCATCTCCTTCAAGGCCACTCTCGCAGGCGGCCAGGCACGGACTTTGCAACTCTCTTGCACGACAGCGTCCTTGGAAGGAGGGGGAGGGCACTGGCCCCATTCATTCCTACCTGGCCGCCCGCAGCCTTGGCCAGCTGGGCCCATGGATTTGCCCTTCTGCTTTTGTCAGCTCTGGCTTGCATTTGAAGTTGTGACCAGTCTGAAAACCGGATTACAATATAGCCCTTGCTGAGGTCAACACCATGCTGGAGAAAGACAAGAAAAACAATGAGTAGGTAGGCTTGGGAAAAAAACCAGCCAACACCCCACAAAAAACAAAACCCACCCACCCAATCAATAGGATGCCATGAGGTAAGATGCACACAATGAAACCCTGTTCCAGGTTGCCAAGGCAAATCTGTCAATAGAGTATTGAACAAGCAAATCTGACTTGCAATTATTGTCTCCTTCTAAATACAAGCTGCCCCTTTGCCTCGCAGTTCAAACCCAGTGCTGGTGCTGAGGAGCTCAGCGATTGCTGGCCAGGGCTGTTGCAAAACGGTGAAGGAAGAGTCAGCTCTGCTGGAAGCTGGGCTGGAATTTACTCCAACGCGCGCACTGAAAACCCCTGGAGCGTCCCCACCACCTTGGCTCCTGCAGCTGAAGTGACATGTGCCCTGCCCCCAGCGTAACAGGCTTTCTAAACCAGCAAAAACCCCTTTGCAACAAACTGTTTACTCCTCAAAGCTTTCAGTAAAGCATACAGGACCACAGAGCACACGAGAGTATTTTCAGACACCACTGCAGGAAGAAAACCAGTGCCCAGCATTTTGTAACGCTCAAGGAAAGCACCATAAAGAGTCCGAGCACTCAAGGCTGGGGCTGTCAGTGTGGAGCAAGCGTGGTGGCCTTAAAACCAAGCACAGGGGCAGGGTCTGGAGCTGCCACCACCCACCCAGAGGCAGCAGCAGTGGGAAAATCCAGAGGCAAAACCACCCTGAACTGGGTCATCACATGGAAATTTAAATGGCTGCGCAAGTGCGTTGCTGCGAGTGCACACGGGGCCACGTTCGGTGAATTCTCTTTTCTGGTGCTGCTTCCAGCACAAACCAGGAGAGGCTGTGTGCAAAATCCCCAAGAATGAGACGCTTGTCAGGAGTACACGGTGCGCTTGCACAGCAGTTTAACAAAGCACAATGCAGCCTGCTTTCGTGTGGCCGATGGAGGGGCTGAGACACTGAGTAGATGCGGCACCATTAGCCAGAGCAGTTGTTTTGGGGGCATGGCTGGGCTCCCCTCACCCCCGGAGCCCCCCTAAGAGGAAGGAGGCAACAACCCTGCTCTGCAGGCAGCACAAGCAGGGACGGTGGCACCGAACAGCAGGGTCCCAGGAGACTCCATCCCCTGGGGACTCAGGTGGGAACAGCCCCCCTTCCCCATGCCCCTTTTCCACTGCGCCTTCGCCCCCAGCCTCAAGCATGGGTGCCAGCGCAGGAGCCTCGGAGACCATCTGTCTTTAATCTTCTTAGAGTCAGGCAAGTCGGGAGAAATTCAGAGGAAAGAGGCACTGAAGTCCCTCTGTCTCTGGCTGTGACTCTCCTCCCATGGCACAGGGCTCAGCACCCACCTGGTGGGAGCAGGTCCCGCCTGCCCCATGTTCCCAGAGCAATGCAGACCGGACAGCGAGCACTGGGGAAGCATTCCCGCCCAGGGAGGTATCCCCTTGCCCGGTGGGAGCAGAGCAGGGCTGTGGGTCTGGGGCAGAGGGAGATGGGAATCCCTTCCCCTGCGCACCACAGGGAGCCCGGTGCACATCATCTGCCTCCTCCTGCCCTGCGCCCTCTCTGCTGTCCCCCTCGGCTCCGCGAGCAGCCCTGGAGAGGGCTGTACTCAGAGCTCTCTTCCTCCTCTTATCACTTAAGCTGATGCTGTTCCTTGGCAGCTGAGTGTAATTATGAGATTTTCTCCATCAGAAATGGGTCTGCGCATGTGTCTCCCGGCGAGGCTGCAATCCGCTGGTGGCAGCAGCGAGGAGCTGCTCAGCTGCCCAGCGAGTTGTGAAAGGATTGAGATGTTTTGTGCAAGCTTTTCCAATCTTCTCCATCCGCTGGAATCACAAAAACTTCCATCAAAAATAAACAGTGCCAACACGCTGCAAGCCCCAGACAGCTCAACTTTCAAGCCACTCCACAAAAATCAAACAAGAAGCTACTGGAGTCAGATTTAATTTTGGACACAAAAGCCCAAGTAAAATATATTGAACAAAAGTTCCTCTGCAATAAAAGCCGCACAGCGAACACTGGAGTCCCGCACACGGGCCAGGAGCCAGGATGGCTCTGGCTGGCCCAGGCACAACAGCCTGGAGGTGGCTCCGGGATTTCCTCTCCCCGCTCCAGGTAGATGGGTGCTACTCTGCCGCCTGCCCTGCACCCACTGTGGAGAGCGTGAGAAAGTCAGAGGCTCCAGGACGTCTTGCTGAGGAGAGCAGGTTGGGGTGGTGGTTTGGAAATGCCATCAACAGAGGCACTGGGAAGAAATTGTCCTCTGTGGCTTCCCAGGGCTTCCAGAGGGCTTTCCCCCCACCTGACTCTCCAACACACTCGAGAGGAGAGCAAGAAATTCCCTTTTTCTTAGGAGCCAGGCTGAGAAGCTGCAGCTCATTTCACACCAAAGGTGCAAGGACGAAAGCCTCCAGGCAGATACTTCCACCATCACAGCAAACAGAAGCCTGGCCTCCGATCGCGCTCTTTAATGAGCAAAACCACCAAACTACTCCTAAGAAAGTGAGTCAAAACACATACCTCCAGGAGGGTCCTGATCCCTTTCTAGGAAGGCAAGCTAAGATTTGTATCTAGTACAAACAAAGTCTTGACCAGGCAAAGGAGTCACTGGGCACAGGGGTTTGCCCCGTGCAGTCTGATGGCAGGATAAGGGCGGACGATGCAGCCACGCTGCCGGACGGTTAACCAGAGCTTCCAGGGAAGGATTTCAGCCGGAGCTTCTCGGGTAGCTCCAGCTCTGGATGGGCAGCCAGGGAGACAGCTTTGCTGGAAGGGCTGTGGTTCTGAAACACAAAAGCATTATCCTGACATTTCAGTTATCAAACTCAAAGAGGACTGGAGCAGCTCTACCTGAAGTTTCTTTTAAAAGCATCACCTTTCAGAGAACATTAAACACAGGGAAAAACAGTCCCCAAAACATCCTTGGGAGATAAACCACCACCTGAACCTCAGCAATAATACACACTGCTGGAACTGCCATGTGCAGCAAAACCTGATTCCCCCACCTCACCTGGGTGCATAGCCAGCTTGGTCTGCCTGTGCCCATGGGGATGCCAGTGCAGGGCTCCGCTCACCCCACACCGGGCTGCTCCTCTGACCCACGCGCTCATCCCCCAGGAACAGGGACAGGGGGACAGCCCCACGCCCGTTCCTCCCCACTGAGCCTCCAGGCACTCGGTGCCACCTCTCCCTCTTGGGCAGGAGCTGGGCTAAGCCCCAGGAGAAAGGGCTCCAGCTGGGCTTTCCAGGGTGCAGCAAGCCCAGCGCACCCAGAGGTGCAGCCTGGCTGCCTCGTCCCATGCACAAACTCTCCCAGCTCCCACCCACACAAGCAAATCTTCCTAGAAGGGACAAGCATCCATAAGGCCTTCCCCAGCTGCAGAGGAAGCTGAGCTGCTCATGCCAAGCTATTTAAGCACAGAGATTGATTGATTGATTGATTGATTGATTGATTGATTTGCTAAGATTACAGCTGAGGAGAATGTGCCTGCATCCAGGTGCTGCCATCAGCTGCCTGGGAAGTGCAGGGGGACTGGCCCCGTGGAGAGCTGCTCCCGGCATACGGGGCATGGGGAGGAGGGAGAGAAAGGGAAGCGGGGAAAGCTGCAGCCCTCTCATGCCAGGACCTGTGCTGTGGGAACCATGTGGGCTCCCAGCAGCAGAGCTTTTATCTCTGTGCTCTGCACTGTGCAGGGGTTCTGCTCCCACGGCCGCCCAGCAGCGTTTGTGCAGCACCCAGCTCTGCTGAGCCGCGGCTCCGGCTCTCACCCACTGCTGGGACCAGCTCCTCTGGCAGAGTGACTAGACACCATGTGGCACTGATCCAGACTGACACCCTGGCCTCCCCTCCCTGGGCAGTGTGGCGATGAGATCGGTAATTGCCCACAGACAGAAGTGATAATTACTGGTTTGGGCTGGGACAGCTCGGGGAGCTGCAGCAAGAGGAGCAGGCGAGGGCCTTGTCAGCACACGTCCTGCCTCACGGTCCAGGAATGGCACACGGCAGAGGCTGGCACACGGGCAAAGCACCGGTGGTCATGGCAAATTGGCTGGCCCTTCCCAAGCGTGGCAGAGCTGAGCCCTGGGCTGAGCTGCCGTGAGGACGGCGGAGGTGCTGACCGCCACCGCGCAGCCGGTGATGGGCACCTGCGGACTCTGCAGCTCCAGGGGCTGTGAAACACCTGGGGACCCTTTGGTGTCCCCAGGGCTGCAGGGTCCTGGCCAGTGGCACCGTGAGCTGTGGCTCCCACGGAGCAGCCAGCACGTGGCGATGTGGCTATGCAGCGAGTGGGTTCGATCTTGGGTCTCTCCTTACACGACTGGCTATGGGATCCTTCCTCCAGGCGCGCGGTTCCCTCAGGAGCGAGCTGGGAGCTGCTGGGATGGATCCAGCAGCCGTGCCATGGACGGGGAGACTCTGCAGCCACAACTCGACAGAGCGCTGCTGCGTGGGAGCGAGGGGCCGTGGCCCCTGCGCTTCTCCCCTCTGGCAGATCCATCGCTGGCGTCCGGTGGCCACAAAATGCAGCGTTTGACAGAGGCGTCTCGGTTTCGGAAGGGCGCTGCTGGTTCACGCCCGAGCAGCGAGGCCGGGGAGTCTCGCCTGCGTGCACGCCGCTGCTGTGTGCAGGCAGAGGGAGGAAGCGTGCGCGGCTCTGTGGTCAGGCAGTTTCCATCCTCCCTGCACCTGAGCCGAGGCAGCGGCGCAGCTCCCCAGCAGCCCTTCCCTCCGGCTGCCTGCCTCAAGGCTCCGGCCGGCTTCCTTCCGCCCGTGCTGCTCTGCGAGCATCGCCCCGGCAGGTTTAGCGGAGCCCATGGCTGATTGCAAGACGATTTCACCAACTCAGTGACTGCCCTGACACTTTATCCTCTCAGCAGATTACACCAAGTATTTCTGTTTTCAAAGGTTTCGGAAAGATTTACTGGGTGTGCTGTCCGCCCTCCGTGCGTTACACCGTCACCAGAGAGCTCTCTGCTATAAAGCTGCTTAGTCCAACTCAAGTTGAACTGCATTAAACCCATTAGGAAGCGCACACGCTTGCCTGGGGGTGGGAGCCCATCTGTATTTGCAGGGCAGGAACCCGGAGGGTCGATGGCCTCAATCCCCTCTCCCAAGGCAGCCGCGGGCCGTGCATCACGCGGCGTGGGGGTCTGCTCCGTGCCCCTGCTCCTGCCGACCTGCGGGGCTTCAGCACCCGCACCCAGTGCGGGTCACTGCTGCTGCAGAAAGCTCAGCCATGGGCCTGGATGCGATTTGCACAGCGCAGAAATTCCTTAAACCAAAAGGGTGATAATCTGCAAGTCCATTGCATGTGTGTAAAACAGGGCAGAGCAGGCGCTGGGCTCCCGGCCGGCCGCTGCCCCGGGGGCACTTGTTCACACCAGGTTCAGGCGACTGGAAAGAGCCACACAGGAGCTGGGTGCGCACTACTGGGGAGACGCAGACTGGTCGCTGACTGGTTAGACTGGCTCCTCCAACCTCTGCCCCTCCTTGGACTACTTGTATTTGGTTATGTAGAGCTGAGTATTTGCTAAGGGACTCAAATCGGACTCCTGGGATCCTGCACTGCTCCTGCCTGGTAGCGTGGTCCTGGCCCCGTAGTGACACTGTCTCTGCGGGCGCCAGTGCCTGATCCTCGGATGGTTTTTCATGCTGAATGTTCAGGTGAAGGCGTTGTAGGAAAGATTTTGCAATTCACACAGGGGATGGCTGGCAAAGCAGCACGGTGAGAGCAGGGTGCTCCCATCCAGAGTCCTGCAGTCTGAGAAACCCCCACATCAAGGACTTCTCTGGGCAGGGGAAACCTCTCCACTGAGGCCTCTCCCTTTGCTTATCACTCACTGGGATATTTTAAAGGGAATGATGTCTTCTCAGCAGAGGGATGGCAGCTCCATGGGAAGGCTGGGCCCCTCCGGGCACCATGTCCCCAGGATGAGCTGCCAGGATGGCACAAGCACAGAGTCTCACGAACTGGATGCGCTGTTTTCACCCGAGCAAGAATCATCCCGGGCTGGAGGAGAGGAGCCCAGCAGTGTCCGGGCAGCAGCGGGAGCGCTGTGAAAGGTGCCCAGCACCGGCCACCCTGCAGTGCTGAGGGTCACCCACGGGAAAACGGCAGCAAGCGATTTGGCTGTGGCAAGGGGAGACCTTGGCCCGTCCCGGGAGAGCAGTTAGTGGGCGAAGGGACAGAGCTGCCGTCCCTCAGAAGGATGGAGAGGTCCCTCCTTGCGCAAGGCTGAGCGGGGCCATGGCTGGGCTGGGGGCCGTTCCTTGGAAAGCTGCAGACCATCTCCCTTTTCACTTCCCCTTCTCTTGGGCGAGTGCATGTGCCCTGGGCAGCTATTTTTAGGCTGCCGCTCGCTGTCTGGTTTCCCCTGGGGATGCTGAGCAGGTTCTGGGAACTCCAGCTGTCTCTCGGGCAGCGCGAGAGATGCTTCGCTTCCTGGGCTCGCTCCTTTGCTCCTCAACACGTGCACCAGCTCTGCAGCTCTCCTGCCGCCGCCCTGGCACTGGAGACCCCCAGCACACCCCTCGCCAAGGCCGGCAGCGCCGGCGCTCCTGGGACGGGCAGGACAGCCTTGTCCAGGGAGGTGGGGGTTTGAACTTCAGCCCAAGTGCATTTCCCCGCTCCAGGGGTCTTCGAGATTTTGTACCTCGTGGTTGCTGCAATCTCTGGGGTGCACGTGAGGGTCTGCTCACCCACACTCGCACACCAGGGCTGGGTGAGTCTGGGACGGGGACACGCAGGGGACACCATTCAGGACAGCTCTCATTGCCATGTGTGCACACTTGCTCCGTGTCCCCAGCACCGTCCGAGGGCAGCCCACGCCCTGATGGATGTGGACGTGCCTGGGGAGCCACATGCCACGGACCCAAGGGAACACGGCGCTCCCTCCCGTCCCCCTCCGCACAGCCCATCACCCAGCGGCACCGGCTCCCGGCCTCCAGCTGAGCAGCAAAGCGGTTTTTAGGTTGACCACGGATCTTCACAGAGGAACTCGGTGCAACGGGGAGCTCCACCAGCCCAGTGGAAGAGATCGAGAGCTCTTGTTGGAAACATGCTCTTTGTTTCTAGTCACAACGTGGGCAATTTCAAGTTCCAGCTGCTGGATCTGTTTGGGTTTCCCTGCGATGGATGAAGGGGCTCCCCCAGCCCGGAGGAGCTCCCAGGTTGGCAGCGCAGGCTGCGGTCAGGGCTGCATCACTCCCCTGCTTGATCGCTTGCTGGGATAAACCCCTGGTACTGGACGCTCTGGGGGCTGAAACAGTCTCAGGCTTCCAGCAGCTGGGAAGAGTCAGGAAAATCCAAGAAAGGAGCCAAGCAAAGCGGCTTTGCCACTTTGACCAGCAAACAGCAGGGCCCTATGTGGGAGCACGGGGGGGACAGGCGAGTGGTAGCCCGGGGAAGGGCTGCGGTTTCAGCCTGGGTCTGGGGGCTTTGATGACTGTGATGATCCAGCCAGGCAGACGGGATCGCAGGGTGTGCGGACGACTGCAATGCTGATTCATGGAGCTCTGTCGTTAAAAACACAGCCACTGTCCTAGTCCCTGAGGATTTACTGCCCGCAGCCAGGAAACACAGCAAATGCAGCCTCCGCGCGTTGCTCACGCTGGAGGGGACGGCCGGGAGCCCAGGCACAACCTGGGGCTCAGTCCCAGACTCCCCCTTGCAGCAGCCTTGCCCAGCCGCCCCGCTCCCGCTCCCTTTTCTGCCCCGACGTCCACGCTGAGCCCACGCTGAACTTCCTGGGCCCCCGGCATGGACGGCACTGACCGGTGAGGTCTCACGTGTGTCCCAGCCTGTGATGAGCCGTGGTGGAGCCCGGGCTTGGCTCAAGCCTGGCTGGGTCTGAAACAGGGGTGAGGAGCTGCTGGTGGTGACAGGCAGCAAGTAGCAGGCAGGAGCCCGCTCTCGGAGGGTGACACCGTGGGGACGGTCGAGTCATTTGGTTTCTGACACACCCCGTGTCGCTCGGCGGGGCACACCCTTTCCTCCAACGGGGAGTCCAGCTCGCCCGGCCGCAGGCTCCCCACGAGCCCTACCTGGGTACCAGGCAGGAGGAGGGTTCCCAGGGCTGGCGGTGCCAGCCGTCCCCTCGTCTCTCTGCCCGCTGGCCACTCATTTCTCTGCAGTGCTGTGAGCAAAACCGGGGCTGTGTCTCTGCCCCGGCTTGGTGCAAGCCGTGCCGCGCTGGTCTGGGGCACGGCAGGGCTGCAGGGACCGTGCGGCTTGCGGGGGGACGGGGAGGTGCGAAGTGACACTGTGCACACCAGCAGACTGGCACAGCGTGGAGCATGAGGCAGGGATGCAGGGTTGTCCAAGGCAGGGATGGGGGCTGCGTGGGGCAGGGATGGGGGCTGCGAGGCGCAGAGGGACAGGGATGCAGAGCTGCAGGGTGCTTGGGGAACCTCCAGGTAAGCGGGGTGCTGCTGACACGGGGCACTTTGCTGCTCAACCCCAGCTCCCCGAGCTCGGCCGCCCAGGCTGGGCGTCCGTCCGGGGCAGCCCTCGGCGCCGTCAGGGCCAGCCCCAGGGAGGCTCCCAGCTCCTCTGTTCCCGCAGCCCATGTTTGGGCTGCGGCTGCAGCAGGGCCATAAAAGGCAGCGTGGGGAGGGCGCTGGCGCTGGGCCCGCTGCATCGGGGCCGCTGTGCTGGGGGCGTCCCGGGGAGCTGCCGCCGGGAATTGGGGCTGGGGCTGCTCCCAGGGCTGCGGGGCTGCCCTGCGGAGGGGATGCTCTGGGCCTCCCCCAGCCCGTTGCTGCCCTGCAGAACAGCATGTGCCCCGCTGGCCGTGGGAAAGGGCCAGGCAGCCCCTGTCCCCATGGGCAGGCCCCCACCCCAACACCCATGGATGCCCAGGGTGCTGGGGAGTGCATCCGGCTGGTCCTGCATAGGCACGGCCAGAGCCGCAGCCGTGACCCAGCTGGTCACAGAGCCCTGGGAAGGGGCTCGCTGACTTAGTCTCAAGTGCCCTCCCCAGGGCTGGGGAGCCAGGCCTGCTCTTGTCTAACATTGTCCTTCGCGGAGCAGCAGTGGCAGTCCATGGCACGGCGAGGGTGTTTGCAGCTGAGACTAACTCAGGAGGGGTCGCAGATGCCAAGACAGGGGAATCAGAGGGACCAGGAGAGACTGGCATGGGCTGAAAGCACAGAAACGAAATCCAGGCTGAAGCCACACGGCTAATCCATCCCTGGGGATGCTCGGGCTTGGGGGTGTCTCGAGGGGGAGATGATGGGACAGGAGTTGAGGCAGAAGAGAAGGAGCAGCAAGCTCGAGAGCTCATTACGCATCGGGGTGGCAGATATGGTGGTGGTGAAATCCATGCAAGTGTTTCAGCTGAACCGAGCTGAAACGTCCGATGTAGGACCTTCTGTAACACAAGCTGGGGACCAGAGCTCGGAGGTGTTCAGTGAGCTGAGGTCCAGCAGATGTGCAGTAAATGCAGTCAAACCAGCCAGATCCAGGGGCAATAATGGGGAAAAAAGAAGAAGCAGTGAGATTTTGGGGTGATGCAGGAGGACTCATTCCCTCTGGGGACTTGCTCCGGCTGACTCCAGGGATGTCCTTACCGGCAGGGACTGAAACACTGACCAAAGCCCAGAGAGAAGAGCAGAGATGGGCAGATAACAGTCCCATCACAGAATAGTGACTAATTTACGAGGAAAGCCTGAACGTGCCGCGGCGCTGCCGGCCGGCCAGGGTGGGGTGTGAGCCAGCCCGGAGGAATGCGAGGAAGATAAACATTGAGAAGGAAGGGCGATTCCCCAGGTATCGGGGTGGGCACCGCCGAGCAGCAGGGCAAAGCGTGAAGGCTGGAAAGCTGGGGCCGTGCACCAGGACGTGCTTCCAGCTGGCGAGGTGGACGGGGTGGGGGGAACTATCCCCAAATGGCATTTATTGGGGTCTTTTGAGTCGAGTTGGGCAAAGGCTGGAAGGCTGTGCTGGGCAGTGGCCGAGCAGGGCCGTGGCAGCAGCCCTGTCCTCCCGAGCCGTGCCCCGGCGCTCGGCTCAGGCCCCTGTCCCAACGCACCCAGCAGCTTCCTTGCTCCTGCTTCAGCTTGCAGGGGGGTTTGGCAGCGCAGGCGTGTAACGCTAAGCCCAGCTGCAGCCATTTTAGACCTGGCATTACACAAAGCAAAGTAAATCCCCACTAACGGCACCTGCCTGCACCCCACGTGCGGCTGCCACGGGGTCTGGGGGCTGCAGCCCCCGGGGCCGGCAGGCGCAGGTGAGACCGGCTGCCTGCGCCCGCTCAGCCCCCCTGTGCTACGGAGGACATGGGACTGATTCATCTCTTGCCTTGGCTTTTGCTTACGTACGCTCACACGGTTCGTTCCCCGCCTGAACGGCTAAATTAAGCCCAGTAACAATGGGCCATCGATTATCCCATTATATTTCCATCGGGCCTGACTTCACAGCTGGCTCCTGGAGGGGCGGCACACGTGGCCTTGGCAGGGGCTCGGAGCAAACAGCCCCTTCCTTGGTTCTGCTCTCCGGAGCTCTGAGCCCGATGTGCAGGCACCCCGGTAACACCAGGTCCATGTCCCCGCATCAGCCGCTGCCCCGTCCTCCGGCAGGGACGGCGTGGCAGAACCCATACGCCAGCAGCGATGCACCTCCATCCCCTCCCCGGAGGGCTCTCGGGGGCCATCCCAGCCCTGGCAAGCTTGAGGCTTGCTCCAGCCATTTGCACGGGCCTGGGGGCAGTGTCCTCTCTGCCCCCGCTTTCTGTAGGGCTGTATCCCCTCCCAGGTCCCCCTTCTCCCCTCCTTGCTTCCCCCTGGCCAGCCACAGCAGAAGCATTGCCTGCCTCTTCCTCTCATGTGTGTTGCCTGTGAAGCCCAGGCGAAGCCAAGTGATGGGGTCCTGCGGGTCCCCTCATCCCATCCCATCCCATCTCGTCCCATCCCATCCCATCCCATCCCGTCCCATCCCATCCCGTCCCATCCCATGCAGGGGAACAGCCACAAGAGCACCAGGTCTCGGCTGGCCATTTCTTCCTGTGTCACCAATTTCAGTTTTGCTTATTCTGAGTCTTTTTATTACCCAAACCGCTGACGAGTGATTTTTCAAGAACAGAAAGGTCAGCACGTGCAGTCCCTCATCGACTGCCCCACGGTGCCCATCCTCCTGGCAGGGCTCCGGCTCGGCTCTGCCCCACACCTCCGTGAAGCCTGTGAGCATCCAGCTGCCATGGAGCATCCTTCCAGCGGCAATTTGCAGGAGAAGGGCTGGGTCAGGCTGTGTTCGTGGCAGCAAGGAGAGGGCTGGGCACCCCGGGGTGGTCCTGGGTGACCCGGGCAGCGCCGTGTGGGGTTGGCAGCCCAGGGAGGGCCCCCAATCTGCTCCCTGCGTGGAGCTGTCTTGCCCACTCCCCATGTGCTGCTCCTGCTTGCGGGGGGAGCTCCAAAGCAGCCCAGTGGAGCGGTGACGGTGACGCTGCTGCATCTGTACAGGGATGCTTCGCCTGCAGATCTCCTACCTGCGTCAGCAGCTGAATTCCCTGGTCTCATTCCCGGCTCTGGCAGCTCCTTAACCCTTTCCTCCCAGCAGCTGTGCTGCGAGGAGGCACGGCTGAGCACACCGGCTTCTTGGAGCTTGCGTCACGGTGGCTGTGACCCTCTGGGTGCAGGCTGGCTGCGGCAGCTGGGCCTGACCCCCTTCCCACACACCTGCAGGAGGGGACACAGCATTTTCCAGCTTGGGGAAGCTGCTCCGCACCCTGCTTGGTGCCCCCAGCTCTCCTGCAGCCTTTGCGTGGCACCCCTTTCCCAGCCCGCTCCTGGCTGTACCGCATCCCTGCGCACCCTCGGCAAGCAGCCGGCGGTGCCGCCGTCCCGAGCCGGAGCTGGGCGCTGCCATGGTGCGGGGCTGCTCCGGGGGCCAGGACGCGCTCTCCCCGCTGGCCCCGATCCCTGAGGAGAGCCGGCAGCATGGTGGCTGCCGCTGCCCGAGCACCTTCCCAGCACTCACCGCTGCAGCGCCGGCGTTGGGGCAGATTTATCGCCTTGGCAGAAGGCCTAAAGGCCAGCTGGTGTTTGGGCTGTTTCCAGGGTTTTCAGTCACTGCTGGAAGTTTTTCAGTGCCCACCCTCCTGTGCAATATGTGGGAATTGGGTTTCTGGAGCCGGGACCCGGCTGCCGGAGTCGATTCGGGCTGGGCAGCCCTCCCGGCGGGTGCCCTTGCTCCCCGGCACGAGCAGTACCAGCGGCCTCTCTGCCTTCATCCGCAGCATGGGCTCTGCCTGGTGCCAAGGGCTCGGGGTCATGCAGGGGGTTGGGATCACTCTGCCGGGGTGTTTGCCGTGTCCCCACAACACCCGGGCTCTGGCAGGGCCCCCCGCGCCTCCCCTCCACCCTGGGGTGCAGCGAGCCAGAGGGGAAGGGTGGCTTGGTGCTCCCGGGAGGCTGCTGGGCTTTGGAGGGGACGATGGCTTTAGCATCCCCGGCGTGCCTCGAGGCGCGGGAGGAAGGAGCTGCGGAAATGCAAGTGGCTGCAGACCCGGCCAGCATCGCCGCTGCAGAGCCCCAAGCGTGCGGGCGGGCTGGGACAGGCTGTTTTGGGGCTTGTGAAGAGCATCGTGGTGGCCAAGGGACGGGATTCGAGGGCTGTGCCCACAGTGGGTTGTGGTCCCTGGGCAAAGTGGGGTCGATGGGGCTGGCAGCCAGCGGGGCCGAGCCTCGAGGGGAACGGACCCATTTGGAGCCTGGCCGCCGATACAGCCCAGGCTCCATGTTGGGCAAGGAGCCATGCGGTGATCTCCAGGTGTTTCAGCAATGCTGCTCTGCCTCCCTCCAGGAGCTGGGAAGAGCTGGAGGTATTGCAAGAGCAGAAGCCAGGGGAGGCCTGTTGTGTTTAAACACCAGCTCAGCACGCCGAAGAGCCAGCAGCTCCTCTGGGGCTCAGCCAGGGTGGGGAGGAGACCAGCGGCGAGAGCGGGCGCTCTGGGACGGCAGCGGGGCTCAGCGGGGCTCTTCCCAGTGCCGCTCCTGGTCGGTTGGTTTAGATTTTAGATTTTTAGACTATTTTTCTGTGTTGTATACACCTGTGAAAGGCATGATACAATCTCAGCTCAGTGCAGGCAGGACACAGCAAACCCCAGCCCCAGCCCTGCGCGTCACTGCGGGACGCGCTGACCTCTCCAACACCTGAAAGCACCTGAGAAACCTCTGGAGAGCAGAGGACTTCGGTGGCCGCCCACCGCCCAGCCACGGCGGCTGAGCCACCTCCCCAGCCGCCTCTGCCACCGCCAAGGTTAGTCAAACACCAGCCGCAGACAGAAGCAGCTTAACTTGTTTGTGGTTCCTGAAAGACAAACCCAAGCCAAACAACATCAAAAATCCCAGGAAGAGTCTGCAGGCTGCTCCTTCTGTGGGTCCCTGCTGCTGCTTTGCCACATGAAGCAGGAGCTTTGGCAGGGACTGAACTTGCAGTTGGCTGAATGCGGAGGACCTGGCGTATCCAGGCGTGGTGGAGGGTCAGGGGAAGCTGGAGAATCTCTTCCAGTCAGCAAAAAGCACCAATAAAAGTGCCAGCTGCCACCAGGTCCCTTTTACTGGATTGCCTGAGCTGTCCCCATGCTCACTCCGGTGTTTTTGGAGCACGCCTGGTGTCACTGGGTCAGCTGTGGGCCCCCAGAGACACGGACGGCTCCACGCGTCCAGGCGGGCTCCAGGCAGACCCGAGTCCCTTAATGGCAATTTTCCTTTGCCAAGAAGACCTCGCGCAAGGACAGGCGCTCGGTTAATTCTGCTTATAAAATGCACTTGTAGTAGAGTTGCTGTTTTCTCATTGGAGTGCACCTCCAACCCTCCGAGTCCAGCAAAACACAGGAGGGCATTTCGTGGTGCAGCCAGAGCAACAACGGGGTGCAGCCGGTCCAGGGTGAAAACAAATCCTAACCTGGGTGTTTGCGCTCACACGTCGTGGCCGCAGGGATGGCCCCGGGGACTTTGACAGGAGGATGCATTTTGATTTCGCTTTGGTTTTCTGTGTTTTGTACCCCTGCACTACGGCGTGGGTCTATTTATTTATTTATTTGCAGAGATGCCAGCCTGCTGAACAGAACAGAGTGAGCTTGCAAGGGGAAATAGAGGAAAAAAAACCACCCCCCTTTGATATTCCCTTCCCATGAGACTGGCTGGGGCTTTGTTTTAAAGGTGAGCTGCAGAACATCAGCTTAAATGACAGCAGCTTGCAGACAATGATGGGTTTGGAAACAAACCACCAAAGCCACGAGGGTGGGCAGGGATCCCCCTGCTTCCCAGGGACCGGGGGCTGAGCCCAGCCTCCCAAGAGAGGGAGAAGGGGCTGGACAGTCCCTGCCCTGGGGACGGCTTGTCCTGGTGCCACGGGGGAGAGCCTGGCGTAGCCCCTGCTTCCCTCCGCCAGCCCTGCTCCCCACGCCTGGCTGCTGCTGGAGAGAGAGCTCAAAGGCTTACACGGCCAAAATCCGCTCTCTGGACAAATTCTCCAGCACTGACTATTTCTATCAGCTGTATTTCCTTTATCAGTTTCAAGCATAACATTTAACTATCCCCGGGTTGAAGCACAAGGGTGGCATTTGGCCCCCCAGGACCAGTGAGGGATGTCACAGCGAAGCCGGTCCACGGCCCCAGCCCAGGAACCCAGCCCCGACAAGGAAAGCTTTAGCAAATGACCCAGGCGAGAGCTCGGTGCATTGAAGCATCTCGCCCCAAAGCCAAACCAGCCTGTTGGGTTCATTACCCAGCCTTGCTTCGTGACAACATTACCCAAATATTTTCTTATTAAAACCAGCAGCATCCAAACACACACCGCTCTCCGCCTGGCAGGTGAATGTGCTCGTACAAAACCGGGCTGGAGAAGCCTCTCCAAACTACGGGACCTTCAGATAGTTCTTAAAATAGAAAAGGGTGTCTAGCTCGCTGGGGGACGGTGGAGGAGCCCGGGGCTGAGCAACGTGGCACCCTGGGGTGCTCTGCCCCGCCGTGAGCCCCGGCTCTGCCCTGGCACCCACCGCAGCCGCTGCGGCACCCCCTCGCCCTGCGATGAACTGGCGTGGCCGGCTGGGGAGGGCAGTCGCTGTCCTGTAGACCTCGTGCTGCCAGAAAGGAGTCCTATGGGCACATCAAGGGGAATGGCTGTAGACAGGTTCAGCAGATCAAATCTTTTTAAACTGAAAATTTTGGCCTTTTTTTAACCTTTTTCAGGCTGGCCCTGTGGACATGAGCGGTCACGGAGCTCCTGCTGCACGCTTAGACACTAGATTTCAACAGTTAAGGTACCACACATACTACTTGAACACTGCAATTTCCAGACTACAACATCAAAATTGCCTAAAAATTGTTTTTTTTCGAAGGCAGAAACCCTATGAAATGTGAGGAAGAGCCCGATTCCCTGGCTGAACACCTCAGGGGATCATTCTTGCCCTCTGCTCAGCTCCTTCTGCCCCAGGTTAGCTCAGCCGGGGAGGGGGAGCCGCAGGCTGAGACCACCAATGCAACAGCGGCGATGGCCACCGGCTGCGGGGCGTGGGCAGAAGACAAGCTCTGAAAAGATCCTGCTTTTTTCTTAGAAAACTTCAGTCTGGGAAAAGCGAGCCAGGACTTCATGTGCCCACCGTGATGTGGGACACGGTAAAAAGCCCAGCTCGGCAGCAGGCACGGCCCGAAGGGAGGCCGGAGGCCAGAGCTCAGCTCTGTGACCTGGAGAGGTTTTGAAGCAGGGGAGCCCGGACCTTCACAGCAGAACTATTTTTCAAAGCCCTTTTTAAGCTTGAACTAAGAGAGAGTCGCCTTTCATAACGAGAAGAAGAAATGAACTCCATTCAAAGAGCAGTGATTTTTGGGTACTTGGATGATGTTGAAGCTTTTGGCTGAAGCGCAGACTGCAATAAAATTGGCCACAAAAATATTTAAGGAGCTTCCTCTAAATTTCCAGCCTTGCAGTTAGAGCAACCTGGTTCTGGAGCAGCCTACGGGGAGAGGGGAAAAGGGGGGACCCAGCAGCTTTTGGGGTGCCACTCAGTTTGGGGAAGGGCTGGGCACGGGGCTGAGCCACGCGCTGCTGGAGGAGGGCTTTCCCACCGGTGCTCCGGTGGCCCTGGGATGGCCAACACCAGCCCGGCCGCTCACGAGGGAGCTCCTCGTTGCAGAGTCACCGGCAGCCCCGCAGCAAGTCCAAGCCGGTGCCGCCGGCACGGCTCCCGCCGGCCTCTGCCGGGGACTCCCCCCAGCCTCAGCTTTTCTTCCCAGGTGTTGTGAAACTTCATCGTGCCTTTTGTTTCTAAATGTTTAAATGAGAGAAATAGACGGCATGCGGAGCCTTCCCCGCAGCGCTGAGCACAAGCAGGGCAGGGCCGGGCCAGCGCCCTGGAGCGAGATGTGACCATGAACTACAGCCAGCCAGACTGGTCTATTTTTATGACCCAAGCGGAGAGACATGGGCATTAATCAGCCAGCCCACGGGGGACAAGCTAAGTTGGGTTTTAAATTCTTTGGTGCCTGTAATAACTCAGGTGAGTCTCTTTGTTCTTGTGAACTGTAATTTTTCATTTGACAGACAGCGTCCCTTGAACACAACAGCCAAACAGCCATGTCCAAACACACCCCGTGCCCGGAGAGCGAGACCGAGCTAACCCAGCTGCCTCTTTGCTCCAGTTCACAGATGCAAATTGCCCCCCAGCGCAGGAGACTCCAGCAGCGGTTTGGCTGAACATCGCTGCTCCGCGCCCAGCGCCGCTCCGGGGGCCTTGGCCACTCAGTGCTTAATGCCGGGGACAAACGAAGCCGTTTCATCGATCCCTCCCGTGCGCCCACGCGCGGGGTGGCTGGCTGCCTCCTCCCGGCCCCGGGACGGTGCGGGGCAGCGCTCCCCTCTCCCCCCGTGCCCAACAGCAGCCCAGGCATCGCGGGATGGGACGTGGGCTGGCGTGGCCCAGTCCCCATCCCGGGAGGTGTCGGGCTGTGCGGCTCACACCGGTCTCCTTGGCTTTCCAGATGCAGGCGATCGGGTTCCCCGCTGGGATTACGAAGCGTAGTGTTACCGCTGCCAGGAGCGAGGACTCAGTTTTCTTTTTTTTCCTGCTCGCCCTGCTCCCCTTCCCCCCGGCACCAGGAGGCAGAAGGATGTGTCAGCTCAAGGCTGAGTCTAAAGAGGCTTATGCTGACTATTTACCTTTGCAAGGGTCTATTTTTGGCTGCTCAGCTGCAGCTAATTCAATGAACAGGGCAGCGATTCAGGAGAGAAGCCACATGAGGGTCATTGTTTCTCAGATCCACTTTACTACTTTGCAGGGGCCAGAAGCCTTGCTTCTTTTTTGTTCCTTGTTTGTTTTCAGATGGCAAAGAGCGTCACAAAGGAAAAGGGGATCTTGGGGACAGGTCAGAAGGACCTCGGAAACCCGCTGTCCTGTTCAATGCTTGACTTACTGCCTTTCTTTCGCTGCAGAGGAATCCCAAGGTTGCTCCTAACCTCACCCCAGCTGCTGCCAGAGGGCTCCAGGTTGGCTCCATGCACCCTCCTGTCCCCGCACCTTCCACCCAAAACAAGCTCGGAAGTTTGTGGATATCCAGTGTGAATTTAATAATGGCATTGGGAGTTAATGAACAGGCTGAGACTGGGATCAAGTCACCTGGGATGTGACAGCTGCTGGTAAACAGGGAACAGCCGCGTTATCAGCTCTATTTCTCCGACTATTGCGAAGTCGAGTTCAGCGTACGACAGGAGCTTGGGGAGCTCCTGATGGGCCACTGTCGTAGAAAGACACCTGAAATCTCCTGCTGGCAGTGGGACCCGTAGGGGACAGCAGGCACGGGGTAGCCGGCTGAGGGGCGGCAGGCACGCTGGGCCCGGCGATACTCTCCCACGCAGCTCAGCACCTCTTCAAAGTGAAAAACCAGCTTTTTCCACGTGCTGGAAAACCGCAGAGCAGTCTTTAAGTAAACAAATCCTCAGTGATTTCCACATTGCTGAATGACATTTTAATAGTGGAAAAATAATGCTAAAAATTATCTACTTCATCTCTTCCTATTGTCTTTTACTGGCTGGGAATGATTGCTGCAGCAAAACCAGCTCCGGATCTTCTGGTCGGTGTTTGCTGGTGCCTCCCAGCGCCCTGCAAGCAGCCGATGAGCCAAGGCGAGGCCTGCCCGCCCCGTGCCCAGCGCGCGGAGCCCGGCAGAGCTGCCCACGCGCCGGCCGCTCCTCGCGCAGCGCTCCCAGGGAGGCGCCCGGCTGCTTCGGCGCTGACAGATGAGCCGCGGTGGTGCGAAGGCATCGCGGCGATGCCCGTCCCGCGCGAGGAGGCAGGTGGCAGCAGGCGGTGCCTGGCTCCTGCTGTCCCCACGGGGAGCTGGCGCCTGCCCGCCTGCCACCAAGCCGCTCCGCAGGAAGATGCTTCTGGCGTTTTCTGACATGTGGTTTTCCTGACCCTAATTCAGCCACCGCCACTTAGAGCTTGCATCCAGATGAATACATCGAGCGCTGCCACACGTCCCCAGGCTGAAATCAGCAGAGCTTGGGGAGAGCAACGCAGACCCAGCACCCACCACGTCTCTGTACAGCTGCAAAAGGACCGGCTCAAGCTGTGGGGACGGCGTCTACCCAAGTGCTGTCCCCGACTATAAGGTACAGCGCCCAGCCTGTACAGCAATGTACCACACAAATGCCTCACACAAACTTTTATTATTCACTGAAACATCATAAATTTCGAAGAACTCCCTGCTTCACAGCAAAGCAGCCAGCAGCCCTTATGCGAGGTGTCACCTCTACAAGCCCAGCACGCACCTGCAGCCTCGGTACTTCTCGAAGCCGGGCTATTTTGGAGGTGCGCGATACTGCAGTAGGTTTCACCGTTGCTCTCATCAAGGGGAAGGTTTTCATCCTCTGAAGTAAAGGCACACAAATCAGGAGCCAAACTGTCCTTCTGTCACACAACAGCCACTCTTTGGCGTGGTGCCTGCATATGGTCAAGTCTTCTTCCCCTTATGAACGCAGCGTGGACTTGGTACGTGTTGGTTTCACACAAAGCATCCCAGTTGCCAGCCTCCCTTCCCAGCAGGCATGCAGCACGTGGGCTCCACAACAGGCTGTGGGTAAGACCTTGCAGCAAGATTTTGAGAGAAATCTGCTTGTCAGACGCAGGAACCCGCTGCAGCGCTACGCACGAGGATAGGGGGTTTTCCGCACGTGCTGCTAACAGGACAAACATGCCTGATTGATAGGCAAAGCTGAAAAGTGAGCACGGCCTTCGCACCCCACCAGACCAAGACGTGGCTGTATAAGAGGAGCAGTGTGGTTGAAGCGGGAGGGAGCGAGACAACCGGGAAAGGCTGCGAGACTTCATACGCCATGCAGAGGGATGCAGCAAAGCCGGCACAGCCCGCTGTCACCTTGTCTCCTTTTTCATTCTTACAAGGAAAGCATTCCCCCGGCTCTGTTTGGCACAAACGCTGGCTCAGGACACACCTTTGGATGCCACTGAATTCGGTAAGGACATTTGGCAACACGGCTGTGCTCAAGGCCCCAGCTCCACTTCCAGTTGGCAAATTTTATAGAAGACAAGAGAAGAAACATGCTGTCCTTTCAAAAATACTTCAAGGGAAACCTTTATCAGAGATAGAGCTCAGCAAAAATGACTGCAACAAACCAAGTTTCATTTTCACTTTGGGATGGGGAAGAGGGTGCACTACTGGCACCAGCTGAAGAGCCTACAGCCCACTCGGGGTGTATGTGCTACAGCCTACGGCAAAGACAGGTAAGGACAGTAAATACTCAGTAATTGAGAGGAGCCAAAGGAAACACATTGGGAAACACACTGGAAACAACAGACTTCCATAAACAAGTGTCTGAAGTCTGTAGTTGTCAGCATAAAGAAACAGCTTCGCTGTAATGTCGTGAAGAAGTAAACTTTGAAAAGTGTCTATGAAACCCTGACTACAGAAAAGCAGTGCTTTAAGACCTGTGGCTGTACACGTTCTGTACAAATGGAAAAAAAATCATGCCAGCCAGTATACCATATAAAAAAAGGCGAGAGACAAGACCTTTAGGTGACCAGTTCTTCCTCGCCAACAAAACAGACGCCTTCCCTGCAATCCCAATAGTCTGCAGTTTTATTTTTGGCAGATTATAATTAAAATGGTCTCTATGGCTTTAGAGAGAAGCCACTAAGCTGCACGTTTTGGTTGAAGCAGAGAGTGCGTGTGTGTGGTATGCTCTGGATGAAGGGACATCACAGAGAGAGGTCTTGCCACAGCTCTGCTCCTTCTCCTGACCCACAAACGCTGCTGGTTGTACTTGGCTCTCTTTAGTGTTCTCATTTCTCATCAGCAAGTAACAAAGTTCTGGTTGCTAACCAGTCCAATCCCAGAGGCAGAATAAAAAGTCCTTGTTAAGACCTAGAAAAGCTTCACATTTCTAACAAAATCAAATCCAAACACGTGCAAACACTGTTCCTGGTTTGATGCATTTTGTTCAGGTTCCACCACCAGTGCACTGGAATTTGCTTTCCCTGTAGAATGATTTCATTCCTCGTCCATTCTCCACCTTTCAGTCTTCTCAGGAGTCTTGACAAGCTATCCCTCCATTTTGGTCTTCAACATTTTTTCCTATGCACATCCTTCCTGCCCTTCCCTCTTCCGCTGTCACACCCTGTTCCTCTACAGCTATTTTCGGAAAGCAAAGACGTCCCGTGTTTTCAAGCCTCTCTTGCCTTCGCTTCCTGGTTTAGGAGAAGACACTTCTGCCAGTCCCCCATACGGGCAGCTCTCGGACTCCGGGTGATGGCCAGAGCACTCCACAGCGGGGATGAAGCCACTGTCCCACATTCCTGTCCCACACAGCTTGCACAGGTCATGCAGGCTGCAGGGGATGCGGGGTAACAGGTGGAACTGATAGAGCAGACTCCTCGCCTAGAGGGGAGAGAGAGACAAAGTCATTCACTCCTCACCAGAGGACAACATGGAGAGCAGAGGTAGCCTGTGGCCTCCTCTCCCATCCTCCTGTTTAGCTACCTCAGAAGAGTCAAAGCTTCAGCTAAGGGGCATCCCTCCTGAACACAAACCTGAAGGTTAAACGAGGCACTGGGGACGCTGCCAGGTCGCAGGAGCTGCCGCACGCTGCAGCACATCCCACGGCCTGCAGCCACTCCCAGCCCGAGATGGACTGGGGACCATGGCGCGAAGACAAACAGCTCTGTCTGCCGTTTCCCTGGGCGTGTGCAAGGGTTATCCCAACCATACCGTTACCTCCTAAGCCCCCTGCAACTACCTCTTATTTCTGCAAAACTTGTTTCCAGGCAAACAGCAGCATCCTACCCTCCCAGGCTCCAGACAAGCAGGGGGATACAGGAGATGCAGAAGATGAAGCATCAGTCCCTGATTTTCTCAATGCTCTGACTCATCTCCTGGACCTGAGACTCAGCCCACATCAGCACACAGGCATTTACCTTCCTGAGTACAAGTTCTCCGTTCATGTGCATAGCCAGGTTGCCGAAATGCAGCAGCATCTGGTCAGTGGCCAGCTGTTGTTCAATGACATCATCCCCATAAATCACCACGATGGCCACACAGATAAAGAGGTGGAAATAGTCAGTCTGCAATGAGAAAACAGTGGCTGCAGTACAGCAGGTGGAGGCAGAAGGCTGACTTAACCTCCCCGCCCTCCACAAGCATGTCCTTAGCAGAGATTTTGTGCTCCTTCCAGTTTTGCCTAGTGATATTCAGAAAGTGAGTTATTGGTGAATTCTGAATCACAGCTGAGTCAAAGTCTCTCTTGCCTTTAGAGCACGGGAGAAAGGTTTGGACCACAGCTTTCAAAGCAGACTAGTGATTTTTGGGAAGACATTTTCCAGCTGTGTAAGAGAAGTCTGAACTTCAGAACTGGATGTTCAGCACTTTTTGAAAAACCTCCTTTTGAAGCCTGGATACTCTCCAGTAGGAGAGGCAGCTGTCCATCCTCCTTGCTACACAGATAAACCTCTTTGATACTTACAGACCCTCTGTAACACCTACTTATTTTGGATACTTTGCTACTAAAAGCCTTTAAGGAAATTCTGCAACACTTGCTGAGACAGTGAGGATTCAGCAAAGGACACACTGCCGCCCAGTGAACACTGTACCCATCTCCAGCTCTCTAACCTGATAGTGAGCCCAGCACGCTTCCCACATGCGCAAAGCCTCAGCATCTGGAAATTCACGTTTAAAACAGAGGAGGATCCAACGGTGACAGAAAAGCATCTGCAGGCCATCCTCTCCCAAGGAAGAAAGGTGCTGGTAGAAGCGTGGGTGCATGAGCCGTAGCAGCTCTCGCAGGTACATCTGGAAAAGATGCTCTGAGCTGAGCCACCGCCTCGTGCACGAGGACTCGCGCCGCCCTCACCCGCCATCCCGGGGAGCCCCCCACCGCCTGCCAGAGCCGGGCTCCCACAGAGCTGGCCACGGTTCTCTTCTCTCGCAAAATGCTCCAGCTTTACGGGCTGTTTATTACAGCACAGCCAGGAGCACGCTTGGATCTATCGTTAAAGGCCAGAGCTCATAGGCCACAGCAGCTATTTCACAAGGAAGGATGGAGGGTGAAAATAAAATCCCATGACAGCTACATTGTGAAAAGAAAGAAGGGGTGAGATTCAGGCTGAGGAAAGCGGCTAGAGCCTTAAAAACTAGAGAAAAGAAAGGATATAGCTATCTCTGGCAATATTTCATTTCAGTAGAGGCCAAGCAATATGGAAGTGATTTTGGAAAGCCTGACTATTCAGGCACATTACAGTGCATAAATCTGTACATTAACTAACTGCACCTCACCAGCAGCCTCCCATGGGGTTTCTACCACAAGTTTACCACATTAAATTGGTGCCATCATGACCTGGACAGGATCGTTCAGGTTTAGAATGGGTTTTTCAGACCTGGACAGGATTGTTTAGTTTAGAATGGATTTTTCAAGATCTTAACCAGAAAACAACTGAGATTCATGTTAAAACCTAAAAAGTTCCCATTTTTAAACAAGTTCATCTTATTTTAAGAAACTCTATCAGATATATAAAGCTTTTCATTTGGAGATAATTTAAAAAATCTATTACAAATATTAAGACCTTAAAAAGAAACCCACAAAGAAGAGGGCTGCAGCTCAATCAACTCCTCTGCCTCATTCACACCAAATGACCCAGAATCAGGACAAAAACGAACCAGTGAATCTTCACTGCCTGAGAGAAGTGCAAAGACAAAGCAAGCAGCATCCTAAATACATTTGATCATAAAACATTCCTTGAATCAGCACTCTTTAGCGTAGCCAAGGTAACTTTACCCTGACAATTTATTGGCTATAAATGCCTCTGGAGTGCCCAAATCAGGCAGGAACAATTTTATCCATCAGGTATTTTGTGGCTTTGGAGTGTGATTCGGCATGCTGGAACCCAACAGCCCAGGTAACTGCTTTATGGCATTCTTCTAATTTGACTGGGGAGAGGAGAAGCTAAAGACAGGGCTAAAGGGAGCTCAGCATTCAGCCTCACCAGCTGTTTCTCCATATCCTCGTCCCGGGGTGAGCTGATGAAGATCGTGTTCTGCATCAATCCTACAAAGCACCAGAACGTATCCGACTCATCTAGGACCTCTGCCAGGAGTGGGGCAACCAGGTCGGACATCCCCTGGGAGTATCCAATTGTTGGGTTAAATACTGCATAGTTCAGCAAGATCCTCCTGGAGAAGAGATGCAAACGGAGAGGTGAGACACGGAGAGGGCACGTCACAGCTGAGCGCAGCGCCCTTTCCCTTCTACCCCAACTCCCACCGTACAGGCTGAGTCAGGCAAAGTGCAGAAGAGCAACGATCGCTCCTGCCATCTAAAAGATTAACTTGCAATTGCACCTGGAAGCTTGTGAACTTCGGAGCACCTGTACAGCATGTTGCACCCCACAGAATCGCTTTCCCTAAGAGAACTACATCTAGAAGCGTAACAAAGATACACTAACACTATACCTAACCGGAACTCTCGTTTTTTAGGATTACAACACTTTGCATCAATCCAGAGAGGCTCCTGGATGGACAAGAAGAGCTCTGAACAGCACGCAGCAGCCTAAGACAATGGATTTGAACAGAACTCCTTAGGCTCCTGTTTTCCAACTGCACTGGGAGCGGTGCAGTAGGAACAAGCAACACAGTTCATCTCAGGTACAAAACCACATGCCCCTACTGTAAGGTGCTTTAACACATACAGATAAACCCTGCTGCAAACATCAGTCTGGTGAAATAAACTCCAGGAGAAAGTTTTGCATACACAGACACCAAAATATAGAAAGAAAAAGAGAATTTAAAAAGACTAAGAGGACAGAAATGAAGAGCCCAGGGGAAAGGAGAGATGATGCCTACACATCCACGAGGCTCCAAGCCATACTGTTAGATGAAATCCAACTGTTTTGTAGGCACACAGTTACAAGTCACACACCCATGAAGCAGACTCTGGTGTGCTCGTCCTCCATCCCGTCAGGAAAACCACAGACCCAAGCAACTGCCCACAACCCTGCTGCAGCACCCATGACCCTGCCATAGCCACAGAACGCTCACACCTCTTCTGTGCCTATGTGCGCAGGGAAGCTAGGTGATGGGAGCAGGGTTATTGTATCAAGAAGTAAATGGCCAAAGCAGCAGTGAAAGCACCGGGGAAGAAGTCCTTGGTTTTGCATCGCTTGGTACCAGTCACCGTATGCACGCTGCTCTTCAGCATTCCCAAGGCAGCGACCTGGGCAGCCTGGGCCAGGGGGGCATATCGAGTTTTCTATACATTCAGTAAGACACGTTGTTTGGGACACTAGAATCAGACACTTCACCTCATAGTTTCCACATTTGGGTTGTCCTCCCCTCGAAAGAACTGGTTGCTGCGGTCAGTCCTCACGACGTCTTTATCTACCGTGAACTGTACTTTACGCCAAAAATCCTTCTGTTCATCTGGAGTCATCGAAAGCCTGAAAATTGAGCAGCAACAGGAGTGTGTTGCCAAGAGAGGAATATGATTGCCACAAGGAACAAAAAGCCTTATTTCAGCTTTAGTTTTCTGAGAAAAACTATTCCTGTACAGAGTTGTCTCATCACCTGAAAAGCAGACAAGTGGGTCTGTTCAGAACAGCAGATTTTCTGTCCAAACGGATTACTAGAAGGAGCCTCCTGGGTTATAAATGGGATGATACGATGTGTTTTCTGCAATAAACTCCACTTCAGAAGCAGTCGGACTCTGCTCTCCACTGCTCCTTGTGGGTGGCACACCAGAACCCACCACTCTGTTTTGATTGTCTCCTAATTAATACTACTACTGTCCCTCTCCGGCTTAAACGTACCCACATCTAGTTTACAACATACACTTCTTGCAGGAATAACTTCCTTGGATTAGATATCCCTTCTTCTTCCCTATTTTTACAACCAGATATATTTATAAAGAAATATAAGGTCCCATTTTCACCTTCAGTGTTCTAAACCAAGCATGCTAAGCTTGCAGTCTTGCCTGTGAGGTAAGCTTCCCTGCGTGGTACTGACGAGCCTGTTTCAAGACCCCAAGTAAGACAATATTTGAGCTATATGGTATTAGCTCCAGACCCTCAAGAGGTCAGCTGTGCCTCTCGGTACACCTCCTTTACCATCCCTCTCCCTTCTCTACTCCAATCAGCTTCTCCTGAAGCGAAGGAGGCAGAGACTCCGCACATCGCCAGCGGTATTACTGCAACGTCAGACCTGAGGAGATATGAGCAGCAGAGGATGAAGCTGGGCTGTTACCTTTTCTCCTGGATCTCAAAGTACTCTTTCCTCTTCTGCAGTCTCAGTGCCTCCCTCTCTTCAGAGGTGGACTCGTAGCTGTAGTAGTGCAGCAGAAAGGGCCACACCTCCCCACGGATGGAAATATCAATCCCACCAAAGAAAATGGCCTGGAAGAAGGAGCAAAAGTTATGACTGGTACAGTTTTAACATTCCCAAAAACAGCAACAAGAAACTGCCCGCTACTATGCTTTGGTGGCTTTGCAGTTCTTTCCTGACAAGTGAAGCCTTGATTCAAGCTCCTGCAATTTGCACATGTTTAGAGGGAAAGTGCTGGCCTTCTATTCCCAGACAAGACACAAATCGGGCTCATTTCAATGTCAATAACCCCCCCTGGAGAGGCTCTATGATTAACGTGTCGTTCTCATGTCACGGCTTAATCCCCAATCTTGGAGACACTGCATTTCACTGCAAACTTCTCTCTCAGGACCTGGACCCAGTGGTCCCCCACAAGCCCTGCATTATTTCATACAGTAATCTCAATTTTTCTTTCTTTGATTTGTTCACACTGCATTTTGCAAACACTTCTAGCACTGGACACTTTGGTTTACTAATTCCAACCAGCAGCAGAAGCCGGACAGCTCGCCCTCCTTGGTCAGAGGGATGCTCTACCATCCCGCCTGTAGCAGACTCATCTGCAGTCCCAGCAAGACCTCCAGCCAAGCACTATCCTCCAATCTTTATACTCTCAAATGCCCAGTTCTTGCCCCCAGCATGAAAGCAAACTCTTGCAGCTTCCACCTGGGGACTCGCCCTCCGCGGCAGGAGAGAAAGGATCAAAACCGCAGCAGCCAGCCCTCTCACCTTCTGCAGCTTGTACTCCTCTTCCACCTGTCCGGATTCATTCAGGTGATGGAGCCAGGCAGACACATCAAGGCGCTTGTACGTGTTCTCCTCCGGGTGGGTTTCCGAGGAGGGCAGCTTGGGACGGCGGATAGAGAACTGCATACATGTTTTCTCATCAGTAAGCTGCTGAACGGGGGAAAACAAAACAAAAAACTGGAGGTAGGAGCCAGAGATAGCAGCAGAGTATGAAACCCAGCAATTTTCAGAGCAGGAAAAGCTTTTTGCTTGGTTCGTGTAGGATTAAGCACTGAGGCGCTGCGCTTGGGGAGGTTTGTTTTTTTTTTTTTTAAATTCCAGCCATTACAATAGCAAGAGTGATTAGAATAATTAAAAATCTAAGTACCACAAAACAGCTTCGACTTAAAAAAAAATTGTTTCCATTCCTCCCCCAATCTTATCCCTGACCTGAAACTGAATTAATGCTGCTTACAGCAAAACTTCACCCTGCCAGGAATGCCTGCAATAAATTACATATGATTGGCCATATACAAAGGGATTGCTGTTAGGCAAGCAGGGAACTGCACTGCCAGGCTCTCTAAGGGCACTCATGATCCCAGTGCAAGACTGCAGCTGACATTTAATTTAAAAATCAAAGGTTGTTCAATGCAAAAAGTGAGCCCATGCGACCATAATAAGAAAAGCAGCAGGGGGCTCTGTGGGAAGGATGGAAATTTAAAAATCACTGTTTCTAATAAGCACATACAGTATCTTAAACAGATAATTAAAGAGCTCTTATCACATTTGTATGTAGATTGAACAAAATATGGCAAGATGCCTTGTCAAAACATTTTCCAATGCAGTGTGCTACGCTTCACAAAATGGATGAAAGACTCTGACAGAATTTCAGACCTACCACTGCACATTTCCCAGCCACCTTACATGCCTAAAGCATAGTGCTGACCTGTCGGGTCTAGCAAAATAACTACCTAGGCAAGTCTTCTGGATTCTCTTCCCCCATATTCCACAGGCAGAACAGGAATGATGGGGATAAGCAAGTACAACAGAGACCTCACGTCCGACTCGCAGTTGCATGCTAAACAACATCCAAGACGTTGTAGCTTTCTGCCTGACTTGGTGACATGAACTCGTAGCTTCATTTCTCCAACACACTCGCCTGGCTAAAAACCTAAGTGTGAAACATCTGCTGGAAAAACCCTCTTTGCCCCACGAGCCTTCCTCAGGTACCTGGTCCTTGAGATGGGTCTCTGTGCAGTACTTCCATTGCTGAAACACCTCGGACAGTTTATCCAGGCCACCGTGGTGAAAATGGAAGATCTTGTACTGGCTCTCCCTGCTCGCAACAACCAGTTGTCCACAGGTGCATGCCTCATCGCTGTGGGACACAACAACGGGGGAGAACCTGCATTTATTGCCCAGGATAACGAGGGGCCCAGCAGGAAGGGGGAACATCAGATGAGAGAGAGTGGAAAGCAAATTACAAAGAAGCGTAGCATCAAGTTGTCCCTTCAAACAGGGCGCAGAAGTAATTTTACAGCTCTGGGACTCGATGATCCTTATGAGTCCCTTCCAACTTGAGATATTCTATGATTCTATGACATGGCCATAGTGACCATTTTCCCCAAGAAGCTCCACTCATGCCTGGTAACGGCACTCTTTTACCCTTCCACCATGTGAAGGAATTAAATTTTGTCTTCCCCCCCAAAAAAACCCAAAAACCTGAGAAGTCTGCCCCAGCGACATTAAGGCAGTACACAAAGTCAGCTCCTAGTGATGAGCTGACTTGGTCGCACACAGCATTGTCTAAGGAAGCAGGGAGTGAGAGCAAAAAGAGAAAGTAAAAACCTTTTTAATAACTTTTGTAATAATTTGAAAGATAACTGAAGAGGCTAAAAGCAGCAAGACCCTAGAGGAGCCCTGGTGAGGGGCAGGCAAGGGAGAAGGTACCATAGATAAAGAGACATTTTCCACACCTCCAGGTTGTTTTAAACATTTTTGGTAAGATAGCTAAGAGCAACCTTTACCTTACTAGTGAAAAAAACCCTTTAACTGTAATTCAGAGGCTCTCCTGGGGAAGGCTGACACTTGCTTTCCTGGAGACTAACCATTAGAGAAAGACTTCCAAGGAGGACTGCAGAACCCATCTGCCTCCAGAGCCCGGTGCACACCGATCCAGAGCACACACAAATACCACGCACAATAATACGTTACCTAAAGAAGAGGCGAAGGGATCTCATTTGTCCCAGGTCCACTCTAAAGACACCACAGACCTGCTCTAGGGCAAACACTTTCTGCTGTTCGTCCCATCTGCTGCTCTGCGTTTGCCCATTATTCTCCTGGAACTGGGCACTGGTGTCGAGGCTGGAGGCAGAGCTGGTGGAGCAGGTCATGCGATTGTCACACGTGTCCCTGCAGACAAGAGCGTGGAGGAAGAAAGCCCCGCAAGACATCAGGCAAAGAAGACTGCAGTTACATGCAATAACCACAAATGCTCCAAGTTAAAAATCCTTTGACAGAGCTCTGAAATTGGAATTCAGTGCAGGTCTAAGGAGTCAATAACTGACAGCCCACATAGGAGATTAAATTATTTTTATTTAAATTAATTCCCTACCATCCCAAAAAATGATCCTATTTTTGGTCTGTTCCTGCATTCCACGCAGAACCGGGGAGAGCGAAAACCATTCCTCAAACCACTGGTTTTTGAGCAGGCAAAATTAAGAAGCCCAGAGCGGGAACAGCCCAGACTGCTCTGAGGAACGGCCCGTCCCCTGCTCCCTCATCGCAGCACAAAGACCAGTTTGGGGATCCCGTCAGTCCAGCAGGCACTTGCCTGCCCTCCAGCCCACACCGCAGAGCCCTAAGCTGCAGGACCTCTTCAAACCACCATGCCTCTGGGATTGATGACCCCTTGGGATGGAAAATGTTGGGCCATTGAAAAAACACGACTGCAGAAGCGGAGCGCATTCAGACGGCAGCATTGACTAGGGATCTCATCTGGCAAATTCCCTCAGTGACCAGTAAGATCCAAAGATATTTCCCCTGAACTCGAGTTTCTCATTACGCCTTTGCAAGTGGACCTGACAAGCCTGGATTCATGTTTATAAACTTCAGACAAATGGTTTCTGCTTGCAAACTTGAAACTTTGGAGCGTTAAGGAGCGGGAAATTACACACGAGCTCTTTAACCCACCACAAAGTAGAGAAAGTGAACCCAACTGTTTTCCAATACGCTAGGAGCTCACTGCGCCCCAGATATTTAAGAGTAAACTGAGTTTAGATTAAAAAAACCCACATGCCCGCCACCAGCCCTGATCCCAAAAGAAAAATATCACTACTTGGAGAATTAAGTGAATCTGAAACTGTGACCCCTTGATTCTTAAAAAGGCCAATACATGTGAACAATCTCAGCGCAAGCTCTGAATGGGTTCCGCTGTGAAATCAGGGTTTGCAAAACAAGGCAAGTAGCAGGTATAAAGACAGCCCCCTGCAATGCCACTTTATGCAATGTTTTCTAATCCGCTTATCTAACAATGTAGGCACTGAACGCTGAAAATCACACACTCAGCATGCATCTGCAGCACACCACATCAGTATGCTTTCCAAGCCTGGCTACAGTGCCTCTTCCACAGGGACGAGCCTTATTTGTGGCATCTACCCATGGTTCAGGTCATTGCATTCCAATGGACAGGTCTCCGGACATCCCAGTTAGTTGTGGGTTAAATTTTTAACCAAGCCCCTGCGAGCCCCCCAGTTCATATGTATGACTCAAAACCTTAGCGCCCACACGCATGGGAAATAAATCCCCGAGCCCCCTTCTCTAGTTCTGCAGCATTATGTAGATGAGATGAAGTCTGTTTTACTTTCAGCTAAAAGAGCGGCTTCGCTACTCTGTTCATGAAGTTCTGCTGCTCCATTTTTCTGAAAGAAAGCATCAAAGCAAACCTTACATTCAAACCATTCGGAGGTTGAGGTCTTAGAAATGACACGGCAATATTGCCATGTGAGCAGGGATCATAGGACGTACCCAAACTCGCTCAAAGAGGAACGACAGCAGTTTTTCTAGGGTAGACACTGGGATGCTTCCAGTCTCACAAGCGCAGCTATACACCATCACCTGCACCTTGGGAATTTTTCCAGGAAAATTGTACTGGCCTTGGTGAAAAATCAAGCATTACTTTCTGATAAAGCTGCAAAATATAACAACACTTTCCTACAACATTCAGTATCTCTTGTTAACGCAGAAGTAATAGGAGTCCTGGTACAAGACACTTGTGCTGGACTGCTTGCTATAAGCAGCTGGTATTTATGGAGCAACACTTCATAACAGCCACAGCTGGTTACACAGGATTTTCCTGGAAGAGATGACTCAAACTAGCTCAAAGACTAAGCAGAAGCAACCAATTTTCTAAAACTCTTGCAAAGATGAACTGGTCAGTACGACCAAGAGCTGGAAGACGCGTTGGCTGCCACGATCATTGTCACAGAGGCCAACGCGCCCATTCTTCAAGAACACGATGATGCCCAACCAACCAGTGGCAGAGAGATGACTGCCAAGAAACGACACTTACCAGGAGGGCTGGGCAGGCTCGCTTTCATCCCGGGGAATCGTGTAGCTCCTCAGTACAGAATGCTATTGCCAGCTGCAGTTACTTGCTACGTAACCAAAATCTGCTTCAGATACACAAGGAGCTACCCGAAAACTCAGAGGCTGGAGAGCCCAGTCACAAAGGTGCTGGCAATGTTATATTTTCTAGCAATGCTTCTTCAAGTCAAGTGTTTACAGTTCACATTTAGCCACTAGTTACAAGCTTGTACACGCATCCAACATACACGGAAGCAATCTGAAGCAACACGCGTAAGTGGATTTACCCTTTCTGGACAGGAAAAAGCCAGTGAGTGTAAGCACAGTGCCTCAGAGTGTCCAGCCCATGGAAACGCCAATGTTTTCACTGAGGTAGAAGATGAAATCTGAAAGAGACATCTGTGCACCCCATGCCCTTCGGAGAGGTCGATAAACACTTACATTCATACGTAGTACAGATGCAGAGAGAATACCACCTCATACATTGGTGCATACTTAGTCACTGTGGAAATGAAGAAAAAACCCTCACTGTGTTTAAAATTACTTTTTCCTGTATATATTGATTGAAAAAAATTGAAATTATTCTAATCTGTTGGACTACTTTTAAAAATATTTTTAATATTAAGATCATCCTGTACTTAAGTAACAACAGGTAGTATGATCAGTGCTAATTTAATGGATTTGGGGGAGTCCTCTAACTAGGCACACAAGATACACAGAGGCAAGGGAAGAATTCTCCAATTTATTATTTGTCAGACTATTATATCTGTTAGATGACGGATTTATACCACAGTACCCTGCGAAAGGCTGCAGGGAGCTGAAGCACTGCAAGGCAAATAGCTGGAGGAACATTCCAGAGAGACTTCGGGCTGTGGGATCCAGGAAAAACAGAGCACAAGCTAACATACAGCACTGCTCAGCAAAACAAGAGGAGAAGTGCAATGGTCCATGGGAATAAAAGGGACAGGGGAAAAAAAATAAGGAGGAGTAGCAAAACCTGAGGCAGGAAACCCACGGACACATTCATGATTCCATGTAAGCCTTTTCCCCTTACTGAAGTCCCATTACTCTTTTGTCTCAAAATACATCTCGTTCTTGCTGGTGAGCAAGACCAGGTGGTGATGTATTTTCTTCACTCAACAATCAACTACAGCCATCAACCATATCTACATTCCTCGAGCTTTTGTAGCCCCTAAGAAAGCAAGGGCTTGCATAAGGCAGCCACCGACCTCCTCCCACCACGGTGCAGAGGTCAGCCACACTCGGCAAGTGAGACTTTTGACGTGTAGTAATGTAGTAATGGGACCTGACTTACTGTACGGACAAAGCATTTGTACACACCTACAGCACAGAGAGAGATAAAACCAATTATTATTTCTGTTATAGAGCCAGGGCAGAGACCTGCACCAATTACATGGGAAGACTATTTCAGCAACAAAGATCTAATAACTCATTTTACGACATCATGTGACAAATGTAATTATAAGAGGGAAAGGGGCTGAAGATTATAGCCATGATGTGGCAGTTACCTAAGCTGTCGGCGCGCACCACCCGATTCCCAGAGAGCCTCCTGCAAGAGGCCAACCCTCCTCGGTTGGCTCTCCATCGCCACTGTACTAAAGCATGCCTTTGCTAATAACAGCCTTCCTTGCAGCCCGAGCTATTCCTGCACGCCGGCTTGTGAAGCATCATTTACAGACAATAAGTATCATCATAATGTATGAGCATCCATGTAATGGGAATTACATGCCCTTTTTCCTCCCCAGGGGTTAGCATTTCTCTGTTTCTCCACTATTCCCCACAGGCACTGACCTTCCAGGTTCCTCTTCTTTCCAGCAAGGTGAAACAGCTCATGGCAGCATCAGCTGCCTAAAATGTCTAAGACAGATAGCTTCAAATAAATAATCCATCAATAAAAGTTCAAAGCTATCCTGAAACACCTAAAAATTTAGAGGAGAGACTGTACAAAGTGAGGTAATATCGGGCAGCTGGAACCCAAATCTATTGTTCTGATGAAAAAAGTGTCCTTGACAATATACATATATAATGAGTTGTGAAACATGCTGACTTCAGCGACATATAAAAGACATGCAAAAGAAAACAGATTGGTAATTTGGGACCAAAAAAAAATTGTTGAAATATTTCCGGTCGTTCTGAGTTGTGCTGCAGAGAAGGACTGGAAGGACATCGCGGGATGGCACCAGCTTCCAGAGGAGCGTGGCCATGCAGAGCCAGACGCTGACAGTGAAACGCTGCAGTCGCACCGGCTACTCGCATCTGATCGGCACAGACGAGTAACTAGGTTAAGAATTGTGTTAAATTCACCCTTTGGCTGAAAATATTTGGAACTTGAAGTTCCTTTGCCTCAGAGAGCCCAAACAGAATTGATTTACACTGACCTCGGTGAATAGGGAAAAAGGCGTTAGATAGTCTGGATGAATTTCTGAAATTAAATGTCAAAACATCCTCATGTGGAAGCGTATCCATACGTCTGCAAACACGCGTGGAAACAAAACTAACAATTCTTCCTATTTGTTAGGGAAACCTGTGAACAACTGCCCAGGACGTTACAGTACAAAGTACACGAATGTCAACATGGACTTTCCAAAAGCTTGTTCCACAGGCTTTCCATTGATCTGTTTGCTTTCAAAACATAAATTTCCCCACGTTGAACTGCACTAAATGCTATTTAGTAGCTAATTAACTTTCTGTGCTGAAAACCTCCCGTAATTGCACTTCTTTCACCTTTTTTAGCCTGTGTCCTCCAGGGAACCCAAGCTGTCCTACGGCATTTGTTCTGCTCATTTCTATCTCACAGGCACAAGTTCCTTCCTGACACCAGACTGCCAATCACGGCTGCAGAGGTCACTGGAGACCAAATTAGGAGCACTCTGCCTCTGACAAACTTGCTTTGCTTAGCTTGCCGTAAAGGGAAAATAAAAGGTTATGAAAAATAATTGTATCCTTTCATGCTCGGCACCAGGAAGCAGATTCAACAGCGCTTCTAAAAGTCAGCGTATTATTGTTAGTCACTCTTCGTATTGTTGATGTTATTAACGATATTCAAAGAACAAGCTGTTTACATCTCGAAAGCGTTGGAATCCCTCCCTCCCCCTGTACAGGAAAAGAGCAGAAGAAGGTTTGTGGTTACCAGCCATCTACACGTCGGCCACCTCACCGGCACACGCTGCGGGGAGGGCAGCAACTTCTACATTCACCGCCTGACCTTGGGCTGTAACAGCAAGTTCATGATCAGGGACGGGGCTCTGAATTAACATCAACTCTGCGAACACAAGCCCGACAAATAAAACATTTTAACACGACGAAAGGAGGGACTCCAGGAAAGGCGATTATGCAGCTTTGCCTTCTGATAGGCGTAATTGGTTTGTCCTTGAGAAATAAAGATCAAAACAATTTGTTATGCTTTACGGGGCTATTGCAATCTGCTTTTACAGCACCCTGCCTGCCTCCCCAGAGCACGCACGGCCCAGGTAGAACACGCAGCGTCCACCTCTGCCACCCTCCTCATCCCAAACCTTCTCGGACAAAAGCCAACCTGTGCGGCGGAGCGGCCGGCGCCCCGGGATGACCCACCTCCGCAGCGGCGCTGGGTGCTGCCTTCCTGCCCCGCTCCGCCGAGGAGGGCGGCAGCCGAGCGAGAAGCCTCACTACACTGGGGGCTTTGTTGCTCCTGATTCATTCCTCCAAGTCCTCGTGGCCTGAAGGGAAGCCGAGCGATTTTAGCCAGCGAGAGGGGGCATTAGAAAAACAGCCCCGCTTACCTCCAAAGGGTTCCCCCCACTGCTGTAAATTAAACCAAAAGGAAAATAAAATAAACTGAGAATTCTTGAGTTAATTATTTTGAATGTAAATGGGAAGGGGGGGGGGAAATCAGAAGTTTGTAGTGAACCAATGTGTGTTTTAATCTCTTTTACCCAAAGTCTGGAATGTGATGCACATATACCTTCAGTTAAAAGACAAGCAATCTGTTTTTCACAGATGAGACTTCCAGGCAGGTGTAGGCTACTTAGGTAAAACCCAAGCAAGGTTTTTCTCTGTGACTTCTTGTTGCAGCGAGGCAGCGGGGGCAGAATTAGCAGTTCGATGCTTATGAATAAAATACACATAGCTCCCGAGAAGCCAAACACAACAAATCATTTAGAGCCGCGCGTATGCTGCTCAATGATGCAAATGTTACCTTTGTTTCAAGGAAGGAAAATATTCCAAAAGCTGAATGGCAGATTTTTACAATCCATATAGAGAAGGGGCACCTCATGCCTAGGCTTTAGCTCATTAATAAATCAATCGAAATGCAACACTTAAAAAAAAAAATTCCTTAGATGGAAAAAGTGATTTGTCAGCAAAGCCCGAAAAAGAATGTTTGCTTTTCAGCCTATTCCAGACTGGAAAAGGGGACCTTTCTTACCAGTGTTTATTTTATATTTAAAATCAATGGATTATTTTGCTTTTTTTTTCTTTCAGTTCTATTCATGCAAAAATAAAATTCTACACTAATTATGCTAATTACAATCAAGCCTTCAAAACCCTGGTCCCTTGAAAGCCCTGAAGATTACCTTTGTTCTTATATTCTTGGCTCTAAGCAATGAATTGGGAATTTCAGGGGGACTTTTAACTGACAGACAAAGTTAACCAACTCCCCGGACTCTGCACTGCTGCTGACCCAGTATTAGCAGAGCCAACACCACCCAGAGAGAATTTCACTGTTTCCACAATACAATGTGGATTTCCCAAGGGGAGAGCTTTCTTCAAGTAGCAGAAAAGGGAGAGGAAAAAGGAGAGCTGACTAAAAGCATGTTTCAGAGTTATTGTAAATGCTTAATGCTGTTATAATTGTGCGGACCGAGCCAAGAAGACAGAGGCTATGCAGATTTATTTGCATATACTGTTGTACTTTTAGAGGGGACGTGCTCTTTATTTTGATCCAGTTAACGCAATTCTTCCCTCACAAAGCTATGGATACCTGCCAGCACCATTTATCTCCACTCTCAATTAGGATTTCTGGGCGTTACGATCGTATAAATAAGTAACAGAAGAAATGCAAGAATATCCTGGGAAAAGGCGCTTTCTTGCAATGCCTCCAGGAGAAAACAGCCACTGTTGTGTTTTACTCTGCTCCTGCCTACCGGATCCCCCTGCTCCTGCAGCCGGGCCGGTCTGTAAGGCTGCCTTCCCCCCAAACCCACTGCCCACTCGGGAAGAGGAGCCCTGCGCTCCCTTAGCGGCGTGGTTTAACCCCAGGCAGCAGCTAAGCACCACGCAGCCGCTCGCTCACTCCCCCCACCCCAGTGGGATGGGGAAGAGAATTGGAAGGGTTACAGTCAGAAAACTCGTGGATTGAGATAAGAACAGTTTAATAATTGAAGTAAAATGAAATAGAATAGTAGCAATAGTAATAATAATAATATTAATAATACAATAATAATATACAGAGCAAGTGATACACTATACAATTGGCTCACCACCCGCACGTCCCCGAGCAGCGATCGCTGCCCCCCAGCCAACTCCTCCCAGTTTCTATACTGGGCATGACGCCATGCAGTATGGAGTAGCCCTTGGGCCAGTCTGGGTCACTGTCCTGGCTGTGCCCCCTCCCAGCTCCTTGTGCACCGGGCAGAGCATGGGAAGATGAAAAGTCCTTGACTGGTGTAAGCACTGCTGAGCAACAACTGAACATCAGTGTGTTATCAACATTATTCCCATCCTAAATCCAAAACACAGCGCCATAGCAGCTACTGGGAAAAAAATCAACGCTGTCCCAGCTGAAACCAGGACACTTAGAAATTCTCTGCGCCTCTAGGACGCTGTCATTTTCTGTAAATGGTTCTGTTTCATTGCAATTACACAAGTGAGGAACGCTGGTGCGGAGCCCCCGCCCCTCAGCCCGGCTGCACGGCGGGGCCGGCCCCGCACCCTCGGGCCAAGCGCTCCCCGAGGTAGAAGAGGGGTGGGAGGGAGCCGGGCCCTCGGCTCCGCCAGCCGAGAGAGGCACGGCTGCTCCGCCGAGGGGCGGGCGGGCAGCGGGGCCGGGGGTGCCGAGGCGGGGCCGGGGCCGGGGCCGGGGCCGGGGCGGGGCGGGGCGGCCCCGCCGGGCGGGAGAGAGCGGCCGCCGGGGCCGGGGAGCGCCCGGCCGCGCCGCTGGGCAGAGCCCGCCCCCTGGCGGCCCCGGCCCGGCCCCGCTCTCCCCGCCGCCCCTTTCCGCGGGAGCTCAGAGCATCCCCGTCCTCGGAAGCAAACCCAAACAACGCCTGGCGCCCCAGAAACCTGGGGGGGCAAAGCGGCTCCTCTGTTCCTCCATCGCTCCCGCCTGCCTGGCCGTGGGATCTCTTAGGCATCACCTGCTCTCGCCACTGACTATTCCTCCCCTGAAATCCCAAATAAATAGCTTCGCGATCCCGCTAGCTGCAATTCCTGATCTCGAGTTAGCTGTCACTATTTTCTTCCACAGAAATCTGGCAGCGAACCAACGGAGGGAAAAAACAAACCTGCTATAATTAATGTTCTTGCTGTTCAAATATTTATATAAAGCAAGATAGAGCCGTATGCCTCCGCAATCTCTTGGATCTGTCCGACCTTCTCAGCTTTGCAGCCAGTAACAACTTTAATTGATTACACAGCATTGCTGACAGCAAACGGCTGAGGCCAGCTCCTCTTCCCAGTACCGGGCTCCGTGCAGACCACCTGAAAGCACTGCCTTAGATGAAGTTTACACCTACCCCACGGCTCAGAGAAGGGAAAACGGACCGTCCTTCTGATGGAAGAAGGATTTGGGGATATTTTTTTCCTGGGCATTGGTTTGGGTACAAATGGATTCAGGTGCTTTGGCGTTTTACATCATAAATCGCACTAGTTCAGGCAAGGTCCTGGGGAATTGGAGCCTGAGCCAGAAGCAGCGAGGCACCCCATGCACTCATCCCCAAGGCTGAAATCATAAAAAGTAAGATAGCATGACACGAGATGCTGTAAGAAGTTACAGGAGATTTGGAAGTCTGTGACCAATTCCCCTGGTTCCAAGAATATAATCACTTCTGTTACAACCGCGATGAATTCCCAACCTCTTGATGACTCCAGAGCTCCTGCCAGTTCACGCTAATTTCAGCTCATTTCCCCTATAATTTTGCCTCCTGTTTATTCTGCAGAGGTCTGAACAGCACTAAGCCTTTCAGGTGAGCTGCCAAAACAACATGATGCAACACCGTACGCTCTGTTACCACCCGCTCCTGCAGCTGCTGCCACCCTCCATAACGCTGCGCCTCCGCTCCCTCCCGAGAAGGTAATTTACTGATTAGCTCCCTGGGAAGAGGCTTAACAACAGGATGTGCAACACATCTGTAAAAATTGCATCAACTGCGACGCCAAAGGAGTTTTTCCTTGTGTTGTGTGCTTTGCCTAGACTGTCTGTAATAGTTCTGTGAATTCATGTCTGCTGAAGACCATGAGAACTGTACCATTGTTTAGCTCCGTTATGAAAATGTTTCATATTTTTATTACTGGTTGCTAAAATTATCACCTTATGAAAGATGTTTCCTTCTTGCGTTGATATCCATGACTGCATTGGTCACACTGCTTCTGCTTGTCCTTTAAAGCCAGTGCTGTGGAAGCGCGAGCTGGCGTCTATTCCATCACCTGCGGGACCATTCGCAGAGCTCCAGCCTCTGGCCAGATGTTGCCCCAACCTCCACCTGTACAATTCCGCCACTGAGGCTTCTCGGTCCAAATTCTGACTGTATCGACCAACATCCCAACCTGAAGTTAGTGAAGGAATCAGTGCCAGCATTTATAAAAATGCTGAAGAGGACAAATACGGTGCTCGTCAGGTAACAGCAATGGCAGTTTATTACCGAAGTGAAAAGCCTTTAGCAGCCCTACCACCCATTGCTAGGGAAAACTCCTGCTCACCAGGGATCGCTCCCGCATGGCACAAAAAAACCCCAACAACCCCACTCACAGAGCACTCGGTACTTCCGCAACCGATTGGTATAGATCAGATGTCACGGTCAGTTAAAATAACTTCAGAAGCATCGGTTGAAAGACATTATATAGGTGTCAGATGCTATTTGGTCACCAGGATGTAACAAAAGGCTTTTAGTTTCACTTTACTGATGGGGAAAACGGAAGCTGAGTAATTTAGCAGGGCGGCAACAAGCCAAAGCTGGGTATAGAGTACAGTTGTCCTGAATCAGTGCCCTTCAGACCATAAGGCAAATGTTTCCTGACAGACAGCAAACAACGGTGACAGGGGAGGAAAGGAACAGAATGGAACGATTTTATTTCCAGTATCCCTCCTTTCTTACAGAAATGCAGTCGATGACAAAGCCACTATCAGTACAGGCATTTCCCACATTAGCTACCTCCCTGCGGGAACCACAAACTATGAGCAGAAAGGGGCCCCCAAAGTTAACAAGGACACAAAACCCAAGAGAGTGAAGCCACCTTTGCATGAGAGATGAGTGCACTACGCAGAAGTGCCAGGCTCATCTAATAAGAGAAGCAAGAATGTGTATGCTGGTGATGGGACACTCCCATAGCTCCTAGCCTGAGGAATTGTGTAAATGGGAGGAAAGCATCGATCGCTGCATGGGATCCCTGGCAGCCTGTCAAACTGAGAAGCGAAGAGGAAAAAAAAAAACAAAAAACAATGGATACGTTTTTATTTCCTTATGTTCTACAAGGCGAGTTGTTGACTTAAAATGACTGACTCATTGTGCAACTCAAACGCTTCAAAGCCTACCTCCCTTCTTCTTCCCTGTCCCGCACGCACCGGTATGTGTTTGTTGGCTCTCTTCTGCCCAGGAGGCCAGGCCACCTTCTCAGGATGCTCCAAGAGGCATACGGGGCTTGTGGCTCCTGGTCATACGGATACTTTGGCAAGCAGCTTGCTGAGCCATGTAAGTTGCCCCCCCTGATCTTATCTGATCCAAGTCTGCATGTATGGCCTAATTCTGCCACAATGTCACATTTTTCCACTTCTGATGATATCTAATTGCACGGAAAGAAAGATGGCTGGACTGAAACACCCATGCAATCCACTGCTTCAGCGTCTGAAACAATCATGGGGAAAAGCAGAGTTGTCTTTACAGCAGCTCCCCAATGCAGAGGGAAATAACCAGAAACATTCGTTCCTCTTTGCAGGGAGGAGGTGGTGACCGGGGGGTAGGGAGGGAAAAAGAGTTGAAACAATCTGCCAGCAGCACAAACTTTGTTCGCACTCCAATTCTGGCTCAGATGGGAAGCAGCCAGCAGGGAAAAAAAAAACCAAACGCTTGAGAAACAAGGAAGCTGTTCTCATGCTTGTAGTGACTTCTGAAACAGCATCCCCCATCCCCCCAAATGCTGGGATGAACGCAGGGAATAAGAGAACACTTTTTGACAGGACTTTTGCAAAGTATTCTATGCAAAATCTCTGACTCAAACCGTTTGTAAGATCCTGCAGATATCATGCAAGGGGGCCCTATGGGGAAGAACAAATTGGCATAAAAAATGGACGCACTGGACAAAAGCCTTTCAAGTCTGAAGTCCCAAACAATGAAAGGTCTGTTTTATTAATCTGCTGCAAATTATGACTGCCACATATACTGGTCGAGGCTTCCAGACTGGTGCCAGAGGAGTTAAAAAAAAAAAAAAGAAAAGAAAAGAAATGAAAAAAGTCTACCAGGACCGTGAGCGGTGTTTGCAAAGCCAGCCTCTGCTTGCTGGAGCTGTCAGGACTCCGGCAGCACGCGAGGAAAGCCGGCAGAGGGCTCGCCCGAGCCAGGCTGCGAAACAACAGGGAAACGCTGCATGAATTCACAGGCAAGGTAGCAAAGATGCAATAAACTCTATTTCCTTCCTTCCCTGACACTATTAGCAGCTCAGAGCGTAAGTGTTGCAAAACAGTTAAACCACAATGCTCCCTGCCCACTTGCCGTGCCTCCGAGCACTGCGCCGGCACCCTTCTGCACCAGCTCCTCTCCCGGCGCACGCTGTCGGGTGCAAAAGCTCTCCGAGACTGCTGCACGCCTCGGACAGCACATGGCCTCCTGGCCCAGGCCAAGGACTGGGATTTCCCTGGGGTGAGTTCAGTCTCCTGCTTTTCAGTAGTTAGGACATTATTCTGAACATATCCATCGCTACCCCGGCTTCTAACCACTAAAGCGGGGATAACGATCCCTTACTCAGGGATGGTGGTGGAATTGTATGAGTGGAGCTTGGGGCAACATCTGGCCAGAGGCTGGAGCTCTGCGAACAGTCCCACAGGTGATGGAACAGACGCCAGCTCGCGCTTCCACAGCACTTGCTTTAAAGGACAAGCAGAAGTGATGTGACCAATGCGGTCAATTATATCAACGCAAGAAGGAAATGTCTTTCATAAGAAGGTGATAATTTTAGCGGATGAATTGGGCCATGGCGGAGGCCACAGCTTCCCCCCACACACACTGAAAGACAAGGATGTTTTTCTTTTAAGAATCTTGCTGTTGGAACTCAGAAATGTTCACAGAAGCATTTTAATTATGCTTTATTTACAAAAAAAATGCTTTAAAAAACCCCCAAGCCCCCAAAACTTCACTTTTTTCAGAGTGACAGAGACAGGTCAAACACACAAACTGTCAGTGCTGCTTCAAGCAAAAAAAAGTTTACACACCTTAAACAAACAGAGGCTTTGGTTGCAGCGGATTTGGGGGTTTTCTGGTTTTTAAGTCAAGGCCAAGAAATTTCTAAACCAACACGACATTCTCTGAAAGTGTACGCAACTACAGTTTCGACCCCAAGCAGCAGCCCAGTGCTAGAACACAATCTGAATGGGACAAAAAGCCTAGGAACCAACAAAATAAAGTCAGTTATTAGGAATGATATTTAATCTGGTAAAGGCCTCTCTGTAAAATTTTTTCAAGCTGTGTTTCATGACATTGATGTAGTTTCCAAAGCCATCTACATTTCTATTAACAGTTGTCAAAAAAGACTGTCAGGCATCATATTTAGAGAGCTAAGAGGGACACTGTCAAACTGACGTTGTTCAACGCAATTTGAAAACCAAAGGCCCGTTCTGGGCACCCCACAGCTGCTTTGCAACACCCCTCTGCAGCCAGAGGAGAGCTGCAGTGGGATGGGGTGGGATGGGATGGGATGGGACAGCCATGCTGGCCAGGCCGAGGTGCTGCTCAAACCGCTGCCCACCCAGCTGCTGCAGAGCTCAAGCCCAGAAAACCCCGTGGGCTCACAGTTAATTAGAAGCATACTGCTAGGACACATATCAAATGCAAAGCTGATACAAAGTCTGAGATCACCGCACTGAAGTGCTTTAAAATATCCAGAGAGAGTTGAATCAATTAGAATATTTCCTTCATAAACCTTGTCCTTACTGGCATTCTCTGGACTAGAGATTAGCCCATAAAGAGGCAAAATCTCTTCAAATGTTAAGTCTTAATGTAGTCTGTACATTGCTGACACGCACAAACGAGAACTCATTTTTCCTAATTTCAGGCGTAGTTTCAAAGTTGAGCTATATCCTTAAAATCAGGCCCACAGTGCTTCACGAACACAGCACACCCATCCTCCCCGAGATGGAAATGAGTGATACACTGCACAGAACAGAGACCAGAGAGCCAGAAGCATTGCGTATCGATACACGAAGCAATATAGGTATCCTACTGTTCGTTATTCCTTTGCCAAGGTGCCTTCTTTCCCCTATGTAGAGTTTACTGCAAATGCCATTGAGAAGCGTTGTCATTTAGATACACCAGCGTTGACTAAAATACCCAGGTTAGACAGGTAACAATTAATATTTATGTGTCTTAAGTGGGACCACGTTCTGAACACCAGCAAAACAAGCTCATACATGCAGACTTCATGTCAACACGGTGCCTTGCAGAGAGGCACCCACGGCTCAGAGGAAGTCAGACAGACACTTTGATGTGGCTCTGCACAAGAAGGAACTAGCACATCCCCTCAGCAGAGCCAATTAGACCAACAAAGGACCTTTTTAATTTAGTAATGCTGCTTCCAGGGCTCAAGATAGTTCACCTGAAAGACTGTACATATACAGCCCTGAATGTTTGGGGCCAGGGTTCACTGAGCAGAAGCAGGACTGGCCGGCAAACAATTTCCTGTAAATTACACAGGTGTCTGAAGCAAGACGGGATATTCAGCTCAATGCCACTGTGATGCTTCTCAGTTTCCCTCAGCATCTCCAAGCTCAGCAACCAGCGCTCCAGCTATTCGCCCAGAAACTAGAGAAAAGAATGCACTCACCTGCTTTCATTATCCAGAAACACAGAACTACTGCTTTTCCCGAGGGCTTCACTAATAGGAGAGAGGCAGAAGGGGGAAGAGAAGGCATCAGAATCAGAGTCAAAAGTACTGTCCCTGCTCACGTCATCGACAGACAGCTCCAAGGAGCCCTCGTCCTCCCCTGGCTCTGGTCTGCAGTCCAGACCTTCCTCCGTCCCCTCCACCGACAGCTCCGACCTGTTCTGCTCCTCCTGAGAACTGATTGTCGATAGGATTCCTGAGTCACTGCGGGCAGGCTGGGGGGACCGGCGGGTGCCGTCTGCCGCGGGGCAGCACTGGGAGAGCTTCTCCCCTTCCGAAGAGGGGGAGCTGATGTAAGCCACATCTTTCACAAGCTGTGACACAGTCAAGATGTCTTCTCCTTTCAGGATCACTGCCCCTCTCTGCTCAGTGGGGGAAGCCTGCCGGACAATGCCGAAACCCTGAGTGTGGCGGCCGCGTTTGCGGGGAGCTTTACGGACAGGGGAACTCTCAGGAGTGATGTAGCGCAGGGCTTCTTCATCCTGCCTCTGAATGCGGGAGTTTGGCACCCAGGCAAGGATAAGCGTGGTCCCGAGTAGCTCATCTTTCTCCATGTACAAGCACAAATAGCCTTTGAGAGAGCAAAGGAGCAATCAGTTACGACACAGCTTTATGCTTAGGAAACTGCATAAGCCTGAAATTTGTACATCCCCATCTCCCCTCGCTTCATGACCATTACACACGGGCAAAACAAACCCTTTTATTTACCAGAAGAGAATTCTGCCAAGTAAACTGTGGAGTGCTCAACATTATTCAGTATTTACAAATAATTTCAAGTCTGCATATGGCTTTTGAATAGTCTGAATTCCCTCCGGCCCAAGTGGACATAGAAATGACATGCAATTACTTCAACTTCCTGGACGGATTACTAATCAAGAGTAAATGCTGAAATATGTTGCCACATGAAAAACTTCTACTGTTGTTAGTTAAACAATTTCAAGTGCCAGCTAAACATTTCTTTCTCAAGAATATTTACTTTAGTGTAGCTAAAGAGCTACAATTTTCATGGAAAGCCAATAGAAAAAAAAAAGTCACGCACACAAAGAGGGAAGTATGGGTCAATGTTCACAGAATAATCAGTTTTGTGAAGCTAAGCCAGTAGCCACAGCTCTTTGATGAAAACATGAAAGAGCGCAGTAACAGATGAGAATAAAGGCACAGTGCAGTATTTATCTTCATTTACTCCAGTGCATGCAGCCACAAGCAGGTTTTCTTTTTTTTCCCTTTACCAATGGTTGTTGAGGCCACTCTAGCAATGACAGACACAAGATGATACTTGGCTTTCCTGAGCAAGACACATATTTGAAGGAGCAACAGAAGTTACTGTCCTCAAATGACAACTGTCCATCTTCTGGCAATACAAAAGGACTTACTAAAACAGGTAAATCCATGCTAGACCAGAAGGGAAAGAAGAAATATCATCAATTTTCCTACTAAAAGAAGAGCTGATGGATCAGCTCGTGGATGGCTTTCCTTAGTCTTCGGTAAGACTGCCTTGCCCTGCCCCCCACTGGCACCTCTTCATTCTTTAGAGCCCAAGATGTAGAATTTGAAACAAACACACACCCCAAGAGAGAAAAAAGAGTGAGTGAGCAGTGTCTGCAACACCCTATCACCTGGATGATGCTCCCCGATGCCTTGTAGCAGCTCAGGTGGATGGACGCAGACATTGTTCTTAGAGTAGATAATCTCCCCATCAAGTATGGAAGATGAACTGCTGCCACCACCAGGATTCAAGGTCAGGAGGTCTGAAGCTTTTGAAGAGGCACGTCGGAGGAGTCGCCCCAGAGACATCGCCAAGGAAATGTTTCCATTATCTGTCAGCTTTAATCAGGTGCCAAGTTCAGAGGATCTGCCAAGAAGGAGGAAAGAATAGTGTTAGAATAAACATAACAACAGCACAGCACGTGCCTACCGCTGTCTGAGAAGGAAGAGGTCTCCCATCAACTGCTGCACCAATCCTACAACTCAAGCAAGAGCCTCCAAATGCTCTGGATCTGTAACATCACCTCTATGTTTTAAAGATGCTGAAGTACAGAACCCTGGGATGTTTTTCTCTGCAACGAAGAAATATGAAGGCAGCAAAAAACCCACATTCTAATAGTTACTGTGGGGAAAAAAAGAGAAAAGTAATGCTTGTCACTGAAAATTGCCCATTAAGGGAATAGCTCAGCGATGCAAAGCTGCTCGATGTGTCACTGTCCTGGGGATGTCAAAGAGAGTCAGAGTAGACCCTGGAGGATTCCTTCAGCACAGAAAAATTGCTGAGACTGTGACATTGAATAAGGGGCTGCTGCTGCATCCACAGTAACCACTGATCTCCAGAAAAACAGGAATCAAAACAAGCTCATCTTGCGCTTACCAATTTTGGCATAATCCTGCTGTGCATTTGAGGTTTTTGGGTTGGGGTTTTGTTTTGTTTTTTGAGCAGTGATGGTTAAATAGAGCTTTTTCAGAGATAAGTGGCAAGAGACCCACGTTCAGCAGAGTGGGCAGACTCCAATAGCAGTGTATGGCACGCCAACTCAAGGCAAACATTTCATCTATCAATAGGTAACTTTAGCTAACCGTGGAGTACGACCCCCAACTAAGCACCAAGTAAGCTTTGTACTCAAATGAGACGTGCTCCTCGTTGGGGCTGTTGATGAGGAGCTCTACAGCGAATCCAGGGGGATCACCCAAGCTATAAACTATTTAACAAACAGATCAGGAAGAAGAAACAGCAGGTGGGTCTTGCACGGAGCAATCCCACAGATAGCCCAACACAATTCAACGCAGAGCAGGCTCTACCTGCTGCTGCCAGCCCTAGCTGGGAAACAGACCATCAGAGGCACAGCAGTTTTTGTTCTGCTGAAAAGTACACAAGGAGAGGAAACATCTACTTTTGTTCCTTTGTATTTACACGGCCTTACTTGCTCGTGAACAGGCCGGTTCGACCTAGCATGCGCCACACATCGCCACGGTGCCAGGTCCAGGGGCAGCGCGTGGAGAGATCGGCTCAGCGTGTTCCTTGTGACAAGTCCCACACCACGGTCCACAGAGCGTGCAACAGGGGTAGCCAGAAATAAAAAGAAAAGCAGACAGGCCCTGACTTGTACTATCGGGGCATTGTATGCAGGAAACATTTAGGGGCCTAAAGCAAGCATCATCAAACATTGACTAGCTCTGATTTCTTTAAACACGGTTTTAACGGTATCTCCAGACAAACAGAAAAGCAAGAAGGCAGAGAGGGCAAACAGAAACCAACGCTTCCCGAAGAGCAGAGTGAAAGCTGCAGGGAAGGAAAATAGCTGTCCTGATTCTGACAGATTTGTACATACAGAAGATTGCAAATGAGAGGGCCAAGTAGTTGACAGAGCCTTCATTAAAGGACAACTATTGGTTTAACTGGCAATCGCTAGATTTGTCAGCTTGAATCACAGCATAAGCAGTTTCTGCATTTCAGGCTTTGCTGGAACCTGATGGAGAAGCCTCAACCCTGCTATGTACTGTGCCCAGCAAGTGTTTAGGATAAAAGAATTACTTCGCAAGTCCTTCGCACCCAGTGTCTCCTTCTAGCACCAAACACAACATGTATGTTCACGTCTCAGCCCCCAAAAACAAACACCAATGGAGCCATATGCTTGTTCTTGTCCAGATTGCCAAAAAACACAGTACTGTTTCAGGCTCTGGGTTAGATCTTGGAGAAAGTAATTTGCCTCAACCATATATAAAGAGCAAGTCACCTTTCCTCTCATTGCACCCTGCAAGAATACAGACAGCAAACTGCTGCAATTCCTCCTTCCCACCACCAAGTTACAACACGCTATTTCAACACAGCGTTGAGAGAGTCCAAAGCAGTGATGTGGAGCAACCTGTACGGCATCAGAGGCCCTCAGCCTCCGGCAGATCTGAAGAGGGTCATCTGTTACCACAACGTTTTGTAGGCAGCACGGTCTACTCAGCTGTGCCCCGTTGCTGTCAAGACTGAAACCAGCCTAGATAACCAGACCTTTAGCTATGTCAGCTATTTCATCAGAACTTTAAAAGCGCAAAAGCTGCTCATGCAAGGGAGGAAGGTGGTATCAGGTGGCTGTGGCTGTTGGTCAGGGAATGCTCCCTCAGAAAACAGGAGTGAGCTTTTCCTACTAAGGAGAGCAGACGGAGATGCACGTATGAAGCATGAGCTTGTGTGATGTCCTACTGCAGCTCCCCAGGGGCTCTCAGGAACGCAGGCAGAGGTGCAGAACTTCTCCGCCAACAGAGGCAACATTTAATTAGCTTTTACTTAGCAGAGAAAGAACAAAGCAACAGGTAAAAGATCAAAAGCTGCTCCCTGGAAAGCAGAAGGAATTTAAAGGGAAATATCACTTTGATCCTGCAGAACACCTGTTGCTTCAGCACTGCCTTGATGTGCAGGTGGACGGCACCGCAGGTACGCGCACGCATACGCAGGCTGGGAAGAGGAAACAAAAAAAGGACAGGAGGTGAAGAATACGATGTCCTGCCAGCATCGAAAATTAGTCTGTTGCATTTGTCTTGCAGAAGAGCTATGCATCAGAAATCAGAGACCATTACAATGCTGCAAACTAACAGCCAAATATACCAGGATATATAAATATCACCAGCAAGACTCAAATTAATCCTTTCACCGTTGCCACAGGCTAGGGAATTCTGTGTAGCTTTGCTTGCAGCATTAAAGAAAAACAGATACAAGTCACCGGACAGTTTCAGGGAGAGTGACAAGAGTGATCTGGGGCACGGAAAGAGATTGCCAAGGGAAGATTAAAGAAAGGGAAAGGTATTCAAAGTCTCCACACATGTGAATTGTCACTGCCAAAAAAAGGAAGGCAGTGTCTATGGAGGACAGGAGAAGTAGTAGGGCAATTGAACTGTGGCAAGGAATATCTAGTTTAGTCATCTAACGGCAGGTGTACCAGAATAAGGCAACCTGAAGAGGCCATTTCCATCACTGGGGGGTTTCAAAGACAGGCCACAGAAACAGATAGGCAGTCGGTCCCAGCTAGGGCCAGGTGATGGACTGGACCTCCGAAGGTCATCTAGTCTACTCGTACAACCCTAAAAGTCTCTGAAACACAGCTTGTGAATGTGCCTCTCCTTCCCAGAAGACAGGAGTTCATACAACACAAACCAGCAGGTAACAAAAAGACCCCATCTGCAGGGTTTGCTCTATTCTGAGCCCTCTTCTGTGTGGGACAACGTCTGCACACACGGTCCACAGGGCCTGGGCCGTGAGGAGCAGCAGGTATTGCTGCTGCCTCTTGCATGAGCTTGCGTAGACAGCCGAGAACTGTCCTACAGCTAAGTCAGCATTAAATTAGCACCATTCAAAAAAAATGTATTTTTCATATTAATTTTCTATTTATCCCCTGATCTGAAGGGATTCTTTTCACTGTGGCAGAGACAACCCAGCTCTCCAGAAGCTGCAGTACTGAATTAGCTGATAAGCTCTTGCTGAGTGCCAATATTTATTAAGCACACATACATTTTCTTCTCCCACACATCAACTGTTGCCACTAAAAAATCTTTGCTACAGCTACCGAGTCTGTTCGCGCAGCCCCTGGCTGCTCTCCCAGTCAATGCCAGCACTTCTCAGCTACACGAGATCTCACAAACGTGCTGGGGAGCCAACTCCTGAAATCACCCCAAGAGCCTCTTCACAAGAGCCTGACCAGTTCCAGCCAGCAGCATCTCAAATAACACCGGCTGCTCGCCTCTCTTAGAAATGCCCTTCCCCTTCTCACAAACCGATCAGCAACAAAATCCTGTTTGGCTTGGCAGATCGCACCCTCACCTTGGCAGACGCTGCTGGACCAAATGTTGCTGCCTCCGGTTGCGCCAGATTCCTGTATTCCGGCAAAGGAGGGCAATGCAGGGCTCCTGCACAAGCTGACACAGGCTCCAGCACGTTACTCCCGGTCTGTGCAGCAGACGCTGACACCGGAGCGGTTCATGAGCACACAAGGCAACAAGGCTTCTCTCACAAATAAATTTAGCCCATAGAGGCATATGACAGCCTGTGCTTTGGGGTTGGCTGGAGCCGACAAGTCACACTGCTGAGCACTTTGTGCCTGGCAGTAGGTCTTGCAGCTCCAAGGGAAAATTTGCTGCGCAAGAGTTTAACAGCTTTACAAGCAGAATAAGCCAAGCTACAGGGCTCTTGAAGCGAAACACGAGACCTACAGCATGTCTGGGCACAGAGGAGAAACAAGAGCTGTCAAACACCGGCACCAAATTTAAGCATGAAATGCCTTAAGTAAGGAAAACGCAAAAGGCTTTTTTTCTTTTTTGCCCTTAAGAACTTAAATTTGATTTTACGTATTTAAGGAGCGCAGAGTCACTGCACCGGGGAGATCTCAAACGCTGCAGAAGTTCCTGCCTCTTCCTCTGCTTGGGAAAAGCAAATGCAGGGTTTGCATCTCTGGTAGCTCAAGCACAGGTTACAGTGCACTGGAAGGCAGAGCGATCGGAGACGGAGTACAGGAGCCCCGGAGTCAGGACTCGCAGCTTCTTTCCAGTCCTCTGACTGGATTTTCTGTGCAACTCTCAGCTAGTCACTCACTTGATCCATACTTCTCCATGTATACGTGAGAGCCCTTCTAATGACCTTCCCTTTGTATTGCAATACCTCTACATTGGGGGGGGGGGGATAAAAAAAAAGCTTTCAAAACTACTAGCTATTAGCTGGAGCTATTTAAGATGACCTAGCCAAATCAAGAAAAAAAGTTTACCATAGGGAGCCATTCTGAAGTCATCCCATTTCATGGGGAGAATTATGTAGGTCACCAAAAAGTCTTTCAATTCCTGACCGCTGGTGCAGCAGTGGCACGCAGAGTACAGAGTAAAGGAAAAGTAAGAGCAGTCACCAGCGAAGGCTGAAATCCTGACACTCGCACAACTCCAATTCCAGTCACTTCAGTGGAACAGATTTCGCTCAGATGCATCTCAGCGGAGAAGGTAAAAAAGGGACAGCAGACTAAATACTGCAAGTTTGTGACTCAGAGATAAAAAGGGAAATGAAATGCTATCATCGGAGCCTGCCTGCTGCTCCCCGCCACACCTGCTTAGACATAAAAAAGCAAACAAAAAGCTTACCACCCCTCCAGCACTAAACGTCAAACCACAACACACGGTTTAGCACTGAGAAATTATTTGTGCCATATGTCCCTCCATCCCAAGATTAAACATCATTTCATATGACTTCACTGCAGCGCTTGCGCAATAGGTAACACTTTTACGGCTTTTTATTTCCAATGCCCGGTAGCCGTGGCCTGATAACGCTCACAGGACTAGATCCCTAAATATCAGCAGCTAAAAATTCCCAGGAACCTGGTTTCACAGCTGAACTGATGAACTAATTGCAAAGTCTTTTCTTAATATGACAGACATCAGACCACGCGTCTCTGCCACTTTGAAATAGTCTCCTTTTCGCCCTGCCACAGGCAGGACCATGCCCCCCTCCCTTCTTGCCTGCTGGACAGAGAAAGCAATGCTCTGCCCCATCCCCGCTCCGGCTTTACACCAACCGCGCAGCGAGACATAGAGAATAAACCCAGATATTCAGCAAATCCAATGCAGGGTCAGAGAAGCAGCTTTCAGAGACTTCTCTGCTTTCAGCCAAGTTATCACCAGAACGAGAACAAGCTCCTCTAAGCCTACAAACTTAAAGGAGGCTTCTACAAAAGAAGCAGCAAGCCTGAGATCTTCACCCTGAGGTGTCCTGGTCTTAACATTTCTACTATTTTCTCTTAAAAGATCTTTCATTTTTATTACTTCCTATTCAGAGCGGCAACTAAGAACATAATACCTTTGCAAGACAAGCTACCAGTCCGAGAACAGAAAAGACAGGCAGACCTCAGAGAGGAAGAAGCAGAGTTATTTTACAGAGTGTCAGCAACACAGCGAGCAATATATCAACACACAATCCCTGCCCTGCAGCGCCTGAAGGCCATACATCAAATACTTGCCAAGGATCCAGACCATCCATCTTCACGTCTCCGCTGAGAACAGAGCTCAGCGAAGGAAGAGGTAGATATTGGGGTAACTGGAGAGAAGACCACCCCCCCAAAAGTAAGGAAATCATACTATTACTCCAGGTGTACGCAGCCACTCCGAAATAGTAGAAGATAGTTTGAGAGCTGTTTTGCACGCTGCTTTCTGCCAGCCCCGAGCCGGCAGCATCCCCCCCCCCCCGCGACCCTCCACGCAGCGGGGGCCGTCCCGCGGGGGGCTCCGGCAGGCAGCGGGGGGGGGGGGGGCATGGGAAGGGAAGACAAAGAGCGGGATAAAAAAAATGGATGCATGACCAGGGGGCCGGGCAGGATCCCCGGGTGCCGCGTCCCCTTCACCGGGCACGAACACGCGTGACGGGGGGCCAGGTGGGCTGGGGCAGCGGCCGCGGAGGTCAGCCGGGCCCCCGCTGCCGCCCACCGCAGCCCGGAGCGCGGCCCCGGCCCGGCCCCGCCGCACGGAGCCGGCGTTACACGCGGCGTTACACGGAGCGACGCCCCGCCCGGCCCCGGAGCTTTTACCGGCACAGACGAGCCCGGGGAAACTTCTGGCGGCTCCCGCGGCTGGACGGACCCCACCGGCCCCGGGCGGGCTCCGAACCGCCGGGCCCTGCGCGGGGGCCGCTGCCACCGCCCGGCCCGGCCCGGGTGCGCCCGCCCCGCGGCCCCGCCCCGCCGGTGCGACCCGGGGCTGCCCGGCAGCCGCCTCAGGCGGGGCCGGCTCTGCGAGGGCAGGGCGAAGAGGGAATCCCCATCGCAGCACGCCCCGCCCGGCGCCGTTACCTGCTGCCCCGCACCGGGACTGGCGCGGCCATGGCGGCCCGGAGCCGCGGGCCTCGCCGGGGCCCGGCGGGCTGAGGTAGTGCGGCCCGAGCCCCCCCCCCCCCGCCTCCCTCACGGACTGAGGTGGTGCGGTCCGAGTGCCCCCCCCCCCCGCGGGCTGAGGTGGTGCGGCCCGCAGCGCTCACGTGACCGGGTGTTGACGCGTCGCCTGGCAACGGGAAGATGGTGCCACGGGCGGCGGGTGAGTGCGGGGCCCCGCCGCGGCCTGGTACCGCCCGGCCCGGTACCGCCCGGCCTCCCCGGTCCCCTCTGTGCCTGTGCGCAGCCCGGCGGGCCCCGGGGAGCCGGGCGGGTACTCATTCTCCTGCGGGACGCTCTGGTTGCAGGCAGAGGCCAGCCGCAGCACCATGGAACAGGCCCCCGGTGCCGCAGCAGAGGGATCTGGGCTGGAATTCGGCTCCGCTGAGCGGGATATAATCAGAGTTCCATCACATCTTGCTATGGAGGTGATTTCCTTTGAAACGTTCGCAGGGCAGCATGTTCCCGTGCATTCCTTACAGAGTGATGTCTTCATGGAAGCAGTTCCAATAGAAGAAGTAAAAAAAGCACGCACTTATTGCAGTCCTGCCCTGCATATTAAAAAAAGCCGCTACACATTTAGTTACTGTCCTGTGTGTCAGCAGCATCTTGAAGCAGGTGTTTCTCACTCAGTTCTTAGCACGTTTCTGCTGTAGACACCTTAAAAAGGAAGTTCTCCACATTTCATAGACGCACATACTCGGACTCCTTTTTTGAGGTTTGTTGGTGATGTTTTTTTTCTTCTGTTGGTCCTGTACAATATTTGAATTTGGCAAATGAGGATATGGAATAGAACAGTGTCTCTTAAAAAGAAAGAAGAGAATAATTTGGCTATGTGTAGTGCAAGCTGGAAGACTTGCTTTAATAAATCCCTAAGGGCGTTTTTAAATAGATGTGAGCTAGAAACACATGTGAAATTAAAAGTGGTGTGTAGAATTTTGGTCAGGATCTCTACTATCTTAATGCTAGCTGGGTGACCGTTTTTGCAAATGAGATTAAACTTCTATACCCTGTGACCAAAGGCAGTTGTTACAATGCTGTAGCATTAACATTAAACAAAGTACACAACCCATTATAATGCTGCGATTCTGCTTTTTGCCTGTGTTGTATGCTAGGCAATAGAGGCAGAGAATGGGAACGACAAGGAAGAGGAAGAGTCTGTGCCTCTGGAGGAACAAGAGGAGACATTTCCCCCAGCAGAAAGAGGAGTCTATGGACCTACAGGGCTGTTTGTTGGTTCTGCAGAAGTGAGACACTATAATAATATATATAATCTTATACACAGAATGCATGACCAGTATTTGTAACTTCAGATTCTCCTGTTGCAGTTTTATTGCTGAAAACACAAACCCAGTCAGAACTGGAACAGAGAGCAGCTAATTGGTCAAGCATGAAGTATACAAAAACTCTGACAAAACTGGAGAGATTCCTTTGTTGTGCTATATATGTGTACTTTTTTTTTTTATCTGGAGTGATACAGCTTTGCCAGTATACCTGTGTGCTGATTTTAGAATAAGGCCCTCTTGTTGATTCTTTGTCTGCATTGTTTATGTCTCCTGATGACAAAAATAAGCAGATTTTTAGGGGCAAATAGAGTTAGATTGAAAAGCTCTTTCAAGTGATGGATTTTATGTTTCAGGAAAAATCTTTTGAGACTTTCTCAGACACAGTGGAATTAGACGGTTGTCCTCCTGAATTGGGTGACACGGAGCAGCCAATGACAGACAGAGGAAACCCTTCCCCTACGTCTTCAGGAGCTCCTCTGCAGGCACCTGCGTTGTCAGTGGAGTCCAACAGCCGCACAGAGTCAGGTATCATTCAGTTCCTTATTAACAGTACAATACTCGATACCATCTATCAAGCACAGTTTCTGGTTTTCTCCCTTTCTGATCACTGTTAATCCGGCTGGAGGCATAATACTAAGAAATCTAAGTATTTTTCATCTTTTTCTTTTTTTTGCGGGGGTGACGTCCAGGTAATATTGGAGAACCCATTTCTCTCTATTCAGAGTCTGCCTTTGAGCAATTCAATCAGCTTACTAGTGAGCATGGTGACCAAAGATGGGAAAAGGAATGCCAGCAGCATGGAACTGAGGAACGTGAAATAAGCAGAAGAAGTGAAGAAACCATAGAAGAAAGAGAACTGGTTGTCCTGGATCCAGAACATGTGAGGAGTCCTCAAATCTTTTCATTCTTCTTTGCAGACTTGATTTTTTTATTTGTATAAAACGTGCGAGGTAAATTGTAAGCAGTGGCTTAGCTGTATGCTGAAACTATGTGTTTAAAAACAGCTTTTGCAAAAGTACTAACTCCTGAATGTGTCTGTCCCTCAATATTAACCCCAAAGTTGGAGGTTCAGAAGTGAGCACTGTAGGGGGGCAAATCTGATACTCTTCAGTACTCCTGAAAGAGAAGCACTTGCAGCAGGAGTGAGTGGATGGGTTCCCAGATGTAGCTCTTCCTATATGTTTCTGACTTTCAAATATTCTCAGCAGTCACTTTCTGATGTCAACAAATACCCGCTATATAACTCTTCTCACTTGTTATAGTGAGTGTAGCTAAAATAAGAATGCAAGTGTCTGTGGCAGAAAATACGATGTTTTATTTAATAGTGGGAGTAGCAGTAAGGTTTCTTTGTAATTTATTTACACAAGTCTGTTAAAGTTTATCAACATCATACTTCTTTACAGCCTCTGATGAGAAGATTCCAGGCTGCCCTGAAGAATTACCTTACTAAGCAGATTGAAAAAGTGACCCTAGAGCTTCAGGAACTGGTATGTGGCATTCTTTCTTTGCCTTCCCACAGCAGCCCATCCCTGTCCAAGCTGAAGTGAGGTAGCTGATTTCCTCTTGTGTTTGCAGAGGACAGCAACAAAGAAGAGCAAAGTACAGAGAGAAGAGCTTGGGGTGATTCTTTATGGGGCGCAGCAGCAGCTGGCCCATTTGCAGATGGAACTGGAGAAGAGCCACGACCGCCGTTCTCAAGTGGCCACAGCGCGTCAGCAGCTGGAAGAGGAACTGGAGGGCCTCAGGCTTGCTTACAAGAAAATGTGTCAGAACACAGATGATGAACGCAAGAAAGGTGACTGAGGCAGTCTTTGCAATATTTCCTAGTTCTGGTACTGTGTGGAGAAATGAATTTGAATGTAAGTCAAGCACTGGATTGAAAAATACAGTAAAATTAATCAGGAATAATGCACTCATTGAAAAGTTTCACAGATATTCCTGGTTGCCATATAATTTGTATTGTTTCTAAGACCATGATGCTACATTGTACTTCTAAGAAGGTCTTTAGGACTAAAACTGAAACTGTTCCTGGCAGGTAGGCTGTTCTGTGACTTAGGAGGAGGAAAATTCCCGTCACTGTTATGTTTGCCTGTGTTTCTGTAAGGGTGTGATGAGATTGCAAAGGTCGTAGGTCATTAGGGGCATCCAGGAGTATAAGAGCACCATCCATGTGGCAGCCCATTCCAGCCAAAGAAATGCTCTTGGCTCATTCTTTTTGTGTTGCAGGTATTTGGACAGGAAACAGTAAAACAATTGCAATGGCAAGGATAGCTAAGCATTAAAATAAATTGCCTAGAAAGTTTTTGCAGGTTATTGAAAAAATTAGAGAAGCATTCAACAGACTGAGAAAGAGACAGTTCTGGTTTGGGGCAGAGGAGTGGATTCACAGCCTCCTGAGGCTGCTTCTTTGATTTCCTGGGATTCTGTGTGCTGGGAATCAAGGAATCGCTTACCAAGATTTTTAGCTTTGCTTGTGGAGCTATACTGCCAAGCTGATGTAAATCCTCATTTCAGGAAGGGCTGCTTTAGCTGGTATGTGTGTGGGTTTTGCTTTGGGTGCTTGTATATTTCTTTCCCTTTTATCTCTGTTTAAAGTGTATCCTACAAACATACTTCTCTGTAAATATTTTTCTTCCTGCCTCCCCAGTTTCTGCAATGCAGACCCAGGTTGAAAACCTGGCCTTGCATCTCTTCTACATGCAGAATATGGACCAGGATATGCGTCATAATATTTTACTAATGAAACAGTCGACAAAGAAGGCTGAGGCAGAGAAAGTCCAGGCTGAGATGGAAAAGAAAAAACAGGTATCAAGTAAAACTATCGTCTTTAAAATAAAGAAATACAGCTGACAGTTTGTGGTGAGTCTTGGAGGACATGCTGCCCTGTCAGAAGGAAGGCTCTAGTGACTGAATCATGGACGATGTGCGGGGATATTTTTCCCAAATAATTGAAAAAACCCTACTTTTTCTAAAAATGGGAAAAATCCCCACCACCAAGATAGTGGCACGTACTGCCCAAAGGTTTTTGACAGACCTAGTGAATAGTGAATCAGACCTAGCGACAGACCTAACGAATAGTGAATCGCTCTTCACTCAAGCAAAGCGGGTGTGAGGGCAGAAAGACGTTCAGTGAGGAAGTATCATATGTTCAAGTCTCGAGAATTATTCGGAGCCACAATGAGTTTCACAATGAAAAGTGAACTTTGAAAACGAACTGAGCCGGTTGGTGTGCTGGAGCTCCCTCTGCTGCCTTCTGCTTGCAGCGGGACACAGGCTGATTATTATTAATGCAAAATTGCATGCAAACAGTTGAAATCAGACGGATTTAGACGTTTTTTAACAAAGGATTTTAAAACATAAAGTATTAAGATTCCCAGCTGCTGGAGAGGTGGCACGATATAATCCATGCTGACAGGAATGAATGCTGCTTCAGGTCTGACGTATCAATTTACTACTGCAAATGGAATAATAAAAAATCAGCAAAGAAGGTCTCGTTCTCCTGAAAGTTGTCACATTCATGAGTCATTTGTATATGAATGGAAAAGTTTCAGTAGGAATCAAATCAAATCCAGTCACCAATTTAAACGCTTTTCTAGCCTATGTTATTCTTGTAGAATATAGTTGGTTAAGACTGAGAGTACATTGCTCATCCTGAACTGTTTGGCTCTGACTCTTTAGGATCTTCTAGTAGACCGCTTAACAAGGAAAGCCTACGAACTACAAGAACAGATTGCTCTGTTTGAAGCTCAGTATGTGGCCCAGGCAGAGGACACAAAAGTAATTTGGCAAGCAGTAAATGAGGTAGGAGGGTGCTTTTTTCGCTTCTGGTTAGTATTTCCCTGTGGAAGGACTGACCGCTTTGGCTCATGCTCACGTGGTATGCACAATCTAGGCCAGAGTTGTATGGTTCGTTCCTGTTTGCAGAAACGAAGACTTCCCCCCCCCACCCCCCACCCTGAAGAATTGCTTGTAAATCACTTCCTCCCCCACCCTCTCAGCATGTTTTTTTCTTGCAGACCTATGCTTTGTGGTCTGGTGCAACAGTAAACCCGACACATATTAGTTGAAGCTGTTCTTGCCCATGATATCATGAACAGAAGAAAAATACTGCATTGTAACATGAATTTGTTTTTTCAGCACAGTATAGATTGTCTACCAACTCTCTATTCCCTAGGCTTGTATGGAGGTACAGGCTATTAACATGGAGAAAAAGCGATTGATGAACCACTGGAAGAGCAGCTTGGCTGGAATGAAGCAAAGAGATGAGGCCTATATTGCCACACAAGAGTTGCTGAGGTATGGTATCTGAAAACAGTCCCAGGAGAGACCTCAAATAATTTGGACGGGAGGGATTCTAAAAGGGGCAGTATGTCTTCTCTCAAGTTTATTACTGTATGTGCAGTATATGTCAGGCAGAACAAGTTTGCTGCTCTAAAGCACATAATAAGGTTAAAGGAGAAGAAGTACAGTTCTTTGTTACTATTTTCTTTATCCAAAACACAACTCTCCCTCGAAATGTGTGGTTTTTTAAAAGCTGTTTAGAGTTTTTCCTTTCATATTTTATTCCTTTAAAGGAGTTCCTTTGCCCTTGCAACATCTCTCAATCCCAGGAGCTGAGAGTGAGAAGGATTTATCTATCACTTTCGGTTAGGATTTTGTGATGCCTCTAGAAATCTTCAGGAAAACCTTCCTGTTGTTGCCAAAAGAAGTGTTTATTTGGTCTGGAGTCTTAAAACTTGACTGATTCTCTGAGAACATATAATCTGCTTTTATAGGGTGGCATCCTGGTAAGAATGGGGGGCTGGGGACAGGACTGAAAGAAGGAATTAATTTTCCTACATACGTTTCCTTTTAAATCTTAATGTCTCCATCCATCTTCTGATGACTCTGCCCTGTCACAGCAGACTAGCCTTTATAAAGACTTTCCTTCTTGGCCAGTTGTTGCTGCAATAGCATGTTTGAAAAGGGGAATTTGTAGATGACCGTTCAGCACATCAATTAATCCCTGTGATGATTTTCCATCCTCTTTGCCTCTCCAGCAAGTACAGACATGACCTCAAGTCCCTAGAAACGGACATCCATGGCTGTGGAAAGTTGATCAGGAAGGAGGAGGAGAGGAATGAGTTGCTTGTCACCATCCTGAGCCGTTCACAGAACGATGCCAACACGACAAAGAAACTGATTGCGCAGTGCCTTTCAAGGCAGGAGGCCCTGAAGGTTGAATCTGGCACCTATACTCGCATTCTCCATGAGACAGAGCAGGCCCTCAGCAGGACCAAGACGGTGAGAAGAGTTTCTTGGAAGAAGAATCCTTCTGAATTGGACACAGGTGTTTAATCCCCTTCCCCAAACAGTTGTACTGATCTTGTCTCTGCCTTCCCTACCTTGTAGGATCAAGCTGCTCATCTGAATGAGTTGCTGTCCATCAGTAAGGACATAGAGAAAGGGACTGATGCAAAAGAGCAGATGGAGAATGAAATCATGGCAAAGCTTCAGGACCAGATGATGTCCAGCAAGGCCACAAAGCACTTCTCACAGCTGGCTGCAAAACTTCGCAGGAGAAAAACAGATCTGGTATGGTATCTCTGCTGTTTGGGAGGGCAGGGGAAGGAAACAGCCTAGAGCAGTGTTTCTCAAGTGTGTTTTGTCAGTGTCTGCATTTTGTTTTTCAAGTCTACAATTGAAGGTCTGCTGGGTTTGCAATTTCAGTTTAGTTCTTCCAGTGATCTTATTGCAGGGTTCTTGTGTATGCGAGAGAGGCCAAAAAGGCCTGACACATAACATACTATAGTTTCTTTACTTCAAAAAATGGGGCAGAATGATGGATCCTGGGTGTGTTTACTATAAAGTGGTTCAAGTTCTTATGTATTGCAGGAAGACAGTGGATATGTGCTACTTCTGTACTCCACATTAAACTAACTTATATCTCCATACTGTGTCGCGGAATGCGATACAGGCATACTCTGAGTTTCCAAATAAGGATTACAGTCCGAGGAACAGTCAAACCAGACCCACAGTTCTTCATGGCATGATAAGTTGCTCTCTTTGGGAGTGTGTAACTGGTGCAGGTAGAAAAACTAGAAGATTCAGCATAGTATTTATCGTATTGACTTGTGTGGGCTGGCACTAACAGAACGTGCTCACACCTCTGTATTTCCATGGGTTACTTCAGCCTGCCCCTGGGTTTTTTAAATCATCAGGTGCATATCTTAAGTAACTGGAAGACTTCCAAGGTGGCTTTCACTGTGAGAAAGGCCCCTCCACCCCCCTTTCTGACAGATACACAAACAAGTGGATACTCTGCATCGACTCCTATTAGCACGTGTTGCACAGTAGAATATAGCGCAGAGGATATGGACTTGGAAAAGACCAAATGGCAGGCTCTCGCGGTGTGGTCCAGGCTGTGTGGAAGTAGCAGACAGGCTCTTGAAAGTTACCTGGCTGCATTCATGCTGCACTCAAACAAAAGGCATACCCACGCTTTCTGGCTAGTACAGTTGTGGTTAGGGGAGGGAGGCGTTTGTCAGGCATGGTGGAGAAGGTACAATGTAGTGATGTCCTCCTACTGTTAGCCAGGTAACTAGAGACATCCGGGCAGGGAAGATAATTGCAGAAGTGATGAGTGTGGTCTCTTAAAGGGTTTTGGGATGTTTAGGCTCCTTAATGCTTTTCAACAGCCTTATGGCAGAGGTAAATATTGCTATTTCCTGACAACAGATGGAGAAACAAAGGTACAGAGAGGGTAAGTAGCTTGCTTACAGCTCGTAGCACAGACCTGGGAGTAGAATCTAAATCCCCTGATTCCTGTGCTTTGGTAAGTAGGTGTTACAAATCAATGAGTTGCTGTTGGCGGCAGTAATTTGTTTTCTGTCTGTTGATATTCCTAGGAGCTGCATTTTTCCAAGGTTGAGAATGATATGGCCCAGGTTATTCTGAATGCAACTCATACCAACTGCAGGCTGACAATTCTCCAAAAAACACTTTGTGAGCTGGACAAGGAAATAAAAAATATCCATGATCTGATCAGCTGCAGGGAGAGTGAGATTGCAAAGTGCAGTATCCTGACTGAGAACAAGGGAGGGGTCATCAGCCAGTGCAACAAGAGGTTGGAGATGATTCTTTCTCAGCAGGGGGTACGTATGTTTACATTTCAATCCCAAACTTGATTTTATTCTTTGTGGTGACCCCAGATGCCGTTGATAAATGGAACTGCATAAGTGCTGGATAGTTAAAGTTTCAGGCATCAGTATTGTGATTTAAAAGCTGCACTAGTTAACATACCTGTTTACATTCGTCAAACAGTTCTTAATGCATGCAAAGAGGAGCTGGCATTAGGGAATTGTGAAATGAGGGTGTGCCTAGCACAGATTTCTGCAGGGAGTTGTCTACACCTGACGAAAATGTTGAATGACATCAATACTCTGGGAGTAAATAGGATCTCATTATAAAATCTGCAAAGACCGACGAGGGGAGAATGGAAGAGGCAGAGTGACTTAAGTCGCTTGATGGTTGTCCCCATTCAGACGATACCCAGATCCGTCCCTAGCACTGTGAGCTGTAAGACCTTTATGGATACCAATGCAAAAATGATTACTGTGGCATATGCTTCGCAAACTTTTGAATGTCCGGATGTACCTGTTGTAAGAGCTTAGGAGGCCCTCTCGCCACAGAGTCTGAGAACGTTTCGGGCTTCTGTTGCATTTATTCCTGTGAGGTCGGGAATTATTAGTCCCATCCAACTCATGGGAAATGGAGGCCAAAAGTAACTAACTGACCAAATAACAGTATAGTTGAAGTATTTAGTAGGCATCTCAGCAGCTGGACCGGCCTTCTGCAATAGTGCTATAAACAAGTGCTCCAGCAGCTTCTGCCTGATTAATCTCAAACCTTGCCCTCGTACAGGGGCAAGAATTGGCACCATTGGAAATTGAGATCAACAAGCTGACCAAGCAGATCGAAGAATATAATTCTGAGGTGATGACACTACAGAAGTACTGGCTCAATCTGCAGAAAGAGCTGGTGAAGTTAACACATGAATGGGAGGAACAAATAGCCTCCTTGGATATGTTAAAGAAACAGATCACAATAATGCAGCAGAAGAAAGTACGCACTGAAAGTAAGTCATTCCCTAATTCTTTCTTGAAATGTTCATCCATGAAATGGATAAAAAAGGGAGCGAAGGCTTACAGATGGGTAATGCCAGACCTTCACCACAGAATGCCTTCAGTGCTCCTATATATGTGCGAGCAATAATACAAATAACCCCAGTACTGTTCTTGGGGGCTAAGAGCCAGGTACCTTCTGCTGTTTTGCATGTAGTTATTTCCTATTCCTGCTATCTTAACTGACACAGACGAACCCCAAGTGACCATGTCACGTGTTACACTTCTTAAATAAAGTTTTTAAGTAGTTGGTAGGTAAGCGTCCCCAGCAATGATAGCACTTTCCTTGGCGAAACCCAACTCTCTTCCACAGTAGTCTCCTTCAAAACCTTACTTGATTTTTGGGCTTGATGAAAAAGGTTTTGGCTGGGTATGTGGGACACGGGCGGCTCTGCGTGCAGTGTTGTCTGGTCTAATAGCAGTCTGTCACACCTTGCCTGCATTCAACCCAGTGCTCCTGCGAATTTTAAGACTTTCTTCTGTTCACCTGTAGATGAAATTCAGCAGGAAACAAAAGAACAGAAAGACATTGAACGTCACATGAGGAGCATGTCAAATGAATTGATAAAGTTGAATGTGTTGATCAACAAGAACAACAGCAGCTTCGAGGAGCTGCAATATGGCAACATTATCACAGAGAATGAATTTGTACGCTCTCTCAAGGTACAGAGGCTTGACATCTCATTTCCAGGTCTCAACCTCCCATGCAGATCAGAGGCAAACAGTGATCCTGAAAATCTTTCTCAGTCTGACAATGTTGTATTGGTTTATGCTTCTCAACTCTAGGCAGCAGAAAAAGAATCAGTTGAGATGCAGGAGAAGCACAGTCAGTTGACTGAGGAGAAGGAAAGACTCCTAAACAGCCTGGTGGAAGCAGAGTAGGTACCAGACAAATTCTTGCTTTGTGCCACAGTCTTTGAACTTTTGTGTATGTCTCCATGTTACCTTTCTTCTCCAGTCATCAAACTGAAACAGCAGCAGCAAATGTGCTTCTGTCCTTGGAGAAGATGAAAGGAGTTCAATGAATTTTTGAAACGCAGAAACTGAAAGGTGCTTTACCCGTCTCTGGAACCAGCAAGAGCTGAGATTTAACAATTCCAGCATGCTTGTGCTGGATGTTGCCAAGATCTGTATGGGAAGACTCTGCCTGCTCTTTCCTCTGCCAGTAACTCAGAGCGAGTGTGCTGCCCTGGGCAATTAATCCATCATCCCCCTGGCAGTCTGGGCTTGCTTGTTTTTACAGTCATCATGCCATTTTCTAAATTGTGGAGCTTCCTGTCTGATTTCATGCTGCTCTGTTGCTGCCCTTTTATACGTTCCGTAAGCAAATTCTTAGTTTCTGCCAAACCATTCAGCTCTGCATTCAGAATCGATCTCGGGAGTGTGCTGCCACTGATGCACAGAGAGAGATCCTCTCTGTTGTTTACAAAGGCACTGCTTTCCCTTTCTGTCGTTGAAGGCATCAAATCATGCTGTGGGAGAAAAAGATCCAGCTGACAAAAGAGATGCGTGCAGCGGTGGATTCTGAGGCAGGACAAGGTGAAATCCAAGCCATGAGAACAGAGATTCATAGGATGCAAGTAAGCCATTGGGAAAGACGGACAGTATTGGAAATTCTGCCACCCTGCAGCTAGATTGAATTAAATACATCCAGCGTGCATGCACTGTATGCGTTCCTCGTGCACGCTATGTAATAGGCTGCAGCAGAATCCAGATACACCCGAGAAATCTATTTAAAATGTAATATGTCTGCCACCTTATTCTGTGACCCCAATTTATAAATGTTGATTACTAAATATTGCATCATCTTAATCACTGGTTAGGGAAGTCTTCTATCTTCTGGCAAAGCAACTCTTCCCTTTCATTCTCGGGATACTTCTACTCTTCTGCTTTTGCTATTGCTAATGAATTCCAGTGAAACATTTTGAAGATTACTTTAGACAAGTTGATAATCCAGCCCTCTGCTTTCCAGATCCACACAGGGCAAACTAGGCTTGGATTTAGAGCAAATTTTGCTTTTCAAGGCTCACGTGTCACGTGTATCTGGTTTATGTTGATGGGGTGTGCCACACAGAAAACTTCAGTTAGGTGCCATTTGTAACCATTCATTATTTTCAGCCTGTTTTATATCTTGACAAATGGCAGGTCCGCTATGGCCGGCTGATGAAGCAGCAGGAGAAGATGATTTGTGATATGGAGGCATCTGTTTCTCGTAGGGAGGTGATAGCGATTCGTGGAGAGGGTCAGAATAAAACGGATAAGAAACGTATCACCAAGAGCGACTTCCACCGCAAGAAACAGGAGCTGAGAAAGAAGATCAGCGAAACCCAGAAGGTGAGCAAGTAAAGCAGGGCTGCAAGAGTTCACGTAGCCTGTATTTGCCTCATGGTGAGCACCAGTGCGCACGTAGCACAGCCACGGGGTGTCGGTACCCAGACCCCGCACAGGTACAGCACCGCGCAGGGGGCAGGCTTTGGAAACTTGTTAAAAAAAAAAAAGAGTTCTGGAAGATGGCTGGGAATGCAGGTGAACTAAAGAACCAGAACCTGCCATTTCCTTCTCTTCCATTTACTAGAACATTCAAGACTGCAACAAAACCATCCTGGAGCTGGAGAGCACCCAAGCGTCCCTTAGTGCCGCCTTCTTGGAAAAGCAGCAAGAATTGTGCGGACTGCAGGCTGAGTCCGATGGCCTCCATTCAGACGCAGAATGTCTTCGGAACAAGAAGCGATGGGTGAGCGCATCCGCTTCCTTGCAGCAGGCGAGCCAAATAGAACCTGCTGCTCGCTTCCCTTGCCAGCTCCCTGTCTCTCTGTCTCACCACCATCCTGAACCGGGCATGCTTGGCATGTAATTTTAGCAACCCTTTAAGTTAACTGAGCACATTTTGAGGGCTCATAGTGGTCCTGAGTTGATGCTGCAGTTGCACCCTTAGTGAGGCAGCATTCACCTGGAAACATCAGCCTGAAGGACATCGTTTGTATCTTGAAAATATCTACTAACAACTTTCCTTTGTGAGCGCTAGCTGGCTACACCTAAGCGTGTTACAAATTTGAGAGCCAGCTCAAGGTCTTGAATGACCTCCTATGACATTTTCAAGTTGGTGAAACTTGAAGGGTTGCCTTGTATGCACGGGTGTTTCTCTGATTTATGGAATTCTGTGACATGACTGTACCTCTGCAGCACTCGGAATGGGGATGCTCTTTGGCTGTTATAATGGGGACTTAGCAGTATCCTTCTTAAGAAGCCCTTCCATTTCGAAATACGATGGTTTCGGTACCTGTGTGCAGTCTGTTGTCAAAGCAATTTCCGTTGTTGCTTTTCTCAGAACCTTTTGGAGATTGTGGCCTACCAGACACGCCAGAAGCATCTGCAGGCACTGAAGGAAGGGAAGTACACTCCCCTGTGCCGCACTGAACAAGCCTGGAGAAACGAGCAGCACAAACTGCAGGACCAGCTCCGCACCATCAACGCCATCGTCCACCAGATCCAGCAGGAACATCCTCAGCACCAAAGGGCTCTCCAGTGGCTCACTCAGTGCTTGGAATCCAGGCTCGGCTCGCAGGAAAACTGAGAGAGACATGGACAAAGCACCTATAACCATCTGTTCTTGTTCTTCTGGAGGCTGCAGGCTTTGTAAATGATAAATATAGGAATAAATATAAAAATAAATATTTATTAAAGATGTAGCATTGCTACTTTTTTTTGTTTGTTTCTTTTTACATTTCACCTCTGCAGCAACAGGCAGGTTCATCAGTTTCCCTGCCCCTGCTGACCTGGCCTGGCCGTTGGGGTTTGGGGGGCAGCTGCAGCCTTGACCTTCAGGGCGGGGGGGGCTGCCCGGGCCCTGCTCTCCTGTTCCCGGAAAGTGGCAAAATAATTCACTCTCTAAAACTTAATTTTGGTATTTTAGAAAGCAGGCATTCTTTATTACAGCGCCGGGCAGCACTGGGGATCATTCCACTATGAGTGCTCCTCCGACGTGGTAAACTGTCAGTAATTATATACGATGAAATCATAGATATTCATAGGATTTCCAAGGATTCATTTACATAAACATGAGATTTCCTGGAACTTATTAACATATGTAAACGTCCGATCCGCATGCGCAGTCATTTTCCGTGGTGGTCTTCAGGTGGTCTTTGGGGGTCTTCAGATGAAGGCTCGTAGTCCTCTCCACTGCGTTCGCTGACTGACCTTCACTTGTGCGCAAACTCAGTTCTGGGATCCCATATGCTGCGTCCTCCGAGGTCGGTTTGTTCTGGTCTCATGGGCATCCTGCAGCTTTCTTACCTTTATGGCTCCGCACATCTGCTCTCCCAAGGCCGAGCTCTCTAAAGGGGGAGTATTCGGGGGCTTCTTATCTTACGCCTGTCCTAACTGTTCACCCAGATTTGCTTTTGTTTGGTTACATCTGCTGTGCAATGAGTCTAACGACCTGAATTGATACCTGCTTATCTCTCTTCGCAGGTATCTCTCCCACCGGCTCTTGCTTAAGCCCCGGCCAGCCGCACACTCGAGCGGCGGCGGGGGCGGCTCCGGGAAGGGGAAGGCGCCCGCTCGGGGCCGGGGCCGGGGCCGGGGCCGCCCCCGGGGCGGTGCCGTGACGCGGGCCGGTTCCGCGGCGCCTGCCGGGACGGCGGGGCCATGCCGGGACCGCGGGTCGCCGTCGCCGCGCTGCTGGCGCTGCTGGTCCCCGCCGCGGCGAGCAGCCCCGGGGCCGCCGGTTGCCAGGTGCCCCCGGGCGACCGCTTCGACTGCGGCCCCGAGCGGCTGCTGTCCCGGGCGGGCTGCGAGGCGCGGGGCTGCTGCTATGCTCCCGCCGGGACCGAGACCGGCCCCGGGCCGCCCTGGTGCTTCTTCCCCCGCGGCTACCGCAGCTACCGGGCGGAGAACCTGACGGCCACCACCAGCGGCTTCACCGCCGGGCTCCGCCGCGTCGCCGCCAGCTTCTTACCGGGGGACGTGGGCTGCCTGCGGCTGGACGTGGCGATGGAGACCCCCGCCCGCCTGCGCTTCACGGTGCGTCCCTGGCCCCGGGCCCGGCACCCCGGCCTGCCCCCGGCCGACCCCCTCTCTCTCTGTCCCGCAGCTGCGGGACCCGGCCCGGCAGCGCTACGAGGTGCCCCTGGCCACGCCGCGGGCGAGCGGCCGAGCCGCCTCCACGCTCTACGGGGTGCAGGTCAACCAGGATCCCTTCGGCCTCGTCGTCTACCGGCAGCGCAACGGGCAGGTCCTGTAAGTGCCCGTCCTGCCCCGAGCCGGGTGAAGGCTCCCCTTGCCATCCCGAAGGGATTCGGTCTGGAAGCGGGACACGACACCGGCCCCAGCAATGCACGGGCCGGGAGCAGGGATGTGGCAGGGGACACGGGTGATGGCAGCAGGGCGGCAGTCAGCGGCTGCGGGGGCTTTGCTTTGACCCCCTCTGTGGTTTGGTGGCTGAGAAGGGAAGCAGGAATCCCAGAGCTCAGCCAAAACTTCGTTTTGTTTCACATGGTGACAAGCATCCGTGTCCCTCCCCAGAGCTGGTGGTCCTCCAGCTCGGTGCCTCCCTCCTCCCCGGCTGCTGGGCACCGCCGGGGCTGTTTGCCGGAGCCTCCCTTTCTCTCCGGCAGGCTGAACACCACCGTCGCGCCCCTCTTCTTCGCAGACCAGTTCCTGCAGATCTCCACCTCCTTGCCCTCCCATTTCATTTCTGGGCTGGGGGAGCACCTGACGCCGCTGGTCCTCGACACGGCGTGGACCAGGGTCACCCTCTGGAATCGAGACATGGCGCCCGCGGTACGGAGCGGGGCTGAGGGAAAGGGAGACGGCTCGTCTGTGCTTGCAGGGGTGGCCCCGTGGTCTCTTATGTCTTGTCCGGCGCTGGGGAAAGGTGTCCGTGCTGGTTGAGCTCTGGGACCTGGCCTCAGCCCCAGGCAAGCCCATAGGACCACTGTCCCCAGGTCAGGCTTTGTCCCCCCTCAGGCTCTGCTCTGCTCTGCTCGGGAGCTGCTTCCCCCCACACTGGTCCCAGGGCTCTTGCTCAGGACACAGCTCTGCCGACTGGGGCAGTGTTTGGGGCTGCAAGCCCTGGGTTTGCACCCTGAGCCATGAGAGTGCTTCTGGCCGGAGGCGAGGGGCAGACGGGTGGGCGGGCGGGTGGGTGCTGCACCGGGGTCTCTGGCAGAGCCTCGCCAGCACTGTGCTGTGCTCTGCTCTAGCCCCAGGCCAACCTCTACGGCTCCCACCCTTTCTACCTGGGGATGGAGGACAGCGGTTCAGCCCACGGTGTCTTTCTGCTGAACAGCAACGCGATGGGTGAGTCCCGTGGAGGCGCCAGGCGCGGGCTTGGCCCCCGTCCCCCTCCTCAGCTTGTTCCCCCGGTGCTCGTGCTTCCCCAGACGTGCTCCTGCAGCCCAGCCCGGCCTTGACCTGGCGCACGACGGGTGGGATCCTGGATTTCTACGTCTTCCTGGGCCCTGACCCCAAGAGCGTGGTGCGGCAGTACCTGGACGTTGTCGGTAGGGCCCAGCCACGGGCGGGGGGCACGGGCGCTCCCGGGATGGCTTTGCCGGGTTGCTGTGAGCTGCGCGATGTGGCCGGCGTGGCGGAGCGGGGCGCGATGCTGGGCTGTCCCTGTGCCCGCCTGGCCAGCGCCCACCCTCCCGGCTTCCAGGGTTCCCCTTCATGCCCCCATACTGGGGCCTGGGCTTCCACCTCTGCCGCTGGGGCTACTCTTCCACCGACATCACCCGGCAGGTTGTGGTCAACATGACGGCAGCCCGCTTCCCCCTGGTAGGTCTCGGCTGCTCCCTGGGAGCCTCTGCCCAAAAGTGGCCACGAGGGGGCTGATGGGGAGTCTCGGTGGGGCGGGGGTCCCGCGGCGGCGTGCGGGGGTCCCTGCTCCTCTCCGAGCACTGGTGCCGCCATCCACAGGACGTGCAGTGGAACGACCTGGATTACATGGATGCCAAGAGGGATTTCACCTTCAACAAGAAAAGCTTTAAGGACTACCCAGAGATGGTGCGGGACTTCCACCGCCGTGGCCTGAGGTACATCATGATCGTGGTGAGTGACACCCCCGGCCGTGCCGGGGCTCCCGCATGGCACTGGGGTTTCCCCGCTGGCACCGGGGTTTCTGGCTGCCCCCAAGGGCGGTGATGGAGCTTTCTCTGAGGAAGGAAGGGGAGGCCGTTCCCTGTCTCACTGGTGAAGCCCCGGCTTTGTGCCCTGCCAGGATCCCGGGATCAGCAGCTCAGGGCCTCCCGGCACCTACAAGCCCTATGACGAGGGACTGAAGCGAGGGGTGTTCATCCGAAACGCCACGGGGCAGCCCCTGATTGGGAAGGTGCGTGCGAGGAGCAGCCCCGGTCCCTGTGGGAGGGGGCTGGAGCGGGGCTGCGGGAGTGGGACCCCGAGAGCCGGAGGGAAACACCCGGGGAATGGCCGTGGTGGAAAGCGGGGTGGCGTGCGGGGGCTGTGGGGTGCAGCGGGTTGGGGACAGCGGGGCTTTGCCGATTGCTGCCTCCCTCCCACAGGTCTGGCCGGGCCCGACAGCCTTCCCGGACTTCACCAACCCAGAGACTCACGAGTGGTGGCACGACATGGTGAAGGACTTCCACGACCAAGTGCCCTTCGATGGCATGTGGATTGTGAGTGGCCCGGCAGAGCTGCCGGCTGCGGCTCCCTGGCTCCTGCCCTGCACCTCTGCTGGGCCCTGGTGCAGCAGCGAGGGCATCCGTTCCCTCCCCTTCCCTTCCCTCCCCAGGACATGAACGAGCCGTCGAACTTTGTGGAGGGCTCCCAGGACGGCTGCCCCAACAACAGCCTGGAGCAGCCCCCCCTACGTGCCAGGTACGGGGAGCGGGTACCAGCCTCTGCCCGAGGGCGCGGGGAGCCCCGGGAGGAGCCCGGGGGATGCTCCGGTCCCGGCCGAGCGGGCTCCGAGCTCGCCCTCGCCACTGCCCCTCCCATGCAGGTGTGTTCGGGGGACGCCTCCAAGCCGGGACCATCTGTGCCTCAAGCCAGCAGTACCTGTCCTCCCACTACAACCTGCACAGCCTGTATGGGCTGACCGAGGCCATCGCCTCCCACGAGTAAGCCTGGGGCTCGTGCTGCAGCTCCTGCTGTCCTGGAGGATGCACATCCCAGGGGAGAGACCCCTCCCCATGCCATGGTGTGGGCACTTTGGGCATGGGGGGCATTCAGTGGGTGGGCGAGGGTTTGGTTTATAATCCAGTGCGCTGCCTGCTGCTGCCAGCCTGGCACTGGAGGGGGCTGGAAGCAGACCCTGGGCTGGAGCTGGTGTAGTGTGGCCGTGCTGGCTCTTGGGCTGAGGGGTTGTGTCCTGAGCACTGTCCCATGTCACCTGCCCCATGGGTGAGGTGGCCCTGGGCATCTGCCCCAGCACGTGCCAGCTCTGTGCTGCTGCCGGGAGCCGCTGGTGGGGTGCTGAGCCCCTTCCCTGCCTGGGCGGTGCTGAGCTGACCCCGTCCCGCCTGCAGCGCACTGCTGAGGGTCCGGGGTAAGCGCCCCTTCGTCATCTCACGCTCCACATTCGCTGGGCACGGGCGCTACGCAGGGCACTGGACAGGGGACGTCGGCAGTGACTGGGAGCAGCTGTATTACTCCGTACCAGGTAGGCTACGGGGTGCTGGGGCCCCATCCAGCCCCGCTTCCCCCCCTGCACCTCCCCTGCAGCCCGTGCCTTCTCCGTGGGCTCCATGCCCGAGGTGCTGCAGAGCCCCGATGCCCTCTGCACCCCCTCCCCAGAGGTGCTGCTCTTCAACCTCTTCGGGGTGCCACTGGTGGGTGCCGACATCTGCGGCTTCATGGGCGACACGTCCGAGGAGCTGTGCGTGCGCTGGACCCAGCTGGGCGCCTTCTACCCCTTCATGAGGAATCACAACGACCACGGCGCCCGGGTGAGCACCGGGAGCCCTCACCCTGCCCGGCAGTGGGCGGCGGGGGTGGCTGGGTGCACGGGGCAGGGGTGGGTGCTCTGGGGCTGTGCGAGGGGCTGCCCTGCCTGCGTGGGAGGGCGGCTGGCACAGCTGTGGGGCTGCGTGCCGTCGGTGCCGGGCTTGTGCTGGGGGGAGTCCGTCCCGCGTCCCCGAAAGGTGCCCACCATTCCTCCCCACACGGTCCAAGCATCCCCCTTTGGCTTCTCTCTTGCAGCCGCAGGAGCCGTACGCCTTCAGCCCGGCTGCCCAGGCCGCCATGAGGAACGCCCTCCGCCTCCGCTACTCCCTCCTGCCCTTCCTCTACACCCTCTTCCACCGGGCTCACTCCGCTGGGGAGACGGTGGCACGGCCCCTCTTCCTCGAGTGAGTGCTGACCCGGCCGGGGCCGATGGGTGCCGGTCCCCCCCGGGCTCAGCGGGAGGTGGGTGCAGGGTCTCCCTGGCACTGCACTGTCCCTCCCCATCCTTCCCCAGGTTCCCCAAGGACCCCAACACCTGGGCCGTGGACCGCCAGCTCATGTGGGGCGGGGGGCTGCTCATCACACCCGTGCTGGAGGCAGGAAAGACCAAAGTCAGCGGCTACTTCCCGGCGGGGACGTGGTACAGCCTCGCAGGGGTGGGTGCTCCCCCGCCACGCCACGGGGCTCTCGGGTCGCCGCACAGGGGCTTCACCGCAGGGTCCCACGTGTGTTCCCATGCCCCACCGCTGGTACCGGCCCCCCAGGGCTGTGTGTTCAGGACTCGTGCCTTGCCTGCCTTCGCTTATGGCCGTTTGAGGGCCGCAGCGCTGGGCTGGGACCCCCTTGGCTCACTGTGCCCTACGCCTGCTCTTCCCTCTTTTTGTTGTTACTTAGGACTCCACCATCCACAGCAAAGGGCAGTGGATCCTCTTGCAAGCCCCCCTGGACACCATTAATGTCCATGTCCGCGCAGGGCACATCCTGCCCCTGCAGGTGAGCCCCCTCCGTGCTGCGGTGACGCCGCGGTGACCTGTCTGGCCAGCCCTTGCCCGCGCGTGGGGCAGGGCGGAGGGCTGCAACGCCGTCGCCAGCAGACTGGATGTTGCCGAATGAGCCGCAAGCCCGCGGTGCTTGGCTGGGGCTGGGGGAAAGCGACTCTGGCAGCGCTCAGAGCTGTGCCTGATCTTGCACCCCAGGAGCCTGCGTTCAGCACTGCCGAGTCCCGCAAGAAGGGGATGGCCTTGGTCGTGGCACTGACGCCGGACGGCTTTGCCAGGGGAGACCTGTTCTGGGACGACGGGGAGAGCTGGCAGACCTTTGAGAAGGGCGACTACACCGAGATCCTCTTCCTAGCCACACATGTGAGCGAGGGGGGGCTGCTGGCGGGGGCATCTGGGCATGGGTGTTTGCTGCCACATGCAGGTCCCAGTGCCCCTGGGGCACATGCGGTCATGGGCAGCACCGTGCCATGGTGCAGCCAAGCTGTGTTGTGCCCAGATTGCCAGACTGAGCCTCAGCCCTGCAGTGAGTGCTCAGTGTGGGCTACAGCGCTGTGAGGTGGAGGGGTCCCATGGGGACCGTACCCCCCAGGAGCCCACTCAGGAGGGGAGAGGCTGTGCCGGGGAGCTGGCTGCTCTGTTCTTGCACCCGCAGGGCTGCGCAGCAGTGGATGCTCTCCAGTGCCGTCTCTGATAAATGGCTTTACCACTCTCCAGCGATGGCAGAGCACCCGTCCCCTCGGGCTCCGTGCCCTGCAGATGGGCAGTGCGTTGGGCAGGGCACATTGAGAAGCCCTGGGTGTGCACGGGGTGGCTGGGACCCGGGAGCGCGCGGTGACAGCCCCACTGTCCCCACAGGACGCCGTGCTCAGCCAGCTCCTGCGGGCAAGCGCCCACCTCGACGGGGTCCTGCTGGAGGCCGTGACCGTACTGGGCATCACCAGCCCTCCCCGGCAAGTCCTGGCCAACGGTGCCCTCGTGGGCGACTTCTCCTACCGCAGCGACACCCAGGCGAGTGCTCATCCCGCCATGGGGAGGGGGCAGCGGCAGGGGGGAGCTGCTGGCCAGCAGCTGGGAAGGGACCCGGGGCTCAGCCAAGGGGCTGGCGGGGTTTGGCCCCAGCGATGGCACAGTACCCGCTTTGTTGGCACCAAGGAGCGTAAAGGGCTGCCCAGCATGGGCTGGGTCGCTGCCCTGGGGCTGGAGCAGGATTAAGCCGTGCAGGGGGGCAAGGGTGGGGAGATGGAGGATGGAGAGGCTGCATGGTGACGGGGCTGGAGCTCTGCAGGGAGCGGTGGCATGGCTCTGGTCCTGGGGCTGTCTGCCATGGGCACCCTTCCTGGGGGGGTCTGCGGGACTGGGGCTGTGCCAGGCTGCATCTCTGCATGCAGCCCGGGGGGCAGAACCACCCCCTCGGCTCTGACACTCCCTGGGCTCCATCCCGGCCAGTTCTCACTGTCCTGACCCTTCCTTCTCCCCCTCAGGTGTTGAGCATCCCTGTGTCGCTGCCGATGTGGGAGCAGTTTGTGATCACTTGGTCCTGAGCCCGTGCCAGACCCGTGCCACTCAGCAGGGAGAGGCAATGCTGCTCCCTCTGTCTCTGGAGCCAAATCTGTCCCGTCCTTCGTAAAACCGGAGCTGCTGCTGCTCTTCCCACGCAGCACGGCTCCTGGGCTTCGGCTTCCCTTCTGGCTAACGTGAGTTCATTGGAGATGTGTGCGCTGGACTTGCATCAGGGTGGGGGGGGCTTGCACAACCCCTGGGGACGGGGAAACCCTAATTTTCAAAATGAGGAAAAAAACGACTCAAGTGCCTTGTGAGACAGCAAACCTGTTAACATGTGGAACTGGTCACCTGTTGAGGGACTGCGTGGAGTCTCCTGGCTGTGTTTTGGGGAGGGGGATCTGCGCAGGAGGGTGAGGGAGCAACGCTGTGAATAAAGTTGCTGTTTGCTGGGAGCAGCCCCAGGCCATGTCTGTGCCCCTCTCTGCCGGTGCCTGTCCTGAAAGCGCTGCTGAGCCCTGGCTCAGCCCTACCCCCCCGGCTGGGACCCCCTCCAGCGGGACCGCCTGCACCCCTTGCAGGCTTCACCCCATTTCCCAGAGCGCTGGGGGACCCCCGGCTGCTCCCGCAGCCCCAGCCGTGCCGTGGAGCCCCTTGGCCCATCCGTCCTGCTGGCTCCGAGCCCAGGGACTGCTGCCCTCCGGGGGCTGCCGGCCCTGGCCCCCACTGTGCAGCTCTGGTCGAGCCTCTGCGGTGCAGGGAGGGAGCAGACCCCATCACGCCTGGGCCTGCGCACCTCAGGGACTCTGGGTGCTTTGTATATTTTGTTAAATTGAACTGTACCCCTGCTGCCTCCTCGCTGGTACCTGCTGGCCTGTTTTCCCCCAGCTGCCTCGCCGCAGCAGGGCTGGCAGCAGGCAGCGCTGCATGGAGACTGCGGTGCTGGGAGCTGGCAGGGACGTGCTCAGCTCCAGGTAAAAACGGAGACCTCTCCTCCAGAGGCTTTATTGAGGAGCAACGTGGCCCTGCGGCTCCTCTGGCCGAGGATAAAGGCACAAGGATCCCTGAATGCTCCAGGGCCAGGCACTGTTTGTGATACAGAGAGCCAAGCCTCGGGGTGTCACCCAGGGATTTGGGACTGGCCCAGCCGGGGTCCTGCTCCGACCCCCTCGTGCCCGATGGCGCATGGCCGTCCCACGGCAGCGGGGGATGCCAGGCAGAGCCGAGGCTCACAGCTCATTGTGCAGCGGCCGGCACTGGGGGCTCAGTTTCTCCTCCAGGACGGCGTCGGGGGCACACACCCAGGGGTCACCCGTGTCCCACTGCCACTTCAAGAGCTGCGTGCGAAGCAGCTGGAAGACGGCGGCGTAGCGGGGGTCGGTGGCCAGGTTCTGGCTCTCGGTGGGGTCACGGCTGCAGTCAAAGAGCTCCCAGCGGTCCCTGTAGTAGTACTGGTGCAGGGTCTTGTTCCAGTGGGTTGGCTGCCCGGCCCTGGTGCGGTTGAGCAGGTCTTGGAAAGTGGGCGAGATGTAAAAGTCCTGGTCGATGGGAAATGGCATCTTGTAGTTGAGGTTGTGAATGAGGCGGAACTGCTGATGCTGGATGGCTCGCATGGGGTAGTACATGGTCACCTCGTGGTGGCTCTGGCTGCTGAAGGCCGTGTCCCAGGGCTGCTCCGACTCCAGTGCTGGCAGGAGAGACTTTCCGGTGAGCTGCACCCGCTTCGTGCCAAAGATGCTGTAAGAAGGGTAGGGGATGGAGAACCAGTCCAAAATGGTCGGTGTGAGATCTGGAGGGGAAGAAAAGGGTGAGAGGAGGGGCTGGCACCCACGGGAGGAAACTCAGCCCTGGAGAGGGGCAGAAAGGTCCCTGGGATCTGCTGCCGCATGGGCTGCGGTGGTTCTGGGATGAGCTGCAGAGCTGAGCCCCAGGGTGATGTCCCTGCCCAGGACCCTGCCGCTCCGTCGTCCCTCCTCTCCCTTCCCAGGGCTGGCCGTGCCAATGCCGAGGGCTGCAGGCTGTCCTTCGGGAGAAGACCCTGGGTTTTGGCATGGGGAGGGTGGGGACCAGCTCACACCTGCCCTGGCACAGCTCTGCACGCCTCTGCTCCCTCTTGGGGGGCTCGGGCTCTTACCCAGGAGGGTGGCGAAGGCCTGGCTGACCTGCCCCCAGCGCTCGGTGTGCTCAGGGGAGGAGATCAGCAGGGGCTCGGCGGTGCCCGACCGGTAGAGGTTGGTCCTGCCGCTGGGGAAAGGGATGCCGTTGTCAGAGGTGTAGATCACCAGCGTGCTGTTGAGGAAGCCAGCACGCCGCAGCTCCTCCAGGACCAGCCCGATCCCTGCGGATGGAGGGGCAGAGCTGAGGGAGGGTGGGAGGGACTGCAGCGCTTGCCGGCACCAGCCTGGCCCCCGCGGCTCCTACCTTGGTCCATGCGCCCGATGGTTGTGTACTGGGCTGCCAGGTCGGCCCGGGCAGCCGGCGTGTCTGGAACAAAGTGGGGGACCTAAACGGAGAAAAGTGGCACGTGGCGGTCACGGGTACACCGGGGTGGCCTTCGCCAGCTCTCGCCCTTAACGCTGATGGCAGTGACCAAGGTGGGGGGCAGCCTGCAGCCGCCCTGGCTCTGGCAGTGGCTGCTGTCGCATGCAGCCCCCATATAGCCCCGCGCAGCCCCCATATAGCCCCGTGCAGCCCCATATAGCCCCATGCAGCCCCCATATAGCCCCATGCAGCCCCCATATAGCCCCGCGCAGCCCCATATAGCCCCATGCAGCCCCCATATAGCCCCACGCAGCCCCCATATAGCCCCATGCAGCCCCGTATAGCCCCACGCAGCCCCATATAGCCCCGTGCAGCCCCATATAGCCCCACACAGCCCCCATATAGCCCCACACAGCCCCCCATATAGCCCCACGCAGCCCCCATATAGCCCCACACAGCCCCCATATAGCCCCACACAGCCCCCCATATAGCCCCACGCAGCCCCCATATAGCCCCGCGCAGCCCCATATAGCCCCGCGCAGCCCCCATATAGCCCCACGCAGCCCCATATAGCCCCACGCAGCCCCATATAGCCCCACGCAGCCCCCATATAGTCCCACGCAGCCCCATATAGCCCCATGCAGCCCCGCAGGCTCCCACCTGCACTTGCTCTGGGCGGTAGAGCTGCGGCTTCCAGTCTGGGATCCAGCCCATGCCGCTCTCTCCATTGCCGAATTTCTCACAGAAGGCCCCGTACTGGGGCTGGGAGTGCCCGCAGCGGTGGGGGTCGTGGAAGGCGACGTAGAGGAAGAAAGGCCTAGAGATGGAGAGGGTGGAGGTGGAGGTGGTGTAGCAAAGGGCCCGAGACCAACCCTGGGCTGTGCAGGGGTGAGCTGGGGTCGGCAGGAGGACTCCCACCTAATCTGGGCTTCTGGATATGAGCTGACCCAGAGAGCAGGTGTCCCTTCCTATTTGTGACCAACTGGGACATGGAGACACGTCTTCAGCGAGGCCGGTTTCCCTCCCCTCTCCCGTGCCCCCTCGCAGCCTGCCCCAGCGACACAGGGTCCGTCTCACCTCTCGTCCTGGCTCTGCAGAAAGTGCCGGACGAGCGCTTTGATTCGAGTGATGTTTCTCCCAACCTGCAAGACCGAACTGTTCTCTTCTGTGTAGGCGAAGTCGAAGGGGTAGACAGCCTCAGGCCCAACGTGCTTCTTCCCAATTATCCCTGCAAGAAGGCAGACGCACGGTGTGCCGGGAGCAGCGGGGAGCGGTAGGACGCTGGCTGCTGCTGCTCTCTCCTCCCTGGGAGCCGATGCAAATCATCTGCTCCAGCACGGGCTGCGTTCAGCAAGTGCTGGCGACAGTGGAAGATGCTGCCGGCTTCTCCAGTCATTTCTGCTGGTTGCAGAGGCGCTTCCACATCTGCTTAGAAAACGGGACCCAGCTGGGGACCACGCTGCCACAGCTCACAGGCACTTATGGTGGTGCGTCCCCCCGCCCTTTTCCTCTGGATCACTTTACGATCACAGGGACTCCGGTCAATGCTTGGCCTTTGAGCAATTTGTCTGGCGATTAGGCACCCCTTGGTGGTACCAGGCGCTCCTGCATGGCTGAGCTGGGGACCAAGAATGCCGTGATCTTACCTGGCACAATCAGTCACTCCCTGACAGCTTGGGAACACAGCATTGTGGGTCGTAACTCGGGCGGATCGGTACGGGAGGATCGTACCTGTCTTGCTGAGATTGATGAGAACTCAGCAGTTACCGACCGGAGCCGTGGCCAGAATGGAAATTTACTGATGCCTAAAGTCAATCATCTCACAACCCTATAAACAGCAGGACCACGGGAGAGCCTTTGAGCTCTCCTGGCCCGCGGCGCGCTGTGCCAGCATCTCCCTCTGAGCGGGACGCCGCTCAGAGCTGCGAGCTCTTAAGTTTGCATACGGAGGCCTGGCAACAGGACCTGGGCTGATCTCTGGTGCCCTTCGCTCCTTGAGGCTCAATCCTCGCCCGCTGAGACAATCATTGAAGGGAGTATTTCACTGAACTCCAGGGGAATTTTTGAAGGGAACCTTTATCTGTGCATAACAAACTCGTGAGGAATTTTAAGAGGTACCTTTATTAGGCCTAGTGGGTGACTGTGTGTGTGTGTATCGATACAGGTGTTGTAGTAAGCTTTATTTAATCACTTTGTAGATGCTAGAGTAACCAATGATTAGTTACTACTAAATTCTTGTGATTCTCTCCTTACTGTGAACAAACCTTAAGCTGCTGCTAAATACATATAATCCTTAGCCATAAACCGTTGACCAAGTCCGGGACTAGGATTGGGTCCAGCCGCACCCAGGCTCCTCTGAGAAGGAGTTTAGAAAGCGAGGGGGTCCATTCTGAACCTCCTGACTCAACGGGAGGGCCTCCTTTACCCCCTGGTACTTCCTTCTGTCTAAATCTTCCCTTCCCTCTCTTTCTCTCCATATATTCCATTCCTTTAATAAGTAATAGAGTGAACCTTGCCGTCGAACTTTGTTAAATCACCCTTTTATGAATTTCTATTAAAATCACTATTTGCAAATATCTTTGGCGGTGATTATTTAAGCGACCTAACCGCTCATTTTGCGACAGCGCTAGAGCAGCCGAGTGGCCCGGGTGGCGGTTTGGGTCAAGCACGGGCCTTGTGTGAACCCGGGAACCACGAAGGAGCGGGCTGAGGACCAGAAGTGAGCGTGAGGTGTAACGGGATGGCAGGGGAGCAGCGGTGGGAGGAAGCAAAGTGAAACCCAGGTGTCGGCACAGAGCACGGGCGTGGGTGCAGTTGGTGCTGTCTGGCTTGCAGGCGGGTTGGCCGTCAAGCGCTCTCACCCGAGAGGGTTCGGTGCCCAGAGGGGGGTGTTTCCCTGCCCATGTCACTTGCCCCGAGCTCCCTACCTGTCCGGACGCGGGCTTGGCTGAGCAGCCGGGGCAGGCTCCGCACGCTGTCGAAGGAGTTGAAGTGGTGCACATCCTGGTGCAGCCCGTACATCCCATTCTGGTGCTGCAGGCGGGGGGAGACAACGCGGTTGGACGATGCCTGCCAGCCTGGCCCCGAAACAAGCCCAGCCGTGCACCAAGTGTGCGCGCATGGGAAGCAGGTCCCAAGGGGCAGGGGAGAGAGTGAGTCAGCGGGAGGGGACTGCCAGGTCCTGTGGCCATGCTGTAAGCATGCTGGCTCTGGTCATCCCCAAGCGCCCACTGGGGACTGGCAGCTCCGACCCTGGCACATGTGGGTGCCCCTACCTGGGGTAAGCCGGTCAGGATGCTGGCGCGGCTGGGGGAGCAGCTGCTGACGGAGGTGAAGGCGTTCTGGAAGACCACGCTGCGCCGGGCCAGCGCGTCCAGGTTGGGCGTCCGGATGGCCGAGTTGTTGTAGGCGCCGCTCTCAAAGCCACCGTCATCTGCTGCAGCGGGAGGGGTGCGGGGTGAGCCCTGCAGCACCGGGCCTGACCCCCTGCGTGTCCCTAACCGTGCGGGGGGCAAAGCCCAGGGGACACTAATGACACCGGGAGCATCCCTGGGCTGAGGGTGACCCGGGCTGGGGCCGGTGCTGCGGTGACCGTCCCAGCAGAGGGGATGCAGCGGGACCCCCGGGGCCGTCCCTCCCCTGCCCACGGGACGCCCCGAGCCCCGGGCAGGGTACCCGGGGGTACCCCGCCGCGGGGGGGGGTCCCAGGGCTGGGGGCGGAGGGCGCGGACCCGGCACCGGTCCCGGGGCTCCGCCGGGCCGGCGGCCGCACTCACCCAGGAGGAGCAGCACGTTGCGGGCCGGGGCCGGGGCCCCGGCGGTCCGGAGCGCTCCCAGCAGCAGCGCCAGCGCCCAGAGCCGCATGGCAGCGGCACCGGCACCGGCAGCGGCCGGGCAGCGGCGGCGGGGCTCGGCGGGGCTCCCCGGCTCCTCCGGCCGCCCCGGCTCCTCCTCTGCCCCGGTCACATGAGGCGGCCCCGGCGGCTCAGATCCGGCCCGGGCGGAGCTGCCGGATGCACCGGGAGCCGCCGGCCCCGCTGCAGGGAACGGGCTCGCCCCGGCGGCTCCCGCTCAGCCCCGGCGAAGCCGCCCCGCGGGGGTGCCCGGGCCGCTTCGCCCCCGGCCCCCTCGGGGAGCTCCGGACCCCGCGGCGTCTCGGGGGCGCAGGGGGCTGCAGGCGGCCGGGCTGGGGGGCGCTGCCCCGGCCATGGCGGCGCCGGCTCCCCGGCAGCGCGGGCGGAGCCGCCCGTGCCCGGGGCTGCGGACGAGGCTGCCCGTCCTGCGCTGGCTCCCGCGTTATTCTCTGGCCTGGCTGCAGCTGGACCTGATCGCCGGCCTGACCGTGGGGCTCACCGTCGTGCCGCAGGCGCTGGCGTACGCCGAGGTGGCCGGGTTGCCTCTCCAGGTGGGTGGCAGCGCCCTGCGGCCCTGGGTGCCCGGGGACACCGGCTCCCCGACGGCGGCAGGGAGGGCTGGACGGCCGGGCGGCCAAGGGCTGGTCCGGTGCAGTCACCCATTTTCTGGGGCCAGGAAGCCGCAGAGGCCGGTGTTTGCTCAGGGCTGGCTGCGGGCGCTGGAGGGACCTGAGGGCAGCCCAGCCCTCCTCGTCCTGGAGGTGTCTGGCATTTCCCAGCTCCAAGCGTTGTGCCAGTGCTCCTTTTGTCCCTGTGCAGTACGGCCTGTATTCGTCCTTCATGGGCTGCTTTGTCTACTGCTTCCTGGGCACCGCCAAGGACGTGACGCTGGGTCCCACAGCCATCATGTCGCTGCTTGTCTCTTCTTACGCGTTCCACGAGCCTGTCTATGCCATCCTGCTTGCCTTCCTCTCCGGCTGCATCCAGCTGGCCATGGGGCTCCTGCACCTCGGTGAGATGCTCTTGCCAGGCGTGGTTGTATTTTTAGGATATCACTGTACATCCTGTAATTGTTCCCCCCCTTCCCCGTGCTCTCGAGACGCTGGGGTTGTCCTGCTAACGCTTGTGACAGCTCTGTGTGCATGCAAATCCCCTGTGCTCCCCGTTGGGGCCAGCAGCATGCTTACTGCTGCCCGTTCCGTGCAGGTTTCCTCCTGGATTTCATTTCCTGCCCAGTCATTAAAGGGTTTACATCGGCTGCTTCCATCACCATTAGCTTCAACCAGATCAAGGTAGGGTCTGCTGGCCTACTCTGGATGCCTTGCCTGCTTTCTCCTGGAGCCGGCCGTGCTGGGATATTTAGTACCGGGCTGGGCGATGTGCTCGGTGTGAAAGGAAGGAGCTGCAAAGAGGGCACAGGTCCCCCCTGCCTGTGGTTTGGTGGGTCCCCAAGTGCCCTGTTCTGAGCAGACCAAGCTGAACACACCCTCTGCCTGTGACCAGCTGGTGGCATTCAGGACACCAGTGAAACCAAGACATTTGATTTGGTCACTTGTGGGAGGTGTTGGGTGATTCTTGGGCAGGGTGGGCTTGCAGCTCTGCTGGTCCCTCGCTGGGCTCTCAGGGGTGTGAGGCCCTGCAGTGCTTCTGGGGCTGCAATGCTTCCTCTGTGGTTAACCAAAATCAGAGACTCGGGGAGATGGTGTCAGGCTGCGCGAGAAACCAGCAGGCCGGCGTTGGCTAATGGCTGCGGTCGCAGCGAGGGCTGCTGGGAAAGCGCTTCCAGCACAGTGCAGGGGGACGGCAGGGCTGCGCAGGCTGGGCTGGGGCCCCGAACCGAACCCTGTCCTGGGAGCTGCGCAGTCGTGTCTGCAGGACGGGGTGGAGGCATCTCAGAGCATCTCTGAGCCCTGCCCGCATGGAGCCGCGCAGGGAAAGGGCCGTCCTGGAGCGCATGCGGGAGCACGGGGTGGTCGCCGAGGAGCTCTCCCACCAGCAGCGCCGACACCGTGCGTGTGCCAGGGCCCCGGGCAGGGCTGGGCCCCGGTGCTCCCGGCTGTCCCTCCACGGCGCCTGGCAGCTTGGGTTGTGCCAGGCTTTCACCAGGCTTTGTCTTCCTGCACAGAACATCCTGGGGCTGCAGGGGATCCCTCGGCAGTTTTTCCTGCAGGTGTATGAGACGCTGCGGAGGATTGGGGAGACCAGGTAAGCACCGTCCCTGCGCCTGCCCTGCTCTGTCCCCCTGCAGCTTCGGGGTCTCGGGCTCTGCTGCTTCGCTCCCCATCTCTTTGGTCACACCTTGGACCGATTCCTTGGTCCCTGCCCAGCGCTGTGGCACAAGTGCTTGTTCTCAGCCATTTCCATTTGAGCTGGAAATTTGAAGATGGGGGAGCAGGAGGGCTCCCAAGCTGCTAAAGGGGAAGGATGGGGCAGCCTTGTCCTGTTTTCCACTCCCAGTTAGGTACGCCAGGATTTTGCCAGCCCAAAGACACATCCTTGGGACTGTCTGTGTTGTAAGTTCTCCTCCAATTTTTGACAGTCCAAGAGGGAGCTCAGGCATCCCCGTGCCCCCCGCCCTTTCCCGTTAGCTGTACCTGTGGCTCGGGCTCTGTGCCGCAGCCTGGGTTTCACACACAGCATAGCAACACACAGGGTCAGCTTCATAGCTGTGAGGGGCAGCAGCGGGAGGGGGGGAGGCAGATCCCACCGCGCGGATCCTGCCTGTTGCAGGGGTCCTGCTTCCCTCTTTTTGAAGAGCCCACAAACCCATTAGCATCGTACCGCTGACTGGGGGAGACCCCCTCCTCCCTCTCCTGCTGCTCCCCAGGGAGATGACACGTTTTGTCGGTGGTGCAGAGGTGCCGGCAGCGTCCCTGCGAGCTATGCACCTCCTGCAGAGCCGCGGCACGTGCATGGGCACACGCTCTTCCTCCCGCGGGGCTTTGCAGTAGCTCTCCCTGTGCCCCGCAGCGTGTTTGGGCTGGCACTGATGTGCCTGTTGCAGGGCTGGGGACGCCATCCTGGGGCTGGCCTGCCTGGCTGCGCTGGCAGGGCTCCGGGCGATGAAGAGCCACCTGCCCCGAGCTGCCCGTGCAGAGCCACTGGCTGCCAGGGTCAGCTACCTGATCGTCTGGACCTCCGCCACGGGTGCGTTGGCCATCCCCTGCCCTCTCCCCTCCCGCAGCCGTCCCTCCTGGGGTCTCGTCTCTTCTGGGCAAGGAAGAGACAGCCCGAAACTGGTAAAGCCCAGGTTGTCAGGAGCTGAGACCTGGAGGTGGGTCGGGGAGGACTAAGCCCCAAGGATGGTCCTGCTGCTGTGCATGCCCCTTCCTAAGGCTTGGAATACCTCATCAGCCCGGGTACCCACCTCCTGCTGTCCCTCCTGCCACCCTGGGCTCCGGGTGGGTTTTCACAATTGCTCTCTCCGCTGCAGCACGCAACGCCCTCGTGGTCCTGTTTGCTGGCCTGGTTGCTTACTCCTTCCAAGTGATGGGCTCCCAGCCGCTCACACTCACCGGCAGCATCCCCCAGGGCCTCCCTGCCTTCCGCCTGCCATGCTTCTCCATGGCTGCACCCAATGGCACCGTCCCCTTCAGGAGCATGGTGGAGGTGGGTGCCAGGCTGGCCGGTGGAGGCTGGGCTCCCCACGGGCTGCTCTCTCCTTACTCCTGCGTTTGCTGGCTCCCCGTGCAGCGGGGGGAGGCTCTGCTGCGGGGCGACGCTCGTCCCTCGGTGGCAACACTCACCGTGTCCTTCCCTCCCAGGACATGGGGGTCGGGCTGGCCGTGGTCCCGCTCATGGGCCTGCTGGAGACAATTGCGATTGCCAAGGCGTTTGGTATGGCTGCGCCAGGCTCCCGCGCCTGCGCTCTCAGGAGGGGGCTCTGCAGGGGGCTTGGGGTGCTGGGGACGTTGCTGTTCCCGTGGGGGCAGTGGGAGGGACTGGGCTACCCGTGCCGAGCCCAGTTCATAGTGTGGGCTGGCAGGAGGGGTCCCGCGGGGTGCTGCTGACCCCTCCCCTGGCCAGGCAGCTGCCCCATGCCTGGCTGGAGAGCGGGCTGGGGGGTCCTGCATTGTGCATGGCTGGAGTTTGCACAGGAGCTGAGCATTGCCTTGGGCTGCTCGGGGGGGTGCCGGGACGGGGGGGGTGCCGGGACGGGGTCCGACGGCTGTCCCAGGCACTGCCGGCCCCACTCTGCACGCGTGGCGGGTCGTGCCTGCGGGAAGCTCTGGGCGATGCCGCTCGTCTCCTTTCAGCCTCGCAGAACGATTACAGGATTGACCCCAACCAGGAGCTGCTGGCTATGGGTAAGAGGCCGCTCGGAGCAGGAGGGCAGGGGGTGGGGATCTGGCCCGAGCACCGCCATGTGCCCCCGTGTGAGCCAGCCAGGCAGGACACAGGAACAACCATAAAACCATGGCTGAAATGCAAATAGTAGATTTATTTTCATTACCTCACCAACCGAGGGGTTCCCAAAGCAGGACCCGGGCAGAGGCACACAAGTGGGAACGCAGGCACCACAGAGCTTGGTCCATGCTGGAGGATCACCAAACCTGCTGTTTTCACCTGCGTATCAGGGGTTCGCGCAGGCGTAGTTTACCACCGTGCTTTGATCTTTCCCGTAGCAGGGCAGGAATCTCAAGCATGTTCAATAGGGTGCCTCCAAGTCTATCGCAGGCCTGTGTCATCTAAACAGATGTTCTGCTTGTCCAACGCACAAGGCCAAACACCAATTAGTATGATATATGTTTTACAATACCCCAGCTGCAAGTCACTTGAGCGTGTTTACAATCCTCGCCAATCTTCCTTTATTTTCCCACAGTCCCACAGCCCCTGAGCTACCAGAGATCCCATCTCAGCAGTCCTGCCTCTTCCTGAAGTTTTACCTTTCTCATCTTGCATGGTGGCCCCCCAGCCTTTCTCACAGCTTAGCAATTTCCAGAGCAGCCTGAGCCCAGCACACACGGCTGGATGGGCTCTGATCTGGCCCCGGGTACCAGCCCGGGGATGAAGGTGACAACAGGGGCACAGACCAGTCTGGCAGCCCCAGGCAGTGCCTCCCATAGCTGCTGCATCCCCAGCCCCTCTCCTTCCCCACTGCAGGCTTCGCCAACGTCCTGGGCTCCTTCGTCTCATCGTATCCCATCACGGGCAGCTTTGGCCGGTGGGTAGCAGGAGGGGGAGCGGACCCCCAGCCCGCAAGATGCTCGCTGGGGCTGTGTGATGAGGGGGCTGTGCGAGATCTTGGGCAGAAGGTTGTGCAGACCCCGGTGGGTCGCTGAGCTCGTGTCCTGCTCCCCAGCTGCCCACCTTGGCTGCCGGGCCAGGCATGGGTCCCGCGGTGACCTTCCCTCCTATCGTGCGTGCTCTGTGGTCCTGCTGCAAGCTGGGAGCCACGGGCTTGCTCGTGTTTTTCCCTGGTGGGGTCTGATGGGGCGGGTGGTTTTCCTGGGTGGGTCTCTGGGCAGCGGGTGGGGGCAGCTGCTGGCCCCGGCCAGCCCCAGCGCAGCCTGGGACAGTGTGTTGCTTTGCATTTCAGGACAGCAGTGAACGCGCAATCGGGCGTCTGCACTCCTGCAGGAGGGCTTGTCACAGGTAGAGCCCGCCACGGGCTGCTCTGCAGGCCCCTGTGCCCAGCACCCACTCCCCTTGGGCACCCTGGACATCGGGGACTCCATGGCTCAGGTGCTCCCCGTCTCCCGTAGGCTCCCTGGTCCTGCTCTCGCTGGCGTACCTCACCTCGCTCTTCTACTACATCCCCAAAGCGGCGCTGGCCGCCGTCATCATCTCGGCTGTGGTCCCCATGTTTGACGCTGGGATCTTCAGGACGCTCTGGCGGGTTAAGAGTGAGGGCACGAGCTGGGGGCAGTCGATCCCCCGATGCAGCCCGGCTCTGCCAGCAGAGCAGGCGTTGTCCCAGAGGGCCCTATGGTACAAGGACAAGGCACAGCTGAGCCTGGGTCATTTCTCTTGCAGGGCTGGACCTTGTGCCCCTCTGTGTGACGTTCCTGCTCTGCTTCTGGGAGGTCCAGTACGGCATCGTGGCTGGGATGCTGGTCTCAGGGATTCTCCTCCTCTACTCCATCGCCAGGCCCCCAATAAAGGTGAGCTTCACACTTTGCCTTGGATGCGGCAGGGCCAGCTGGGCTCGCCTGGGAGTGGGGAGCTGGGAGAGGGCTCCCCGAGGACAGCAGGGCGTTGGGGTGCAGGATGACCTGCTCTCGCCCTGTGCTGTGTCCCCAGCCTGCCATTGGTGCAGTGCAGGGACCGCTTTCAAGGAGCACGAGAAAAGGGTATCCCAGGAGCTGAGAGCAGGAGAGGGAGGCATCGCTGTCCCTGTTCCTGCTGACGCCTGGGCTGTGCGCAGGAGGGGATTTTCCCTGAGGGATGGGGGCTCCTGCGTGTCCCAGCCAGCAGGAAGGACAGTGCTTTGCTTTGTCACACGGGCAGTTGTCCCCACCTGGGGCAGGTGACAGCCCCGAGCTCCCCGTGACTCATCCCCCTCCTCCGGGGTCTTGTGCAGGTGTCGGAGGGGGACGTGCTCCTCGTGCAGCCGGGGAGCAGCCTGCACTTCCCAGCCATCGAGTGCCTCCGGGACACCGTGTGCAGCCGCACCCTGGCAGGTACGGTGCTCCCCGGCTCGCCGGCTTGTCCTGGGGACCCAGCTGTAACCTGGTGCCCACCTGCATCTCTGCTGAGGGGGGTGGCGAGCGCTGCCCAGGTCTGCAGGCTGCAGGTGCAAGCAGGGCCAGCACAGCTTCCCTGTGGCAGGGACCAGTGCCTGGTTGCTGCCGCTGTCCTGTGGCTGTCTCGTCCCTTCCAGCCACAGCTCTGGCTCTGAGGGCTGTGTCCCCTGGGCTGGGTCATTTCTGGACTCGTCAGGGACATGACCGTATGCTCTTCTTCCAGCAGTATCTCCACCACGCTCCGTCATCCTGGACTGTTGCCACATCAGCAGCATCGATTACACGGTGGTGGCGGGGCTGGCAGAGCTGCTGCAGGAGCTGCGCAAGCACGGTCTCTCGCTGGCCTTCTGCAGCCTGCAGGTACGTGGGACGCAGCTTCGGCCAGCCCCGTGCCGGGTCCTGCTGCCTCTCCCCGCGCCAGGCTCTGCTCCCCAGGGGAGGCTCTGCGCCCGATGGGCTCAGCCCAGCCGCCTTCCCTGCGCGGTCTGCGCTGGCCGCTGGCGCCTGCCGTGAGGATGCTGCTGCCTCTCTTCTGGGAGCACCTTCATCTCAAAGAGGTGGAGGCTGCAGCATCTGAGTCCAACTGTGGGATGTGGGGCGGCGGGGAAGGGCTGCATCCTTTGCCCTGGGCTGGCTGGGGGGCTGACAGCCCCAGAGAGATGGGAAGCGGCCAGCAGCAGGCTCCCCCAACCCAGGTTTCTCTGCCCTTAGGACCCTGTTCTCCAAGTCCTGCTGTCTGCAGACTTAGAGGGATTCCAGCATTTCCCCAGCCGGGAGGAGGCAGGTGAGGCTCTGGGCTGCCCCGGGTGCTCTCCCAGGGCTGGGCTCCCCGAGGATGCTGCTGAGCGGGGCTCCGGAAGATAAGCCCAGTGTTCTGACCTTTGGCAAGCCCCAAAGCTGCCATGCAGGGGGCTGCAGGGGCCTGGCTCCTGGGAAGGCAAGCGGGAACCCTTCTGGAGAGCGGGGTCACCCCGGCTTTGGGGATTTGTGGCGAGCCTTGGCTTAATCGTCTGTCCTGCTTCTCCCCCTTCCTGGCTCAGAGCGGTGTGGAGGAGCGGAGCCGGGGGGCAGCGGGGCAGCCCCCTTCGCCAGCACCACTGAGAGCTTGCTGCTGCCTGCAGGGCTCATCCAGTGAGTCGAGGAACCGCCTGGGACCTCCTCAGGGGCAGCGTCCCCTTGCCGTCTCCTCGCCTCCGATTACGCCGGGGCTGCGTGTCTTGTGCCATGCAGAGCGGTGGCTGTGACACCCCGGTGACGTCCGACCAACACCCTCCAGGTGGCCTGCCCCTGTCCTGCCTCCCGAGCGGCTGGTGGGATGCCTGCCGGCGCCGGGACCGTCCCCATGTCCCACGCAGGGGGGGGCAGAGCAAGGCCAAGGACAGGTGGTGGAAGGGATTAGTGGGGCAAAACCATTCCCTATCACAGTCATCAGGAAAAAGCCAGCCCTCCTCCAGGCCTCCCCCATCCTCGAAGCTGCTGTCTTTTTTAAATCAGCTGTTTTATTTCTGGAGACTTTTCTTATTCTGGGACACACTGAACTCTGACGCAGAGCGTACTCTTGTCAAAGTGAGTTTTAGGGATGTTGGCGCTGCCCTCCAAGCCCAAGGGCGCGCTGCAGCTCCCAACCTCCGGCTGCTGGGAGATGAAAAACATCACTGATTTTACTCCTTACTGATCCCTCTTGGGTTTTCTGCCAAATGCTGCCATCGGGCAGGGCTGGGCTGTTCCCCTGTGGGTGCAACCCCTCACCTGACTCCTGCCAAGCACCCGAGGGGACAGGCACCGTGACACCAGCATGTGCTTGCCTTGCTGTGAAATGGGTGCAAAAAGCAATAGGGCAAAAAGCAGGGCTGGGGGTCAGGGTTCAGGAGAAAGCAGTTTTCCTGAACTGCCCTTGGCTGACATCGCCATAAGGAAGGTATAATAAAGCAGTAATTGCAAATGAGCCAGCATTATCTCTGCCTTCCTTTGGGGAAAGCTTTTGCCTTTTGTGTGGGAAGAAAAAATTAAGCCCTAATTTCTGGGCGCTGCTGAGCAAACCAAGGAAAGGAAACTGAAACCAGGCTCAGCACAACTGCTGGGTTGCTCAGTGCCCGAAGGCACGCTCCGGCACAGCTCCTCCTGCAAAAAGCAGGTTTTGCAGTGGCAGCAGAGGTGCCCGGGAGCCACAAAACTGCGAGGGCCGACAGGTCCTGCTGCCGGGGGCTGGAGGAGCATTTCCACAGCGGAGCAGTGCTGGGCGGCGAGTTCCTCGCTGCACCGGCAGCAAAGAAGCATTTGCAGAACTGGAAGGGCACACATGCCCTCTCTGCCCATCCGTCTGTCCAGCTGTCTCCCCAGACCAGGAGTGACCGGCGCAGAGATGGAGCAGTTTTGACCCATTTCTCTTCACGTCGCGTGGCAGCTGGCTGCAGCCCTGCGCTGCGTCGGGTTGTGCTGTGAAAGCTGCTCCGCACGCCCAGAGAGGAGCTCGGCAAGAGAGCGGCAGGAGAGGGCTCAGGTAACCCCCTGCCCAGGGACGCTGGGAGGAGCAAGAGTGGGAAAAGAGGGGGTAAGGGGGTAAAAAGGGCCGGTTGCGTGTAAACAGCGTGTGTGCTCAAACCCGCGTGTGCGAGTGAGTGTGCGAGCGCTAGCGAAGGGCAGGCCGGCTCGGTCCCAGTTGGATTCGGGGACGGGGTGAGAGCCGCGTCCCCACTTTTGGCTGTTGGATGCAGCATGATCTATTTTCCTCCCACACTCCTGCCCTCCCTGCCGCTGCCGGCAGGCCCCGTCCTGCGTCCCTGCGCCAGCCAGGGAGCACGTGCATTTCACAGAAGGGTGAAACACCCCACGGCCGCCCCCAGCGCTGACGCAGCCCCGCTCCAGCGGCCTGAGGAGCCCCTTTATGACCATTTGCTGCCTGTGTTATTGCAGCAGCTCAGAGACCAGATGGGAATAAGAAATGATCGATCGTGGCCTGAGGGTTGTCTCCCTCCAGGCAGTGGGGGGGGGGGCTGGTGCGTCTCCACCCCACCAGCCAAAAGTAGAAAAAAAAGAGGGGCTTTGCTGGAGCTCTGGGAGCTGCTAAAACCGGGCTCAGAAGGAAGAGAAGGGGGCTGAGCTCCAGGCCAGTCCCCACTGGCACTGCCCCGCCGGCAGCGGGCATCCAGCTCTGGGCTAGAACTGGCCATCAGGTCAATGCCAAGCCTCTCCCAAGCCCTCCGCAGCGGGCTGGGCTCTTGGAAGGCTCTTGGTGCAGCGGTACTGGGCGAGGTTTGGGCGTCCCGGGGAGAGCGGAGCGCCCGCTCCCTCCCACCGGCATCCGCCCTTTGCTGCGCTTCTCCGGTGCCCGGGAGGATGCCCGGTGGCCCGGCCCGCTCTCGGCCTGGGGGGCCGGGGGGACCCTGCCCAGCTCCGGGAGCCGCCCGGGGGAAGGCGGCCAGAGCCGGTGCCGGCCCCGCCGTGGCGGGGTTGGCCGGGGCCGGAGCGGGGCCGGGCGGGGGGCGGTGACGGTGACGTCCCAGAAACGAAAGTTGGCGGCTCCGCAGAAAAGCGAAACTTTGCCGGGCGGGAGGCGGCGGCGCGGCTCGGCGGAGCGGGCGCTGCAGGTGCCGGTCCCCGGCCCGGTCCCCGGCCCGTCGGTGAGTTGCGTTGCCGGGATCGGCGGGGGGCAGCGCTGCGGGCTGGGCCGGGGCACCGGGCCTGGGCTTGCGGGGGGGTCCGCTGCGGGCGGTGCGGGGTGGGCGGGGCTGCACTGCCGGGCCCGGGGAGGGCGGTGCGCTGCGGGCTCCGGGTCCCGCTGCAGCCCCCCGGTGCGCCCCGACGCCCCCGGCCGCTCCCCTCTGCTCTCCTCCCGGTGCACCCGGGACACCCCTACCCCTTGGAGGTCCCGGTCCTCCCCGCGGTGCGCCCCGGCCATACCGGCGGCTCCCCCCAGTGCCTCCCGGTCCCCCCAGCCATCCTGGCCCCCAGCCCCCGGTGCCCCCCGGTCCCCCCCAGTGCCCCGGTCATCGTGGCCCCCAGCCCCCGGTGCCTACCGGTCCCCCGGCCATCCTGGCCCCCGGTGCCCCCCGTTCCCCCCCGGTGTCCCCCGGCCATCCTGGCCACCAGCCCCCCGGTCCCCCGGTGCCCCCGGCCCCCCCGCGCAGGCTGGGAGCCCCGCCCCCTGCCCTTACTTAACGGGCCTCATTTGCATTCCGCCGGCCCTTCGCCACGCCATTGGTCCATCCGCCCGGCTCGTTTGCATATCTAGCGGGAGGGGCAAAGTTGCCGCCTATCCACGGGGAAGGAGCGGGGCTTAATTTGCATATTAGGCTCCGCCCAAGGGTCAGCCCCGCCTCCGCCCCGGGCGGTGCAGGTGAGGGCCGGGGCTGCGGCCTGCGGGGCCTCCCCGGTCCGGCCCGGCCCCAGCCCTTCCCCGGCGCGGGCCGGGGCTCCCGGCCTGTCTGGCGGGAGCAGGAGCCCGCAGGCTGCCGGGGGGCAGTGAGCGGGGCCTGCCTGTGAGGCTGCCCCAGCCCGTCCGGCCGGCGGGGTATGGCTTTGCCCGTGTCCGGGCCTGCTCGGCTGCGCTGCCCTCGCTGCGCCCTGCCGGCTCCGGTGGGCTCCCAAATGCCTTTAATTATAAAAGGTCTCTGTCCAGAGTGGAGTAGCTGTTTTTATTTGTTTATGTTTTAAAGTGTTTGTGGTTTTCCCCCCCATCCTGTGAGCTGGAGCAGCTGAGGGATGGCAACCCCGTGGTTGGGGCCTTGCTCTTGACCACCACAGTCTGTTTCCTTGAAAATAAAACGGGAGCCGGGAGGAAGATTATGTGACAAAGGTTCATTACTTCACACTAATGTTTTGTATTTCTTTTTCTGCCCCATCCTTTTCTCTCCCTCCGTGGCTCCGAAAAAGCTTATCGCAGAGTTTGCGGCTGGGAAACATGAAGTGCCGTGTGTGTCACTTTGTTTCTGGGGATGATTCTCCTGGTTCTTGCAGCAAATGCAGGGCCCAGCTGGCTCCCGTCGCTGGCCCTGGGGACGAGGATTCAGGTAGGAGGCCGCAATGCGGGGTGAGCTGGGGATGCTGTGCAGGGGGACTGGCTGGAGCACGGTGCTGGCGTCCCCTGGGGCTGCACGGTGGCCAGAGGCTGGTTCCTGTGTTAGCCCTGGTGCTTGTGTAGCCCTGGGCTGCTCTGGCCAGGTCACTACATGCTGCTCTCAGCTCAAACTTCCCTTGCATTATTTGCCAGACGTGGAGTTTTCCTCACTTTGCAGTGACTAGTGGGGGACGGAGAGAGAAGCAAGTCAGTCGCTGACACCTTCTACACACATTCTCCACACTCAGATCTCCAGTGTTGAACTAGTTTCTGTTTTGCCAATGAACTGGTGCCATTTTTATGGAGTGCTATTTTACAAAGACTGGTTGTCCTGGTTTCAGCTGGGATAGAATTAATTTTCTTCCTAGTAGCTGCTGTAGTGCTGTGGTTTGGATTTAGGATGAGAATAATGTTGATGACACACTGATGTTTTAGTTGTTGCTGAGCAGGGCTTGCACAGCGTCAAGGCCTTTTGCTGCTTCTCATACTGCCCTGCCAGCGAGGAGGCTGGGGGTGCACAAGAAGCTGGGAGGGGGCACAGCCGGGACAGCTGGCCCCAGCTGGCCACAGGGCTATCCCGCACCGTATGATGTCATGCTCAGTATAGGAACTGGGGGAAAGCTGGCCGAGGGTCTGCTGCTCAGGAACTGGCTGGCATCAGTCAGCGGGTGGTGAGCAATTGCATTGTGCATCACTGGTTTTGTATATTTTTTTATCATTATTATTATTATTATTTTCCCTTTCTTTTCTGTCCTATTAAATTGCCTTCATCTCAACCCATAAGTTTTACCTTTTTTTCCTATTGTCTCCCCCATCCCACTGTGGGGGCAGTGAGCGAAGGGCTGTGTGGTGTTTAGCCGCCTGCTGGGTTAAACCACAACGCTGGTCTAGTCCCTCTTGAACCAGAATTTCCTATCTTCAGCTTATTGTTAGGTTTAGAATTCACTGCCTGAGCTTCTGTTTGACAACATGCTAATTCTGCCTCTGTGAACAGTAACAGAATCAAGTACACAATTAATGCAGTTACATGGGGGGAAATATTTCCTAATCCTTTCTTTGTTTAAAGAGAGAATGACCCGGGCCACCAGAATTGCTTTTGGTGTGTTGATATGAAGAAGTAGGATCCTAAAAGAATACACTAAATCAGAATCAGCCTGCTGTAGTCCTGACAAGATCAATTCTTAGTAAATCCCTCTGCAATCCAGAATGGCAAGGTGACAAACCCAGCACCTCCAGGTCTTAAATGCTGTAGGAAAAACATGCAAAGCATCTGTTCTGGTGGTCCAAAAGCTTTGTCCCTGCTTCTGGCAATGGTTAAAGGTGGTGGAAGGAGTTGTAGTGCTTTACCAGGTAAATATGCTCTCTGTCTGGGGGACCAGGGAGTTCTACCAAGTAAATGTGTGTGGGTCAAGCCCGGTCAGCAGAGGAATCACTGAGGAGCAGGAAGAGCTCAGGGAAGAGTTTAAAATCTTCAGATAATGGCATGATAGTAAATTGAATGTGAAACAATATTGCAAAGGGTGCTTCAGGTACAACACAACCTGCTGTCGTTAAGCATGGTGCAGCCTTTGGGCTGTAATACTCAAAGAGGCTGTGAGCTACCTTCACCTTGATTTTTTTTTTTTCTTTTTTTTTTGGTGCTCCTGCTCCCAAAAATACCCAGAGGAAATCAATGTCTTTTAGTGTTGGTTGATCTCCACTCAAAGAGGTTAAAAGCTTCTGCTCTTAAAATTGGGGTAGAGACAGTGCTGAAGAGCCTGTAGAACAGGTCAGTAGAAGGTGGTGATCTGCTCTGATGCCCAATTCAGATCTGAGCTGCCTTTTCACAGGTTTTAGGGACTGGATAAAACTGCTGAAGATAAAAAGGGAGTTTTCCATGCCTTCCTGGACGCAACACTCAGCTGCGTGGTCACACAGCCCATCCAGAAGGTTGAGAAAGCTGAGAAGTGCCAGTGTACTGTCACCGCACATCTTGAGGGTCCTTGAGCATTTCGACAGGCAGTTGTGGTTCCCAGCGCCTGCTGCTTCGGCCAGTAGCATGTTAGCTGGAGGCAGTATAGAGAAAGATTGGTACCTCAGTACAGTGATTTCTTACCTTAATTATTCTGCTGCTGACTGCAGGGGCCTTGGAGAGGGAAGGAGGCTGTGCTAGGGATGGAGGATGGTGTCATTGCTAGTGGTAGCTGTTGAACAGGGAACAGCAAAGCGGCTCCTGTGTGTTCGATCAATGCATTTAGTCAGTGGCAGACCCTGCTTGCTCAACACCAGCCGAGAACTGTTTTCTTTCCTGACTGTCTAGTTTAACAATGAACCTTGCCTCCATTGCAGAAAGAAAAGAGGTGAAGCGTGCTCCAGTCCCCGACACAGGAGCAGAGCCTGGAGGAGATGCGAAGGGAGAAGGTGCTCATGGGCCTTCTTCCACCACTGAAACAAAGGCGGAGGAGGGAGGATCGCCGGTGGAGAACACAAGAGCTCTGATCAATACCTCAGAGAGCACACCTGAATGCACTCCAGCGGGGCCTCCTTCCTCTGCTGAAACACAGGAGGAAGAGGGAGGATCGCTGCTGGAGGGTGTAACGGCTCCAAGTGATAGCTCAGAGACTGCATCTCAGTGCCTGGCCAGTGATTCTTCTGAGAAGTCACAGAGGAAGGTAAGGCTCTTTGTCGGTGCTGAGGAGCAGGAGTAGCTGGTAACTTGTTGCTCTTTCTTTTGTAAAGCAATGAGGCTGGGCTGCATCACCACAAATCCCTTTGGCCCGCATCTGGATGCTGCTGCCTGTGTTCCTAGGCAAACTGTAGATGTATTTGCTTACGTTAAATGTCGTGTATGCAGACAGCTGATGTGCAGAGCGGTACAGCTCCCCCGACAGTACCTTTGCTGCGTTGAGGGAAACAGTACAGAATTCAGCTTAGTAATTGGTCTGATCTTGTTAGTAAGCATCATGCTCAGCACTGCTCTGTGTTCCTGCTGAGAAAGTCTTGAATGTTAAAATGACAGAATTCTCAAGAGTTACTTGCGTTTCACCTGCTATAGAAGATGGTAGCTGGTCTTGTCCCTTCTCTTCCTGATCGTTCTCCATTAACCCAGTGTAGCAGGAAGATGTTGGTACTAGCTGCAATGGAGGAGGTGATAAAGAATTTCTCTTTGACAACGAATAAACAGACATTGTGTTGTTCCTTCTTTTTTTTTTTGATAGAAAAAGAAGAGGAATAAAACAAAGAAGGGTCCTTCCAGCTCCGGGGAGCAGGACTCTCTGCCTTCTCTAAGCACAGCACCAGCTCAAACCACAGAATTGCCTGATACATGTGTTATTCCACAAGAAATCCAAACCCCGGGCAGTCAAGTAGCCAAACTGGGTGCTGATGTACTTGCTAGTGACAGTGGAAGCGCACATGAAAGCGACAGGGCGTTGGGTCACTTGGGAAAAGAAGCTGGAAGCTTGGAAGTGGTTGCAGAAGGCAGTCACAGCAGCGTAGATGTGATGACCCCACCAAAGCAGAGCAGCACGGACAATGTGGCTGCCCCATCTCCAAGCTCTGCAGCCCCAAAGGAGAAGGTGGGAGGTGGAAGTACCACAGAGTGTGGAGAAACGGTCAGGAGTAACATGGAAGGGGGCAGTCGTGCCCTTGATGCTGGCCCGCTTCCAGAAACCAGACCAGATTCCCAGTCCTCGGGTAGCAGTAAGAAACTGGCCTCAACAGGAGAGACAGCGAGCGTTTCCTCTGTGTTGTCTTCTGGTAAGGGAGTGCCTAAAAGTAAGCCTGCAACTCCTTGCGCTGAACATCGAAGTCAAGACACGAAGACTCCACCTGTGGTCAAAAGCTCACAGGCTGGCAAGGATAAAGACGACAGCAGCCGGAAAGTGAGCTGTTCGACTTCCAAGGTAAGGGTGTGAGTGAACACTCTGGTGAGTATTTGGTTGAGTTAGGCAACGTTTCCCTTTATGATTCTTTTGTGCTGTCAGTAAAGCTGAAGATCACGAGGCCGGGGATATGGGGAGAAAGCAGGGAGCACTATGAAGTGTTTCTTTTTTGAGTTTTGCTGTCCTGTGTGTTAGTTCTAGCACAGCTCTCACTGAGTGGTTGCTCAGTTACCCCCGGGAGCTGTGAACTGGTCTCTTCTCCAGCCAGCTCTTCCAGGTATGCTCTCCAGTGAGCTCTGTTGGATCTCCTCTGATGAGGATATCTTCATGCTTTGTAGGTGTTTGTGCTCTGCTCACGGACAGGCCTGTAAAGCTGTAAATTGCTGTTGGTTATCTTTCATTTTCTTTACGCCCCATCCTCTGGGCACCTGTGGGTTATTGACCTGACTTCTTGCCAATGTTTGTAGATTGGATTCCTTTTGCAATCCATGCGTTATTTTCCTTAACCAGTAGCTTCCCTCAGTGAGGGACTAGTATTTCCAGAAGTATGAAGCTGGCTGCTGTGCTGTGATTTCTGGGTATCCTCACCCATCTGAAGAAATGTTGGATATTTCTGCGGATGTTGTACTTTCAGGTCTCCTGTTTAACTGGGCATTGTTTGTTTTCCTATCACAGAATGAGGACACAAAGGAGAAAAAGAAGACCCCAAGTGAGAAAACGCGTGAAGTAACTGAGAAGACAAGTCAGACCAAAGCACCTGAGGTTGCTAGAAAGGATGATGCTTCAGCTGTAACAGACAGTTGCAAGGACAAAAGACAACAAAGGAAGCAGAAACCCGTGGATAAGGTTATAGAAAGGTGAGAACGCCCCTGCTGCTCCCCAGCATTCTTCGCTTACAGGATTTGGTGTGAGGAGGACTAGGGGACTCCAGACTGCGGCAGGAGATTGAAGTACTAAGATTAGGTCTGTGTGTATCTTGGATATGTGGAAACAGAATTGCCTTAAAACTGAGGTAAACTACTGCTTGTGCAAAAGAGAGCCAATGTTTAATCAGGAGTTGCAGCACAGGTCGTGTACTGGGTAATGTGGTACACTTGGTATTTGAACCTTTTTGAGTATCTGATGAATAAAAAAAAGAGATTGCCTTCTTATTTCTTACTCGTATGAGCAACATGTGCTTCACACATGTAACTCTTTAATGGTGTGAAGAGCTGTTTTGATTAGCATAACTTGTCTTGCTTAATGCGTGTGAGCTGGAGGAGGGATAAAGCTTAGCCATTTCAGGTGACTCTGCTGGGTGAGATATTTCTGTTGGCTTACCAATGCAGTGACGCAGATGCACGTGGCCAGAGCATTTCATGCTGCCTTTAGGAACCATTTTTCCTTTTCGCGCTAGGCTTTACACTAGGCCTGCTATATAGCATCAGTTTGAGTGAACTGCTGACAGCACTTATGGGTCTTGCATCCAGTGAGCTAGTGGCTCAAATCTTATTTGTTGTTTATGATGATCTGTGCAATTTAAAAAGTAAAAATTAGAATTCTTTCTGTTTTCCTTCTAATTCTTTCTTGTAGTTCTGTGAACCGAAGTGATGGTGTTACAGTGTATTTCCATGCAATATTGTCCAAAGACTTCAAACTAAACCCCGAGACTGATAAAGTGTTCATCAGGGCTGAAGGCATTTCTCCCTATGAAAACTGGAAGGACAACATCTGTGAGCTGAACTGCACCAAGTGAGTACCCTCTCGAGTCACACACAGGCACAGGAGTGTTTTGGCTCTGGAGAAGAGGATGGAATGTGGTCCTTCATTTAATACGTAAGACTGTAGCTATATGTCCTTAGGTGGGTATTGCTGCAAAGGGTTCTCATAGTGGAGATAACTATCCTAAAATTTTCATCATTCTTTCATGATCACTATTCCTATTAAAAATGGAGTGATGCATGGAAAAGGAAGTATATAGATCAGCTGACATGTCCTTTGCCCTCCTTTGCTGTGTTTTGTGTTTCCTAGGCATCTAGAACAACATGGATACCTCATTGAAGGCACTGTAACTCTTGCAAAAGAAAATGTGAATAAAGGCATTCCTTACAAATATTGGGTTACCTGTCGTGAAGGGGAGTATGAATTTATTTACAAGCGTTCTGTATCAAATAATCATGTGAATCGCTGCTTATTCATAAGAGGCAACTTGCTCAACAGTGGAGGTGAGCTTTTCTGACTGGATCTGCATATTGGGATGATGCATGGTTTTTTGGTGGCATGGTCTCTAACTTCATTTGGACTAGCATTATTATTATTAGACAGCACTGTCTGAAGTTGGAAATTTAATGGGTCAATGGGGGGTATTTCTGCGGACAGCTGAAAGTGACAAGGCATGTGCAAATGTGTGTTTGTTTCTCAAATGGTTGTTTTCCTGTGTTCTCATCTGTGTTGCTTATTCTAGAATGGCATCAGTATGATGATATTGTTTGCGCAAAGCCTTCTGCAATGAAAAACTTTTGGAAGACGTTTGCTGGCAATAAAAACAAAGACGTGGTGGAAGGGAAGAAAATAGCTGTAAATATTATGTTAGAAAATATCTTCAGCATTCTTGGAACCTGGAGTCCGGACAACCTCAGAAACTTCTTATTCCAGCTGAGACAGTTTCATGTCGTTACAAAAGACCCATGGGTATATGATGGCAGGAAAATGTCATGGACAGAGTTAAACTTTGGTACAAAGCAGGTAATCTGTTTGGTTTTTTTAACAGATACTAGAAAACAGACATTTGGTTACTAAACACAGAACTTGAGTTTTGCTGTTGACCTTGTTGGGTTAATTTTGCTTTTCCAGTCAAAAAGTTCAGGTGTGACAGAAGCGGCAGGGATCCCTTCGGGGTGCCCGTCACTGTCTGCCTTGGCAACTTCAGTCTCACCTTCGCAATTAGGTGCCGTTCTGAATATCCCATATTGGTCAGCAGCAGGGCTGTGATGTGGCAACTTCTTACTTGAGTGGCTTTTGTGTCTGGATATTAATTTCTGAAGCCTGGCCCTCTAGTTTTGCTGCCAGTCACTCTGTCACCAACTTCTTCATACTTATCTTGGACTCCAAGCCTGCCTTTTTTTTTTTTTTTTTTTTTTTTTTTTTTTTGAGACAAGCTCCTCCTGATCCCGTTCTAAGCAGTGATGCAGACAGGGCTTCTGGAGTCCTAAATTTCTTACCTGGCATAATTATGAAATATGGCAGCAATGTCATGTTGTCTTTTCTGGGGTTTTGGACTGGTGTCAGGGCTGCTCGTTTCTAACTCTCCGCAGCCTCCCTCCTCCTGGTGACACAGGAGAGGCCACAAGATGGCATACCCACCCAGCTCAGCAGAGCCCACGGGTGTTTCATGTCACTATTGGGTTTCAGAAGGGTGATTTTGGTATCACCAAGCACCACGGTACTATGGAGCCCCTGGATGTGGTTTCAGAGTAGCTTTTGGGGGCTGTGGGTAAGGACAGAAAGGCCTCTCCTTCCACTGATTCCCAGCCAAGCCTGAGTCCGCTGGGAAGCTGCAGTCTGCTTGCGGCGTGCGATGGTGACGTAAGGCAGCGTTGGGTGTACAACTGCTCAGCTCACCGTTTCCCTTCCTGACATCTGCCCCAGTCCCTTGGGGCTCTGCTGGGCATGGGAAGGTGCAGCAGTAGCTGAGTGGTGGGAGCTGGTAGCACAGAGGGGCACCAAACCGTCACAGGTACTGGGGTACCATGCCTGATGTTCTGGTGGTGGTCAGTGCCATGTGTGCTTAGATCCCGGTACCACCATGATGCTGTGGGGTGTATAGGGCTATCGAGTGTCCTCACTGTAACTGCCAGAAGAAAATGGCTTCAGAAGAAAAAAAGACTTGTTGGGGAACTAATGCTGTGGTTGTTTTGTTTCTTCCCTTCTTTATCCTAGGTGAACGATTTGCTGCTAGAATATATGAGGAAAATAGCTCTTCCTTTCCTTGCACCAGAAGGTGCAAAAGCGTCGCAGGAGGACGTAGTAATAAAAAGTAAACTAGCTCTGGGGCTCACCATTCTCACAGTAGTTGAAACGCTTGGCTTGCCAGCATTAAAAAGCGATCTGGCTGACCTGTGTAGGCTCTTGTGCTTGGATAAGGTGTCCCAACAAGCCATACAGGATGAAATTCGTCGTATCAAAGAGGCTTTTGCAGCAGTTGATGGGTATGTTACTGGAGCACTTAAAAGGTGATTAACTGGGCTGGTTTTGCTGCAAGCGTAGCACCCTGTGATAAAGCAATAAGGGATTCAGCTCTCAGAGAATCAGAAAAAAATTAGATTTGAAGGGATCTTTGGAGGTCTCTGTTCCAGCCTCCTGTTCAAAGCAGAGCTAACGTCCAGGCAAGGTTGCAGTCGAGTTCTGAAAAGCTCCAGAGATGAAGAGTGCACAACTTCTCTGGGGCCCTCTTACAGTCACATACCTTTTTCGATGTGAACAATGTTTTACTTCTGTTCAAACAGGATTTCCCTTATTGCAACTTGTCGCTGTTGCTGGAGTAGTAGCTTGAGTTAAAACTATTGTTTTTTCTTTATATATAAAAATCTTATTTGTTATCCTTTTCTGTCACGCAGTTTCTGGCTTCTTACCTGTTTGCTATTCATACTTACAAACTCCAATGATCATCATGTGTTTAGTCCTTTAAATTTAAATGCCATATTTGGGTTCTTGTCTCCTCTGACGTGCATCATTACACGTTTTTTGTTGATTTTTTCTCCTCAGAATGCCTGCTTGTTAGACTGTTATCTAACCGTGAATCTGGCACTCGAATTTCTAGTTCTTTGCTTGCACAGCTGCAGCTATTAAATTTCCTTTTGGAGGCCTTTGTAGTACTTCAGCCCAACCAAGGAGGCCCAGAATTGTCCCTAGAATGCCTGGCTCAGTGCATCTGTGTCACCCGACCCCTGACTGAGCTGGGAGGGGCTCATGTGGAAACTGTAGATAAAGTATTGGCACGTCTTCTTAGTGCTATATTAGTAGGGTTGTGCAGAGAGACTCAGGTAAGATGATAGCTTTGAGTCTTTTACCATATATACTCTTCAATAAAGATAAGATTGAACTAAAATAATTATCAGAAGTTATTTGAAGGTACGTAGCAAGACTGAGATGTAGCCTTCTCACCCGCCCCAGCCCAGGACATACTTGAGTCCTGTAAAAAGCTATTCTTTTGCTCTCTGTGTGTGTGTGTGTTGATTTTTTTTTTTTCTTTAGTTTGAAGGTTCACCTGATAGGCTTGTGCCAGAGATGCATTGATGAACAAGTAGACCAGTGGGTGTGGATTATTCCTCTTCTGCATTTCTTTGCTGCTCCTCTGCAGCCTGACCACTTGCCGATGGAAGAAGATAGCTGGGCGGGGCTGGAAGGCCTTCCATTTGCCGAAACAAGGAAGAAGCGAGATACGTGAGTTTTCCAGAATTTCTAGTTATATCCAGTGCCTTGGCATTGTAGTTGGTGGTGGTCACCTTTATCTCTCTTTTCGAACTCTCTTGTTTTTAAAAAATAAGAAACATAGCATGTTGATGGTGGATATTTGGGATATACGAACGCAGACCATATTGGTTGCTCAGAGTATGGTGTATAGCAAAGCTGTGCAGTATATTACCTTTCAGACACAAACAACCCTTAATTCTGCAAGCTGTGGAGCAGCTTGCGTGGTTGGCGATGCCTAGTGTGAGTTAAAGCAGCTCATGATACGTGTTGTGCAGAATCTGAGCAAGACCTGGAGTTTATTTTCCTTGAGTGCTTCTGCTCAGTAGTTGGATACTGCTTCTGCGATTACTGGGTCTTGGGGTCTTCTACCGATCTTCAGCTGTAAATGAAAAAAGCAGAGGAGTGAGAATAAGAGTCCTCTGTGGGCTGAACAAGCTTTTAGCCTTTTGTACCTTGAAAACTTGAAGATTTTGTTTTGTCTTCCATCCAGGACCCTACTGCAACTAATGAAAGAAAAGAGATACTTGATGGAATTGGATAGGACTCTGGTCAAGTCCTGGATCTGTGTGCTGCCCCTGGAGAGCCTGGCTGAATTTATAAAAGACTTCTCCAGTGGTTTGTTAGCTCCTCTTCAAGGTGTTTCTTACAGATTAGAGAATGTTGACCTTTCGTGGAACAATTCTGAGGTTTGTCTTCTGGCAGCTTTACCCAGCTAAGGGATAAAGGCTGAAATTGAGCTGTAGTGTGTCTTTTAGCAGAACTGTCTGTCACTGAAGGGAATGTGGTTGGTAGCAAGTCAGGGCACAAAGAGCTTAAAATTTAGCGAAGAGCAAAAATAGTTGCTGTGAAGTAGGAGACTCCTAAGAGGAGATGAGAGGGTGTATCTGTAGCAAAAATGTTGTTGGCATTGATGAGAGAAGGGTCTGCTTATCTGGATTTGCTCTTAGTCACTGACAGGAAATATTTTAATCCTGAGATCCTCAGATGGCTGCCTGAAACTGTTTTGCACAGCTCTTGGGGATTTGGGCAAGGTGCTGCTGGTTTGAGCGATTTTCCTGCCTGTTGTGAAAACACTTGTATTTGTATGAGGACAGCAGGAACTGGACATTGCAACTAATAATAATAATAATAATAATAATAATAATAATAATAATAATAATTTTTAAACCCTAGATTGTAAGAAGTGCAGGTTTTGTTTGTACAAATAATAGCCACCTATGTGTTGACTCTCACATCCAGTAAATAATTTTTGCAATCTTATAGTATATTCATAAAAGCTTTGGAGAAGGCGTGGAAGAATACTGAATTCCTTCTTTCACACATCCCGTTAACTAATGAGAAACCAGTCTGTAAGATTGCTTCCACAGTTTAATATTTCTGTCTTTCCATTCTTAGGTAGTAAAGAGTCTTCTAATGACACTGCTACGTACCTTGGATGAGAAACAGGACAGGTAACAGAAGTGCATCGTCCTTTTTATTTATACCATGCCCGTTGGGTGGGGTTATGCTTGTAGCTTGAATATGTGCATTGAAATCTGTATGAATAAAAGAATCCTGTACTTCTGTCCCTCTGTCAGATAGCAACATTTTTTAAATCTATCTGAGGGCAGGATGGTTAGTTGCCACACTGTATTGAATTTGGTGGGGATTTTTCTTTATTTTTTTCCCTCTGAGCAGTAAAGAAATTCTTCCTCTTTATTCCTGTCCTTCAGTGCTCTGGAAGCTTGCTCTTGGCAGTCCTGCTTGATCTGTTGCTTCAAGCTGTACATGAGGGTCTGCAAGCACGTGAAGGAGGGGAGGTGGTTCATGATTCCTGCCACTTCTGCCATGATGATTTCGAAGGCTGTCAAACTGCAGCCCACAGCAGTGAGTACCAAGGAAGCATTCATGGGCTGATATGAGCAAGATTTCCAGAAGTGTTACAAAAATGGTCCAACAGGCTGGTTTTAGATCATATCCATTCTCAATTTGGAAAACTTAATACTCTAAATTAACTAAGATTGTGGTACTTTCAAAAAGCTGTGAAGTCATTTGATGATTTTGATTATTCTTATTGAAAATAAGGTCAAATGCCTAGGTTGGCTGTCATGGGTTTTGTTTTAAGTCTGTTCCCCCCCCAAAAACATATGTTGTCTTTACCTCCTGCAATAAGTGTTCTTAAGCACAAACTGTTTGTAAGCATTGCATCTTCCCAGCGTCCCTCTAGCCTTTATTCAAGTAGCAGAGGTCTCTGTTGCTGGGTGTTTGTGCATTGGATGCATTTAGGCTGTCTCTCTTTTAGAAATATTTATTTAAATCAGTTGTATGTTGCTCTCCTGCTTGAACTGTTCTTATTTTCTTCTGTGTGTGCGGCAGGTTCCAAGAGATGCTGTGCAGGAAGTTCAAGTGGTAAAAGTACTCAGTGAAGCTCTGAGAGAAACTCAAACCTGGTTCAGAAATGTTTTAAAACAGAAGTTACTGAAAGAATACTCGGAGGATGTGATGTTCTCTTTTTATTGGGAACTTGAGGTTTGTCATCTTCTAATAATATGAATAAAAAGGTGGTTTACTGTAGCTTAACCATATAGTCTCTAATCTAATGGCTCTTTGCTGAGAACCATATCTGCTGTGGCTGGGTAAGGAATGAGATGGGGACAGGCGGTACAGACTACAAGCTGAGAAACTGTATTGTTTTAAACACTATTGGGCTGAAAAGCAAAGGGCTATAATTGATGCTGCTCAACTGGCCTTATTTCTCCTTTTTGTTGGCTGTTCCAAGAGGCTTTGCTGGGACGAGGAGCTGCCCCTTGTTGGCGTTTAGCTGGAGCTGTTGCCTTGCTCACACTGTATGTCCTGCTGGCTGTCCTTCAGGCTGTCCAGCAGGCAGAGCACAGAGCAACTCCTTACAGTCTGACTTGTTCTGCTCCCAGCCCTCCCTGGGACAGTTTCCAGCATCAAGGTGGAATCGGTTCATCCAAATGTCTCCTTTAGCAACTGGGACATTTTGACACTGTTTGGGCTTAAAAGCCGCCTTTTGCAGCTCTGGGAGTGCTCTTTTTTCTTTTGGATGGAAACATCTGAAAGGGCTGCAGACTGTCTGAGGAGTGTGGGGCCTCTCCTCACCATTGTTCTTTTAATTTTCTTATTTGAATGTTAAATCTCAACACTTAGCGTTTTGGGTTTGTTTGCTTCTCACCTGCAGGCGTGGGATGTATTTGTGAAGATCACCTTTCCAGACGAACAGTTCACTGAGAGGTGGAAGAATACTTTACTTGCAGATCTGAAGAGAAGAATTCAGGAGGTAGGGGGGACTACAGGCAGTCACTGCTGCCAGTGGGCCAAGTTCGGAGCGGATAGACAGTTTTCTGCTGTGCTTAGAGAATAGCTTCTAAAGCCTGAATGGACATGTGAAAACACTGTGACTTTGGTCATAAAAATTGCCATTGCTGTTATAAACCATGTTCTGGAGGCTCAAAAATGGGACGTGAAACTGTGCCATGCTGTATTCTTGGTGTCAGACTCCAGTAGCCTGCTAGCCTGGCTGCAGTGCTGGTCTGTTTCTAGTGACTGATACCCTGATACTTTAAAGGAAATTGGACATTTTGAGCAATTACCACCCCTATAGTTTTAAGAAACAGTGGGTGTAAAGTAAGCACGCAAGGACTTACAGAAGCAAAGTTGGCGCTTTTCTCTTTTCATTCAATGTGCAGAAATTGTGTTGCCCAGGCTCCCAAATGCACACCCAAATGTGTAGGTCCCTTCTAAATTGAACTTGTATATCTTCTCATCTCCTTTCTACATCAGTTGCAAAATTCTTTAAGCCATTGATTTTCATGGTATAATCAGGAAACAAATATTTCCTGGTGGAAGCTTGGCTTGGAGAGATGCATATTAAGTAATCACACATTTTAGATGGAAAGATCTTCCAAGCGTTTATTTGTGTTTCATCTCTCTTCCAGGCCCTGATAAATGGGCTGATGCTTGGCTCCACTAGGAAACTTAAATTTTTCTTCTTAGTTCCTTTTATTGTCTTAATAGCAGCACTCCTTCATGTTTTCAGAAGAAACACTTTGGAAACATTAAGTTGATAAGAAATCTCCCTTTTGCCCTATAGGAGCCTCCAGTTAAACAAATCTTAGTCTACTGCTGTTGGCACCGCCGATTTATACAACTTGACTCTTCCATTGACTGGTGTTTCTGTAATTGTGCCACAGAGGCTGTAACTGCGGCTTGCCAGGTATTGTATTTTCCCTCAAGGTAGGAAAAGGAAAAGTCAAAGTTCCTATTGCATAGAAATCCTGTTGCATAGTAAAGGGATGTGCGCTGTGGTGGAAGGAGAGTTGCACATTCAATCTCCTATTGCTTGAGTTACTGTGGATTGTTTAAGTTTGTTAAACCAACAAAAGAAAAAAAAATTGACAAGAAATCAGGAAATGAGGATCCACTTAAAAAGGGTCCATGAAAAGTACTTGTAATGCTTTTGCCATCATGGCTTCTGGTGTCAGTCACATCATACAGTTTTTTTGGAATATGCCTCAGCACTGGAGGTGTGACTTCTTGACGTCAGTGCCTGATCCCGAGACAAAGACGGACGCAGTATCACCCAAAAGACTGATGCATTCCTCCCTCCCCTCTGTCTTGTATGCCTTGTGCAGACTCAGAGCAATCTCCTTGAGAAGATATCTTCCTACAACATGAGCCAATTCAGCCAGCTTGTATCAACTATTATTGTGAAGTCGTGGCCAATCAAGAGTGGGCAGTCTGAGGACAATTTTGATGAGATCTTGCACCACGTGCTTACGTGGCCTGACACCAAACATATCTTCAGCTTTAATGGTATGTCTGTTTGTTATATTTATAGGAGTCTACGAAAAGCTGTTCTCTGCCTTGCCACTCCCCCTTTGCAGGGCAGCAGACAAATATATTTATTCTCTATCTCAAAGCTCAAGGTATTCAGCCTGTTTTTGGAGAGGGAGCTAGTATTCCTCTTGTGCTGATCCACTGCAGCCAATTCAGGATTTGTACTGGACTGCTGAACCTGCAGATCAAGTGGATTTGTAGAACATAACTTCTTTCTCTGAGAAGTTCTAATAAGTTATTGCTACATAAAAATGCAAAGGTGTTTGTCATGTGAATAGATCAAAATGGCTTGTGTTTCCTCCACAGGTTTTGGATATGGGCTCTCCATGGGAAGGTTTCTGAATTGCTCTCCTGAGATCCTGGCCGTTTCTGTTAGAAAAACATGAGGGGTTGGAGGGTGGTGTGATGAGTTCACAGCTTTTGGGGAGGGATTCGAATGGGAAATGGAAGGACTCTGTGTCATGATACTGAATAGTTATTGGTTCTGCCTAGTTTTTGTGAAGCAGGGCTGATCTAGGTTTTGCATGCTTTGTTTCTGGAACAGGAACAAACACAAAGCTCCTAGAAAAACTTACAAATGAAGCAAAGAATATAATGGCCACAGCAGACTCTGTGTTTATGAGTGTTGTCGATGACATCCAGAAAGGGTGTATCCTTGTGAAACATCTGGAAGAGATTTTCCAACATGAGGAGCAGTTCATCTGTATCTGGGAGATAAGTAAGAACACCATTCAAAGGTGGCATTGTTGGCTTCCGCCATCATTGTAGTGATTGATCGATGGCCTACTCTGTTAACCTACTTCAGTGATTAGTAATGCTAATTAGGTGCTTCGGCAATTAGCAGTGCTGCCCTTGTCTTTGTCCTTTACATGGAGCTCCCAGCTCCAGTTTGTGTTGTCTGCATTTCACTGTGTTTGTGACTCTGCAAATCCAAACCTGAGTTATGGGTGCAGGGGGTGGGAAGTATCTGCCTTGTGACTACAGATGAGTTTTCTTTCAGAGCACCAGCAGCTGTTACGTGAAGAGAAAGAACTACTCCAGAGAGAACTGAAAGAATTGCTGCAGATGAGGCAAGAAGAAGTAACGCTTCTCAAAAAAGAGAAAAAAGCAATAGGAACCTTCCTGAACATGTGTAGGAAGGTGCAGGCATCTGTGAAAGGTAGTGTTTTGGGGGAGCAATTTGAAAGTGGCAACTCCAGAAAAGATAATTTTCTTTGAAAATGACTAGGCTTTGTAAATGGGTTTTATTCTAAACCACAGCAAGGATGAGGAGGGGTGGGGGAAGTAAACCTAGAGCATTTGAGGGATCAAACAAATGCTTATGCATCAAGTGATATTTGTAGGGGTCCACACGCGCAATAGCATTTTGTGACTTAGCGGACTAGATGAAGTAAACTGGACACAGGCTAGACATCTGATCTATCTCTGACCTGTCTCTCTGTTTTAAAGTGGATGTAGGCGAAGTGGAATTTCAATATTTGGAAGATCTTAGCTCACAAAAGCTAAATACAGTTGTGAATGTGGGAAGGAGACCCTTACAGACCTACTACAGCTTGAGCCCAGAGCTGAAAGAATTTGCCCAGAAAATGCACTCTCTTAAGGATAGCCTGATCTTCCAGCAGTTCTGGGAGGAAGCAGCGGAGAAGGCAGGAGACGAGTATGAAAGTTCAGAAGAGGAGGAGGAGGACAACATTGTTCCTGCATTGAACCTCGATAATGTTTTCAGCATTCTTATCTCCCCTTGTTTTGCAAGCTATGAAAAGTTGTATGATGATCTCAGATCTGGAAGTCTCACACTTTCTGCAGTTGATACAGTTTTTCAGGCATTCACAGATCATCCTGAAGAAATCAAAACTGAACTAAATAATATATGTAAGCTTAGACCTGAAGAAGTCAGAGACTGGGTTGATCAGCGATTTCAGCAGATCCAGCAATACCATGAAATGCATTTAACTCTTGATGCTGCAAAGATCATTGCCAATGTCAAAGAGAGTTTAAACCTCTCTGGTGACTTCAGTATCCTGGAAAACTTGTTGGACATAGTAAGTATCCACTTCTTCAGCTCTGTACTGTCAGGGTGTTGGCCAGAAATTTTGGGTAAATCTGAACCTTTCTGCAAGTCTCTCCCAGTCTGTCAAGAGCCATTCCTTGTCCCCAAATGCTTATTTGGGGTAAAAATTAGGTGTTCAAACAAAGTGCTTTTGTGTACTTTCTTAAAAGAGAGAAGATGGTATTCCTCTGTTTTGGGGTGTGGCTTTGCAGAGGGCTTTCCTTTCCCTGCTGGAGAACGGGTTGTATTTCCCATTTCCAGACTGAATATTTGTTTGCACCGCTTGCTTTGTAGACAGAAAAGCTTGAATCATACAAGACACAAAAGCTGGACTCCATCAGCCCTGAGCTTATGCATGCCAAGACACTGCTGCAGGGGATCACAGTGAACCGTCGTGGGTGTCTGAGGGAGCTGGCCCAGCAGAAGGAGTTTGTCTGCTGGGTCAGAGAAGCACTGAAAGGTGTGTGCTGCTCACCCAGGAATTAGGCAGATAGTACTAGAAGGGATGCCAGTTTGTGTGGGGGCAGAAGGAATGCCGTGTCCCTGACCCATCTGCTGTCTTTATGCCTTCACAGCTTCTGGCATTGATAGTTACAAGCATCTCTTACGGGTTTTGGTGTGGAACATGCTATGCAGTAGTCCCTTTAAACATGCCCCCGCCACTGTAGTCTCATGCAGCACACAGTAGCTACCCTGCCCGATAGCTGGGCTCAGTCTGAAGGTTTGTAATAGCTGCCCCTATTCAGTTCAGACCGGTTATTTAAGAGAACAGAGGCCATCTGTTTAACAGGGTGGCAGTGGTCTAGATTGTGTCATCTTACATGCGCAGAGACACATACCCTTTACGTTGCTTCCATCCTGGCTGTGAATCTGTTGTTTGTGGCAATGTGGAGAAAAAGCCAGGGCCAAGGATGTTGTTAATGTGGACGAATCACCTAGTAAAGTTGCTGGCAGGATGGGTGGAGGGAAGTTGCACGGGAGATGCTGTTCAAAGGCATTCTTTCTGCATTTTTCTGTAAAAGGTGGTGGTGTGGAGTTGCATTAAAGCTGCCTCATTTGTTGTTCATTCATGTGTTTATCTCATTTAAGATATAAATGAGCTGAAGGTATTTGTAGACTTGGCCTCCATCTCTGCTGGGGAGAATGACATGGATGTGGACCGCGTGGCGTGTTTCCATGACACTGTGCATGGCTACTCTTCCCTGCTCTACGAGCTTAGACAAGAGTCAGGGTTTGAGGACTTCATGCACTGCTTGAAGAAGCTGTGGCGAGCCCTGGACAGTGATGAGAATCTTCCCAAGAAACTGGTGAGTTCTGCTGGAGCAGGTCCTCTCTGCATCCTCTTGTGTTTCTGCCTTCCAAGAGTGGCTGGAAGATTGACTGCACAGGGCAAACTGCACTTGTGTGGGGACATCACAGCAGCTCTTGTTATTGGAAGAAAAATGTCTTATGTTTCCGTGGCACAAAAATTCACTGCAGCAACTGTAACTGGTATAGCATGGATTTCTCCAGAGCACTGCTGAGGCTTTCAAGTGTGACATGGTGTAGCTTTGCTCTTGCAAGTGTTTGAATGATGGTGCAGAAGAGGGAAGGCAGATGGCTGGGAGCTCTATCTTATTCTTTGCAGCAGAGCATGTTTCTAAAGCAAGAGGCATTGACGCACTGTGGGCTCTGTTTGTCCAGCCTCCCATGGTGTTGGTAAAGAACAGCTGTGCACAAAGATTAGGCTGTGGCCAGTAGTCATTCCTTTCCTCCTTCCCCATCCTGAAACTCTTACGCCAGCCCAAGCTGTTTGTCCTGCGCACAGATGTAATCCTGGAAAGAAGTCCCAAGTCAGAGCGATTAGGGCAGTGCCATGTCTTCTCTTCCCACAGCGTGCTTCAGCTCAACACTTAGAGTGGTTGAAAACAGTGAAAGAGAGCCACGGGTCTGTGGAGCTGTCGTCGCTGTCACTGGCAGCTGCCATCAACAGCAGAGGAATATATGTTCTCAGAGCACCAGCTGATGGCCGAAAGGTGAGGCTGCTTGGCTTTTTCCTCCTGTCCTGCAGATAACACTGCTGTCGTGTTGGTGACTGTCAGAAATGTGCTGTAGCTTTTCTCCCATGTTGCACAGTTCCTTTTTGGGGGCTGCTACCTCCTAAGTGCTCCCCTTGCTGGGCGTAACACTGCTTCAGGAGTGGAAGCTCAGTGCACATCAACACTAATGACTTGTTCTCTGGCAGGTTTCTTTGGACACTGTCCTGTGCTTCGCCCTCCCAGGGAGCTCTGGGGATAATGAAACATCACGGAAATACTCTCTGGCAGAGCTCCGTGAACTGCAGAACAAACTCATGCTCATGTCGGCAAAGGGAGAGCAAGGCTTGGAGGTGGAGAAGTTCTCTGAGGTCAGATTTCAAACCCAGTGGGTTCCTGATGTTGAGGCTGGGGTTGGATTTTGCCTTGAATATCAGCTTTTAAGACTGTAGTTTACAGCTGAGTTGCTGGGGATGAATAGTAGCAGGCAGATAGATGTTCCTACCTCTTTGGTTCCCTGTTAAGGTGGAACTAAGATGGAGACTGGACAGTGGACTTGGTACCCTCATCTTCTGGCTCCACTGGGGATGGCTCCTAGCCGGGAGGGTTGCTCTTCTTTTGTAGCAAGCCGAGGATTCCTTACTGGCTTCCCGGGGATACTGCTGTTAAAAAGCCACAGAGGGTCTTTTGTTACTGTACAAGGCCTGACATACCTGGCTTGGGACCAAAGCCTTTATTTTGATTGAAAGTTGTGGTTTCATGACTGGTACTTGTCTTGGTAAATCAGCTTAATTTTTTTATCTCTTCTATCCTCACACAGATCTTTTCCAATGTCCAAAGACTTGCACAGGCCTTTATAGACCTTTATTCAGCTGGGAACATGCTCTTCCGCTCCTGGCTTGCTTGTGTGTATTGTTCACCCAAAAGAAAACCGTGTGTTCTTATAGACTTCTCTTTGGGACCGATCCCAGCGCTAGAAGGGCAAGGAGATATAGCAGCTGTGCTCCCAGGCCTCTGCAAGACGATGGAGAGTTTCCTGGAGAGCTGGAAAAACTTCATGTATGAAAAACGATTCCAGCATTTCTACCTGAACTACTACACTGCTGAGCAGCTGGTCTATTTGTGCACAGAACTGGGACTGGGGACGCCCAGCCAGGGTGCCCTGATGATGCTTTCATTCCTAAAACACAACTGCACCAAGCAGGATGTCCTTAGAGCTTCCAGTAGTGAGGTGCCTCCCAGCTCAAGGAAGGCTATTTCTGACTTCCAAGTGATGCTGGATGGGGAGAAGGACCTGACTGCACAGCTGGAGTATATCTGGGAGTGCTACATGAGCAACATGGGCTCCTTCCTTCCGAACTGCCTGGACATTGATACGCTTGGTGGGTGGCTGAAGAATCTGGCCAGCTGGGAGAGAGAGCATATCACACGAGACTTTCCACAGGATCTTCTGTATGTTGGTCAGCCCAACCTCATCACATGTCCTCGCTCTGAGGTGCTCACATCTGCTCTGGCTCTTTACATGAACAGCCCCAACCAGCCCCTTCCCACTTTTGACGAAGTTCTCCTGTGCACTCCCCAGACCACTGCTGAGCAAGTGGGGCTCTTCCTCAGGAGGTGCCTCATTCCCTGCAGCAGAGGAGAGAAAATTTACACCATGCTGTACGCAGATGAGCTGAGTTACGATGTCAGCTGCAGAGCAGAGGAGCTATTCCAGCACCTGCAGCGCTACAACAGCACCTATCGCCTCGTCATTCTGTGCAACTGTGAGAGGGAGCACAGCTACATCCCTTCTGTCTTCAGCCAGTACAAAGTGCACATGATACCCCAGAGGCAGCTAGCTGAAATCCAGCAATACCTTCAGCACCACTACAGAGTCGCTCAGCCTTCAAGCTCAGCTGCTTCTGTGTTCAAGGACAATATGTGTGTTGGGATCGTGTCCTCCAAAAGAGCTGGCGTGGGTAAGATGTCACATGCAAAGCGGGCTCTGCTGAGTGTTAAAATCCGGAGTGGGGTTCACCTCATCAGGTTTTCTGTCCAAGTCATAAGCATCTAATCAAAAAGAATGATTCAGACTATAGTCAGTGGAGTGAGGTGAAAGCTGTAAGGACAGCTCATCTTCTCCTGAGATAGGCATCTCTACAGATGGTTCATCTTGCTAATCTGACACCTGTCTCCTTCTACTGACTTAACATCATTAACATAAACTAGATAACTAATGCTGGGTAAGATAAATCTGACCTCCTGAGGTTAAAATATGCCTGCAGGAAAATATATGTGAGACGGGACAAGGGCTGTAAAGCCTGCCTGTTTTTCTTGCGTAGGAAATGATTGTTGGCTGTCTCTTACTGCAAAACGCTAGAAGGCATTAAGTAAAACTACTTGGCAGGCTGAAAAGCAAACAGAAGAAGGTGGTTCTTCAAACAGTGCTTAGTTAAGTTGTGGAACCCAAAGCTTTACACAGGCTTAAAAAGTGATTAGATATAGTCATGACAGAAACGTCCATCAAGGGCTATTAAACACAGAGATGCTATCTCAGACATCGGAGTTCCTGAGCTGCAAATCACTGAAAAAATACTGGGAAAGAGTCACTGTGTGTCAGCTGTGTTCTTACCCTGTTCCTTAGCTGTTGTCCCCTGTTGGAGATTGGTAGTCCACTAAGTGCTTCAGCGATCCAGCTCTGCGTGTTTCTTGTGTAAACTTTGAGTCTGAAGTACTTCTAGTGCATGCACACAGAGGCAGCATCAGACCTTGCTTTTTCCTTACAGCAGCCATTCTTGGGCATACGCAAGCAAAGCAAAACAAGGAATTCATTCACTGCTTCCCATGGGCAGGCGGGTGTTCCGCCATCTCCAGGAAAGCAGGGCTCCATCATGCATAACGGTTACTTGGGAAGACAAAATGCCATCACTCCGAACATCCCCCCTTCCTTCTTCCCCCAGCTTTCTATGCTGAGCATGATGTCATATGGTGTGGGATAGCCCTGTCATCAGTTGGGGTCAGCTGTCCCAGCCGTGTCCCCTCCCAACTTCTTGTGCACCCCCAGCCTCCTCGCTGGTGGGGTGGGGTGAGAAGCAGAAAAGGCCTTGACACTGTTTAAGCACTGCTCAGCAATAACAAAAACATCTCTATGTTATCAGTACTGTTTCCAGCACAAATCCAAAACGTACCCCATACTAGTTACTGTGAAGAAAATGTAACTCTATCCCAGCCCAAACCAGCAAAACTAATTAAACTCTATTTATCTCAACCCATGAGTTTTCTCACTTTTACTCTTCCAATTCTCTCTCCCATCCCACCGGGAGGAGTGAGCAAGTGGCTATGTGGGGCTGAGTTGCTGGCTGGGGTTAAACCACAACAAGTACCACCCCAATGAAAAAGCTTGAACTCCAAAGGGAAAGTGTGCTATGTTATTTTCCAGGGATTAGTGAGAAAATCTAAAACAGTTTTGGTAACAAATGGCATCCTTTTGGGTGTCATCTGTGAATGGCTGCTGCCTTAGCATCAGTCTGGAAAACTATATAAACCCACCTTTTTTTTGTGTTAAAAACCTTTCATACAGCTGAGGGTGAGTTTGGAGCTTCCAAAACATTGGAAGAGACAGCTTTATCCAGACACCCATAACTGGGAAGTATTCATGGAATGAACCTACCCCAGCCAGCTCCTGCACTGCATACAGCATAAAGGGTGTGATGGGATGTAGCCAGTGGACGTGGAATGGTCCTTCCGTTCCCTGTGTTAATCTGGGGAACAGCAGATGCAGACTTACAGCCAACTGCAAACAACAAACCCAAATCATTGGTGTTGCCCGAATGCTGGCAAAATTAGTTTCTACAGGATAAGATAGGAAACTTGAGGACGCTTTTATCTTTGACAGCAACCATTTCCCCCCCTGCCCCTCTCCCATGTTTTGACTTAGAAACAACCACATAATAGAATAGATTCAAGTCTTAATAAAAAGTAAAGCCTTTCTCAGGTAGTCTAAGCAAAACAAGCCATGTGGATAATGACAGCCTTTAGCAGCCAACAACAGCAGTGGCTTTGATTCCAGGCTGCAGCTGCTCTAACCACATTTAGCCTTTCTTCTTCTGGAATGCCTTTTAGGAAGGCTCAGAGATCTCAGAGGATAGGGTACTTAAGCGTTTGACTTCCTTCTTTCTATTATGACTTTAATATGATGTATTTGATATTGATGGCTTTAATTCTTTTGGTGTTTTTTATGGTAACAGGGAAATCTCTGTATGTGAAGAGGCTACATGAGAGACTGCAAGCAGAGCTGCCTGACCATAAAAAACTTCTGAAAACCATCAGACTAATTGAGCCAGAAGTGGATGAAGATAAAGTGCTAAAATCTCTTCTGCCTTTTCTGAAGAGAAAACACCAGACAAAGCCCATGATATTCCATTTTGATATCACCTCTTCAGTAAGTACATCCCTCCCACAGGTGCCTTGTCCTAGAAGTTCTCTGTGGGTCCTTGCAGAAGTTGCTTCTTTAAAGCTTTTGTTTCTTAGTAAGCCATTTCACTAGGATGTGTTTTCTAATTGTTGTGTAAGTAAGTAACATAAAGAACTCTTTACCATCAAGGTGGCTGAATTCTGGAACGGGTTGCCCAGAGAAGCTGTAGAGTGTCCAGCCCTGGAGACAGTAAAAACCTGACTGGTTCTCTCCAGAGATCCTTTCCACCCTCAACTGTTCTATGATTCTGTGAAGTTATGATGAGTAAATAAAGAGGAAATGCATTTGTGTCTCTTCTTGTGATAGGTACAAAGTGGAATTCCAGAGTTTCTATTCAAGCTGTTGGTTTTGCAGTATCTGACAGATAATAATGGAAATATGTGGCTACGACAGAAGTGCCATTTGTATATCATTGAAATCCTTGAGGTATCACCAGTGCCAAAGAAAGCAGCAAGACATGTATGTACAAAGCAATACTTGATTTCTTTGAACTTCTCAGCTGTTCTGCATATATGTTTGTATATAGCTGCACATGAGTTGTAGAGACTATAACTGTAAACATAGCATAGGAATTCCCCCTTTGTATCAGAGTGTACTGTGCGTCTCCATTATGAACTGGACAGAAAATGATACCTTTCGTGGTTTTCTTGGGTTGGTAATTTCTGAAGGCCTTTTAGTCCAAGCCTCACTGGCTCCACTGTAACACTTATAGGAAACATAAAAATGCAAAATCTAATCTTCCTCATGTTACTTTGCATGTTTGAAAGTACTAGAATATTTATATGCAGCTGTAAGAGCAGAGTGTAGAAGTGACAGGGATAAATAACAACAGTTTCTTGGGTTTAGTTTTTTTTTCTTTGAGGTAGCACTGAGAAGGGGCTGGAGGTAACAGAGGACTAATGTTACAGGAAGGAGACTGTAGGAGGAAATGGGATTAATTGTTGTGATGCCCTTTAAGTAGAAAAAGTGATGCACAGGGGAAAAAGTGTCACAGTTGTAAAGGCTAGCTGCTGTTGTTCAGTTAGGTCTGTGATTTTAGGCAAGAATACTGTAAGAACAGGTTAAATAAACTGAAGATTAGGGCTACAGCTTTGTGATGACATGTTTTCTTTTCCTTTGCTCCAGATGTCAGCGAGCCAAAAGTATAATTTCTTTGATGTGTTCCCTAAAGTAACGTGCAAGTCTCCCAAGGAAGTACTAGAAATGGAGACACTTGGGAACCAGTCTGGGGATGTTTCAGACCCAGGAATGGACGAGGAGGAATTTTGCAGTGAGGCTTTCCAGAGACCTTTCCAGTATCTGAAAAGATTTGACCAGGGGTACAATCTGGACACATTCTGTTACGAAGCGCACTCTGTGGAAGGGAACCCGGCAGAATGCCTGCAGCAGTTCCTTCTGCACTGCGGGATCGCAGATCCCTCCTGGTCAGAACTCCGAAACTTCACATGGTTTCTTAATGTTCAGTTGAGAGACTGTGAAGCTTCTGTCTTTTGCAACCCTGACTTTGTCCAGGACACTTTGCAAGGTTTCAAAAACTTTGTCGTTACCTTCATGATTTTAATGGCAAGGGATTTTGCAACACCATCCCTAAACATTTCTGATCAAAGTTCAGGAAGGCAGTCCTCCAACCTGGAGAATGTTGCAGAAGAAGATCTTCTTCCTTTCCGCATTCGGAAAAAATGGGAGTCTGAGCCTCATCCATATTTGTTCTTCAATGAAGATCGTGTGTCCATGACATTCATTGGTTTCCACTTTCAGCCTAATAGCAGTGGCGGTGTCGATGCCGTTAATCCTTTGAATGGCAACATTATCAAGAGAAACGTGATGACTTCACAGTTGTACAACGGCTTGTTACTCCAAAGAGTTCCCTTCAATATTGCATTTGATCAGTTGCCTCGTCATGAGAAGCTAGAGAAGCTTTGTATGGTTTTGGGAATCCCCTGGGTAATAGACCCTGATGAGACATACGAACTCACAACAGACAATGTGCTAAAAATCTTGGCTATTGAGATGCGATTCAGATGCAACATCCCAGTTGTCATCATGGGAGAAACAGGCTGTGGGAAAACCAGACTTATAAAGTTTCTGTGCAAGTTACGCAGAAGCTACGTAGAGGTAGAAAACATGAAGCTTGTAAAAGTTCATGGAGGTACTACTGCAGAGATGATTTATGCCAGGATCAAAGAAGCAGAAGCCCTTGCTAAAACCAATAAGGAGCAGTACGGGTTGGACACAGTCCTCTTTTTTGATGAAGCCAACACAACAGAGGCTGTAAGCAGCATCAAGGAAGTTCTGTGTGACCACACGGTACAGGGGAAGCCTTTGGTCTCTTGCTCTGGCTTGCAGATCATAGCAGCCTGCAACCCTTATCGTAAGCACACACCAAAGATGATTCAATGCTTGGAATTAGCTGGGTTGGGCTACCGTGTCAAAGCAGATGAGACGAAGGATAAGCTTGGATCAGTTCCTCTGAGACAGCTTGTGTACCGGGTCCATGCACTCCCACCCAGCATGATCCCATTAGTGTGGGATTTTGGGCAGCTGAACAACTTTACTGAAAAATTGTATATACAACAGATTGTACAGAGAGTTACTGAACACATCCAGATGAGGCAGTTTGAAGCAGAGGTAATTACAGAAGTGCTTTTTACTTCCCAGCAATACATGAGGCAGAGGGACGATGAATGCAGCTTTGTCAGCCTGCGGGATGTGGAGCGCTGCATGGAAGTTTTCAAGTGGTTTCACAAGCACAGTGAACTGCTGCTGAGAGAACTGGAGAAGTACCTTGCCGAGAAGAGAGCTCCGAGGAGCACCGTTGAGAGAAACAACATTATCTGGTCCTTAGTGCTGGCGGTCGGGGTCTGCTATCATGCATCCTTGGAAAAGAAGGAGGCATACAGGAGTACTATCAGCCAGGTCCTTCCAAAACCTTATGATACCCAGAAAAAGATTTTGGAAGAAATCTCCCTGATGCAGGACTTATTCCTGAGTGGTGTGCACCTCCGAGATACCATAGCAAGAAACTTGGCCTTGAAGGAAAATGTCTTTATGATGGTCATCTGCATTGAGTTGAAAATCCCTCTTTTTCTTGTTGGGAAGCCTGGGAGCTCCAAATCCCTTGCGAAAACCATTGTGGCCGACGCTATGCAGGGCCAAGCAGCTCATTCAGATTTGTTCAAGGACCTGAAGCAGATCCATCTAGTGTCTTTTCAGTGCAGTCCTCTCTCCACTCCAGAGGGAATCATAGGCACTTTCAAGCACTGTGCTCGATTCCAGGAAGGGAAGAACTTGGAGGAGTATGTCTCAGTGGTGGTTTTGGATGAGATTGGGCTGGCAGAAGACTCCCCCAAAATGCCCTTGAAGACTTTGCATCCACTTTTGGAAGATGGCTGCATAGATGATGTCCCTCTTCCTCACAAAAAGGTTGGCTTCATTGGGATTTCCAACTGGGCTTTGGATCCTGCTAAAATGAATCGAGGCATCTTTGTCTCACGTGGTGACCCCAGCAAAGAAGAGCTCATAGAAAGTGCAAAGGGGATTTGTTGCTCAGCACGAGGGGCTTTGCAGAAGGTTGAACAGTATTTTTGTCACTTTGCAGATGCATACGAAAATATTTGCAAGGCCCAAGACAGGGAGTTCTTTGGTCTGCGTGACTACTATAGTCTCATAAAGATGTTTTTTGCCTTAGCTAAGAGCTCCAAAAGTGATCCGACACCTCAAGACATAGCTGAAGTTGTTCTTCGTAACTTTGGTGGCAAAGATGATGTCAATGCCTTGGAAATATTCACCTCACACTTACCAGAAAAAGGAGAAATACGTGCTTGTGATATCAGTAGAATTGAGCTGGTACGACAAAATATTTACAGCAGTGGTCAGGATGGTGATTGCAGGTACCTGCTTGTGTTGACTGAGAATTATGCAGCACTGCAGATCCTCCAGCAAACTTTCTTTACTGCCCGGCAACAGCCAGAAATTATCTTTGGCTCCAGTTTCCCTAAGGATCAAGAGTATACCCAGATATGCAGGAACATCAACCGTGTGAAGGTCTGCATGGAAACTGGCCAAATGGTTGTGCTCCTCAACTTGCAGAACCTTTATGAAAGCCTCTACGATGCCCTCAATCAATACTATGTGTACCTTGCTGGCCAGAAGTACGTTGATTTGGGATTGGGCACGCACCGAGTGAAGTGCCGAGTGCACCCGAAGTTCCGATTGATAGTCATCGAGGAGAAAGACGTGGTATATAAGCACTTCCCCATCCCACTGATCAACAGGCTGGAAAAGCACTACCTGGATATCAGTACTGTACTCGACAAGAGGCAAAGAGAAACTGTGGAAGAGCTGAAGAAGTGGGTGCATGAGTTCACTGCAGCCGATACAGAAGAGCACTTCATAAACAAGCAGAAATACAGCCCTTCTGATGTGTTTGTGGGCTATCACTCCAATACCTGTGCCTCAGTGGTCCTGCAGATAACGGAAAGGCTGAAACCAGTGTGTCCTCCCAGTGAACTCATGTCCTGCGTGAACAAAGAAGCCCAGCTGGCACTGCTGAACTGTGCCACCCCGGACTCTGTGATCCGCCTCTGCAACTCAGTGCGTTTCTTTATGGCAGATTCTCTGGCCAATATATACTTCAAGCAGCAGCAACACATGTCTTTTGCAGACTTCCTCCGAGCTCACGTCCGCGCTGGGTCTGGGTACCAAACGGTCTTTACAGAGGTCAGTATCTTGGAGCATCCTCTCAAAACCCTCCCAACGCACGCTGAGGTTTTTGGTTTATACTGCTAGGGCTGCATTATGGCTACACCCAAGTAAACTTGGTAACAGCCTTGCTGCTTAGTGCCCAGATGTGCAGAGGTGGGTGTTTCAGCAGGTGTGTTGTTGCATCCTGAAGAATCTAATACCTCCGCTCTGCATGAAGCAGTATTTGGTGCTCCCTGACAAGCGGGGATTTTAAGTGAGTTTGGGCAGCTGATGCATCTCTTTACTTTGAAAGTAGTTCTGTCTCCATGAATACAGCCAGCAAAACAGGCTACTGGCTGCAGAAAAAGTTGTCAGGAGCCTTTGAACCCTCATTTCTTTGTGTCTGCCTCTGGTCTTAAAGATACAAAAGATTTTAACCCAGCTAAGCCACAAACAGCCAGAGATCTCGTGGGCCTTTAATGGGATAGCTCTGGTTTACTTTTGCCTAGTACCAAAACTAAAGAACTTCAGCTGAGATTGGCTGGAGAATTTCTCCCTCTCCTGCCTCACATGGAAACAACGTGCTTTCTCTTGGGGCTGGAGTTGCTGCTCCCTGAGAGCGCTGCAGGGACGGCAGCCTGGCAGGGAAGGCATGCTGCAGGGGTTCACGAGAAGTTTCTCAAAGCCTTGGCTGCCCCACTGCCCCATCTCTGGCAACACCCAGAGTCAATGTGTCCAGCTGCCCAGCAGTGGCCCTGGGTTGGTGTAACAGCCCGTGTTGACCCTTTGCCAACTGACAGGGCAAATAAATGGTTTTTTGGGGTGCAGTCCAGCTCTGCAGCAAGTTAGCAGCATCTGGGAGCATAGATGAATAAGTCTCTACTGCCTTCCTACTGCATTCCTGAGCAAAGAACAAACCTATGTCTTGCACTCCCAGGTCACCACCTTCTCGAGGCTTCTCACCAGTGCTGATGCTGCTTGCCTGGAGAGAGAAGTGCAGGGTAAAGCGCAAAGGCCTCAAATCCTGTTCCTGCAGCAGTTTGACACAGAGTACTCGTTCCTGAAGGGCATCCGGTGAGTCTGCTTTTGCATTATCCTGCTCTGAATAGGCTGTCATCTGGGTGGAAGCTGTGTGGGCAGAACATTTGGAGTAACACATACGGAAAAGGGAGGCAAGAGGCCACGCTGTGCCGAACAGTGGACTGGCTCGATGCAAACTGTATTGGCTCCGTCATACTGAGATGGGTTTTTGAAGTTATACCATCCCTATAGGATGGGTGTTTTAATCTCTCCTTCTGCCTGCAGCGGCCAAAGCTAATGTGGAGTGACTACTTCTACAGTCTTTAATGCTTTGTTTTTACACTTAGTGACTTCTTTTAAATCCCCTTTCACTCTTCAGAGATTTCCTTGATGCCACATCAGGAAATAAAGTCCTTATTATTCAGACAGACTTTGAAGATGGCTCTCAAAATGCCCAGCTCATCGCCTCAGCCAAGTAAGTCAAGCGTGAAGTGGTTCCCAGCTAGCTGTTCTGCTTGGTGACTCCTCACCCCCATTTCATTATTAGTGCTGTTTTGGGGATTTCAGAATCAGGAATGTGCAATCCTTTGTTTATTCTGGAGTGGAATGAATCTAGAAGCACTAATTGTATTTCAAATAATAATTCATAACCCAAGTCAAAACAAACTAAGCTGAATCAGATTACCCGATGATCCCCTTTGAAGTGTGAATTCTTGCCATTGGCTGCAGAAGTCCTGAAATGCTGAGGTTATCATTCGAGGCATAGCTAGAGGTGGCAGGCTCGGCACAGCCGGCTGGGAGGAAGGGGTGAGCGAGTCACATATGTCTGTACAGGGGAAGAAATGTGCCCTCTTACAGAGGAAAGACTTGTGGCCATGAACTTTTGTCTGTCTTTGATCTGTCAACAGCATTTTCGCTTTGTTGTAGATACACTGTTGTTAATGAAATCAACAAGGTGGACCTGGGAGAAGTCTCTGTCTTTGTTTACTTTATTATGAAGCTTTCCCGGGTGGAAGGAGGAACGTCCTATGTGGGATTCCACGGAGGTGGGTCTGGCCATCTGTCGCTCCGCACTCTTCATCTGGCTTCAGGCAAACATACCAGAGCAACATTTCTCTTGTTCACCTTCCTTTTTAATGCTTAAAATCTGGAATCAGTGTGTCTTGTGGGTTGTCAGAGCTGCTTCCCGTACCCCCAGGGGCTGCCCCTGGGGGGTCGGTACCTTGGAGTCCTAGTCTCCTTTGTGAGAGCACCTTGCTTTGCCCACTGACAGACGAGTCCTCTTTCTTGTCAGCTGGAGAGCAGCAAACAAACACGATGGTAACTGCATTGGCCTGTTGTCCTCCAGGAGGCTCCTGAGTATGTGCTTACCTGTTCTGCTTTCAGTAGCAAGGTTCCTGCTGTGTGTGGTGGGTTTTAAGAGCCTCAAAGCCCTGGTAGTGTGCATGCCCCCTCTGTCAGGGTAGTGTGCATTAGCATGTTCAAAGTGAATTGCTGCTTTCCCTTCCTACGTCACGAAGTCAGAGTAAGCGAACTCTGAATGTGAGCTGCTAGCCCACAGGTGCTGGGAGAGAATTCTTGGAAAGCTCTTCTAGAAGAGCATGCTGCAGGCATGAGGTGATTTTTTTTTTTTTTTTGGTCCTCTGTCCCTTTAGGACTGTGGCAGTCGGTGCATATAGACGATCTCCGCAGATCCAAGGACATGATCTCCGATATGACTGCCCTGCAGAACCTCACCATCAGCCAGATGTTCTGTGAGGATTCAGGTAAAACCAAAGGTGAGCTGCATGCTGGCTGTGCCAGCCAGTGGAGTTGAATGCCAGTGGGGGAAAAGGGGAGATGCAGTCCCAGACTTGCTGCTAGTGGAACTTATGCCTGGTACAACATATCTAATGATTTTCCCAGCTCAGCATCCTTTTTTTGTGGGGGTCACCACATGGATACCAAGTTGTATTTGTATTCAGTTTGTTACTGCAACTTTGGGTCATTAAGTAAGTTAATTTGATAGTTTTCCCTTTTGCTTTTGACAAAAATGTGATATTTGCGCTGCTCAACACCCTGAGTGCTCTATCTCAGCATGGGAGGCAGCAGATGCTGCATGGCACAGACTACTGACAAGGAGTCACTGCAGAGAATCTCTCACCTGCATGAATATAGATCTGTTCACCTAAACACGTAGGAAGGTTAGAAAAGACTTTTTCTTTCCCCTCAGTTTTTTCTTATACTTTTTGCCTTCACCATACTGCCTTACAGGATTCTGTTAGAGCTTAGTGCATTAGCTCTGAGTGTCATTTCTTCCAGTTCTTGCTGCATGAAGCTTGACAGCCCTAGCAGCTGTAGCTGTGTTTAGAGAGGTGGATCTCAGCTGCTTATGCAGGTGATAATGGATCTCCGAGAGGTGTTCTGCTGCTCTGGGATGCAGTTGCTAAATAAACTCTTCTCTGACTGATGCAGAAGTGTACTGCTTCTTTCTAATAAAAATTCTACACCTTAGTTGTAGCTCTGCCTGTGAATGGAGAAGAACAGGAAGAAAACGGGGTACATGTTGAAACACCAGTGCCAGAAGCAGAGCACTACGAGGTCAGTTCAGAATACATTTGTTTGCTTCTCAGCTGTCGATATGGCTCTCTGATCTTTGTCATCCATAGGTGCAACACACCTTTTGCATCCCCATTCACTTGCAATCCATCCGGAGTAGTATTTGCATCATGAATGTTAATGATCAGACATGAATTCCTCCCCCCGCAGCCCAATCAAAATCAGCGTCATTAAAGAAGTAAACCATTCTAAGGACCCCCTAATTCCTTAGTCATTTCATACTCCTAATTTTTAAAAATCAGCTTTAAAAGCAATCTGTTGGCTTTCTATACCCTGAAGCTGAGGACTGTGATTCTGAGCCTGCCATTCCAGCTGTTCCTGCTTTCTGGCTGAGGAGTGCATTTGAAGCCATGCCGGAGTTGGCTGTGGACTTTGCTGTGCTGCAGCCGTGTTAAGGCTGGCTCATGTTCCCCTGACAGCATAAGCTGGAGGATGCCCAGTGCGAGGGTGACTGCATGTGGCTTTTGCCCCTCTAGTGCCTAAGCATCTCCCAGAGAGGGCATATTTTCCCTAGTCACACTTATTATTTCCACTTTTTCCCCTGAACTACTGAATTTTCCCCCTATAGGAGTCTTATCTTAATACAAATGCTGTGTTGCATGCCAGTTTGAAAGGGCCACGGAAGTTGCTTCGTGTACTTGATAGCAAAAGAAGAACTTAGGTTTGCAACTTGAGATGAGAGGAAAACTGGAAGGTGGGATGCCAGGGGGCCGGGCCCTTTCTGAAGAGCACTATAGTTGTTTTAAGAAGGATGTGTTGGGGGCAAGGATGTAAAATTGAAGAGTAATGAATTTGTTTTCACACTGTTCCTGGGAAGGGTGAAATCCTGGACACCACTGTACTCCTGAGGACCTGTGTACAAAGTGCTGTGGGGATGCTACGGGACCAAAATGAAGATCTTAGTCGAAGCAGAAAGCGAATTAAGATTCTCCTTGGCCTTCTGTCCAAAGAGGATGACTTGAAAGGTATGTGCTCCCTGGCTGCTGCAGGTAGTGTTCCTGAGCATCTTGGGGACCACCAAAACATGGTTGGTGGTCCTTGCTGTAGTGTAGACAAGGTGGATCTCCCAGGCAATCTCCCAAGAGTGTGTGTGTTTGTGCTCCAGTCTGTCGCTCCTTTGATGGCTGTAGGGCTTTTCCTGGAGTTCAGGTCATGGCTTTTTCTCTGGCTGTGCTAGCTCTGGTGGCTGTTTTTCCCCCCAGGCCAATTATTGAAACAATTGTAAAGTGCTCTGCTTGGCGTGATATTTGGGTTTGGATTCAAAGCCAATAGAAGAGAAAATATAAGTTGCCTGTTGTTTTCTAGCCTCTTTCCTGAAGATAACAAAGGCTCGTCTCTCCAATCTTTTGAAGAAGCAAGAAGAAAATTCCCTTCACCCAAAAAACTGGGTGCTTCGGGAGGCTTCCAACCTCAGTGCTCTCCAGGAGGCAGGCACCTTCAGGTGAGGACAGCAGCAATATCTTGTAACCTGCAGGCTTCCAAGAAAAGTCTGCAAATGGCAACTGTGCAGCAGAGACAGCAGTTTTGTGTAATCTGAATATTTGCAGTGTCAGTCTCCGGTCTGCTGGAAACTCTCCGAAGGCAGTTTTGTTCTCTCCTGGCTCCTGAGGGAGGGTGACTTAGAGCTGAATGGGCTACACTGGGACAGGAATGCACGAATGCACAAGTGCTTTGAGTGGAACAGTGGGATTACAGGCGAGCCACGAGTGAGAGAAGTGTAGGGGTTTTTGTTGGTGGTATTTTTTCCGCTTAAAGGCAGGATTAGGACTTTCTCACATGCAAATGTCAGCAATTTTTCAGGACAACCAGCTCCTGGTTTGCTGATATTGTTGCTCACCTTCCCTCTGGGTTTCTTGGTCTCTTTCTGCCCCCAAAGGCACACCCTGTGGAAGCGAGTCCAGAACGTGATCACTCCATTCCTGGCTCTCCTGATTGCTGTCATAGACAGAAATGGCAATCTGGAGCTGTTGGTCAGGCCGGCAGCTGACTGGGTGACAAACCTGTGGATGTTCATCTTCAGTGATACAAAACTTCTGACTGTCCCTCATGGTGTGGGTAAGAACAGGTGAGCCACCGGAGAGAGCAGCAGGAGGGCTTGGCTGACAGCACTGAGACCAGTCCAGCACTGGCTTTAAGTCCACATGGGAGATTAACACTCTTGGTTGCTCCCCTGTGCTGTGCCAAAGGCAGCAGGGCAGTTCTCGGTGACTTCAGAAGTCTGTTCTTTCTACCTTATCCCCAGTACTCCTGGGCTTTGCTCTCTAGCTCTTGGCATGCTCACACTTCTTACCCAGCCCTTGAAGCCCACGTGTCCTGCCGTTACAGCCCTTTTGCCAGGGAACGCTTACTGAGTAAGTCCTAATGCTACAGTCGGCAAGATCAGCTGTATTAATGAGTCCTTCAGTTCTTTTCCCTTCCCTCATCCCCTTTTAGGGCTAATTTCTTGCTTTCTGCAGCTTCCTGCCTCTGTTGTCTGTGTTTCCCAGGCAAAAGCCCAGTGCATTAATGACCTTTTAATCTCCTAGCTCTCAGCCAGAGATAATTCTGGTGCAGAACAACATGATGGTGTCTGCTGATGCTGGGAATGAGATGCCCTTCAGCTGGAGGATAAAGGAGTACTTGGATGAGATGTGGTTGGAAGCTCAATACATCCAAAACACAGAAGGTGAGAGCCTGGCTTGAGCTCGTGACTCAGAGCATCTCCATCCACCTGCCCTGTAAACTCTGGTTTGTCGCTACCATGCCTCTACCTTTCTGTGACCCTGGAGTCACCTTCAATCCCTCTGTGCTCATAGGAGCCAGCAGAGCTTTGTGTAACTAGCTTTTCTTTGTGCTTCTCGCTATTAGTCTTTCTCACATATTCTGTGCCCTTGTATTTAAAATGCTGTGGAAATGCCAAGAGTTAATGACGAGATGAGATTCCATAAATGCGACACTGGTGCCTGGGCTGAGGCGGCCTGGCCTCAAATCCCTTCTCAGTGCTCTGAATGAGGGGAGTGCTGTATGCATCAGTGATTAATTAGGTGTCAGTCTCTTTAGGATAGAAACTGTGTCAAACCCAACCTCCTCCTAATATTCAGCTTTTTTCTGCATTCTCATTTTCCAGACCAAGCTGAGAAGTTTGTGGATATCTTCCAGAAAACTGCACTGGGAAAATTTATCTCTTCTCTGACTGAGGAAGAAAGGCAGATGCTCTTCCAGTGCTATGTCACAGACTTTATTGTCTTGACCATTGGTGTGTCCTCCCTAGCGGAGCTGCAGGTCAGTGTCTGGAACAAGAGCTGGAAACCCTTTGGATGGAGGGAAGAGCTTGGTGTCCGTGAACATGCCCTTCTGTATCAGTCTTGCCTTCTTAGCCAAAATCCTCCTCTGAGACAGAGTAATAGTAAGATAGCCACAAATCAGATGCATGTGACACTGAATGGTTGCTGAAATTGCTGAGACCTTACTCAGAAAAGCACTTCCATAGGAGCACCTATAAAAATTGACACATCATTTAAGGCTATCGTTGTAAAGTACTGATTCTCTTCTTTCAGAGGATTTTGCCAGGATTTCCAGTACAAAATGAATTATAAAAGTTCTTTTTTTAATTTTGATTCTAACTTTCTTCTAAACTTTCAGTGTCTGCAAATTGCGTTCTTATCCTGCATAACGGAATGGAAGGCAACATCTCCCAGAAGAGAGGAGACGGTGCCATCCTTGCCTTGGGTCCACCTTGGATACAATCAGTTCAAGAGCCGCCTGCAGAACTTCTCTAGGATCCTGGCTGTACACCCCGGTGTGGTTGACTACCTTATTAACCAGGATGGAGATGGAGTACCACATTCAGAGATGGTAGAGTCGCTACCAGGCATTTTGTGATCCTCAACCCTAGTAGAGAGCTCTGTCTTCCCTGAATTAGCTAGTGTTCAGTCTCCTTTTGATTTCAGCAACAGTGAAGTGGGAAGCACAAACTGTCAGGATCCTCAGTATTAGGAATAATCTGCTATGTTATCATTGTTACTAGCAGGATTTAAAATAGTTTGCCCTGCTTTTGCATCAGTTAATAGGATGTGCTAATGATCCGAGCTATGAGTGTGAGAATTCCAGAGCTTAAGATAATCAAGTAGAACACTATTCAGTAGAACACATGCTATAGCAAACCAGACTGAGAGCCCAAGGTTCATAAATAATTCTGAAAGGCAACTGTTGTGTTATACTTACACTCTGTGTGCATATCTAGGTTTTAGATGTGTTAGCTGCAATGGTATGTGCTGAAGAGCTGGAGAATCAAGTGCAGACAGCCCATCCAGAGATCTGGCTGCAGAAGGTGAAGAATCTTCGTATGCCTATTGAATTTATTTGTAAAGAGAAGGATTTACAGAGGAGTGGGAGTCAGTGCCATCAGCTGCTAAAAGAACTTGAGTATGTACCACAGATCTGCTCACAATCTTGATCTTTTGCCTTGCTGTTAATAAGAATATTAGTACAGGCTGAAAGCTGCTCTGATGCTGCTTTTCTCAGATGAAGACTTTGCAAACTTTTCCAGGTTCCTACTAGGCTCAATTACACACCAAGCATTGAGAACTAGATTTTTTTTCCTCATCTCATGTACATTCTCCCTCCAAATCTGGCAGTATCATCCAGTGCATTCCAGCTGGGTTCAGGGGTTATTTAAAATGCTCATTAGATTCCTGTTAACTAGCAATGTCTCCCCACTTTATTCCATGTGTATAAAGACTGAGAGAGATGGGGAACTTCATTGCATCTAAGACTGAGTCTCGTCTCTTGGAAGACAAGCCGAGAGCGCTACCTTGGTTTCTCACAGACCTTGTTTAGTTTAACCGAAATGAAGAAAGTGTAGTTAATTAATTTTTTTTTTAATTACTTACTATGGTATAGAAGTTAGAGGTGTCTTTGCAGTGGTCTTAATTCTGCTGCACTGCTGTCTAGAGGACAGGCTCCTATGCCATAAGCTCACTGTGTTAGGTGCTGTTACGTGTTTCGTCCTTGACAAAAAGCAGGGCTGATAACCAAAAGGGCAAGGCAAGAAGTTGCATGAGAAGTACACAAGTGCTGTAGTGGTGAGCACGAAAAGCAGTGAGATCATTAGAATGACCTGATGCTGCACTTCCGTTCATGCTCTCAGCTCATAATTGTACTTTTTGAAATCACGCTTTCCTTCCCACAGAGTCTGCTGGAACCGGGTCTTCTCCATGTCTCTGTTTGTAGAACACGTGTTGTTTGGCATCAACACTCTGATGCCAGAATTTGAGAATTTAGTGAAAAAATATACTTTGCTTCTTGCCGAGGTAAGCAAAGATGTGATCTCACCTCTTCCCTGTTTGCTTCTGCTGATCATGTGAATTTTTGTCTCGGGTATTAGAGCTGAGTCATTTAGCTTTGTCCTTTTCCTCTGCAGTGTTTTCAGCACGATTCAGACATGAAGACTCATCCAACTTTTGTTGCAGTGATGAAAGTACTGTGCCATTGTAAGAAGGAAGTCAGCAACAGGCTCTACAGGTAGTGACATTGAGACAAGTCGCAGGGTCCGGTAGGAATATTGCCTATGTTGCCAGCATGTGTCTGGGTGTAAGGCAGTGCTGCATACAATGTAATGAAAGGCAAATGAAGAGCAATAGCTTCCATTTTATTCTGCACTCTGAAGCTAAGCAGTTAGCCAACAGGTCTTACATTATCTCTTCTTGGTCTAGTTGCAGATGAATATCTTATTAAAGGCGTTTGGTAAGACAACACGGAAGCAATTGTGTTCATTACTGTGTCTGAATTACAGATATGGTCTGCAGCCATGTCCGCTCTGCCTAGGAGAGCCGAAGGATCCAGTCTGCCTGCCTTGCCACCATGTGTTCTGTCAGAAGTGCATCAGAATGTGGCTAGTACCAGCACAGATGCATTGTCCATACTGCAGAGTTGCCTTGGAGGATGTTAATTTAGATGTCTCCGTGGAAGTCAGGTACTCCACCCTGTCCAAGCTGGAAGCATTGCAGTGGGGCCAGTTGTGTGAGGAAATTCTGATTTGCACCTCTGAAGTTGTCAACACAAGCAGAATGGGTGGAGGGAACTCTGCTCTGCTCTTTCTGGAACCAGAGCAGGTCCTGTCCGTTTTCTGTTGATTGTTTCAAAAGAAGGGAGGAAGTTGCCTTGGCCCCTTTAAGAAAACGGTAGTTATAAACCCCTGTAAAGCTAAAGCACTGTCAGTGACTGAATCAAACAAGGGAACTGCTTGTCACCTTGGATTGCTTTGTGACAGCTTAGCAAAAAACTCTCAGTAAATGTATCTGGCATCGCATTGCCATTTGTGATCTTAGTTGTCAATGTGATACAGCCTTTGCAGACAATACTACTGAAGTGTTGCACAAATCCAGCCTTTTGGAAAGCTGGAAAAGTATCTCACCTTGGTGCCTGTGTCTGCTTTGCTTCATCCATTATTTAAGCAGTTCTGTATTTGAACATTGTCCTAATGCTTTTTACCCTGCCCCTAGAGATGCCATAGCAAGAAATGCCCTGTTCCGGCAGAGATGCAATAATTTCTTCATAGATGTGGTCACTACCATGTGCTTCAAGGACAATGAACCCCCTGAGGCAGAGGTGATCCAAGAGCTCCTTAATCTGCTGTTTGTTCACAGAAGCCTCATGGAAGGTTCAGGTGAGCTCCCTTCATCCTGACACTCAGCCTCATGGAGCTGATTCTCTTGCCGCTTTCTCTCACCTGCCAAACTTCTCTTTTTCTTATCTCCACAGATCACCCTGCTATCTACACAAAATTTCTGTCCCCATTTAACGATGAAGTGGATGAAACTCCCATCATCCGCTCGGTAATGCTGAAGCTCCTCTTGAAGTACAGGTGAGCACAGTCAGACAATTGATGGATGTTGCACTAAGGGGTGGTTCAGCTTTGTTTTTCATGATCTCATCAAACCAACGTGGTTGTTCTCCTCACTTCCATGCTATTCATTGAATTTGAATCATTACAGGTGAAATTCATCCTGTGCCTTTGTATTAGTTGTGCAGCTTGGCTGGCTTGCATGTAGCTTGTGTTGAAGTATCTGACCAGTCTGTGCCAAGGTTTACTTTAACTTAACTTTACAAGGTTAAGCTATTCTTAACCTAAACCTGTGCTGAACGTGGGTGGCTTGGGTAACCTAAAGATAGCCAACTAATTGATACACTCTAGATCAGCAAAGCAATACTCCTCATCCACCGACATTTAATCTTTTGTATGCTTACACAGACCTCTCCATTCACACTAGCTCCTCCAGCCTCCCTTTGCAGTCAGTGCACAGAAAGCCGTTTCTCAAGTGTGATCAGATAAATCAGATGCCTAAAATAGATCAGGTGACTTATGCTCTAGAAATGCTAATTTGGCATTGTCGATGGTAAAAGCCTAGCTCAGAGTCTGAAGCTAGATGATACCTGGCAAAAGATGGCACAACTGCTTTTCCATCTTCCAGATGGATCCAGAGTGACCCCCACCTGTCACATGGACGTAACTAGTAGTTTGATCGTGATTTAGAACATTAGTAGCCGTCAGGATTGCAGTTGTGGTCACGGGGTGTTTCTCTCTCCTGTAGCTTCAATGAAGTGAAAAATGATGTGCAACACTACCTGTCCCGGGTAGAGCACAATGAGATCCTAGAGGAAAATGATAAAAAAGAACTCTACTTGCTTTTTGTCAACTGCTTGGAGGTAAGAGTGCTGGATAGGTAAGAGCTGGGCAATAAAACTGTTGCAGGAATAAAAAAGTGAAAAATAGAAATTCTTCTGCAATTTTAGGCAAGTTTCTTGTGCACATAACTAGCTGCCCGACTAAAAAGCCCAAAAGGAAGATGATATCAAATCACCTGGTCAGAAACTGCTCTCCGGTAACTAGCCTTGCTTTCCGAAGTAAGGCTTGTGTGTGTTTGCAGCATTACATAGGAGTGCAGCAAGCAGGGGGAGCTAATGGCATTGGGGTGGAGGGTGCTGAGACAGACATGGAAGTTTAATGTCCTTACTGCAGTGTGGATGCATTGGAGGTATAAAGTACCAATGCACAGGGCATCTGATTCAAGTGGTTCTCCCACTCATGCAATATTCTGGCCCATCTTTAGGATTCTATATGTGAAAAGTCTGAGGGCAGCCTTGGGTATGAGCATATAAACTCCCTGTCTGAAGAGAGAGGCTTTCCAGAGAATTATCTCCCAAAGAACAGCCGAGAAGCTCCTCAGGAATCATCCGTTGAATATCTGCAGGCAGTAGCCAAGGTTCGCTTGTACCTGAGTAAGGCTGCAGAGCTGCTCTTTGACTTGCATGAGCACACAGGTAAGTCTAATTATTCTGCTACCAAATGGAAATGCTGTATACAGAGCAAAGTCACCACAGGAGATGGGCTGGACAAAGTCAGCGCACCTGCGCTGTGCTAGAGCTTGTTTTGATGTATGGCCGAGAATGAGTGCATCAGCTTTTTTTTCTCTTTCATTAGGAGTGTCAGTCATTATTTGTCCTCTTTACCATGTATTAGAAGTGCTCTGTAACTATTAGCAAGGCCAGTGACCCCTAGGGTGTAGTTACATAGCGGTTATGCCTTTGGAAGGAGATTTATTTTATCCTAACAATGAAATTTTATTTAGGACCAACTAAATTGAACTTTAATGAATAAACGAATAAAGTATAAATGATGCTTCAGATACATGACTGCTGTAAGGCTTATTGTTTTATATGAATGAGAGCTCTGCACAGCTAAAAAGGGTGAAGGGATACTTTAAAAAATAAGTAAAAGAAGTTTTAAACTGATTTGCTGACCCAATAAAGGAGAACTGTGTGGAGAGCCTCAGGTACTTACACAGTCCATGAAGCATCAAAGCGCAGTAACGTACTAATTCCAAGGGACTTCAGTGTCCAGCCCTTGCATCGAGGATGTCGGGCTAGCAAAATGCATCCTAGGAGATCGTTCTTAGGGAGCACCATCACCTTGGCAGTTGAGATGATGCAAAGACTTTATTGAGCAAGATGGAAGGGCTCTGAGAATGATCTGCCAGTAAATGGGAAAACTTGTCCCTGAGAGAAGGAAATGGAAGCAGAGTATGTCATCTTCTGTCGAAGAAATGGATCGTTGTCTGAAAGCCAGCTGAGGAAACACTCTAGATAAGCTTCTGAGGAAGAGAAGGCTCTCAAGTGCTCCTGTGTAATTAGTCAGTACTAGTAAAAGGAGCTTGGTGCTACAGCTAGTGCTGACAGAAAAGTTTTACAAGGTGAGATGTGGTTTTGCCTTTTTTTTTTTCTCCTTTTTTCCCCTCCAGAGCAAGACCAGGTAGAGGAGAAGCAGCGTTACCTGGCAAATGTGAGGGTGTTCTGTAGCATCGCCAAGAATGACTGGCATCGTGTTTACCTAGTCCGGAAAATTGCTAGTCAGTATGGGATGGAATTTGCTCAGAAGCTTGTCACAGAGGCACAGTTTAAGTGGGTGTTCCCGGTGGAAATTCTGCAACAGGTAAAGAAGAGGTGTTTCCTTGGAGATGGCTCTGGTCTCCTCTTAGTCTTGTTTTCGCCGCTTTGGGGCATTTCTACTGTTGCGTGGCTCTGGGGGACTCGCTACAGAGGGAGTGGTTGTGAAGATGACTTATCCTCGCTCCCTGTTGAATGGAGTCTGTTATGGCAGTGAGAAGTTATCTGGGTTGCCATGCCTGCCTGCTGTCTCTTTGCGAAGGCTGAAATGCCACAGTTCTTGGGAGGAAGAGGAAATTCTGCCTTGTCCAATGGCTGGTTAATGTCCACAGTGCTTACCATGGGCTTTTGCCTTTGTAGGTGCAGAACAGCCAGTCTAATCACATCGATCGTTACCTGGCGTGTGGCGAGAATTACAGAGTCCTGCGTGATGCTGTGGGGAAAGCCATGATTGAGTGTAGGACTGAGGGTCTTCTGGAGGCAGAGAAGGTAGGGCATGTTCTCCTCACCATAATCCTGTTGTGGGTTCTGGATGTTCCTGTTGGCAGTGTCTCTTCCAGTGGAGATGCCTGGGTTGCCTTTGCTTGAAAGTTACTGTGGCTTATGCTGGCAGACACCCATATGTTTAGTTTACTTTCTCACCCATGTTCTAGCATACATAACTCTGAGTTTATTTCTGTGGCTTGCCTCATCTTGCTTTTCTCCCCTTGTAATCTATCGCAGCAGTTTGTTTTACAGTACGCAATACAGGCACCTTGTAGCCAGCTGAGTGGAGAGTAGGCAGATAATCAAAGAAGCTTTATGCCCCCTGCCTGCCCATAGCTGCCTAGCCTTGTGTCTTGCCATGCAAAAATCAAACAGGTGATTTCTGTGTAATTGTAACCTTTTTACAATATGTATTTTGTCTATGAAAATCTTCAGGAAGAAGTTTGCAAACAATGTGCCTTTGAATGTCTCTGTACCATCTATTATGCACTGGTTGAGATTTTTTTTTTTTTTTTTACTTGCGTGTTGATTTGAAGGCAGGCACGTACAGGTTGCTGCCTAGTAAGATTGCAATTCCAACTGGATGTTAGAAGAATAAAATACTTGAGAGTTTTCTGATGTAAAACCCTCGATCAGATTGAGTGCTGTGAGATTACTAATTTATGGCTTGAACAGCCATTTCTGCACTATCCCCCTTCACGTGTGGGGAGAGCTTTACCACAGACCTGCTGAAGCCTGTGTATCGGGTAACCAGCTGAAACCTCGTCAGACTTCAGCTGTGACAGCTATAGCCTCTTCTCCGCCATATCATCGGTTCTTCTTTTCTAGGCATCTAGCAGCTCCCCAGCTGTACAATCTGTCCATCTGCTCCTGGCTATTTTCAGAGAGGTCACTGCCCTGTATGGAGTTAGGGACTCAAGTCTTCGTCCCAAACAGCAGGTAAGATATTTCACTTGGGAAGCTCGTGACAAACATGCTTCATTGATAAGGATGAATGAGATTTAAATCATTGGTGGAAGAGCCTTTTGTTCTTCTGCCCCAAATACAGTTATGTCCTGATCAGAGCAGACTGAAAATGTTTTCAAAGCAGGGGCAACACAGCATGGGCAACAGCTGATAGTCCTCTTTGGTTTGGTGGGCAATATCACACTGGTTTTATTTCTTTTAAATATGTGCTTTCAGCAAACAGATGCTATGATTAAGTTCATCCAGAACTCCCGAGTCCTGAATTCTCCAGACCTGCAGGACTTTGCAGCTTCTCTTGTGATGAATGCACTGCCGTCTCTAAGAGTGGATCCTCAAAGCTTCAGCCACAGCGCAGCACTAATTGAAATGGCTGTTCATACCGCAGCTGTCTTGCTGCGCGGGCAGAACCCCGTCCTGCAGCCCCTGAGGAATCTGGCGTTCCATCCGCGCACCATGGAGGTAAAGAGATTCAGCTCAGATGGCAGTTCAGCATATTGCTAGTTCTTTCATGTATCTGCTGGATCCTCTATAACCTAACCTTTCCTAACATCAAAAGCAGCAACTTATTGTTTTAGCTGTGAGTTACCGATGCATGATCATTTCAGTGTTGTTGGGATTATTAGCCCAACAGCCAGCTCTGGGCTGGTACCTTTTCAAGGTAACTCTGCATCCTGAGCAGTATCAGGCAAATGCTTTTGCTGATATTTGAGTGAGCAAGTCTGAAAGCAGTTGGCAGGTCATACTGTGGAGACCTGCGTGCTCTAGGGGATGATGGCTCATGGAGCCCTAGGCTGAGTCAGGGTGGAGGGATCTGCTGCTCTGCTTCTGGCTCTCCAAGGTGTAAGGAAATGTGCCGGTACACACCAGGGTACATCAGGCCACCCCAAGAGGAATCCAGTTCAGGATGTCTAGAGAGTGCACACACAAGGCTTAACAATATTGACAGTTCTAAATCCACAGAGTGGATTTTCAAAGGTAGAATTTGAAAATGTGCATGTATGTCATCTGCATGAGCTCTGCTTTCAGATGTCTCTTGTTTCCCATCATGAATAAGGAACCAGTGAGCAACTGCTACAGGAAAGAACTGATTTGTGTATTAATTTGTCACCTTTTTTTTCTTTTTCCTCCTTAGCACTCTTTTCTGCCTACAATGCCAGAAGATATAATGGCTCAGGCGAGGGCCTGGGAAGGAGTGGCCACTCTGCGCTGGTACAGTAAGTGCTCCTGACTGGCTGTGAAAGAAATTGAAGGATAATCCTTGGTCTTTGAATGAACCTGTTCCACTTGTGAGGGCAGACACAATCCTCTTCTCAGCATGAGTTATCCTTTGTGAATTAAGATTTGTAGCTACAGTTTATGTGGGTAATGCACCAAAGTGCATCAGGCTTCTGTTTAGTCTCAAGCTTATAGCTGTTTACAAAGTTTGAGGGTGCAGAAGACCTGCCCTGTTACTTCTGGCAGCGTTAAAGTGGTGTGAGCAGAAGAGGAGCACTTTGCAACCTTCCTGGCCAGCTTTTAGTTCTCTGCTTTCTGCAGTAGGATCTTACCACAGATAGGAATGCAGGGGTGGGAGCGTTCGTGCTTACCAACCCATTTGCTACTCAGTCACAGAATCTTTCAGACTTCCATTCCTTGTTTCTCAAGGAGAGAAGCACTGAAAACTTCCTCTGGTTCCTATGTGGGTCTGTCACTCCTTTGAGTTTTAGGACTGTCACTGCTTTTGATTAGATCTTGAAGCATATTTCTTGCTCCCAGATGATGGTCCTTATGAAAGGGAATAACAGAGGCTTCATAAATGTCTGTCTTGTAATACTGTCCTGTTTGTTTCTCTTTCTTGATAGCATGTCCAAATGGCCACCCCTGCACTGTAGGAGAGGTAAGAATTTGAGACTGGTGGGTTTTTAAGTAGGTGGTGTTTTCAACAATAAACTGTTTTGTTTACTGGTTTTAATGTTCTATTGCACAGTGGTTCATTTTCTAAACTCTATATTATTAATCATTTTGCCATTGTAATGTAAAATTTAGAATAGCTCTAACACAGCTTATACCATAAATCTAGGAAACAAGAGGGGTGGAGGTCCTTTGCCCAGTAGCAGTTTTCAAATTAACCAGTTACAGCTTGGATTTTTGTTTCATTTTCTTTCTCTGCTGGAGAGGCTCTTAACTCTGGAATTCAGTGTTCTTATTTTGCTTTTTGCTAGTGTGGCCGCCCTATGGAAACTAGCCGCTGTCTCGACTGTGGTGCTGAAGTTGGAGGGCAATACCATAGACCAGTGTCTGGCTTCAAAGAATTACAGTATGCTTTGATTCATTAACCTTTTCAGTGCTAAATGATATAATACTTGCCTGTCATGCTTTCGGGGCAAAAGGTACCAGCCACTTCATGCTGCTACCTGAAAGGTGGCATGTGGGATTCCCCGTTAGCTCGGACATGGGCCTCTGAGGGGAAGAGGCTCGGGTGTTAGGGGTGCTGGTATAACTCGGACTTTGCAGAAATTGCCTTAACATAAGATCTTGTCAAGCTGCTGGTTTAGGGTTTTTTATCTCCCTGCTCATCTAGGCTGATATAGGTTATGTGGTTCTACACCAACATAGAGTAATAGGAAACATTTTCTTAAATGCATCAGCATGACTGCAGAACTTCTACTAGAGCTCTGGTAACTATAACTTGTGCTCCCTCCTCCTCGATTCTCTGGATTAGCACTTAGAGCCCTTGTGTAAGAATGTTAAAGTTGCTAATTCTAACAGCAGTGGTTTCTCGTCTATCCAGCACGGAGTTGGCTAATCTTGCCCTACAGGGCTGGACGTTGCCTCTCTCATAGAAAACATGTTAAGAAGAGATGTCCAAGGAAGAGTAAGCAGCCAGCAAAACCAAACAAATTGGCTTATTTGTGTGCAAAACTTACTGGAAGTCCTCATTCCCCTGTAGCACTTCTAATTGGCAGCTTTTGTGGCATTCAAAGAACTTATGCGTCAAAAAGACATTACTGGGTATCAGAGACATCTCTTGTGTGTTTTTCGTCAAGGCAAAAAAATACTATATATACACTTTCCAACAGGAATAATGAAGACAGAACTCAAACTGGCCACATACTTGGAGATGTACAACACAGAAGAACAATGGGAGTCTCTGATCGGGCCATGTCCCCAGTTGTCTTCATTCTGATACGCTTGCTCACACATTTGACAATGTTGCTGGGAGCCGCAAAAGATCCTCAGGTATCTTCCAATAATAGTTCCAAGTGGCCACATGAAATGTCGTGAAACCTTTGTATGATGCTGGTCCTTCTCATCATATTACCAAGTAACTAGGGCAGTCTTTTTCAAGATGCAAGACCCAAAATCACTTCCCTCCTTGCCCAGGAGTGGGTTTGGTTCCTTTATGCACTTGCGTGCACGCATATACACACATACCTGCCTTTATTTGTTCAAGTGGTAGGAATCCTATAGGATGGAGCTGACTTTCTGATAAGACTGTAGTTCTGCATGCCTTGTGCTTGAACTGGATGTTATTGGCTATGCTCATTCTTGCCTTTTGTTGCTCTTCAGTCATTGCAAAAGATTATCAAGCCACCGGTGCACAACTCAGTGCATTTCCTGCAGCAGCATATTCAGGAGGACTTGGCACAGCTGACAAAAATTTTGGGGAAGAGTGTGGATGAGACTATCAACATCCTTCATCTTGTCCTCAGCAGCCTTCTCAAGGGCCCCCATCAGCACCCAGGCCAGTGTAAGGAAAACTACCTGCCATATCACATCTGCAAGCTATATCAGCATTTTAAGGGCAGCAGTTACTTAGCTTCTTTGCTAATAGACGATTTCCAACAGGCAGTAGCTGAGCTGATGAGGAAGATCCAGAAATTTGAGGCTTTTTTCTTGCTGTAGGGAGTGAAAAATTTTTGGCTGTTCACTTCTCTTTCAGTCAAGCACGTGGAGTTTGCAAGGTTTGGTGCGTAATTCTGAAAAGGAATTATTGAATAAATAACCGCATGACACATTGACAGAGCTTTCGGCTCACAAGCAGAGGTACTACTCAAAGCGCAGTATCTCATGCTGTGTATAATCTATGCTGCCCCCTAAATGCCTACCAAGAAGCTATTTGGTAGAAGAGGGATGGCAGAGTATGGTTCACAGTAGAATCTGGAGTTCAAGTTGACATGAGTCATTGTGTCATAGAGGGATTTATATGTAATAGATATATTTTTAGTGTGACAGCACAAATCAGTATTGTGTATTTTTAGTGTGACAGCACAAATCAGACCTTGGACAACTTGTTTAACCTTTCTGGGATTATGAATGACTTGTATAAATGTCCACAACATTCAAATGAATGACTGGACGGAAGCATCTGAAAACCTGCAGTCACTGTGTGCTGTTTTGGATGACACTCTCCAACTAGACTATGATACTCGTTTAGCTTATAGGACCTCTGTAATAGCGCTTGGCTCATCATGCTAACTTGCAAGGATGTCACATCTGGAAGCCTAGGGAACCTGTGCTTTCTTTTAACTGAAACATTGCAAATGTAAGAGATGAAATATTCCTGTTGCAGGGCCAGTTCAGTTTGATGACGTGCTTTCCACCAAAGTGAAGAGAAATGAATGGGAAAGAATTGTTGCAAGCACAATTATTGCTCCTGAATTGGAGGTGAGAAATTTGCTGTATAAAATTTCGGTAGTTGAGCAGTTCCAAATCTACTTATTTGGAAATCTGACCTGCTGTAATATCTGTGCTACACTTTTCACCCAGCTGTTCCTAAAGCCAAGCCATCTATGACACAACTGCAGGTTAGCTTTCATTCGTAAGGGTCAGCCAACTTTATTCTACCTGTGGAAATGAGTATCTGAGACTAGAGTCGTGCTATGATGATTTTGTATAGCTGGAAAAGCAGAAATGTCTTAGCTCAGTTGAAAGCATTTGTCCAAGTGAGTATGTGGTTGCCCAAAATGAATCCTGTCTGCCTTTTTTTTTTTCCCCTCACCATATACATCATTTCAAGAATGGAAGACCTGCGAGTTGGATGAGAACAAAGAATAACTTTATGGTATAAACAGCTGTCTTGCAGTCTGTGTTTTACTTGCCTTCCCTAGGAGTTCATCTGCTTTGACATATTTCTTTGTCAATTGCTCATCAAGCTATTAGAGAAATAGACTCTAGTGGAGGTTTAACATGGCAGGACGCTGCCAATTCTGATAAAATTTCTTTTTTTTTTTAATAAAATGCAGGATTTGGATAAAAACCTTCTGAAGTTAAATAGACAAATACAAGAGGATGAGAGAATTTCTTCCAATCCGATAGTGAAAATAGTGTATGGTGACCCGGTCACTTTCCTGTCCCAGCTGCCAAAGGACAGTCACATACATCATTCCAAGATGTGGAGCTGCCGAAAGAGGATTTCAGTGGAGAACCTGGGCCATGTAGTCCAGCAAAAGAATGCCAAGGACACTGTCCCTCTCCTTTGGAAGTTTCTGCACAAGGTGGGTGTGACACGAGGATGAGAGACTGCAATGTTCAGAGATCAGTTCACAGAATCGCAGACTGGTTGAGGTTGGAAGGGACCTCTGGAGGCCATCTGGTCCAGCCCTCTGCTCAGGCAGGGTCGCCTAGAGCCAGTTGCCCAGGACCAAACCACTGTTTGATTATACCGTGTCTTTATTCTCATAACTTTGTATAATCTTAAGAACTGCACGTGTAAAATATTTTTTCTTCTAAACATTTAAAAAGTAATTCCATAAAAGTATTCAAAACTGGTTTGCCCAAGGACAACCTTACTCATAGGCCCCCTTTCCTCTTCCAGGAAACAGAACTGAGGCTGGTTAAATTCTTACCAGAGATTCTGGCTCTGCAGAGAGACTTGGTGAGGCGATTTCAGAACACTGCTGATGTCAAGCAATGCTCGATCAGAGACTTCCTCAATGAACCCCTCTCAGGTGAGAAGACTATGCCAAAACTGTAATTAGTGAAACAAAAAGCACTGGATAATCCAGTTGAAAGTGGAAGTGAAAACTTCTCTTGAGCTTGCAATCTTAAGCCCTCATATTTTCCTTTTAACTCCCATCCAAATGAATTGGAGACCTTAACGCTGGAGTTATGCTTGGAAAAGTCATCAGATGGCTTTAAAGAGAATTAAGCACAGGAAGATTGTTCACAAGGGGTGGGGACTCTGCTCACAGATAGGCAAGACAAATCCCTGAATGCAGCAGTGGGTATGTTGAATTTTTAAGCTCTGCCCTAGAGTAGGGCCTGCCTAAGAGGTGGAATAAATGTCCTTTCCTTCCATTCATGAGCAGCATACAGACACTTTGTGACAACTCCTTCAATTGTACTTAAGTACAACTACTTATGGTTTTAAGTACTTATGGAAAAGTACTTAAAGGTCCTGCAGAATCAGACCAGGGATCCATCCAGCCTTGTAGCCTGTGCCAATAGCAGACAGGAATGTAAGAATATAAACAAACAGAGCAAATGACTCAATTTGATACCATTAGAAAACTGTTTAATGTCTATTTAGTCTCTCTTGATCTGTTTGAGGAGTTGCCTAGAGCTCAGTGCTGTGCTTTGAAAATTCTTATATTACGGAGTTTCACGGTGTTGCCAGTAAAAGGCGTTTCAAGGATTCGTCTTTCTGTTATTCCTCAGATGTGATGAGGGACCTGTTACAGAGGAGAGTGAAAGTGTTTCTGTCTGTTTGGAACAAGCTAAGAAGCTCGCTGGACACCAACGGTGAGGATCTTTCTGTCCCAGCACTGTGTTGAGAGTGATGGAAGCAAGAGCTTGCCAGCTGTCAGACAATGCTCCTCTACTACTACCCTTCGACAGTTCAAGTTCCTCCCATCAGTGATACCGAGACATATCCCCAAAACTGACCTCGGCCATTGTCCTGGTTTCGGCTGGCTTAGAGTTAATTTTCTTCCTAGTAGCTGCTATAGCGCTGTGTTTTGGATTTAGGATGAGAATAATGTTGATGACACACTGATGTTTTAGTTGTTGCTGAGCAGGGCTTGCACAGCGTCAAGGCCTTTTGCTGCTTCTCATACTGCCCTGCCAGCGAGGAGGCTGGGGGTGCACAAGAAGCTGGGAGGGGGCACGGCCGGGACAGCTGGCCCCAGCTGGCCACAGGGCTATCCTGCACCGTATGATGTCATGCTCAGTATAGGAACTGGGGGAAAGCTGGCCGAGGGTCTGCTGCTCAGGAACTGGCTGGCATCAGTCAGCGGGTGGTGAGCAATTGCATTGTGCATCACTGGTTTTGTATATTCTTTTATCATTATTATTATTATTATTTTCCCTTTCTTTTCTGTCCTATTAAATTGCCTTTATCTCAACCCATAAGTTTTACCTTTTTTTCCTATTCTCTCCCCCATCCCACTGTGGGGGGAGTGAGCGAAGGGCTGTGTGGTGTTTAGCCGCCTGCTGGGTTAAACCACAACAGCCATTAAAGGTTTAAGAATGGTGCAAATGGAAGAATTTGTTTCCCTCTTGTAGTATTCTCACCTGAACTTGTTCCCTTTAGCGTTTATAAGTAATGGAAAGAGCGCTGCTTTTTTCAGGTTCTATACTTTCTCCTGACCTGGGTCAGCTCAGGAGAGGCTTGCTCGTCGTGGGCTGGCTCTGGACCACCTCAAGCAGTCTTCTCTGCTTTTTATTTCAGGGGAAATTAAGCTTCCTAAAGGCTACTGTGATGCTGACCTGACCCTGGACAGCAAACTTGAGGTCCTTCTGCCACGTCGACAGGGGCTGGGCCTCTGCTCCACAGCCTTAGCCAGTTACCTCATTAGTCTGCACAATGACTTTATCCACTCAGTGAACAAACACATCAAGGAAGATGATAGGTATGTTGCTATTCCAGCTAGGCATTTTCTGGGGCTCTCTTGTATTACCTGCTATCACGCAATCAGCTTTCCCTGCTTCGTAAAGGCTTCTCGCTCTAAATGGAGACTGCTTTCTCCTCTGCAGGTACCTGATCGGTCCGTCAGAAGTGGCTGACCTGCACTTGATCAGTTATGAGGTTGAGAGAGACCTGATTCCTCTGATCTTGTCCAACTGCCAGTACAGCATGGAGAAGGGAGGGGAGACATTGCAGGACTTTGATCTGGAGAGGATCCAGCAGCAAGTCATCAGCAAGTTCCTGCAGGGGAAACCACTCATCACCCTAACGGTAGGAGAAGGCAGCTAGCTACGTTTTCTGCAGACTTCTTGGCTGATGTCGGAGCCCTGCAGTGTTTGCTGCAGTCAGGCATGCACTGTAGCAGGGTTAGCAATGTTAGCAAAGCTTTACAACCATGGGTTTCTCTCCTGACAGGGAATACCTACCCTCGTGTACAGACATGATCGGAATTATGAACAGCTCTTTAATGATGTCAGGAATAAGCTGGATCAGGTGGGTTTCTTCATTGGAGGAAACAAGGCAAGCATGTGACCCCTGACATCCCAAGAAATGTCAGGCTTGTCTTCTGTCACTTGCCTTGTTCATCTCCTCTGAAGGCTTCTCTGCTAATCTCTCAGCAGGCCTTGAATATGGGCAAACTGGCCTTCTTTTGTCAGTCGGGATTTACAAAGGAAGGGGATATAGTTAAGCATTTTCAGTTTCCTAAATCTGGGGCTCTGCTCTCTTCCATGACTTTAGCAGCTTGGGCAGCAATAAGGAATAGCTCTAAACTAGTATTAGTAACTGCTTTGACTTCATGGTTTTCAGAGTGCTCTCCCCAGTTCTGTGATGAACATGATCACTGGGGAGCTACAGTCTTACAGTGATGTCTGTGATGCTCTGTCCATCACTGAAATTACCTTGGGATTCCTGGCCATGGCTGGAGAGAATGCTGAAATGCTTCTGACTGACTACATAGAAGAAGTTCTGCAGATGGGTGATCAGACAAACCCTCATGTACTGCAGGTGAGTCCTGAGGGCAAAGCTCTTATTCTTACAGGATAAAATCTGCACTGGTTTCTACTAAATCCAGCCAGCCTGATCTCCAAGCCCAGCAAAAGTTCAGCTTGAAAAACTATGTGATAAAATTCCCTCCCCACCATATTCAACAGCGGAGAGGGGAACAATTTTCACTTCCCCTGCAACCAGTGCTTGCAAGGTGGCAGCATCTAATAGCTTGTGATGCTCAGCAGGTTCTTGCAAAACCCTACAGAAAGGGGAGGTGCGGGATGTGCAGAAGGTTGAACTCTTCTCTGCAGATCCAAGCTCTTCTGTCAGCACCAGGAAGGAGAATTCTCAGTTGAGTGTCAGCATAATTAGTTGCAATGCTAAAACTGAGAAAAGGGAGAACTTTCAATTATGAGTCAGCTTTCAGTGACACTGGCTTGCCTGGTGCTGAGCAGGATTGAAAATATCCCTTTACCTCTCAAAAGTGGTGATAGGGGAAGGTTTTATCTCCTAATGATATGTGAAAACAGGCCCTTTACTGACTGGGGGCAAAGGCCTATGTACAAGTACGTGTGACTTAGCCCTATCACTTCACCACTCCCTTTCATGATACCAAAAAGATGGATTATTGGAGGCGAAATGGGGAAGAGGGAGAGAGCAGCCTATTGCAGACGGGCTTCTACACCCAGGTTAAAAGGGCTTGGTGAACTCCCTGCGGTTGTGCTCCTCTGCAGTTTTGCCCTGCGTGGGCAGGGCAGGGTGTGGACAGGTTCCTAAATACATCCCTTACACCCAGGTTCACTCCATCTATGTGTTTTTCTTTCAGGCCCTTAGACGATGCCACCTAAAGCACAACATAGCCCTATGGCAGCTTCTGTCTACCCACAAATCTGAGCAGCTTCTGCGCCTCAGAAGGGTAAGGTACACCGATAACTTCAGCGTCTCATCAGCTCTTTCCTCTTCTCTAAATGAAGTTGCTTAGATGTGTACGGTTGGTTGTTTATTTTTTCCCCTCACTGTATTTTTAGGATCCTTTTGTAGGCATCAGTACAGTCTACAAAGCTGAGCTCAGTCCAGAGATTGCCAAGCTCCTCAACACCTTCCTTGTCCACTCAAGGCTGGAAACCTTCCTGCAGGAGCTCCATGAAATGATCGTCCTGAAGCTGAGACGTGTCCGAGCTGTGGATGAATTCAGACCCACTTGGAGGTAACAGATTTATGCAGCCCAAACCAACCCACTGTTTTTGTTGTTACCAACTTAAGCTTCTCTGCCTCTGAAAATGCATGTGATGGCAACGGTTCCCTTGGCAAATGACTGCCCTGCTGGACACAAAGCACAACCATCAACACTGAGAATATGCAGCTAGTTCTGAGACACACCGCCTGATTCTGGCATGTATGACTCCTCTTCATCTTACACAAGCTATTTTGGGCACACTGCTGGAATATACCAGGAGCTCGTGAGCACTGAAGATTAACACAAGCACTTCTGTGGTCACCCAGATGAGCACACCCAGCTTTCCACACGCACAGCTTGGCCCTGACAGCTTGGTTCTGACCTGCAGCCTCCCATTTCTGGGTTCTTTAGCCTCTCTATAAATGTGACTGGCTGTTTAATCCTTCTCATTACAAAATACACACGTTACAACTCTGTATAGTTAATGCTGGCGCATTCCTACCACACAAAATACTATGTGGCATTTGTAGTTTGCCGTACACCATCTATTAATACTACTTTTGCTCTTTTTTTTTCCAGCCTGAAGGAATCGCTCATTCCTTATCTTGATGCAAAAGACTCCGAGTTAGCTACAGAGCTGCAAGAGATGTTCCCAGATGAGATTCTTCTCTCTCACGCCACTGCTACGTGGAAAGCAGCCGCTCTCTTCAAGAGGGAGCATAGGGAAAGCTAGGACCGCCAGCAGCACGAGGCCTGTCTGGCCTTCCTCATGCACAGGGCATTTTAGTGCCACAAACACACGGTGTTGGTGAGCTTCTGGAAGCTTAGGGGGTTGGGGTTTGGGGGGTTTTTTTTACTAACTTTAACCAAAAGTATGATGCAAAGATGAGATGCTTTCATGTATCAGAAGGATGGTGGAGAAACAGAAAGCTGCACGGATGAGCAGAGACTTTTGAAGGCATCATAAACCAAACCCCGAAGCCACCTGATAAAGATGAAGGATTTTTTTTAAAAAAAAGCATCATTCCCGAGTGCTGGGAATGTTTGCACTCTGCATTTCTGTTGCCACTGAATTGCAGAACCAGGCTCCTTCTCCCGGCTGCCCCTTCCTTGCCCGGGTACCGGAGCTGTGAGGCTGCCCTTGCAGGAACCAAGCTGGACAAAACCAAGCCCCGAAGGACGCTGCTCCTTCACTGCCTTAACTTCTCGCCGTGGGCTGCGGCAGGGCCGCCCCCACCCCGCCGTGGCCGGTACTCGCTGCCGCCTTGTTCCCCGGGCCGGGGCCCCTCTCCCGGACCGGGGGGGTCTTTCCTAATAAAGCTCCTTCTCGCTGCCGCGGCTCCTCCCGCTCTGTCGCCGCGGAACGGCCGCTCCCGGCCCGCGTTGCCGGGGGTGGGTGTGGGACAGGGCCTTCCGGCGCCGCCATGGCGGGGCGCGCAGCCGAGCCGCCGCCGGAGGCCAGGCTCCGCCGCTGGGAACGGTAACGGCGGCGGGGGGCGGGGGGGAGGCGGTGGCCGTGGCAGCCACGGTTCCCCGCCGCGGCCGCTGTGGGTCCCGGGCTGGGCCCGGCGGGGCGGGCACGGCGGGGCTCCCCCGTTCTCCTTCCCTCGGTACCGGGCCGGCCGCGGCGGGGTCCCCCTCCCTCGGCTCCCCCCCGCCCCGCTCACCCGCGGCCCCAGTGAGGACCAGCACAAAGCGAGGGGAGTCGCATCCCCCGGTTCCCCCTTCTCGGAGAGAGCGGGTTCCCGGCTCCCCGCAAGGTGTGAGGAGCCCCGCGGTGCCCTGCCTCCGCGCCCGGTTCGTGCTGAGCGGGACGGGGCCGGGCCTCGGGGCCGGGCGAGGCCTGGAGCCGAGGAGGAGGGGGCTCCCCTGGGCTCCCCTTTCACTGCGGCTGCTTCGCTTTGGCCAGAGAGCAGGCCCGGTTAAAAGCCAGCGTGGTTGAGGAGGACACCGAGGAGTGGCAGAAAGATTCAAGTTTTGCAGGACTGGAGAGAGTGGGAGGTGTGGATTTATCCTATATCAAAGGAGATGACACCAGCGCCTGCGCTTCCCTGGTCGTTCTCAGCTACCCCGCTCTCGAGGTAACGGCAAGCGAACGGCTTCACTCCTTAGGGCTGTGTCCGGGTGTGCAATAACGCGAGGGGTTTTTTATAGAAAACTCACACAAAGGCCATTATTTACTGCTTCACAGGACATCAGTAAGTTATCACGTGTACGTTCAACAAAGCCTCCAACCGTACCTTCTGCAAGAAAGATAAAGAGCGAAAAAAATGCATGTAAGGATTTAGACATAAGTTTAGGAAGATGCGATGCAAACTTCTCCTAATTGCGAGGGGTTTGTAGGATTACTGGGAATTTAAAAGGCGTCGAGGGATAGCTTCAGTATGTGTTCAAGTTAGCTGGTAAATCAAAAAATCCCGTGATGAGATGTGGTCTGTGGTCAGGCACAGAAGTCTGTAACTGGTTTAGGTGTATATTGAAAATAATCACTCAGCCGCTACCCGGAAGGAGGCAAAAGGACCGTTGTTATTCAGTGCCGATCAAGGGAGGAAATTAAAGCATTTGTAGCAGTCAAACAGCAGATGTCTTGTTTGTGAGTTCTTGCTGGGAATCAACTAATAATATGGGATGTAACACATAAAAACCTTTTTAAAACTGCCATGAATCCTACATCCCACAGTCATTTAACTGGAATTAATAAAGATTTTTGGTCTCTTTCCCAGCTTTCAAAATGATATAGAAATTACCTTTAACTATCAAACCTATAACAAGCAGACAAGTAGAGTTTGATACTGGCTGCTGGGATTTTTGTGAACTGAATTTCACATCCTGCCTTGGTTCTTGACTTGCCCTGCACGAGCGTTTTTTTGTCCTGTCTTACAGGGTGTCTTTGGGCCTGTCCCTGCATAGAGACAGACACCCTTTGATAATGCTCTGACTGGGTGAACTTTGAGGTCCCCCGCTGTCTATTTGAATACCTGCCCTCGTTTCGTTTCAAGGACTTCACTCCCAAGCAGGGTATGGTAGGTGACGTCCAGCCCTCTTCTGTCAGCAGACCATTATCCCCCCCCTTCTCTGAGTGACAGAATGACACAACCCAATGGCCTTGGCTTTGTGGGAGAGATCCAGAAGCAGACTATTTTAAAAAAAAGTTGAGATTAGGGGACATAAACCAGAGGAGATGTCTCTGAAACAATCAGGAACTAACCGGCAGAGTCCCAGAGGTCGTTGTCTCTGCACTGTCCCACTGCTCCCAGGTGCTGTACGAGGATTGCCGGATGGTGGCTGTGAGCGCCCCGTACGTGGCAGGATTCTTAGCCTTCCGAGAGGTCCCTTTCCTGGTGGAAGCTGTTCAGAGACTTCAGCAGAAGGAGCCCAGGCTCAAACCTCAGGTGTGGCATATTTCTTTGTCCCGAGTTGAGATGTCCCGAGGGCACAGAGTACTGCTGAAAGGCGTTCTTCCCTCTCCTGAGACCGCACTGCCTGGCTGTTTCCCACTGGCAGGGCAGAAAGAGCAGCGTCAGAGTTGTATTGAAGCATTTATTGCCCTTTCCTTAGGGACCAGGGGTGCTAAGCCAAGAACAGCCAGGCCTCCCTTGGCAATGGGAGTCCCATTCTGTGTGCAGCACCAGGGAAGAGTGCTGCCAGCCACTAAGAGCTCGTGCTGCTGATCATTTAGAGTCCGGTGTAGACAGCACCGCAGGAAGACCCTTATAGAGAGAAGTAAAAGAACTGAGAGAGACTTTTCCTTCCTCACGGGGCCGGCATCACTGCTTGTTGGAGTGGCGCTCAGTGCACGGGAAGTAACGTTTCTTTTTCGGCTTTTTCAGGTACTTCTTGTAGATGGGAATGGCCTGCTCCATCACAGAGGTAGGACTTCACTGGAGAGCCCTGCTCTCCAGGGTCCCTGTGCTGCTGCTTGGTGTCCTGCAGTTACAGTGACTCGTTGTTGGCAGGATTTGGTGTGGCCTGTCACCTCGGAGTCCTGACGGATCTACCATGCATTGGAGTGGCCAAGAACCTCCTGCAGGTGGATGGCTTGGTCAGGGATGAGCTGCACAAAGAGCAGGTTAGGCCAGGCTGTGAATTTATTTCCACTCTTTAATATCCCAGGAGAACTGGGACAGCCGCATACAGGTACTTTCTAACCAACTGACCTTGTGTGTGTTTATCCCTAGATTCGTTCCCTGCAGAGGGAAGGAGATACGTTCCCACTGACAGGCACTTCGGGGAGAGTCCTGGGCATGGTAAGCTGCGAGGAGTTTCCTATTCATTTGGCTGACAAGTCTTCCAGCTTTGTGTAACTGGAAGCGCTGGAGGATGTTCTCTATAGTGGGACCGCCACAGTTATATTAGCTCAGGGAGACACGGTGTCAGCAGGTGACTAGTAACACTGCTTTCCCCTTCCTGCAAGCTCAAACGTTTGTGGAAGGAGTTGACAGTTCAGGTGTTGGATATATTCACGTCCATGGCTATGGCATCTGAGGTGCTATGCTCCAGCACCCCATTCATGAACCACAATCATGGAGAGGTGCCAGTTCTGTAGCAGTTTACCAGGATGAAATACGGGAGCATCTGACTCAGAAGAGCGCTGCACAGGAAACAGGCAGACGTAAGAAACTTCCTGCGTCTGGTGTTGTTTCAACAGTCTGCATTAGCAAGTCTCACTGCCTCCCAGAGCACGTGAGGCATTTGGGAAAGGGCCACAGGGGTCCAAAAGGGCAAACAGTCCCTTTGAGGAGATACTGAGAAGTAGGGGATCAAGAAGGCTGGGAGTTACCAAATACAGAGCCACCATCCCACCTTCTGAAGGCAGCTGGCTAGCTTATAATTCATCTGCCACTCTTAAAATAGCCTCTTAAGTATTTGATCTTTCTTGTTTCTGAATGCACAGGTCCTGCGTAGCTACAACAACAGCTCTAAGCCACTTTATATCTCTGTGGGTCACAGGGTGTGCCTGGAAACAGCCGTGCGTCTAGTCAAGTCCTGCTGCAGATACCGGATCCCGGAGCCCATCCGTCAGGTACAAAAGCAGGGGAGCGAAGGGAGGGGAAGGCAGGCCTGGAGCAGGGAAGCAGGCAGTGGAGGGGGCTGTGGATGCCAAGCCTATGGCGACGTTTCAGACCTCGGTTTGCCACCCGTCTGCAACTGACAGTTCTGCAGCTGGCACCCCTCTTGCTGGCCTGTTCTTCCCCAGCCTGTTGTGGTGGTGTTTATGTGGTAGTTAACTGATCCTTCCTTCTTTCTTGCTTGTTCTTCTGACGCAGTGCCCGGAAGCACACACGGCCCTTACTGCAGACCCAGCCTGACTGATTTCTCGGTTCCTCTCTGCAGGCAACTTCTGTGATGTTGATGTTAATACACAGGAGCTGGAAATGCAGTTTTCCTGGGCACTTTAAGCCTAGCACAGACCGCAGTGCTGCTCCTCTGGGCTTTTCCCTGCTACTGCACTCCGCAAGGAGCTGCAGGCTCTGGGGCGGCAGCCAGCCAGTAGGTGACAGCACTGGATCACCATCAGTGAGCCGCAGCTGCCACCAAGGCAGCTTCAGACTAATTAAATCGCAGCAGGGCTTGAGGAAAGGGTCTGGAGAAGCGTAAAGCCTCTGGGACTTCTAGCCTGACAAGTGCTTCCCTTCTCTCAGGGTCACCCTGCTGTTAGTGGCTCAGGCAGGCCAGACCCAGCGACTGCCCAGGGAGCGGGGCCCGTTCAGATGGCCGTGTTTGTAACGTTGCCCTGGAACGCGCCGTTCGCACTGCTGCACCGCCGTGCTTGTCAGGTGTCTGGCCACCTTTGCTCTGCAGCTCCTCAGAGCAGCACTAAGATGATCCTGCTGAGGGCTGTTACGCAGTCTCTGCACACAGGAGCTTCTCATTGGTACTGCAGTGTTTTCTGAAAACAGAGTCTTGAGTCTATAGTTATAAACCAGACAAAAATCTAACACCTTAGAGCAAAACAAACCTTGAAGTGTCCATACCAGAACTGGAGTTTCTGATCTCATAAACCACTACCTGCCAGACGGGAGTAGGCTGATAGATCTTCTTATGTAATCTCTTCCAGCAAGGGACAGATGCCTCCGCAGAGCTCTGAGCTAGCTCTGCAGCTCGGCATGTTCAGAGGAAAGGGGAAAAGCATTCCCTTTGGAAACAAAAAGGTGTCTTGGAGTTTTCCATCACCCTCATTTCATTTCCAGCTGTCTCCAGTATTTATCTGTGTGCTGAGACTCTTCCCGTTCTCTAACCGTGACCTTTAAATAAAGTGATGGAGCGAATTGTTGTCACTTTCCTTACAGAGAGATTAAAAATCCAAAAGGGAGGGTGTTGACTGTAGAGGCAGAGGGATAGCAGGAGATAAGGACACTTAAACCTTTCCATGGGACTTCTCCCTGTCGCAGTTCCTCTGTATGGTAACTGTCACAGATCGTGACACAGGGCAGTGCTGGAAGCCTCAGCTCTTGAGCACCTAAAGCTGGAGTTAGGAAGCAGAAGGCTGCGGGCAGTCCTGCCGTGGATGACTGATTTGGCCTTTTTGCTATGGTATGTCCCCAGTACAAGCTTGCAGACCTGATGGGCGATGTGCTTACGGCTTTCCCAGTGTTGTGAAAGACTTCTGGATCATTAGCTCATAGCTTGTACGTTCTGGTAGCCCTAGAAGTATAACACCCTTAAGAGAGCTCAGCTGCCCATACCTTCTTGAGGCTGTGTTTATGGTTTGTGTGAAGGCAGTACTATGCTGCAGCACGTGTAGTGCTGTGCAATCGTTGCGGGAACTTAAACCTTCTACTTTCCTAGAGGTATGGCTGGCCGGTCCGTATAGGGTATGCTGTGCTTCTTGGGCATGCAACAGTAGGCAGTGAGCAGAAACGGTTTGATTTGCATTCAGCCCACAACGTAGTCGTGCTGCCAAAGGAACTGTGGCTGTGATGCAGGTGAGAGAAGCAATCTTTCAGAGAAAGCAGAGGGAAGTTCATGATCACTTACAATCAGTATTTACATCCCACTTAGTCCTTATTCCACATTTAAGTGCAAGGCTGATCTGGGAGAATTTTGCTTGCACGGAGGCGATCTCTCTGCCCAGCCACCTTGTGAGATTTTGAGGCTCTTCTGCAGAGATTTGGTCATTTGGAGCTACCCAGATGGGGACTGAGGTAGGCAGGAGCTGTCATCCCAGAAAAATAAGCAAAGCATTCAGACTGAGTAGCACTGGAACAATACCAAGCCCTCCTGAGAGCAACTGCCCTTGCCTGCTTCTGGCAGAGGTCAGAACCCCTCTCCAGTGTTTGCCCCCGCTCCAAGCCCGCTCAGACCCAGGATCCCCATGCACGGCGGGGAAACAGAAGCTTTTAACGCTCTCCAGCTGACAGGGATTGCACTGGGACTGATTCTTCTGCTCTCGCTGTTTCAGGTTCCTGGTTGGCTGCACACCAGCCTCCAGCTCACTTGATGATCCTTTTAGCTCCAGCTGGCACCTTGCCCAGGTGGTTCCTGCTGGCTCAGGATGCGGCTGATGGGACAGCCTGATGTTGCTCCAGCCCACCGAGAAGGACAGAAGTAGGCCTGCCCAGGGCTGTGAATTTCTGAGGTCGCTTCATGTGAAATATTAAACGCTTGCCCTTAGGAGAACTGAGAAATAAGCCATCATCCCTCTCCTCTGTGTGAACAGCTCCTGCTGCCTAGCAGGGAAATCAGTAGCTGATATCCTGAGACTCTAACTCCCTTCAGATGTAGCCCCCGCTGCAAGTTGCTGTGTACACAGGGATCACCACTGCCCCTCATAAAATAGGCAAAGCAACAATTCCAGACCCTAATGCCAGCACTAGTCCCCTCTGAAAATAGAAACAATCTGTAAGGATTATTACGGGACAGTTATCCATCTTATTGATTAGCCTCTTGGTTAATACGCTGGGTTAAGCTGTCTCTCAGCACTGCGTTAGGAGTGAGGACTGGCCAGTAACTTGCCACCTAATTGAGCATTCACTTATGTTACCAGCGGAACAGGGTTGGGGTTTTTCTTCCCTAGAAAAATAGTTTGTAGATCTGACTCTTGCTGCCTTGGTCTCCCAGTAGGGACTCTATCGAACAACCTCCTTCCCTTGTTATAAAATACATCACGTAATCTCTTATCCTGAAGAGTGATCAAAGTTATTTGTCAGTTCAGTTATGAAACTGTCCAATTATAGAGAGAAGGGAAAAAAATCTCCCAAACAAACCATCCCTTATGTAACTATTTTTCATTCTCGAGCTTGCAGAATTGTTAAGCAGTTGTGGAGCTGCGTTTCCAGCAGGCAGCAGGCAGAGCCTCCACCCGAGAGGTCCGACTGGGAGCGCCAGGGATGGAGGGGTGGTGGGGAGCTTCTTGAGGTACGGGAGAAGTAGAACAGCGGTGAGAGTAGCAAATGCTTCAAGGACAGCCACTGGGGATGCGTTAACCCACTTTATTAGCATGATCATCATATGCTGTGAAGCTTTTCCAGCTGGGAAGGTCACATACTGCTTTTTAAGTGGAGAGAGACACTCTGCCTTTGAGGTGGGGCACAGCAGCTGTTCCAAAATGTCATGGCGAAGCAGTGTTTTTGAGAAAGGAAGCTTCTAAAAAAGAAAAAAACTTTGAGGGAATGTAAAAATCAAGTGCCAATTCTCGAAGTTGTCCAAGAGCCCAGGGTCTGCGTGCTTGTGATAGCATCTAAGAGTCTTCTGCACTGGAGAGCTGAACAATAACACTTCTGGAGAACAAGAACATCCAGTAAATGTCCAGCAACACTTTCTGTAGCTCTCGGGATTTCCGTTGGTGTTCTCCTTGTCCCGCTCTGACCACGTGCTATCCTGCACTGCTGATAAGACACAGCAGTGTAGTTTTCCTGGTGAGCTCAGGAGCGCTCCTGTCACAGGAGGGTGTATCAGAAGAGGAAGGGAGGAACTGGACACTTGCATGAGGATGCGTTTGATGAGGTTTGGTGATGGCTCCAAGCTCAATTTCAAACAAGGAGGGCAGTAAACCATAAATTTGGTAGAGTCTCAACATTACTCCTTTTGATTTTGTTACTGGAAAGCAGAGCCCGGAGCACGGATACAGCTTGGCATGTCAACTGCTCCTTTTGTCTTCCTTGGCAGCTTTGCCTTTGGACCCATGAGGTAGGACAGTGTGAAAGGTGTGTCAGTCGCTTGCCTTGCCACTGATGCCAAGAAGCGATAGAGCCAAGGATGTGCTTGTGTCTTGTCTCTGTTTGCTTTTAGTGGATGTTTTTACCTGCTATAGCTGCATAATTACCATCGCACAGCCAGCCCATCAGGCGCATAGGCAGGATGAGCCAAGCTCTTGCCTAGGGAAAAGGATATGCAGCAGATGAGTGGTGCGCTTCTCCATCTGTTGCTGCATCATACAACTGCTGGAACAGAGGAAGGAAGGGGATGGGTACAAGGATGGGCAATGCCAACTTCTCTCTTTTCATCCCGTGTCCTGTTGAGAACTCGCCTGCTGGATTGCCATATTCCCAAACTCTTCACAGCCCCCTCCATAGCCTCATTCCCCTTCTCAATTTACAGTTTCCTGTGGAGGGCAGAGTCCCATTTCTCAGCTGATGGGTGACCAGAAAAGCTAAACCTTTGGGAACATGACAGTGTCACAGCTCTAAAGACCGTGGACGATCTCAGAATGCTGTGAGCCTGGAGGCTGCAGCCTGCCCCTGCTGGCAATGCCGGTGGGAGTCCCTCTTAGCACAGTCCTGGGACACAGCTGCTGTTTCGCTGAGTGGACAGCGAAGGTTACTGCAGCAGAGTCCATGGGGCATTCTGGTGCTCTGGGAAAAGTCAATAAAATGCTCCAGTAGTTCCCCACCCTTTGAGAAGGGATCTATGAGCCACTGCCTCATGCTAAATTGCCTTGCAGTGCTGCAGAGATCTGCCTTCACATCCATATGGTTTTGGCACTCCCAACAACTTTCTGGGGGCCAGGGGACATACCGCTTCTGTGTATCAGCGTAGGCTGAAGGATTTTAATAGCTTTGAGCAAAAGGGATGAAGAAGATCCCAAGAAATAGAAAGGTGGGCAGAGTCCTGGGCTGAAGCGGAGTCATTTGTTTTGGGCGTCTTTACGTGCGAGCATTTTGCTGCGGAGACCTGCATGTGGTCACGGCATGTGATCCCTTTACAGAGTGAGGGTGGTGGGGCAGCTTCTGTTGGTTCAATGGGAGAGCTGGTTTACTTTTTGGGGTATCTCCTCTTGAGGGAAGGAAGGCTTACCCTGCCCTCAATTTTCTAACAAGTCTATTCCATCTCTCATCAGACAGCGATGAGCTATTGCTGGGGAAGGCCTGTGGAGAGCTTAGCTGCTTGTTACATTTTCCTGCATTGCATTTCGAGGTGCCTACATGTGGAAGAAGTCACTTGGCTTGGTTCAAAGGATGAAAGCACTAGATCGCTCTCAGACTCCCAGGTCTCTCCTGGCTCTGCTGCCAGGGTTATGAAAGGGGAGTTGCAGTTCTGGTGTAGAGACAGGGCAAAATGGAAAAGCAGCCCATCACCTCAGCAACTCTCCCTTTGCCAGTGAACACCTCTTCTTACTAAGCCTCTGGAAATCCTTGCTGGCCTGTCACATCCCTGGGTGATGAGGAGTAGCCATTCAGTGTCGGTGTAAGGTGAGGGATCCCAGCTGCGTCAGTACTTGCTGCAAGAAGGCTCGCTGCACTGCAGCCTGTGCTGGAAGCCTGTGCTGGCTCATCCTCTGGGTCTCATAGGGACCCTTGGTGAAGGCTGATTGCACTCAGCTGCAGCCGGGATTTGCTGAGGAAGCCCGGTCTGGGTCCTGCGTTGGCTGTTCATCCTGCCGTGCTTGGGGTAGGTCAGGGCTGAGCAGACCTTCGGCACCGGCTGGCAGGAACTGTCTGTGCCCAGTTTCTCACCTCCTTACGCCTATGAGAAGGGGCAGACAGCAAGGGGTCAGCGAATGGCATTTCTGCTTCTGAAATGGACTGTATTCCAGTAAGGCTGTTTGGTCCAGGACCCTCCGTTTCTTCATTTTAAGTCTTCATTCTCCCAAGCAGCTTGCAGTGAGGCACAGAAACCAAACAAGGAAAGAAACACGCAGGTTCCTCTTTGCCACGCAGTTGTACAGGACCTATTTATGATGTACTGACATCAGGGTGTGCAGGGCCATACTGAGATAAGAAAGGGGAGGCACCAAGCAGGCTGATCAATCCATTTTCACTCATTTTCCTCCTTAATTCCAGGCTGATATTAGATCGAGGGAGTATATTCGGAAGCAGCTGTGTTCACCACTGGAGGTCATATCTTCTGGGCCAGAAAGGTAGGTGTGTGGGCAGCCCAAGCAGCTGCCTCTCCAAAGGGGATCTGCTCATGTAATGATCTTCAGTAATGGCATTAAAGGGACAAACGGGGTAACAAAGTGAGCTCAAGTGACATCAGGACATATGCTGCCTCCATAAAGGGTGATTTCTGGCAATTGTAGCCATGCTACTTCACACGTTTCTTCTGCAGAGCACTATGTCCTAGGCTGGGGAAGGTCGTTGGGGATTTGGTCCGTTTCCGGCGCCTGCGATAAGCAGAGCACTAACGCCTACAGGTGTGACACACAGGTGAACAGAAATACCCTGCAGGGAGCCGGTTTCTGCCTCCAGAAAGCAAGGGGAGGGTCAGACTCCCCCACTCTTACATAATGTAGGCCAGCGGCTGCTCTGTTAAACAGCGTAAATCCATAGCAGGTCCACCGACGCGTAGGAGGTCTGTGTGTTGTGGCTACGCTGCCTCTTCGGCATAGTTCACGAGGGTGGTGTTGGGTTCCCTCAAACCCATGCCAGTACCAGGCTGGACGGATAGCGGGTAGCCCTGCCTGAAGAGCTGCTCGGGGATCAGTGAAGAGTGTCAGGACTCCAAGCCCCCTTTGCTCTGAGGGTCCTGAGGGACCAGAAAGAGTGGAGGTTGCCAGTGGCAGTAGTGAGGGTTACTTAGCTGACTGAGGCAGCTCTTATGGATTCCTTAGGGCACCTGGCTGGTGCAACTCGTCATGCTCTGCTCAGCTCCTCTCTTCTTTAGTCATGCAGCCAGAAGTAAAAGAAGGGGCTTTCTCTGCTCTTGTAGTGGCAGTTGCACAGCGTGGCCAGGCCACGGGGGTGGCCCTGTGCAGTGCCAGGCTGGGTGTCCCCCGTTTGTGCTGGAGCTTCATCTCTAACCCCTCTAACACCTTCCTGCCATGGCAGATGCTGAAGCTCACACAAAGGCTAGCTGGTCTGGAGGTCTGTGCAACAGAAGAACCAAAGTCGTTCCATTTATGACCATATATCTCAAAACCTGTGTATCTGAGCCCCTTATTTACCAAGCGACACAGTTATTTGGTCTTCTTGGCTTCTACTTTTTTTTAAGTCTGTGACCCTTCCTTGGTTTTGTTCCTAACAGAAAAAAGGAGGCTGAACTGGATGATTAATCTGATGCCAGAAGAAACTGCAGGACTCCACTGGATCCTCTCTTCCACCAAGACCGTGGTTCTGTCGAGTGCAGCAGCCGAGTGCCACCCCAGGGGAGAGCAGCGCAAGGCCGTGTCAGCTGGGACAACGCCAGCCACTGCGCGTGGTCCTGGTGGGCAGGCAGACCAGCTTCTGTTCAAGGATAATGTTTAGGGCTTATTTCTCAGGGTTGATTTTTAAGCATTGTAAAAATATTTGTGTAAGCAAAGATACCCTTGTAAGTTTGCTACAACTTACTTGAGTACTTGGGCAGTTGCAGGTGATTTGCAAAGAGATGCTGAGGCACTTGGTTACAAACAAACTCCAGAGCCGGCCTTTGGCTCCCACCACACCTCTGTGGCACAGAGACTTCCCTTCCTGTCGTTTTTGGAACAGCTTCCACTCAGTCCCTGCAGCCTGTACGCTCACATTGCCTTTGCACATCTCCGGGGAACAGAAGCCCAGTACGCAGCTCCGGCTGGTCCTGACAGACGGGCAGAGGACGCTGTGTTTCAGGTGGGCGTGTGACTCAGGAGGGAGGGGACGGAGCCAACAGTCTGCTGTGGATTTTGGAAGAGGCTCGGAGGTCTGAGCTCCAGTACCTGAGAAGCTTTCTGTCTGTTTGGTGTCAGGGGCTTCTGCGTGCCTGCGGCCTTGGTGCCGTGCAGCAGTAACCAGACCTCGGTGGCTGTGTGCGGGTCGTTGTCCGTGCTGGGCATGCGATGTTCTGGTGTTGCTGGTCTTGGTGGGAACTTGCTCTGCATTGCTGAAGCATGGTTCAGATGGAAGGGCATTATGGTACCCAGATTTGCTTGGTGTTACTGTGACCCTCTCCGCAGGGACCGAGGCAGGGGGCTCACGGTGCCGACCAGCTCTTCCTGAAGGAAAGATCATCTCGGGGGAAAGGGGAATGGGGAGGGAGGTCCTTCCCAATGCACAAATCGGTCAGGGTGGCCAGACCCCAGGCTTGAGTTCCAGATCCCAGGCCCAGATCCCAGGGAGCACTCAGGTCAGGTCAGGAGGAAGGTCTCTGTGCCCAGATGCTTGGACCAACACCCAGCAGTTAAGCCATTTGTGAAGCTTTGCTTTAACAGCAGGGCACAGAACGAACAGTTTCTATCCCTGAATCAAAACAATTTGCAGGGCTAAAGCTTTTCCTCCAAAGGTGTGGGTTCCTGGTTGTATTCGGCAGGTTATTCCTGACCATTTCCAAAGAAAACTGGAGCAGATGTATGAATTCTCGAACACAGCCAAAACTCTGGCATGTTGATTTAAAAAAAACATGGCTGTGTAAGATTCCAGCCCGAAGAGGAAAAAGGATGTTTTCCTGGGGCTGGAGAGGGGTGCTCAGGGTCAGGACTCCTGTGGTCTGTTTTAAACACTGCCAAGCACTTCACTTTTGCATAAATTATATCTTACAGCTTTTGTTGCTTTTTTCTCGCCGCCACCTCGCTCTCGGTGCTGCTTTGGGAATAGAGGACGTTCAGCCCCTTTCGCGTGTCTGTGCAGCATCTGCTAGATGGGAGTCTGGGCTGGTTCCTCCTCCACTGCTACGCCCTGAAACCCGGGTGGGGAACTGGGAGGAGGCAACGAACTTGGCTCCGCTGGGGCCCCTTTGGGGAGCTCTGTTGGGCCGGTCCTCGGGAGCGTTGAAGAGGGGGGCAGGTGCTGACAGGGTGCTTCCCAAAAAAAACCTTGCTGATTGATCTGTTTTAAGACAAAGCCACAAGCTGCTGCAGTTTTCAAGCCCTGAGAAGGAGCGTGCCATCTCCTGGGAAGCCTCAAAGCCATTTTCACACGGGAAATTGATATGTGGGTGGACAGAGACCAGGCAGAAAAAAACGTCGCAGTGAAAGCGTGCTCCTTTGATCCCGGTGATGTGTGTGGGATCAGAGGGGCTGCCTGGCAGGCCAGGGTAAGGGGAAGCATTTGGGTTTGCGTCTGACGCTGGCTTTGGCAGGGGACAGGGTGTGGGAGGCTGGCGCGCAGCCCTCCCTGGCCGAGGGGACGCGAGGGCAGCCTTCTCGCCTCGCTCCCAACGCCACGGACGCAGCACTTCTGACTCCTCCGCGTCCCCTGTCTTGAGGGAACAGCGTGGAGATGGAGCCTCCTAAAAAGCAACCCTGCGGCCGCGCCGACTGCCAGCTTGAGAAAGCAGTGCAACAACCGAATGCTGTGGGAACAGCCTCCCGCGGTGCTGCCGCCTCCCTCATCCCCTCTGCGGGCACCCAGAGCTGCCCGGGGGCGGCGGGAGCCCAGCCAAAACGCCGCTTCCCAGCTCCCGGCTGTGATGAGGAGGGGACCCTGGCAGTGACCTCTGTGAGGGAGGGGTATTAGTCGTGTCATTAGCAGCGGTGGCCGGCTCTCCCTGCAACGGGAACCTCGATCTGGTTTAACAGGGAAGGGCTCGCTGCGCACAGCTGTCTGCACGCGAAGGTCTGCTGGGGTGGGGACCCCTGAAACCACCTCCTGCGCTCCCCGCCTCGACACACCGCTGGGTGCCTTCAGCTCTGCGCACAAACACCCTCCGCTCCCTTTCTGCCAGGGGTGAGCCCTGCAGGACCCCCCTAACTGGTAGGGGCAGAGGTATTAACTGGTGAGTTCTTAATGGGAGGAACTGGTCTGGGACCTTTCCCAGCAGCCACGAGACGGCTGTCGGCAGCGAATGGTTCCTCCATTTCTCATTCCAACCACATGTGAAGCAGCAACTTCACTAAACCACGAGGACAGGGGCTTGTAAAGCCGATCACAAATGCAGGCAGGTACGGCGTGCTGAGGGCAGGGGGTGGGTGTTTCTTGGACCTTGTGGGCAGAACAGCAGAGAAGTCCATCTTTTTTTGCTGGTTGCCTTGGCCTGGGCTTTGCTGGCCCAGGGAGCAGCCTGCTGTGCTGGGGTGCCACAGGACCAGCCCAAGCTCATCCCAAATGCTGGGTCGCACCACTCCCGCTGCAAATTCATCTCAGCTGTGCTGAAGCTCCTCATTTGGCTCAGCTGTGCCAGAGGAGGGGTCTGTCGGGAGCGGAGCAGCTCCTGCTCTGGGATTGCCCCGCTAGAAAAGGGGCTTCCTCAGCAGATGGGCCAGTAGCTCCTCCTGACCTGGCTGCGCAGCTGAAGTGGGTGAGTGCATGCAGTTTTAAGCTCTCCCGATTTATCGGTGATTTTGTGCGCTTCTGGTTGGTGTCTGACCACGGGAGGGTTGGGACGTGCCAGTTGGTGGAGGTTCTGCGGCAAAAGATGTGAGCTGGGCTACGTTGAGGCGAGTTCCTCGATAGGATGGTGAAGCTCTGGCTGGTCTGGGTCTGCAGCTGGGGGTTGCCCCCTCCTGCAGGGCTCTGGGCTTTCTGGTGCGCGCGAGTCGCTCGCCCTGCGAGGAGCTGGGGCTGGTAACGCTGCTGCCTTTGGCTGGGCCGAGCGCCGCAGCCCGCCTCGCTGCCGGGGAGAGGCCTCTGCCCGGGGGGGTGAAGCGGGGAAAAGCAAACAGTAATAAAACCAAAAAAGACAAAAAGCATCGCTATGCACTGCTTCCCCCAGGCATCGCTGCCGCTTCCCTCTGCGCGACCCGACGTGTCCCTGCGCTCCGCTTGTTCTGGGTGCAGGTGAGCTCCTGAGAGCGGGTGACTTTGGATTAAAGTCACCTTTACAGGGCTGGGGGGAGGAGGGCTCTCGCCTTCGGGTGAGACCTTGCCACCCTCTCTGCAGAGCCGGTGGGGCCGAGGGCTCCGTTCCGCTTGGGTTTGGTATTGACCTGGACTGTGCAACGCGCTCTCGGCTGCCAAAACCTGGGGAGGCGGCTAAACGAATGGGCTAATCTCCGTGTTTGGTGTCTACTTGTGGCTCTCTGAACACAGTAAGGGATTAACTTGGTCTTTATCTAATTGGCTTATAAACTAGGGAAGGGAAAATCGCTTTGTAATGCATGAAACCTCCTCTTAATAGAAACTCAGAGGCAAGAGCCTGAGTGTCCTTCCTAAGTAAACTCATACACGTCTCTTCCTTTTTAAATCTCTGTTTGCTGGAAATTAGCTTTTCTGGGTGTTAAATATTTGTTCTCCATTTCCCAACAACTTATTGCTGACTTGTTATAAAGCCTTGCCTTTCGTTGTCACTGAGGATACATTTCTCTCTAACATTTCTATCCGTGTCCGCTCAGGAGTCTCCGAAGGGGTCTCCTTGCTCGGTAGCTCCTCGGTGCTGCTGGTGAAGGGGGCGCGGGCTGGAGCTGCGGGACGGGCAGCCGGGGCAGGGTTGTTCACTAGTGCTAATCGCTAAGTAACTAAGGGCTGGCAAAAATCTGGGAGATGGATGGGAAGAAGAAGTAGAATGGAGTGAAACCAAAGGGGAAGAAGGTGGAGAGATGAAGGAAGGAGACTGAATCCTCTTTTGTGGCTACAGCGGGGGCTCTCTGAAAAGGAGAAGGTTGTTGGGATACTTCTTCAGCTTCTTGCTACAGCAAAACAGCGTACCGTAACGCAATCCTTGCCCCACTGCTGTGTGCCTGGAGGATGGATTAAGGCTGACTACCTTTGATTAAACTAATCTGCCACCTCTGCTGCCTTATCATTCAGGCGGTGCTGCCAGGTGGCTGCTCCATAGCCCGTCCTGTTGGGATATGCCGTGTGGGTTCGGATTTCCCGGCTCCCTGCTGTGCTCTCTGTAAGAGATGTGGCACCAAGGCAGCTCTGCAAAATGATTCCTGCTGGAGTCGTGTTGGGGGTGTGGAGCGTGCCTAATCCCTCCCCTGCGGGAGAACGCGCTGCCGGGAGGGATGTGAGTAGGAAAGCTTGAAAGAACTGCCTGTTCTTGGGAACGCTTGGATCTGCCTGGCCTGCGCAGCCTCCCATGCACGGCATCTGTGTGTGGGGCACGTGGCCGGGAGGCTTTCCGAGCCACGACAGCGAGGAGAGGGCTGCGTGTCCCCCCAGGGCTCCCAGCTGCTGCCCTGCACCAGCCCCCTCCTCCGGGAAGCTGGTCATCAAAGCAGGAACCATTTCTTGGCTTCGCTGGTGGGGAGGCTGGAGGGGGTCACGGGCCCTGCCGAGATGCACGAGTTGGAGAGCCCTTTCTGGCTGTCGTGCCTTAGGCTCATCAGCAGACACAGCCTGCGCTGGCTTAATTAAACCTGAGCCGCCCCATGTGGAGCCTCCTCGCTGCAAGCTTGGCTGCCACAGGTCAGGCTCAGCCCTGCGCACAGTTAGGGGTAGAGCAAAGGCTGCTTAAGAGCTGCTCCATGCAAACCTGAGCTGGCATAAGGAAACAAACCCCTTCCCCTTCTGAACCCAGTGTTGGTGCCACCCTTCAGGTAGGAGCTTCTCGCCTGCCCCCTGAGAGCTATTATGGCCACTTGTTTTACAGCTTGCTTTGCCTTCTGAGGATCTGAAGGGAGGTGGAAGATTTGTGCCAGTCAAATGATAAATGATTTGTTCTGCTACAGATTCTCCAGATCTGCTTCCCCTACGTTTTTTGTGGACAGCTAGAGATCAGGAAGGAAGATCTCTGCACGTGCGCTGCTTATCTGGGGTCCCTTGCTAAGGGAGCGAAGATGCTTTAGGATGCAAGTCTGTGTTTCTTCCCTGATTATTGAGGGAGTCTAGATGAGTAACTCAGTCACAGATGCCTAAAGCTGGGTGAGATGAATTTCCACCTCCGCGTCTGGAGCTTGTGGTAGGCTAGATGCTGCCTGTGCAGTTTGTATTGCGAGGACTGAGCTCTGGTGACTCAAGGCTTGTATTTCGGGACGCTCGTGCTGAGGACAGGGAAAATGGTTTTGATGGGATTCCCCCCCTCTCCGCCCCCCAGTTCTCATTCCTCTCCCTTCTGACTTGTGCTGCTCAGGTAGATTTAGGAGGGGCAACCTCCCTCGTGCTTCCCCAAACCAGGTCCATCTGTAGACTGGTGGCATCGAGCCATCATCGGGCTGCAGCACGCGCCCACGAGCAGCTGAGCTCCCCTCCCGTGTTTCCAGCGCGTTTGGCTTGTGTAGAGCTGGTTGGGGCAGCCGTGTGCCGTTGGCTCTATCCCTTCTGCTCTGCTCGGAGCAGGGAGGCCCTTCCCCGGCTTTGGGCCCCAATCTCTGGCTGCAAGCAGACATTTTTAGTGTTGGTCCTCTCTGGGACAGCTGAGCCTCATCAGGGCATCCAGAGCCTCTTGTGCCTTGGGTGCGATGGTCGGTGGTAGCAGACAGTGCCTGTGCGTGCCGAGGGCATGGAGGAGGTTGGGAAGCATCGCGGTTCCCTTGCAGTTGTCTTCTTTTGCCCTATAAACAGTTCTCCACCCCAACGGCTCTTCCTTTGTTGGTGTGAGTTGATCCTCTCTAGCGCTGATGCAGACACCTCTTTCCAGAGCCCTGCCAGCCCCCTGGCTTTATTTTAAGGCCATATTAATTAAAAGCAAATGAGTGGAATTTTTCTTGACATCCAAATTAATAGCAAATGAGATAATTATGAGCTGTGTCATTAGGGTGATGGAGCAGCTTGTCCAGGGCTCAGCCCCAAGGGCGGCGGATCCGCAGTGCACCATATACCTCTCCTTGCTGGAGGCAGGGGCTGTGTCTGAGTGGAGCCGGGGCTGTGCCCCCCCAGAGGTGCTGGGGAGGGAGGGGATGCGTGATGCTCCCAGCTTGGGCAGGTGAGGGTAAAGCCCCCATTTCTCTGTGGCACCTGCTTTTCTAGACCCAGGGCCAACAGTCCCTGCCCGTGGGGAGGGGAGATGACCGAAGGGGGCTGCGAGCCTCGGCGGGCAGAGGCAAAGCCTTGCCCGGGCAGGTTGACCCAAGCAGCAGGCAGCTGTACCCGCTCGGGGGATCAGAAGGGGCTGGGGGATGCGAGAAGGTGCCCGCTCCGTCTGTTGGGCTACTGGCTGGATTTATTGGGGGCCAGAGAGCCGTCGCTGCTGAGCAGACACGGCAATGAGCCGCCTCCCACGGTGCCTGGGCTCAAGGAGGAGGATAGGGTGGCAAAGGAGAAGGCGAAGTGGGGCTGGCTGCTCTCCTGGGGGCGCAGCCCCCGGGGCCCCGCGCACGGGTGCTCTGCAGGCCCCACGCGTGCCGGTGTCCTTCCGCGAGGGCACGCTCCCAGCACCTCTGTTTGCGTTCTGGAGGCCTGATCAGCTTTAAAAACACAAAATAAAGGCCATAAAAATCAGCCTGTAATTAATTCTTGGTTTAGTTCCCAACTCAAGGGCTTGATGCAGAATGTTTCCTTAGGAACGTGCTTTTTCCTGCTTCTCTTGGACTCGCTGCTTGGCTTGTTGTACCTCTGCCTGCAAACCCCCAGCTGTTCACACTCCACTGCTGGTGCTTATGAGCTACTGCATTGATTTTTTTTTTTTTTTTAATGTTATATTTATTGAGCACTCCTGAGAACCTTGTGCCTGGGAGGCCCCTGGTGAACGCAGGGACTCCTGCCTCGCACCCTGCCTGACGTAGGTGGCTCTGCTGGGGGGACGAGCATCTCCCAGCTGATGTTTTGACTGGAACCGTTTCTCTTGTGTGGAAACAGCTCCCGTTTGTGTGCTGATTAGAAGGATGGGATGAACCAGGCCCATGGCATGTTTGGAAGGAGGGCTGCATGCCTGCGATGACAGGCGCGGGAAGGAGATGAAAGGGAGGAGAGGTGGTGCTGCGAGCCAGCTCCGCTCCCGTGTCATCGCTTGAAAGAGAAATGTCCGTCTTCTTCACTAAGAGCATTGTTGCCCGCTAATAAAATATCAAACAAATTCTTAAGAGCGCATTTAGGATCTGAAAGCCTGTGATAAATCTGGTAGCTTTGTAACTTGCTCAAAATCTTGGTGGGTAGCAATGTAATTAAAGCTCTCCGATTAACACACAAACCTTGTTTGCAATGGGTTGGATTGGGAGGGTTTGGGAAATCCAGCTGGCATAGAGCAAGGTTTCTCCAACAAATTACTGGGATATCAATTAGTTTGCTAGGTAAATGTCACCTGGTTTCTCTTTGTTTGCCATAAACTGGTATCCAATTAATTTGATGTGGTTATTGCTTGTGACTGACACCACCGCGGCCACCGCAGGCAGGGAAGGGGCAGGGCAGCGCTGGCAGCGGCCGGGCTCTGCCCTACCCATGGGGCAGCCTCAGGGCCAGGGAAATCCCGGTCCCTCGAGGATAATGTCACAGCCTCTCCCGGTGTTCCCGCTGTGCGGAGTCCCCCTCCGTAGCCTGGGGGTGGGCACCGGCGGTCGAAGCCCCATGGCCAGGCTGGTCTGCGAAGCCATCCCTGCAGCCGGCCGGAGCCTCCTCTCTCCTTCCAACTGAAGGTGGTTAAATTTCATTTGGCTGAAAATAGCCTCCCCCTGCCGCTCTGCTCGCTGTTCTCCTGCCTCCATCCCTGGGATCTGCCAAGCTGCGCTTGGACCGTGCGGCCGGAGCAAGGGAAGCAGCCGAGGATGCTCCCTAAATCACGCAAGCTGTTGGGTAAAGGAGGGCAGAGCTGCAGTGGGAGCGTGTGGGGGACGGTGCCCCCGTTCCAGCCCTCGGGAAGGGTCCTGGATGGCGGGTGCGCGGCGGCTCTGCGAGGTGGATGGGGCTAAGGAAGGGTCGAGGCTGCAGCATCAGGGCTGAGGACTTGCAGCCGGGGTGGCCAAGCGTGGTGTAGAGGGGCTGCGAGCACATCTGGCTCCAGAGAGCTCTCCTGCTGCTGGGGAGAGCCCAGGGACGAGCCAGGCTGCCCCAGCCGTCCCTGGGGACCTGGCAGCTCGGCGTCCCCGGGATGAGCGGCAAGAGCTGGCTCCTGGGGCTGGGTGCGAGCAGGCAGCGCTGTGCCGGGGGGGCTGGTGCTGGGGGCTCCTCTCCCAGCCCTGGATGCCTCCACAGAGCTCATGAATATTAATGGCACCAGCATATGGGCGATCTGGGAAGGAGCAGAAAGCATTGCCAGTTGTGAAGCACAACCCATCCCAAACCTAACATCGGTGCAAGAAACCAACCTGGTCGTAGGATGGCATTGGGGGGGCTGGAGAGAAAAGGCTGGTGTGAGCTGGGGCTGGGCTCAGGGTGCAGTCGCTCCAGGCTCTGCTGGGGAGTCAGGGTCCCGCTCCCCTGTTGGGGGGGAATAAATCAGCATAGCTGGGCCCCCTTGGGGGTTTGCCCACCCCATCAGGGTGCGGGGGGTGAGCGGCTGGGGGGGCAGGAGGGTGTGCGGGTGTCTGGGAGGAGGCTGCCGGTCCCTGGCTTTCACAAGCAGTGAGTCAGCGGCGTGATGGAGCCCTGCATCCCTCCCCTCCCTGGCAGGAGGGGACTTGCGGGGTGATCCAGGCCTTTGTACCCCTCCTTTGCTCTCCGCCAGCCGGGCTGGGGGCAGCCGCTGGCGTGGGGCTGCCCTGTGGCATCTCTGACTTGCATAAGAGCCTCACTGGGATGATAAATGTTAAAATCTGCTGCAGGCTATCGCTGACCTAATTTCCAGCATCACTGTGGATCTTGTCATCTGTTGCTTACAGCCTGGGTGCAGATGGGCTGACAGGGAGCTAAGTGTGGGAGAGGGTGCGTGGAGACCCCCACCCTGTGCTGCACCGGCACCCCCAGCCCCGGGCGGCGCAGGGACCCGCGCCGCCCGGGGCTGGGGGTGCCGGTGCAGCACAGGGTGGGCTGTGACCCCGCTGCAGCCCATCCCTCCATGGGATGAGCCTCCTGTGCCCAGGCTGGGCCAAACAAAATACTTGGGGTCCAGCTCAGCTTCACTCCCTGCAGATTTCTGCTAAGCAGAAACCAAATGCTAATTACACAGCATAATTAGCGAGATGCTGCATCTATTTTTAATCAGCTTTGGAAGATAGATTCTTCCTTCTGCTCCATGCTCACTGGCAGCCTCTCCCATGGTGGAGTGGTGCTTAGTGAGGGACCCTCCGGTGGGAAATCGGTTGCTCTTCCCCTTCGTGCCCCTGGGATGGGGCTGGGATCCCTCCTGGGATCCCCAGCCAGAGGAGCATCCCCCAAAACTCCTTAGTGGAGTCTGAGGCTCCCACTGATGGAGCCATCAGGGATGGATGGAAAGGATGGAGGAAATCAGCTCGGCTCTGTCAAGGTGGTGTTCAGCAGCAGCTGGGAGAATCACAGGAGGAGGAGCCTGGGAAAAGATTGCAAAAATATTCTGAGAAGGCGAGATGGCGGAGCCAGCCCCGCTTTGCCCGCAGCTCTCTGCCCTTGGTGTGGGTGGGACAGAGTCTCCCCGCTGCTGGGGGAGGCCCGGCGTCAGCCCTGGCTGGGGAAGGGTCGCTTCAGAGAGAGCTGCGGGGTGCAAAAAGCCAACTTTGCCCTGAAACATTCAGCAGAGAGATGCAAAGTGCTGTTTGAAGTGGATACGTACGTCTGCTGCAGCCGCGGAGGGGTCCTGGTCCTGCAGGTTGTGGCACCAGCGGGGTTGTGACATACGTGGCCAAAAGCGATTTGTAAGAAGGGGGGGACATTTGCGGGAGCTGCCGGGAGAGCAGAGCTCTCCTGCAGCTGGCAGCAAGGGAGGCAGTGGCTCGGAAAGGTCCAGAGTTATCAGGATTCTTCCAAAATTGCTTTAAAACTAACCCTTGGGGTGGGATGCAGCAGGGCTGGCAGGGAACTGCTGCTGTGAGGACCGACCCTTCCATGGGGCGTGGGGGCTCATCCCTCCACAGGGACCCTTTCCTCCTGGTGACCCGAGCGTGCCAATATCGTGGGTTAGGGGACAAGGAGACTTACTTGTCTTCAGCCAACAGGACTGAAGGGTAAATATATCATTTAACTAATTGAAGGGCTGCACAGAAACAGGCTGATGGCTGGGAGGTGAACCTGGATCTCTTTGGGACGCTGGGGTAGGCGTATGCAGGATTTGGACCACCATCAGTCTGGTAGGTCCATGTTGGATGGGGATGGTCCAGGTTACCTGGTGGGAGCCGTTTCCCTGCGGTGCCACCGGCGGCTGAGCCGGTCCCCAGCGTGTGCTGCCATGGGAGGTGTCGGGGCCGGCCCCAGTGCACTCAAGGAGCCCAGGAGCTGTGGAAGAGCCGGGAGGGCCGGCAGCACAGGGACAGTGCTGGGGGAAGGTGATGCCTCCTTGGCATGGGTGTAGCTCAGCCACTTTTCCTCCCACACCTCTCGGCTCCCCCAGCCTCCGGTGAGCCGGCCGCCAGCACACAGGGTATCCCCGGAGCCCGAGCTGCTGGAGACGGTCTGTTTGGTGAGCGGTGCCGGCGTGTCTGTGTTTCAATCAGCCCGTGCAAACAGCCCTCCCCGACCTCCCCGCTCCATCCTTGCCCATCCCGCCTCCGCCGGCAACGCGCTCGGAGCCGCCGGGGTCGCGGCTGCCTCCCCTCTGCTGCTCAAAACAATTTCCCTCCCGAGCTGTACCGAGAGCTGCCGCTAACCCGTTACTGTAGGACAACAGCGCTGCCCTTTCCTGGTATTTACCCACCAGGCATCTCCCCAGCTCCGTCAGCTGGGCTGCGGCGCAGGGACAGCCTGATCCGCCTCCCAGCAGGACGGGGACAGCGGGCTCGGGGCCGTGACCGGGATGGTCCCAGCTCTCTGCACGTGCCAGCACATGGGACATCGTGATGTTCGTGCAGCAAAACCTCCCCACGCGTCCCCTCCTGTGGCTACACCCTGCCAGGGTCTGTGCTTGTCACTGCCTCGTCCCTGCGTTGCTGGAGGAGGCTCTGCTGGGCCTTGCAAAGATGGAAAGTGGCAGCACTGGGGCTTTTCACTGCCCTCGTGACCGAGGGGGCTCTGGTTTAAAGGGGGTGCTGGCACGGTGGGAATGGGCGAGATGCGGAGGCCTGGGGGGGGCTTGCCGGGGGGCTGTGCCTTGGGGCCAGCTGCTGCATCCCATAGAAGTGCTCTGGGCTGATGTGTCCAAAGCTGCCGTGGGGTGCACGGGCTGCAGAGGTGCTGCAGGACCTCTGCAGGGCTCTCTGCCCCTCATCAATGCCCTTCAACACCTCATGGCTTTGAATAAATCCTGCAGCCACCAGGAGTCTAATTAAACTGTAGAATCTGGGTTACCAAAGGGAGCCTTTTCCATTGATTCTCCTGCTGCAAGCCCCGCCGGACCCCCAGGGCCCGGGGAGCAGAGCGAGCTCCCACTCCTCTTCTCCCTTGCCTCTACTGACCCCGTTTCGCTGCGAGGAGGCTGCAAAGGGGCTGATGCTCATCAAACTCCCACTGCTCCAGGCTGCTGTTGCTTTTAATTTAACTGGGGCTGAGCGGTGTGAAATGGTGTTTGCTCTTCCAGTGCCATTTGGGCTAAGGCAGCTTCATACTGGGGAAGGGCTGTCCCGGGCTGTCCCGTTGGGGCGGACGTCGACACATGGTGTTTGGTGCAAGATCCCTGTTGTGGGTCGTACCGGCCGTGGCTACGGCAGCACAGCGATCGGCAGGAGCTCGGAGCCTGAGTGTTTGGAGACCTTGGGGAAGTTTTGCAGCCTGGCTGAGGTCTGAGCTGCCGTGGCTGTGCCGGGAGCTGTGGCTGGCTCACTCGGGAAGTCTCAGAGCTGTTGTCTTAGGGGAGATTTTTCACGTTACAGATTCATTACTTCTGCTGTAGGAACAGTCTCTGTGAGGTTCTGGAAAGAGCTGATGTCTGGCCAGAGGCTTGTCTCACTGTGCTGAACAGATGTCGCGTTCCTCCAGCCCCGCGGCACGGGAAGGACGGGCTGGGGCCGCGCTCTGTGCCTGCCTGCAGGCACCAGCCAGGGCATCTCTGGCTCCGCTTCAGCGGGGCCCTGGCCAGGTCTGGTTGGGTTTCCCTGGGCAGGAGGAAGAGCTTGAGGAAGCCCCTTCCTCGGCTGTGCCTGCAAAGGATGCCCGGGCAGTGCCGCAGCTGTGCTGCGGAGGTGTGGGGAACGGTGCTCTGCCAGCGAAGGCTCCTGAGTGGCGTTTGAGGGACACTCTGTCACCAGCCGTGACTCACGCCTGTGACCGGAACGGTCTGTCGGCCTTGACTTTGTGCCCAGGGTTGTGTCCAGCCGCCTGCAGTGACCCAGCCGGTCCCCACGCTCCCGCAGCAGCGGCACGGCTCGGCCATGGCACCCGCAGCCCTGGGTGCCCTGCAGCTCTGCGGCCCTGCTCCTCTTCCTCCCCTGTTGCTGCAGGGGACCTGGGGCAGGGGGGACCGATGCTTTCCCTCCCCGAGTCGGGAAATCCTCCCAGCCCTGCCCGGTGCCCTGAAGCGCAGCGTTTGGCTGCCGGCCTCCCCGTGCTGTTCCTCCTCCTGTGCCTCGCCGCACAGCCCGCGAGTCGCTCGCTTGGAGCCGCGTCCCTGGGGGAGCCCAGGCCAGCGTTCGGCAGCCCCCGCCGCAGCAGGGAGCCTCTGTGAGCAGCCGCAGCGGTGCTCAGCGCTGGCTCAGCTCCCGGCCCCATGCTCGTTGCTCGGGGTGTTTACCTGCGGGCTGGAGCTGCTGCCTGAGCCCCCAGCGCTGCAGGGCTCCCTGGCATTGGGAAGGATGATGCTTGTGCTCCAAACCCCATCCAGGAGCCGTGCTGGGGAGGGGGAGGATGCTTCAGCCTGTATGCCCCTCTTCCCCCTCCCATCACTCCCAATTTTTGTGAAATGAAGACAAAGAGCGTTTTCTCTAGGCGTGTGCCAATATTTCTGTCATTTCCCTGCCACAGCCTTGCCCAGGCTCGGGGCTGAGCCCCCCGTGCCGCACAGGGGCTCCCTGCTCTGTGTCTTACGCATATTTAATCCGGGTCTCATGGAGCCGTGTGGTCCCGGCACGCCAGCGCAGGCCAGGCGTACAGCATGACACACTCGCTACTAATTAATCTAACTGCATGTTATTAAGTGCCTAGCACGCCTTTGGCACTGCATAATAATGATGCTCTGGGATGTTTCTGGAGCCAGTGCTGCAGGCAGCTGTGCTTGCAGGCAGCCCTTGCCCTCCGGGGTGGTGCGTGCCCCCGGGCCCCCTGCGCAGGGCAGGGATGCGGGAGAGGCCGATTCGGGACATGCTGTCTCTCGTTTTTTTCATGGGTGTTTTGCTATAAAATGCAGCCGATTTAATTTTGCGTCTGGCCCATCACCTCCTCTCATCTCTTGAAAGCCCTTGGTGGAGCTGACCTGTGCCCGAGGAGTGGAGAGAAAAGGATGGGCAACGGGGTGCAAAATGCCTGCGTGCGAGAGTGGGTTCTCTTCCATGTGAGTCGCCAGTGAGAAGTTGGATCAGAGCTGTAAATCCCAGCTGTATCCTGCCCTTAAGAACTCTCCCTCGCCCCCGCCGATATTTCTGAGCCATCTCCCGAGTCGTGGGGCCTGTCCTCACGCAGCCCAAGATCTCCATCTGCTCCACTGCTCTAAAAGCCTCCTGGATTTAGTGCACTCCGCGCTGGTGTGGGTAACACTCTCCCTTATCCCTGCGCTTGCAGGGGATGCTGGGCTGGCTGTCGCCAGCATCACTGAGGCAGAGCTGGTGCCACTAAACAGCTTTCAGCCCAAAGCAGCAGTTTCTGGTTGCAGGGTGAGGTGTCAGGATTGGTGCGTCTTATTGATGGGCCTGTGCTGCTCATCTCCTCTTGCAGCGTCCTCCCTCCCTGCCTGCCGCGGGAGCTGGCACTGCTGCAGCGGCGCTGGGACGCGCGGGTCGCAGGCCTGGAGCTGCTGCTGTGTGCTGAGCTGCCCCGGGCAGGGGTGGCCCTGGGGCTGCTCTGCCCCTCTTCTTGCTGCCTGAAATGGCTGTACGCATGAGGGCAGGCATCGGGCGTCAACACCCACGGGTTTTTGTGGGGCCGAGAGGCAGATCGAGGGTCCCCTCGCAGCCCTGGGGAGCCGGGGAGGTGATGCACCAGGTTTGTTACCCGTCTCTTGATGCAGAAGTCTCAGCTCCTCCAGCTCCAGCCCCCTCAACTGTCACCCACATCCCACCCACTCTGCCCCTGCCGTGCCGCCGCCGCCCGCCTCGGGGAGCGAGACATTCCCGCTTTAATCGCTGCAATGTTTTCCAGCTACCAGCAGAAAAAAAAAAAAAACAATATGCCTGTTAGTGTAATTTTTTTATTGCAGTTTAAATTGTAGTGCAGCACAAGCCTCCAGCTGAGGGTATCGTTTCCCTCTCCTGCGGTAGCGGGTGGGCGCTGGAGTTTTATCCTGGCACCTGGGATGGCGGAGAAGATGGCTGTCCCCGCGGGCAGGGCCCCGCTCGGAGCTGGGGTGGGCTGGCGGTGGCTGAGAACAATACAGGAGCTGCCACCCATTCCCTGGGTAAAAATAGCATTCCCCTTGCAAAGATGTAGGCTGTTCCCAGTGACACGAAAGCAAGCAGCCTGTCCTTGGAGCAGCTGGTTTTCAGGGGCGGGGGGGGAAGGGGATGGTATCTGCATCGCCAGAGAGGGCCGAGCTCTGCTCCGAGGGCTGGGGAGGAGGAGGAGGGCTGCCTGGGGAAGGGGGGGCGCGGTGGGGGATTTCTGCCTGGATCTCTGCGATGCTGATGCCTTTGTAAGGCTGTCAAGGTGATGATCTAAATCACTTCTGCGTCCGGGGGGGATCTGGGGAATCGGGGAGGGGGGAACTCTTGGTTGCACCGTTCTCTTCAACACCCCTTCTGTGTCCTCTGGCATCGTGCCCCTGCTTTAATTCCTGTGCCTGTGTTGCTGCCCGTCCTGCCCACCTACGAGCCGTGGCTGAGGCTCCCTTGGCAGCCCATCTGTGCCTTCCCTCTAATCACCTGCAAGAGTGACTGATGAGTGGCATGTTACGCTCTCAGCCTCTCCCCTGTGGGGCTCAGTAAATTGCCCTAAACCAGTTTTGATGTATCATTTTACCTCTTGCCCCGGGAGGATTCCTGATGCTAACCATCCCCTGACAAGGGTACCCAGTGCTTGTAATTCTGCATCTGCTTCTGTCTGTGGCTGGCGGCACAGGAAAACACGCTGGGTGCTCAGACCTGCAGCTGGGCTTGGGGCATCTTCCCTCTCTCCCTCACCCTGGACGCTGTTGCCTGTATTATGATGGTTACGACTTGAGACGTCCTGAAAAGGACCTGGAGCAGTCACAGGAGCAAACCCTCTGAAGGAAAACAGGCTTTATTAGGGTGGCAGGCACGGGGTGAAGGCGAGGGGCCCTGGGGTGGCTGTCCTCTGGCAGCTGGAGATGCGGGAGGTGGCGGGTGACCGGTCGGGGATGCCGTTAGCAGAGGCTGCAGAGGAAGACACGGCACAGGCGGCCGCGGGACCCTCGCCGCGGCCCTCGCCAGCCCCCGGGAGCTGAGACTCACTGGCCACAAGCGCAGCAGCAGCAAGGGCTCAGCTGAGTTTTGCCAGCTGCGTCCCTCCGGGCTGCGTCACTGCGTCCTCGCTCTTACGGAGGAAGGGGAGTGCCGGCGTCACCAGGGGCTGCGCGGTGCCCAAGGCAGCAGTACTGAACTGGACCCATACCGCTCCCATTCCCAGCTGCAATGGGATGGGGGGAGTTACAGGTGCATGTCTGGGAATTGTTTCTGGCTGGTTTAAGGAGTACATAATAGTTTTCCTACTTTGATGCTAAAAGCAATTTATCTGGCAAGCCCGTTCCGCAGCAGATGAGTAACAAGCGGGAATTTGTAGCAATTACTCCGGAACAGCGCAAGCCGCCCCGTGAGGCGCAGCCCTGCGCACGCCATCCTCCGCTGCCAAGTCCCCGCGCCCATGACACGCAGGTGGCCTCTAGCCACGCCGCCCTCCCAGCCACGTGCCCCGGCGTCACCCCGGCGCTCAGATTTGCCCTCTGGAGCGATGCCTTCCAGGAACCGCGTTCGGAGCCCAACCTGGCTCCCCGAAGGATGAGCGAAACGCCCCAAGCGCAGCTCCTGCCTGCAGGGAGGGAGCAGGAGCTGCGCAGTCCTGGGGGGTTCGTCAGCGGTGCCTGCACCGGGAACGGTTGCTGCAGGGAGCTGATGGGCACCGCGGGCTGCGGGGTGTCACTGTCCCTGCCATCGCCAGCCTGGCAGAGGCAGCCAGAGGGAGCTGAGCTGCCAGCCTGCATCTTGGGGAAAAAAATTAATCAATTTGTATGATGGTGTTGCATAAACCAGGGAAAGATGCGCTCTGATGTTACAGGAGAAGGAGAGAGCCTGGCAGGTACGGCCGGGGCTCGGGGTGCCTGGGAACGGGGCAGGAATTCCTGCTTTAGGCAGGCAAAACCTTCCTGTGCGGAAGGATCGGCTCCCAAGCACTGGCTGCTTAGGGAATGGACGCATTTAAGAGAACCCAGTGTCTTTCTTCACTCTTTATTGTGTAAAAATAAAGTCAACAATTCATGTAATCTCGGCAATAAAATGGAAAAAGCATGAGTATCAGTAGAAACAGTGCATTTTCAGAACTGCTGATGCGGACTGGATGCGTAGTATATCGTAACCCATTCAAAACCCAAAGGAGACAGAGAGCAAGTAATAGGAAAAATGTACAGCTTTGGTTAGCAAAATAACGACAAATTAAGATACATTTATTCGCTCCCCTACTATACACTATATACATTGTGTTGACATCACACCCTTTTTTTTTGTTTTGGCAAATCTGACGCACCTGGGACTGCAGGTTAAACCTTTTCAGTGGTCTTGTTCTGCTCAGCAGGTTGTGCTTGTTGCTTTGCTGATGTGAACAGGTTCTTAGGAGGAACTTAAATTAACTCATGATGGTTTGCTTGGTTTTTTTTTTTCCTTAAAAAGAGCACAGTTTAAAATATGCTGCCCTGAGCCACAGTTGGTATGAAGGTATCTCGATCCGGGGGGTGTGCGTCGCTGGCTGCGCTGCTCTTCGGCTGGGCGCCGGCTCCCTGAAGCGGCGGTGGCTGGGCCAGCTCTGTGCTCCTGGCCGGGGGCGGCCGCGGGGCCCCTCCGCGCGTCGCTTTGCCACATCTTTGGAGTTGGTCGGGGAGGCTCTGGAGCCCTGCGTGAATTCTCTGCCTCGTCCTCCACTGCCACCCAGGGCAGCCCTCGGGGGGGCAGTGGGGCGGGCTGGGGGGCGAGTTCTGCAATCTGGAGTACAAACCAGGAGTTTAGAAAAGGAAACCATACAAAATGCATCTATTATTTCAAAATACGCTTCTTTATCTTTTTCCTGCAGAATCACAAAGTACTTTTTTTCTCAGGGAGCACTGCTTAATTCTGTATTTTTTTATCTTCATAAAAATACCTTTTTTTTTTTTTGACGGTAATAAACTTCCCTTTACAGTAAGAGAAACAACATAGTGTATTATCAAAAGCAGAAAGGCTTCAGACTTTTCAGTGGTAGCTAAACTTCCAGGGGACAGTAAAGGCTATTTTTCACCAGCTACGGCGCGTAGGAGGCCTCGGGGGGCTGCAGGCGGCGGGGCCGGGGGGACGTACCTGAGTGCGGCAGGTCGGGGAGCGGGGCCGCTGGGGGGTCCCACCCCGGTGCCCGCCGCAGCCCGGGGCTATGGCTGTGGTGCTGGGGAGCGGGGCCGGCCGGGGAAGGGGGGGTCACCCCCTCCTGGGCCCCCCAGCTGCTGTCACAGCCCCGGGAGGGAGCGCAGCTGGGGGGGGGGGGTGGGGGGGTGGGATGTTGCAACCCCCCCCGGCTCCGGGGGCAGCACCCTCCCGGGAGGGGCTTCAGGCTGGAGGGAGAGGAGCCCCGAGGGAGGGCTCCAGTCGGGACCCCGCAGCCTTGTAAGGTGCTGGGGCCCGGGGAAAGTGGGGCCGCCCCGGGGAGGGGGGAGGCGGCGGCGAAGCGGGGGCCGAGCCCGGGGAGGGGGGCGGCGGGACAGGGCGCAGCCGCGCCAGGCCAAGGCACGCAGGCGTTGAAGGACGTTGGCAAGACAGAAACCGGAGGGTTGTGGGGCTCCGGGGGCGGGCGGCCCCGCTGCTGGGGCATCCCTGCTCCTCGGGACAAGACGGGTGGCTTCGTTCTCGGTTGGTTTTGCGCAAAAAAAAAAAAAAAAAAAAGGAGGGGGGGTAAAAAAAAAAAAAATCAAAACCCAAAACCCGATGAGGAGGTTTCTCTCGCTTGTCCGTGGCCCTAGTTGAGCTGGCGACAGGCCTCGAAAGTCCACTTGGTGGCCCCGCCGTAGATGTCGATGTTGGCCTCGGCCCAGGCGATGACGTTGCCGGCGAGCGCCCGGGTGCTGCAGGTGGCCAGGCTGTACACCTCCCCGGGGCTCAGCTTCCTGTCCCACACGTTGAAGTGGGCCAGCTCCCCCACGAAGGCCTGTGTGGCGTCGAACCCGCCGCCCAGCGTGTCCTGCAGAGGAGCCACCGTCACGGGGCGGGCACGGCCGGGCTGCTCCCTCCCACTCCAGGAGCACCCGGCCCCGTCCATCCCCTTGGGGTGGACCCAGCCGGGCAGGGACCCCCACGCCTGCCCCCCCCCCCCCCCGAGCCCTTACCTGCTCCTGGCCCAGGACCAGGACCCCCTGGGGCTTGATGGGGTGGTAGGGCGCCAGGTTCTCGCCGCTGCCCGTCTGCGTGCCGTCCTGGTAGGCTTCCCACACGCCGTCCCGCGTGGTCCAGGTGACGCAGATGTGGTGCCACTTGCCGTCGTTGATGACAAAGGGCAGTTTGGCCACCTGCGGGCGGTGGGGCAGGGTGGTGGGCACGGGGGTCCCCCACGCTGCCCCCCAGCCGGGCGCCCTCCCCGCTCCCCAGGGCCGTACCTTGTCGTTGATGAGGATCTCCATGGGGTTGTTGCCCCACTCAATGAGCACCAGCTCGTTAGCCTGCCCGGGCACAGCGTAGGAAAAGGGGGTGCCCATGCCGGGGGAGGCGTTGGACTTCATCCACATGCAGACGCTGAAGGCGTACATCTCGGGCAGGCTCTTCTTCACCTTGGCGTACATGTAGTTGGTGCGCAGCGGGAAGGTGAGCTGGAACCTGTCCGGGGGCCGGTTGTCCTTCTGGCCTGCGGGGGGCGGAGGTGCGGTGGGCTCCGGCCGGCCCCCCGCTCTCTGCCCGCTTTGGGGGTCCCCCCCCCTCCCCACCCCGTTATGTAACGGGCCTTGAGATGGCAGCGAAGGAGCAAATCCCTCCGGTGCTGCACGGCTCCCTAATCCCCGGCACAGGGCAGTGCCCGGAGCATCCCCGGCTCCTGCCGCGGAGCCCGCGGGCACCGTCTGGCTAAAGCTGGGGGAAAGGGACCGCTCCGAGGGTGGAAAACACGCCGGGCTCGGCAGAACCGCCCGCGGGCACCCGGACGGAGCGGCTCAGCATCCCGCTCGGTCCGCGGGGGGGACGCGGGGGGGCTCCGGGAGCACCCGGTACCTTTCTCCAGGTCGCTGATGCGCTGGTGCAGCGAAGTGAGGGTGCTCTCGATCTTGCCGCGTTCCTCGGACTCGTTCTTGGGGTTGAACTTGCCCTCCTCCAGGCTGTTCACCCGGGACAGCACCTGCTTCTCCAGGTCGTCGATTTTGTTCTGCAAGATGTCCTTCAGGTTGTTGGTCTGGCTGGAGGAGTTCATCCTGCTGAACTGCTGCAAGGGGCGAGCACAGGAGCGGGCTGTTACCGCCCGACCCCCCGCCGGCCCCGGGCGGGCTCCCGCGCCCCGCTCCGCTCCGGGCGGCGGCTCCGGGGCTCCCGGCGCGGCTCCCCCGGGGCGGCGGGGAGCGCCCTGCCCCGCCGGCGGGACGGAGCCCGTACCTCCAGGTTCTCCAGCCTGGTCTTCAGGGACTGCAGCGTCTGTCCCAGCTGGCTGAGGGTCTCGGCCGCCGGTGCCCGCGACAGGTCGCCCATGGTGTTCTTGGAGAAGCCGCCCTTCCTGCCGGCCCCGCCGCCCTTGCCCTCGCCGGGCAGCGCCTCCAGCACGCTCTGACTCTCGCACCGGCCCAGCTTGGCCGTCAGCTCACGGATGGTCTCCTTCTGGTTCATGATGGTCTCCTTCTGTTGCAGCACCGTTTCCCTCAGCTGCAATACCGTGCTTTTCAGCTCCTCGGCCGAGCCGGTACCGGGCGCGGAGGCAGCGCACATGTCCCCGTCCAGCGGCACCGAGGTGCAGATGAAGCGCGTCTGCCCGAAGCCCTGCCCGCGGCCGCGCAGGCAGAGCAGCGAGAGCAGCAGCAGGAGGGGGGAGCGGGCGGCTGCCGCCCGGGGGCCCCGCGGCCATGGCTGCGCTGCCTCGGCCGGGCTGGGCCCGGCTCCGCCGCTCTCCGCCGGGGCCACTGCGGCACGCGGCCCCTCTTATAGCGCCCGGGCGGGGCCGCGCGCCCTGACGTCACGGCGCGTGGAATCCCGGCCGCGCGAAGGGGGGGGGGGTCGGGGAGAGGGGGGGGAGCGTGAGTGTGCGGGGGTGAGTGTGTGCGGGGGGGGCGCGTGCGTGGAGGAGAGCGCGCGGCGGGGGAGGGTGCCACGGCGAGCGGCTGGGGGGGTGCAGGGGGTGCGTGTGCATGCGTGTGTGTGCATGGGGAGGTGTGTGCGGGGTGTGCGGTGTGCGTGTGCATGCGGGTGTGTGTGCATGGGGAGGTGTGTGCAGGGTGTGCGTGTGCGGGTGTGCGTGTGCATGCGGGGGTGTGTATGCATAGGGGTGCGTGTGCGGGTGTGCGTGTGCAGGGCGTGTGCATGCGCGTGTGTGTGCATGCGGGTGTGCGGGGTGTGCGGCTGCGTGTGCGGGATATGCGTGTGCATGGGGGTGTGTGTGCATGTGTGTGTGTGCAGGGCGTGCGTTTGCATGCGGATGTGTGTGCATGCGTGTGTGCGTGTGCGGGGCGTGCGTGTGCAGGGTGTGCGGATGCGTGTGCGGGGCGTGCGTGTGCATGCGGGTGTTTGTGCGGGGTGTGCGTGCGTGTGCAGGGTGTGCGGATGCGTGTGTGGGGCGTGCGTGTGCATGCGGGTGTTTGTGCGGGGTGTGCGTGCGTGTGCAGGGTGTGCGTGTGCATGCGAGTGCGTGTGCGCGGGGTGTGCGGGTGCGTACGGGTGCGTGTGCGGGGCGTGCGTGTGCAGGTGTGCGCGGTGCCGGGGGCGGTGCGTGCGTGCGCGCAGGGCCGTGCGTGGAAGGGGCCGCCCGCCGCTCCCCCTGGGTCCGCGGGTGCCCACGCCGGGGGCGCGGGTGTCGCCGTGGGTGCCCGAGTGCCCTCCGCCCCCGCCGCCCGATTGCAGCCCCGGGGCCGCCCCGCCGCGGCGGGGGCAGCCGGTAGCAGCCGCCGGAGGGGCCCCGCGGTCCCGCCGTGCTCCCGGCGGGGGGGGGGCGGTGCCGTTTCCACGCACCGCCCGGGGCTGCTCCCGGCAGCTCGGCAAAGCGTCTCCCCCCACCCCCGTGGGCACCCCCGGTCTTGCCCCCGACCCCGACCTGCAGCACCCCGAGCAGGGGCAGCCCCCACGGCCGGGGAGCGCGCAGGCACCCCTGGGCTCCGGGGCGCCCCGTGGGGAGGACACGGGTGGGCTGTGGGGCAGGGTGATGCTCGCCCCGAGCAGCTCGCCCGGAGTGGAAGCCGGGTGCTCGCAGCCGGGAGGGCGAAGGGCTCCCAGCCCCGGGTGGGTGCTGCTGCGGCACGGAGGGGCCCAGCAATCGCTGCGTGTCCTCAGGAATAAGGTGCAGCAAAGCGATGTTGGTGCACAGCTCTGCTACGGGCATAGGAGAGCAATTGCTGCTTTTCTTCTTTTTAATCAGGAGAAAAAAATCTTCAGGTAACATTTAGATCTGTCCTTGGTGGAAATAGTTTGTGGCCATCAGAATTGCCGCTTTTCTCATCTTCAGCACTTCAGCCAAGGCCGATTCCTCTTCAGTCGCAAAGAAGCGAGCGTGCAGCTTCTCCCTGCGTTTGTTCCTCACAACCTTCCCTTGGCCAAGACGCCCGAGCACGAGCAGGACCGTCCCGGCCGCCGCAGCCCCAGCTCCTTGAGGCTCGCCTACCTGTTGGTTCTATCCTTGGCTTCTCTCCGTGGTTTTGTATTGTGTTAGGCAACTGCTGGGAGGTTTAGCTTGCAGACTGCCCGGGTAAACGTGCTTCTGACTTTACCATGGGTGAATTTGGTCCTCTCAGCTCAGTTCGGTGCCTGCTCTACCCAATCTGCACTGCAGCAGTCCATATGGCTGGAGTATTTACATAATGCCAAGTTATCCTGTGAAATATGAAGCAATTCATTTTGATTAGTGAAGTGGGTCAGTAAAAAACAAAAGCTTTCGGTCCATGGATCCGCAAAAGATGAAGTCCTACCACTCTGTGGTACTTTTTCCCCCTCCTGTCTCCCCTCTGATGCGGGCCTGACGAGCCCTCTCCGGGAGTGGGACCGCATCGAGCCGCTCCCAGCAAGATCCGTGACTGTGTGACTCGGTGTGATGCCTTTTCTGTGGTAGGTGTTTATCTAGTCCCAGGAGTTTTATGACACACCACCTTGCCATAGAGAGTTTCCTTCTCAAAGGTATCTCAGCTGCCTTTGGGAGCCCTTTCCTCATCCAGCAGTGCTCTTCCAGCTAAAACAGCATTTCATGGCCAAACCCAGAGGCGTGGGGCTGTCATCAGGCACAGCAGAAAGAGGACGGCAGGGTTGGTAAAACCCCCTCGTTCCGTGCCGTGGCTGGGTACGGCTGGTGATGCCCAGCCCAGGGAAGCCAGGGCAGCGCTGGGACAAAAGCGGCCACGGAGTATGGAGGTGTGCAGAGCGCTCAGCGCTTCCATAGCACCTTCGCTAGGATCCTGTAGTGCTTTTGTTGCTGTCTTCCATCAAGCCTGTCCCAGGGCTTACGGGGACTGCAGAGACTTGTTATTTGTAGCCTTCCTAAGGCTTCTGGTTCTCGCAGCAGCTCAGAGCCCCCCGAAGCCCCTCAGGAGCTCACCGCTGGTGCTGTGTGCTTTGCTTCAGGAATTCTGGGGAAAAATCTGCATTTCCACTAGGTTCTTCACTTCTGCGTTTATTGCCCTGGTTACTTTGCCTCCTGTTTGCTCTCTGTGCTCTATAGCATTTCGATGCAATAGGAATGGAGCAGAGGGGAGTTAAGGAGGGGGACAGGCAGGAGGTGTTTTACTGGGCAGACCAGACCCCCTTCTGTGCTGGTTTGGTTTTGGGGTTGGTTTTGTTTTATTTTGTTTTGGTTTGTCTTCTTTTTTTGAGAAAAGGGATGCTATAGAAAAGGCTGAAAAGACTGCAGGTCTAATTCTTCTGCCACAGGCAGGAACGCAAAGCAAAAATAATGTTACTGCAGGCAATACAATTACACCAGTGTAGAACTGGTCTGAGAGGCAGCCGAATGGGTGCCCACTTCTGTTAACGCCTGCATGGTATTGACAAAGCTGTTCATGTCACTGAACCAATTTAACCAGGAATCTTTTGTCATCCATACTACATTATGCCGAGACCAAGGTGACAGTGGCAATAAAATAAACACTCTGATACTATGGTGATTGGAGACGGTATAAATACTTAGATAAGAAAAAACAACAAAGCTGCACTACAATAGATAAGCAAAATAACCCCTGTGTCTCCTGATGCAAAGAAAGAACTAGAAAATATGATGAAGATTTCAGCTTTCCCCAAATCACTGAATCATGCAGTAGGATCTGTTCCTGCTTTTGCAGATTTAGGAGCTGTAGGGGTATAATGGAATAATGGAGCCCCTATTATTTTTAACTCTTGTCTTGCCTCTTCCAAAGCGCTCTCTGTAGCTAGCTGATTTATCGCTCTGTAGCTGAAAAGAGCTGAGCACAGCTATCAAGGACCCTCGGAGATGATTTAGTTCTGAACAGGAGCCAGCAGGCACATTTGTATTTGTGATGGATGAATATCATTTCGGACAGTCCGGGGTGCTCCCCCAGGGACCGGCAGCCCTGGCTGCCCAGTGCCCTCTGCCACGGCCGGTTGTCCAGTGCAGAGGTGAGGTATGTGACTATTCGATCTGTTCAACGCTAACCTTTGTGTGAGAACAGCAGAGTTACAAATGCATAAAGGATATTTTTTTAAGTGGACAAATCTCTCTAATCCCAGGAGCTGGAGCCCTAGGGAGCAGGGAGTGGAAGCTTTCTCTCCTGTTTGTGCAGCCTGCTGTACATAAAACATCTCCTGTGGGGTAATGCTGATTCCGCATTTAAGTCTCCTCTGCGGAGTGGGAACAATATGATCCATTATGGGATGGAGACAGCTTTGCGATGGGAAATAGTAATGGGTAGACTCACTGAGTGAGAAACCCAGCTCCTTTTGTTTGTGCATCTAGCTGGTACACAGCTGAGCTGCTGGTTGTGCCCGTGTCGTCTCTGAGGTTCCCGGAGGGATTGTCCGCTCCAGCCCCTGCCTGCGCACCCCCATCCCCAACATGCTTAAAGCAGGACATGCCAGTGGCTATGAGGCTGTTTTGTTGGGGTTTTTTGCAATATAAGGGCTTGTTCTCAGGGAGACTACAGCAAGGACAGGATCTCTGGGCACACTACAGCACCGCTGCCTGTGCGGAGCCCACGCGCGGAGGGAGCAGGACCCTTTCCAAAGCCCTTTGCCTTGGACAAGATGTACGAAACCAGCACACATCTCTGAGCCGCTCCATGGTTAAGTTTGCAGAATAGTGTATATGCAAAATCTGTCTTTTATGTCTTCTAAAATCTAGAGCTGTCATTAGAACAGCTTGAGCATGGTGTGTAGCTAGTACAAATACAGCGTGTGTAAGGTGGAGTATTCCCTTCTGTCACAGACAAACACTTTGGACTGGAGTTTGGAAATTTGCTGCATTTTGCTGCAGTCTTTCTTTGCAGATCTCTCCCTCTCTGTTTCTCTCCCTCTCTCTCTCACACACATTCAGTCTCTCCCCTTCTTTCCTTCTCTTTCTTTCATTGTTCCCATCTCAAAAGTTGCTTTCCTTATAAATTGCCTGACATTTATGTCCAGTGAGAATGAGGAGTGTGTTCTTTGTACTAGTAGGTCTCAGCGATGCTATAGGGACACAGATCCTTTCATTACAAATAATTAATTTAGCTATATATTGCATAACATCCTAAAAAGCTTTCTAGGGCAATCTCATGCTAGCTGGATGCACAGTTCCTATCAATATTACATTACATTTGGGTACAACAGTTATGAAGTTTCATTAAAAATTTAATTTGTGGTTTAAAACTGCAGCATTCCCTTAAAAGTGTAGCAGAGAAACCATTTTGGCTGCTTGAGGACTGATCCTGCATTAGCCAAAATTGCAGGGAGAGCTGCAGAAGGGGCTCGGTACCGTGGGGCTGGATTCCCTGCACAGGAACCCCGGGCTGGACCGAGAGAAGGAGGGAGCTCAGACTTGGCATCTGGCTATACGGTGTCCTGTTGGGTTCCTGCCAGCTGCAAGATGCTTTTTTGGGGTATAGAATTGAGCATTAACCTGTGTCTCTGGTTAGCAGCCACATGTGAGCACATAAAAGGCCTTACCCCATTCTCAGCGTACCCCCCTCCAGCCGCATACGCCGATGTGGGGTTAGTTTATGCGAGAAGGCGGCGGTAACTTAGGAGGAGTGCAGAAGAAGAGAGAAATACGTGCTGTGCCCCGGGGCTGTAGGACAGGAGCTGGTCTGTAACTTGTGCAGGCTCCTGGGGAATTAGCCGTGAGCCCCGGAGTCCCAGAGGAGAGGGTGCTAATGCCTTTGTAGAGATCACTGACATCCTTCGCTGTCTTACGCTGGTGCAAATTAAAAATCTCCTTACCGTCAGTGAAGTCGTCCTACAGCAGGAACTGGGAGACGGGAGGAGGAATAGGGCCTGGTATCATGTTTTGTTAATGAAGTTTTGTTGTGACGCTTCAGCAGCAGATTTGAATGGAGGCAGGTTTAAAACATCCCACATCCGCCTCTCAGTTTCAGAATTGATTTGTACCGTAATTTCCACCCCTATCTGCACACACACACACCAGAAGAACCAACAGCTTTTCCTTCTAGACCATCCCTCAAGTCATTTTTCAGCTTTCTCAGGATTTACCTGCTGTAAGAGAAAGCTGGGTGCCGGCTGTGTGATGGATCCTAGTTCCTCGGCAGGACGCGGACCTCCCTGTCCTGCCCAGGCGGTGGGACTGGACCTGCTGCCCCTGCCCACAGCCTGGGTCTCGCACTGGGAAGGTCCCATCCGGGAGCGCAGCGCTGTCCGTGTGGTCTGCATGGAGCCTGGCCTCTCACTGAAGCACCCACAAGTGACGAACTATGCCTTTATTTATTATAAAAACCACATTTGTCATTTTTTTTTCCTCCCGTCCAACAAAGGAGGGGAATTTGTAACGCGAGCGGGGTGTTTCAGAAGTCAGCACAGTCCTGGTGTTTGTTGTAGGTCTCTGCAAAAGATCACTTCCCCTCCCCCTGGCGAGGATAATAATGGGGAGTGGGTTCCTAAATCCCTTAAGCTTCTTTGATAGCTTCAATATTTATCTGTAATCCTGCTAGCGCTTCTGAACAGAAACAGCCCTGTGTCCCTGCTGCTCTGGGGCTTCTTCCCACCTTGCAGCGTTCCCTTTTCACAGGAGAAAAGGCAGGGCAGGATGAGAGGGAAACATCAAAAGCCAGCGACGCTGTCGGTGCCCTAGTTTTTTTCCGTGATTATTTATTATTTTGCACAGTCTCTTGCTCTCTTTCTCCCACGCTCTCTGCTCTATTATGTTAATGCATGTGGAGGCTGGGCATGCCTCCATGCACACCTTTGGGATGGAGGCGAAGGGAGGCTGGATGTACGGCAGGACAAGTCTGGAGGGAGTTCCAAGCGCGTACAAGGCAGATGGACGGCTAGTCTGTGTCGGGCAGATATGCGTGCAAGCACGGGTATAGATGCAAGCCCTGGATCGGGGAGCTGGGAGCTCTGCGTTGGCACCTGCTCCCAAACAGGGAGAAGCTGGAGCAGAGAGGGTGAGGTCTCCCCCGGAGGGAGGAACGCTCTGGTCCTTCACAGTGGGTGAGAGGTCTGATTGTGCCACAGTCAATTTGTGTTTGTGCTCATGATGGTGCGGAGTTAAAACACAGCAAGGTTTTAAAGACAGGATAGATAAAAATGCTATAATGCAATAGGAATTCATTGCATTTGCCTGCTGTGAGGGCTGACCCTTACCTAAGGGGTAGCTTTTAGTGGGGGAAAGGAGCTCTTATGACATTGAAGATTCTTTGCTGGCAAGAATGCCATTAGGGCTGGATATGTTATTGATTCCTTTTCAAGATTTGAGCCTTAAGAAGCTGCAGAGATAGTAAGTGTAACTGGAATGACACAGAAGCTGCTTCCAGGCAGTGAGTGAAGCTGGAGACATTTTGGCTGGTGTGTGGAGCTGGCACTTGCTGAGCTGAAGATGCAGGGAATGGCAGGAGCCCAGCGGAGGGCCTTCCTAGCCGGTTCTGAACCAGGACTGGGACGGCAGTGGAAGCCCTGAAACACCCTCTCTTTCAGAGGGGAAAGAGGGACTTGCAAAGCTCTGGGCTCCTCCACACTTGGAGCGGTGCACATTTATTATTTGTTACAGCATTTTGCACTTCTAGAATTGCAATGCCATCCAAACTGGAGAACATCAGCACTGCCCTGCTTTACTTGTGCATAATAATAATATTGTCAGCATGTGGTCTGTGGGGCTGATTGCCTTATGCTGTTATTTCTTAGGGCTTTTCTGCATGGGAAATGCAAAATAAATTAAATCGTGAATCCAGAATATGCTAGCTATGCTGCACTGCTTCCAAGGACAGAAACTCTTGGCATGGTCTTTGGAAGTGGAGTAAGCTGCTCATGCTTGCCACATCCTAACTGTTCAATCAGCAGTTTAATGGGAAGTCATTAGTGTACTATAAATTCACACTTTATATGTATTTACGTAGTGCTTATTTTACCATGTAGAAAAGGCTTTACTTCCCAGCTGTATGGATGCTCCCCCGTGTAAATGACAGGAAGAGAAGTTTGTGTATATGTTCATCTCACTTCCATTAATTATAATACGACTAATCACATAATATCTTAGAAACCTGCTGAATTTCAGCAGCTAACACATCAGCGACGAAACCCACCAAGACTTAGAAAACAGACGTTGATCACCGTGTCACTCCGTATCAGGAATTTGAGTTTGAAATATCCTAGGCATAAGGAAAAGGTTTCGACTGATGTATTTCACGGGAATGGTGAAAAGAGAACTAGAGAAACATGCTGATTCCATGGGTAATTACATTTCCTAGGTGTAGGAAGAGATTTTTGTGTTTCTCCATCTAAAACAACGTTAGTGGTTAGCACTACACGGGCCAACCCAGGCTGTATTTTTCCATTCAGGGTTTCTTTTGGTTGGATCCAAGTCTTTTGGTTGTTACCTCTTTTATTGCACATCATCAAACCATAGCGGTTCTGATTCTGAAGCAAGCTCTGCATCATTGTGCAGGCATTCCCAAAGGCTGCTCCCTGAAATAACTGTCACGTTCCCAAGCCCCAGACGAAGACAGCGTGAGAACTTCCTGCAAAATGCGGAGTTACTTCTTATTAGCCAGTTCTGCTCTGGTTAAAGGGAACGTCGAGTCCCGCCTGCCCTCCATGGGAAGGTGTGCTCGGCAAGGTAACTGCAAAAAGATACACCAGAAAACAGGACGTTTGGTCTGAACGCTTTTGGCAGGCTCAGAAGGAGCCAGCAGAGTTCACTGGCTTCTATTTCTAGTGTATTGTGGTGGTTTTGTCCCTGAGTCAGAGCTGATACTGATCTATAATAGCTACAGAGCGTTTAAGGAAACATTTCTGCTCTTAATAATGAGAAAACTGGTGAATATCTGCTGAGGTGACATCTATCATGTGTTTTTAAACACACATAGCCTGATAACCTAGCAAATTATCCAGATTGCAAAGAAACAAAGGGAGATAATGATAACAAATGAGCTTACATTTATGTAACGCCTCTCATTGAGATGGATAGCGAAGAGGTTTGAGAACTCTATTAACGGCTTCTACAAACTATCTAATCTATCGTATCCCCAAACGTATTGAGTGCGGCCTCACTCAGGCTTTATGAGAAAAACATCTCCATTAAGCAACCAATTTTTGTCAGTCTTCGGAGTGGTCATTTAAGTGTCCCCTGTGCAAGCAGGAACACAGAAATCTTTACATTTGTCGGTGAACTAAAGCCACCTTTGGGGTGAAATGCAGCCATTGCTTCACAGTCTAAATTACTTCTAACTTCTTTACTACCTTGTATCCAAGGATGTCAAATACACTCATTAACTAAACTCTACAGCTACTGATTTGTCAAGAAACTTGCCCTTTTATAGTTCAGTGGTGGCAAAGAGAAAAGACAGAACCCCCAAATTTTCTGCTTCGAACTGCCGCATCACCTCTTCTTTCTCTCTCTCCTTTTCCTTGGTGACAAAAAGTTCCCCTGGTGGCAAAGCGTTTCTTCCACTAAAACGGCAAGGAGAGATTTTTGACCTAGTATTTGTTCTGGCCTTTTCAACATGAGAAGAGAAGATGAATCCTGGTCACATTCCTAACGGAGCGCTCCTGACTCAGACACAGCTTTGCACCCATTTTCTGTCTCCCATGATTTTAAGGCAGCCTGAGTGTGTTCATAACAGCACATCGCATCAGGGGCCGGGGGCACTTAAGAACAACCGGCATGTAAAGTGCTCTGGCCGCCGTCCTCAGCCCTCTCTAAGTCCCATTTGCATCTCCTAGAATAAAGTGGCTGCTGGTTTCCCCTGTGTCAGCGGCGCGGTACTCAAATGCAGATGGCATAGGATTTTCAGAGGGACACTTGTGGTTTTTTACAGGGCAGAGAGGTGGCTGCTCTGCAGAAACTGGGGCTGCAGGTGTGCTGAGCAGGGCGGTGTGACTGCAGCCGTATGGATGTGCATTCCCTTCTCTGGAAGCAAAATGAGTTGGGATAAGACTCAGCGGCCCTATGGCGGTTTCCTCTGCTTCAGGTTTGATTTGTCTTCTGTCCTCAGTCTTCTCAAGCTAGTTCTTGTCTGGGCAGGGGAAAGCCTCGGATTTTCTGTTCCTCCTAGCCACCGCCCCGGTCCCTGTGCTGGAGGCGAACTGCTTGGAAAGCAGGAGTTGCAGCAGCAGTTACTCACGAGACGGTATTTTGTACTGGAGCGCCTTTGGCAGGCGGTCAGACAGGTGCTCTGTTCAGCCCAATCTGACGGGTTTAACGCTACAACTGCTTCTCGCAGCAGCGCTGGGGCAGTGCCCGCACGAGCGCACATTTCCCCGCCCATGTGTATTTAAAGGAAGGGAGTTAGGAAGAGCGTGGCAGTGCTAGGAACAGACTTGTCAGTTCTCTTTCTCGCAGAGGGAGGTCACTGGGGTTCTTTTACAAGATGGAGAGTCAATTTTGTGAATCATTTTTTGATGTGTATTGGATTTGGCACATAACATCTACCACCCCCTTCTCACCTGCCTCCCGATCCCTTCCTCCCCAGGCTCCAATTCCCGTTTCCAGCCTCAAGTCTTCGATTCACATTTACTGCAAGGAGACAAACGGGGAAGTCTATGTGCTGTACATGCATAAATAATAGAACTGAAATCATACTTAGTTAAAAATAGATATTCTTCCTAATAAATATTTCACCTACTGTCTTTAGGATGTAAAGCTCCCCTGACTGAAGTGTTAAAACAAACCTTGTTGTTAGCCCCTAAATGCTTAAAACGACCCCAGCCATGGCTGTACAAACAATGCTTGGCTGCGAGGCTGTGTATGGGGAAGGTATGTGTTCATACACATAAGCACATAGACAAACACCTGCTCTTAAAGCCTTAGGAAAGGTAGCCCTTTGGCTAAGGGCACAGACCTTTGCATCTGACTTCCACTCACTTGGTGACCTGTGAATTTGACTAATGAAAACTAAAGATAAAATCTCTCTTGATATTTATGAATAATGTTCTTCTTTCCATACCTTCCCTTCTTCCTGCCCAAGAGTGGAATTAGAATTAGCTGGCTGAATAAGGCAAAACAATGGACACCGACAGAGACTGCGATAGGAGAATTTTTCATTAAAAAGAGTGACAGGTGGAAGAATTTGTCCAAGTGTGTTTCTGGAAGATAATCCTTCCGCATTTTGGTTTTTAGGACATCACTTAATGTCCCTTACTTGACATGGTTTTTCCACTCCCTAGATTCCCTAGGAGCAAGGGTTTTACAAATGCCACTTTAATTGAGAACAGATTTGCTAAACCAGGGCTCAGCTTTATAAAAGATAAAACTAGGATTGAAACACAGTGATCTGAAACACTGTGAGCTCCCAACATGAAGCACAGTAGGTGAAGTTCTGCCTACGAGCACGAGAGTGTGTGCATGTGTGTTTTAGGGGGGTGCAAAGCCAGCTAGGCAATAAGTGCCACAAAGAATTCAAAGGGAAAAATTCAGCCTGCAGGCAGGCAGATGTGGGAGTGCAATAAATAAATACAAACCAGCTAAAGTACCTTCAAAGGGAGCAGGAGCTGGAGCATCTCCCTGCACTCGCAATAAGAGCTTCCTTGGTGCTGAAATGCATAGGAGAATAAATTAACCGGGCATTTGACTGTGCCCCAGTCGTATTTTCAGAGCACTAAAACATAACTGGCATTCCAGACTGAATATAGGCATGTTTTCCTTGTTAGGCAGGCAGAGAACTAGTCAATACAGCCAAGCAAGTTTAGGACACAGCTCACTTCACCCTGCATTTTTTCAGATGAATTGCACTGCTAAGCTCTATTGACTGCCTTGACTAGATCTTTATTAACTCTAACAGAAGCCCAGATGCCTTGCTTAGATACAGGCACCTACCTGGCTGACACATAAATCACGCCACTCATGCAGTGGTCGAGCAAATGTGGTCTAGATGAAATCACCGCAAGTTGGATGTCGATACGAGTTATCAAGGGCCCACTGTCACCATGGAAGGAGCAGGGTGTTCCAGAGATCCAGCTGGGGCTGGGAGCTGCCTTGATAGCTTCCACTGCTGACTTGGATGAGCGAGTAGGAAGCACGCTTACTAGATTTTCAGACTAAAGCTGAGTGTGCCTGGAGCATGTCAGAGGACGGGACTGGAATCAAGAAAGGTTTGGACAAACTGGAGACATCAAAAAATATTTAGTTTCACTTCAGTATGGAGAAATAAGCTGTTTTCTCTGCCCACTGAGGGTAGGAATGAAGTACCTGCTTTAATTTTAAGATGGAAATTAGCTGTCAAGGGCAGATTGCCTGGAGAAGTTATGTAGTCTCCATCATTGGAGGTCTTAAGAGCCTGTGATACTGTAGAAATATGAACTAAACATTATAAGTAAATAAATCAGAACATTAAGAACGCCCACACAAGCCCAGCAGGAGAAGCACATACATAGCCTAGATTCTATACCCTAGTGGCATGGGGCTTGCTCTGGCCTATTGATGTTGAGAAACATTTTGCCTGAGTAAAAGCTGCAGAATTTTCTCTGTCATGAAAGAAACCAGGGCCTAACACTGGACTATGGAGTGAAATGAAAGAAGTCCAGGGAATGGCATCACTTCTAATTTTTATGGAGATATAAATGGAAGATTATTTATGTCTCCCTTTGGTTCTTGCCCTATGGAGACTGAAATAAGGTGAGTTGCTTTGATTAAAACACATAGCTGCAAATGATCAGAGAGCCCGTGACCACCATCCCGAAGATTTTCGTTATCAGAGAGCAGATGCCATCGGGGCCAAGTGCTTGGCAGCGCTATTTTTAAACAAATCAATTCATTCCGATTTCCATCAAAACTTGCAAAATTAGGAATTCAAATGGAGACTGAGCCCCACTGACCTGCAGCATGCGTCCTTTAGAAAAGGATATTTGCGAGGCTTATTCAGAGATCTGATAAAGTGCAGATAAATTTTTTCATTTGATATTTACTGGCTCTGGTCAGTTCACAAATTCCCAATCACAGCTTTGCTAAAACTAAATGTTATGCCCTTTTCATCATGCATTAAAAAAATAACATCTATTCAGCACATAGATTATGTTATGCCAGCCAGGTCTCAGGAACTGTCACGAGAGCAGCCCCCCCGGGTGCTGAGGTTACGGGTGCTCTGCCGTGCTGGTCCCCGTGGCCTGCGCTGTGCCAGCTGGGGGAAGCAGTAAGTCACCCCGTGGGCTGGGGGCGGTGGGACCCCCAGCCCTGCGGCGATAGCTGCTTTGGGGCAGCGCAGTACCGCTCTGTCGTAGGTGCACAGGCTGATCGTGCCCTGCCTCAGCCCACTCCTGGCTGAGTCGCTGCCTGCGCAGGCAGTATTTCTTGACTGCAGACTCTTATGGTGTTTTATCACCCGCAGAAATGGCACAGCAGCCTTAGAAAGGTCATAAGGAGCCTGTGAGGTCCCCCTATTTTGCAGGCAGCCAGCCTTTCTGATGTTTCTCTTGTTTGGCTCTTTTGCAATGCCCCAACAACGCAACCCAAATCCTTGGGGGCAGCAAGGGCTCCATCCTGAATCACTGCGCAAAGACTGGAGGAATATCTGTTGTGAAAACTGTGAGAAGAGCCTGTGTGTGCAGCCCCGTTACCAGCGTGGGAACTGGCCCCGGGCTTTCTGCTGCAGAGGACAGGGACTGGTCACATAGCCTGAAGCAGGTGCGTGCCTGTGAGCATCTGTGTCCACAGGCATCCCCGTAAGCGTGACTGGTCTTATTCTTCCATGGGAAGTTATATAGTATACAGCATACAAGTATATAGCTTGATCCAGTACAGCGTGAACATAAAGGGCTGCTAAGCCAGCACTCTGCACTTTATCCTGCCAGTATAAAGAACCGCTTGCGTGTAGGGACCTTCTATCAGCCTGTTATTCCAAGGCAAGAATAATTGTAATCTGTCAATTTAATCTGTTATTCTGGTCAGAATCTGGGGCCAGAGGGCTGACCCTGCAAAGAAGTGGGGGGTCCTGATGGCAGTGCCGTGCATCATCATATACTGCCTTCGGTATGGAGAAGCACAGGGAATCCTGGCCAGCAGTGACAAGAAAGGAGGCAATTAAACCGGACAGGGTGGATCCACAACGGGAACAGTGAAGCGGAGAGCCGCAGGTCTAGACGGAGGTCCTCCCGGGAAGCGCACGTCTGGGATAATGGGAGCATTGCAGGTCAGAGCTGATGCATTCAGAGCTGTGGGGGAAGTCTGCTGACAGCCTGCTCTCGCTGTCTGGTTCTTATCCTGACAGCCAAGCCGTCACTGTGGCTCTGCTCTGAGGAGTCCTCCTGCCACCTTCCCCGTCCCCTTCCTCCTAGAGCCCCTATCAGGTGGAACCGAGCAGAGATGCTGGCATGGGTGGGATGAAAGCACTGGGAGCACTGAGCGCCTCAGGGGAGCAGGGCAGCGTTTCAGAGAAGTCCCTGAAATAAAGGGGGAGGACGTGGCAGCACAGGGGATGGGGGAGCGCACGGCTCTTCCAGCATAGGCTGTAGACTTTGCGTGGCCGACCGTGAAAACACACCGTCCTTATCTTAAATAATCACCGTTTTAAAGCTGTGCATATGGGAAGCGAGGCAGATTTGTGCTCTTTGCCCTCTGGCAGCTGTGTCCTTCAAAGGTATTTTTGGCGGCAGCTCCCAAGGCCGCACAGCAGCACGTTCTGGTGGGGCAGGCGCCGGCTCCGGCACACGCTCCCTAAAGCTGTCGGGAGCCGGGATTAGCGACCTGTGCTGCCCAGCGCGAGGGTCCATCTGTGCAGCTGCAGCGCTGGATTAGCTGCCCCGGGCGCTCCAGTGGTTGTAATTTTTTCAGGTGGTGCGTTGGGGTTGTTACTCCCATTTTGTGTAGCTGCCGTTGGTACGAGAAAATCATTAAAGGTTAGCAGAAACACAGCCATAAGTGCTTTCTACGCCACGGCAATTCATTTCAGTAACAATCATCTAGTTATGATCAGCCATCAGCATAAAGCACCCGTAAAGCAATGAATCAGCTCAGTCAGTAAATCAAAGGAGCAAAAGCAAATGTTGGCCACCCCAGAGCCTCCAAGAAACATTATTTTCCAATCTGCTGTAGAGAACAGTCTTCACATTTAAAATAATCCATGAATGTAAACACACTGAAAATATTAATGAAAATTAATGATTCTATAAATCAAATTGTACTTGTATTCTTAGATTTCTACTTTGAACTAATTTTTACACATTTAAAGTATTACAAATATGAACGCAGTTGGACTTGATTACCACTAAGAGCAAACACTCTGAGGGACTTCATTAGCAGCAATATTTGATATTCATTAACCTTCAGTTTATTTGATAGCAAAGAGGATAGATTCCTGAAATAACACATTTGCTTTTCCTCATATATAGAGTGAACACCAGTCAGACATAATTCTGCTGGAGTCTATTGGCCGGTTCCAGCACTCCCCTGCTCTTTTGCCCCAGTCTAAGCGACCACACAACTGAAAGTGAAGTCGGGTCCAAGAACCGGCACTACCAGACTGGTACCCGTGCCTGTGCCGCGGCAGGGCGCGTTTGGGGAAACCAGGACACGCCAGGGCAACGCTCGTGCTGCTCAGAGCTGGGAGCTTGGCATCACGGATTTATTGTTATCTCTGTTTAAGATGAAGAGTATCAGAACTGTAATTGTAGGGCAGGGTGGTCTGGAAGGCTCGGCATGTCGTGCAGTCAGTCTTGTGCTGCTTTAAGTGATGGAAACCTGAGTCATGTTGATTTTTTTGTGTATTCATTTTTTGGGACTCCGAAGGTAATCAATGAACTTGATCCTTCAGCGTTGCAGGAGGGAAAATCCCTGGAGGACACAAGGACATTGCATCCTACAGCTCCCAGTGAAGCCCATGGTGGACACGCAGCTTGGCGGGGCAGTTAAAGCGCGGAGCAGACGGCATGGATGAAATCCTGCCCTTTTGGCCTCGGTGCGCAGCAGTGCAGGCCCTTCAGCCCCCCGCTCGGGACAGACGAGCCCACTGCCCCCGGTGCTGCTGCAGCTCAGCCCCTCGCCTTCCGACCCGAGCAGCCTCCCGGCCACACTCGGGCGGGGATCCCCGGGGGTGCCTGGCTGCCTGTTGTGCCCTCGAAACGCCTTTTCCCCACACGCAGCCCCAAACCTGCCCAGCCTGCGGTGCCCCCCCACCCCGGGCGGCCCTCCTGGACGGGCTGTCACTGCGCACCGCCGACATCTTGAGGCCGCGCACGGCGGGGGAAGGGCCGGGCGAGGCGGGGACCTTCACCCGGGCGATCCCCGCCCGTTCGGAGGAGGGCGGCCTGTTTGAAGCCCTGCGGCTCCCGGGGGAAGGCTCGGGGATCGCCCGGCCCGCGGTAGGCCCGGGACAGGCCGCGCTGTAACCATGGTAACCGCGGCCGGACGGCGGCGGCCCGGCTTGTCCCACGCGGCGGCCCGTAGCGCGGTGCATTGTGGGCCGGGGGAAGATGGCCGCCTCCTTGGTGTGGTGGTGAGAGGAGTCGGGCTCTCCGGCGCCGCAGGACGAGTCTCCCCTTTTCCTCCCGCCTCCCGCCCGCTCCCGGTCCGCAGCTCGCCGATCCGCTCTCGGCCCGCCGGTGTGCGAGGGAGCTGGGAGCCGCGATGGGCCGGGCGCGGCTCCCGCCGCGGAGAGTGCAGGGCCCGCGGGGCTAGAGGCGCGAGTGGAGGCCCGGGGCCCGGTCCCCACCGGCACCTCGGCCCTCCGCGGGGCCGGGAGGCGCCGCCTTCCTCGGAGCCCGGTCGGGGCTGCTGTCTGCGGGCGGCGGAGGAGGAGGAGAGTCGCCAGGTGGAAGGCGCTGCTTCCCCCGGGCTCGTCCTTACCTGCACACCTGGGAGAGGAGCCTTCCTCTGCCCTTGCCCCGTCCTCCCCCCCGCCAGCCCGCCTCCGCGCCTCCACCTGCCGGAGGGATCCCTCGGCCCCCGCTGCGTGCTGGGCTGGAGATTGCTGCTCACTTGTTGCCTGGCACTTCCCCTCTGATGGAGTCTGAGATGCTGCAGTCGCCTCTTCTGGGGCTTGGGGAGGAGGATGAGTCTGACCTGACTGACTGGAACTTGCCTCTGGCCTTCATGAAGAAAAGACATTGTGAGAAGATCGAAGGCTCCAAGTCTTTGGCTCAGAGCTGGAGGATGAAGGACCGGGTAATGCTCAAGGGCAGGATGGGTTTTGGAGGAGGAGTGGGGGGGACAGGTGGTGAAAAGGGAGGAGTAAGTGCTCAGAGGGCTGCTGTACTTCGAGCAGCAGTCTGTGTTCAGCTGGGTATTTGATCCGATAGTCTAACTTGCCTTTAGTTTGTGTGCCTGTAATATGGTATTAGGGGAAGCAAACACACAGATGGGTCAAAAGTACTAATTCCAAGCTAGTGGTAAGACACTCTTTGAGTTGCTCCCGTATTTAAGCTCTCTAAATGAAATTTGGGTGCTTGGTGTGTTTCAAGAAAGACAATAAAATTAATGAGGTCTTAAAGAGCTCTCTGGATCAGCAGGTTAATGAAGCAAGCACAAGGTGCAATAAATGTAGTCATTACAATTGTCTAGTGGTGAAGATGCAGGGAAGCTTTGTGGTTTTGAAGTTTGCCACCAGCGTGTTATGTGGAATATAAAATTAAGACATTAATTTGTGGGGAAACTGAGATTATGTGATTTTGGAGGCAGAAAATAGTTATTAGACGAAGCACTTACTGTATTAAAGCAAGGTGCTTCTCTTTTGTTTGAATATATGTTGCATATTAAACTGATAAAGCCAAGTGTGTCAAAGAAAGATCCCTGCCAGGGTGTCTTGAATCCTGTGTTGTGTCTGTGTCCCAGCTTAAATATTTAAGTTAAAAGCAAATAAACAAAGCACCTAAGAAATGCCATTGATAATCAGCTCTCCTCATTCTATTCTTGGAATCTGCTTTGGGTTACAGGATTCCTTAGGTCTCAAAGTTGTTTTTCCCGTAACTTTGTGTTTATGAATATGTATGAGGGTTTTTTTGTGACCAAATTTCTGTTATGTTTATGATCCCTCTTGTAACACTATGGAATAACTTGGGAACTGCTGTTGAAACTCCATCCTGTAATTTCTTTCCAGAGGCATCATGACCAGGCATGAGGATGCTATACATGAGCCTAAATGCTCCTAGAGGGGTGTTCACCTAAACGGTTATGGTTCTCGGAAGTTCTGGGAAGGCTCTGGCTGAACCAGAATCATTTGACTGAGCAGAATTGTGTACTGAAAGTTTGACTTGGCAGATCATTAATGGATTGAATTGAGGGGTTTTTTGGATATAATTTAAATGAGCCACAGAACACAAAGTTTTGTGGTATGTCTTCTTTAAAGGGTTTTGGCAAAGAAGAGATTTTTTGCTAGCAGACTGTGGAGGTGTGATGAGCTTGCTTGTCTATTTTAGTGATCCCTCTGCCTTCCTGTGAAGCTTCCTGCTCACTTATTTCCTAATCTGCAAAGTTGTCTTTTTCTAAATTGGGAATGACATTGACTTGATCAGGATAATCAATAGGTTGTACGGCATAAGCATGAGTAAAGTGGTAGTAATCAGCTGTCTTCTCCGTATTTGTTGTTAAACATTTCATATGCATGTTCCAGTGGAAGAGAATCATATCAATGAAGATGAGAGCAGTGGTTACAGTGATCATCACAGCCCAGTTCCTACTGTCCTTACTCCTATGGAGTTGCAGTTTCTTCTTCTGAGTCTTCCGTGCTGTGAATGGTGTGCTTTTCATGAAATAGTGTGCTACTCGCTGTGAATGAGCTTAGCGAAATCAGACCCTGAATCATTCTCCAAGATATTGAGTCTTATTTTTGTAGATGAGGAAAATAAGAGCAAATCTGACATTTTCTGTTTAGTCTTTCTGTTTTCACTGTCAGCTTGAATCAAATAACTTTTCTTTATATCAGGATCAGTGATGCTGCTCATATGTCATTTGTATCTGGACAGCTTTATCAGGTATTGTTTGGACAAACTTGCCGTTGTGTATAATTACTTTTTGCTTAAGAACAGATTGATAGGAATACATAGAAAGCACATAAAGACACCTGAGAGAGGAAGAGAAGCTGATTTAGGAATGCTCATTACTTTTAAATCTTAACAATTATTTTTCATGTCTTGTATTTTAGCTATCATTGGATGTCTCCTTAGCATTTGATGTGATATAACAAACTTATAAGTTCAAATGGTGAAGGAAGGGGTCTGAAGATGGGGTGTTTAGAATTCTGTATGGAAAATTACGTTCGTTAAATATTTTCCCCCAGCTAACTCAGATTAGGTTAATCCTGCAAAACAGTTCATAAAGTCATGTAATCTGGTTTGACCTTGTGTTACATGAATGGAAGGCAGAAGACTAGCTTGCTAGTTCATGCTGCTGGTGTTTTCACGTAGACTAACTGAAAACGGCAGTTTGAGTGTAATGGGTTTGTCCAGCAAACCAGGCGCCTTAATAAAAATGCAGGAACTTGAGATTTGTGGGGTTTTTATTATGAAGCATTTTGGAATAATAGTGTGAGGGAAGATATAGAGTAATCTGTCAGCCTTTACTGTCAGGAAGTGCACTGACCTTTTGATCTCCCCCCCCCCCCCCCCGATTTCACTTAACTGTTTTGTTATATGCTCTCTGGCATTATAAATTCATTATTCCTCTCATCTTGTTGTTTTAGCTGTCTTCAGAAAGTTTCCTCTCTTTCTTTTCTCTTGCTTTAGAGCATTATTCCCCAGTGATCAGAATTTTGTGTTGCAGCCATGCTTGTTTTAGTCCGCATTCAAGGCCTCTGATGTCTCTCTACAGCTGCTAGTCTAATTAAAAGCAACTCGTAGTCACTTCCCTCCGGTCTCAATCTGACTGCGGGTCTATTGCATTCCCCAATTTACTTTACCTTCCTTTTCTTGTCTCTTGCCTCCTTTTTCCACAAGCCAGGTCTGACTAACTTCAGATGTGCTCTTATCTTGGAGATGCTATTGAAAGAGATTTTCTTGAGGGCTGGAGGGGATATACCTCTTGGTGTGAGTTGAGAGTGTGGAAAGCATTCCATTATTTTGAATTTGATAAATTAACTTGTCAAAGCTTAGGATGGGAACCATTATCTGTATTTAAACACACCAGCCTATCTCTAAATCAAGAAATTCTCAAAGGTTAATTAAAACAAGTCTTTATTTGCCTGAGTTGCAGGTAAATCTCTGGCATTTTTTCCCTGTGAATCATGAAAAAACACAGGCAGTGGCAGATGTTGCCCTTATTCATCATCTTCAGTTGTCCTAGCGAGTGATCCTAGCTTTACTATAGTTATAGGAAATGACTCACTCGGATTTGGAATGGAATGACTCTTTTTTTTCATCTTGCCTCATTGCTCTAAAACCCCCAGAGTTTGTATGAACTTGAAGGTTCTTTAGAAGGCAGGACTCTAATAAGAGGGAAGAATCAAATAAGAAAAGTAATGAGTGGTAAATCTAGATAAAATAACTGAACATTCACTTGCCCCCCCTGCCCCTTTCATCCAGAAGGACTGCTCTGAAAACATTTAATCCTTTGTCTCCTGCTTTCATGGACTACGTATGCCATCAAAGTGACACTGCTTTGATCTATTATTTATTTAAAGAATATTTTTAACACAAGAGGGTTGGAATTATGCTTTGTGTATTGAATTAAATCTCACAGCCTCAGTAGCAACCAAATCATGAAACTTAATTTAAATAAAAAGATTTAAAATACACCAGGTTTTACTGACAAGTTGCTACTAAATTCAGAATATTTAAATTAAGATTGCTGTACTTATATTGATTTCTAAAATAAGCAGAGAGCAACAAAGGTGGGTGTAATAGTTTAACATTTTTTTCCTGCTGCCTCATAACTTGCTAGGTGAGAATTAAATCCCGTTTTTATGAGGAGAGGAATACACAATTAGGTTTCTATGGAAATGCAGATTAAAGCAGGACCGCATACAAATGCGCTTAATTCAGATGAGCAGAGTTTACCTGCCTGCATGGCAAATGTTTCATGTGTCGAAGGAACTTAATGAAGGATAGTAGCATTGGAAGTTTGTGCACATCACTTCAGCTTGAAATAGTTGTTTCAATCTAAGGAAGCTTTCCAGGCGCTCTTGTAGCGGACATGGCTTGGCTTCTGCTTGCTCTTAGAGCGCTGGAGGCTCATCTCCCCCCTCTCTTCTGAGTCTAGTTAGTGTGTTTGTTGTGAGCTGAAATAAGGCAGCAGGAATCTTGTGGGGGGAGAGGGTGGGGGTTTGTGTTTTGGCAGCAGCCTTCGCTTTAGTTTGACTTATTCCATCTTAAATGTTTGTTTTCTGTTTGCTCACAGATCACGGACTATCAACTATGTTCATGTTTAGGAAACTCATAACCCAGTAAATAGTCTGGGATCTAACACAAATGATACGTAGTTTCCGTTCTTCCCCTGGTATGAAAATAAACTCTGAGGAAGACTAGCTTGGAGCACTTTGATGCTATAGTGTGGCCCTGAGAACTGGTAATGGTGTGAATCTCTCTCTCTTCTAGGTCAGTGGTTGAAATCCATTTTAGGTCAATAGTTGCTAAAAGTGGCAATTGCTGTCCGGTGAGGTGTGTGGATTGAGTGGTAGCACAGGGCACTTGCTGGGTTACAAATGTCTTTAAAAAGAAAACAAAAACCCCTAGCTTCTCCCCAAACTGACCCCCCTGCTGTAAGTAATGAGTGCTGTCATCTAAGTTATAGATTTATATCTTCTCTTACCTAGAACAAAGATAATTTTGAATTAGGATGGTTGTGTATTGATTGGATAGAGGTGGAAAGCTTGCGCTCTATCTACCACTGTCTACAAATGTTTTTAAGTCTAAGCCGAGAGATGACTTTGATTAACAGCTCTGAAGAGTACAGCTAGTCACATATTTTGAAAGAAAAAGATCTTACCTTTATACACCAGTAGGAAGCACTAAAGTCTTCAACTCAGTCCATCTCTTTGTCATACTATGAATTTTCTCACTTCAGCTGAGATCTAGGGGATGTAAAATGAATCTGATTTGGTAGTTACTGGCAGTGCCATCTGTACTTCCCATGAACACTCTACTTAATCTCTTCCAATACCACAGCTATTGTGTCAACTTTAATCAGACCATGCTAATGGTAGGACGATGATGTGGTAATTTAGTATTTTGCTATGGAGGGCATTCTGTTGTATACTTAATTAGCTTAGGTGGAGCATTAGGATAACTCCATTAGTTCATGTAATTTCTTATACTGAACATATCCAGGATTTGATTTTTCATAATATTGTTGTGAGGACTTTTTTCAAGATAATAAGTAATTTTTTTATGATAGTTGAACGCAGGGAGTAAATGCACATTTGTGAATGTGTACATTTGTGAATTTCTACTTCTACCAGTAAGATGGGAAAGAAAATAATTTTTGTAAATCTAAAATTTTAATGGCTTAACATACAGAAATGTCCAGGAATCTTATTCCCTTAAATAGCTCCCTGAGAGTGCTTCGTTGTAATTGCATTTGCAATATGAGTAATAAGTGATAGAAGTGCAGTGTAATGTGTGGGAAAGGAGCTGACAACATTATCACGTGCAAAGATAATTTTAGAGTGGGGGGAGACTTCACCGTTAGCAATTGGAATGACAGAAAGTAATTATATCTGTGTTTCTCCATTCAAAAAATACAATGAGAGAATAGATATTATATATAACGTGCTTCATTTTTTGTCTTGGAGACTGGGGCAGTCTTGGAGGCTGGCGTTGCTGTGCTACTAAGCATATGGTATTTGGAGAGGAGTTAGGCAATTATTGCTACTTAAAATCAACCTATATGTTGTAGTGGCTAATTACCCTCCTGCCCCCGCCCCCAGCACATTTGTAGCAATTTGAAAGCCCTGTGAATAGCAGGCAATGAAAACAATATACACCTTGAAAGATGTACATAAGTGCTGGACTGTTATTGCAAATTGCATACTTTAATTAAAAATATTTATCATTGTATGAGGCTTTTCCTCTAATTTCTCAAGTGTGGCAAATGTTAATAAACATTGGTAGAACCCTAGTGCAGTGGTAAATTGCCAGATGGTAGCGGGCTGCTTCACATGAAGCTCTTGTGGAGAAAGCTGTGAAACATCTGTTCTGCTGACAACTACCACTTCTTTATTTTGGCATTGTGTATGTTTTGATAGTTGAGAGACTGAAGGTTATGTGAGCGTTTTAGAAATGCTTTGTTAATGCTGTTCTGGCTCTTACATTTCTTCTCTCTGCCTTTGTGTAGATAGAGAAATTCAAGGGCACCAGGCTTCCTTGGACTTTCATTTTTGTTTGTCTCCATGGGTTATGTAGGTTTTCTGGGAAGTTTTGGGGGTTTGGTTGTGTTTTTCTCTCTGAGATGTTGTTTTAATTGGCTTGCCGCTGTGCTGATCTTCTACCCTTGAACGTTTCCAAAGGTGACTGTTAGCATAGTATGGCCATGGATAACGGAGGGAGGCTATTGATTGATTGTTCTCTGTGTCTCATAGCTTTAACTGGCGTTTCCAAGTACATTTGATAAACCCAAGATGTTTGTCTTGCTCTTCTATGTACTTCAGATAAATTATCTAATGAAATGCTTAACAAAACCAGATTCCTGTTAACGGCATTCTTTACTACAAAGCTGTGATGTGGGATACAATAGGTGGCAGACGGGCTCAGGGCCTGAAGAGTTCCTTTTTACCTTTTTGTCTTAGCGCTTCTACCAGTGACAACTCCACCAGTATTTTTACTTCTGTATTTGTATTTATTTATTCTTGCTGTGTTGTGGCAGGGTGATCACAGCCAGAGTAGCTTTTGTTGGGTAGGGGCTGAGAGGGGCAGTGTAATTAGTGCTGTACTCTGCAGAACAGTGCCTCAGAGGTGTGCAAAATGGTCTGTGGTAAAAGCGATGATGTGAGTCATTCCGTCCCTCTCTGTGCAGCCTCCCGTCTGGATGGAGCTCTGCCTTCGTGGCTGTCCCTCTGCTTGACTTTCCCGTAGCCTGGCAAAGCCTCAAGAAGGGGCACAGTCTACAGCATGGTTTGCTCTGAGAAGCCTGATTGTCTTCCCTCAGTGATTCCTCCTCTCTCTCCCATTCTTCCGTGGCATATCAGCAGTAAGAAATTTAAAGCCCTTGAAGCGATCCGGTGGTTGAGCCTTATTAGGCAGGGGGACAGTGTTCTGTACCGTATGGCTCTCAAATACAACCAAACGTCTTCAGCTGAAGCGTCAGGAACATAAAGATGAAATTATGGACTTGATCTTGTCCTTATCATTTTCTCCTACTTGCTCCTGTAAGCTCAGGAAACTTCCTATTTTAAAAAGTTATTTTAATTTAGTGAAGCTGGCTGTAGCTCAGGGACTCGACTTAAAGGGGACAGTGTGCCTCCTGATCAAATGTATGTTGTATAGAATGTAGTATTGACTTGTTAAAGATCTAAAAATGTCTTCCAGGAATAATTTGAAATACTAGTTCGTAAGGAAGATATGAAGATGAGGAAATAAGTCAATACATAGGAAGATGGACACCTTTTTAAAGATAGTGCTAGACAGGAGTGGGAATGTGGTGGAATGATGAAAAGAAGCCTGTACAGAATGCAAAGCAGATAGACAGTTGTGCTGAGGGGAGAAGGAGAGCCGTTGTTGCAGATCCAATGAGGAATAACATCTAGAAAAGGCCTCTTGTTGATTTTTTTTTTTTTTGCATATTGTATAAAGAAAGCAAAGATCATAGAAGTAAAATATTTGCTTACTATTATTTTTCATTATTTATAAGAAATGATTGGCAGGGACAAGAAAACACCATTTTGGTTATATGCATCTAAGCAGTGGTTTCAAGGCAATATTTTGATGCTTTGCTATGGCAGAGTGAGTCAGCCTACTTGACTCTGTAGTTTTTAATCTTAAGAGCAGTTCTGTCATGCACCATTACCTTTGATCTCCAAGGGCACCTTCAGAAGCTGAGGTCGCCGGACCATAGCATATCAATTGATATTATTCCCTATCAGACAGAGGAGGTGCACGCTGTTCTCGGAGCAAGTAAATAGAAAGTGTATATGTTTATCTTGGGTATTGATTGACAGTAGTAATTAATCTACAAGTGTAAGCAGTGCTTGTAAAGTAAATAGTGAAGCCAGCAGTTAAAAGTCTGTTTTATGAGGAGCTGTGTTAGCATTACTGACTGCTCTTGAACTTTGTGTAGTAGCTGCATTCACTGGGTAAACGAACATGTTGGACATAATAAACCTCTGAAGAAAATTCATAGTATTATTGCAGAATACAGAGGTTAGAGAAGGAAAACAAACACTGATGAGGAGTTGATCTAGGAATCTAGTGTATGCTGTCACACAGTCACAGCAAGAACCGACCTTTTGGGCTACAGATGGCTGAAGACTACCTGCAGAGGTGTTGAATTATTAATGTTAACTTGAAGTATTTCTTTGCATTCTACTATTTTTATCACTGTGGAGAAGCACACTGAGATTTTTTTTTCATAATAATTTATTTCTCTTAAACTTTATATAAAAAAAACTTCCTTGAAACTGAAAGCTCTTCCTTTTTAGGTGTTTTACCTTGCAAACGTTACAGGTGAGCTGAAGAGGACTGGCACATCTCTCTTCTTTCGGTATTTGACCTGCTAAAGGGAAGGTAGATTAAAAAAGAACACCACCACTTGATTCTCAATCATCTCATACAGTGTGGTGCGAAGTGAGTGTGGAAGGGTACCAAATTAGAGCTTGATGGTGTAAGTGACTGCTCAAAGGGCAATGTGTCAAACAGACGCCACTTCTGCAGCAAGGATCTGTATTATTTCTGCCTGTTCGTCGGGTGGAGATAAGCCATGTACATGTGGGATACGTTCTGTCTGAGTCACTGCCTTCAGAAACTTTTCTTTGGTTTTGTGTGCAGTTGTGTGATCAAGTGGACCAGGAAGGTCAAGGTTTTGTCTGTCTGTTCAAAATTTTCAGCCTTTTCACCAGCTGATTTGCAAACTGGCATTCCTCCATGGTGTGTTTTGTGCCTAAGCCCTGGAAATGATACCTGTGCTGTTAGAGAGCACCTGGACAAAGTGTTGCCACTTGCCACCTCTTAGCCAGGAGCCTGAAATGGGAAGTTGCCAGAGAGTTCAGGATGCCCATCTCCCCCCATGGCTGATCTGCCATGAGTCCCGTCACCCCCAGAAGAACCCCGCTCCGGTTAAGCATGCGGCTTGCTGCAAGAGGCCACCTTGCTGTGAGAAAGCCTGCTGGCTGTGGGTGCGATGTATAAAAGCTTGGGAGAGAGAAAACGTGGTTTTCTGGGTGTGGCAGAATGATCTGTAACTGAAACTCCAAAGAGAGAACAATGTTTCGTGTTGCTAAATACTGCTGTCACTGCCCACTGCTTAGAGAACTCCTTGTTGAAGTATTTAATGGCATGTCTCTAAAACAGTTAACATTTTAGAGTTGTCTGTGGAACACCTAGCTGGTTTTGCCTTTTGGTTGAGAGGCTTGTACTAAATCTGTGTAAATGTCTACAAAGAAAAACGTCCATAAAACGTCTTTAGGAAGGGAATGAATTTACTGAACGAGCAGGCAGAATTGAGCCTGCTGGCCAGTGAGGATTCCCAAATGAGACGGATATGAGGATTTCTCAATCTGGAAATCTGTCCCAGTATTTGTATTTAATGCTGATAAGTTCACCCTCAGCTCTGTAAAATAATGTAGCAGCATATATTTTATGTTTAATGCTGACCTCATCTTGTGTTTGTATTAACTCACAGAAGCAATTTTAACTTATTGGCATAAAACCAGGCAGGTTATAACGGTTGAGTGTTCATCTGTGTAATGTTTAAACAGAAATTTTTCAGCTTGAAAATTGCAGTGTAGAAATAAAATATTTATGGGTTTTAAAATGTCCATTCTGAAATGTTAGGTGAAGGTCTTACCACAAAATGCAAAATTTCTCGTAAATTGGTTGACTGACTTGTTCTTAGTATTGCTTGAACGAGAAGATAAAACAGTTATATGACTCTTCTTAGTTGCTAACCCTGCTCTTAGCCTATAACAAATCTTTAGCAACTGATGAAATGGTGTGTCTCATTTACAGTCTGGACTGGAATTACTTTCAGGTATGCCACAATAGGATAAGTTGGGCTCCCTGTGATGATAAAATTTCAGGTTTTCAATCAAAACCATTCACATGAAGATAATGTAATGTTTTTTTTTTTTTCTTGTAGCTGAAAATAACTGCAGAAATCACACTAATTTTGGTTTGAGATACCTACTGGTAATGTTACTGTCTCATCTGCAAATCTGTTTTGTCGCAAAATGAAACAAGAGGTGAATTAAAAATATTTTACAAGTTCTCTATCTTTAATATAATATGTAAATTTTAATGTCAACTGCTTTAATAAGTATCTTTTCTTCTGAATAGATACAGAACTACCTCTGTTCACTTACTCCCATTTCTGATGGATTTAGGGTTTGAATTCAATACTGTTACTTCTCAGGAAGAGCTTTTTGACCAAGTGGATTTTGCCATTTAAGTATTGCAGGTTGTGACCCAGAGTTATTAAATCATTTTAAATTGGGTGCAATAGCGTTGTGAATTGTATCCAGTTGTTTTTTTTTTCTCCATACAAATTACACTATATAGAGAAGAGTCCACAGTAAGAGCTTCTATGGTTTTGAACTTGAGCCTTTGCTGAGAAAGCATTTTGGATATTGGTTTTCCTAGAAGCTTGCCAAATATTCTTATGCTTCATTTTTTAACTCTAACAAAAATCCATTGAAATGTATTCTGGCGGATATATTCTTGAAATGTAGAAAAGAAAATTTCCACTGTCTTAATGACAGATGAGAATGTCCTAGTACTTCTTGTATTAAGAAGCTTTAAATATGCTACGAAGTTTCTGGTAGCATGTTCAAAACAGTTTAGAAATGTGAAAAGCGTTATTCGGTTTCTTGGCCTCAGGTTTTCTTTTGATCTGTAATGATTCAACATCATAGATGGATGTCGAGTAGGAGTCAGAGGGGAGTATGAGAGAGCTGTAATTCTTACTGAAGATGTGCTCTTTATTAGCAGAACAAATAGTCGTGAAGTATAATACTTTATGTCCTTTGTGGGGAGGTAGGCAGAGGGGAAATAACCCCATTTGTCTTTGGGATCAGTTAGACTGTTACTTTTCATTACCGGTTTGCTGTCTGTTTTCAAGGAGAAATGCTTATTTAAAACACAGAACTTGGGAATAGAAAATAAATATCAGCCTGTTCAGCATAAGTCACAGATCAGACATTACTAGTGAAATATTGAAAAATAAGTCAGTATTAGACCGCAAATGGGAAACAATAAATAAATGAGACAGAAAAGATTGTTTGGCAGGATACTTTCTCTTGAAAGAACAATTTGTATGGTTTCACTTCTAATAAGTTATTTTGTCCTGTAGTTTTCTTGGTTTCCTTCTGGGTTTTTAGTGCCTGTTTGCTAGCGTGTGATTACTTCTAGGGATGTTTGTGCCGTTTAACACCCTGCAGCACCGTGTTCTTTCCGAGGCTGTGTGAACCGGCAGTGGATGTACCATCCTGAAAAGGTGTCCTTGTGTGCGGGTTAAAGCTCAGTCCATGCAAGTAGTTCTCTAATGGTCAGATGTTTTGTGGTTGTGTGCGTGTGTGTGGTTTTTTTTTATTTTTTTTTTCTCCCAGATCGTACTGCTGAGCACTTACATTCCCAACAAATGTGCAGAGTTGGTACATAACACTTCTATGCTGCTTGAAATAGTAAAGAGTTACCTATTGAAGGTCTTTTGTTAAAAGTGACTCACTTCTTATCTTTGCCTAGTGCACAGGTGAGTCAAGCCAAACGTCTCAACAGAACTGTGTGCCTCTGACTGTTTTAAGCATATTTGACGGGTTTTGGGAAAAGGAAGGCAGGAAAAGATGACACTAAATAATAATCTTGAAAGGTATTGCTTTTCAAATGAAATTCTTTCCTTAGCTTTTATTATCTTCTCCAAAGGAATAGAAAGGTTTCAAATTGCGTGTTGTAATAAGTATTTATTGCAATATCGAAGTAACATGACGTTTTTCATTGGTGCAATAGCCAATACTGTACATGGAATAGGTGAGCAGGAAGAAAGCCAGGTGCTCTTGCTGAGGAAGAATAAGGCACTGAAGTATTGGGTGCCAGGCATCTGTTTTACTGCGTAGAAAGCATTTAAAAATCTGTCCCTTAGGTTTTAAGTCTAAAGGGAACTATTTTCATCCATTGCTACTTACGTACGGCAGCCTGCATTGTGTATGAGCTAATCTGTTCACAGAGCCCAGTAATGGATGTCCCGGTAACTGAAGGTGCAGGAAGCTTCCAGGTCATCTCTGGTCACCTTTAAAAATCAGCCCATTTTTTATAACACAAATTGTACTGGATGAATTGAAAAATTTTGGAACTGTTCTTCCTTTTACTGGTGCTGGGTATTATTTTGTTACCTTGAAAATCATAGAATCATTTAGGTTGGAAAAGACCCTTAAGATCAAGTCCAACCATAAACCTATCACTGCCAAGCCCACCACTAAACCATGTGCCTGAGCACCACATCTCCCCGGCTTTTAAATCCCTCCAGGGATGGGGACTCAGCCACTTACTTCCCTGGGCAGCCTGTGCCAGTGCTTGACAACCCTTTCGGTGAAGAAATGTGTCCTAATATCCAATCTAAACCCCCCCCCCGCCCCCGGTGCAATTTGAGGCCATTTCCTCAATGTATCTATTTCCTGAAAATAACTCCTAGTGCAGCAGTATGCAGTTCTCCGGCTGGGGAAGAAGTCGTGTCCTTTCATGGGGGTCACGGATTCTCTCTTCTTGTGAACAATATTATGTGTGTGTGTTACATTTGTAAATATTTTGGGGTTTTGTTGCAGCTGCTGTAGGATGTTTTTTATTGGAGTTGTTATTGTAGTGAACCACCAGTGAGACCTTTGTGCTGGGTTCTGGAAAACCAGGGCGACAGTTGCCCTGTGTCCAGATGAAATTATTTTCTAAACAAAGCAAAAAATGAGAGGGAAGGGTAAGATGCGTGTGAGCAACGTGAAAGGTGTTGACAATTGCTGGCACAATTTATTTTTGAGGGCAGCAGTTCGGTGTTGATAAAATAAGTGAGGGGAAGAGAGAGATGAAAGCAAAAGATAAGAGAAGCAGATAGAGGGGGAGGAGGATGGAAAAGACTTCCAGGGGGAGAGGAATGAATCAGGTTGGTTGTCGGCACAGACATCTGCTCTCCACTGGGAGCCCCTGGGTTTGGTTGCCGGCATCCGAGTCTTGGTGGTGTTGCCTCAGGGCTACCCGACCACTCTCAGCTTTGGAGGACCTGGCTGCGTCTTCCAGCTGATCCTCATTTTGCCAGTAATTGTACTTTTACTATGTATTGTTCTTAATTTTGGTAAAATACTCTTAGTGCATGTGTACTTAGTGCTAAACTTCAGCTGTGGACCTTTTCACCCGATCCGTGTGCACTCCTTTGGGAACCCCTGTGAAATGCCAGGGAGGGAATCCCCATTCAGATTCTTGTTTTCATCTGTATTCTGGAAAGTGCTGCTTCCTCCTTGTTAACTTATGGGGATGAGTAACTCCTACGTGATTGCAGGGTTTTGTTAGCAAGAGCATAGTTTGGCATGAAGCCATTAACAAGATTTCTTGCTTATTTTTTATTCCGGGTTTCCCATCGTAGACATGGGAGTGAGCGGACACTGCAGAATTTCTGTCCTGATGTAGAACCTGTCCCCCGTTCTTGGTGTGAATAGTGTCTCTCTGCTCCAGTTTCTAGTTTCTTTATAAATTACACATTTGCGTGGCTTTAGCTTTTTCTGTAAGTGTGGGGTTTGGATTTTTTTTTTTTTTTCCTTTTTGCCTGCTGTTCTGAATTGTAATGAGCACCCCGGGTAAGCAGAGATGGGGGTGGCCTTGCTTCAGGCAAGCTAGGGAGTGCTGAACACTTGATGGAAGTACCGTAAGCCACGTTACTACTTTTATTTTCCTTCTCTGGTTTAGGTATTGGGATGAGGAAGTTTAGAAAAGAGCATAAAGATGTGAAATAATATTTTTCAAGCATTATTTTTAACTGGCCATAGTGCCCAGTCATTGGTTTAATGCAGCTTTTCGGTCACAGATAAGGTATCAATAAGTTTGGATTTTATATGTTCGTGGTGCCCCTTGTGGCTACAGAAGCATCTCTAAATGTCAGTTCTACGGGGCTGATACTGAAGCAGCAGCTGTGGGCAAGACCGGGAAGGGGAAGCAAGTGATGATTTGTCCTAAAATAAGAACATCCAGGATAACTAACATGTAAAGAAAACAAAACCAAAAAACTAGACTAGATGTTTTGTTATGGTTTAGTTGGTCACTTGGGAGTTCTTCCCTTGTAATGCTTTTAGTTTTAATATTAGAGAGGACATACTATATTCTAATATTGATCAGGGACCCTGAATAGCATATTCTCATGTTTTAATAATGTATTTCAGTTGGACAATGACTAATTTAAGATGAGTAGCAGAAGTCCAGTGATATCCATTTCCATGCTCTATAAAAGAAGAATGGACTCTGGAAATAATAATAAAAATAGTAACGTAAAATCTAAGTACTGTTCTATTTAAAAAAAAAATGAAAAATTTAATCAGTCATGCCTTGCTTAAAATAGTCCATGTTAAAGAGCAGATAACAAAGGTTTGTTGAAACCCTTCAAAAGTTATAGTAGTGGTAAAATTTCAACACAAGTGAAAATTGATTTTGTTTCTACACTGAGTAAGCATTTTACTGTCTGTCTTTGCAGATGAAGACTGTTAGTGTTGCCTTAGTTTTGTGCCTAAATGTCGGTGTGGACCCTCCTGATGTGGTGAAAACAACTCCCTGTGCCCGTCTGGAGTGTTGGATCGGTAAGTCTTGAGAATTTCCAAGCTCCAGTTAACTGTATTAGTCTTATAAATACTGAGTTACAGCATATATAATAATCTCAAAGTTGTGCGTTTCCTGGACTTAAAACTAGGGTGAACAAAAGGAAATCTGGCATCTGATTTCACTCTGTCTTTACGAGTTAATTAAGTGTCCAGCAGTAACTGCTGCCATAGGTCATCTCTCCTGCTTTATTCTAAAATGAGATAGCATGGAGGGAAAAAAAGCTGTTAATTAGCTATTTAGCTTTCTTTTAATTGTTGTAGATTTATAAATATCTAAGGAAATCTCTGAGCAGTAACAACTTTGGAGTACAGTGATCTGCAAAGGTTTAAAAATACCCTGCAACATACAATCTGTAAAATGCATGGGCTTTACTGCATGTTGAGGTGACTGCTGCGGGGCTATTTTAATTGGGATCATGAATTCAGAAGACCTGGAATTATTCCCAAGGATGTCTTGCCAGCAGTTCCAACACATGAGCTTGCTACTTTGATGCAGTGTTGGACTAGATTCCTTTTTTTTTTTTGTTAAGAAATGAAAAGTTCCCTTGGTTTTGGAGATCAAGGCTGATTATAAAGATGAGACAAATCTGAAATAATATTAGAAGGAAATACCTTGTGTAAGAAAGCTTTCTAAGAGAGATTTGTTTTTTTATCTAGGAATTAAAAATGTTCAGTCTTCAGCAAGTAACATGCAGAGCACTGTAATCCTAAACTCTGGGGTTTATGATAGGCTGCAGAAGCAGATTAATCATTGCACAAACGGAATTTCTTTAAAAACTTTCAGAACATCTTGTTTCTAACCTTGCCTTACCTGCTTTATGAATCATAGCATCTCATTTTTTTTAACCTAAAAATGCTGATGACTTTAAAGCAGTAAAAAAGCCATGAGCATGCACTAATGAATACATTTATTCAGTGGAGAGAACAGCTCTCATTTCTCATTGATACACGAGTAGAGAGCCAAGAGAATGAGGAGCATTACAGAGTCATTAAAATAAAGTTATTAGTGATTATCATCAACAAAGAGAATTTTGAAGGCAGTTTTAAAATTAAATTTTTAGGGCGTATATATACACAAGTACTCATTTCCATTTCTAGCTAACTTTAAATTTCTGAAAAAGGTAATTGCAAAAATATCCGCTGTATTTTCTTCTATACAACAGTCTCAAGAGAAGTTAATGGTGTGTTTTGTGGAAACATAATGCTTTGCCAGATGTGCAAGAAAGTGTGGAAATCATTTTGGTGCAACTGCTGCTATTTACAACTGAGCTGAGATCACCAGCTTGTGAACTCTGGCAACAAATGGCCGTGGCAGTCTCAGACAAAAGCCTGTTGCGGTTCTCACTGCACCTTCCAGATGCACCCTTAGGACATCTGAAGTGTTTTGGTTTTCTCCAGAATTAAGCCTTAGCTGACAGCTGTGTCAGTGTCAACCTGGCACCGTTTAAGGCACGGAGAGCTTCATGCCGTGATTACACCGAAGGTACCCTGGCCTATCTATCTGCAGGCCTTCGCTAGCCTTATATATACACTCAACAAGGGAGGCTGAAAGCTCATGTATTGACTGTGGTGGCATGAGCTATATTTAGGAAAATAATTTGTTTCCATTGTTTGGCTCTTGGAATGGCACCAGTGTACTTTATTTTTGTATAAAGGGTATTGTTAATAAAGCTGATGACTCTGACGGCACTCCAGAGTCCACGAACTACATTCCTCTGCTGTCAAAATGCATGTGGAGTATTTTTAATTTCTTTTTCTGAAGTTCGGTTGGGTCCTTTTGAAGGACTCAAAAAAAAAAAAATCTGATGTGTTTATGCTATTTTTTTTTTCCTTTTTTTAATTTGAGCAGTAGCTAATGGCATATTAACTAACAAAAGATGTTGTGAGGCAGTGTGAATACTTTTGGGGAATTACTGTTTAACATTTGAAGGGTATCTGCTCAAAACTCGCCTTAAATAGCAAGGGGACTGTTGCAGTTCAGAGCAACGAAGTCTGCTGCAGTATACAGAGAGGTTTCTAAAAGGTACGTCAGGAGTGCTGAAACCGCAGGGTCCGTAGCGGCGAGCGGGCGCTCGGGCCGTCCTGGAGACGGCTCTGGAGCAACACCTGCAGCTGAGCCAAAGAAAGTAGGCAGGCTTCTTGAAGGCCGAGCGGACAGTTTACTACTGCTCGCGTTTGTTCTGGAAAACTGTAAATGGTATGCTCCCATGACCTTGAATCGTTCTACAAAAGTGTGCTAAAAGTTAAATCAGATCCTAGTTTTTATTCATTTAAGAAAAATAACTCGTAAAATCCTGCTTTTGTCCTACTTTATTATTTGTTTCTAACAGTACGAGGTAGAATATTTGTAAAGATTTAAAAAAACCAACTCCATCGATTTGGTGAAATGCTTTTAAAATAATTTGTATTAGATTGCAAAATATTAGCTTCTAGTTTTTTTGAAAATTGTTAATAGTGTCAATTATGTGGCCATGTTTTCCTGAATAAAGCACGTAAGCTGAAATTGTATTGGTATGTGTGGATGGTGGTAATTAGTGATAAAATTAACTTAAAAATTACAAATGACACAATCTCTGAAGCAGTAAACAATGGAAGTAAATGAAGCACGATTTTGCATTCATCAAGAAAAAATGTTTATCATCAAATATTTAACCAGTTTAAATTTTTGTCATTATTTACTATAGAAACCTTTTTTCAGTATTAAAAGAAACAAATGTTATGCCTCTCCTGTTTTTCAAAACAAAATTGTATTTACTGCCTTGGCAAGAGAGTCTTTAATGGTTTTTAATTTGTACTTGAGTGAAGAATTTGGGGATAATTTTGGGGTATTGCACCCAAGTAAATTCCACGGCGAATGTAATGTTTATGAATTTGGAATTGAATGCATGAAAGGAGCCTGCATTAAAACATCATTAAATGATTTATCTTGCAAGCAGAACACTGGAGAGCGCAAGTGCAGAAAGGTTTTGGCTTCTTTCTTCTGCAGAGGAGGGTGGTGTTTGTGCTTTGATGTAGACTTTGGTCTCCCGGGTTGTAGATCTGGATTTTACAGAAACATAATGTGGAGTAGCTAAAGGTTTAAATGCACATCGAATTGGAAATAATTTCTGCTTCTTGTCAAGCTGAGTGGTTCAGTTGTGGTCAAAAATACTCATTTGTATTCTATTTCCTAGATCCTCTGTCTATGGGTCCTCAAAAAGCTCTGGAAACCATTGGTGCAAATTTACAGAAGCAGTATGAAAACTGGCAGCCAAGAGTAAGTATTCCTGGGGCTTCCCCTCTGCAGCTATAGATGTGGTACTCCTTCAGGAGAACATTCAGCATAGACTGAAAACTACAACGTGTGTCTTTTACGTGGTCTTGTAGCATTTGTTGCTTCCTTCATCCATCGGTGTGAATAAATTCTTGCAAGCTGTCAAACTTCATGTCTTTCTAGCTGATGCCCCTCTTGGCTAGCACTTTCTTTACTAAGTTGTACAGCGATTGTTTTGTTTTGTTTTTATTTATATTCCTCTGACTTTATTGTATTTTTGAGATGTTCTGAAGTTTTTCATTCTGAGTTTATAGTATGTTCTGTTGTAAAAATGTGTTTGGCTTCAGCTCGTTCAAAACTACGTGTCCCAGCACTCATCAGTACTGTTTTTATCCTTTAGACCAAATGAATGTTGTACAGTTAGTAGCTGAGGAAGGCTTTTGGTTTTGTTGGAAAACATAATTTCACAGCTTTGGTAACTGCTAATTCTAACTTAAGTATAATGCGTGTATACATTTTTGAAAATGAATGTTTTGGATAGTAGTAACACAAAGCAGGAGTTAAAGAAACATGCAAGCAACTGGCTACTTATTTCCTGTTTTGTAACATTTCACTCTTTCACACTGGGGAAGTGTTTTGCTTCTGAGTATTTCAATGTCCATAGTTTCATGTGTCTCAGTAAATAAACTCCAGAAAGATCTGAAGAATGAAATTTGAAGTCTGCAGTGTTTTCCAAATCGATACAAAACCCAAACTAGAATCATCTTCACTGTTCATGTTCCTCAGTACGTTCATGTCCTTATCTGCATGCTCTAGGCAGTTTGGGTCAAAATATTCCTCCTCAAAGTACCTGGGCTATTGACTACTAAATCATAAATTTATCATTATAAGCATGTAATGTGTAACCCAAACAGAAATAGTAACTTCACTGAATGAACCTACCTGTAGATATTTTTTTTTTCCCTTTATGATGTGGCGTGCATACTAATCTGGTCTTCATTTTTTAAGGAGACATTGTTTCTTCTCCTCCTTTTAGACTGAAGTAATAATAATGTGTGGTTTTGTCAGCACCAGGACTATATCTTCTGTTTCTAACATTGCTTGCTGCCTTATTTAATGTATAAATAATCTACGGAGTGTCTCTGTAATGGCTGTTGGTATATAGTTTAAGAGTATGGTCTGCAATTGGAAAAGTTACTGGTACTTTCCTGTCCTCTGTATAGGACAACTGGTTGAGAAGGCCTTTGTGTTAGCAGTGCCCTTAGGTATTTGCAATCAGTCCTTCTATTTAAACTGTGATGGGTTACATTCATTTACTTGTTTCTTTATAATTTATAAAATCAATAAAGATCGATTGCCACTGCTGCTGCTTTGTTCGGGTCTGGAACCTAGAAGCTGGGAATGTCCCTGTTCCTACAGGGAGACAGAGAACTTGGGGTTTTTGTTCTTTCCCGCCCCCCCCCCAAGTCTTCCATTCCTTCATGAAGGATTAATACCTTCAGATACAGGATAAGTGGCTGTGAGATTATCTTTGCAGTAGTAAATATAAACTTTTATTTTGCCAGACACTGCTGAGAATATTTTTCACCAGAAAAAGGGTTGTTGGCATGTGTGTTGTTAAAGGCTGCCGGTGTAGCTGTTTGTTGTATGCATTCCAAGTCTCTCCTCTACTTTCTAATTCAAACTTGATGGAAATAATATTATATTCAGAGCAATTTGAATGTAAATACAGTTCGTACCGGTTCTTTACCTCTTGCCTTTGTGCGATACTTCCCTGCTCCCTTATTCAGGGTTGACTGACTAGAACCAAGTTTATCATTCAGTAAAAGCTGACTGTATTACCTGGAGGAGACTTACTGTTTTTAGTGGTGAAATGTTTACATTACTAAATCTGTGGATAATTGTCTGTGGGTATGCTTTTTTTTGTAAGTATATTTATATAAGAAGGACTTGTCTTGAAGTATATATGGTATATATTTAAGACGAGAATTTACTTTTGCATTTTTCCTCTTGGTACATTGACAAATTTTAAAAAATCTCTCTCTAGCAGCCCAAGAATTTGGCAGAAAATTCAAATAGTGTCTGAAATCAAACAGGAGAGTAAAACAACTTGATGCAAAGGTGAAAACAAACCTTTTTGCTCTGCTCTTTACCAACGGAGTCCACATTACTGAGGAATGAGGGACAGGCATCTAGAAGCAGCAGGTACCCTGTGTGGGCCGACCTCACGCTGCCTTGTAGAGTTTGCACAAAACATGAGGCAATTACTGAGCTCAGATGTTTGTGTGCAAGGTGCCTGGTTCTTAACAGTAAATCACAGCCCTTTGAAACATTGCAAAGCTAAACACGTACCGTTTTATTGCACTCTACAGGGCTCTTGAGTTTTCTGCAGTAATAAAGAGAAGTTGATGTGCCATCTGCAATAAAACAATAGGAACATTATTGAATTTCCTAGACCCTTCATATAAATACTAATACATCTAGTTTTGTCTATTTCTCAATGTTTTGGAATGGTTGAAGAATTGATGGAAGGAAGACAATTTTGGGAAAACTAGGCAGTCTGAAAAAAAGACCAAATCATTAAAATCTTCTGAAATAGCCGATATTACTGGGCCGTCAGTGTTAGTCCTTACACTGGGAAATGCCTGTCCTCAGTATCTTACTGTGAATGCACAAATGGAGCTAACTACTGGTAAATGGGTCATGTCAGTAATAACCGCTGTGTGAAAAGTCCTGTGGCATCACTACTAGTGCAGTCCTTGTCTGCTTATAATTTGTAGGATGCTGTTCAAACACATGCACGTTTGTGTTAAATACAAACAGCTTAGGTGAAAAAACCTTAAAAGGGGAAAACATGAAAATTCTTTGTTTCTGGAAGCTCCCAGGCTGCACAGCTGATGCATATTTCCTTCCAGGTCTTATTGAGCCCCTTTCTAAATAATTTATCAGCTTGCCATTGCTTGAAATGTTTCTTCTGATTAAATTTAAGACTTTGCTTTATTGTTGTGTAGCTACATAAATTTGTGTGCTGCGGGAGTAAAAAACACTTCAGCCGTTGTTTCCTCTGCAAAATACTGCAGTTAAACAATATTCAGTCATTTCATTGCAATTCTCAAATGAAAATTTTACTGGGGGAAGAGAGTAGCAGATGACAAAGCTGTAGGCTTTATTTGTCTTTATAAAGGATTTTCTGAACAAGTAAGAGTTCTTGCAATGCAGTGCAAAGATAATTTAGGTGCTAGTGAAAAAGTGGAAAGAAAAAAGAGACATCTCTTCTCTAATATTACCATGGGTCATGGGTTTTGAGTTTCATTGGGCATGGAAGGGGTTAAACCTGAGGGTAATCTGGAAAGCAGGCTCAATTACAGGGGATAAAAGGGGTTGCTTAAGCAGCTGAGAATGAAAGGAGAAAAAGGTAGTGAAAGTTAAGAGCCCAGGACCCCATAATGCCCAGGCTGACTGGAGGGGGGAAGCCTTCCCTGTGACTGCTCTTCTGGAGTTTGGGGGAATCTGCAGCCTGATGGATTAGGAACGGCTGGTGGAGCTGAGCAAAACTGGGGCTCGCCACTTACAGGACCTGGATTAAAGAGTTTGGCAGGCAGCGTCGGGAGAACACCATGAAAAAGGAGAGCCTTTAGCTGAGACAGCACGTTATATCACTTTAATTGCCCCAAATAAAATACTGTTGGAGATTCTTCACATACTCTGTATTTAAAATATTTAGATAAGAAATCGATCACATTGAAATGGTACTTCTCTGCTTCTGATCTTCATTTATTACCCTCTGCCGAATGCTGCCTGTGCATGCAATGTTGTAGTAATGTTGTAGTAACTGACCAGCAAGAGCACTCGTTGGCTTGCGCGGGCAGTAAGTAGCAAATCTTTTCCCTGTTGTTTTGGACACAAATTTAGTTTTCTTGGCACCATTGCACGTTATGCCATTCAAAAATGGCAGGAACTTTCCTTAGTTGAAAAGTCAACAGACTTTGTTTGAAAATAGGAATAACAGACTGCAAATTCTGAGTGTTGCTGCAGTGAGATGGTTTATGGAGATGCAGTAGCTAGTGAGGATTTTTATGAGCAGAAGTTACTGTTCCTTAAGTCTCAGTTTACATCCATTTATCAGCAGAGCCTGGGACTTGGGTTCTTTGCTGTAACATTCTGCAGAGCTGGAGCAGAGGGATTAGTGGAGAGGAAGAAGGTGTTACTTGGCTTTCTACTGCTCCTCTGCACAGACCGCTGTTCCTTTTCTTGTGGGCTGGTTTGAGGGAGCATGTTTTTCTGCATCCTCTTGGCTGGAGTTCTCTCAACTGGGCTACAGTACTTAAAAAGCCTCAGTTATGAAATGATCACTGTGTGCAGTATTGTACAGAATGCTACAAGATGAGGTTGATCTGTGATAGCTGGCTTTGTTCTTAGAAGGGTGCCAGATTCCCCCCCCCCCCCCCCTTCTCGTAATGGACATCTCATTACTTGGCTTCCAGCCTTCCCTAGACAATAAAATTTCCTTCGTTTCCATTCCTGTGTATATGCCTTTGAGAATGGGGCTGTGTAGCCAAAGGCAGAACCGTAGGTTGAATGATGCACAGTTTACATAATTCAAGATCTGGCATGAAGTAGTCTGGAGCATATGCTTATTAAATTTGCATGAAATTGTAGAATTTTTTTCTTTTTGTTGGCTATGGCTTTTGACCAGTTTCTTTCTTTAACTCTAAACTGACCAGAAAATACACAGGACTTTTTCTTCCTTTCTCTCATCTTGCTAAATAATTTTGTCGCTTCTGTTGTGGTTTCTACTAGTCCAAATGAATCCCAATGGCACCCCTATGCCAGGTGCTTTTTGCAATACTGTTCTTTATTCTCTGACAGAAACTTCCCCAGTCCTGCCACTGGAAGGTCCAAAACTGCTGTCCGTAACTATTCCTGAGTAGGGGTGAGGTTAAGGAAGCTGTCCCAGAGCATGTCCATTCCTTCATTGCTCATGAAGTGCATTCTTAACACTGGAGGAGCGGGACCGTGTTGCAGTGAAAATTAATGTTTCAAGTTTTTAAAAATCTTCCTTTTGCTGAGAGTTTGTGCCGTGTGGTGGTCTTTGCACAGCTAGCTGTGAGACCACTGAAAAACAGATGTTTGTCTCTCCCTTGGGTGTGGTTTGGTAAGGCTTCCTTTTTTTTTTTCCTCCTTCTTTTTTTTAATTGTACTCTTGCAGCACACAGGAGCCCTGGCCATGGAGAGGGGTTTGGTTGGGCCAGGTGCTGTACAGATGAAATGGAAACCTCTGCTGCACAGCTCGCAGTCTGAAATAAGACTGATGCAAACAAATGGGAGAGTGCAAAAAGACAGTAAAATTACAGCCGTCAATGTGATAGGGTCTTAGCATAACAGAAGCCTGACTCTAAACGTGCTGGTAGATGTTACAGCATGGTACAATATAGAAATAAGAAGCAAGGGGTTATAGGGGAGTTTTGAAAGTGCAGTCAGCAGGTAGAAGAGAAGATACTGAGGGAAATAGGTTTGGAACAGACTGGAGTATAGGGTTGTAGGTAAATTTGGTTTGCATGGGAGATGACTGAAAGAAATGAGGTTTGGAAGGTGCAAAGAAGAGGAGCAATGGTAGAGCTGGAGGAGAGGATACCTGGAGAGTAATTACAAACAGCACCTCCTTTGAGCTGAAGCAATATGTAATTGGCACGTTCATGAGATCTGTCAAAGAACCTTGACAGCCTTGCTGCTAAGCAAAGCCGAGGGCTGAGGTGGAATTGTTATCCTTTTAAGCTGGACTGTTACAGAAAATAAAGCTTTAGTTATGGTACACAAGAGTTGAGGACCATGGATGGGTTAGAAGAAAAGGAAAGTTGCATTCTCTGCTATATTTAAGGTAGACTTTGGTCTGACATCTTATTTTGATGTGTACGGAGGTTTCAGGGGAGGGGGAAAGAGCTGCGGAGAGCCTTGTAGCAATTTGAAGATTTGTTGTCCATTGAAGCCAGTTGCATCGGCACAACGTTCAAGTGTCTGTGTCTTTAAACGAGCCATCTCGCCACTGAAGGGAGCGGGCGTTGGGCCCTGGTCTTCGAGAGGTCTGGAAATGAGCCAGTGAAGGTGCAGAGCTGCGAAGCGCTCTGAGCTGTTCTGAGATCCTACAACACTGTTTCAGTGGGATCTTGCTTTTGTAGAGACCTTTACTTCAAATTGAAGGTCAATTCTTCTATGGAATTTGGGATTTTTTTTGCATCCTCTGCTAAGTAACTTAATGGAGTGTGAGAGGTTTGTGCCTCCCTGTAAGATTTAACCACAGCAAGGTCTGTAATTTGTCGTCTGTGCCACATCTACTTCCCCCACTCCCCCTCCTGTCCTTTCAGGCCAGTAGCTCCAGGGCTTCTGTACCTCCCCTTGTGGTAACCAACACCAGCAAAGCCAGAGAGCTTTAAACACTGCATCCCAAAGAATTTTTTTCCCCTTACACCCACTTGCCTAAATAAAACAAAGTCAATTACAGCACTGAATTTTCTAGTTCAAGTGGTACATTGTTGTCTCCCTTTTTCTTCTCTCTGCTTCCTCCTTTTTGACTAAGGCAGTTGTCTTCACTATTTTGATTGTCTAATGGAATTAGCTGTGAGTATTTCATTATAGCTCCACCTGAATGGACATCACTGGGGTGAAGGAGAACTATGAGCTATGAACAGGGATGAAAATAGGGGAAGGACTAGAGAGATCTAGAAGGCAAGATTAAATAAACTTTGAGAAAGCCTTTGGGAAGAGTGGCTTGAAAGCCAATACTGATATTTGAGAATGCCTGTGTCCGTAGCATCCCTAGTCGCTGAGGATGGTGTGTTAATGATGATGTGGACACTGTCACACAGCAATTTTGCTTCTGTTCCTCGTGCAGTTCTCTTCTTGATGCTCCATTACTTACATTAGTGTCACTTATTAAGAGGCAGGCAGTAACATATCTGAACTCATTAGTCTGGCAGATCTCGGCATGTTTTAGGTCTTTCCAGTCCATTTAATTTACATGGTTGTACCCATTTTTTCACTCAGTTCAAAGAGGTGACATAATCAAGGAGGAGTGACTGCAGCAATCTTTTATTGAAGTGGGCCCCAGGGAACTGAGAAACTTGGTACTAATCCCAAGTAGGCATGCCTGTTCCTTTTATGTATGGCATTAATAGAAATGTTAGTTAGTTAAACAATGGCTATATGTTATCTTTTCCCCCAAGTTCTTGATGCCGGGTTGAGACTTTCAGCAGTAGGTATGTCCCATTATGTTTAACTATGCAGGTTTTTAAATAAAGGTTTTTCTTTTTTCTTTTTTTTTCCCCCTAATCCAGTATCATATGGTGTGTGATGCCTCTTGCAGCTTGCATCCACCAGTGAGTGATGGGCTCTGAGGAGACATCTCGTACAATACGGATAGATTATACTTTTTGTGGCAAGCCTTCAAGGAAACAGTGATGCTTTTCTGATCAAACGAGGCTGCTTCTTTCTCTCTTCTAGTCTGCTTCCCAACAGTTTTCTCTTAATTTCAAAGGAAGTACAGCCAAGATACTTGAAACAGATAATTTAAAGCCTCTACCTTTTTGTGCATGTTTTCTGTTGTTGATGCTGTTGTTTCCCTCATTAGATATCTCTGGGCTTTGATACGGTTTCTGAGGTTTCATTTCTTGCATTGCTTCCTTCTGCCTAATTAATTGGTAAATTGCCTGCTGCACATCAAAGGTTGAGCATTTCCTAAAGAGTAACTAGTTAAGCATGAAAACTAATTGAACACATGACCTAATTATTGGTCTCTCTGTGAGTCATACTTTTCCTTTATTTCTGTAGGGTTTTTCTTTTAAAACAACAGCAAATACTAATTGCTCCTTCAAAAGAAATACTGTAGAATTCCAAAGGGGAAAATGTGAAATGGAAAAACTTGTACTTGGTCTCCCTGATCTGCAGATGTAGGAACATGTAACAAAAAATGAAGAAGGGAAAAAAAAGACATTGTGACCTTGTTTAACAAAGCCAGGTTTTCCTAAGAGGACTATGTTTGTTGTTTTTTATTTCCCAACAGCCTCTTGAATTTGGCAGCTATTTCAGGCTCTACAAAATTTTGCTGTATCAATCCTTTGCTGTCTTGTTAAAGATCAACTGTCTTCAGCATAAAGCAGCACTTTTTTCCAGAAAAAAAAGTAGTCTGTCATAGAAGAGGGGTCAACAAGTATAATTGCTAAAACCAGTTATTCACATTCTCATTCTGTCTGAAAAATTGTTGTGGTACCATTCTGATTTTGACTGTTAGCCATGTGCTGTTTTCGCAAAATATCCTTCTAGAAGAACTGGTAGTTTAGCCAGAAAAGCACAAATTGTAAGGATGGTAAATGACGAAAGCCACTTTTTTATGTCTTGTGAATATGGAGAAAATTGGGGCAAATTAAGCGGTATCTGACTTGTAGTTTTCCTTTTGGTAGTTCTCCAAGAGCGGTCTGCAACCCAACCATCCACTCACCCACAGCATAGCTTGGCAGGGGAGAACACAAGACCAGGGTCTCCGTTTAAACCATCGACAAGGATGCATTGCATTGAAGCTACTCTCTTTTGTGCTGAAAAATCTGAACTGGGCCACCTATTTTCTTCTGCATTCGGGGCACTAAGCATCGGGAGGAAGTCATGATGAACGACTGTGGAGATTTTAGCGTCTGAAACCACTGCATAGATTCCCTGGAGTTTTGTAGCCTGAATTGTAGCGGTGTATCTGAAGGCACTGCTGATGTGACTGCCTTCTCATGGGAGTGGCTGTACCACCTGTACATAAAAAATCTCCTATGGCAATGATAACTAAAGGATTTGGAAGTAAGCTGTACAAGTGGAAAGCTCCCTACTGCATTTCTGGGGCTCAGTCTAGGTAGAATGCATGTTTGAATTTTTTTGATAGTGAGATAAATCTTTAACACACTACTAAAAATAAAGTGGAAACTGCAAAATTGCAGCAGTAATGTACTTAATACTGATTTCTCTGAGATTCTCATGGAAAAATGAGGCATAAAAAGGAAAAAGTAGTTACAGGCATGAACTGATGTGAAGAAGCGTGTTCAGAAGCTGTAAAGACAAGAAGTGGCATTAAGCTGTTTTGTGAACTGAACTGTTCATGCATTGCAGATCAGCAGTGATCTGGCGTTCTGGAACTAAGTCAACAAACTTGCAAAATCAGTTTAGTGGGAAAATCCTCTGGGTCTTGCCATCTTGCTGAAAGCCTCGAACACTGCAGGCAGGAGTGACCTTGAATGAAGGAGATGGGGCAAAGGGGAAGCTATTGCCGAAGACTAGAAAGATAAGTTTGAACTACAATGAAAAGAACATTTAACTTGTAAGCAAACAAAATTTCTTCCCACGTTATTAGAAAAGCGATGCAGTAATGTGACTGTTTAGGTTAGCGTATCTCTCTGAAAAGTGGCAGTCTTCAAAATCACTAAACTGCTCCAGCTGGGCGATGATGCCTGCCTCAGTTGCGGTCTCTCGGGGAAGCAGACCTGCATCGCTGCAGGACAGAGGCTCCGGAACGCCCCACCACTATTTCTGCACGTTTTAAACAGCTTCCCTTGAAACTGCAAAGAGTGACCTGGTGAAATCTCCCAGGTGCACGTTCAGTAAGGCCTGCTTGACCAGATTCTTATTTTACCTACTGCCTTCCCCTCCCTTACACACTGCATCATTTGCAGAAGCAATGGGCCCCCCTTGCCAAGGTGGAACTTCTGAGACTGCCTCTGAAACACTTTTCCTTTGCTTTATCACCCAGCATCTGAACTCGTATTAATTTTTGAAGTCCTCTATTTGAATGCAATCGTTCAGTGACCATGCGTTCTCTTGCTTTGCTTTCCATAGTCGTCTGACAATAAGACCCATTCACATGTTTTATACTTCCCCTCTGTTTTGTTTTGTATTTTGTCATCCAAATGAGGCCAGAGTTGGCAGAGAAGCAAGATTTTTGTATTCTAGGGTATTTTCATATGACCATTGTACTCTTAATGTCAGTTTGTCCTAAGATGTGAAGAAAGACCTGATATTAGAAAGGCTTCTTGAAAGAGATAAGCAGCTCTGCCTGCTCAAATCTGATTAACGTTTTTCTGTAATTACCACCCAGCCTCTGTGTGACCTATTTAAAAATACCTTGTCTTTGTGTTCCATGGAGAGTAGTGAATCACTGGCGATTAGAGACAGGGAGGAGCCTTCTGCAGATCCACTCGCATCGCCCCTGGTGCTCGTCACCCGGTAATACCACTAGCTAGCCAGTGGACGAGGATTCAGTCGTTGCAAACCTGGACATGCAGATGAGATTGTATTAGACAACAGAAGCTACTTTCTGAACAGACATCAGAGTTTTGTGCAAAACTTAGAGCATTCACAAAGAAAACGATTTACATTTTTATTTATATTCCTGCTCATCTCTAAGGCAGAATGAGAAAAGCCTGAAATACTTTGGTTTTAACTCCTTTCATACAGATCTTAACAAAGCATAAACCTCTGAACGATTGTTTTTCTTCCTCCTGACTCATTAAGCTGTTTGTTAACCTGAATATTGCTTCATTAAGCAATTACTTTGCAATCAGAGGAAAACTTCAAATTACTAAATACTCGTTTAGTATTGAGAAGATTAACTTCTTGTCCTAGCATGAATACAGGGTAGTAGTATCTTCCGTTGAGGACGATGCACTCTGACCAGAATATAAAGACAACCAGTTCGAGGGTTCACTTACGCACCAGATTGTGGTCCTAAACTGGGCTCCAAGTAATATCTAAATTTATATTTAAGAAACAAGAAGATGCAGAGCCTGAAACTTTAAAGAGCTCTTAAAATAGAGGTTATAAGAAGGAATAGTACTAAAATGACACTGTTGCTTAGGAGTTACGTTATTTGACTAAGTAGGTTTTAAAGATGTGTCCTGGTGTGTACTTAAAATCCTGTTAGAGCATTTTGTGATGTGGCCCCTCAAAGCCATCAAACTGTCATGAGTCTGAGGATAGAGATCTGGCATGTAAGAGGCAGATTTAAGTTCTTTTACAATTCCCTTTGTTTAAAAATAAAGAATTACTTACACAGCCATCTCAGAATGTTTATTTTATTTGAATCGATAGATTCTTACCATACAGGGTGGCTGGTGGGTATAATTTCTATAAATCTTGGAGCAAAGTTGTAGTGTGTAGCAGCTTGTAATTGCTGAGAAACACACCTGTCTCCTGAATCTATTGTAGCAGATAGTCAAGGTTAGTAGTCTTGATTTTTGTCTTCCCTGTCAACATCAGTTCTCATGAACAGACTGCTCAAAGGTATTTTTTTGGAAGTATTATTGAATACTGAATCCACACAATGAGGATTAGGTACTTTAGAATTCATTTCACATTGGACTTAAAAGCAAGGTCAAAGACTCTGCAGAGGAAAGGTAAAGTCACTACACCGCTGACTACAGTCAAGCGAATAAATGTTCCACTCTTATAGCTTAGCTCGAGTAATGCATTTTGTCCTAGACATCTAGCAAATTAAGCTGTTTAAGTCTTGGGCTGCTTATGAATATATTAGCATGTAGGAGATTGAGATGGATTTTTAAAATGAAACCAAATATCTGCAGAGGACTTGCCTAAGACTTGCAAGAGTCTTCCGTGTGGCTTCGTTTAATATTTAAACTTAAGTATCTGTAAATTATAGTATGTCTTCACTGTAATTAATATTTTTCAAGTTAGCACTAACTAATAATTTTATCAGAAACATTTTTTCATGGCCTGCATTAACCAGGTTAAGCTGTTGCTTGTAACATCAATTTGGGATTTCCAGCATACTCCTGTGTACTTAAATATGCAGTTTTTTATTATCTTTGATTAATCCTTATGAATTTACATCAGGGTAATTTCATGTGCCCACAACCTAAAATTAAAACACCTAAAAGATGTTTAAAAAAAAAAAAAAAAAAAAAAAGCCTGGAATCTGTGGGTATGGTTCAGAATAATTTGTATTTGCATGCATGTCTCTAACCCAAGAGTTATTGTGGTCATATCAGCTTGGGCTTACAGGCAATTGAATTTATGATTGATTGGTAGTAGGTATAAATTGAAATCACTTATTACATTGCTGAATTGATCTCTGAAGTTATCACATAACACGCTCCTGCAGCTGTTTACTTCTCTGCTACCCGCGTATTGCAGTCGGATGACCTGGGGCAGCAAAATCCTGATCTGGCGCTCGTGTTTGCAAGCACAAGGAAATGAACAGCAAAGTTGCATCAGTGCAAATGTTGTGAAATTCAGAAAACCCTCTGTGAGGCTGCAGGCTTCCTGCCAAGTCCTGTGCTAGACAGAGTTTGCCAGGTACTTTGGGACAAACTTGTCATACCACTATCCTTTCCAGGCACTACAGCAAACTGGGAGTGACTACAAGGTCATGTGCTGCCTGTAAAGGATTTCTGTCTTACTAAGAATTTGCTGCTGTTTTCTTTGTTTGGGGTGGATGTGGAAAACAGCTGCGCAAGTTAGAGTACATTGCTTTTGGGTAAAATGTCAGACATCCTTTAGAGAAGAGGATCCAGATTTATTACAAGACATGCTTTTTATTGCTGTAGTAAGGGTTATTTTAAACAAACACTTGTAATGGGGCAGTGCAGAACGTGTTGCTACATGAATTCCAAAGATTGAATATATTTGTGACTGATTTCCTCAGGAAGCCAGGCTTTTAAAACCTTGCGGTGTGTGGTTGCATCTTGCACCCACCGTACATTCCAGCAACCTTAACACCATCACATGCCATTTTTTAAAAGGGTTGAGAATTCAGAATTTAAATTTATCCTAAATATTTTGTGAAAATAGCTGGATGGAGGTAGGGGACAGACTGAGTAGTGCTACTCTCCTGGTCAGCCAAGGAACAGGCTGCAGTTTGAGCCCAGCTCTTACTGGTCATTAACAGCTACGTATGGGGAGGGAGGAGAAAACACCATTAACACCGAAACCTTCAGCAAGAGATTGCATCTGATTAGGTGATAGAAAATCCAAAAATGAGCATCAAAGTTGGGGAAAATTTGGCTTGGTTCTACTGCTCATGAAAGAATTCTTTTCAGTGTAAATTGTTCATTTATTGTGAAATCGTGCAAAAGTAAAAGTGTTCTTGTTCAGTTCTAAATTTGTCTATTCTTTGATGTGTTTCCAAAACCAGTGTAAATTCAGGATCCTAAATCTTTCTTTGACACAAGAAAAAAGATGCGTTTTAGTAAGGATTAAAATGAAATCATGGCAAATCACAGGATTGAGATATTAATAACGGTTTTGAATGAACCGAAGAACAAAGTATTTTTGTTATGAAAGAAGTATGTAGTTTTTCACTAAAACAGCTTCAACATCAGAAGACTTGGAAGTAGGCCAACTTAGTGTCATATATAGGAAAAGGAAAAAAGTGTGGGAATAACAGCATCGTGAGGAGTCCATAGTAATGAAGTTAATTGAAAAGAAATCAGTGGGTATAAAGCAACTAGTAGTGAAAGTTATTAGGAACATAAACTGCTAGTGTGTTTTGGAAGAATTGGTGGAAGAAGTGGCTTAGAGAGAACTGCTCGAGATGTAGACCCTCGAGGTCTTTGTGGAAGCTCAGTCTCCGAGGAGAGGTTTATCCCTTAGATTAGTTCTAGCGCTGTCCCTGCCAAGACTATAGTGGGCGAGCAAAGATGAATAATCATAGAATCAGAATGCTTTGGGATGGAAAATGACGTAGTGATTAAAAGCCCTCTGGGTAGGTAACTGAACTGGACCAACTGGGCTATACTGGAGAATGGGAGCAGTGGAGCTGTGTTGGTTCTGATCCAGGACCCTGCCTGGTACCCTGCCAACTGCAGATGGGTAAAAATGTTTCATGCAGAGCCTGAGCGTGTATCTCATATGCTTAATGGCTTTTTGAGCTGGAGTCTTGGTATTTTGCTGTCCTGCATATACTGTTCTTCCAGGAGTTTATAAATGCCAAAAAGTTTAAAGTGGTTCAAAGTGATTGACCGGTGGTGTCCTGTGGCAAGGCCATGCTTGTCTCTACAAGGTTTAGTTAAGCTGTGTGTCTCTGTTCTTTTCTTCTAAACATGTAAATGGATATTTTAGTTTTATTTCACCTAGTTATAGTGTTAGAAGAAATAATAGCTAGCCAAGAGAAAATGAATAAAACATAATTGGTTCTCATTTTACAGGCCACTGTTACATACAGCTTCTGTATCTTTTTCTCTTGGCAGATGCATCCTAGGCCATTTAATCATTCCTCACGGGAAAACCATTGCACACCTAAAAAAAAAACAACCCACCCCAGACCTGCACACAGTCTTCACGATATAGGTGTTTGCTGGATCTCTACAGTGGCATAATGGTTTTAGGACTTCTTTTCTTGTTTTCCTAATGATTGCTAACCCTTTACTTGCTTTTATGACAGCTAGTGGGCTGACATTTATGCAGAACAGCTCCTTACACTCCCAAGATCTTGTGTCTGAGTGCTCGTATGTAGTTCAAGGCTAATTGTTCTCTGTGTAAAACCGGAATGGTGGTGGTTCTTGCGTAGCATTTAAATGCATCTGTGTTGGTTATCCTCTTCCATACCGCTGCTGAAACGCTCCCTGTCGCAGGGTCTGCCTGCAGTGATTCTGAATAACCCTCTGTCATCAACAGACTGTTGTATTTCTGCTCACTCCCTTTTCAGGAGCATTTATTCATGTGTTGGATGGTTTGGGCTACAAAATTGATCCCCTTGGAACTTCACAGCGACTTCCCCCATGGACAAAATTAATGATTCTCCCCCCACCCGCCGGTTTTATAAGCAAGTTTTTATATATGGACTTTCCTCCAAATCTTGTGTTAAGATCTTGCTAAATGTCTTCTGGGAATCAAAATGGGTTTATATCAAAAAGATACTTTCTGTCATCTCCATGCTCTTTGATTTTTTTAAAAAACTCTAGACGATAAGAGTTTGATTAAAAAAAAGTATGACTTCTCATTATAGATGCTAAATGGACTCTTCCCCGAGGTGTTTATTCATGTTTCTGTTTGTTTTTATTCCTACCAACGTGCTCAGCACAGCCGTCAGACTGCTCTGGATTTCCTCTAGATTCATTTAAAAAAATTATGTCATGCTCACTGCTTTCACATTTCCTGATACTCAGGCCGTTTTAAACCGAGGTTAACCCTCTACAGTTGAAGTTCAGTGATTTAATGCTTGAGTTAATTTAGTTTACACTTTTTGTTCCGTAACTCCTGGAGGTGTGATAGGGATGTGGAAAGTCTGGTGATCTCATCGCCTGTAACTGATTGCAGTTGCTGATGGCCGCGTCAGCTCCGTAACTGTGAGCTGTTCGCTTCCAGCAAGCTCAGCCTTAAGCATGTGCTTCCCAAAGCTTGTAACTCCTGCTCAGTTGGAACAACTACTCACGCTGTGCGTTAGCTTCCTCCAAGTTCTTATGCTAGTCCCCGTGTATCTTGTAATTTTTTTAATCCTCTGGAACCCACCTAATAGATTTAATTGAAGATTTTTTTTGTTGGTAGTTGAAATATTGATCTGAGTGTTGATTCATCTAAAGTGTTTTTAATACCAAAAATCAAAATGGCAGTCAATTTTACATCTTGTGTACATTTTATGATCGAATAACTTCTATTTAATGAAAACCTTCCTAAGGAGAAGAAAATTCTTGGCTTGGAGAAACACCACCCACTCCTCAACCACAAAACCCCCAGAGCATAGCGATGCCTTGCAGTGTACGATTCTTACTCCGTGTTTCTCAAGCTTGGGTTGCAGCAAACTGGAGCGAATCTCTAGCTGAGGCTTGGCTGGGCTTAAACATGTTGGTTTTTTTTTTCCCAACTAAACAGAGGAAATCAGAAGGGTGTTTAGGAAACAATCCAGTGTTTGCTAGATGTACAGTGTACTATTTCCTCAGAAATTAACTTACAGTTTATAAATATTTATAAATATATATTTTTGTGGTCTGTATTCATCACAGTTGGCTTACTTGATGCAAGGCATAACCCAGTGCAAGATCATAGTGATGGGTCATACAGCCCTTGCGCACACTTACGCAGTTCTGTCAGAGATTACTTGTGGTTTATCTGATCTGTGTAACTGCCCGAATTCGGTGCATACGTGAGCTTGTCTGCACGCTCCAACTCATTTTGGAGCTTTAGGTTTTTTTCTGCTTTCTGCTCAACATCAAAAAGTTCCCTCACAAAAGGACTAGAGGTGATTGCAAAGCGTTTCTGAATATTCAGGAAGAAATCTAATATGACCTTTAGAGAAATGGAAACAAGGGTGAATTTGAGCACCCAGTCAAGAACAATAAAACTGAAGTTCTAGTCCTTATAAGGACAAAAAAGATGGCACAAATCGTTGAGCTTCCTGTCTACTGCACTAGAATATGATTTAAACCTTTTGAGAAGCTTACTGAAATTATTTGACCCTATTTTTTGGTTTCCTGCATGTCATTACAAGATGATTTCATAGAATGCTTTAAAAATAACTAAATAAAATTATGGTAACACTATTTTCTTCTAATTTATCTAAGCTATTGTATTTTAGTTTGTTAACGTGCAAGTATTAATGCTGCTGTTCCCTTGCTTCTTCTTTATGAGTGAGGATTAGTGTTTGAGGAATGTTTCGAACAAAACAGAAGCTTATCTGTGTGGTGTATACTTAAAATGCCCTGTCTTAATTTTGCTCTATTATAACTAATAGCTATTTTAGTCTTCTCTTTTTCCTAAAGTTTTGTTCTTAATAATTTAAAAAAATTATTTGAAATCACTTAACCCAGGATTTTCCAGGGCGTTGTAGCGTCAGTGAGTGGAGATCTGAAAGGGAATTCCTTGCCATGCAAAAACAAACACACATTTCATTCTCGGAGCTTATTTCTTGAAGCTGTGTGAGAGACGATTAGAAACGGCGGCCGGTCGTGGCGTGGCGGATCCAGCGCTGGCTGTAACCTGGCTGGCCAGGTCCTGCCTTCTCAGCTGCCGTCCTGAGGAAGACGTGATTTAGATACACATAGAAATTATTATCTCTATTTCTGTCAGTGCCACTGCGGGTAATTTTTCTTTTGGCGTATCTGCTATATATTTATACCATCCTTATGAAGAGTTTTGCATTTAAAGTCTTTTAATAAGCCCTCAGAAAGGCTGATGGTAACAAAATGTTCCCACCCCATCGCTGTAAAAATCCAGTGCTCTGCAAGAGTTGGACTCACATTGGCTTTTTTTGAGGGTTTTGTGGAGCCAATTTGTTATCTTATGTTACTACTGGTAACTAGTAGCTACCACTCTGTGATACACCTGACGTAGTAAGTAAAGCCTAGAGCAACGCTGAAAGATTAGAATGGCTTTTTCCTATACCGTAATTCAGAATCAGACTTTAATATACTGGTCACTCAATTAAAAAGGACTTATTTCAGTTTTTCCTACCATAGCTATTTTATTCTACACTGTGAAAGTCAGTGGATAAGAAAGCACAAAGGTTTTCATTGTGTAGTTTAACTCATGTATATCTCATTCAGTGCTGCGCATCGTGCAAAAACACTGTAAACGTGTGTTGTTGCTCCTTAATTGATCATTATTAGCTAATAAAAATATAGAAAAGAAAGCAATGGGACATAGGTGAAGACATTTTGATTTTGTCAAAAGTTAAATTGTAGCAACTGGAATAATAATCATACGTTGAGGTAGTCTTTGTGGTGAATAGCTCTAAAAGAGTAAAAAAGAGGAGATATTCCTTATCTCTCCACTTTGTTGATTTTGTAATGGAGGTGCAGCTTGACAGAGTTCTTATGCAAGGATGAAAATCAAGCCAGAAGCACATGTGTGTCGGTGCGGTAGAGGTTTAAATTTCTCCGGTAATCTCCAGAGTTTTCACCATAATTCTTTTTCCTGCACACGCACCCATTCTTGGTTTTGGGCCTTTTAATTTTCTGGATGGTTATGTTCAAAATTTCTATTTAAATGTGTTAATCCAAATAAAATAACTGTAACATCAGTCTTTGAATGAATTATGTTTTGCTTGGGAAGACTCGTGCCATCATGCTGGCAATGTTCCTTTTCATTGTTTTGTATGCTTCCAGTGTGTTACATAGTTTAAAAAAAGTAAAATGTCAATAATGTTGCTTTGCTGTGCGACACAACATAGTCATCCAATTATATGGCTGTGAAACTGTTTGACATATATATATGCCTATTTTATATGTCTAAGCCAGAGTTTGTTCCAGACATTCGGAGGAACATGTGTTGCATCACATTGGCAGTTGCCCCAGAAAAGATGGAATCTGAATTAATTCAATTTTATCTTTTTCACTTTAAGGAAAACTAAATCCAGGATTTTTAGTGTTCATCATTAATAGGTCTTCAAACATCTGGGAAATATCTCCGGCTGCAGGGTTTTTTTTATTCCTTGGATATAAGATACTGGTCTGAATTCTCTTACTGAGAAAATGGCAGTGAATGTGCTCTTACGCGTAACTGCTTCTGCGCTGCCGTGTATCGCAGAATGGCCCTCCGGTGAGCTGCTGGTGCAGGCTGTGGCCGTCCGATTGAGCTGTGGCTGGTTTGTACAGCTGCAGTCCTGGGGACTTGCTGAGATTCTCGTCTGTAAGGAAGAGGTGGTGGTCGGGAACTCAGAGACTAGAGTGGTGTATCAATCCCCGGAGCACGCTACCCCGAACTGAGTGAATTCTTTTGTCTGTGGTAGAAGTAATCTGTTTCTGAAGTTACTGTGCTGCTTCATTAGAATGGAGCAGAAGGGAGCAGAGTGGATTTGCTTCCTTCCAGGGCCAGCTCCACGCGGGACCATTGCCATGCCTTTGAGTAAGCATTTGATCCCAAAATCTTAACCTTTTACAGTCAGTTTGATAAAACTGAGTACAGAAGTTCTGCAACAATTTTCCTGTCATTTCAGAACCCGAAGGGAGTCTCCTTTCCCCCTTTTTTTCCCTGCTGCTCTGCTCCCTCCGTCCTCACGCCCACGCTAGCTAAACTGGGTGTGGAGCAAGAGCAACGACTTTGAGCAGTGACCTTGATCCCTTGAGCAGTAGCAAAGTGGTTTGCGTGCTGGGCTGGAGGCTCTGGTACGCACACAGCCGAGAGAGGTAGTATGAAACCTGCACATCTTCGGCCCTTGAAACTGCTGGTTTCATTACTCTTGTTTTTTAGTAACTTATTTCGTTGCAAGGCTTTTTATATGTCTCTTTTTCAAATTTGGGCATTGTTCCAAAAAACACTCTTTTGGAATAATTAGATTGCTTTGATTCCTTTTAATTAAATCATGTTAAGTAGGCTGTCTGTGTGCATGGCAAAGTCTCAGGTTTAATGTATTTTCTGCATTTGGAAACTGGGATTCAAATCTGATCCAAGTCACAGTGCAGCAGCTGCACGACATCCTCTGATGTCCCATTTACGCAGAGATTCACCTTGAACAGTGGAGTTGCTTTGAAGAATAAAGCAGAAAAGATTATAAATCATTATAAGGAAGAATTAGGCTATGTTAGGAAAAAATGTTTATAGGGGAAGTGCAGCACTCACTGCCTTGCAAGGCTTTTGGGCATCTGCCATAGGAAGGCTTTAACACAGGTTAGATGACCAATTGTCAGGAAGGATGCGGATGTAATTGATTCTGCATCAGGCTAACTGGGATGGGACTAGATTACTGCATGAAATCCAGCCCGGCCTGGCTTTCTGAGATTATACGGGACTAAGCCATGAGACGGCAGGGTGCAGAACGGGCAACCTTTCAGTTCATTGTACTGTACGTATCCTGCCTATCGACTGACAGTTCTATAGTGACCTTTAAAAACTCAAACGCTACAACTATTTTGATTCTATTTTTTTTATTTCACCCGTAGCAGTAACTCTGAGACTGTGTTTTTCTTGCTTTGTGTGTGCTGTTTTGCATGTGGGATTCTTTGCCACTCAATAGCTGTTTTAAAAAAAAAAAAATCTTCAGCAAAGTAAAGCTTTTATACTTTGTGATAGATTCTGGGTAGGATCATGCATCTGGCTTCTTCTGTAAGGAGGTGTAAAAGACAGTTTCAGTATAAAATATTGAATGTTGGAGTAATTTCTTCTGTTGATAAATTGGGAACACATCTTCAGATGATAAATGGAGCAGCAGTGCCAGTGAGTCTCTCAAGAAGAGCAGAGCTGTCTTACCAGACCCATTCCTGTTTTGGGGAATTTTACCTGACAGTGTGTCTGATGGTAAGGGTGATTTTGATCCCTTTGAGGAGAGATGGGAATGAGAGGAGGGTAGATATGAACAGAAACAGAGCTGTGATTTCATGGAGAGCTTCCTTAGTCCCGGCTCAGTGAATTTCAAGCCATTCCACAGTTTGCCAGCATAATTTTACCCCCCAGCCACTTCTCTCTGAAGTTGTCTCTTGCTGGTGCCCTGTGACCCCACTCCAAACAGTCTTGTAGAGCTTAATCTGCGAAATGCTGTCTAAGGGGCTTAAGTCCTGCTTAACCAACTTATGTCTAAGAATCTCTTAACTTTTAAGTGTGAGCCTCTGACCTTGTGCAGATGAAGCCTTTCCTCCACTCAGATGAGCACAGTTTTACCCTCTTTAAGTTCCTTATAGCTGTATACACTAACAGCATCTAAGATAGTTAACGTCTCTTTGTAGCAGCTGGGGAAATCGTTGGAATAGCTACGTTCTTCAGCCTGGACTCACCAAAAGCATCAAACCTCAGCAGTATGAAGTTGCTAGGGAAAGCAACTTAGGGATCACGTGCCAATATGAATTGTAAAAAATGGCGTATGGATTTATCTTTATGGAAGTTATGCCCACTGGATTTAGTAAGGTATCTTAGGGATAAAAGGTGAGTGACTTTAGGCTTTTGTTATGCTGAGTGAGAAGAGGGCAATATTATAACTTGTAAATAGCACAGGTTATGAATGCCAACAGATACATTTTTCATATAGTTCATATCTGCTGTGCTAGGTGTTGCTATTTTGGCATTGAATCACACGCACACTGTGGTTTGTGGAGTCTTTCTGGAACCAAGACTGAGTTCTTAGGCTACAGGAAAATGAAAGATCAAGACTTGAATTTTATAACTTTGATGGGAAAACAGGTTTGTCCTTGTATTTTTTTGAGGGGAAAAAAAAATTCATCTCTCTGATGAAAATGCCATAGTACTCCAGCATGCATCTGTCACCCTGCTGGGCCGATGCATGCCAGCAATGATGGAAACCTGGCCTGGCTTCCAAAACTCTTTTTCTCCCCATTGCCCGTTAATGGTTAAGCAACATCAGCAACTTCAATCACTTATTCTCAAATTGTCACCTTTAGCACTCCGCGTTTCTTCCTTTTTATAGAACCTAATCCTGAGGTGAGTTTCCTGAGCTCAGCATCTGGCAGGGTTGAGCACACCAGAGTCTGGAAGGTGGATAATGAGTCGGGTTCTGGTTTCTCAAATGACAGCAAAAGCACTTTGTCACAAAATCGCTGAGCTTCTGCAGCCCCTGCCCTTTGAGCATAGCTTGGTGATACCCTGGGAAAGGAGCTGTAACTTTGACTTTTCCTCATTGTTTGATTTATGTTTTGACCCCACTCAAAGTAAAAGAAAAAACCTGTAATTAGGTGAAGTTTCCAAAGCAGAGCCATTAATTTAAGCACAAAATCCACAGAACTGTGGGAATTACTTTATGCAGCCAATACATACTGACATTTCCCAGTGGGATAGAAGTTGATGAACACAGTGAATTGGTTTTTCCCCTCCAGACAGACTCATCTTGGAGAGGTTACTGCTATCACCTGCTAATGAGTAAACATGTGGGTGTTTTATTTATCCTTTGAAAGAACTAAATCCCCCATGAAACAAATGGGACAATGCTTGTGCTTTATTGCTGCTGCTTTTTGTGTTTTCTGTTTGAGCCCCAGTTTCGCCAGTGCAGCCCTTTTAGCGAGGCTGGGTTAGGAGCTGACTGGCTATTCAGCTGTAACTCTGCTGTATTTGCCCACTGGCAGTTTTTCCCTGCTATTTTCCCAGACCTGCTAGTGATACTGGTAGTGTCAGCCCTGCGCTGCTGGCTCCTTTGGACCTCGCTCACTCGTCCTGATGAAAATGGCACGGAGGTGGTGTAGGTCCTAACGACAGTTTTCAAACCAGATACAGCCAGAATGTTGCTCTCGTCTTGAGTAAGGAAGTGATACGGTTTGGATAGATCACATCTTTAGAGAATCTCTGTTTTCTCTCTTAAAGATGGTTGCTTTGATTTTACTGTGATAGGAAATTTGGAAATAATTTGGAAAGTAATTCTGAGAGAGAGCGTGTCAATAGGCGATCAGCATAACTGCTTTAGAGCAAAACCACCTCACTTTAAATTTCAGCATTAGGCATGGTTAACGTTAATGTCCACAGCAAAAACATCTACTCAATACACTTGGTATTTAGCCCCAAACTGTTTTCTTTTCCTGTTTTGGGGGCCAGAACTCCTTTCTATTGCAACTCCTCCTATTTCCTGCAACTTTGTCAATATGATGTTTTGTCAATCCAGAAGTTTGTGGCATACTGAAAACTGAAATGTCTTAAAAATTAACATAACAACTGTATTTTTAAACAAGTGTACAGGAAGAAGGTTGGATAAACCAGTGAGTGTTTAATGAAAGTGTGGCAATATTACATAAATAAGCAAAACTTTTAGTTTTGTCTGCATGAGTAGAATAATGAAGATAGTCTGGATCAGGCCACCACAAAGTTATTGCTTTTGACAGGAGCTCTTCAGTGAGACACTGAGGTGATCAGAAAATCAAATTCACACCAGAAAGCCAGCTGACATCACCGTCAGCAATTTCATGCTTGTCCATCACGGCGCTCCGGTCGGGCTTTTTGACAGCTCTAATGCTACGATTGCAACATCAGCTGGGAGCAACAGATACAGCTGGGCATCATCTGCAGAGGAATCGAAGTCTAGATTGCCTTGTCTGATAATTGCGTCAGGAAGCAAAGACTCCTTGCCAAACACCAGAAAATATCTGCCATCAACACATAATAGAAGGGAGGGAAGGCTAGCATGGTCTTCAGATGCAGTAACAGTCTGGAACTGGTCAATAGCTCATAAAAACAAAGGGAAAATAAAACATAAAGCCTTGGTGTGTGTCTGTGATTTCAACAGAAGTTGCTGAGATTAAGCCCGACAGACCTTTCGAGGGTTTAGCTCAGGATCTCTGTTATGTTTTGTGCTAACTACTGCTTGAAGGTATCTGTTTGGAAGTGGAAGGGAAGGAATGCAGCACATCACCACCAGGGAAGGCGAATGAATAATGATGGAAGTAAATATAGGAGGGTGACAAAAGGATCAAAGGATTCATCAAAAGGGTAGTGATGCTAAAATGCAAAATTTTTACATGAGAGCTAAAACTATGTTTAAAAAATGCTGTGCTTCATAGTGTGAAAGGAAAGGTAAAATTGTTGAATCGGTGAATCCTCCTGGACCACAGCTCATCTGGGTGTCAGCCGTGTTAAACGTGATGGTCGCTGTAGAGCTGGTCATCGGTAATGTCCTTTCTGGTACCGGGTAGGAGTGGCAGTCTGTGGGTTAGCAAGGTTTTAATGCTGTTTCTGTATGTTCTTCTCAGACCTTCAGTTTCTGTAGTTTTGTTCCAGAAGGAGACTTTATTTGTTTTTAACAGTTATTAAAAATTAGCACCCTGTCCCACAGAGCATCACATACAACAGTAAGCTCCTCCTCTCCCCCCAAAACTAATGCCCCACACCCCAATCAGATGAACAAGCCCTGAACATTTCTTGTGATTACTGTACTTATTCTCCTGGTATCTTTTGCATACCAATGAAAAAAGTCTTGATGATATTTGGGGGGGGGGGGGGGGGGAGAAAGAAAAAGACACCACTTGGTCTGGTTTGTTACTCAGATACCTGTTTCTTGCCGTATGTGCATGAATGATGTGTAATAAACTCCTGAAAGTCCTGAGCTGACAGGTAGGACTAAGACTGCTTATTTACAGGCTCCCTCCTCTCCTTTTTATTCTTCTCAGCCTTGTGTTTCTCAATGCACAGATGATATGTTTACAGTTTGGATCTTTAGATCTACAGGCTTTAGTTTTAGAGTATGAATTCACCTCCATTAATTGCAAACTGTATGTAATATTTATGCTAAAAGGACGTGAGAAGTGTTCAAATGAGCACGTTCTCCTTTGAAAAAAAGGAGCTGAAAAACTACCAACCACTCTGGTTATAGTGTCTTGTAAAGATGCCAGCAGGCAGAACGTGATTTAAAGCGCACATTTTTGCAAATCAGCGCCTTCATAACAACACTGAAAGGAGAGAGAAAGAGGCATGGGGGGGGTCTGTGTTAAGATTAATATAGCCTGTTATCTTTACTTAGTGCGGAAGTTCCCAAAAAGGACGAGTGTGTCAGATCACTGGTTCTTTCTTAATTTTTTTTCTCCTTTTGTTTGCTTTTCTTCGTTGTTGTAATCATGCAAATGATGCCATTCATTGTATCCATCTTGCCTATTGGCTTGAGATGCTGAATATTAATTGAGCAGCATGATATCTTGTTTTTCAAGCTTCATAGATAAGGAAAACATTTTTATATTAAAGTGCTTCATCCTCTTTTACTACGATATTTTAAGACTTTCTTATCTTTGCCTGTCATAGAAGAAAACCTGAAAAGCTCAAACTTCTGAGACCTTGATTTGGTTTATAAACAGGCTTTCAATAGCAGATTTTTGTAGAGGTACATATATGGTTGTCCTGCTCTTAAACTTGGTTCTTTATTTCAATACATCAGCTTTAATTTTTTTAAGCCATTGTGATTCTGGATCCTCAGTCTCTCTCTGCAGGTCTGGAAAAGAGAGAAAGAAACAGGCTTTTATCTTTCAAAGGACAGTTGAAAGACTTTTTGTTATTATTTGGCCTTGCTTCAAAAAAATGCACTTTTGAGTATGACAAACTAGCTACTACATAGGCATCTTGAACTTAGCTGAGTAAAAATGTTTTTGAAGTATTGGGGGGTTTTAACAGGTCTTTTTTTTTTTTTTTCCCCTCAAACATAGAAATGTGCTCTGATTTACGTGCTTGTAGAGCTGTATAGCTAGGAACGATAATGTAGTGTCCACAGCCAAAGTTGTGATGATATTGAATATAAAATTTTTCCAAAAGCAAGGGTCGGTTGCCAAGGGCTCTCGATCAGTGTTCCCTCATCTTACCCAGCTGTGTGAATATCAAATTCCTGGGACCTTCGTGCACTTTTATCTTGAGAATGTTGCTGTCTTAAAGCATAAGCTGTTTGAGGCGAGGTTATAAAATATCATTATAACCCTTCTTTAGGGAGGGGGTGCAATACAGTCTGGTGTAACCTGGTGCCTGATCTTAACAGCTAATAGTTAATAATAAGTGAATTTAAAAGTGTGTTAGTGTTATGCTAGATTGCTTTGATTTTTTTCCTGGTTTTATCTATCACTGAATGTTGAATAAAATGCTCATGTACTTGCTGATTGCACATTTATTCGTTTTTCTGTAATTCTGTGGGTTTCTGTAGTCTCTTACAGTATCTGCAGGTAACTAGTCTACTTTTAAAACTGCTGTGCGTTTAGTCAGCAGTCTTCTGTATGCCTCTGGTATGTGAAGAGCAGACAAGAACTACTGAGCCCTGGTTGCCTTTATGGCCTGGTGGAACCAGTGGTGGTGATGAGCTGCTGGGATGGAGAGATTTGCAAGTTCAAAGTGAACTCGCTGCTGAAAATGAGTATGCCTATAGTGTCTGTAGTATAGCTGCAAGAAGTTGGCCGTGTTTCTTCTTGAAGACAAACTTTTTGCCGTAACATTTTTCACTGTGTCTGCTGCGGGTCCATCTAGAAAAGGCAAGACTCCATCTAGGTTTAACATATTTGCAGAGGTGTTGGCCAGGCTTCTTTTATATCCATCTTATTAATAAAAGGGGAACTAACTAGTCAGGGCTTAGGAAGAGGATGAGGCCGCTGCTATTCTTACTCCATGAAGGATAGTTATCTGAACTTCTCCTCTACCCTTCACTCTGGTATTTTTGTTCCTTTTAAGGCTTGAAGCAAGGGCTGTGTCCCTTTTCCAGATGGGAGGGAAGGAACATTTCAGTATGAGATACGAGGTTTACAGAATATCTGATTTCTACAATTTTCTGTCTTTAAGAGGGAATTTTGTTCAGTTGGGAGATGTACAGGGTATGAATTTGAGGATTAGAGAATTGTGCAGGGTTATTTTTGAGGCTGGCTAATGCTAAAACCATATTTGACCTTCCTAAGGCATTTTGAATGTTGGTAATCCCCGGGTGAAACGGATCGGAGTTCAGAGATGCCATAAACAATCAAACTTGTGTTGCTACTGTATCTGCAATCCCACACACCAATAGCAGACATGTTTTGTTTATTCAGCTCTACAGTAAATGTTTTATGTTTTCTGTTTCCAATATAACCAGTTTATATACATGCTTCTATCTTAACTAGGTGCCTGCATCTTAAATAGATTTGTTTTTACACTTAAAATGATTATCTTACATTTTATGTTACTAGGCCAGGTACAAGCAGAGTCTTGATCCTACGGTGGATGAAGTTAAGAAACTGTGTACATCTCTGCGTCGAAACGCCAAGGAAGAGCGGGTACTTTTCCACTACAATGGACATGGCGTCCCCAGGCCAACAGTAAATGGGGAGATCTGGGTCTTCAATAAGGTGCGTCTTTGCGAAGCAGTGCTGAACAGCTGAGTCTTTTTCACTACTATGTAAATTATTGAAGCATTATGTTAGAGAACAACTGAATTTTCAGGGTACAAAATGTGTTCACAGGTATTTATTTGGTTCCCAGCTGACAGCTGTTTGCTTTCTTTGTGTTGTTGAAGTTCTGTGAGACCAAACGGGTTGTCCCTCACCTGGCAGCAGGGCAGGAGGGTCTTCTCAGATGCACTAAAGCTCATTGCAAAACACCAAAAAGCCAGCTACTTCCACTTGCTTCGTCTGCTTTTCAGAGTAGCACCCAGCTCTGTCGTATCTGGAGCAAACAGTAAGGCTCCCCGATGGACTTGGCTTCGCTGCCTTATGTCACTGACTGAAGTTCTCACCATAAAGTTTATGCTTAAAATGTCTGCTAACTCTGAACAGCCATTGTTCAAACTACCTAGAGGTACTGCCTGAGGGCAATAAACCACATGGCTAGCTCTGCTTCCAGGGCACAGGGCGCTGAAGAGCTTCCGAGTGCAATACAATAGGTATCTCTTATTTTTTTAAAGACTTTTGTGACTCCATGCTTTGTAGCCATGGTTTGTACAGCTATGTAGATCACATGCAACACTGTTTGAGTGATTCCAAGTGTGACCTAAATGTACTTTGCTTTCCCTTTAGTTAAGCTATTTAGTGTCTATTAAAGGTAACTGATTTAGAATGGAGTCTTAGGAAATTGAGAGATACTGCTTGTAGCTGAAAAGTACATTCAGCTGACATAGGACTTGCATTCGTTATTATAGATATGCTCCTATTCTATTTTGAGGGCTTTTCTTCTCATATTTCACATGCATTATTTTTATAATTGAATGGGCATTCACTGGTAATTTGAAAGAGCAGGGTAGAAGGGAAGGGGAGAAAGTGCAAGAGGGCATCACCTTATTCTGGTGCATCTATATTGGAGATTTGATTAGTATTCAGGCCAATAAACAATTGGCCTGAATACTAATTCATTTTGAAGCTGAATTTGGTGTTTAAGAACAACTAGGAGGGACCTTCCTCTTACTTAACAGCCAGTGGGTAATAAATAAGCCAGAAAGAACGGTGGGCAGAATGTGTTACACATGAAGAAGAGGAGATTACTGCTCAACGAAGTTGTGTGTTATGCCACATGCTTTATTAAGAGCTTACTGGGTATTTCCCAGTTTGCCTGCAGTATCAGCTGGGGTAATGTGGTGTGGATGCCACTGGTGATTAGGAGCTGAGGTCTTTCTGATTTATCTATGGACTCTGGGAAAAAAATTTGATTGCCATAGAGGTTGATGGGGAAAGTTGAAACTTAGTAATTTTTGCAGCATGTTACCAAATATTGGCTTTTTTGGAAAGAAAGAATCAGGAGTAGAACTTTTCTTTTAAGCAAAGGATTAAATTTAAGGAAATGTTGGGGGGTGGGGGGAATCAGCAGTGTTTAGAAATCAGTCCTAAGGAATTCAGTCTCAGATCTAAGCAGAGGGCCTAATGAGGCTCAGTATTATAGCCCTCTTGAATTGAAATAGTAGAGGTACTGAAATTTGACTGTGCTGACATTTTAAAATTAGATTTAAAATGCTCATGCATGCACTTGAAGTCTCAGTTATAAAAGCTTGAAGGCAGAGCTGAAAGGGACCTTGAGATCATCCAAGCGAGGGGGTAAAAGGAGTGAAATGGGCCTTGCTGGGGGATGTGGCGTGTTACAGGCTGACCTGTGTTTGTCAAAGGAAATAAAATGTGTTGGATTTATACTGACTTCCCTTGGGGCCAAGTTGAGCATCTCTCTCCTGTTCCCAGAACCTGAAGTATCGGGACGTGTGGTTCTGGTGGGTCAGCAGGCTGTTAGCAAGGTTTTGGTGCAGGTGCTGCAGGAGCGTAGAGGGTGGTGGGGCAAATAGGAGGTGCGACATCGGTTTCAATTCAAGGATAGGAGACGACAATGAATTTCAAGAATCTGGCCGGACATTTCATTATGCTTTTGTTCTTGGTCTGTAGATACTCATTTTTTCTTTACCCTTTTTTTTCTCCCATAAAATTGGTGTGCAGCCATTGCGAGGCTCATGACGTTGGTGCTGACCGAGAGGACTTCTCCCACTGCGTTTGAGCAGCCGGCGCTGCCTTCCGCGCGCTCCTGCAGCCCAGCCTGAGTGCAGCGCAGGTTGGCAGAGCTGCACGGGTTAGCCGCCTTGGGCTGTACGGCTGCCAGAGCTTTCTGGGATGCACAGACCACCAGACCCAAAGCCTCTTCTTTTCTGCTGGTTTACTGTGAGGGGAGAAGTGAAAGCAGCTTTGCAGTGCTGTTGGTAGCTACCACCAGAGAGCCTGGAAATCAGAGGACCTTAGTACCTGTTCAATTTTTTCTTTTTCTAGTGTCACATTTAAATCTCCCAACATGTGCCAGCAGGCTGTCAGAGACAGCAAAGAGATGTAGTGGTGTAGGAGCACTTTGTAATGATGCTGGAGAAAGTTCACGTAGTATTAGATCTTTGTTAATATCTTCCCCTTAATTTCTCAAGAGTTGGTATTTTAAGACTAATTTAGACCTCTGCCCTTGCACAGTTGGTGCTTTGTCTAAACTGATGTTTTAAAATGGTAATATGAGGAGAATGCTTCTCTTATATGTTTTATTGTCTACTCTTCTGAAAAACTGTCTGCGTATGTAACTGGTTGAATTAGTTGACAAAGGGCCTGGCGGATGGAGTGACATGTTCTCGAAGATGTCCTGGGAACACCTGGGTGGGTGGCCCTGCTCCGGCTCTGCCGTGTCCCTGGCGGTGGGGTGGCGGCACTGGCAGAGCATTAGCAGATCGCCCCCCTGCCCCGTCCGAGGGAGACCCCTGAATTTGCAGCTGATCTCTGTGCACTGTAAGAACCCTTCCTCGCACGGCAGGAGTGTATTCAGGAGAGATTAAGCATGGTATATTCTGATACGTAGATTAAAAAAAAGATAAAACCTTCAGGAAGTATCATGTAGCCTGGTTCACTTCAGCTGCACATCTCCATCACTTTGTTCGGTTAAACAGCGTTCAAATGCTACCGGAAAGGCGTGTGAAAGAGGAAGCAGTATGGTACGATTTGGGTAAGGCGATTGAAAAGCTAGTAGCTAAACTAACTTGGTCTTTAAAAACCAAACCTGCCTTCTCTCCTACAGACAGTTTTTTCCTTGAGTTTAATTTTTTATAGATTTTGACAAGGTGTGCTTGCTGTAGTATAAATACCTCTGTGGTTACCTTCACCTTTCAGGCTTCACCTATGAAGCCAGCCTTTCCTTTTGATATTTAATCTAGCCTAGCAGATGAAGAGGACAGTAGTAAATAAATAATCTGATATTCATCTGCATTCATTCTATTAGAATTTAAATGTGATGTTCTATATACGCTTTCTAGAAAAGAAGTCAGTGGTGAGGAGTGCCTCTGACCGCATTGCCTTGCGGTGCAGGGCGTGAGTGCAGGGAGGTGCCCGCTCCTCTTCCCCGCGCCCTTCCTCCTCCCCTCGAAACACACGCTTCAGAAATTGCTTCAGCTTGGTAACTTCGTTGGGTCAGAGACAGCATTAAGGAGAGCAGAAAGTATTTTTGGTTGTAATTTTTTTTTTTCCTAGCTTTTAATCCCAGCCGCTCAGGAAATGCGGTGCTGCTCCAAGGCAGCACGTGAAGGTGTTCATAGTGCTTTAGTTTGTTAATTTTTGCTTTGCAGCTCAACAAACAAAATGTTCCTGAACTCTTTCAGTTAGAGAGAGATAATAAGACGTATTGAAAGAACCGAGGATGGATTCCTGCAGGTTTGTTGCCACAAGGTTCATTTCCTGAGATTTCTGAGGGGTTCCATGAAGTTCAGAAATCCCAGGACAGAAGCTGAACACAGCAACTTTCTGAGGAAGCTTTTTAGCTTTAGAGAAACCTCTTTAGGGAATGCTCTTCAAGCATTGTTTCATCTTTGATAGGAAGTGGAAAGAGAAATTGCACCATGCTTTGGAAGGAATGGCTATTTTAAAAATGTCCTTTTCCTGGGTCTGTTATGTCCTACCGTTGGACAAAAAGACGTGAAATGTGCGCGTTGTCAGAAGCAAATTCTGCTGCTAATGTGAGAATACGAAATACAAAATGTGCATCATCATTGTGTTCCTATTAAGTCCTTTGGAAACTATTTACATATCACTCATCCCATCCACAGTGCTGCTGAAACATCCTCTGTTTGACCAAATGAAGGCCAGAAGCTGCAGTCCCCCTTCACAGTGTAGAAGATTGCCATGGCTCGTGGTTTTAACTGGCTGCTCTCGTTGGCACGCGTTACAAGCCAGTACTAAATTACGGAATTGTACATTATTTTACTGCAGGCTCCCTGCTCTGGCTTGCTGTACAGTAGTGGTGTACAAAGGAAGGGTTGAGACAGTCCTTGTAAACCAGTAAATTTGGCAGCATCTGGCGTTTTGCCAGATTTTGAATAACATTTTTGCAATAACATGCTTTTCATATATTCATTGTGAGTGCTGTTGTATTAATAAGGAGCAATGTTCTCTTTCTAGTTTTACTTGCTACTATTTTCTAAGAAAATCCCAATGTGGTTTTAAAAAGGTAAAAAACAAACCTCCCTGACTTCAAACATGTTTATTCTGAAGTTCTGAGGAACTTCTCTGCAAAATCTGAAGGAACGTTGTTTTTAAAATATTTTTGAGCTGTTCGTTAAGCAATTGGTTATGAAATTTGTCCAAAATCAGTTTCTAGTTTAGTTGTTTGTTGTGTCATTCCTTTAAACAGTCACAGAGGGATGTTGGGAGTTGTGTTAACAGAGCCAAAACTTTCTTGCTAAAACCCAAAGTCAATGCTGAGAACAAAACGCGCAGACAAGTTCTTTCCTACTCACAGCCCCAGCATGGCAGAGGCAAGACGATCAAGCATCAAAAGATCACCCTGAGCAACCATGCTAGAAAACTATTATTTAACACTCCTTTTTTCTTCAAACTATCTCATTTACATATCATTAGCAAATTTGATAAGTTAATGTGACCCCCACAGTAAAATCAGAACATAAAATTCTTCTGTTTTGAAATATCACGATATTAATCAGAGCTATAATCCAGTCTTAACTGTGGCAATATGCATTATAAATCTAAAGTTAAAACAATGCACACCCATAAAATCTCATTGATTATATGTGTCAGAGCAGGTTTTTTTATATGTAGCTTACTATGATTGGGATGTGCTTACGCTGAGTGGTGTCCTTAGAAAAGGTCTCTGCCAAGGGTGAGTTGTTCATGTATCATTCTATCCTGCAGCAATTTGCAAAGCTCCTAACTCCCTCAGACTTGGGCTTTTATAAACAATTTTTCCTATTAATTTTAATGAAACAACTGAAACTGTTATATATGGGCAAAACTGGATTTTGAAATGACTTACTATTTCCTACCTTATGTAACATACGGTTTATGATCACTTCTGTCTTTATATACGCTGATATGTGTCCTTGAAAATTTGATTTTTGTAAAAGTTTACTGGTTTTATTACAGCTATTTTAAGTCTCTTGAATTTAAATGGGAGTTATGATCCCATCCATCATTCTGCTGATGTTAATAGGAACAGCACAGCTTTTACTGTAGATTTTGGGCAGAGTTCAATGCTGTATGAACATGAACAGGTTGCCCTCTGGCTGCAGATGGGAAGGATTATGCAGTCAGCCGCTGTGTATTTGGTAGGGACTTTTTTCAGGCTCAAATGGCAGAAATCTGCTTTGGTTTATATTTTCAGTTCTACTACTTAGTTTAGAGTGTGGCCCTTCATAGCTAATTTTAAATGTCTGATTTTTGATCTTCCTTTTAATTTAAGAAGCTCTTGCCTCCAATTATTTGGGGGGGTGAGGTGGAAGAGAAGGAACAAAGTACTTCGTATTTACAGAAACTAAATTGTTGGTACTTCGCTTTGTTGAAGGCAGGCTTTGTTCGTTTTAATTTTATTGGGTAATTCTGAAAGTTGCACAGAAGTTGAAGGCTGTAATAAAATTATGAAGCATCTCATTAAACTAGGATGAGGTAGCTGCTGATGGGCTACATAGTCTTAATTATCAATCTTGATTTATTGATGGAGTTTTCAGTTTAAGACATTTGATGTTAAATTAAAGACAGCTGGTTTACATCCTTTATCAGTGTTGCAGAAATTTGAGATAAAATTGGACTATTAAATGCTGATTGGGATTGTTAGCACATATCAGAGCACTCTTTACGTTTTTAGTTTAGAGTTTAGTGTTTCAAACAATACCACAGTAAAATCTACTTGTCGTTTGTGTTGGAGTTGGGTTCATAGTCCTCAGTATTAGTAGAGCTTGATTGGTATTTGTATCGATTAATATGCCCAATGTTCAATCTAGGTTTTATTTTGTGATTTCAGAATTGGAATTCTTTGGCGTTTATTTTATTATCTCACCAATGAAAGTTCTGTTGCTTCTCTGCCTCTTTGTAACGCGAGTGTTTTTTTTCTTCTTATAGAACTATACTCAATATATTCCTCTATCCATATATGACCTGCAAACTTGGATGGGCAGTCCTTCCATTTTCGTCTATGATTGCTCTAATGCTGGCCTTATTGTCAAGTCATTCAAACAATTTGCACTACAGAGGGAGCAAGAGTTGGAGGTGAGATCACAGCCTATTGCAAAGGTTTCATTTGTGTTTGTGCTTCAGGGTTGAGTTTAAGCTTGCTTTGCTATATACAGCTGAAAAATGTGTTTAAAACTATGTTGGAAGGCAAATTAATTTGCAAATAATTTTGCCACTCCAATCTTTCTGGTTCAGTTTGCTATCCTATTAAACTTGGAATAATTTTTAATGCAAGCACTAATTAAATGGTAATGTTAATAGAATCAATTTGTGCCCTAATGGTCTTTTCTGCTGAGATGAATGCTGAGGTGAACTAGACCTATTTATTTTAATTGCAAAAGTCTAGTATCTGGGTATGTATTTGGATGTAGTTAAGAGTTTTGTGCTGTTGAACTGAATGCGAAAATGCAAAAGAAAAGAAAATAAACCTGATACACAGAGGGATTGGCACTGGTGGTTTCAGTTTCACAGACTGCTTAAGTTGAATGTGTTTCTAGTGAAAAGCTATCTCTCATTGCAAATGTAATTACTAATAAATTTATTGAAGTAAATCTGAAATGCAAAGTGGAAGATAAGAAGTCAGGATTCTTTGTGCAGCAGCTTGGGAGAGCAAGACTCCCCATTGGCAGAATGCTAGCTTTAGCTTACATAGAAAGCACATTTTTTAAAGGTTAACTTCTTACATTCTCACAGTTCTGAGACATTGTATTTAAAACAAAACAACTTCAAGGAAGGAATATTAATTAATCAGGCAACTGACTGTCACAAATACAACCTTCAAGTAGGTATGAACAGTATCCCTGGCTCTAATTCTTTTCATTCTAAATTCTGTTTTTTTGGAGGTGCTTTTGTAGTGATTCTTTTGCAGGTGGAAATCCTATTCTACGAACAGAAACCAGTCTAATAGCTTGAGATCTGTAGATCGTTTCATTATTCCTTCTCTTCAACCAGTGATGATGCCATACTTCGTAAAGATAAGAAACTTCCCAAAGTCTATGGCTTGGGAAGAACATGAAACTGCAAGACACAGATCAATAGTATTGGTAATAGATGCCTTTTGAAGGTTACCATCTTTTTAAGTCAAGGAAGATGTCTGATGGTCATATTCTGTTCTCCTTTTTCAGGTTTTCCTATCAGCCTGTGACTTTCATTGTGGTATTTTTCGGAGCCTCTCTCTTTTGTTAGTACAAGGCTCCCTTCTAGATTTTTGTTTTGTTTTCTCATTCTGATCCTAAGCAGGTTGAAAATGAGCCTAACTCTACCTTCCCTTTCCCTGCTTTCTTCATGAATTTCCTTTTTTCCTTGGCTCTTGCTGAGCTCTAGAATGACTTTGAAGCTGTTTTGGAAGGAAGGCAGTCTCTGTTGGTTTCTGCTGTGTGACAGATAAATTGCTCAGGTGAAGCTTGTGCAGGAAAAGCTCCTCTCTGCAAGCCAGGCAAACCAGGCTGTCTGCAGACAAGGACGGGTGGTTACAATGAGAAAGATGAGCGCAAGTAATGATGTCAGTCTTTATCCCGACAAAAATATTAAATTCCTATTGCTCTGGTTTTTTTTTTTTATTATTCTGCAAAATATGTGAGGTTACATAGGAAAACTGCTTTAGTATTTCTTCTCTTTGCAACACAGGTTAAAACTACCAGTTAATTTGATTATGAAAACACTTAGAGTTGTATGCCAGCTTTCCGTTCTCTACCTTTAGATTTCATTCGCTACTAAAGTCTTACAGAGATAACCGCTTATTATTAAGAGAAAGCAGAAGGCTTGGTAACAGAGATAGAAAAGTGCTTACAGTGTCATACAAAGCATGGGTGAGAACTCATTTGCAAAACTATAAACTATTGAATTGTTCAAATTAATGAAAAGTGAAGTAGAGCTGGAACTGGTAGAGGGGCTGCTAGAGTGATCAAGATAATTGTTACCCATCTTACTGAAAGGAGATTAGAGGAGTTTGCCGTTCTCTTAATCTGACAGAGCGAAGGCTGAGGGAAGCCATGGCTGCTTATTTTATTTTTTTCAGGGTCCCCCTTTTTTTTTGATAGCACAGAGCACTGGCCAGGTGCCATCAGATTATACATAGTTCCACCAGAAATGTAAAAATTAATTACAACATAGTTATAGGTATGTTTGCAACCCCATTATATTTGATTTTCATTGTTCATGAAATAGAAAGGTTGGTACTCTTTCTTAATGTAAAATCTAAATCTTGTTCAGTCTCCAAAGAGAGGAAGCACAAAAAGAAATGATAACTTGGGAGTGATAGAAAAGCAGTTAACGCTTCTCTAAGATACCTGAGAAAAGATAATGTTGTAGCACTGCATGGTACATTGTATTCTTTAAAGAGCTGCCTCCAAAATAGCATTTGAATAGTAAATACTCTTTTTTTGCCTTTTGTTAGTAAATAAAGTATGGCTAATGTTTGTGAGTGAGAAGCTGTGCAGATAAAAAGAAGTATATTGGCTTCAGTAAGAAGACGACTTTGCATGCCAGAGGCAGGAATCTGTCGTATCTTATCCTGGTGGACAGATTGCAATTGAAAATTGTTTTTATCTTTGGCAAGACTGCTTCTCTGAGGGAGGTGAGGGCGAAGGCAGAGGATCTAGCTCTGAAGACACCAGAGACCGTTCAGCTGTAACTGGTTTTTGGTGGGCTGGGGAATGGGCAGATGTGGAGATAATTTTGTCATTTGATTATAGCTCTGTGTTGTGTATTTATAAGGCAGCAATTAAGCTAATAAAGTTTACCAATTCCCGTCATTCCTAACGTGTCACAGTGTTTCCAAACTTAGTTAGATGCTATTGATATAGGGACTGGCAGTTTCCCTGGACTGTGGTAGACTTGGCTGTTTCAGAGAAATATCTGTGAATTGTTTTAATTTCCAACTGGATGGGCAGTTAAACTAAGGATTTGGTTTAATATCTAGCTAAACAAAAGTACATATTTTGCTGATAAGAAACATTCATTTAGCAGCATGATGTGGTTATGATGTGGCACAGTATTAAGTGTGATAAATTAGTTTAAAAGTTCATTTTTCCAGTTGATCCTGCCTTTATTTGTTTTGGTTTTGTCCTTTTGTATTAGAAAGCTATTGTTTTCCATTCCCAAAAGACATTTTTTCAGACCTGGAAACTGACCCCAGCTTTTAGAAACTGGAATTCCTGCTGTTGCTTTCCTGATTAATGTCCCATTCGGTAGAACTAAGCGCAATGGCAGTAAGGCCAATGTGAATATTGGTGGTGGAAGAGGGTGCAGAGGGCACCTGGCAGGCACTTGACCTCGTGCCGCTATAAGAAAATGGCAGATAAACGGTGTCTGCAGAGCAGGCCGTAACCTGGTTAGAAAGCACCTCGCTGTGCCTTGGAGCTCCGAGCTCTGCTTGTACCGTCTGGTGGAAGTGATGGCACCGGGTGCTCTTAACCATCTCATCAGCTAGTTCTGATGAGTCTGTGAGCGTGTATAAATACACCGTAATTCTGGAGAATTCAGCAGGCACTTTAAGTGTGCTGTGCTAACAATGATAAAACACTAGGTTGGTTATTTCTGATTAATTTTCTGTGTAATTTTGACGTTGTGCTTCCTCTGACTCATCCTTGTTTTATACAGCAAAGGTCTGCCGTCTTAAGGCCACATTTGAGATGTGCAGAAGTGAAGGCTGAAATATGTCTCCCAGATGTGTGCTTTGCTGCACGAGATACAACTCTTTGATTTTCAACTTTATTGTTTGAATTTTTCAACAGTGCACCTTACAGCTGCATACTAACTTGTTTTGTTCTTTGGCTGGGTAGGAATTGGGTGTTGGGGTGGGAGTGCCTGTTCATTTTCCCCTTCAGCAGGGTATATGACTAACTGCTCCTCATCGGAGCTGAGGAACTCACGGTTTTTATTTTTCCATCTTCAACATTAATTCTCAAAAAATTAGCTTAACGACAGCACAGCAGAATGTTATCTGGCATTAGCATCGTGTCTGGGGGGAGAATTTTTCTAATCCACCATCTGCTGGGAGAGAGGAACATCTCCTTTTCTGTAGTCGCATTAATATCTTCCACAGGGGCAGAGGATTCTCATAGTGGGAATTGTGTGAAGCTGGCAGGTTTGGTCAACGCTTGAAATAACAACTCCTAGTTCCTGTCTATGGGGCAGAGTTCCTCCCAAGTTTACCTTGAACGTGTCTGTTAATTCAAAGAGGGTTGGTTTTCTATCAAGCACTTGTTTCTCAGTCTAATTCTATAGGTACATAAATGTTTTCAGTACCAGTGGTTTCAAATACATATATTGTTTCCCCCTCTGTTAATTACAGGCAGTAATACTTGCAAATCCGTTATCTCTTCCTCCAGGTAGACAGAGCACTTGCAAGTAGCAAACCTGAGTGCTCCTTAGCTTGGGCAGCTGTAATTTGTTTTCAGAACACATTAGTTACCAACATCTTATAATAGCATATTTCAGTATAATTGATAAATTAATATTACCACTATTATTTTGTCTGAAAGGCTGTGGATTGTTAGTCGCCCTGAAATAATAATAAGTAACACAGTAAGTACTCTGTTGATAGTAAGGAATTTTTACTTACGAAGCTTACACAGGAAAATATGCATCACTTTGCCTTGCAACTGTGTTTCTGCTGAAAGAAGTTGTGAGTTCTGCTTCAAGGTCTACATCTAATTGATTGCTTACAGAAGCTGTTGACATATTAAAAAAATATGCATAGCTTATTCTTGTCTGCAGATGCACAAATGCCATCAGACCAAAGCACTCCATCAGTCCATGGCTAGCATGAAATCTGCACTAACGTGTCTCAGTTCTCAGTATTTTAAAGAGGGATTATGCCCAATTAAATATAAACTAATTGAGTCTTGGAAAATGATGTCTCGTTAGACTAGTTCTAGATCTTGAGATGCAAAGACCTCAGAGTTATTTTCCAGTGTAACATTCACGGCTTAGAGCAGAAATTACCACGTTTTTTCCATCCAGAGGAATATGTATATGGACCTCGAACCCTTTTATTGAAGTGCTGATGAAAACTTCTAACTGCTGATAGGTTAATATTTGCATTGCAGAAGACAGTGCACATTTCTTTTTTCTGTTGTGGTTTGTTTGTGTGGGTTTTTTTTAAGATAGCCTCTCTACTTACATACGGTAATTTTCTCTCTTTCTTTTCCCAGCTTGACCTTTTTGCTCTAGTGAAGTAGAAAGATGTATGGAGAGAAACCCAGGGAGTTCAGTATTTTTTTGGCTTACCAACAAGAGTCATCTTTACGCTCCATGGCAGGGAATGCTGCCTAGTACAGCCAAATGAATTGCATTTTTCCATTTGGAGCTATTCTGCCATCTGTGGTGAACGGTTATGAGCCACAGGAAGGATGGTTTTTGCTTAAATGTAAAAGAAAGAATAATTAACCCAACTTGCTTCTGCAGTGCTTGATTCCAAGCTGGCAGATGTGAACTGAAGACTCTGAAGTGTTGATCACAGCTCAGTCTGTTGCAAGTTGCTGTTTTTGGTGTGTGGTATTGTTATGGTAAATATACTTAAATACTGTTAATTATACGTGAGTTAAAACTATGGCTGGTGCTACTATAGTCATAAATTTCTCCGAATCCAGAGATCTATCGAACTTTGACAGCTCTTCATCGGTTATTTTCAAAATGGTATAGAAATTAACTTTACTGAATTCACCACCTGAGTCATTTCCTTGATCTCTCCAGGTAGCTGCAATTAACCCAAACCATCCGCTTGCTCAAATGCCTTTGCCTCCCTCGATGAAGAACTGCATTCAGCTGGCAGCCTGTGAAGCCAATGAATTGCTACCCATGATCCCCGATCTGCCAGCTGACCTTTTCACATCATGCCTTACTACGCCGATCAAAATTGCTCTGAGATGGTGAGTATCTTCCCCATTATTGAAGGCAAGTGCATAATTGGCGTAGCTTGTTTGTTGAAATGATAGATTTGTTAATCCAAATGCTTCATCTAACCTAAAGTTTTTCTACAATATTGAATTACAGGATTTGAACTATGCGTTTGGGACAGCATTTTATTAATCAGAACTAGAAAGGTGAAAATATTGTTATCTTCTACTTATTACACTTTAGATTCCAGCTCAATATCTAGGTTTGCTCAGATTAAGGGATTTACTGTTCTGGGAATTAAATATCTGCTTCTTCAGAGAGCAGAAATAGTACATAGTGCAATACAACTTTTTGTAATTTGTCCTTTGTACAAATCATATTCCAAATATTGCAGTTGCTGTAAATAATACAGTAGCATTAAATAATGCTGTAGTGAAACAAATTGAGTGATAAATCAAAGAAAGATGTTATGGAATGACGTACCAAGTTAATTAGGCAGAAAGATACAAAAGGCTGCTACAGATAGCAGGAGCTTTCGAAGAGCAATGTTTTTAGCCAACAACAGAGAGGATCACAAACAATTGTGGTGCCAGCTGAGGACATGGTGCGAGGAATCCAGCACGTGCACCCCGGTACATAGCTCTGTCGGTTCATTCCTATCGGCACATTTCACTTGAAAAACTTGAAAAAAGTTAAAACAGGCAGCAGCCTATAGACGTTGCAGACAATGGTAAGCAATCGAGTGACCACAGCTTCAAGAGTTATTAGCTGTCTTTTGGAGATGCTCATAATAACTTAAAATTCTTAGTCTTTCTGACTTATATAAGCAACAAACTGAGTTAATTTGACCAGGTTCTGGTTTAGATACGTAGTGCCTTTAACTGATACCTTTTGCTCATGTGAGGGGCAACCCAAGACCTGTTTCATTTCTTTTCCTATTTTTGATTTCCTGAGCTCAGAGGGTATTTTCTCAGAGAACAGAGTCACAGCTTGTAAACACTGGCAGAAGTCTTGGATAATTTTGAGAAGCAGGACAAAGAGCTTCAGTGACATTAGGAATATTTTTGAGGGAAGGTCTTGAGAGAGCGAGTGAGAAAATGATTTTTCTGACCCAGGTATCATGGACCAGGAGTCTGAATTAATGGGAGATTAGCCTAGAGTTTCAGCCAAGGAATGGCAAACCTCTAAATAAGTTAGGCAGGTCTGTGCTCCTCTCATAGCTTTAAAATCCTTTTCATCTTACTTTTTCATTCTTCTGTTGTAAAACCAAAACATTATGTTGTTTTTCGAAGATACCAGTCTGGTTGCTATACTAACCGCTCATCAAAACTCACAAGTGAGCACTTGCAGATATGCAACAGGATTGAGCCTGCTGATTAGCCCGAGACATTTAATCTCATCTAATCCTGAGAGAATGATGTGCTTCCCTTCTGGGACAGGTGAAAGGAAAGAGGAGGTTAACTTCCAAGATAGCTGCTACTGTGACAGCTCTTCATTGGCGAAGTGACTGCCTGGACACGGAGCTTCGCTAGCTTGCTCTTCCCGATGCTGATGTGGTGGTAGGCTAGCTCTGAACCCTGCCTGCTGCGTGAGGATTCTCAAGCTGCCTGCATAAATCCTTCTCGTTAAAAGCTAAAGAAAGCTTTTGCTACTATGTGGCAAAATTCCTTTAGGGGAACTTTGAGAAATACTGTGTTTTATAACCGGGAAAATATGGTTGCAGGGAACTACTTTTATCATATGGCTGCTATCGAACACTGCTATCCAAATGTGAAGGAGTTTAGATTTCTGCTGGTTTTATCTATGGAGAAAGACTTTGAAATTTAACTGAATGTTCCACCTGATTAGCTCAAGGCTAGCAGCAGATGACAATGAATGCGACTTGGTAAATAGAAATGATGCTTTTTTAAAAATTACTTGTTGAATGGAGTCCACAACCAGTAAGTAAAACAGTGACACAGGATTCAGCATATCACAGAATCGTTTAGGTTGGAAAAGACCTTTAAGACCATTGAGCCCAACTGTAAACCTAACACTGCCAGGTCCACCAAATGAGAGTTTGAGTTCAAGTTCCAGGGGGAATGTTTTCACCAAAACACCGTGCTACCGTGGAGAGAAGAGGGGGGAAACAATTGCTTTTCAGGGTGGATACACTGAGGCTCGCAGTTATTCTGAATAACTCATTATTGTGGATGTGTCTTAAATCAATACTGTGTGGACACCACTTATTTTTTTTGTTGTTTTCACTAATTCATAAAATCTTAGTGGGAATCCCTAGCATAGGCTTTGATGCCTGTTGAAGATTATCTGGTTTCTAGCAAGCGAAAGCTCCGTAAGTGAAGTGAAAGCTGTTGGCACTGGGACTCGGGGTTCTCCTTGCCTTGCAATTATGAGAACCATACTTCACAGTTTGTGCCGTACTTAAAGTGAAAATGCTGAGGCTCTGTGAGAGGGTTTTTTTTGTTTTGGTGGTTTGGTGTGGGTTTTTTTTGTGGTTTTTTTTTTTTTCGTTTTTTTTTTTGTTGTTGTTTTGGAAGCCCCCTCCAAACCTTTAAACTGCTTACACAACAGTATTTAATGCACGGTTTATATATACTGAGAAAGGATTTTTTTTTTTTTGATACTATGATCTGTTCAGGAATTTTCTGTTACTTCATCTCCATGGGAACGTGGCTGAGAGGGTGATCAGGGCAGGTTCTCAAGCAGAGCTACACCTGGCATACGCATGAGATATTCTCAGACTGGCGTCTCGTTTGTCTTTGACAGGAAACGTGTTTGTAAAAACGCAGCTCAGCAGAAGGATTTAAAACTATTAACCTCGGCTGTTCTTGGGGCTGATGCTGGTAGATGCCATGTGAACTCCTGGACAGTAAAGCATTTCCTACTACATCTAACGCAATGATTATATGTGTTGCTTACTGCACACAAAAAAATTTCTCCTCTATTCTCTGATGAACATTATGCTCCTTTTATATTCGCTATTGATTGGCATTATTGCGGTTGTGTTTTTATCCATGCAAGTCCCGTAAATAATAGGTGCTTGCTTGCGGAGCATTGTTATTCACTGCTGTTAAATGCAATACATGCAAAGCCAGACCTTCCTCCTGTATTCCAGCTGTTTGATGCAAACCATATGTTGGTGTCCTAAAGCAGACAGTTAATGGAAAATAAAGATGTAAACCTTTGTCATTAAAACTTCTCTTTCACTTCAGTCTAGCCCTTTTACTAAAGCTGATCCAGAACCCTGCAGAAATGCTTTTGAAATATAACATTTTTGCCATTCTGGACTGACAGGCTAATGAAGTTTCATATACTGAATTTATGGGCAAATAAAATTTTGATGAATAAATTTTTATACATGCCATTTTGTGCTCTGTATTTTAAGTAAACAACTGATGGACAAAATCACTTATCAAATGGAGTTGCAGCTGCATCCACTTCAGTCTAATTTCAGGGAAAGAAAAATTGATGCTGGTAAGAGAAGCAGAGGTCAGTCGTGCCCTTCCGAATGCGGTGCATGAAACTCTTAATGCCAGTCTGACAATTCCAGGAATCCAGTGTATGAATTCTGGCTAACTTGATACTGATTATCTTTGTGTGTAGTGACTGCTGTGAGCTGAGGTATTCCAAATATATGTTGTAACTATATATAACTACATATGAGGCAAGGTTAGAGATAAGCTGTATGGATTGTTAATCTTGATTGATGCGCTTATATTATCATCAGTCCCTTAAGACATAAACAAGCTGCAATTATATTTCCATAGTTTTACACATCAGGGAGAAGGCTGTCCTTGTCTAAATTGCCTTAAGGACCCTATGGTTTTGAACCCTGAAGTCCCACTCATAAGAGCAATAGGGCTTCTGAAAAGTGCTGGAAAACCCCCCAAACCAAAAAGAAACAAAAAGTTTAAGAACTGCTTGGACCTGGGAATTTCAGATACGCAGTTTGTACATCAGAACCCAAATACAGCAAGCTTGTAAGTGCATGGAAAAAAGAGCTTGGCCTGTGACAGTTGTGGGTCAATCAAAACAAACATTTAAAGTATGGTTTGTGGTTTTTTTTTCCTAATGTGTTTATTTTGCATTTCTGCTTGAGATTTTGGGGGGTTAACTGAGCCAATCCTCTGTCCCAAATTTATTTAGGGAAACCAAATTGAGTTTTAAAATATTCCTGTTATATATGAGCAGAACCCAGTTGAGCATTGTTTTATGTGTATTTCTGTTTTTTTTCTTTATTGCCTGGCATTTATTGGTATGTTTACGTGCAGCTCTAACATATTTTGCCTGATGTGTTTGATGATGACACCAACCATCACTTGAGGCATCACATTTAGTCTTGGAGTGATGGAAGGGCGTTGCAGATCCAGGATGAGGAACATCTTGTTTACGAGTACATTTTCTTGGCAGTCAGTGGTTGTTAGAGAGGAAATGCAGATAGTCTGCTACCGGTGAAACAGGGTTTTAATGAACTAATCTCTTTCAAAATATTCGGGGCAATGGTGGGCGCTTTATAAAAGAAATACTGTAACAGTCCCGGTATATAAAAAGGCAGTAAGCCCTTGCTGCTTTATTCCCATTCTGGTGAATACCAAACAGATCCACGGTCAGGGCAGAAAGGGTGGTTTTTCACCAGTGAAATGCAATCTGGTTTTATTTTGTCATCTTTGAGGAGCCGTGAGCTCAAATGAAATACCTGAAATCTAATCTTATTTACATGTTGCCCACAGTGCAAGACTAGCAGCTCCCTAGGGAAGTGCTAAATGACATCTGCAGAACGCGTTTAGATGGGAAAACGCCTGTTCATAGTTGACCATCAAAGGTGCGCCCGTCCTGCTGCTGCAGGGGTTGGAGGAAAGGCTTGGCACGGTGGCGTTTCTCCTGTTGTGTGTCCTGAATGTCTGCATGCGTGGGGCAAGCTTTCTGCTTCTAATCCAACAAGCTGTTATCAAAAGCCTTGCGCTTAGGAGAAATCCTTGCGGAAAGGAGGCTAATGTATTTGTTTGCCCTGGCAAATGCACTCTGCTGCCAGGCGAGAGCCTGCTCATCAGTTCTCGTACTCTTGCTGCCTGGCCCGGAGGAGACTGGCTGTGCTGAGCAGGCTTAGGATGCTCATCCTTTTTTTACGTTGTGTCTTCTAACAGTGTGCGGCACTGTCCTGTTAATCTGTGCGCCTGTAAAATATGGCTGAGTGAGGTTAGGTCAAATCATGGCTTGGATGAGATGCTTCCGAAGTAAATACAAAATGCTGCATGACACGGTGATAGGTGGGACTCTCTTTTCTTTATAGACAGCAAATGTTTAACAGTACAAAGCATTGCTGGCTCTGTTCTGGTCCTCTTTCAGATATGTGGTAATGTAGAGGCATCGAGCAGAGGAGTTAGAAAGTCTTTTGCCATCCTTAGTCTGTAGGGAGACTCCAGCCTGATTCCAGTGACCTAATTCTGCTGTGCTGAATCCTGCCGGCAGTTTTTGTTTGAGGGGTATTTCCCTGCGTGGTTCTGTAAAGCGGCGTTGTAAGGTTTTTATATTTTAGCAGATTGTATAGGGATCCCACTGTAGTGTTCATAGATAGCTTTATGACTTTTTTTTTTATGATGGATGGCGCACATGTAGGAAAAGCAGCCTGGAGACCACTTAGCTTTTCAGTGCCCATCCCTGTTCTTGGCAGTAACGGATGTCCTGCAGGCAGCAGATGCCACAAGAAAACTGGAGGGTTCTCAAGGTTTCAGAAACGGGCTCTGCACATCTCGTCTTTAAAGAAGTAATTGTTCTCTCCTTTACCTGGGGAAGAGCCTTTTGCACGTGGATATCGTGGCTCTGGTGAAAGGAGGGATTCGTGCTGTAGCAGCTCCAGCTGCCGCTGGATGCGGGAGGTGGGTTTTCCTGGGCTCGCCCTCTCGGTACCTCGCCGCCTGCAGAGCTTTCTGTGCCTGTGCGGAGTGAAGTGTAGGGGTTAAACATCAACTTCTATTACACTGATGGGTAAATGCTTCATTAAACAACAGAGAATGGATTTCTGAAATACTGGCAAAATGGGCTGGGAAGGTAGTGATATCACTGAGGAAGTAATTTCTCAAGTTGAATTTGCTGGTTTTTCTTCCCAGGTCTATTGTTTCCCACTTCGGCCCTCTGGGCACAAAGCATATCCCCAGAGTTTTGGAGGAGGGAGTCAAGCGCTCGGAAATGGGCCGGCAGTCGTGCTGTCTTCCCACACCCGCTCGGGTTTAGCGACTCTTGGGATTTTCTGGGCACAGCGAGCGGTAGTGCTAACAGCACTTTGCATTTTCCAGGGCCGGCGTTCCTGAAGTAGTGGTATTTGTAATGCTGAGGAAATGGAGTCAGCATTTTTTTTAATTAAATAACTAAGGTGTTTGAACTTGACACATTCCTCTCGTTCCCTCCCTTTCTTGCTTTCCTGCCTGCAGTGCCAAATCTCTTCAGGGAAACCCAGCCAACGCTAATCATTATTCCAGAAGCATAAACCTCCTCGGCTCTCGTGTCGTCTTGCTCCTCCCGAGAGACCGTGCTGGATGACTGTGAGCCCTTTTCCCCCCTGCTATGTGTTGGAAAACTTGTCACCGTGACAGTTACAATACCCCAATTTTGACACCTGACGATGGAAATCGCCGCATAATCATGAGTGTGACAAATATTGAGAGCCTCGTTTGATTCTTATTATGCTGTGGCAAAGTTTTCTACCCAAACACTATTTTAAAAGCAGAAGCACTGTAATAAAGAAGCCTTCTTCCATATTCTTTCCACAGAACCTTGTCATTAAATATTCAATTAGTATGTTTTATTTTTATTCTCTTCTCCACAGGTTCTGTATGCAGAAGAGTGTCAGACTGGTGCCAGGAGTCACACTGGATTTAATAGAGAAGTAAGCCAAATTTTATGATTTCTTTTTTTCCTGTTGCTCTTAATTTCCTCATTATTTCTAGCATTTCTCTTGTTTGTCCGCGAGGAAATTTCTTTGGAAAGCTTTTCGCAGAGTCTGTACCTACAGTATTTGTCATTTCTTGCCTTACTGTGTGTTGCTGAAATAAGCAGTGGCCATAAAAGTGAGCAGTGGCTCGTGGAGCGGTGCCGCAGCGGGGAGTTACGGCTGCGCTGGGGCTTTGGTCAGCTCGTTGAGTTCAGTCCCGTAGCTCCCGCCACTCATGCTGTCATCCCGGACTAGCCAGAGAAATGGCAACTGCAGGCACAGATTGTGGCCATGTTCCTGGAAGTCCAGTGTTGAAAAGCCACGTGTGTGGCTTCTTTTGGCGTGGGTTTTGACCATGGGAGCACCGACAGAGGAGACGTGCTCGTACACCCCCTGTCACCAAAACCAACTAATAAACAGAAAAACACTTACCCAGAAATAGTTTTTTCACTTCATCACTGTACTGTCCTACTATTCTTTGTCTGATAGTGTTGTTATGTTTCAGACTTAACACCATTGAAACATGTTATAATCCTTTTATCCAAGCAATATTTGAGCATAATTACTGGTTCTCAGGCAGCTGAGGCAAACTGATTAACCAAGTTTATACAAACAAGGTAGACTTGGAAATAATAGTTGTCCACTGTAGTCTTTGTTGTTTAAGATTTTTTTTTTTTTTTAAAGGGAAACATACTCTTAAAGACAGGGCAATAGATGCTTGCAGCCACTAGATGCAGGAGTTCTGTGCTCCCTGCAGATTGTTTTTGAATGCCCTGTTCTTGGAACAGTGATACACACACAAACTGTCTGGGAGTGATTAATTAAGGATCATTCATTCAGTTCCGGAGAAATTTTGACTCTAGAAATACTGTTGTTAGTTAGAACTCTTCTGACACGTGGATGTCCAGAGTCTAGTTATCATCTTTTGTCTAAGATGAAAACTGTAGAATTGAAGGGCATCCTGAAAGGGGTTAGGAGAACAGGAATCTGGATAATAAGCGTGAATTCTTAATAGAAATATATTATCATACTTCTTTGTTTTGTAATAAGCTTCTGCATGGTGTAGCGAAGCGCAGCAATCATTCATTGCTCATGCTGCCAATAACAAATTATCTCTTAGAGCAGAAGCAATGAGGGTAAGATTGCATCAGCTAAAATTTCTTGTTCACTTTTTGCTTTAGTAAATCATTCCATGTTAACTTGCATGTTTTACATTCAGATGAGGTTAAAAATGCTTCTCAATGCTACTAGCTCTTCCACAATATGTATTTTAGAATAGTCAGGCTCATCAGTAGTATGTAGGTATTTAATCATGCTAATTTATATGTGAAATTTTGATTATCCTATCTCATTTCAGTTGGGGAAGCTAGCAATGATTCTTGTAAAGCTGTATTTCAGAGGCACTAATCTTACCAAAATAAAAATAATTTTTCAGTTTACAACTAAAGTAATAGAGACAGGACCCCAGCTGTCAAAGGAAGTGTTAGAGCAGTTTTCAGAGATGCGTCAGTCTAGGAAAAGGTCCACAACTGGATTTTTTTTTTTTTTTTTATTTTCTCTGAAAGCCATCGTGAAAACGTGACGGGTTTTGGTTTTCTTTTGGTTTTAAGCAGATGAGAAGCAGGAATGAAATCTACCCAGGGGTTAATGTTGCTTTGTCAACGCACTCAGAATTGTGCTAATAGGGGGTTTTGGCATGAGCAGGTTAGATGGTCCTGAAGTTAAAAGCTATGGTAGAAAGGTGTGTGGGTCCCTGACTGTTGTTTAACTGGGCAGAGTGAAGTGGACGTTGTTTTGGCCATCTTTGGCTGTCGGACAGCAAAGGTAAGGAGAAGTTCTTCCTGAACCGATGGGTTCATCATCAGTGCGGACTGAGATCACCTCAGGCCACTGGATGAATGTGTTCCAGTACAATGACTGTATTATGTTAATTGCAATTAACATATTGCTACAAGAGTGTATCTAATCAAAGAACATATGGCGAGGGTCAATGAAGGTCTGAGCCAGGTAGCTCAAGAATCGGCTTCACTGAACAGTTGGATGTGCTGCTGGGGGTTAAATACTCTTTAAATAATGTTTTACTGGCAAAAAAAAGAATTTTCTGCAGTATTCTTGATTCTTGTTGGCTAATACCACAGCACACATGCATTCTTTAAAGGCTGTCTTCATGGAAAGCGTGCCAGAAGTAGGTTCCTGTGGATATCAAATATTTAAACCTCATCATCTTAATCTGCTACATATATCAATTATAGAAAACACATGGTTTTTATTACAGTCTCGAGATAAGCCTAGAATATTTCCTGGATTGCCTATGTGTATATTGTAATTTATAATTTAGTTGTCTTTAAAGCTGAGGAAAGAGTTTATACTGCAATTAAGCTGCAGACTTTGAGACTAAATTAGGCTGCACCTTCTTTGAAGGGCTCAGATTTCTAATTATCTAGGCTAAACCAGCATCCTGATGAATAAATGTGTGGTGTTTCCTGATGTGCATTTATATTACAAATCTTCTGAGATGAAGCCAAAATAGTCCCTAGTTTAGAAATAAAGATCTTTGCTTGAAGCCAGACAGTAAAATGTAAATAAAAAAAGGAAGGAAATTATGTTGGTGGAGTGCTAGGAATTTAGGAACCTCTGGCTGCCACTTCATAAGACTCTTCAGTGGCAGCATCGATGTCACGCGTTCCTACTGCCTCGGTTGGTCTCTTCTGCTTGGTCACAAGCCCTCTTGTCATCTCTGCTGGCACAACTTGTTGTGTGGCTGCTGAGTGAAATGGACTGGGGCTTTGTTCTGCTTTTAAAAACATTTGGAAAAAAATCCGAAGGAATGGTTTAACTTGGTGTAGGGTGGGAATACAAAGCTGGGTGCCAAGAATCAGGGATGTACAAGAATGCTTTAATCTATACTGCTGCACTGGGCTCCCTCTCCTGAAATCACATTCTCGGGAGAGCAAGGGTGGTATATTGCTTTCCTGGAATTTTTTTCCCTGGGTCCATTTTGCAGAGGGAGGGAATTCTCCAAACAAAAATCCTGGTGACCTGAGAGCTGTTCATGCTTCTGGCGGGGCCGCTTAGAAGACAGTCTTTTCAAACGACCGCATGAATATGGTACCACGATTCACTTTCGCAACTGGAAAGGAGCCTAGTCCCTTGCTGTCAGGGTTTTGTGACAAAGGACCTTTTCTGAATGTCAGCTCTGAGTCACGTAGGCAGGAGCAGTGGGGGAGAAATTCGTCTTGCTGCAGCATGTGCTGTTGCTGTTCTGAGAGGAGAGAGCCCAGCTCTAGACTGTCATTCACCAGCACAAAATCCATTTATCAAAATCACTAGAAATAACAAATTTGAGACTAAAATTAATTTTGCTTCTGCGTTAAATATTGTCAAATGTCACAGACTGGAAATTATTGATGTTTTAATGTCTATTGATTATTGGTGAGTAATGGTTCAGTAGGAGCCAATTTAAAGATGAAGGAGGAAAAATAAAATCCCAAGATATCACACAGCAAAAGTAATGTCATTGGAGAAAATTTAGAAATTGTACTGTAGTATAACAAATACCTTTGGTGCATGCCCTCAGAACTTAGCTAATCAGTTGCCTTCAGGATCGTAAATTGGAGGGCAGGCGAAGAAGAGCAGCTGGTTAGTACCATAATTTTTTTTTCCCCAGGTGATCCCAGTGGCAACTATCAGCTACTCTGGTCCCTTCTAGTAAATTTTCCTCTGCCAGGCTGGCATCCTGCGTGTTGTGGCTGGAGGGATCTAGGTTAATGTCGCCTAGGACCGGACCAGAGTGACCAAGAGCAGCAGGTCCGGCTGAGCGTGTTGGGTAGATGGGGAAATGCCGAGAGCGCCCTGGTCCCGGCTGCCCGGGCTCGGGTTTGAATGAGTATTGCTTTAGCACTTTCCCCTCAAAGTTTAACACCACCAGCAGCTTTTGCTAACTTTTCGAAGTGAGCGCATCAGTCTTGGAAGAGAGTTTGTTGTGTGGAAAGTCATTGGAAATGATGGTTTGTTTGGAAAAGTCAGAAGGACAAAAACTGTCTAAGTATGGTAACAGTCTTACTGACTGTATTTCTGTTTAAATAAACAAAAATGTTGTTGCTGTGTAAGCAAATGAGGCCAAATGCTACACTGAAATTGTATTTCCATCAAGGTACAATATTGCCTTCTAAAATACACTGCCTACCTGGTGTGAGGAAATACTGCCAGAGCTGCTGGTATTTAGGCTTGGCAGAAATCAGCAAGATTCATAACTAGGTGGAGAAAGGCATTTAATTAAAAGAAAAAAGTTCTGTTATTTTCAGCAGGGCTAGACAGGGTCAAATACTGTTGCCTCTTGGGCAAGTGCCTAAAGGCAGCTGAAGGCAGAAGGATAGTTCTGATGTTGACAGGACCATGGTCTCCCTGTAGCAGGTCTCTGTCATCACAGCTGCCACGAGGTAAGATGTTTTTGCAGATATTTAATCAACCATGTTCTAGTCCAAATTCTGAAATACTGCAGTCTGGTTTTTTATATTTATTATTTTATTTATAGCGGAAAACCTGTAATTCTTAGTTTGCCTTTAGAGCCAGGTTAGGCAGCTTTCAGCCCCTGTATTTTCTTCCAGAAAATTCAGCAGAAGGCATTAGAGCATATTTCAGAATGTGTTTTAGTAAGTAGTATTGGCCGCAGTATAACAAGGATGCTCTGCCACGCTACCTGTTGGTAATAAGTCGCTCATTAGTACTTGAGTTGAGGAAAAACTTTGCTTTTGAAGATGTTATTCTGAAAAGTTTCTATTCCGTAATAAATCTGGTTTTATTGAAATGGAGTATTTAATTTTATCGCCATTGTTACAGGGTATCAGCCTCTAGTGTAGGCAAAGCCTATTGTAAATACAAAGTGAAGATCATACTCAAAAGGATGGTTTTCATGGCAACACTTCTTTCATATCTTTATACAGAGAGATGACTGAATTGAACACTAGTGTACAAAGCCTTACAGCGCTCTTGAACAAATAATTTAAGAACCTCAAATGTTTTGTCTTTCTCGAGCAGTTTGCCAAGGTTTCAGGAGCCCAGTCACGGCACGCCTGTATCATTCGTGTTATTTTGTGATGAGGACATGTTGTCTTTGGGCACGTTAACTATGTTGATCCTGTCTAAGCAGCTCTTGCCAGTTCAAGGGATTTCGACAGCATATATCCTGTTTTACCATTTTCTGTGGTATGCTCTCTCCCTTTTTTTCCTGAAAGAGGGAAAAGTGAGATATACTTACTTTTTTTTTCCCCCCAACCTCAAATTATTGCAAATGTTCGCAGGTGTACATCGATGTCAAAGCATCGTTTTCTGAAGTCTAAGTATGATATTGCGTATCTGAATGTTATATATCTTTTATTCCAAAAGTAGAGGTAACGATGGAGCCCATCCAGAAGGAAAACCTGGCATCCTTTGAAGTAAATGCTTCCCCTGTAATTAAAGTGATTCATGGGATTTTGCTAAATTTTTGACAAGGACATTGATGGTTACACCCAGCACAAGCTCTTTAGTGACCCTGACATTTTGTAGTCCTCACTTTTCACAATAGACTGCCGTGATTTAGGTCTCTGTAAAGGCGTCTGTCAGGAAGTTGATGGAAGAAGCAATTGCGAGTCCAGAGATGTTAAATTGCAGTGAGCAGCTGAGACAGCCTGCCCTTTTTTCCTTTTCTTCCCCTCCCTCAAAAATAGTTTTTACAAATGAGGTCTGCTTTGTCCTTACTGTCAAAGGTTCTCGCTGATTGTCAAAGCGTAATGTGAAAGACATCAGGAGAAGCGATACCAAGACGATAGCAATATTCCTCGTGGGGAAAGATACTTTCTGGAGCCTTGCGACATTCTGGTTCTGTAGATACATGCCCAAATAGAAATTAAAAGAAGCTTTAGTTTATAGCTGCAGGATGGATTTGAAAGAGCACAATGTACAAGGGAAGTGTACTCACCCCAAAATATTTTATCTGAAAAATGACACAAAGTAAATTTGTGTAGTGGAACTCTACAAAAATAACAAAAGTCAGGTAACCTCTACTTCTTTGAGAGGTATAGATGATGTTTAAAAAAAAAAAGGCATAACTGATTATTTCAAATAAATCTTTATAACTGTGTGAAGAAACAAATAGGAGATTGCTGTATGTCTCTCTTGTGACTTTCTAGTGTATGCTGTTGGTTATTTTAATGGAGTGCTGTGGTGCAGCTCTCCTGACTGGGGTAGGAGGTTGCTACCTCTGAGTTTTAGTGCATGGAGATGGAATTCGTCTGATGTGTTTAATTGATGGTCGGCTGATTCACTGTCCCTGTCATCAGAGCATATTTGAATGCAATCTGAGAGTTAAGAGTCGCTCTTCTGTTGCCTTTGGAAGCTTAAACTTTAATTCTCAAAGATGATTAAGATCGACTGTCATTGAGTAATACTGTGTTAAAAATCCCTTCCTCACATCACTCAGCTTGTCACTGGAGCATTACAAACTGCCCTCCAGTTTCTGGGATGAGAGTTTGAGTAGTCCCATCTAGGAACAGAAAATACATGGTGTTTATTTTCATCTGCCGATTTATAGTGCTGACGGTCCCAACTTTAATTGATTCCTGTGTGCAGCACAGAGAACAGCCCTGCTGCCAATTCCCTCCTAAATAGCTGCTTTCTAGTTCCAGTTCGAAATCTGAAAGCTCTGGTAGGGTTTTGTGCAGTTATGGAAATGTATTGCCTTTCCTTCTGGTGCTATTCCCCACGCTCTCTCTGCCCTCGCCATTAACACCTAATGCATAGGTTTTCAAAGCACTGAACAGCATTAATCTTCACAATGCTGGAGCTGGGTACAAAATTAGTATCTTCCTGACTGCATATGAGGGGAGAAAGAAAATGAACCCGCCTGATGCCACATAAGATGTAAGAATGACATCCTATTAATTTCTGCTTCTTGACTGCAGTCCCTCGTAGGTAGCTGTATTTTATATGAATCTTGCAGTCAGTCTTAGAAAGGACAGTCATATGGTGAAAAAAATACCAAATGCAATTTAAAATCCAAAATAAAACCTGTACTATACTAATGAGTAGTTATTTTAAGTCTTTAAATACAAAAAATGAGAAGCATACCTTGTTCCCTAAGAAAGCAGATTATTCAATCACAAGGAGTTTCCAAGGTTGGGCTGCTAGCAGCAACTTTGGATTTCAGCCTGTCATTCCTGCTTAATACCACCAGTAAGGTATGTATCAGCTCACGGTCTGCATTTAATGAAGAGGATTTAGTGTGAATGGTGCGTGGAACTCTCCATCTGGTGTAAAGATTCGAACTCTACCGTGAAACACCCTATTTCTATTTCTACTGAAAACTGGCTTGAAAGTGGCCATCAAATGGTTTAAGCTCAGCATTTGCCTTGCTGGGGAATCTCGGCAAGGATCGCTTTGGTTTCTAATTAATAACATTCTGACTTATGAAACGCTGCTAGCTTGCTGCAGAGGGTGTTCTGCAATGCAAATATTGATGTGAAATCCTCACAAGAGCAGTTGTGTGGCCTTGTGTTCCCTCTGCTTGCTCTGGGGGATCGGTTAACAAACACTGTTTCAGAGATGTATATTTTTTCCTCTGATATCAAGACAGACAGGAATTTTTTATAAGATGTGAATTTCTAGCTGGTTTAGAACCTGTATTTATACAAGGGAATATGCTTCATCTAAACCTGCATGGAAGTAATACTGCTATACATATCAGAAGAATAAGTTGCCATAGAGAAAGCGCTTGTTTCATGTAGTTTGTCTTGATACTTTTAATATTTGAAAACTTGTTACAGAGGGAAAGCTAGGGTGCGTTAGGATTAAATCCGTAGGATGTCTTACCGGGTTGGGTGCATGTTTCTGAAACTTCCCCATCCTATCTCTGATACTTTCTCAAGGGGAAAAAAAAGCTGTGCTGGAGAGGGCCAGGTTGTGTTTGTGTATTTGAGTGCCTGAGTATTAATAAGACAGCCCAGGACTGAGTTGGTTGGTCTTGGTTTGTTGGTTGGGTGGGTGGGTTTTTTGGTTTTTGCTTTTTTTTCCCCTTCTTTTTTTCTTGTTCTCGTTTTTTGTGAGAAGCAAATAAGCATTAGAAAGCATCTTTAGGAAAGCTGATCAGCTTGGAGGCAGAAGCTGAGAGAGGCTGAAGAGCAGTTTACAGCCACTTCTCTTCCTTTAAGTAGCGTTGTGCGTATGTTGATTTTGAGCCACAGTAGACTATCATTTGGTCTCTTAAATCACAGAAATCAGATTGCGTGTTGGTCCTGTAGTTCCTTTGGACCTCACGTCTTATTACAAATGAACAAATACAGTACGAGATCTTGGTTCAGCTCCTGGATGAAATAAATGGGAGTGACTTTTTTCAGTCTACAAAAGCAAGATCCTGGACCAGCAAGGCTCCTGGTGGAACATTGCTATTCCACCTTCACTGAATGTGCTTCGGTCAGGCCCTTGTCTCTGGTGTATCGATGCTTAGAATAATAAATGTTAAGCCCAGAGGAGACTCTTGGTTTGTCCGCTCTGACCTCCTGCATATGTTGGGCTGCAGAATTTAACTGGGTTACTCCTCAGCAGAGTCAAATAGCTCGTGCTCCTCGGAAGTGTGTATGCCTTGAACCTTTGAAAGATGAAGATTGAATTGCTTCCCTATCTTTTAACGGTCAAGTGCTCTTCTTTCTTTCTCCACTTGTGTAAAGTATTTGTTGGCACCAAGATTGTTCTCTCTTGTAGGTGTTTATCCACAATGTTCAAGTTGTTCCTTGGTAGGGTGGATAGAATGACCTCCTTGAATTTCTCACCATATGACATTCATTCGCTATCTTTTTTTCTTTTAAGCTTTTTCTGCACCTTCTGTATTTTGTATGTCCTGTTTTTAAGCAGTTTAAATGAATGCCAAAATGTGAATAGTAGGCAAAATATTCTAGTATCAGTCTCAGCGATACAAGGCAAAATCACCTCTCTGTCCACTGCTTGCTCCCTTGTACGAGACGTGCTGCTGTGCTGCTTTCTTGGGGCAGGATCCGTGCTCGGTTGCCTGTCCATTACCATCCCTAAACGCTCAGGCTTTCCTAGGTAAACTGGTGTTTCTTTGGAGGGGGCTGGTTTTTGTTTCTGTTTTTTGCTACTTGATGAGTCTTCATGCCACATGGAAGTTTTACAGGAAAGAGTTCCTTTTATCTATAGATATCACTGCTAAAACCACAGTGAGCATACTGCTGTAAAACTTCAGAATCCAAGATTTAAGGGACCTGTGTACTGATGCCAGTGATTTTCGAAGCGAGGTTAACTTAGAATCTTCTATTAAACTCAAGTCATCTTACAGCCAAAATATACATACACACACACACACGTGTGTATTTGTGTGTGCAGGGGTATAGTCACAGAAAGGCCTTCACTGTGACAAACCAAAATGTTACTTGTCCCACAGTACTTGTGTATGCTATAATAGCCCTCTGGCTTTAAGGCAGTGCACTTAAAAGCATTTATTTATTAAATGCTCATGTAACATGCAGCTGGATTATCCCCAGTAGAATCATTAGTTGGCCCTCTGCTTCTGCTTTGTTTGAGGAAGGGGATGTCTATGAATATTTCAGTTTTTTGCATGATAAAGTTATTTTCTCCTATCTAAAATATAATCTTAAAAAAACACCAAAACAAAAAACCTTTGCTCACTTTCACTGCATATGAGCAGGGACAAGAGTAGATCGCTATTTGGAAAGCTGCCATCCCTGATATTGATTAGTGCCACTTTTTTCTCCTTTAAAGTATTTAATAAAATTAACAATTGGGCTCCTCAGCATTTTTAGTACCTTACTACACCACAAATAGACTCCCGGTATGTATTGCTGACAGGATTTTGATATTCTTAGGGTTGAAACTACATTCCCAGTTGCAGGCTGGGTAGATGGGCGTATTGACCAGCTGGAGGAAGACCGGAGATGCTGTGGGTCGCGGAGCAGCTTGCAGCGGCAGCGCCTGCTGTTTGCTTCCCTCGCACGCTGCGCTGCCAGTCCCCTGGCCCTTAGGGGAAAGGAATTCGTTCTCTTTGTGGGGGGAAAGAGCAGAATAGAAAGAAAATTATTTTGGTTTATTATTTTATACTTTTTAGGCACGTAGGTGCTGTCATGGCACAAATGGGTAAGATTATGAAGTGACTACACACAGCACATGTAGGCTACCACTACACTGAAACCTGGATTAAGTAAAGCCTTTTCCCTAGACAAGCATCAAATCTTGCCCGTAGCCAGCGAGGGGTAAAATGTGGTGCCTCCATTTGTGCTGTGACTTTGCAATAGGAGGGCTCCAGAATGCAGCGTTCAGCAGCGGTTTGGTTTGTTCGTTAGAAGGTGCTTTTCAAAGTGATGTTTTTCACTCTGGGTTTAGTAATGCCTGGTGTATAGAATTTAGAAAGAATGTGTCTTTTGCTGTTGAGTTTCTGTGGGGCAATATGTTAATCTTGAATGCCAGTTCCTTAACCTAATTTAAGTTACTGATTTCCATGAATGCCAGTGTATTAATTGGAAAATTCTTAATTACAGAAAATGTCTCCTGTTTGAATGAACAGCTGCTGATTGTGCTCAATAACATTTTTAGCAAGACACTGTATTTGCACCTGCATGCAGTACTGGTGGCGATGCAACAAATCTGTAGACTGATAAGCACTAAATTAATGGATTCAAATGTTCAAAGAACCTACTGGGTGAAAAACTGTGTGTCTTTGTAAGAACAGCAAACATGCCCCTCAGAAACGAGCAGCTGCACCATCTGTAGCAGGCACATGCATGCTCTGATCTTGACTTAAAAGATAGTCTAGCTGGACCAGCAAGGTGAATCTTACTGGGTCGCATTTCTGCATGAGCAGGCAGCACTTTGCAGCAACAGGGAGCTGTGACGTACGTGCATTATTGTCAGACAACTTTTAACAAAAGGGCAGTGTTTTCTAACTGTTCTAAGCTTTCTGACTGTTTAAAAAAAATAATAATTGGGGTTTTTTTCTGGAATATGATCGCTCAAAAGTTCTTGCACAGGGACATTATGGATGGTGAGCATACAGTTTGTAATATTAATTGTATTTATTATTAAATATTTCAGCAAGAAGTGACTAATGGATAAAATGAAGCAGGGTGGCACTTTTGAAGAAAAAGGGCATTTCCATTGTATCTCAGAAATCAACTTCACCTCTGTGATATCTTCCCAGATGTTTTCCTTTAGCTCAGTTATCTATAAACAATTCCCTGTTTATTGTCCTTTATCTGGCAATTCATCTCACAAGCAAATTCAAATGTCATAGATTGGATAAGGAAAGTTTGGCTAGCAACATTAATTCTTGGTTAAGAATTAAGGTTCTGGAAATATCGTCTTTTGTGAGCCTTGATTGAGGCTTAGAGGTGTGTGTGTATCAAAAAAAAAAAAAATTTAATAGGAAATGTACTTGTTTTTTTCCCCCACTTGTAGGATTCCTGGAAGACTGAATGACAGGAGGACTCCCCTGGGAGAGCTGAATTGGATCTTCACCGCTATCACAGACACCATTGCATGGAATGTCTTGCCTAGAGGTAAGACTTGGGCAGGTGAATCAAGTTTTCATCAGAAGCGAGCATTGCTTATTCAAAGTAGACGGATAAATGAGACACTGAAATAAGGAGAAAATTAAAGCCTGATATTGAAAGAACAGACCAGACTGGATCTTAAGGCTAGTTAAATTTTTTACATTCGCTCTTTTCTACCAGCAGCATTTCAGCAACCTGATTATTAGAAACCAGAAGGGTTTTTTTTCTAGTGCCAACATGATTGCTTTAGCTTGAATAATTTTCTTTCTTACTGTACTTGTAAAGAGCAATCTGTTTTCTTCCAGCCTTTGTTAGTATAATAAATAAAGGTTTTTTTCCTCTTTGCTGGTAAGACAGTCTGTGTTTCCCATGAGTAACTTCATCCCATTTCTCTACCTCTGTTCTGCTCTGAATTCGTACTTCTGGAGCATGGGTGGCCAAATCTGTAACAGTTTTCCAACTGTGCTCTTTCTAATGCTCAGTACAGCATAAATTCTTCTTTGCCTCTATAAAAGATGGTGCATTTGCTATCTTTTAGGATTTATTTTGGCTTCTCATAAGCACATTAAACTGCCAGTTAACAGGTGTATAGTTCTTGATATATATAAATAGTACACACAGGTCTTTTTCTCTCTCAGTAATTTCCAAAAACTTAGGGAGGCTGAGTTTAAGTGAAACACCAGAAGAAGCATTTTATCCAGAAAAGGCAAAAACCAACCTGGGACAGAAAGTATTTAATGCTGTTAATGGAGAGTAACTGCAATGTTTTAAGGGAACTCAGAGGGCAGATTTCCCTTTAATAGTTGTCATATCATGTCACTGCAAAACTGTTGTAGATTCCTTGTTACCAGAATAAAATATTAACATATTTTTATGTTTTAAATGATTTCTGCATATTAGCCGAGGTACTCAAGTTACAAAGATATGCATCTAGTAATTCATGCAATCTCTTGCAGATCTTTTCCAGAAGCTCTTCAGGCAAGACCTGCTTGTGGCCAGTTTATTTCGTAACTTTCTCTTGGCAGAAAGAATTATGAGATCTTACAACTGTACCCCTGTCAGCAGCCCTCGTCTACCTCCAACGTACATGCATGCGATGTGGTAAGTCACAGCCAACAGACTACCCTCGCCGCAAAGGCTGCGTGCTGGTGCCTTAAGGAGATTTCAGGCACTGTAGTCATGAAAGATTGCTACTACTTAAATCTACACAGTGCTTTACTGATTAAGTCAGTGGATCAAAAATGAAACAGCATGTGGCAGCGTAATACCCATCTCCAAATGTATTTCTTCTCTGTGCATACATAATTATAATGTAAATCTGTAATACAGAACCTTCAGTTCAGCCACGTAATCTTTCACTCCAAATAGAAAAGAAGTTGGGCATCTGTTACCTTTATTTTCCCAAAGTAAAGCTAGTCACCTGTGGTTGTGAAGGGTGGGCAGAGCTGAGGGCCTGAGGGAAAAATTCTTAACTTGTGCTGTTGAAGTAGAAGAAATTTTTTGCTGCAGAGTTCATCTACTTTTACTGTTGCTTTTAAGATGATTAATGGAAATGGAGGTGGCACAGTTATCGAAAAGCTCTTAAATGTGGTTTTGACTATAAAAAAAATGTCCCGTGAATAATAATAATAAAAATAATAATAACGGTAATAACAAAAATACTTGCTTTCATTTTTTGATTCAGTATGATTAAGAATAGAACAGCACAAAATTCAGCTACGTACAAACTGGTACAGTCAAACTAATGTAGTTCCTGTAGGAGAAAATGATAGCTGGGTAACTTGCTAAAAGGCTAATAAAATGGCAGGTAAACGTAGCTGAGTGGGCTTAATTTGCCTGCATTTTCAAAATCCTTTTGATAAGTTTCGTCCATAAAATTGCAGAGGAAAACAAGTGTAGAGGAGGTATGAAGTGATGATGATCAGTGTAAAGCTGATAGGAACATCAGTGAGTTCAAATTCTATGTCATGGTTTCTCTAAGAAAAAGAAAAAAACCAGAGAGCCCCAATAACGTTTGCAGGTGCAAGCAGTCATCGACAAGGCGTTTGCTGGCAATACAAAGTTGCTTTAATTATTGAAAAGCATGGAGGCAATAGGGGAGACTTTGGATGGAATTATTAGCCATTGGGCAGCCTCACTAAATGTACTGTGTGTTGGTACATGGCAAACAATGTTCTTAAGTGCTTTGCATTAGCAACTATTGAGGAAAATTGTTTCAGTCATTTGTGAATAGGGTGAGTTGTTTTATCATTATGTTACACGAGGGACTGGGACATTTGTAAGTGAAGAGGAGAAAAAACCACCAGAGTTCCCATGTTGTCTTTCAGATGATGTTGCAGCTAGATGGGGCAGAGCTTGAGCCGTAGAACTGCGCGTTTCCAGTTGCAGTAGAGTGGAACAGGTTTTTGCAGAAATTTTGAAATTAAAACAGTAAATTTCTTGAGTTATTTATAGCTTGCTTATTGCCAGCATATTAAAAACCTATATTTCTGGTTCCTTATGGGAATATAATTCATTCTTATTGCCAGTGTATTAAAAGCCTATATTTCTGGTTTCCTGTGGGAGCATGACTTGGAGTTGGTGTTGCCGTGCACGTGCTGAACCACAGGGATGAAACTAGGAAGACCGGGATCCCATTCTGTATCTCTCATAGTCCTGCTTGGAGCATGAAGGATTCTAGAAACACATTCTTTTAATTGCTTCTATTGTAGTTCTCCTGGTGCAAAACGGTGCTGTAAATACCTTTGTGAAGTCCCTCAGACCATACCACAGGATAATGGCACTGTCGCTGCTTTTTAGGATTTACCAGAAGAAATTCCTTTAGAAAAGTGACATGCAGGGCTTTTTTCCTTGTGAATCCCAACCACTACCAAAGTAGACAGCGAGTGAGCAGACAATCCCTTGACGCACTTTATTCAGCGTCCTCCAAAAAAATGTGCAGTTTGAAGCAAATCTGGCAAAGGGGGAAATTCCACTTTTGTCAGAGGCGGCTCAGTTCATTATTATGAACTTTTAGTAAGGACAGATTTAGAAATTAATTTAGGGCTCGCTTAAATATGTTCTAAAAATAATAGTCTCCACTCATCTATCACCTTTCATTCAAGAATTTTCTAATGGATCCCTGATCTGAAACCTCCAAACCCCTTTTACTGTTTAGATAAACTAGGTGATGTGACTGGAGGGCAGGGAGAGTTAGCCAAGGGAGTGCTGAAAAGAACAGAAACTTCAAACAATGTGATTCGATGATCACGTTGAATCTGCGTCTGCATTGTTACGTGGTGGGTGATGCAGCAAGCTTTTGCTGATTGCTGTTTTGGTGAGACTTTTCACAGATTTTTCATACCCAGCGTGTCAGACAATGTTTTGGGGAGTGAGTCCTGGCTGCCGTGCCATCAGCAATGGTTTGATCTGCAAGTGGTGGGCAAGAAGCTCCAGGGTTCTCTCCTGCAGCGTTATAAATGCGTAACGAATGCAAGTAGTGGCTCTGGCGTGCGTCAACCAGTGCTCCTCAAGGATCTGACTTCAAACTTTAAGGGCCTTCCCCACCCCTCGTCCTCCTCCTCCCCTCTTCTGTGCTTTTTGGGCTGTTTATTTGGGTTGTTCGTGTTAAGGCCTCACACCTTTCACTGTTCCCATGTAACCCTGATCCTGTGTGCGCCGACTGTGTGTTCCTGAGTCAGGTTTTGGTTTATTGCTTGCAGCCGAAGCAGTAGTGTGATGCTTTAGCTTCTCCAGTACACATATGCATATATTCACCTCTCTTCGTCATCCTCTGGGTGCTCATCTGGCTTCCTGGGCTTTGCTCCTGTTGTGGTTTAACCCCAGTTGGCAACTAAGCACCACACAGCCGCTCGCTCACCCTCCCCTCTGCCCCTGATGGGATGGGGGAGAGAATCGGGGGAAAAAAGTAAAACCTGTGGGTTGAGATAAAGACAGTTTAATAGGACAGCAAAGGAAGAGGAAATAATAGTAATAATAATGATAAAAGAATATACAAAACAAGTGATGCACAATGCACTTGCTCACCACCCGCTGACCGATGCCCAGCCCATCTCCGAGCAGCGATCACTGCCCCCTGGCCAACTCCCCTCAGTTTCCATACTGGGCATGACGCCACGCGGTATGGAGTAGCCCTTGGGCCAGTCTGGGTCACTGTCCTGGCTGTGCCCCCTCCCAGCTCCTTGTGCACTGGGCAGAGCATCGGAAGCTGAAAAGTCCTTGACTGGTGTAAGCGCCGCTGAGCAACAACTGAACCATCAGCGTGTTATCACCATTATTCTCATACTAAATCCAAAACACAGCGCCATAGCAGCTACTGGGAAGAAAATTAACTCTATCCCAGCTGAAACCAGGACAGCTCCTCTGTTCACAAAGGTAATATAAGCTTACCGTATTTATCTGCTGTTACGAACACAAGCCGTTCTGCACATTCACAGCTGAGATAGTGACTAAAAATGGATCTACACAGAGATATAATTCATATCCCAGCAGAAGGCTAACTGGAGAAGCAAACTACTGTTGTATGTTAGTCCATTTTTCGCACCACCTTTTGCAGAAAAGGTGTAGGTAAATGTCAGTGTTTCACTGACTGTAGCAACGTGCACACCATCTCTTCTGAACTTTGCGTACGCTGCCCTGATCTCCCTCCTCATGGCAGCAGCAGCCATGAATTTGCACTCATGGTGCTCTGCACTGGCCTTGCAACTCTTATGGGGAGCACCTTGCAGTCAGTGAGAGGGGAAAGAGCTCCTGCCTCGCTGACGCAGACGGGCTCTGAGGTCAGAGCACGATGTTCCCGTTTTCCACTTCGCTGTCTGTGGCTGGACGACCGAGCTCTGCCGCTCCTGGTCTACTGTTGTATGTTAGTCCATTTTTCGCACCACCTTTTGCAGAAAAGGCGTAGGTAAATGTCAGTGTTTCACTGACTGTAGCAACGTGCACACCATCTCTTCTGAACTTTGCGTACGCTGCCCTGATCTCCCTCCTCATGGCAGCAGCAGCCATGAATTTGCACTCATGGTGCTCTGCACTGGCCTTGCAACTCTTATGGGGAGCACCTTGCAGTCAGTGAGAGGGGAAAGAGCTCCTGCCTCGCTGACGCAGACGGGCTCTGAGGTCAGAGCACGATGTTCCCGTTTTCCACTTTGCTGTCTGTGGCTGGACGACCGAGCTCTGCCGCTCCTGGTTGACGTTGCGTTGCTGAAGCCATATTGGGGCTGAGCGAGGCTGGCAGCGTGCAGCTGGCTGTGAGTGTGCCGGAGGGGTGGGCAGATGCTGCGAAGTGTTCCTTACGCTTGACTTAAGCATCAGTTTACTTCGTGAATAATTATGACTGCCCCTTTTCAGACATTAAATCTGAACCATTTGCTCTTTATCTTTTTTGCTTACCTTTGTCTGTGCTTGTTTGATAATTTTCCTTAAGTCACACTCAAATGTCTCGTGATTCGAGGGTCTGGCACGGTTGTAATAGAAGCACTGAGGTTGCTGGAGATAGGAGCTTCTGTTCCTTTTGGGTTAGTCCTCTTGAAAACAATATTTTAAAATTTTGACCTATTAAATTGTTGTTCTAGTTGATTCAACTGGGAGACCACTGTTACCTGTTCTGTTAATTATCCTTTTTATCTCAATAATTGAGGAAAAGCGAGAACTTACTGAGGGAAAATTGGACCCACAAGCTGTCAATCTTTTTATTTCACCATATTTAGGCATCAGGAGAGCCGATCTCTGTGATTGCCCTGTTCGGTGGGCTCTGACATATTTCATTCCTTTGGCTCTTTCTTACTTTCATTGGCTTTCTCTGTTTTACCTGCTTAGGCATAAACCCTTCTGGGCACAGGCTGTTTGTTTGTATTTGTATGGTGCCTTGTGCTGTAGCTTCTTGGCTGCTGCAGGCACTACTATAATACAAGTATTAATATTAATATATATTGATTGACTGGCTGTGCTATTCAACTTCGCGAGTCGTTCTGTCTATTGTGCAGCAAGAATAGAAGGCCTGATGCTCTGTCAGCATCTTGATCTCTGTTGTGATGGATTATGGTTTATACATTACTGCTGTTGGCAGCAAGTTATATTCACGGCCTCTGAAAAGACCTAATAATGTGTTTGGAAATATTTCCTAACATAGGTCATATATTAAAAACAAAGTACCTTAATTATGCTTTGGAAGAGCTATGATTTGTCCATAATAGAAATATTGCAATAGCGTATATACCGACCATGAAATTCTACCTGAAAGAAAGTCATAACGCACTGCAAATAAAATCAGCTTGAAATTCTAGCTGAAAAGAAAACCGTAATATAGCAACCCAATTACAGGTAAGAGAGGAGCTGGAGTCTTTGAACATTGTGGGAGTGTGGCAGAATGGATGCAGGTCCGCTCACTGATTTCTCAAAGAAATGAGTCTCATTTAGCTACACAGAAGGACTTAGTATCTCAGCAAGAAGAAAGTGATTGTTTGCAAGGGTATTTGGAACTGGTTGACGTTTGAAGGATTAGATTAATTCAGATTACACCCCTGATTTAACCAGATTTTTTTGTGTCTATGTGTTAGTCTTAACATCTCCAAGACCCATTAGCAGACTACAAATAATTTAATGGAGAGAAATGTAGGACAAAAATAGCAAAGCATGTGCTTTAAGTCGTGGCTAGAGCAGGGAATGCATTGGTAGAAGAAAGGAGGATTTCATAGTTGTATCAAGTATTCATAGCAATAAATATTTTTTAAAAATATCTGTGTCTGAGCAGCTTCCCAGCTGTCTCCCCTAAAGCAGGCTTAGGGAGTTCACAGTGGCACTGTGAAGCAGGTGAATTAAGGCTGAAATCTGAAAATTCAATCAAACAGGGTATGTTGCCGAATTGTACTTGTGGAAAAAACAAACATGAAAAATCTTGTCCAGCATACTTGATAAAGTCTGAAATATTGAACAGTTCCAGAAATACAATTCAGAACAAGCAGATACCCTCGTGCCTGAGCCCCAAGACTACAGATGGCTTCAACTTCTCTTAGTTGCTCCTCAGCATGACTGTTCCAGTAAAAAATACTCATTTTCACTAATATTATGTGTGGTGCAATATAATACAAACTATTCCCAGAAGAAGAGAGAATGTTAAAAGACATCAATAATATGTTATAAAAAACATGACGTGAGAATTAGAAGCATTAGACATTGACTCAGCCCAGAAAATCTGAGCATAAGAAAATCTGCCTTCATGATCTGTCAGCTAATGTAGTACATGTGGGAGAAGAAAGAGTAATGCACATCTCTGTAACTGTGTTTCATTTGTGCTGTTAAAGTATTACTGTGGGCTTCCATTACCGAGCATTTCATGGATTTGCACAGTAAAACAGTCATTGAGCAAAGCTGGAACTCTCGGCCTTCTGTTCTTTGCTTAAAAGTCCAAACTTTGCAGCACCTCCGGGAAACAAAGTAAAGGCAGCTGGATGAGTTCACGTTAAATTATTAAAACTTTAAACAGTCCTACTGTAATGAAACTGGTATTGAACTGAGGAGGGGAGGTAGATGGAGTCTGGGGGGCATGTGAATAGGGACTTCGTGCTGAAGGGCTAAGAAAAATTGAAACTAAAATATAAAGACAAATATATGAGTTTCTATTATGGGAGAAGAGTGTTAATGATGGAATTCAGGGGAGCTCTTTCCCTGTTTAATTTTTATTGTAGAATTATGGAGGAGCAATGCCGTTTCATTTTTAATTTTAATCTATTCTGAAATGCTGTATCCTTTCCCAGGATGATGGCTTGCATCTTGTATGTTGAGTACCTTGTTGAACTGATTGATCAGTGCCGACAGAGATGCAGGGTGGTGTTGGCTTGTTTTCTTTGCAGGCTGTTTCTGTTGGCATGCTGCATTGCTTTGCTTGTTTTGGATAAACAAAAGCACTTTCTTGGCTGTTTTTTAACTGGAACAGTCTTCCAACTAAGGAGAGGATTTAATATACGTTTATTCCGAAATATATATGGGAGATCCACAAGAGTAAGTATGTTTTCTCAGTAATTGAACCTAAGGAGCCCCCCATCCTAATATAGTTGAAAGTCTGTGAGTTTGACCCCTTTCTTTAATGAGATTGCTTCACGGCATAGCGTGGAGCACTGTGAAAGGCTTTTGCCTTTTTTGAGATGTGATGGTATTAAAGTTGCCAGGTCTCGAACAAGCGTAAGGGTAAGCATAGCCATGCTGTGTGGTTGATTGCATAAAAAAAATCTTTTGAACTTGTGGTTTGAGGGCTGGTGGTCCTGCTGATGGGCAACTCAAGCTGCACCTCCTGTGGTGCCTCTTTCCAGGTTCTCTCTAGTTACTGCCTTGTATGCGTTGGTTTTAGACCACATAGAAACGGCCACCTCCTGATAGGGGGTGTATGATGGAAATCCTTTGGACTTGGTCAAATCACTGCGTGGGATTGCTTGTTTTTATTGCCCTTTTGGGGGAGACAACAGGAACGCGTATAAAACCTTATGTTAAGTGTATGATAGCTTCTAACTTAACTGGGGTGTACAAAGAGGAGCTGTCCTCTCTTCTCATGCAAGTGCTCTATTAATTTGTTGTACATCCAGAGCAATTAGGTCACCATAGTATAAAAAACCTCATTAACACATTCGTTAGTAGCATAACGTAGTGAAGTTGAAACACTCCGATATTTCAGTAGGTTATCGCCTGCTGGATGCATTATGGTGTCGTCTTGTCGCAGCGCAGGGTCCGGGGGTTGTTGGAGGAGCGCAATGAGGAAGGACCAATGCTGAAGTATTACCCGGCTCTTTTTGTACCTAATGTGGTGAAAACAAATCTTCCAAAGCACTTTGCAAACAGTAGCCTCTGCAAAGAAGGAAGAGAGGTAGTGATCTCTCGGGTTAGCTTTCATAAATCACTTCTAGGATGCGACGCCACCCATCCTTGTTCCCCTGCTGCTCCCTAATTTATCTCTTGTTTGTGTGCTAAAGCGTAATATTAGTTCAGAGAGCATACCTACAAATTGCCCACCTTTCTACTTCCCTTTGGCATATTAAAACAGGCAATCACTGCTTCTCCTCCCCACCACCAGCAGCCATTATTTTCACCATGAGTGTAACAAGTATTTTTCCCCTTCTGTTTCTCTTCACGTACTCCGTGGCGTTAGTCCTTTACCATTCCTTTGGGGCTTGTTTTGAATCTTTTAATTATTGTAATGCCCATTTAATGCCATCATCTATTTTGCCAGTGCAGTGAGTTAGCTATCTGACAACTCATTCGTGAGTTTTGTGACCTAAAGTCTCGCAAGTAACGTGTAGCTGCTCTAGTAGTTGGAAATAGTGTGATGTTTACTCAGACAAAACTTGTTTGCTCACGTCTCGTTGGGTGGGAGGTTTTCGCTTTCCTGCGGAGACAGAACAGGAGCGGTGTGTTGGGCTGGTTCGGAAAGGCTGGAGAATCATTTTGAGTATTTGACTTGATCAGTCTCTCACACAGTTGATGTTAATCAGCAGCTCTCTAGATTGTGATGAGCAGTAATGTTAAGATTTTATATTGATGGTTACTCTTTTAAAAGATTGAGTAACATTGGCTCTGTGGCTACACTGATTTTTAATGGCCTGTTTTTAGAAGCGTAAAAAGAGATTTTGTTTTAATCTACTAAAATCTCTTTTTAAATTTTCGTTTGTTCTTTCTGATAGCACTTAAAACCTTTGAGATTTGACCTTGCAGGGCTGCTTTGGACATTTTTATAGCAGTATTAATGCTTCTTGCCCAAAATGACTTTGAGGAGCTCAGCATCTTAGCTCTGTGCCTCTGCAGTATAATGACCTACGCAGAATCCTTTTATAGGCAGCCAAAATAAGACTAGTTGTCTCTGATCTCTAAACCATTTTTCTCCTGTGTAGTAAAACTTATCTCAAAGGCACTATGTATTGACATTTTCTAATGTTTGAGAGAATTTCTTTAAGTAGTATTGTGCATTCCTCCAAGAAACCTGAAAGTCAGAAATATTCATTCTTTGCTTGAAGTAGAATTGTCTTTATATTTGTACTAATTGACTTTGCCTCTGCCTCAACCAAGAGTAAATATCTCTCTCATCAGCTCTGTGTAAACATTTTGTCTCCAGCATGGGTCTTTATTGAGCATGTGGGAAGCATTTGTTGCCCATGCTTTGATTATCTCTTGATTACCTCTTAATTATATTGGCAGTGTATTGTCAAGTGGAAGGTGAATGCTGTGAAGCAGAGGGACAAGGTCTGGGGCAACTAAACCAAGCTGCATCTCTTGAATCCATGGAAAAAATGCAAGAACCTTATAGTTTATTTTTCCATCTAATTGGAGAGATTGTTTTCAGTTGAGAACAGCTGCCAGTTAGGCTAATGGGATAGATTTCGCCCGGCAGTTGTTCTAATGGAAGGCTTTGTTTGACTCAAAACAGGGTGATTTAAGAACTTACTAGAGCAGGTAACTAAAATACACTGTATTGATTATCACCTATGGCCTTATGTCTGCAAATGTTCCTAGGAGAAGAAAAATTGCTTAGCCTATTGATGTTAACACATGATGGCTACAAGCCATGGAAGAGCAAATGTTTCTGGAGAGTAAATTAGTTTCTTTTGTGTGAGAAACCCAGCGGGTGGTGGTTTAACTCACGAGCCTTTCAGAGTGCATAAATTCATATGTTAAAATGAAAAGTGCATGGAATGTCTATGGACAGAGTAAGGATAATAGTTTCTGGGCTAAAAAGTAAATGTTTCACTTTTTTAGATGTGTTTTAAGCACTTTGGAGACCAAATAAATTTATTTTAGTTTGGTCCTCTTTTAGTTTGTGGGCATTTTGAAGCAGGCTGTTAGCACATTTTGTTTGCACTGAATCAGCCACAACAGGTTCCTTGGCCACTGTCCGTAACTTACGTGCTGTTATAACTGTAACACTGAGATATTGTAATTCACAATACTTCAGCCATTAAATAGTATCGTAGATAAATGTAAAAACTGAAATCTTTACATGTTTCCTCTTCTTCTAGTTCAGTGCGCATCCCTCCATCCTTAGGGTGAGTCATGTAGAGCCAACCTTTGTCAACAAGGTTGCCACGCAAAACCCAACTCAGATGAATGGGGACTGAGTTACTTTTCTCAGCGATATGTGCAGTGACACACTATCTGTGTCGAGGGTGCGGAAAAGGGGAGTTAGTGTGGTGGTGTAGGTGTATCCGTGGATTGTGAGTTGGAGGGCTTGTCAGCGGGACTGCATCTTCCTGAGCTGATGTGACTTGAATACAGAGCAAGCGAGGGTTTGGATGCATATAGAGGTGTGTGCGGAAGGATTATGGGTTGGAGCTAATCCAGGATTGAGTTCCTTTTTCTAGTTTAAAAAAAGGTCATCCATTTTTGCATGAGGACAGGTATATAATAAGACTTCAGTTCACTCTGGCTTCTTTCTCTGTTACAGATAGGAGCCGCTTCTGTGAACTTCAGCTAGGGATCTTTTTACCTCGCTCACGTTTTGCTGGGCAGCCTGATGCGATGCTGGACTAGACCTTCTTGCTGTTTCTCTGAATAGTTTTCATATGTTATATCTATCTTTAAAAAAAAAAAAGGAATATTAAACATTTCTAAGCCAGTCAGACAACACTGCTTTGTCCAGATACTTGTATGATATGATCAGAATTTAAATTTACCTTGATATTACTTATGGATAACTTCTAATGACTTTTCTTTCCTCTTCCACCTTTTCCTCTAGGCAAGCATGGGACCTTGCAGTTGATATTTGCCTTTCCCAATTACCTACAATTATAGAGGAAGGAACTGCCTTTAGGGTAAGTTGGATAATATCTTGAAATATTGTGTGCCCAGTTTAACCCGTTATTTGAAACCTCGGTTCAACGCATCACTTTTGCTTGTTGAGTCTTGAATTGTTGCAGTTTAAGGGTTTATATTTTTTGAAAATTATAAATGTCTACTCACCTTACTTAAAAGAATAGATTTAAAATCAGCTTTAAGTTCTTCACTGTTGTATGAGATGTCTGATTCAGCCTGCACCTATTGGTGAGGAAGAAACTCCTACCAGTAGAAATGATGCCTGAGACCTGACTCTTAAAATTTCAGAGCACTCAGTCTTGACTAACAGTATTGTTACAAAAACAATCCCAACATGCCAGCATGAGTTTTATAATGAAAAACTTGAATACAAAAATTATCTCTTAGTGGAGTTACGTTTATTTGAAAAGAAAATGAAGGTTGAGGGTATGTCCAAAGCGTTTTCTTAAGCATAGTATCGTTAATATGAGACATTGGGTGTTTTTTTTTTTCCTACTTTAGTTAATCTCAGAGAGATTAAAAAGTAAAATGTTTAATATTGTATTTGGCTTAAATTCCTCTAATCAGAATGGATTTTTCTTGATATTCCTTTGACATTTCATGAATGGAAAACTTTAAATAATAATTACTGTACAACCTCAGATACCTATCCCACCATGATGTTCTCTCTAATTTTACAGTTATGTTCTTGCATTTTGTTTATGCCACCAAACTTCCAAAAGGTTTTCTGGCTGTGATTGCAGGTCATCTCCAAAGACCTGAGTACAGGAGGAGAGCTGTGGACTTCTGTGAGGGTGGGGGTTGATAAAGACGCCTTAAGGCTTTTATCTTCCCACCCCTTTTTTCCCCCCATTGTATGTGCTGTATTTTAAAATTTAAACAAATATGATTTTTCCTTTCTTAGCTGATGTTCATTTTTATTTCAGGTCTCTAACAATGTCAGTGGGTGCTTTTATATTAGTCTTAGACCTGGTCTGGGCACTCACTGTCAAGTGAGTTGAAATTTAGCAAATGTCTCTGTATTTCAGGGATGAAAGGAGGCAAATACTTGCTAGGGATTAGACAAGAGATCAGCAAATAAGAGTGGTTATTCTCCACTAGCGATTGATTCAATTTAGGGTGGAAGCAATTTCCAAGCAGGTTTTCAAGCCTGACAAATATAATTCATTGCGTATTTTGACTAAACTCAAGGTAGGTAGAGCTATCAATGTGTAGTTGCTGAGCCTGAATGCTGCGAGTTTCCAAGCTAGCCCGGGCACTAGACGTAAAGGCAGGATCAAATCCTCTTCTGAGCTCTTATGCTTTCATTTAAAATCCAGCGTGATTAATGCCCTGTAGGTTTGTGCCTGTTCTGTAGAGAGGGGACAGATATTAACCTGTTGATCGTCTCTGAGACACCTACAGAAGGAGTATGAAACTTGGCTGTTAGTTTGGGAGGGAGTGGCAGGGGCTCAGCTCTACACTGTGACAAATGGGTTGGAGCAGACAGACAGTCGCACACCTCTGATCTATTCCTTGTGTTCTAATCAACGTTTTGCCCTCAAACCTCTTGATTTACGCCCGGCAAGAAGTGTTGTACATCAGAGAAGGTTAGCTGCTGCTGGCCAGCAGTAATCCTGGGAGAAATTGTCGTTCAAAGCAAGGCAGGGGGAAGGGGCATTGCGTTATTGAGGTTAGTCAGCCTGTTTCGTAACTAGGCTGGCAGAAGCAGCAATCAGGCTCCGGGATGTCAAATGCCCGGGTGAGTCACAGGATTACCTGCTGCCATCTATTCGCCGGCCGTGTTGGCCGCTGTGGGTTTAGAGTCCGGTCTGGCCCTGGATAAAGCAATTGATAATCTCTTCAGGGCTCTTTTGTTTCAGCAGCGCATTATAAACCACGTGCGTCTGACTTCTGCTTATTCTCTAGGTGTTCTTTCCTAGTCAGACCTGGAAAATACGATACCCTGATGGAGAAAGGCCTGCGGGCTCACAGCGCTCATACGGGGGGGATGGCGGGGGAGTGACTGGGCTTCTGGCCAGTTTGTGCTGGTTTACTCTTCCTCCTCCAGTCTCTTCCCTGCCTCCTTCCCCCTTGATTTCTGTTTCCCTGTAGATTTCTAACTGGAAGCTGCCGTGTGCTTTGGTCAGTACTTTCTCATACCTAGCTTGCACCACATACGTGCTGTGATAGATGGCAAAAGGAACGTTTCTTCAAGCGCTGCTGCACTGGCGGGGGATGCCGATGTGCCCAAGGACCGTCCGCGTGCGCACCGCGGAGTGAGCGCTTCGGGGAATAAATGTCACGTTATTGGCCAGTCACCGTTGGCGTTAGGAGACGAGAGATGCTCTGCACACTTGAGCAGGCTCCAGGGACTTAAAACGTGCTGCAGAATGTCAGATCTCACCCAGTAAACTTCCTATTTCTTCAGCCAGTGTGGTGCACCCCCAAACAATCACATCTTGTTAGAGTAAGACCGTAGTTACAGCGTATGTTTTTTCAAAGTATACGGTATTTTCTCTACTTGTATTTGCTGTCCCCTAAACCAGATTCCGTTATGTCTAGAGATGCTACAAGCTAGTATCCTTTGTATTTACTGGATGCCATTCAGATGCATTTTATAAAACAACATCTGATTGTACTGTCTTAAGTACTAAGTACCAAGGTACAACTGATAGGTGTTAGCTGATGGGAGTTCTCACCCCACCCCTCGTATCTTTAATAGGGCACTAGTGTAAAGTCTATTAAATACCGTAGCACTCTGCATGTTATTTTTATTCTCATTTACCCACGCTACCAGGATATCTCTAATTAAATTAGTGGATTCAATATCTTAAGTAAACGTTCTGATTTTTGTTTGCCTATATGAAGTTCTTTCACTGCATTACAGGTGTCAGAAGTGATGGATAGCTAAATAAAAAGCTTGAATTAAAAAACTGATAATAGGAGGCAGCCTTCTTACAGCCCAAACCAGCACATCTGAATGGCCACCTGTTTGTAGGAGAGGTTTGTGGCAGCCAGGGAAGACTGAGATGTGGATGGACATATTTTTCGTTGTTGTTGGATTGTGTTCACTGGGGACTGGGCAGAGGTTGCACTGTGTGCTGCTACAGGAGTGAAACTACCTCTGCAGAGCAGATAAATCCACTGCTGTTCTATCTGCTTCTCATGTGGAAAAGATTAACCAGATTTCCCTAAGATCTTTTGTGGTATCTTTTCCTGTTTCTCTACTCTTTCCATCTCATTTTCTCAAACACTTACATTAGAGAATGCCAGCATATTTAAAGAGAATTGTATCTGGTCAGTCTTTGGAAAATTTTTATCCATTAAAAAAACCCCGCAAACAAATGTGTGCCAATTAAAAAGAATTGGTTTTGGAAACAATAAACTGTGCGAGTCCATAGGTGCCAAAACTAGTTGTTTCACATCTTTTTTTTTTTTAACCAAACTTGCATTCCTGTTCTTGCTCCAACAGCACAGTCCCTTCTTTGCGGAGCAGCTGACAGCTTTCCAGGTGTGGCTGACCATGGGCGTGGAGAACCGCAACCCCCCGGAGCAGCTCCCCATCGTCCTGCAGGTGAGCGGCCGGGGCAGGGAGCTCGGCCACAGCTGGCACAGTGTGTTTGTGCGTGTCTCTCCCTGCCTGCTGAGTGCTGTGCTATCAACCAGATGGCGTTTGGGTACATAAATTACGTGGGCTCCTTCAGGATTAATTAGAGCTGATTGCATGTTTGCTAGACCCGTGCAGATGAAGACAAAGTACTTTTCTTCCCCCATACCTTCACTCTCCACTGAGCAAAACTTCCCACCATAGTCCATTTGCAGCTTCAACAATATCAGGCTCTGCTGCCTCCTCTTTTGCTCTGAAGTAGCAAGACTTCTTCAGAGAGTAGCACATCTTTGTTGTTTTCTCCTGTAGTATCTCCTCTTATATGCTAGCTCTGTCAGGCAGAGACTTTATCTTCTCTCTGTTTTCAGCAAGTGGAAGTTACTGCAGTGTAAATGGTTTGGAAATGGCTTCTTTAGCTGTCTGGTACAGCCTGGAAAGTGTTCCCTTTAATGTGATGCTGAAATTTTGCTGCAAGAACATATAAACAAGTCTCTGAAGACCATGCCTGGAAGGAATGTGGAGTTCTGGTAGGCATTTGTTCAGACTAGACAAAGTTCATATGTATAAAGGAGAAGTAAATCCAGGGGAAACATAACACCTCATTTCAAATAATATTTTATGGCAAGGCACATATTACAATTGTCATCTGCTCTTGCCCTCTCCTCCCCAGGAGTTTGTATTGACAGAAATATAAGCCCTCATCAAGGTAGCTGTGGTGTCTTCTCTACCAGGCAGCAAAAGTCTTTCTGTTTAAAGGAACACTGTTCCAGTCACTTGTACATGGATATGTGATTTCTTTCACTAAATGTGAGAAGACTCACCTTCCCTCTGTTAGCTACCAGCTTGCTTTGTGACTGACAGCACCATCAATCTCTGTAGGACCAAATCTTAATTTCCCTGAGCCTCCCAAGCCTTGAGGGATCAGTTGGGTAAACAGATGTATGGTTTATCTCTGTCACTGCAATGGGAGAAGGCAGGCTTCTACTCTAGCACCAACTCTGCTGCTTTCCAGTGAATTATTTGGCACTAGAGGGCTCTGCAGGTAGCTTAACCTTGCAGTGGAATTGAGAGGTCATCTGGTAAAGGAACGTGCTTTCCTTCCTGGAGCGAAATTGAGCTAGGACAATGTAATTATTCTTATAATTAAAGCATATTAATTGTATAGTGGAATAAGATTGCTTGTTAGCAGGTTTGAGATACTTTGAATCAGAGACCAACTGGTTAAGAGAGGGAAGGAAGTGCATTTTGGACCCCTTTTGAGTGACTTTTTGCTTTGACCCCCTGGGAGTGCTTAGACTACACGGCTGTAGCCTAACAAAGGTTGATTCTGTTTTCCCATTTTAGATGTGCCCCTGGGTAAGGAAGGTATTTGAGTGCCGGGGGCTTGATGCCAGCCATGCAAAGCTTGGATTTGTCAAGGACAGGGAGATGGTTCTTTGTAAATGGCCTGTTAATTGACTTCAAGAAGTTGCTTTCCATTTTGAATTCTTGCTGTGCATGGGGCAGATCAGACACAGGTGGCTTCCTGGCGCAGAGGAGAGAGAAGTCATCAAAGGGAAGTGAGCGTACGCACAGCCTGAACGAGCCTGAGTAGCAGATGCTTGGTCCTTGTGGAGGTGCCTCCTGCCATGCCATCTCCAGTGCACATAGATGAGAGCAGCACTTACTCCACAGAAAGCCCTGGGGAGGCCACTGCTGCAGTCCCCTTCTTCCATCCTGCATCTGTTAGGAGATTCCTGCTAAAATGTAGACTGTTACTTCTAAATTATTCTCTTGAGTCCTGGTTAATCTCTAACTTGTGTGCGTGGACATAATTAGCTTCCCTGTCTTCTGTTTAGGAGTAACGATGGACAAATGTCAGGGAGGGATGTGATGCAGGGCTGTGTGCATATAGTGGCACGGTGTAGCAATTTCATAATTTCACTAGAAGTTCATAAATTGTGCATAGACTCCCCCCATCCTCATCCAAGTCTCTAGAATTTGTGTCAGTTTTGGCTTCAGGTTATTGTGCAAATCAGTTTGGGAAGTGGGAATATAAAAACCTGAGAGACACTGATGGCTTTTTTTTGTTCTTGAAAATAATGCAACAGAGCTTTTAAAATAAGACACAATTTGATTTGGTTAAAGGTTCTTGTGGGATGCTAGCAGTGTTGGGATGTGGTTTTGTATCTTCACCTGGAAATCCTTTTCAATTACATCCATTTTTTTTTCCCAGCTATGACAGAATTTGTGGATTTACTTGTTTTTTTCTGAAGGTCAGGTAATAACAGCATTGTCAAATCCGTATGCCTCCCATGTCTGCATAAGCACCCCGCACCTAACGTGTTCCTGTCTCTTGTTTCAGCTGCCCCCGCTTCTACCACGCACTGGTTTTGTGACTGCTTTAATCGCAAACAGCTGCCCCTGTTATTCCTGTGCCGGGCATCTTTAAAGCACGTTGTTAATCGCGCCAAGTTCTGTAGTAACTTCATGGAATAGGCTGGTGCCAACTAGGGCAGGATGAACAAAATCCTTTCTCTTGTGACCTGTCCTGAGGTCTGAGCTCTGATATTCAGAGGTGAAACACACTCTCCCTTGTAGCCATCTTTTTTATTGGACTTTCTCTGCACAGCTTCAGTATCTAGTATCAGTTGTCCGTACTTACCTGAGCCAAGTAATTTAGTTATTCTTCAATATTAAACATGAAAAATAATTTAATTTGAATATGCAGTGTGGAAAAACACGGAGAAGGGGATGGAATTGGGGAGCTAAATCAACGAGTCTCTTTCCCTGAGACCAACCCATGCTGAGGGATGTTACTCAATTTAAACTGAGGATTAAACGTTGCATTCCAATATCTTACATCTGTTAAGGAGATTAAGAACTGAAAGTCTGTCTGTTAATATTTCACACCAGGGTAGGTATAAGCCAGTAAACTACCACCTCATTATCGTTGTCAGACTCCGTTTTAATGAGATTTTTATTAACGACTAATGTGACCTTTTGCTTCCCTCTTAAGTCTCTTATATCGATTTGCCAAGGAAAGCAAAGCCTCTTTTTCTGCTTCTGAGCTGTTTTGAATAATGGGAGGCTGGGCCTTTTGCTCACCTTTGAATCCTTCCTGCAGCTACAATCGTGTTCCTGCTTTACTGGGGAAGGGCAGGTGGTACGATGAGAATATTTGAAATCCATAGGGGCTGCTTCCATCTAGCAGAGCTACGCTGCGTAGAAACCGCTGCGCTTGGGAGAAAAATTAGCAGAGAGAACAAGTGGAGCGATGACGTGGACGTTGAGGATAACTGCGTTCCTAGGAAAACGTTCGCACATGTCTGCAGAAACGTCATGGAGGAGAGGGTTATCAGGAGGGGCAGTAACCCATTGGTGACACTTCAGCGGGGTGAAAGTTTCCAGCAGCCAGGGTTTGTCTTCCAGCTTTTTCCTTCAGACCATCAGTTTGTTCCAAGTCACGTAACGATCCTGAGGTCCTCTTACATTTGCTCTGCAGTCACAATGATTTTTCTTCTTTTTAGCAATAACGGTTATCCCTCTCCTCTGCAGGTGCTGCTGAGCCAGGTACATCGGCTGCGAGCTCTTGATTTGCTGGGAAGATTTTTGGACCTGGGTCCCTGGGCAGTTAGCTTGGTGCGTGGATATTGCATATTGTCTTGTAGAAGTCTAGTTTATCTCAGTATAGGCGATAAACACAAATGATGATTTATGGAAGGAAGATGTGGAAGATATTCCCCAGGTTTAACAAATGACCAGTGTTTTATGCGTTCGTGTCTGAAATGGAGCAAGCATCCCTAAAAGAAAAGCGGTTTGTATTAATCAAAAAGGCCAAATAGCTGTTCGTTTGCATTACAACAAAGAGGAGTTCCTTGGGAATAGTTTAGTGTAAAATATTGTAAGGGACAAAACAGGAGGAAATATCTGGGACAAATAAGAAGGTTTGTCATGTAAAATAAATAACAAAAGATAGCACATACGTTTATCATCTGTTCTCTCAGCTTACTGGCTGCATCATTTTCTTCTCTTCCTTTATCTATTTGGTCTCTGGATTTTATAAGCTCTTCTGAGAATGTGGTAGCTGCCTTCTGCATTTTGGAAAGTGGCTAGCACAGTGCAGATAATAAATAAGAATTAAACAGAGGCGCAGTTTAAAACACTTGTAAATGGAGCTATTTGTTGATAAAAGTGATGAAGGCAAACCACCAGCTGGTCGTGGAATAGCTCAATGATGGGACTCTTTAGTGGTTTTCTTTACCTTCCTCCTTCATCTCAGCCAAGACTCCCTTCTGCATGCCTTTGCAGACAGCTTAGCCCTCAGTGGTAGGAAGAAAGTATGCATTAAAGGTGATTTTAAGACCTCTGGATTATGAACTTCTATGAGGATCAAAATATAGCTGCGGGTCAGCCACGGTGGCCTTTGCCCTGGCTATTACGTGCTTTGTAAAACTCGCTGGCCGTATCACTGGGCGATGCTCAGCTGCTGCCAGGTTGCATGGGTGGTAACCCCCCGGGAGCCCAGCGCTGCGAGTGCAATCCCTCGCCATACGTTTCCTTTACCCCGTGATTTGGGAAAAGTATCTGCCATCACGGTAGGATTCTCAAAGATTTAACGTGTTGCATGTCCTCCTGTGAGCATAGTCTCTAATCCCACAGAAAAGGCTTGGAAAAAAGTCTGTGTCAGGAGAGAGGCCTATTTAATTTCCAGTGGGAAGCCTGTAATTATTGAGCTTTTGCAATATGTTTACTTGTGAGAGCAAATGGCCCCATCTGAGGAGTGCGCAACGTATCGTGAAGCATAAAATAGCAGAGGCTGTAACGAGTAAAAGCTAGTGCTAGATTAACTCTGAGTCTCCGTGGACCAAATGAGTCTGAAAATATCTGGTGACATCCAAGATTAAAGTGAGCAATAGACAAATACACAGGGATCCCCTCTTTACTAGAAATGTATGAAATTGTTTTCTACCAGATTTCTCATCTGTGTCGTTAAACATGCTGCATCTTCGCAGAGCACTCGGTCCTGCCCCTGCGCGGTGCTGCCTCTGCAGTAAAGGCGAGCCGTTCACAAGGGTTTGCTCTTCTCTCCGGCTCCCCAGGCCCTGTCTGTTGGCATTTTCCCGTATGTGCTGAAGCTACTTCAAAGTTCAGCTCGCGAGCTGAGACCACTCCTTGTCTTCATCTGGGCCAAAATTCTGGCAGTGGACAGTGTGAGTACTTCTGAACTTGGCTGTTTCTTTTGGGTTTCAGCAATATGCCTTTTCCCCCCCCCCCCCGTTTGCTTTATCCAGTTGCTTTAGACTTGAGATTTTCTCCTGAGGTACTTCAGAAAGGCTCTGTATTGTCTGGAGACCAGCATATTCTCTCACTAATTTATTTGACTTGTATGAAAGCTAGCTTCTGAAACTTTGTGAATGGGAAACCCCCACTAAGGTGCTGGCACTGGGTAGGTTGGCTGCCCACCTCTTCATACCTGCACGGGATGAAAGCGGGTTTGCTCCATTAATGCTGCAATGTCACGTTAATATCTCACCGCTCCTAATTCCCTTTTGGTTCTAGGGTGTAGGTGCTCTAGGTAAAAGCCATCAGATCTCACTGATTGCATCTTTATTGGGGAAGATAGTGCCTTGCTTGCTGAAGGGGCTTAAAATGCACTCATACCTTCTGGCACATATTCCCTGGTGACAACACGCATGCACACACTCATACTCTCCCTCAATTTGTTCACTTTAGGTTGTTATCAACCTTATTTTGTTCAAGACCATTCCTGTCAGTTGTCAAAACAGGCTGTGGGTAGTCTTCAGACGCAGAATGTTTCTAGAAATAAAGCAAAGGTAATTTTTGGTGACTTTAACTTATAAGTCCTGCTCCAAGTCTAACGCACGTGCTGATGCATTGAAGATGGTTGCCACAGAAGTATTTACCCCCCGCAGAAGAGAGGTTACTCCTGTCATGGGTCCCTGATTCTGATCTTCTCTACAGTATTTTGGCACCTTTAGGGATAAGGTTTAAAAACTGAGCCCTGGTGTTTAAAGATGGCCTCAACCAGAGCTCTGGTTTGTGGGTTTTTTAATAAATAATTAAGCAGGTATGTAATTGTGGATAAATTTGTATAGTCATATATATATATGACTCCGTGGTTTGTGGGTGCAATTAGTTGAGCAATGTAAAATTATTAGGAGTGGTGCGCACAGTTAATTGCAGGCACAATTATAAGCTGATATGAAATTGTCTGAACTGCTTGTAGAATTTGAATCTTGCCTATTTGGGGGGTTATTTTTGTTATGTCTCTTCCATTTTGGTATGAAGAATAATACTGAATTTGTTGGAATTTTTCCCCACTGTCCATCTAGCATTGTCAGGTTTAGTTTCATAAATATGTTTTCATTAACATCCTAAGAGGATTTTGGAAAGCAAAGAAAATGAAAACTATTCATCTTAAAGCTACTCTTGAAAAGCTTATTTTTGATGCATGCCTCTCCATGGCTGGCACTTCAGCCCCAGGTACGTTTCAGAGTAGGCTCATGTATAATTTAGGCGGAGTGTCGTGCCATCCTTCACTTTCTCTGGTGGTGAAGCCAATCTGAGAGGGCTCTTTCCCCCTTATCCTCTCCTGCCACCATCAGTATTGCTCCCATGCTCTGTTTTATTGCCTCACCCCTTTGGTAGGCTGTGCTTTAAAAGAAAACAGCAGCAAAAATACTCTTAAATTTTATATTAGGATTTCTTTCTGCTGTTTCACTCGCTAGCTCCACAAAGAAGTGGTGCAAGTGAGAAGGGAGGAGAGGGCAACTTCAGCAGGAAAGTGCAACGAATGCTGCCGACGGAGGGGACGGGCAGCGGCTCGAGTTGTCACACCATAAAGGGAACAAATATGTCATCATATCAGAAGCTAAAAGAATACTTTCTTGTTATATGCTAAATATCAATACAGATATCGCTTCCCTCCTCTGCTGACACAAGGTTTGGCTGTGTATGTTTGAAACAAATTCAGTTTCAAACAAAGTTTAACAAAACCCAGTATCGCAGCCTGCATGTTGTGTGGATTCCAAGTTCTCTAACGCTACAGCCTGCTCCACTTCCCCAACCCTCTGCATTTCCAGAGGGTAGATTTATTTAAACGAACCACAAGACGGGTATCTGCATGCTCCAGGAGGAGAGACGGTCTTGTAGTGTTTTGGTTGATCCAGTGATGCAGCAGTTTATGACCTGAGCCGTGGGGAGCGCGCTGCGCTGTGTGTCAGCATCATTTTCTCAGAGATGGCCTTTTGTAGGGCTTGGAGGGGGGTGACAACGGCAGGGGCATGCTCTGCGAGCACGAAGGCAGGCAGTCCTGCTGACCGAAGGGTAGACGCAGTAATTCGTTGTTAGGCTGCATGGAATCGCTGCGGTGTTAGTGCTGGGTGTAGGGCGGGGGTGCGATCCTCTGCCTGCACTGGGCGTGCGTCCACCCGGCTCGGCTCTGGTTCGAGTGGCTGCTGCCTCCATCACCCAAGCAGAAGCCATTGCCCTAGCATGTGAGAGCCTGTTTATTTTCAAACATTCTGCCAGATAATCTTCATCCTCGCAATAGTTGTACGGCACTGTCTCCCTCCTTCATCGGTTGTCCCCTGTACCTGTATTTTATTTGGTTTCAGGAGACTGTAGCTGATGAAATTACTTTCATTAGGGCTGGAGTTTGGCTGATCGCTCGTTCCTCTTTGCATTTGGATGTGACTGAGAGCAAGTCACATAAGTCTTGCTAGTGCCTTGGAGAGCAGAATATCCTGCTAAGATAATATTTCTGTTCTGGTCCTTCCCTCTCCTTGGGCAGGGAGGCAGAAGGAAGGTGTTCTGACATGAGACAGCACTGTAATATGCCATGTGTCCACCCAGGCAATACCTTCAGTAAGCATGGTATGCTGTGAAGAACTGTGTTTTGTCATAAAAATTACAGGATAAATCAACGGTATCATAGAAACATTGCACCAAACAGAATTGGTTTTGTGTGATGTATAGATGTCCCTAATAAACATTGGAATATTTAGATTAATCTGCTTTAATTCCATGTATAATCAGGTGACTTTTCATAGGATATTCATTGAGGACTCTAGGCATCTCTGCCTGAAGCCTGCTGGAGTGTTTCTAGACAACCCACCTGCAGAGCCGCATAGCAAGCGATGGTTCAAAGTTGCCTCCTGTAGGCATCTGGCAGGTAGAGGTTGGTGTAGGAGTAGTGTTGTGTGCTGCCACATGGGGATGGCTGTAACACTTGCAAATACAGTTTAGGTCAAGAATTCACTACCTGCTAGATTGATAATGTTTGGTAAACAGCACCTTCAAAATCTTGAATACTTTAAAGGCGAAAAAAATCCCACTTGCCCTGTAATAAGGATTATAATGAGGAATTTAAACAAGCCCAAAAAAACCTGCACGTTGAACGGTACTGAAAATGTGAATACTACTAAAGCGGGACAGCGAAAAAGAGATCTTACCATTCCAAAGAATTGGCTGAAGACAACAGAAAACAAACATTTCTCATACTTTTTAAAGCAATGGAGTGAGATAAATAGTATGCTTACTTCCCAGATGTGTCCTTCGTTAGCAGGACTGTGACTGCCATTTCTCATCTTACGATCAATATAAATATTCAGGTGAAGTGTTCCCTGAGGATAATTTGGCAAAGCTACCCGCCGGGGGGGTGAGGGTTCACTGACCAGCGCGGTCGCCCAGGACACCCCTGAGCTGTGGCAGTGCTGCTGCCTTCCAGGAGCTTGTGAGATTTTTAGGGGTAAGCCACATGGCACGTATGTTATATTAAGGAGAAAGAGGAGATCTGTGCTCTAGTCCCTCCCCAGCACTGGGAACTTTATGTAAGTTCTGAACTTTCACACCAAGCCTGCAGCTTGTTTTGGTCACGTTGTATTATTATTCACAAGTGTAGCTGCTTATTCCTTGAGGAGGAGGTGTTACTGATGCTGGCTTTCCATATTGTTCACAGGATCTAAGCAGGGAGGGTTTGAGCAAGTGTGCTGGCTTTATAGACGCTGCCTCCCTCCCTCGAGCCTCCGGTGTTTGGGTAACCGTGGCAGCGCAATAAATGTAGTGTGAAGATGGGCAGCCTTCTCTTTGTTGGTGTCTGCCTACATTATAGCGAAGAGATTGGTTTTTGTAAGGAACAGAGAGTATTCACACTGAGAATGAAAAGGGGGAAAAAAGGAAGCCTGTTTTTTGTGCAGCATTACACAGAAGTCAGGAAAGCCTCTCGTAGCTGCAGCCTGGCATCAGTCCATTCCCTCTGCTCTTTGGTCTGCCAAAACCAGCATCTTTACTCCCTTCAGCAATAAAATATTCTCTTGCATCTCTGTCTTGCCATCCCCTTTCCTTTCAACAATTAGTTCCCTCCTTCACCTTCTATGCCTGATAAAAAATACATGATCCTGTCTCTGGCATGAAGCATGCAATAGAAGCACAGTCACAGGGGAAACTGATTGCCAAGTCAGTATTTCCTCCCTTAAATTTTCACTTTCGTAGTATTTATTCTTTTGGTTTGACCCTAATATGTCAACGTGATGCCTGAGTTGGTATGTTAGCAAAAACATGGTGTGTGCCATGTGCTTCACTGCTGATGCTACCCCAGGAAAGCCTGCATTATTCTCCTTCCAGGCTTTTAAAGACAGCGGAGTTGCTCTGCAGTTTTTGATTGTGTGTAGTAGGAGATCATGCTACTACACGCTACTGTTGTACTGATTTAATACATGTTAGCACTTGACCAAATAATACAGTGATTAGTCTCGTTTGTGTAGATGAGTTGAAATCTTCTTGTCAAAATCTAGTCCTGCCTAGGCGGGGGATTGGACAGAATATAAAGAATGAATATATAAAGGATGAATAATTCCTTCTCCACCCCTTGCTCTTACAGATTTACTGGTAATCGCTCAGTCATGTGGGTCACTCTAAGAGAAACATGTGCTAGTTTTCTTGCGTGCAGCAATCTCCAAGAGTTGTCCTGCTCGTGGAAGATGGTACTTTAACATTCACAAGACTCTCTCACATCCTGGCTGCCAGGCTGAGCTGGAAAATCAGCTACAGCGGTACAGAAAGAACCGGGGAGGACTGTGCTATCAAACTGCACCTTCCGTAGTTGTGGGGAAGGGGGTGCTATGTTTATTAAAGAAGCTTCACGCATGAGGCTTGCCCAAAACTGCAGTCCTGTGGGTAGGACCGGGTGGGCAGGAGGAGGGACCCCACGAGCATCCGCAACAGCCACGTGTTTGGCAGCCAGGAGTGCCCACCTACGTCTGAACATGCAGTGCAAGCTGCTTTCTTGACTCTTGGTAGCTAGTGTGGGACCATAGTGTCCTCTAAAAGGAAAGGTCAGGGCACTTAGTCCCTGCCTGGGGAGCCTTACAGATTTGACCAGGATTTTACACTAGTTATGTAGCTACCTAACTGTACAACTAGAAGATAGTGAGCAGCAGTTATCAGCAAACTTGATCTATGGTAAGCTAATTGCCTTGACATGGGATTGGAAATCAAGTGGAGAATTAGACTAGGAGCTTTTAGAAGATCTAATCTTGCATAATTTTTATTTTGTTAAATGTAAAAAAAAAAAAAAAAAAATTAGATTCCTCCTCAGTTTTGCCTTTGGTGGCTCTTAAATAGTGGTGAAGGTTTAATGTGGGACAGAGATGTCAAATTTAACTCTTCTCCTAAGCAGGAGGTCACGTTTTCAGCTACTTTCTGTCATGTTGGAGGGTGGCAGAAGGTTCCTTGCTTCAGACGCTGCTCTTCCCTGTTGGCCCTTCTGCTATGGGGATGTTTGGTTGCGGCCTCGATGGAGGGCTTGCACTTTATTTTGCTTCTCAAATGAAAATGAGATTTGCAAAATATGATTAAGACATGAAATATTCATACATCATTGGAGGAAAAATATTTTTGTTATTGTACTCATTGTGTTTTTCTTTGTCTCATTTTTCAGTCGTGCCAAGCTGACCTTGTGAAGGACAACGGTCACAAGTATTTCCTTTCAGTTTTGGCAGATCCTTATATGCCAGTAAGGACAAGTCATCTTTATTAGGACTCTTCTAGCATTTGCTTAGCTTGTCTTAGCTTATCTGTTGCTGTTCTGATGCAGTTGGTGCTAACGTAGGACTGCTTCCCACCTCCATCTCCTGTGACACCCACTGCTCTACCGGAGAGAGTCATTGCTGAGCTGTGGAGTCAGTGACCAGGGGAGTTAACAGTGCTCCTGCCAGGTTGTGTGATAGAGACAGCCAAACCAAACAAGAATTTGCAAAAAACTCGTTTGACGTTATATTAGTGCAGATTACACAGCAGTGACGATGGGAGCTGGGGGCTCCTGGGGGCTGGGTGCAGAGGCAGCCTAATGGCGCTGTGACTTCCATAATTCCCTCTGCAAAAGTTTTTTGTGGTTTCCTGTAATAGGTATTTGTATGCCTCCTCCAGAGCAATATACGGAGGTTGGTTGGGAGGATCGTATTGGCAGTCTGATGAAGTGTCTCAGGTGTAAGTAGTGACAGGACTGGATGACAAGAAAATTCTAGCTTTCTTTCCCCTCCCTTGTTCTTTTAATGTGATACAAACTGCACTTAGAATAATCTGCTGTTTCAGAAAGCATGGGATATAGTTGTTCTCTGACCTGTTTTCTAGATAACAATTAGTTGTATGTTGTTTTAAGGCTGAACACAGGACAATGACTGCTTTTATCCTGGCTGTAATTGTTAACAACTACAACACTGGACAGGTGAGTCCTAACATCCTTTTTCCTTTCAATCTCTGCTACCTCTTCTCTGCATTGTGCCTTCACTTTGATAAAAGCATCCTGGCTTGCATTAAAGCATAACCCTGAACTGGAAAAATGAAACAGAAGATTGCTTTACATTATTTTGGTGTGGATTAAAAGAAAAATTGACCTGGAGGTGTGACAAACACATTACGTACCTGGCACCTGGAAGTGGAGGTTAAGGACACAAGTCACTCGCCGACTACCCCTCCAGGCAGCATACTGACATGCTATTAAAGAAATAGTGCCTAGTTCCTGTCAAGTGGAAACTTGATGGCTGTGATAAAGTTCTTGGGAAGGGTATATGGAATGAGCCATAAACCTTGGGGCTCTGACAGGTGCAAGGAATATTTCTAATGAGGAAAAACCAAGCTTTATGCATTACAGGAAGTATTTCTAATGCTCAACTATTTAACTGGCTATAACAGCATGTAGTTGACCTTCTCTTCATGCTGCTTCCAAATGGTATTTTATAACAAAATCAGTATATGACCACTGAATAATTATTTTTTCTTGATTTCCTGTCTGTTTCAGAAATAATCTTTTTCTTTGATGATGAGGTGGGAAGCTGTCATCCAAAATAAATTGCATTGATTTGTGTTTTAGGAAGCATGCCTGCAAGGAAACCTGATTGCTATTTGCCTGGAGCAGTTAAATGATCCGCATCCTCTTCTGCGTCAGTGGGTGGCTATTTGTTTAGGACGTATTTGGCAGAACTTTGACTCAGCAAGGTGGTGTGGTGTGAGAGACAGCGCTCATGAAAAGCTCTACAGTCTCCTCTCAGATCCAATCCCAGAGGTAAAAATCCAACTTTTTAAATAAACGCTGGTTGAATTGTCAGAATTCTGACAGGAGGGCTACAGAAATACTTAAAAAAACCCAGGGCTTTCAAGAGTTTTACGATTGTGTCTGGTTCAAAGAAAGATCTTACTGCTGTTTCTTCAAGGTGGTGCAAATCATCCAAGCCCTGCAAGAGAAGTAACCAAAGAAATGCAGGGGGAGTTCATACAGCCCGAAAGCACTGGAATCTTGGCACTGGAGTTCCATGGGTTTTGCTTACTTGCATATCAGAAGCTTGTTAAAAATGTGGTCCCAAAACGCACTGTGTGTTGCAAAAAGCCCTCTAGTCTTTTTGGCCCAGTATGAAAACTGTTCTCCTCCTGGTATGTGTGAAAATGCATCTTTAATTGAATGTGTTTTACCTTTGTGACAAATTCTCCGAGAGAAAAGCGATTCTTGTGCAGAGCCTGGCTGTGATTGACAGAGCCTGTCAGACCCCGGTGAAATTACATCACATGTGGGAGAAGCAAGCCTGGAGATAAACACCATTGCTAATGTGCAGTGATTAAGGATTAGACTCCCCTTTGCATTCAGTCTTTCTGTCCTGCATCCTCCACTTCTCTGGCCCCATCTTTCCCCCAGTTTATAACCAGTATTTGTGTGAAGGTCGGGTTGGCTGGCCTTACGGCACGCCCGCACCGCTCTTTGAGAAGCCAGAGCGAGCGTTTCTGCTTTGTGAAGCACATCCTGCCGTTGCTGATTCCACCGTATCCCCACCGTTGCAGTCTCTGCCAAGGCAAGCTGTAAGATTACCAAGCCATCTGATCCCTCTGTTCTTTGTGTGATCTGGCAAAGTTTACCCGGATTTGAGCTGCTGCCTTTTCTCCTTTTCTTTTTTCCATCATCTTCTGCCTTTCTGTAAGCCCTCATCTGATGGCTGTAGTTCAGCATTCTTATTAAAGAGATTCGCATCCCAACGGTAACTCCCTGTGTACCTTATTCCTGTTAATTAATATTCTAGGCAACGTCAACTGGAAAAACCACTCATGGGAAGGTCACTGAGTATTCTGGGAAATTAAATGTACTCCTGCATGTGTGAATACTTAAAACTCAGTGCTTTGTTGAATCTGTTTTGGTTTTTACTCTCCATGGGCTTCCGTTTAGCCCTCACTATTTACCTGACACAGTAGTCCAGGTTTCCAGAGATGCCATTTGTGGGGATAAAAAAAATCCCACTGGCAAACTTCGGGCTGGAAACAAGAGGAAAATAATAATGAATGTTTGTGTGTCACAGGTTCGCTGTGCTGCAGTCTTTGCACTGGGAACGTTTGTGGGCAACTCAGCTGAACGGACCGATCATTCTACCACCATCGATCACAACGTAGCCATGATGTTGGCCCAGCTTATCAACGATGGGAGCCCCATGGTTAGGAAGGTACGGAAAGGATGGCGGTACGGAAGTTTGGTGGCTTCATGCTGATGAGTTCTGCGCTATGCCTAATCAGAGCATGCATTATTTAATAGACCTTTCAATGAATTTGACTCATTTGGAAGTATGTGTTTCACCGTGAAGTCTTTTAACTTCAGTTCCTGCTGGGAAGCACCACGCACACATGACGACACCGGTGAAAACAGCAGCATCATCCTACTGCTGTGGCTGAAGGCTCGGCACTGAGCCTTGCGCTGCACGCTCAGGGTGCTCACATGCAGTAGTGTTCTGGTATGCTGTTTTATCCACTTGCCCTTTTTCAATGCACATATTGCAACATTTCATTTACTCTGCAATATAAGGAGCCTACCGACAGGAATAATACAAGTAAATCGTAGTATGTCATCATGTCCAGGTGTTCACAATATTGTTCGGATCAAAATGTTTCTGCTGTTTAACACCGGACCTCTGATTTAGCTTATGTATTTCACTAAGCAAATGTCTGAAATAGGAGTAACAATCTCAGGATTTTGTGGGATTTTTTGTATCCTGTTTTTTTAATTTAAAGAGAATGCGAAGACAGGGATAAGGAAGGAGAGCAATTACACGGAAGTCTTTTTCAGGTTCACAAAACACTGAGAATTCTGGCTGGGCTACTCTTCTACTGATGCTCTTCTGTTGATTACTGATTTGACTGCAAAATTTTACATTACAGGATCTCAGGTTTTAAATGAAATAGTAATGTGTTGCTAGAAACATGGGGAATGTGGCAGTCCTAGGGGAGGAGGAGGAGAGGGAGTAAGAGTGCTGTGGAGAGAACATGAGAGCTCTGTTCAGTAAAAAGATCTCGCTGCTTTTAGAAACCACGAGGATGGATGACAGGCAAAGTAATTCTTCAGGTTTTGGAGAATTACAATTTCTGATGCGCCATTGTACATCAATAGTACATTAAATAGTTTTTGACATTCTGGATTGTTCTTGATGGGTGTACTTAGGTGTCCTGATGCTTGTGTTTACTTAACTGGAACATCAATTCCCTGACAGTTGTCACCAGCATTGTGGGGATTAATTTTTGTTGTCTCGTTCCAGCATTTGATCAGTTTAATTCAAGAGAGAAATGCATGTCACACTATATGCTCTTTGAGATTCATAAATCTCTCTTTTGGAGATTAGTCCCCTGAACAGAGAACAGCAACCAAAGCCAGCTCTCCACCTCTCCTGTGTGCTGTTTCCAAGTGCCTAGCGAGCGGTACCTAATTGAGGGTCTGAACTTCACCTTCTCTACCCTCCCCACCCCAGTAATTCAGGTTCTCAAGTTGCAGCTATGAGAATGAACGGACTGATGATCCCTTGCAGGTTGGCAGCACCGTTCTCATGTTAGCTGCTGACTTTGCAGGTCAGTATGAGACTGTGCAGTTCAGTGTAGAATTCAAACACCAGGGCTCTTTGTGGAAAAGCTGAGCCATGTCCCCAGGGACTCTTGTAAGAATCTGTGTGCTTCAGCTCAGAGCAAATGTAGGACAGGCTGTAGGACGAGAGCTCTGCTCCGTGCATGTGTGTGCAGCACGGGAGAGGGTCAGGCTATGCCACGGAGGTCTGAGGACACCGATCCTCAGCACAGCTCATTGCTGCTCTGCAGGAAACACGCGCTTCTCATGGGTGAGACTGCTGCACGCACAGGAGCAGAGGGAGCTGGGTGCTAGTCGCCAGTTCAGTACTTTCTGTGACACTGCATCAGTTTGACAATATTGGGCAGAATCAGAGAGTGTTGGGAGCCTGTTCAGGTATAAAAGACTTGTGAAGAATTAGATTGGAAACAGAGTGCTCTGGCTTTCTTCAGTTCGTCCATGTGAAGTGAAGGGAAAGTTATTAGTCTGGATGGCCACCCAATAATATCAACAATTATGACCATATCGTTCCGTGTTTCCCTTTGATCCGTTGTTTCTGACCTGCGTAACCATGAAATACCTGTTTCCGTAGGAGCTGGTGGTGGCTTTAAGTCACCTGGTGGTTCAGTACGAGAGCAATTTCTGCACCGTCGCCTTGCAGTTCATGGAAGAAGAGAAGAATTACCCTCTCCCTTCTCCAGCTGCCACAGGTAGATGTTTTGTGTGGGCAGGAAACGTATAGCCTGAAAGCACTTGGGAACTTTTATTTAAGCAGTTTGCCAACACAATGAAATTCTTGCTGGTGGTGATTTATCAAACAGCACCGTTGCTACAAAGTTGAGTGACGTGGTGGGTAGCTCTAAGGTCTGTTTAGCACTGTAATATACTGTTCTGGAGAAACGCATCCTCTGCCGAGTCTCCATCTAAGCCACAGCTATAGCTCACCAGCAAGTTGTAGAGACTGAATGCCCTGTGCAACTCAAAGGGATTCCCTTCACATCAAGATTGAAGTACATTTGTCGAGGTAGTACACAGGCTTACCAGACTTTTTTTTTCCTCAAATTATACCTGAAACTTCAGTGTCATGTTGACCTAATGGGAAACCTCACCACAGGACAATGAACCAACCATACTCTTTGCTACTGTAAAGCACCAGACAAGCAGCAGTGAAGAACTTTATGCTCTGTGCCTATGGTCCCATCCCTTTTGTTGTCCCTATTGCTTTATGTGAGGAATGAAAAGCCCTAGTGAAATTGTTGCTAACCTCACATTTTCTTTAGATGTTAAGTACGTTGGAAATCTTGAAGGATAATGGGACTGTTGCAACAGAAGCTTGGAGACAAGAGCATGTGCTGTTTCTGCAATGAGTAGCTTAATCTCTCTGTGGTCTGAATAACTAAATCATATTAGAAAATAAGCTTCTCCACAGTTGTCCTTTTTGATGCAGGAAATAAGCATTAGATGCAGTTTATATAGTGCTTTTCCTTATCCAAAAGAATCCTGAAGTATGTATAAGTAGGATGCGCTGGAAGAATTGGCCCCACCACCATAATGCAGCCACCTCTGCAGTGAAATAAAATAGCTATTCTGAAGCCATGGTACTGTGTGCATATTCAGGAATGAAAACGAGAAAGTTTGGGAAATTATAAATATCCAGGTCATGAGTGAAATATGAGTTGAAACTAGGCCTGGAATTTGGTCAGGAAATCAGAATTTTCATAACTTTATAATGAGAGAATTTACTGGATTTTTAATGAGCAGAAGCAGACAGAAGCCTGCAAATGCTGCCTACTAAATGACGTCTGCTGTAGCAGTGTGTCCTAGCACAATGTCTGGGCAGTGGCCCAGCATCAACCTGGAGAGAGGAGACATCATGCCTCTCTGGGTAGTCTGCAGGCACTGGCAAGGCTCAGCTCACCTGGTTTTATCGGATGTAACAAAATCACAGCCTAAACAGCAGAGAGGCACGGTCCTTGCTGATTATGTGCACAGAGGATCCTTTGTCATACGTCGTTCTGTTTTAGCCTAAGGGGCAATGACTAAATTCTGTTCATATTGGTAGTATTTTAGCTATGTATTTCCTGGGAAATAACCAAGAGGCTATAATCACTTTGGTTACATCTATAATTGCTAAATTTTGCATCCACAGAGGGTGGAAGTTTGACACCAGTGCGAGATGGTCCATGTACACCGAGGCTGCGGTCCGTCAGCTCTTACGGGAACATCCGAGCAGTTACCACAGCTAGGAACCTGAACAAGTCCTTGCAGAACCTCAGCCTGAATGAAGAATGTAAGAGACAGTTCAGAATTCTTTCATTTTTTTTCTTTGCCTCTTCCTTCCCCACCTTCTCCTGCAAGCTAGGAAATAACACGTGCAAAACAATGTGAGCTGAAACTAACATTTTAGCCCAGATTATCCAGCTGCCAGCTCCAAGGGCTTAGATGAGAAGCCCCCTCATAATTAGTTTCAACTTTCTAGTCATTAGTATTGATTTTTCTGAGTGTTTGGGGACTAAAAAGCTGCCTTCCAACTTCCTAACATACATGGATTTTTAACTGATTCATTTCTGACCCCTTGATGCTTACTCTGTATTTAAACATTCAGTGTTTAAAAGGGGACGTTGTGGATTTGCCTATGCCTTCATTGAGTATTGTAGGATTTAGAAAAGGGCTGTAATGCCTGGGTAAAAATTGTTCTCTCACCAGTTCTTGTTTCAGCATCTGCCCCCTTTTCTTTTGGCAGCCGGAAGCTCTGTTGCGTTTTCTCCTGGGAATCTCAGCACCAGCAGCAGCGCCAGCAGCACCTTGGGCAGCCCTGAGAATGAAGAGTACATCCTGTCGTTTGAGACTATCGACAAGATGAGACGAGTCAGCTCTTACTCTTCTCTGAATTCACTAATAGGTGAGTAAAGACTCTCCTACCCTTCCGTTGGTGTCGCTTTTCCTTCCTTGCACTAGCTTTTGTGGAAAGTTTGGATCTTAGCTCCTGCTAGATCTCAATCCAACAAAATTTCTCATAACACTGGAAGTGCCGCTCTTGTGTTTGGTTAGGCTACAGGCAGAGCAGAGTCCCTCCTGCTCTGATGGAGGGACTGGAAATAAGAGCTGTTGGCTCCAGCTGTACTCTCCACTGCGATGGACAGCAGTCCTGTTAGGAATTTGAGCACAAAAATGTAGCGTATACAGGAATTTCGTGTCCACTGCGGTTTCATTGGCTAGAGAATGAAAGCGAGGACTCCTCATCTCATGGACGTGGCAGCTGGGGACACTGGCACTAACTGCTTCCCTTGGCTATTTTTCATGTGGCTTGTATTTCTATACGGCACAGCCACTGTATTGTGTTACTCATCCAAGGAAGCCTTACCTAGCTAATTTCCTGTGCAGGTTTATATGGGCATTGTTAGAATAGGACATAAAAAAGAAGAAATCCCAGGCTGTGTCTTAAAAGCAAAAAGACCGAGTATTTCATAGAAATCTGCTTTTGTGCAAAAAGTTCCATGGCTGATCCCACTGCCTCCAATCCCCTCTCCATTTTTTCCTCCCGGATAAGCAGCTGTAACATCAGTAACAGCACTGAACTTTTTAACACTGCTCAACAGTCCCTTTCCCTCCCAGTGTCTGGCTCTCTGGGTAATGTACAGAACTCTGCAAAGCGAAGTGCTATAGCACAGAAGGAAAGGAAATTTTACTTGTATTTATGCAGCGCATAGCTGGTTTGCATGTAATGGATTATTTGCATTTCTTTTATAGAGCAAACCCGGAATGTTTATATTCAGCTAGTTCAACTCTGTTGTTTTTCAAGTAACTTTCCCAGTCGTGTCTGATGGCTACGATAGCATTGCTTTAAACTAGCTGTAGTTTTTCAAACAATCTAAGCCGTTTTGGGATGATGACACAGGCAACATGCAGAAGGACCTGGCTTTTGGAACGACCTCCTTCCAGGGAGCAGTGGAGGCAGTACGCAGCAGAGAAATGCTGGGGGAAGCCTGTGTATTTTCTTCGATATCAGTAAATGTGCCCATATCTCTCTAGCCTTCAAAAATCAGTGAAAAAAAGAGTAGTATAACTCAGAGGGGAGTCCACCTGGGTGACAGACTTGTCCTGACTGAAGAAACTTTTTGCTCGACTCTGAATTTTCTGGAAGAAATAATGGTGGTTTGTCTCTCCTGAGTTGAAACACCCTGGGATTGTAATTCTTGAGCCCCTGTGGCAGTTTAAAACCATGTGTTCATTAGAAACTTGATAAATTCATTTGCTTTTGATTGTAGGTAATGAAATTGGATCTTCTAAAGCATGACAGGAACATTAGGAAATTTCTCTCCATCTTAAGCTACAACTTGAGTTTTCCTCATTTCCACTGGTGCAAACTGGTGTCTGCTTGATGGCTTGTGCATGTCTCACAAGAGCTTTACAGCACAGTTGGAAAAGAACCTAGAGATGAGCTGGAGATGAGTGAGGGAGACCTAGGAAAACAAAAAGAGCAGTTCTCCAAAGCCTCCTTCATTCAATCAGAAGAGCTCATATCCAGCTGGAAACGACAGAGCTTATAGAAGTGTTTAAAATTCATAACTCACACAGAATCCCATTACCTTCAGCATTCGCCTGCTGAAAGCCAGGCTTTTTTCATTTCTACTGAAGAATCACCATCTTCCAGCCTGCTCTCTCCTGCTCCCCAAGGAAAGAGTTTTCAAAATGCCGTCAGCTCCAGCCACCCTCAGTAGTGCTGCGGCTGCTGCACACCAGCCTGGGCTCAGATTAACGCCTTTCTTTAAAGTATTAGTGTGCAATAAAATACTGCTATACTGCTGGCAAGAATGGGGTAGCTCAGAGAGGAGTCCACCTGGGTGATAGACTTTTCTTGACTGAAGAAAGGTTTTGCTCTACTCTCTGTCTTTTGGAAGAAGTAATGGTGATTTGGCTCTGCAGTAATGACTCTGCCAAGTGTTCGAGACAGGCAGAGTAGTAAAAAGGATGCTTTGGGCACACGGGTAGAATCAAACCAAAGCAGAAATCTGGTCTGTAATAATAAAAGTAGAAATTTTCAACCACAATTTAATTCTGTGTTCTGTACTCTGCATTCCCTAGGTTGATTCACTGACATTCAGGGCTTTCTTCCCCTCTTGGATTATAGGAACATGGTGCTAGAGGGATTATTCTGGATCAGTCTATCCACTTTACTGACATTGCGGCATCATACAATGTACTTCTTCCCCTAAACCTGAGGAAAAACTCTCCATTCCTTCCTGTGCTGTTTTACCAACAGCTAACTATAGGCCAAATGCCCCCCCCCAATGCGATATACTTCTTGTCTAGGTGTGCTGTTTTCTGGCAGACTGTTCCTTGGCCAGACAGTCCTGTTACCAGAAGAGACATTTATTTCTGGCCCATATTTTCAAGCTGGCAAGAGGCAGTTTGTGGTTAGTCAACAAAGACATCGGTTTGGATGAGAAGCTAAGCCTTGCTACTTTTTCCATACAACTAGTCATTAATCTTGGTGTCCTGGAAATTTTTAGTTTAGTTTAGTTTTAAGATAGGAAAAGGGAAGGAATTAAGATGAGGGTTTTGCGTACCTTGAGGCTGATTATTCGTATCCAAACCATATGATTAAAGTCTTTGTCCTGCAGAGAGCATCGCTGGAAAGATTATATTAAGGAATGATCAAAGAAGGAGGAAGATAAATCCTGGAGCGATGAAATGCTGCGGAATAGTTCCCTTTTCCAGCAGGAGAGGCTGGGGGGCAGAAAACTATTTGCCGTGTCACAGGATCCATTCTGCAGAGCTACCTCGAAGTAACACATACAGCGGGAGGTGACTGCAGTGAGGATGAGGAAAGCGAGAGGTGTAGGTGGACAGTTTGCCGCAGCAAGCAAGAGAGTGAGTGTTGGGACAGGTAGAGCCTCCTTCTCTATCACTGGGCAATATATTTAAATGCACGGTCATAATGAGAACTGGTCAACCAGCAGTATTTATAAATAGTAACTTGCATAGTAGCAAAATGCAGGGATCTGAGTGGGTTTTGAAAATGGAAGCTTGATGTAGAGGTTTCCTGTCAGTTCATACTATTTACCCAGCATTATGGAAGCAAGATGGAGGAGCCTAACACAGTGGCCAGGGACAATACTGCAAGCTCAGTAAGCTAGAAACCAGTTGTGTGATATTGCTGAGGCAATGGGGAAATCAGGATGGGGAGAGAATTGTCAGTGTGTGATAGCTGGGAACAGCACCATGGTTGGGTTTTTTTGTTTGTTTTGTTTTTCCCTCCAACGTGCCGTTATTTGCCCTGGCCTCATTCATGTTCTCCATGGAAAAGATAAGGAGATGTGGCATGGGCTGGTCGTGGTGGGCTGCTTTCATGTTGGCTATGGCAGCCCTGGTCCAGGGGACATACCTGCTCTGAGGGACCATGCTTTTTCCTAATGAGCTGCTTCTGGTTTCTGTTGAAACATTAAAAAGCTTGTGCTTTGCCATTTGAATCGCCGTCAGGGGCTGGAGTGTGCAGGAACCCCTTTACACGGCCCCATGCAAAGAGCCCGGTTCGCAGACTGTCAGGTCCGTGCAAGAAATGCTGGTTTGCTGTTCCTCTACGGAACGGGCTGCTGTCCGCATTTGTCAAAGGAGAGTTCAGAGAGCGATCAGGATTTCAGATGGTCTCTTCATCCGAGTAGCTCTCGCAGGACCAGGTCACTCACAGGAAGAGGAGAGGCTTGTGGGATACACATTTACAAAGCGCGTGGGATCAGCGTTGATGGGAAGCAGATACCCCGGTCCTCAGGTACTGTTCAGTCGGAAATATTTCAGCCTATGTTTCACTGCGTACCAGTCCGAAAGTTGCCTTTCGCTGCAGGCGGGATGTGCAGGCACAGGAGCTGTCTCCGGGCCAAGGCGTGCAGCAGCGTCGGTTCAGCTATTGGTCAGTTTTTGCTGCTGTGTTGGGTGGGGAGTGGACTGCACCTTCTTCTGGAGATCAAGGCTTAAAATCGCTGCAGTGATTTTTACCGGGGATTAGAATGAAACCCTGTCAAAGCCTGGCAAAACAAAATGAATAAATAAAAACATTAGCATTCATTTTTGCATCCAGCGTGGTTCTCCCCTTCGTGTACTCAGTGACCCGGCTGCAGGACCTCAGCCAGGTCCCTTCCTCAGGGCCATTGCATGGTGCTTGCTGTTAAATTGAACTAAGAGTTATGCATATGCAAAGAAAATCAAAGTAGTCAGTAAAGGCAGGCAATTTATTTTTGACATTCTTAGCAGAGAGGAATCATTTTGTAAACGTAAATCTATACTGCAAGGTCCATTTAACTGGCTTTGAATCAGTCTGACTAATTACAGAGCTGTCTGCTTAGATTAACACCACGTCCCCCTTGCTCGGCTCTTTGTTTGCATCTCATGGATTTTTTTTGCATTTTAGTCCATTACATGAAATGAAGCTGCTGTTCCTCCTGCCACCTCTGCTGCCTTCCATTATCCCACTGACTCCAGCGCTCAGGTTTTTACACGGAGCTATGTCAGATGTGTCACTCGATTGAATCAGTGCCGTGAACAACACTAACATGGGCGGGGGGAGGATGGCAGAAGAAAGGACCAGTCCTTCGAGCACCAGCTCTGAGCCTGAGAAGCTTTTGTAGAAATTCCCTCTGTTCTTTTCAAAGGCTGCGAGTGAATGAGGAATTGCACTGGCGCAGTTCTGTTTTAAATTTGTGGTTTTTTCATGATGCTTAGATGTATAAAAAATGTCATTGGGTTTTTTCTTCGTGACTGCGTCATGAGTGAGGTGGTTATCAGAGACACTGGAAAAACTGATGGGTACCCTCTCGCTCTCCCTTTCTCTCCCTTTCCTTTTATTGTCTTTCAAGGGCTTTAAAAGAAATCAAGCCGTTCAGATTCCCCATTGGTCCTTATATAACTTCTAGCACAGGGCCAAATGTAGGAGGTAGAGCTCGGAGCAGCCCTCAGACGACATTACCTGGCTAGCTGCTTCAGTGGCTGGGGCTTTTTTTTCTCCCACAGCTTGTAGCACTTTGTCTCTTTCCCTCTCTTGCTCTTTCTCCTTCCCCCTCCCCTTTTTCTCTCCCTGGTAATAGAAGCTCCCAGGATGAACATAGCAATTGCAAAAATAAAACCTAAATGGTCAGAAGCCTGGAGAAGACAGACAAGCATTGTATTACCATCCTTTATGGTTGGGAGGCCTAACCCTCTTCTGAGCGGAGACTTACTTTATTGTGTATTGATGTTTTCTTTATTTTAAACACAGACACAAGAGCTTCTGTAAAAGACAATGACTTTTTCCTATTATGTCCAAAGCCAGAACCTGAACTTGGATCTGCACCGTTCTAAGTCAGTTCTGCTCAACTCGTGCGTGCCGTGCGCACGTGTTCGTTGGTTTCGTACACTTTGGGATTCATCCTCAGCTGGCAGAAACCAAATATGACAGATCAGTGCCCTTTGACTCTACTGCATCTTGACAGTTATTGCTTTCTTGGATGCTGGGGAATTTTTCTGGCAGAAGAAAGATTCCCTTGGCTGATGCAGACAAACATATGAAGTGCCACGTGCATACTCCTGAAGCTTATTACCGTGCACTACTTGCCTTCTTCAGCCAAAGTTCAGAACTGGACTGTCCAAGTCTGTTTTCTGTTGGTTTGAGTATCAGGTTTAGCAGCTATGCAAGGTGAGAAGCTGCTTGTTGACCAAGGAACCCTTTCTTCCTAGCTTAACGCTTTATATTTAGATGCCTCCAGAAACACGAAAGGAAATGCAGTAACAGCTTGATCTGTCATTTACCACTGATTGTGACTCATCTGAAATCCTTATTTTAGTTCCTTTTTTTGTTAGTGCAGCCACTTTAATATTGTCCAAATGGCTCAACACCCAAACAACGGTGTTACAACTATTAGGCATTGTGAGGGTTAGACGAAAGAATAACAAATTAAAGATTCGCCTAAAAGCAGCAAAATAAAATGTTCACAGAATTTTGTCAGTTGTTGCAAATGCTTATTAATTTGATTTGTACTTTGAATCTGTCAGTCCCTTCTGCTGAAATACCAAATGGCAGATATTCTCATTAAACAACAAATTGGCAATTGAGGAATTGATACAAATGTCAATAGGAAGGACTGAGTTAGACTTACTGCTTCTCAAAGGTACAGGTCCTAAAGCTTCATTTTTAACACTTAGATGCTTAGTAAACTTGTAGAATATATAAAACTCTGAACATTCAAGCTGAGTATTAATGCTTAAAACAGCAATAAAAATAACCATAAAAATATAAGCCAGTTACTGTGGTTTTATACCATTTAGTATTTTAGCTCAGGAACTCCAAAGACATTATCTGATCTTCTGTTTGGCCTTTTCAGATTATTTACTTCAGGAGCCTAGAAAACTAGCAGTTTGACTGAAGCTTATTTAGGTAGTCTTTAATTTATTTTTCTTTCTCCCACTTTCACTTTATAAGCCCTTTTAGAGTTCACAAAGGAGGACAAAATGGAGACAAAATGCCCATGTAGGGTGTTTTTGAGCTCTTCTCTTGATGTTTTCTTAGATGTCATTGTGGTATTTGGAGTCCTAATGAATTTTCTCACATTACATCAAAGAGTTTGAGTTGATGGATTGTCATGTGCTGCGGGGCTTTGTTTTTTGTTTTGTTTTTTATCATTTTAGGTGTGAGTTTCAACAGTGTTTATACCCAGATTTGGAGAGTACTCCTTCACCTAGCTGCCGACCCCTATCCTGATGTCTCCGACTTGGCTATGAAAGTTCTCAACAGTATTGCCTACAAGGTATGTCCTTCCGTGCTCACGTGTGCCTGTGAGGCTTTTGTGTGTTAATTTTTTTCATGCTTAGGCAAAGCGTAGGTAGACTGAACTGACTAGATCCATTGGAGGGCTCTGGTAAGTGGTCCTAGTTCAGTCTGGATCTATTGCAGAAGGAAGGAGCTTTTAATGTTTCAAACCGATAAACACTCATATGAACTCTTGATCAGGTAAAATAAATAAATGGGGGAGGGCCTGGGATTTTTTTAGGCTATAAATTAGGTACAGACCTTAGACAGCAGGTCTTGTTTAGAAGTCTACGTATCTAGATCAGTCCCTGGGAGAAACCTTAAATGTACTTCATTAAATTATCCGTTTGCAAACTGATTTAGATTATGCAAGTGGGACTGGCCTGCAGACTGAAGCCACAACGGCTCTCCAATCCAGGTGAACTAGTACATGTGAGTCAGCATGCAGACACCCCTGCCACTACTCACCTCTCCAACCCAGGCCTAATCTGCCAAAACCACCATCCTCATCACATTTCATCCTCCAAGGGTGACAAGATGTCCCTGGAGGCTGCCATCACTGCTGATTCAGAATTGCCAGCTTAGGGAGCTGTGGAAGCACCCTCACCTTCCACCTGAAACCAAGCACCAGGCCACCCCAGAACATCTTCTCACCAACTGCCTTCCCCCTTCTGCCCCAGTCGGTGGTGTCAGAAAGCTGTCTGAACGCAGTCCTTCCCCCGTGCTTTCTAGTTGCTCTAGCATCAAGACCATGAGCCATTGCGATGCAAGATGACGTCTCTTACTGATGATTTCCAGTGAATAATCCTAAATCTTCAGACTTAGGCTTCTAAGCTAAAGTTGCAGTAAGAGATGCCAACATTGTGCACTACCATTTTAATGCCTTAGAGATTTCTTGCTTAAATATGATTTTCTATTGAGAAAGGAGTTACTTATTTGAACTCTCTTATTTGTTTTAAGTATACGTGCCAGTGAGTGGTAAAGTCTGGGGTTTGGGATAGAGAATTATTTTGACAGTGGGGGCAACGAGGTCAGCCCTTCCCTGATGATTCAGATGTACAACAAATTACTGTCAGGCTGGAGATGCCAAACTAAGGTGAATAAGAAAAGGAAAAGGTGAAAGATTTCCCTCTTTCTAGATGCATAAAACTATTTCAGTTTTGTATTTTGGAAGGCTCTTTTCAAAATGAAATGTTACTCCTACTATGGGATTAAAAGGGGTATAGAGAGGAACCAGAACTGCTTTTCCTGTCTTAAATATTTTTTCAGGACTTACTCCCTTGCTAGTGGAAAGAGACGTATAAATATTAATAGAGATGCTGTTGTGCCCTGCAGATGTCTTCCCTAGCACTGCGATGGGTCTGCTTAGCCAGCAGGAATTTTGATCGTTATATTGTGATATGCGTAGTGAATGTTATGGTTTGGTAAATTCTGTGTTGATTCTGACAAGTTTGGACCTAGATGTCTTGGTGCTGAATGGAATCCAAAAGCTCAAGTGGATGGGTATCATGCATCTCATGCTCTGCTTCGCAGACAGCTGCTCTGTCCCTGGCTTTCTAAGGCAATGGCTTTTCAAATGGTTTTGCAAAATAATAAAAGAAACATTCCCATTTACAAAGATTTTTATCTGGGGATGCTTCAGCGAACAAAACTTATTTGTTCTTCTTTGCCTTAGCCATAAGGCAAGTCTTTAAAAATGCAATTTGTCCAGCAGTTTGGGCAGCTGTGTATATAGCATAACTGCTGCGCACTTTGTGATACTGTGGGCTTTGCTTTTGCCAGCACCACCTGGCTTAGGTGGCTTCTAAAAAGGCTTTTTTTTATTAAAGAAAAAAATAAATCCTATTAACAGCCCACCCAAATGGAAGTTAAGGCTTCAGGTCCTGGGTTATGATCTGGCCTTTATTCATTTCATTATGGACAAAGCTCCCAGTGTGAGCAGTGCTGCCAGGATTTACAGCCTGACCAGTCTCTGCTGGTGTGAGCTCAGACAGATTACAGTTGTTGTCTGATGTGTAATGCAAATGCGTAACAATTAAATTTTTGCTAACTGTATCCTGAGATCTTTCCTTGGTGCTAATGAAGCTTTGTTGGATGTAAAAGGGAGCAGCCTGGATCCTCCCGAGTATGTGCAAACAACGCATTTTCCATTTTGTTGTTTGAATTTTATCATGGGATAAAAACAAAAGTTTATTTTCATGCTTAAACAAAAATACCGCTTCAGGTGAAGTAAAGCGCTTGAATATTCTAGGGCTTTAATCCTTTTGTTCTAATTCGTACAAAATGCAAGGAACAAGAGGCTTCATTTTGGAACCTGGACAGCGGAAGGGTCCTTACATTGACACACCCGAACCAAGCGCTGCGATCTGTATGGCGTTGCCCGTTACTGTTGGGCTTTGTAGCTGAAAGACCTGAACAAATTAGCCATGGGCTTACACTTCTGGATGGTGTCGGTGAACTGCATCTTTCTTTTTGGTGAACTCAATATTTAGCCTCAAAATGTTGCCAAGCTCTGTGCTTTAAGTCTTTATGATTTTTAAACATATTTTGTAGCAGGCAGGTGTTAGTCATGTAACTCCGTTGCCCTGATGGGCGATCAGACAACACGTTGAGAGCAGCGTGCTTGGAGAGCTTAGAAGAAGTAAATAGTGCTATGCTTTTTAATCCCCTGCAGTAAAACATGGGACCAGTACTGTGAGTTTTGTGACTGCAAAAGTCCAGTTTAAGAGTCTGTGCATTTGTAAAATAGTTATTTGCAAGGCACTGCGTGAATTTAAAGCAGAATTTTTGTTTTCGAATGAGACCAGTCCTATTCGGGTTTTTTAACAGAGCCATGAATATAGATCTTTATGTACAGGAGAACTCCAGTTGTCTTTAAATAGTGTGATGTCTTTCTGAGCAGCCGGTGAGTAGGTTGCACAGACATGCATGCTTCCTGGATGTGAAATATGCCGTTTTATTTCATGGGCTGATCAGACATTGCTAGTTCTCACACAGATTGCGGCGGTGTTGTGATTTATGTTTATGATGCAGATTGGAATGGTACAACTCTCATTCCCAGCCCAATCTTTAAAAAAAAAAAATCTAAAACACTCTTTTTGCCTGTACCAAAACAAACAAAAAGGACCCAGTAAGCAATGTTGGCCTTTTAAGACTTCTTGAAATCACAATTAATTAAGGAAAGTTTGCTTCCTCCCAGGTTGCTTCATCCAGCTGTTTTTAATGGAAGGCTCGAGGCTGAATTATCCCAGGAGTTATTCCTCCACAACATCACTCCTTGGTTCAGGCTTTTCTGTGCATGAGCAAGTAATTCTGACAGTGTGCTCTGTTTTTTTAACATGGAGTCGATTTGCAAAATTATGAATTGTCATCTCCCCTCCTGAAAAGAGGTGATTTGACTGGCAGAAGAGCAAATCCCCAGGAAATGGGGAGTTGCTGCCTCCAGCAAAATACACTGACATATCACTGAACTGCGGCCCTCACGCTGGTCGCTGCCTTCAGAAAAGAAATTGCTTTTTTATTTTTCCCAGGAAAAGGAAGGCTGTCTGCCACGCTCATCTCCCTCTGTTACCCCTTCAGCAAATTATCGTTAGCTGACCTTGTCCCTCTGCTGTGAAACAAGGTGACCTGACCCATTTCAGGTGACAGAGACCTGACTGCGAGAATCTTAAAACTGAGCCTTCTGTGACTAATTAAAATTAGTTATGAATAATAATATGTCACTAGTTGCTAAATTGTTTCTGCTTTCTTTCCATTCTCATGGTGTGATCGTCTGTCCCAGCCCTGTGTAGTAACGGCTGCTCACCGGAGACCCCACTGCATTCCTGAGTGATGGAGAGATGAGTGACCTTTAGGACCCCTCCCACCCCCATATGAAAAGGAGGAAAATAACACATAAAATGAGCCTGTCTTGTACGAGGAGGCTGGCTCGGGGGCAGCCAGGCTCACCGGCGGTCACGGCACTTGCCTTCCCAGCCGTAGCAATCCGGTGCTTGCTGTGGTGTAGGTGTGCTGTATGGTGACGGTCATCACCGCTCCTACCCTTTGGAGCCAAACAAATGATGGTCAGGAGGGCTTGCACCCTGTTGAAGTGAGGGAGGTGGAAACCTCGCTGGGTCAGTTGAGGAAGGGAGAAGTGGAGGTCATCTTAAAAGGCCTTTTGGCGCCTGCAAGGAGAGGGCAGGGTGTCTCCCAAGCACAAGCACCTCAGATTTCTCTCTGCAGCAGACACGTGTGGACTCTGAGTGCAAGGACAGATAGTGTTGTTCACGATGGTTGTTGGTTCTACCTCGTAAAGACATTAACTTATAAAAGGCTCGTTAGCTGTCTGGGCTCCAGAAGACGATGCATACAGCTCTTGCTTTTTGTGTGCCCTGTGTTTCAGTAGCTGCTGGTCTTACCTTGCTTAGCTTGGTTTCCACTAGATACAAGCCCTAGTGTTGTCACCTGAGAACCCTGCTCGGCTCCTGTGCTGCGAGATGTGGATTTTCTTAATGTTTGGAGAGATGATAAAAGTCAGCTTGCCTGTGGGATGGCTGTATTTGTTCCTCCACGTTCTCTATGCCAGTCTGGGGCTTCCTTTAAAAGTTATTTCAATATGTGAGAAATTTCAAATATTTCACAGAAGGCGGGGTAATGTGGAAGAGGAAGAAAGGAGTCCGTAAGCAATGGGGGTCTTCTCCCTTTCTAAAGGGGAGGCTTGCTTGCACGGCGTGAGCAGCTTGCTCAGCCTGGAGGAGTGCGAGACGGCGATGTAGCCGTCTGTGCGCTCCTCACTGCCTTTCCCCTGGCTTGCGTTTGAGACCTTCCCCAGGAGAAAGGACGATAACTTCTCAGGCTCTTTCAGAAACAGGTCTCTTCTAGCTGGTGGCTGGGTGCCAGGGTACCATTTTGCAGGACTGGCTGTGTTTTGTAGAGCTCGGAGCAACCCAACCGCGTAAATCCCCTGCCTTCCCCATAAGAGCAGATGTGGTGCTGCTGGAAAGGGCATCCTCTAACGAACTTTGGAAAAGCTCAGCTCTCATTAGGGGAGATGGAGCAGCAACAGGAGGCAGTTTCAGGCAGCTGCCGGATTTACGAGGCGAGTTCTGACTCGAACGTGAAATCAGGGTCAGAATGCATGCTTGAATGATGGTCGTGGTTAAGAATTGCAGTCCTCTGTCGCGAGGCGGGAGGGAAAGGGTGCTGAAGGGGAACCCCTGGGCTCTCTGCCTGCCCGGTGGCAGCTTGTTTCGAAGTGCTGCTGCAGGTCGTAGGCTGCAGCTGATGTAAGGAAAAGGCTTACGTGTTACTCAGAGCCATTTCCCTGTAAGTAGCAGAAGGGTACTTTCTGGTAAATGTTTTCTGACAAAAAGTAGTAAAATCATCTTACGTGTTGCGAACTGCACAGGGGCATTTTTTTCATATACATTTTTAAACACCCACACGCACACTGATAGAGAGCTTAACTTCATTTAACCCCAGGTGTGCAATTGTATCAGATAATAAACAACTGCGGATGGTGTTTTGCAGTCTTGGCTGTTCAGGACTCTGCTGTATTTTTTCTCTAGGCAACAGTAAATGCTCGCCCCCAGCGCATCCTTGACACCTCCTCGCTGACTCAGTCTGCCCCTGCCAGCCCCACCAACAAGGGCATGCACATCCACCAAGTGGGGTAAGCTCCAGCATCGCTTCCGAGCACTTTCAGCATCGCGGGTTTAGGTGCTCCCTGCCAGTCACCACTCAAGCAGCCGTCCCAGTTAACTGCACCAGAGTGAACCTGCCAAGGTCTTGGTAGCTTCTTGTTTTAGCACTGGTAAGGTGTTCAGAAACAAGAGCTCTGATAAAAGGCAGGGAGTTTCTTCCTGTATTTCTTTTTAGGACAAAGAGTAACAAGTTGCACTAATTACCTAAAGATGAATTGAAAGGAAGAGCTAACTTGCTGATTTTACTGATGCACTCTGGTCTGACCTCTGTGGTATCCAAATTGCCCATTGAAGTCTAATCCGTATTTTCTGCACTTTCAGCTGATAAAAGTTAGGGTTATCTGCTCAACAAGCAATACCTAAGCTGCAGTGAAACTGAGATAATGGTATGGGCAAAGATAAGATTTGAAAATTTGATTATTTCCCCAAACCTGCTCTCCAAGAGAAAACACCAGGCTTTCGATCTAGCAGCCCCATGATCAATGTGCACCAGTAAGATTCACAGTTGAAACAAAGGGCCCAGAACCGCACGGTGATGTTTTTTTTAATGTTTTCGGATAGTATAATGTAACTGTGCAGTGAGATAAATCTCAGTTTACATGTAAATTAAAATGCTTTTATGTGGGCTGACAGGACTTCCAGTCTCCCCATTGAAATGCAATGGCTAGTCAGTGTGCCTTAGGTCAGACCAAAGTGCAGTCCGGAGTCGGTGCAGTCAAGGTTCGCTCTTGTTTGGGGGTTTGTATGTCTTTTGGAGGGGATGGGGGGGTTGTGTTCTTTTGGGTTTTTTTGTAGAGGAAGCACAGCAGTGAAGTATAAATATTACAAGAAAGAAACAAAGTAAAAGTAACGTAATGCATGGGCGAGAGTCTCGTGTCCAGTGATACCTAAGTCCTTTCCCTCTTTTTTTGATCTTTAGAGGGTCACCTCCAACCACTAGTACAAGCAGCTCCAGCCTGACAAATGATGTGACAAAACAGCCAGTCAGTCGGGACATCACATCTGTAAGACCTGTCAATGTCGGCAACATGGGGGTTCAGTATACTCCCCACTCCCACCAATTTCCCAGGACAAGAAAAATGTTTGACAAAGGGCCGGAGCAGGTAAAGAGACTTGCCTTTCAGATCTGACCGCTGCCCCGCTCCATTGGGTTTTGTTACACATTCTGTTCTTTGTGTTTTATTTCTGTGTATCTCTTGTTTGCTTCTAGCTGCTGTTAACTCCAGATTGTCTTCCTCTAACCAGTAAAATAAAAATTGATTAATTTTTTCTCTTCAGGATAAATTTTGTTTCGTAGCTTTTGATAGGGCATTATTCACTTCTGCTACTAAGAAGTGTTTAATCAGTTGATTGCTTATTCTTTCATAAACATTTGTCTGCCTGAGTGATAATGCAGAGTCAGATCTGTGACCCTCAGATACTTTTTCTCCAACCTCAGCAAAGCAGGGACGGAGGAGGAAAAAGGGAAGATTCCTCTTCCTTTAACACACAAACTGGCATTCCTCTCAAGAGACTGATAGGTGCTTCTGCACCGGAATATTCACCTTCTTTCCACCACCCCGTACCCACTCCACGCTTGGCAGCCCCTCTTCGCTATGCACAAGGGAGGATGTGAGCCCAGACAATTAGTAGGAAGACCAAAGCTCATTACAAGTCGCCCTGCTGGAAGAGAGCTGATGAGTTAAGAGCTGGGAGGAACGGCAGTAACTCCTTTTCAGCACACAAGCAAGCCAACAAGGGTTTTCCATACATTTTAGCATTCTAAAGACAGTCATCAGGTACTGGGCATTTTTCCATTTACAGAAGCATGAAGGACTGATGTGTTGCCAAGTAGAGCAATCAGTCAGATTTTAGTATGCACAAAGGATTCTGAATGTCACCTTCAGCTGAGTCATGTCGGATGAGTATGGTTGAGTCCAAGGACACTCAGACATGCTTGTGGCCATGGCTTGAAGATAGAGACTATTACTTATCAGTGGTCAGTGTTCTTCAGGATTCAGCCATCTGGCAATAGTTTTGTGTCTACCTCTCCCTCTACTTCTGCGTATTTCTAGGATTTTTCTGGTGCTGGCTCTGTGGATGGGAGGAAACTGAAAAGGCAGCAGGTGTGCTCTGCTGCTGGTGCTAACGCACTGAGCGTGATGGGGGAGGACGTTGACCTTCCCCTTCTCCCTCCTGGTACTATAAAAAGGGAGGATTCTCCCATCTGAAGCGGTGAGGTGTGTGCACTGCGGTCCACAGGACAAGCGGACAGCACAGCTTTCGGATTGCTTACTGAGAAGTAACTGCTCTTCACTTAAATTGGCATTTCTGCCTTTCTTTAATGAGCGGTGTCACAGAAGCTACCGGAGGTGGAGACTCAATTCTTCTGTGCAATTACAAAAAAACAAAGTTGAAGCCTTAGCAGGGACGCCTTCACGTCTCATGGGGATGGCAGCACTAGCCTGGATCATATTTCTGAAAAAATGGATGAAACCTGGTTGAATGGAGTAGTCTTTCCATTTTCTTTTTGGATGTCTTGTGCTTCGTAACAGATACTCAATGCATGTATGCCCTTGATCTGAAGCTGTGTCCGGCTGTGCTTTATCCTGAATCATCTTCACTGCTCCGCTGTTTCTCATGCCAGATGCTCGGGAGACCGTGAGAAAACTCATCTTGGGATTTCATTTTGATGATACGCTGATGCTTCAGCCCTGATTCATACAGTAGCCTGATTATGTCTTGTGCTGTGCAGCTGAGGGAATTTGCGCATTTCCAAAGAGTTAATGTAGTGACAGTGATCTTAAAGCTAGATGTAAAAAATGTGATATCCTTGGCAATGTGTTTGAGCTTTTTTCTGCCCGGTGATGTGTTGAAGGCAAGCTGGGTATTACTGTGCATGCATCTTGCCCACGTGAATGGGAGGGACGTGGGCCATGGGTTAACATCCTCTTCTCTTTCTGGACAGACTACTGACGATGCCGATGATACCGTTGGACACAAAAGTTTCATTTCGGCCACAGTGCAGACGGGGTTTTGTGACTGGAGTGCGAAGTATTTTGCTCAGCCAGTCATGAAGGTAATGCTTTGTTATCTCTGCGCGTGCTTGCTGAATCACGGCGCTGCAGCTCCTGAAAAGTGCTGGTGTCCTGAGCGTAGGCTAGTGGCTTTCTCTGTTCTTTTTGCCTTCCTTTTCCTTCAGTCTGGGGAGGAATAGGAACGGCCTTACTTGCATCATGCTGCTCTGGGGAGCTGTATGACCACTGTGCTTGTAAAGCAAGAGGGAAGAAATCATCAGAGGGAGCAGAGGAGTTAGTGACAGACGGGACAGTGCTAGGGAAAGAGTCCAGAATATAAGGCCTGCACCCCATGGGGCACGTTCAAGAAAGAATAAGAATGTAAAAACGAGGAGAGGTTCTGTAGTTGGTCTGGACACACCAGTGTTGCACACTTGCAGGTTGCATTGCAGAGTTGTTTCATTGTAAATGTTGTGCTTGTCTGTATATTTAAAATTGAATTATAGTAAAAAAATTTTTTTTTTTGGTATTAAAAAATGGCGTAAGGAAGGTCCTTTATTCCAGAAAGGGCTGTGAGAGGCTGGAGAAGGAGTGCTGTTTTCTTTCTGACGTTCTAGCTGAATGTTCTGGCTGTGATGATGCTAAAACAAGCAGAGAAGTGGTGGAGACTGCTGCCCCGAGTGAAGACCACGTAATCCCAGTGGCAGCAGAACATACCCTCTGCTTGAAGTTGGGCTTGACTCTGTTCTCTAGTGTGACTTCAGAGCTGTGCTCTGCTTGTGACCGCCCTGGGTAGACGCCTTTACCTTAAAAAAGAGAAAGTGATAGTGACTGGACGTCCGCATGACTGCCTGGGAGAAACTTTGGAAGCATCATCGTTGTTTTTTAAAGTTTAAAAAAAAAAAAGTTCCATTATGGCAAAGAATGACGGTGGTAATGACAAATCTCCACTGAGATGTCTTTAGAAGTGAGCGTGTTCTGGTAACTGAGTTGGCTTTATGTGAGGTGAGAGATATACTGAAGCCTGGTTCTAGGAAAAAAACAAAACAGTGCTCTTAAGAGATGGGCAAAGATCGTCAGTGACTGGAAAGAGAAACCGTTATATTCCCAGAATCCTTTAGCCAAAGATCAGGTTTCAATTTAAAGCATGAAATAAAAACAAGCAGTAAATCTTGCCTTATTATGAGGAAACATGATAAGGCAAGCCTCCAGGTACTTTGGGAGTCAAGCAGCAAAACCTATAACAGAACTTTCAGCTTAATTTCTTGGAGATAATGCAATTTCTGTGAATAACAATGCACAGTCTGTATTAATGCCATTACCTGAGCAACTCCACAGCGGATATTTATATGTAACCACTGATATTTAAATCTTAATAATGAAGAAGTTGTGCATTTTATGTACTGTCTCATCCAAGAACTGCCACTGAGCCATCCGTCACCGCTCCTTCCCCTCTTTAGACATGTTAAATTGTTTGGTGATGAGGTGAGGTAATTGCCCCCAAGTTTTAAGGACATCAGAAAACCGGTTACATGGCAGCCAGTTTCTGTGTAGCTTTGATTTCTTTAGAGAATCACCAGGAGGAAAGAGTGGATGGGAAAGTGATTGCCTGACACTTCCTCAGCTGCTAGTGAAATTAACTTTCTTCTGATATCATTAGCAGAATAATTCATTAGGACGTGCATCTGGCCTGTGGGGCTTGGTTGCTTGGTCAAGCTTTAAACCAGGGTTTTCTCTCATCAAGATGAGTTTTGGTGTCTTGATTCAAGTCCAGAAGAGAGTACGAGAGGAGGAGGAGGAGGATGTCCATTTCTTAGTTCTTATTAAAAACATTTGTCTACTTTCTAAGGAAAGCTTTTCCCAGTGAAGAGGGGTGTCTTTATTAATAAAATAAATCATGGTGGACAGCCAATCAAAGGCAGGTTCAGTGTGTAGATGCGGAGCTTTGTGTGTGTATGGGTTGAGTACTTCATGTGCATAAAATAGAGAAAATTACTTTAGGAGAGGAAAGAAAAAATGTGGAGCATTCCTGTACTAATTCATAGAAGCCAGGGAGGGGGAGTCATGGAAACTGAGGGCTCCCCTGCACCCCAGTGAGTCCCAGAGTGTTCGGTGTCTCACCATGAGACCTAAGGTGCTGCAGACTACACCCCTGTGCACGCCACGTGTGCAGTGGTCCATCTCTTTGGCTTTTACTAGCGTAGCAGGGGTGGTAGCGTGTATGACAGCGGTGGTTCTTTTAATAGTTTCCTAAGTGTTTTCATTTGGAAATACTGACTGGGGTTGAGTTTTATGAGCACGGACTGTCCTCAACAGCAATGTTTGAGGTAAAATTTGAGCAAAACAAAACTGCGTTTTCTGATAAAACAAGGAAGAGAATTGATTTCCCCATTACTGCTGTAAATCAGCTTTGAAAGGTCAAGTAGAGGGTTTCTGCAGAAAAACTTGCACAATATGCTGTCCTAACAGGGAGTTATATGTATCTTTGTAATTAGAGTGGGTGGTGTGTGTGCGAGGGACGGGGAGAAGTCCCTCTGCAAGGACTTTCTTTGGTGTTTCTTGATTGCTACTTGTGTAATTGGGCAGGACTGGCCATCCGGTAACTCGGGTGTTGGCTGAATTCCTACAGAGCGCTCCTTTCCTAGCATCGCTGTTCCTGCAGCAGCGAGGGACAAACAGCCCTGGCTGGTGGCTGCTGTCTTTTGGGAACTTCAGCCTCCTGAAAAAGGCAAAGAGCAAAGTCTACCGAGTACTGATGGAAAAAGATGACATTGATGTTTAATTCCAATACTTCATTTGGAGATGCAGCCTACCATCATAAACAGGGAAAGACAAGACAACTGTTCCTGTAATGAATAAACATAAAATGACTGTGAGTGCATCTTAGTCATATTTAATTTATGAATTTAGTTTTGCTTCATAGACCTTGCTCTGAGAATGCTTTCGCTGGAAAGATTGAGGGATTAATTTCCAGTGTAAATCACTGGCTCAGTTTCAAGCCATCATACCAAATTTGATTTATTGATTGTCTAATCAAATAAATGGAGAAAGAAAATACTGCATTGTGAATTCTCAGTGTGCCAGGAAAAACAGATACCCTGCCCTAGCTCTGATCTCTACAAAAGTCTTTCCTCTTCCTGAAAACTCTTGTGGCAAAAGGCTGTTCTGCTAACCACAGGCGGTCTTGGACTGAGAGGCACAGGAAAACCTTGTTGCCAGCTGTCAGGAAGCCCTGAGTCAAGGAGAGCGGGAGCCAGCATCTGTTATTTCCAGGACTGGCAGAACATGCAGGCAGGAGCTGGTAAGGATCCTGGAAGGTGAGAATTATATAAGAAATCCTTCCTGATAAATCCCTGCCTTAACTTCAGCTCTGTGTCTTGGCCGTTGTTCAAAGTCCTGGTAGAGAAGCGAGCCTTCCGTGCAATTGCTGCAGTAACGTTAACCAGGGAAAATCTGTATTTACTACTGGAGCCGTCTGCTGAATCTTCCCTGCTCCCCTCCAAACGCTGGCTTCCATGTCGAGAGGCAGAGACAAAGTGTTAAAGAAGAAAAACTTCGCTGGCTTTTAAATGGCACTGCTTGGTGGGAGGTTTCAGAATCGTAATTGGTTTCTGTCTGAGTGGAAGCTCAGAGACGTTAGGAATCGGTGGCATGTCATGATCCTCGTCGTGTAGCACTGTTTGTGACTCCCACGTACCTCTGGGAGCTCTGCTTGGAGGAGAGCTGAGCAACAGCCAAAACCGGGCTGTTGTTTACTAAAATGACTTTCTGACGCTTAAATGGGAGCTGCCTGGGAGGGAGACAAAGACATGAATGATGAGCCTAAATAGTTAGTTCTTTTGAATAATAATTTCTGTTTTTCCAGCCAGCAGCAGCTGGGCTAGAGGTCACGGCTCTCTGCTACACACACGTCCTGACATACTCCCGGGCTTGTTTGTCACCAGAAGTTCCCTCGTGACACGTTCTGTGGGGTTCATATTTTCATAGATTATTGCTCCCTCCTGACGAGACCATCCATACAGCTCTGCTCCGCAGGCAGATGGGCATGGGAGGAAAGGATTGCATTTTTCCTGCGTGCTCCGACTCTTTCTGCTCGGTCGGTCAAAACCTTGCCCATTTAGCAGGAGTACACTAATCGCCTGCGTCGTTCTTAACTGAACTAGTATAGAGCGTCTCTGCTAGGTTATAGTTATTTGCAACACTTTTTAAGGATAAGTTGAGTTCAACAGAGTTTATTTCATTAACGGTATTGTACATTTACTCTCTGATAACACATTGGAAGGACCCACAGGGATTTTTCTGCGTTATTCTTGCTATTTTTCTTCTTTCAAAGCTCCATGAGCCTCCCACAGTATCGCAGAATCGTGCCAGGTTTCTTCCTGTGCAGGCTCAGGCCCCATTACTTTCTCTTTTTAACTTGCCTGTTCACCAAATTCCAACCAGCATCAACCAGCTTAATGGTAGTGCTGGGACTGGTGAGGCCCAGAGTCTGGATCAGAAGTGCAGCCACCCAAAGTAAGTATCTAGCGCTCAGCGAGTATATTTTGGGCATTTTCAGCTGTGATCCCAGCTGGACCTGGGGGAAGCTCTTGGACACACACAGATCCTGGCGGAAGCATCTTTGCAGGAACCTCCCTTACCAATTCCAAGGTGATGACATCCCCCATCTGCAGAGCCTTTGGCACAGAGAATATGGTTGTTTGAGTCAACTGTACCAAAGCCAAGATTTTAACATATGCCCTTAGTGTTCTCCTACTGCAAGGAGCTGGATTGCATCGTAAAGCAATACATGGTATAACCCTTTCACAACATAGCAATCCTCTGGGCCAGCATCTGGGACTCCCCTTTGCTCACATCTTCAGAGGAAGAAGAAGAAGACAAAGATGGCAAACAGATGATTGTGGAAGCAGAGGCCATCCCAGAGCAGACATGAATTGCAGGTGCTGCAGGAAGATGCCGGAGCACCCAAAGTGGAACAGGTCAGGTAAAGACATCATCCATTCTTTGCTGTTCTGGGGGAGGAAGGGCTTTTGCTGGGGATGGCGTCCAGCTTTCAGATATGTCACATTCAAGTGGCACAAGCAGTGCAGATGCAGACAGGAGAACTGAAATAAGAAGCGCCTGATTAGATCAAATTCCATGCAGGAAAATCCAGGCAGGGCCCTTCTCTCCCCTCATCAGTTGATGCTTTACTCGTGTATTGGATCTCAGTAACGTGCTGGGGATTGGAGTGAAATAATCTCTCCCTGGTGTTTTCCTGATATGCCTACAGAGTCCGCTTTGACTGCTGTCCTGCCGCGGAGTTCAGGGTATCTGCAGGAGGGAGCTGTGTGCAGCAGCAGAGATGGGGGGGGGTGTTTGGTTTTCGTGAAGAAACACTTTTGCTGACCTGGCATAGCACAGATCCCTGTTATATCACCCAGCATAAGTGTTGTCTCCAGAATGGTCAAAGCGATCAGAGATCGTATCTAACAAGATATAGAAGGATTTTGTCATTGTCAGCTCTGTCCAGACAGCAGAGAGGAAGGCCTTAAGTAGCGGGCAGTAAGGATGCCTTTATGCTCTACCTAAGGAAATGATAATAACCATTTTAATTCCTTTTTTAAGGACCTGCGGATGAATGCAGGACTCGAGGATGTAGCAGAATGCTACAGTTGAAAGGACAGTAAATGTGCTCCAGAGGCTGTGCAAAAAGAAGATGAGGTTTCAATGAGGAGAAAGGACATGCAATATGTGTGTGAATACTCACGGGATGGAGCTGGGCCCTGCCTGCACACAGCCTAGAAAGGAGGAGGTGGAGGAACCAGCACAGGCGGATACAGACAAGCACCTGCGTCCTCCTGCACCTCGGGAAAGCGCACTGCAGCAGCCATGAACACACGTTCCTATCGGAGAGCTTGGCCTGCACGCTGCAGCCTCTCGGCGATGTCCACTGATGGGTCAGTGGTACCACGCAAGAAGCGCCTAGTTGCACGCAGTTTTAAAAGGATCTGTATGTGCGTTTTCAAAAATAAATGCTTTGACGTTGTTGGGGAGGAGGAGTTGTACTCTTTTTACAAGAAAATCTTGCGCTCTTGCTGCATTCATCGTGCAGGTCTTCGCTTGCATTTCTGAAAGGATCTCAGGTGTGCGTAGGCTTTGGGCTGTTAGTGGTTGGACCTTTGATGATTGGACATTTGGCGGTTTATTGTCTCCAAAGCAATCAATATACCCAGTTTCAACATAACAAGGAGTATTGGAGATTTCTCACAAGCCAGCCTGCCAGAACTTGCCCAAAGATTTGTCATCCCATCGGTGACAAGCTATAGGTGGTGCTGGCCATACTTCTGTCTTGATTTCTTACTCAGTCCCTTTTGCCATCTGCTCCTCCGCTTGCAGGTGGTATGCAGGACACACCAGGCGAGTGAGTTTTTGAATGGAAAGACCACTTCTGCCACCAAAACCCATTCACTGCTGTTCAGCAGTGGCCAAGGAAGAAGCTGTCCTAGCGAGCTCGGGAGGACGGGCAGTCCCCGAGTAGCATGGATGGAGGGGTATTGACTGGTCTCAATGAGCTTGGTGTGACTGGCCTGGCCTGCGTATGTGCCTTTTTGCATCACTGTTCCTCTTGCCTGGGAGCCTGCACACTGTCTCCCGCTCGTCAGAGTGTTTCATCCCACAGTCACTTGCACCGAGCGTGCTTCCAGCCGTGTCTCAGGCTTGTCTTGCCATATGTGGTCTACTGATGCTAGAGCGTCTAGGGACCATACCCTGAGAGATCTCGTTATAGGAGGAATCTTTATTACTGATATCAGATGATAAAAACAACTGCCTGCTCAGCCTCCTTGGAAGGGTTAAGTTATTTTTCTTCAGACCTGAGAAGCCCAGCAACTCCTTTAATCTGATATTCTTTATCTGCTGGAATGAAAAGTGCTTTGCTCAACCGCATAACGGCGTATTTCTTAGTCCTAAACTCTGAAAGCCGCTGGGTGCCTGTAGGAGAATTTACCATTCTGCTCGTTCCCTTCTCTTCCCCTGGCCTTTTAGGTCTTACTTTAATTTATTCCCAGAGAAGCTGGATTTTCATTAAGGTGTAGGTGTAATCTCTCTGCTCTCAAATCTCCGTTGATGTATTTTATCTTAGGTTTGTTTATTGCTTTAAATTATTGGTCATTTGTCATTGCCTTTGTAATAGATGTTGTATTCTTGAAAAATTGAAATAGTATTGCTTTGCTTTTTTTTTTTCCGGGAGGAAAGGTGGAGGGCGAGTTTCTTATTTTTTATTTATTTTGAAGCAGCAGAAATTCAGCTCAGTAGTAGTTGTTTTCCAAAGTATAGTGCATTTTGTAGACAGTATATATAATAGTGACAGACAATTTAAGTACTTTCGTATTCAGGAAAAAAACCTGTGTGTTTGTGGGGAATGGGGAAGGAGTGAAAGGACTTTGTCTTTTGTGTTTCCCTTCTCCAAGAGTTACTCCTTTTGGAACAGCCATCATCAAAAGAAGCTAGATAAGAGTCCTGTAGCTCAGCTCCTTGATTCATCCAGGGGTGTTTCTAGAGCAGTGGTGCTACTAGTCTTGGATAATTTTTTAGGCATTAAATAAAAGACATGTCATGTGTAACTCCTACAGTGGTTCTGGGGATGAGATCATATGAGTTTATTCCTTTTGATCCTGTACTTTGATTAAGGGTACGAATTAGGAGCAGCACCTTGACTTACCAAATCCCTGGCAGGAGCCGCCGGGATCACTGGTGCAGAATCCCAAACTGGCCTTCTGGCTAGAGGACAGATTGTGCAAGAAAACCATGGTAGTATGCTGCAGCCTGGAGCTATGGGGTGTGAATAAATATAATAAAGTAGATCAGAGTGGCTGTGTGCTGCTCTGGGGCCTCTCTCCAATTTCAGACTGAAGTTTGTGTGTAATCAAACATAGATGACACAGGGCCATCATTTTCTTGCAATGAATTCTGGTATGGGAAACTGAAACGGTTGCCATTACTAGTAAACGTGATGTTGGTAACTTGAGCATCTCAGGGATTTGAAAATAGAATAATGCCTTTTTTGGCCTGCAGTCATCTATTAGCAATGAAAGAAAGATTTTAATGTGTTCTGAGCTTTCTGTCTGTATCAAAGCTGCGTTCTCTCTTTAATCTCAGGATTGCTACGTGATGCTTTTCAGCTGAAAAGTGCTAATCAGAGTAATCTGTACTGCACTGGAATTGGGCTCGTGTTGTTTAGGGAGGAAAGGAGTTACGGTGACTGTGTGTTCAGTAGCAAGAGATCCCTTACCAACCCATCGCATGTGGTACGGTGACGGGTGATTTGAATGTGCATGGCTCTTCAGAAACCCTATGTCATTCGATTTGGAGAAGTGCCTACAACTTAAAGACAAAACAAAATATAGGTCAGCAAAAGGAAAGGGGTAGAGATTACAGATGATGGGGAAGATATAGATCAGAAAGATCCTCAAATATTTAATAACATAAGATCCCATGAGCTCCTCCGTTTACTGCCTCTGAAGCTGGGGACCCGAAAGAATTTATGGCTTAGTATGACGTGCACGTGCGAGTGTGTGTTGCAAAGGTAATTCATGGAGTTTTGATGGTTACTGTTGTTTTGTGTTGTGAATATGTTGATACACCGAAAGATCCCAGAAGAGCATGACTTGGAGAGCCAGATTCGCAAGGAGAGAGAGTGGCGGTTTCTGCGCAATGCTCGTGTCAGGAAGCAAGCCCAGAAGATCATCCAGAAGGGTGAGTGATTTCCCTCTTGCCCACGCTGCAGGCAGCTTCCTTGAGCTCCGAGCACTGTGCTTAGTCAGGACGCTGAACTGTAAAACCCCAATTAATAACAACCCCACGCTGACCCTCAGATTTGAGAGATGCCCATGCTCTCTCCCACGTGCAGGCGAGGTGATGCTCCTGTAGGGTTTTTCGCTAATAATCACTCCTGTTTCCATTCTCAGCTGCTGGTTTTGTTTGCCAGATCAGGGGAGTGACCACTTTAGATGTCAAATGTCTGCCTTCCCCTTTGAAAACTTGACTACAGTGCCGTGTTAGAAAATGACATGGTCGGTCACAAGTGGAGCGCTCAGCCGGCGCGTAGCACCAGGCTGGCTAACCTGTCGAGTCCAGCGTGGGAGTGGAGGAGCCTAAGAGTAATGACTTCTTTGAAGGAGGAAGGAGCTTGCCATGAAAGCAGGCTTCCTCACTTATAAGAATTGACAGAGCATCCGATTTTCAATGCAAGTGTTGGCTCCCGAGCCCTCTCGGCTGATGGGCAGCAGCTGAGCTCTTCAGCCATGTACCCAATCGCAGCCGGCACCCCCGCAAGAGCCAGAGCAGCCGGCATGAAATCGATAATTCAGAGGCCCTTAACAGATGGTATTGATTTACCATTTGGGCTTTTCCTCTGTGTCCTGTAAAGTTCGGATGGATACTGTGGGTTATGTTTTTAAAGGGACAGAAGGCAGAATATTGCAGGATAAACTTGAGAGCTGCGGTCTGGCTGAGGCGGCTCAGGCGGTGTTTGACATGTGTCGGACACCGTTTGGACGGCCGGTCATGGCAAACCAGCCCTGCCGAGCTGCTGGATGTGTCCTCCGCACGCTCAGAAGACATCTCAGCAATGTCTTCTACGTTCCCTACTCTGCTGAAGTCTGTAAATGATTGCTTACTCCTTATATCCCATTATATTTTTAATACTTGTATGTATGGCTTTATGTGTGCTTCCACGTTTCCCTCTAACGTGCCTCAGGTTCGTGTTTCGTTAGCGTGTACTCTCCAGAAAGCTGATATTGCTCTTATTTATGACTCTCTACGCCTCTACAAGGCAGCAGTTGGGCTAGAATTCTTATAGCGCAGGAATTTATTCGAATACAGTGGAACCCAATGAAGTGCCCTCAGGAATTTGCATGCCGAAATTATTCCTGCCTGTGTGCCTTGAACCACAGAGGCCGGGGAGCGACGTTTACGGGAGCTCTTCTCATGGCATCGTCCCGGCAGCATTCCCCGGGGGGCAGAGCCGTACGGGTGAGGGCTGTTCCTCTCCTGGGATGCTCGCTGAGGCACACGGAGTTGGAAATAATCATTTGCTGAATGAAGAACTGCCCCAGGCTCAGCCTCCTGCGTGTACCTCATTGTCTGGAGGTTTGCTGGGCTCCAGTCAGTACAATGGGTAGCTTAATGCCGTGAAACTGCAGACTATCATAAACCAAAGTAATATAGAAATGAAACTGGAGCCCAGGAGATGGCTTGGGAGATCTTTTTGAATACAAAGAAGGGGATTTTTCGTGCTTGCCTGAAGAAGTTAAATCTTTTTCTAAACAGTGTTCGTATTTGGTTGCTTGACCCGAGTGACTAAAATGCCAGTATTCATTAAAAAAAAAAAGAAAATGTGAAATATTGAACAGAATTAAAATAGACTTACAATCTTTTAATGAAAATTAGATTAAATGGATGCATTCTAAAACAAACTAGAACTGAGTAAATGTCTCCTGGGCTTATGGTTTTGTGTGATGAATTCATACTGTGCCAAAAAATTGCAGTGTCAGGGGTACCAGAACTGTTTGTGAATAGCAAACTGTTCTAAAGAAGAGATGGGAAAGGTCTTTAACCATCGTTTTAATGTCTCTATGGAAAATATATTTTTTATTTGCAAATTAACCTAAAATTTAAAAGAACTGAAATGGAAGGTTGAATAAATAATCCACAAGCTAAAACAAAATACTGTATGCTAAGTTGAAAAAAAGCGTTTTCATTTTTTTTTACTTTGAAAAAACAATGTTGATTTTTTTCTGTCAAACTGGTATTTCTCTGGGCTTGGTTGTGCTTGTTTGCTGTGTTCTCTTCAGTTACAAAGTAAAGGACCCCCCGATTTGTCACCACAATGTTTAGTTTGTGCCTCAAGACGTGAGAAAATGAGCATGGAGGAGTCGGGGCTGTCAGATAACTGGGATCTGAGAAGGTTCTTGAAGGAGGAAAGTGTTGGGGGGTCTGTTGGTGAGAACTGGGGGGCGAGGAGGAGGAGAGTGGTGACATATGGCACTGGGAAGCCGTGGGGGTCCGAACCCCGTCCCTCGAGCGAGGTGTTCCCAGGCACTGAGCCATGGCTGCCTCCTGTCCCCCCGCAGGTATCTCCCGGCTGGATGATCAGATCTTCCTCAACAGGAACCCGGGTGTCCCCTCCGTGGTGAAGTTCCACCCGTTCACGCCCTGCATCGCCGTAGCCGACAAGGACAGCATCTGGTAAGAGTTTCGCCGGGTCTCTAAAGCGCTCGCTGCCCTGCCGCCTCGCAGCACGTGCAGATGGGTTCAGAGCAGCACGTCAACGAGTGCGTAAGGCTTATCGTGGGGTAGCACTGCCATATGTTGTTCCTTTTCTTTTCCCCTGCTCCCCTCCATGGCCATCCTTCCCTCTTTCAGGGCAGGGAGATGGGGCAGAGTCGTCTCAAGTTCAGTGCTGTAGCTGTAAGCATTGCACCTAGTCCTTTTCTACGGGAGGTGCTGGGTTAGAGAGCTGCAAATCCTGACAGATTTATAATAGTTACTTACAATGGGGCTTTTAACCTATTTCTTTTGCAGAAGGTTGACATACGTTGTTAATAAAATAATGCTGAACACCAAAGGAGAGAAACAAATTGAATTGGTATCCAATGTATATGATTTTTAGTTTTGCTGTAATGAGTAGATCTCTTTACAGCTTGCACAGAGAACCAAGAACTGACTTGACATTTTTCCTCCCCCAGTTTTTGGGACTGGGAGAAAGGGGAAAAGCTGGACTATTTCCACAACGGGAACCCTCGATACACCAGGATCACAGCAATGGAGTACCTGAATGGACAGGACTGCTCCTTGCTGCTGACTGCCACAGGTAAATAACATATTTTCCCACATATGAGGGCAGGACTGGGGGGCCTTTACAGAATTCAAGTCCACGTGAGCTGTTCAGGACCTCTTGCTCTCCCCTCTATGAATTAAGCCCAAGCTGACCCTTCCCCACCCCTGTGGCTTGCCTGCCTGGTCTCAGCTGAGGAGGCATTTCCAGGATCAAACCTGAAGGTTGTTTCTGGCAGTACTGAAATCTCTTAACTGCCTAAGTCGGTGCTGCAGAGGTTTTCAAATGACTAACAAATCAAACGCTTGCTGAAACCATTTCCAATTACAGCTTTATTTGTTACATCATTCTGAGTCTTTACCTATCATTGCAAGTTCATGGTAACCTCCTCCTATACAATACCTCGGGCAATGTGATTTTAGTTGGTTAAAAGCTGCTGTCCAGAGCTGAAAAGGAAATCGTGCTGCAACCAGTGTAAGAAATCAAACTCTTGTGCTGTTTTAAGTCTAGAGCAGGCAGGGCTTATTTTAAGCACTAAACTTCTTAACTAGTTCTGAGTTTCTCTCTAGTCCGTATATCTCACCCAGGGGAAATGGTTCTCTAGAATGCCCTGTTGCATCACGTAAGGTAGCCTGAAGAGCTCTTTCCCATTCATTGGTCTGTAAAGCTGTGAGTAAGATCTGCTTCTCTCCCAAGGAACCATTCTACACCTGTCACTCTAAGTGTTTTCAATAGCTTTTCAGACTTCATACTGAAATGTACAGGTTGGGTATAATTAAGAGAGGTGGAAGAGGAGCTGAGAGGGCCTTCGGGACATTTTCCTTTCAATTTATTGATTCTTAGCACAAAAGTTTCACAGATGGGGAACAAATTGAAAAAATACATGATGTTCTTGAAAAATTTGCTGCTGATGGGCTGGGCTTTGATTCAGCTTCTACTGTGGGGTTGTATTTTGTATTTAGTAGGGTACTTTTGTGGCTCTCGGCACCAATAGCAAGGAGGACAGAGACAACTCCTAGATAAAATGAATGGGTCAAAGAAATGGAGCGACATCTAATTCAGGTGTTATTTGAGGGAAGGAGAAAAGCTCTTCCAGAACAGTTCCCAGCAGAACAATGCTTTAGGTTTCATGGATGTAAGATCAGAGAGGAAAAACAACTCTAATAAAAAGGATTAAGTTCAAGTGACACACTCAGTTTTGGAGTTTGTATGACTACAGTTCTCCTCTTCTTCTTTTGTTGTGCACAAGTAATTATGAGAGTCACATCAGCAGTGACGTTGTACTCTGTTCTCTTTTTCTGTGTCTCCCAAGATGATGGTGCCATCAGAGTGTGGAAGAACTTTGCAGACCTGGAAAAGAACCCAGAGATGGTAACTGCCTGGCAGGGGCTGTCAGACATGCTGCCAACCACGCGAGGTGGGCTCCCACTAAGTTTTGTTCAGGGGGATAAAAATAATTTGTGATGGCAGGGTTTTTCCTATGGATGGGGAGAATAAAAAGGGTTTCTCAACTTCAGCCATCAGTAACATCCTTGTTCAACAGTCTCTGCCTTCTGGAATGGCCTTTTGCCAGGCCTTGGTGAGGAATTGCTTTTCCATTTCTCACAAAACAAACCAACAAAACCAAAAGCCCAGCACAGCAACCTGACACACACACACTGAAGAACAACCAGAGCAGCCTCTTGCTGGGGAGCAGAAGGGCACAAAGTCTTGGTCCTTTACAAGCTTCACAGCAGCTGTCTTGCCCAAGCGTTCCTCTTAACTGTGCTCCTAAGGAGAGAACTGGAGAACAACGGTGGAACTGGGCGCTGTCCTGCTCCATGCTTGGCGTAGCAGGAGGTTATTCTTCCCCTTTGGGTGGGACGGTAGCTCACATATTGCCTCTTTCCATCTGATGGGCTGCTCAGCCTTTGCACAGCTTTGCATGTTGCACCTGTGACCTCCTTTAACCTGAGCTCAAATTTTGGCAATTATTCTTCACTATTTATCGTGGGTCAGGAGGTGGCAAGAGAATATGCAATCTAAATCTGACCCGTGCAGAAGGACAGCACAGTTAGACATTGACCTGCTTTGAATGTTAGAAAAGTTGGATAGAAAAAGGTGTAAAAAGGAGCACTGGCATCCAGCCGTACACAGGAGGAAGCCAGAAGACCAGTTTGAGTAACCCTGAAGTCTGTTTTAGGACATAAAAGGAGGTGGAGGTTTCGTCCTTCTGAGACCTGGTAATGTACTAATGCTCTAATGATGGTTCTCTGTCACTTAAATATTTTTAATCAAGGCTACATGTTTTTCTAAATGTGCGGTAGTTCAATCAGCACTTGTGGGATTGATGCAGGAATTGCTGGGTGAGGCTCCCTGGCTTGTGCTGTGCAGGAGGTCAGATGAGATGACCATCATAATTCATCCCGACCTTAAAATCTGACAGTTCTCATTTCTGAGCTCATGTGGTTCATCACAGGAGCCTGACACAGCTCTCTTAGCTATTCATTGGATTTTACTAGTGCTGCCTTGTTGAGCTCATCTCTGTTATGTTTTCCTTAACACCTCATGGTTTGTCTCTGGTGTTTTAGGAAAGAGGAACTGTGTTTGAGGTAACTTTAGGCTCTGTGCCTCGCTGCGGTATGTGCACAAAACTGATTATAAGCTGCTGGAAGTTTGCAGCATACTGTGAAAATTGCCATGGTCAAAACCTGCTCTTTGCAGAGGTGTCGATAAAAGCAGGAGGAAAACAGTGGTAATGCACCGAGTGGTGAAAGGCCTGGATGTCCTTAGGTGGAGAGGAAGGTGTCCAGTAGCCATCTCAAGTTGCCCTTCGTAGTGTCGTTCGGTTGGTCTGTGTTTCTTTCTTGTCAACACCAGCTTTCCTGAAGGATGTTGGTTAGTGTTTACCATCCCTGGATTCAGGACCTTGCTTCCTTGGTGCTGGTAACGGACTCACCCAAACAACTGGGAATTCCCCCAGACTGCTCTGGTCATCGGCTTCTCGCTGCATCATCAGCCGTGTTCAGGGAGGATGCTGACAACTGTCGACCAAACTCCTTCAGGCTAATTCCATTTTCCTGCCTTACTTTCTACATGCACCTTACCAAGGCATAGCATTTGCTGATTGTACCTTACTCTCTACAGGCCTTTAATACAGCAGAAAGGATTGTTAGCATCAATGTCTGACAGCGCAAAATAGGTTAAGAGCTGATTTAGCTCTAAGAGTTGAATGGTTACGCTTGCCAAAACAGGACTGTTGAAACTTGTCTGTTCTCTTTAAGATTTCCCCCACCACCACCTTTTCTTACCTGCATAGTCTTAGGAAGTCTGGGTCCTGTTTTCTTTGCTTTTCACCTTTGGAGCAATAGAATTGGGTTCGGACAGAGAAGGACAGATTTCTTTGTGGAGAGAGAAATAAATGTAGTCACTTCAAAAGAGCTATGTGGATCAAGTCCCCTTGGAAAATGAGACTCTCTTGCACAGTTCTTTTGCTGCCAAGACCATGGTTGTGGTCCAGCACTGGCGCATAAAACTGAAGATGCATCTTTGAAGCTACAGAGCTCAGGAGTTTTACTGGAGTTTGTTTGCTCCTACTATTGATTTCCTTCTCTCCTCTCCCACCCTTTTCCCCTGTGTCATATTCATCTCTGAATTTAATGGTTTTCTTGACAGCAACCAGAATACTGACTTTTCTAGGCAGTTTTCCCACTTATAAAAGGAGAGAGGAATATGTAATACCTAAATACATCCTTTGGAAGCTTGAAAAGCATCCCCGGGTTGTCCAAGCAATGGGAGGTCAGCAACAACATGCTCGGGGGCTGCCTGCGAGGGGGGAGCAGACCAGAGTGAGGCACAGAACTTAAACTTCTGCAGTCTGTAAAGGACTTGGTTGTGGTGTGCAGCCAAGAGAAATGAGCTGATACAGCCCAGCTCGTGTGTTAAACTTGGCCCCAGTTCATGGCACTTAATAGTTGACTTGAGACTCAGGGTAGGTGAGTCTTAATTTAAATGCTGGCAAACTACGGTGTGGGAATCCTCTTTTTTCTGTATAAGATTTTTTTGATTTTGATCTTGTTTAGATCTGCACTCATGATGGACCAAGAAAATATCTTTCAATCAAAATTAGGGTGTTTAAAGCAGCATTGGTACCAGGTGCTCTAGCGTAAGGCAGTGACTGGGAATCTCCAGCGTGAGAGATGGAGGGGGCTGAGTAAAAGGCAAACCGCCTGTTGTTAATAGCCTAGTGTTTCAAAAGATGTAGGAAAAACTAAGCATTTTCTAGCGAGCAGCGTAGGAAGAACATAAACCTGACGTGCTCTGAAGCTGTGATTTCACAGCAGGAGACTGGGAATTCTGGCAATTTCTACAGAAAAGGGTGTTTGAAGGCTGCGGGCTGTGTGAGCGGTGTGGGCTTGCAGAGCAGCACAGAGACCCATCGCCGGGCCTCTGCATAAGAGCTCGCTCTGGAGCGGCTCTGAACTTGCACTGCCAGGCAGGCTGGGTCGCACAGCTCTCGGGCTGTCTCTTACGACAAGCGGCCATGCTCGTGCTTCTGAACAAAACTACCATGTTTTGTATTGTTTCTTTGTGACAAAGGGAAACAAGCCATCATCCCCCGGTCAGAATGGCTTTGCCCTTTAAAGCAGTACAGTTCTGGAATTTGGAAAAATGCAGAAGTGTAACCAGCTGCTTCTCAATTACCAGACGCTGTCTGCTCAGCTGTTCCCTCCCCAGCTCCTTGTGTGCTGTTGCAGATGCCTGTGTTGTTTTCCCTTCTCCAGTTCAGCACAGAAAACCAGTATATCACTTCTAAAGGGATGCCAGGGGAGGACCGAAGGGCTCAGCCCAGTCTCCTCCTGAATACCTGGAGCTCCCTGTGCCATATTTTCCAGGGTTGTCCCAAGGTGCCTCTCACCTCCCCGTTCCCCGTTCGCTGCCGTGCTGCAGTGCTCTCTTATTGCCTAATGGCTAGAAACTAGTCTGTGTCAGTGGCTAATTTATGGGTGCTCCGTTTAAACAACCCTTAAGTCATTTGCACTCTCTGCATGCTGGTTAGCCATCCCCTGAAGTACGGGGCAGAGGAGTCCCCGGCGCAGCGGCACTGCTGCGGGGAGCCCAGACCTTCCATGGCAGAAGCCTCGTGTTCTGTGCTTGAGTTATTTGGATTTCCGTCTGTCACTTCCTGATGCGTTTTGCTTCAGAGCAGGGACCAGATCATGCAAAGGATAGGCTCCTTGTTCAAGAAGAAATGTCAAATCTGTGCTGTTGTCAGCCAGCCAGAACACTCACTTCACACATGACAAGCGCCACCGTTGATGGCTTCCCAGGGAATGCTGTGATTGAACTAGTGCCTGCTCTCTGGATGGAGGCATGTGCTGCTCTTGGTGCTTCTGCTTCTCTTTTATGTTCTTTCCTTTAATTTGAGTTGCTTTTTCTAATCCTTTTTTAAGATTTATTTTTGCTCTCGCTGACCAACTTACCCTTAGCATCAACCCCTTAATCCCTGTCTTCTCACAGGTCTGGCCCGAAGGGTTTCAATCTATCTTGACAGAAGTAAACAGGGAGGTGAGTGCTTTCTTTCCTGTTACCTATGATCAGCTGGGGTGGGAAGGACCTCCTCGTCTGGCCTCGGGTTGGTTGACTGGTTGGTTTTTTGGTATTGTTTGAATGACTGCTGGGTCCTTGTGGTTCCTGGAAAGCTTTGCTGCTTCTACCTCTCCCATTCCTTGCCTTGTGTCTGTGTCCCTAACAGCCATGAGGAATGCAGGGAGGGTGTCTGTGCTCTCTAGGTAAGCGTAGCCAACCGCTGGGAGAAGGACATCTTCAGGTACTCTGAGCTTTCTGCAGCGAGAGGAGGTGTGGGTGGGGTGTACAAGGCTCTCTTTTCCAGGAAGATTTCATAGCATCCCTGGACAAAAGGGTTTGAATGACAGGTTCCCAACGTGAACTGCTGTTAAGCTAATGTGGATTTTACTGGGGTTTATTTATAATACACTTTTGCTATAAAGATCATGTGAAAAGGAGCAGCTGATTAATCTTTCCCAGGAGGCTTAGAATAGTGGACTTTCGGCAAGGATATGCCTAATAAATTTTACAGATTCTGTTCTTTCACGTGGAAGGAAGGTAAATGAACTCCCCAGCTTCCATCTGTAGAAGCCAGGACTGTGCAGTGTCTGCATTGCTCTGGAGCCTGGCCCCCTCCTCTGCTGCCAAGGTCTTCGGAGGAAACAGATGGCTAATGTGTCAGGGCGCCTTTGTGTGGATGCACGTCCGTGGACGTTAATGTTGACGTAGTCATCTTGGGTTATTCATCAATTATTAATATCTGCTGACTGATAAAAACTCAAAAATCCACTGGCAAAGGGAAAGGATAAAATTAGCAAGACTTGGCTGCGGGGAATTCCCTGCTCAGTAAACCGGGCATCCGAACAGTTTAAGGAAATACCAGCCACTCCCTTGCTGGATCAATGCTGCTGATGCCAAGCAATCGCGCTCTGTCCCAAGCACACAAATAACTGAGAATCAATAAAAAACATTCACCAACATTCACCAGCATTTTCCAGCCAGGTGTTCTCCTAGTGAAAAATGCAGCGGAAGGATTCCTTCTCTCCCATTGAAGAAGTCTTAAAAATGTATGAGATTAGCTATTTGGCAGAAAAATACATCAGCAATATTGAGATAAAATATACTAGTTTTGTCACTAAAGCACAGAAAATCTGTTCTCATTGCCTAGGCTTCTGTGAGGAATTTTTACCGAAAGAAAGATAGGGGACTGTCTCTTCACTCTCGCATCACTGGGCGCTGGTTTTAGGCAGGAATCACCGGGCGCTGCTGTACTGCAGATCAGCGGTAAATTAGAGAAAGAGCAACGGCTTAATGGTCCAGGTTGTATCAGGCCACTGTGCAAGTCAGCCTGGGAATCCCTAAAGTTGGTGTGAGCACAGAGCAAAGCCTGCAGCTGGCACGTTCAGCATCGTGAAGGCAGCTGAGCTAGCAGGAGTCTTGAGATGCATTAGTGTGACCCTCTGCCCAGGCTGCTTCACCCCCTGCTCCGTCGGAGCTCTCCTGGGGGTCTCAGCACACCGCTGCATTACCTCCCGTCGGCACAACTGAATGTGCAATAAGAAGAAAGAGACGGCGTTAACAAGAGAATATACATCTGACCTGTGCCCACCTCTATCCATCGCTGCCTCGTGGGGGTTGTTGGTGCTGATATGTAACAGCCGTAATCTGTCTTACCTCAAGAAAATTTACACTGATGCCAAGCAAGAAAAAATAAGCACATATTTGCCAGTTCCCTGCTTCCTTCCTGCTCTCCTGGGGCTTCTGAAACAAAGTGAAAGGTGTCAAATACCTGCTCTGCAGAAAAACAGGACCTTGCTCTCTGGAGGCTCGGCTCTCCTTTGAATACTGCTGACTCTTCTGGCAGGCAGGCAGCAATCCAGATGGGAGAGGGTGGAGAGGCAGCCTCGGAGCGTTCTTAGAAATAGAAGTTCAGCTTACTGAAGGGAATAGAAGAGGCAGCTTACTGGAAGGGAAGTTTCATGGGGAGCTGCAGGGCTCTTGAGCTGCACGGGGCAGCCTGCAACAGAGGGGAGCCTTGGCAGAGGGAAGGCTCTAACCTGCAAAAGGAGCTGATCAAATGATCAAACTCAAACAGAGCTTACACTGGAGAACAAGAGAGGAAGAGAAAAGTAGAATGAGGCTTCCTATATCTCCCCGGGGGTTGGTATCTTATCCTTTAGGAATAAGAAGTTTGGGAGAAGCACCTTATTTCTGATCAGATTTTTTTTACGGCAATAAAATAATTGGAGAAATTGCAGCGCCAGGGGTTTGTGTTCTTTTAATTGGATTCCCAGCATCACAGCTACTCATCTCCCTTGCTGTGCATAGTCCTTGGCATAAGAAGAGTGACACTTTTTGAAAGGATGTTGGAGAAATTAATGATGAGTGAGGTCATACAACCCTCCCGCTGCTTCCTGGAAATTAAAACAGTGATGCGCCTCATTGCTCAACCAGGAGGGCCCATGATTAAAAAAAATCATCAGTCAGAATCTGAGATGCTTTTATATTGTGTTCTATGTAGGTATTCATGATTTCATTGAAATGCCAAGTACAGGTTGGCCACGTTCCAGTTACGTTAAAAATAAGTGCAGACACTTGGAAATGCAGCTGCTTTCAACACCAGTGTTATTTACTGAAATTTGTACAAGGAATTATCCCATCCAGACAAATCTGTTGCTCGGGGGAATCCTGAGGGAACAGCCGTAGAAAGTTACAGCTTCAAGAATGGCTGTTGGTACCTGTTGCCTTGTATATAAACTCGCATCATACAGAACTGCAAGTACTTGTGTTAAAAGACTCAAAAACAAACAAACAAACAACCAAACAAAAAACAAAAGCCACCACAAACCTTTAAAAATTTCTTTTCCTGAGCTGTGGAAGATTTGTTGCTCATAATCTGAGAGCGTAATATTCCTTATGGGAACGTTGTAATCTTAACTAATGATGCATTAAAAGAGGTGTATTGCTAGGATGCCTGTTTCTGCAGTTCATTGGCTTCTGAGTACCACGGTTTCGCTACCGGCCTTTATCCGATGGTCGCATTGGTGTCACGGCATTGCCCCTGTTTACTCCGTTTCTGTAAGTAGGTGGGAGCTTGGAAATGGGGTGGCAGGCAGTGCAAAACCTGGCCGCGGGGCTCAGGCAAGGAGTGGAGATGGCACGGGTTCGCAGAGTGCGTTACCTCTTTGCCAGAATGAGGCTGAGAAGCATCGTAGGTGCCAAACGCGCAAGCCAAAAGCCAGCAGGTGAACTGCAGTCTCAGTTGTAACATCCTGGAGAAGGACCTCTGTTAATTAAAAAGGAAATGATAATTAGTATTAAGTCCCACATTTGCTTCTCATCCCAAAATACTAGGAATTTAACATACAAACATGAGCCAATACTGTATCATTTCCACCATGAAAACGTTTGCTCTACATAGAAATAGTTCAGCTATTTATGTCTCATTTCGTACTGTGAGTGTCATCTTTGAATTTAACATTTCCCAGTCAGAGGAAGCCTTCCCTGTTACACACTTGCGAACAACTTAAATTTATGTACAAAGGCTTTTCTTCTTTTCAGACGCGTTTGAATTCTGGTTTAGCATTCCCAGTCTCATCCTGGGGTCCCCTTCCCCCTTTCCTTCACCCACTTCTTTGCCAGGGCATCGCCTGGGCTGCAGCGGGAGCAGACCCCCGGCCCGGGGCTGGTGCTCGGCACAGGCGCGACCTCTGCAGCCGGGACCCGCCATCGTTCCAGGCTGCAGATGGAGCCGGCCCCATCTCCCAGTGGGAAGGTGCCAGGAGTTCTCCTCGGCTGTGGCTTTCATGCAAATATTCTGTTATTTCTGGTGCCTGCCTTGTGTGGCGCAATGGGAGCATCCTGTACTCGGAGACTGCCTGGTCCACCCGCGAGCGCTGGGCATCAGCAGCAGCAAAAATGGTATTGCGTATTTTCTTGAGAGAATAAGAAGGCTGATGAAAGAAAGGGAAGATCCTTTGTTATGGGATGATCGAAATGCTGCACTTCCCTCTTCCAGAGAGCAGAGGTTATCGCTTATGTGGACTATTTAAGTTTTATAAGAAAGGCGGGAGCTGCATTGGCTGCTTGGCAGAGCATGAGCTGCACCGTACACCAACATCACCTCCCTCCTTTCTTTCCACCTGTGGGCTCTGTCAGCTCCTGGTTCGGGGTGATCCCTTGTCATTCCTATCTGGTCATCTCTCATGGGAGATCTCTCTACCATTTTACACAAAGTGAAACCCCTCTGGAGCTTCTTCCCTCAGCGAAACTTTCCCCAGCCGCCTAGCTGGCATTGCCAAATGCCCTCAGCACTTAAATTCCTGACAGATAAGCCAAGACAAGCACCAAAAACGCCAGTCATCGCTCTGAATTCACCGTCTCTGTCCCCCTCCATGGAAAAGGCACCTGGGACCGCAGCAGGCTGGGGACTTGCTACCGATCAAAGTGAAGAAAAGCATTGTCTTCAAACTGGGAAATGTAACTGGAAAATTGGGAGCTTTAAAACTGCCTAAGAGCACATTGCCTACTTAACTCCATCAGTGATGGTAATGGCGATATCTATCTCAGCCTGCCAGGTTTATCTTGTCACACGGGCCATAAACAAGATGACAAATGAAAACACTTCAGTGATGTTTATCATCTAAATCACTGCCTGCTTGTTTGCCTCGGATCTCTAGCAGCCCTCCGAGCTGCCAGGCAATCTGAAGTAACAATCAATTTGACTCGCAGGATAAAGATACAAGCTCTCAGCTTAGCTGAGAGTCCCGAATTTCCTGCGGTAAGATGACGGACTGTCAATAAACGTCAGTAATCTTCTCGGTGGTAGGCAGCAAGATCAGGAGCGGCTTGCATGCGATGCTTAGGAAGGGGAGATGGGCACAATGTTTTATCTGAATCTGTGCAAAACAAGGTCATTTCATCATCTTTGAAGAAAACTCGGTGTTTATAGGATGCCTCTGTTGTTTCCTTTGTGCCCTGTAAAGGTGTTAGGTCTGGTAAAAAGCACTTATGGCCCTTTGGTGACAAAGAGCATGTTGGGGTAGGTTTAAATTTCCTTCTGGGACTAATTCCTAGCAATAAATCGAGATAAATTCACATTTGTACCTTCTGGACAAGCAAGTCGCGGAGTGGAAATACAAGAATCCTGCTGAAGGCAGCTGCGAACGGCTCGGAGCAGGAGCCTGCAGTCCTGATGCATTGCGGAGTGCTTTCTGACGCCGGCTTGCACGTGGTTATAAAATATTTCTCAGCACTGGAGTCTCGGTTTGGCATGGACGAGAGGATGAACCGCTGCTTCTGCAAGGCGAGGATGCTGCTTCTGCCTCTGCCGAAGGGAGAGCCCTGCCCGAGGAGGAAAGCAAACACAAAACCTGGAGTTCTTGTCTGGTTTCCTTGTGTAGCGCTCCTGGGGCTTTTTGTTTGTGTTTTTAATGGATGAATAAGAGTCTTCCTGGAAAACCCGCAGATTTGGGGTTGGTCAGTCTTTGCAACATAAAAAGCAAAAAATAATTGGTGTACAGCTCTCCACTTTAAGCGAAACGTTTCTGTACTGTGGAGGCGGCACACAGGTACAAAGAAGTCCCTACTAATTAAATGTACAAGAATCGTTCCTCGGAGATTTCCCCTGCCGAGTCAGGGCCTTCATTGCCAGCTATTTCCCGAGTCCCACTGTCTGGTTTGTTCTGATCCTTGCGTGCTCTGTGCTTAGGAGAGTCAGCTTGCTCGATGACTTTTGGACATCTTATTCCCCCCGCTGGGAAAGGAGGTGACATAGAGTTACTCTTCTCTGGAAATTGCCGTACCAGCAAAGTTCATGAGTTCACGCAGTCCACCAACCTGTCTGTAGGCAGGTGCCCATGTCAGGTGTTTGGGGGATAGAAAATCCCTTGTAATTCTCTTGCAGCATGGATGGGACATTTTTCTAAACTTCACCTAGCAATCAGTTTATGCCCTTAAAGATGAGGAGCGAAAGCTCTCGTCGATGTATTTGAGCTAGCGTAATTGCAGAATGTTCCCCTCCTTATCTGTCTGTATAGCAAATGGGTTTTTACTCCCACCAAGCTGTTTAATTCGGTATCTTGTAGCAATGACTTTGCTATTCCTTGTTTAGAAACGTCTCCCCTTAGCCACATATTTCTATTAGAATGAGGAGTCATGGTAATCCAAAGGCTCTCAGGTCTTGCTGTGTGAGATGCCACCAGTTTAGTCTACTTCAATCATCATTTAATCGGATGTTCTCATAAAGTGGTGGATAATTTACTAAGACTCCCTTGGAAGTCCCCAGTAGCTTGGCAAAGTCCCTGGAAGGCTGTATTCACGTGCCCGTGGGGGCCATCCGCACCTCGGCTTTTCTAAGTATTTAAGCTAGCCAAGGGGCCAAAGACATATTTTGGACCCAAAACCAGGACCAGCTGATTTGATCCCATTTGGAGGACGTATGGATGTGTGTGTATGTAATTTTAAATTTCCTCTAATAACGATAGTTTCTGTAGCATGAGGTCACAAAAGCCGGTGTTATAATTAGTGCAGCTCTGCCCGTGCTGATGTGGAGAGTAATTTGCATGCCCTGCCTGTGTTTTATCTTAGGAGCAGGAATGGTAGTGGACTGGGAACAAGAAACCGGGCTCCTGATGACATCGGGAGATGTGAGGATAATCCGGATCTGGGACACAGACCGGGAAATGAAAGTACAGGTAACACCTGCGTGTTTGTCCCGTTCGCCTTTCCCCTCCCAGAACACATCCTATGCAGCGGGTTACCCTGTGCACAGCCCAAGCATCTGAGACCCGTCCGTGAAGAGCTGACAGGTTCTGGAGCTTCTGCTTCCCTGCTTCAGAGTCACATTACCAGATAAATAAAAATACACACGTACTTAGTAAGCGTGTCAGGTCTTTCCTGGAAGCTGCTGCTGTTATTCTGGGCACTGTGCGGTAGTGTTTGGGAGAGCTGAGGCTGTGAAATCCAGAGGCAGGCACCAGGATGCAGATAAGGGTTTCCTATTAGCATATAACTGAAATAGTGTGAAAATTCTTGAGGAAATTTAGTGGTGAGTTGGGTTGATGATGGAGGATTCGGACTTACTGCTGCCATCTCTGCTTCTCTGGGAAGCACACAGAGGCAATTAGAGAGCAACGCTGCTCCCGTGCCTGTCAGCCAAAGGTCTGTTTTCAGGAAAGCTGCATCCACACAGAGAGCACTTACGTACCTGCTCAGTCCGCTCCCGAGTCGGGACCCGAGTGCTCAGCAGGACAGAAACATGAGCGTTTCCTAACCGTGCACTGGTGACGTGCAGCCAGTGGAACTGTTGGTGGCTTTGGCCGGTCGGACTCAGGTCAGAAGCTTGCTCCGTGTTGTCTGGCCCTGGTATCAAAGGACGAAGATGCCTGCGAGCCTGCTGGCAGCTCCCTCGGCATCCCCGCGCCTCCCCGGGGAGCTCTGCAGACCCGCACGCTGGGGCACCCTGGGGCGTTCGCATCTCACCTCTGAAAAGAGGCAGCACGAAAGCAGTATTTCAGTCGTACGTAACTTTCTGTGCAGTGTAATGGGGAAAAGACGCTGCAAGTGTTGATGTCGGTTGTAATCAAATGAAAGTTTCTCAGAAATTATAAGGAGAAGCAGCTGGTCTGTGAGAATGGAGTCACCATGCTGGAGAAAAAAGGAAGAGTGGTTTTCAAAGCTTATAGAAATTAATTACCCTTAGATGAACATTAATTACGACACTTTGACCCTGCAATGCAGGATAATTAAGCCTATGTTAATCTTAATTAGTTTCACATACTATTTTTTCTATGTAAATTAGGGAACGGCAAAATTCAGGAGGTGAAAATCTTTTAAATTATGATGATTAATGATTGCACTGAAAGTATCTAAAAACACGTTGTTTCTTTTTTAATTACAAAGATTGGTTGTGTTGAAATTCAAGTGATTGAAACTTCCTGACTCAGTAACACTGGAAAAGTGAAATTCAGCACAAAGAGCAGCGAAGCTATGTAATCCAAGCTAATAAAGGTGCCTTCCCACTCTTTGAACTACAAAAAGTGTACCTCTGGAAGCGCTTGGGATGCAGCCGAAGAAACAAGTGCTTCATTTTCACTTCTGCTGATTGTTCCTGCTTCAAAGGCAGGATCTGGGTTTAGGCAGTTAGAGGAGCTGCTGAGAACAGCCCCGAAGGTCGGTGCCTCCAGCCAGCAGCTTCTTTGCTCAGCTGAGGCTGCGAATAGCAGCTAGGAAAGGTGAACATGCACAGAAGCAAAAATAGGACGGAAGTGTGAAATTAGCTAATGCAGTTCTAACGTGCCTCCTGATTGTTATCCTACTTTTTCAGTGCTGCTTATTTTTTTTACCTGTTTTAATTGAAAATGTTTTTCCTCATAACAAGTATAGACATTATTCCAAGCAATTCTTTTGCTTATAGCAAGTAAAAAGGGGGAAAGTAGCAGCATTAGAGTGCACGACGTGTTCCCAGTCTTCTTTTTCCGTGGCATTTTTTTTTAATACACCCAGTGTCTGGCATCTAATGAGATAACCTGAATCTACTTGTCACATGTCCTACAGCGGGGATTGATAGGTGGCACAGCACCGGCTCGCTTGAGCTTGCGTAAGCGATTCTCCGGCGCTGTATTGTAGTCAGGCAGCTCGTTGTGTTGTCTAAGGCTTACGTGTCTACACTGACGTTGTCCAAGAGCACCAGAGCTGCCTGACCGCTGCCTGGGCCACCCGTGGCGAAGAGGAAGGTCGTGCTTAGTCTGCTTAGCTTGGCCCGTTTGCAACAACCGCCGGGGCTCTGCAGAGGTGTAGCGATGGTCCTAATGATGAAAGGAGGAAGAGAGCTAAGTGTTTAAAGAGTAAAATAAAAAGAAACTGAAAGAAACGGACTTTGTTAATGATAACTGGAGCCATTCTGAGTAAAAGGAGCTACCTTCTGGTAAAATCATTTTATTGTTTCCAGGAGCCCAATATGGTTTTTGTCTGGCACAGACAAAAAAAAAAAAAAGCTTCTTTTACAAGAGGCATTTAAGTAACTTCTTAGAACTTATTTGGGTGTTGATTCGATGCACAAAAAGGGCTAATACCTTGCAGCTTTGTACCTTTTTTGCATAGGTGGTATTACCTATAGCATACTATATGTTTGGTTTTATATGTGGCCTTATATATACCATTACAATTTTTTGCCTTCTACAGGTATATTTGTCTTATATGACTCTTCTCCAAATATATACAGTCCCTCCTGCCATTCCAATGGCATTTACGACTTGTACACAACAAAGATGGTTTATGGAGAAATAACTCCTCTGGCCATTTATTTTAACTAATTATATGTTCTTAGTAGAGAATAATATTAACAACTCCTTCCCAAAACAGACCTTGCCTTTGTTGGGGTTTATAAAGCTGAATGGTTTGCAAAAGCTGGTTTTGCTGGAATTCCTCCTCTGGGCCTGGCTCTTTGGGTCAATCTGTGGGACTTGTGGCTCCAACACACGGCAGCAGCAGTGACTGTCGTCCCCAGGGTCACCACCCCGTCGTTTCTGGTCGCGTCCAGAGAGCCTGAAGGAAAACTTCACACCGACACAGTGTCACGGTGTTCTGAGTGACAGGTGGAAACTCTGGTTTAGTTTTGGGCTAATGTGCAGAATGGGGAAAGGAGAGGAGGAGGACAGAGGGTCCACCTGGTTCAGCACCTTGACTCTAGTGCCTTCTCTTTGGGGCTCTAAACTTGAAGACACATCATGGTCTCAGCTTGGCTTTTGTGTGCTTTCTCCCTAGGATATCCCCACCGGAGCTGACAGCTGTGTGACCAGCCTCTCGTGTGATTCTCATCGTTCATTAATCGTGGCGGGGCTGGGTGACGGCTCCATCCGCGTGTTTGACAGGAGGATGGCTCTGAGTGAATGGTAACTACCCGTCCTTCCCGGCTTTGGCGGGATCCTCACGTTTCCTTCTCCTTCCCTTTAAAATGTTTCTCTACTTGATCCTCAGCCGTGTCATGACCTACCGAGAGCACACGGCCTGGGTGGTGAAAGCATACTTGCAGAAACATCCTGAAGGCAACATCATGAGCGTCAGGTAAAAGAGATTTTACTGTTTGAACTATTTTCTCTTAAACAGAGTTTGCTTTTCTATTTAAATCTGCCTCTGGTATTGCAAGAGCTAAGAGGGTAAAGCTCTTCAGTTCGACATTTGGTTCCGTAATTAACTCCTGCTCCAAACTCAGTGGAGAGAAGGCAAAAAGAAATGTGAAGCTTTCCTTGGAAGCCTGTTAGTGAGGTTTGAGAGTAAACAAGAAGGCGTCTTTGCTGAAATCACTATCACGAGGCGTGTGAGGGAGGAATGGAGTAAACCAGAAACCTAAGCTAGATATAGTATATCTTATGGTTGTTCTTCTTTATTGCCAACATTTCCGTGGGGTCATTTGACAGAGAACACGAGAAGGGAGGTTGATGTTGCATCTGTTGGGCATATTGCTGTGCAGGATTACTTTGCTGTCTAGCAATTTTCTACACATAAATCCATTTCTGTTGCCTGGTAAATACTGCGGAGAGAGCAGCATATACTTATTTGGCCATTAAAGAACAGCAGAATATTATTTATTGTCACAAAGCCACTGTTTGCACACAAAGAGGCTCTTTTTCTTGATTGCAAAATGAAAACAAAACATAATTTTCCGGGATTCAGAACATTCCTGAGGTGGGGGATGGGCCAGCAGAAATGTATTAAGACTTTCAGAAAGGGGATTATGTGATGCAGCTGCCAGATTTGTCGAGCTCACATATTAGAGTTTTTAATCTTCCTTTCTGTAATCTCCTTCAGCAATCCCAGGGGTCAGGCCCGTACGCTTGGCCAGTCTGAAGGCTCGGTTTTTCCCTCTCCTTAGTGCCCTTCTCAGCACGTGGTGTTTTCTCTTGGGATTGAAGAGGTATGAGAAAACGTTGTACTTCAAAAGACAGGGCTGGTCTCATCCCAAAGGAACTTGGTTTGTTGAGACAAGCCGCCTTGCTCTCAGTTTCTCCCAGTTTGCTCTCTTCTTCAGTTGACAGCAAGATCCAAGAAGAACAAATGTTAGGACGTAGCGAGGTCTTGGTCTAGCTATTTCCAGGAAAACTTGAAGGCATTGTATTGCTTGTGCAGCCGTTCTCTGAACCTCAGAGAAACTTCTTCTCTGGACCAGAGGCAAGAGTTCGTAACACAGGACTGGTGGCTCTGGTGAGCCGGATCCCGCGGCTCTCCGTTGCCCAGCGCTGGTTCACCATGTGATATTGCGTTCAGCCGCTTTGATCTACGTGCTAGTGCCACCACACTGCTTCTAATTAACCATCAGGTCTGCTTTTATCAGGCTGACAGCGTTGCTAGAAAAGGTCCTGCAACACCTTCTGAGCATCCTGGTTTAGTAGCTTAGCTGTTGTTGACTTGTTGTTGCCTGTTATTGTTCAGCTGGGATGTGTTTTCCTATGTAGTCCCTCATCACAGAACTTCACTTCCATTTTAAAGCTCTTGCATGGTCTTCCAGTACATTCAGAACTATTTTCAAGTCTTATTAAGGTTCAAAGCTTTAAATGAATTTACTGTATATTTGATCTTTCTCAAACAATATTTCCATGTAGTCCTTAGGATCTAAATCAACCTCGAGTTTAATTTGTCTTGAATTTAATTATGTGACAGCTGGAGTTGCAGCTTCTTATAATGATATAAGTAGTCCTCTATAACAGCCTTTTGATCAGTATTGGATATTCTAGAGGTAAAGAAACCAAAGGCAATATGCTTCTTAATGCTTTCATTGTTCTTAATTCTGTAGGGTGATTCACAGTTGTATGGCCATCAGTGACCTGAATAAAAAATAACACTTGAAAAGTTGTGGTGACAAAAGCCTTACTTCTGCTTGCCAGCAGAATAAGATGGGATGAGTTGATTTTGAATTTAGTTTCCATAAGAGACTTTTCTGTTTGTCTTTCTGTACATCAGTTGACCAGTCTCCTACAAGGAGCTCAGAAGAGCAGATGTACCATAGCAAAATCTTCAGTCCTCGGTTCCAGGGCTGTAGGAAAAGATGCACCCCCTTCACATCTACCAGACATGATTGCACTGATGTATTTCAGAGAGATCACTTAACAAAAAGAAATCATTTGTGTTTGAAAGGTGTTTGATCTACTAAGCACAGTGTCTTGCCACTGCCACTATTGCTTTCCCCACCCTCTCTTCCCTGATAAAGTCATTAACGGGACTGACGCGTCGCCTGAGCGTTAGCAGGGTTTGTTACGCCTGGTCCACAGAGTACTTTGGACAGCAAGGACTTGCGCATCTGTGTCCAGACATTTGACATAATGGATGGTACCAGCAGATCCCATCTGGTTGGAGTTTTCTAATACAATTTCCTACTGTGAAAAGGAGAAGGAATTTGGGTCTGACACGCAGCTTGGTATATTGAGTATGACATAACAGTAAAGGCACTTATAGCCAGCGATGAGCTGTAAGCGATACAAGTAATAATGGATCGCTCCTGAGGGCAGAGGCAGAGCTGTTTGCACAGCATTTAATGCGTACCAAATATAAGTGACATCGGTGGGAATTCAGCCGTACTGACGGAGAAGGCAAGGGTGCGTGTCTTCTCTAGCCTAATTTTCTGATCAAGGTGGTCAGCTCACAGACAGACGTATGGCTCAATTTCCTGGGCTTTAGGATCTGGTTTGGGTACAGCCTGACACTGTGAAACTCATGTGTTGGCAGCGTAAACGGAGATGTGCGGTTCTTTGACCCCCGGATGCCAGAGTCCATGAAGGTCCTTCAGATAGTCAAAGGGCTGACGGCCCTTGACATTCACCCCCAGGCCAACCTCTTTGCATGGTAAGTTTTGCTTTCATCTCCTGCATCCCTGGAGTGGACGGAGGGGATAATTTGTCTCTGCAGACATCATTCGTGATTTTTTTGTTGGTTTTGTTGTTTGTTTTAACCTCACCGCAAACAGCGCAGCTTCTTCCCCATGTTTGCAGCTCAGGAATTTTATCCCTTGCATGCATTAGTGAAACCTCTGCACTGGTGACTTAAAGTGATGGTGTACGGTCTTACACTCCTGTGTCAGATCCCCGTTCGAAGTCGGCATGTGTATTTTTGGGCTCTGGGTGGGGACCAGCAACTGCTCCACAGCCACGTATCCTGGAGGTTGTTGGGGGATCTGCTCTCAGTGAGTGCATGCATCAGCTCCTCATGTATTTCTGTCCTAGTCCTGCAGTGTAACAGGTAACCGTGGTTCCAGCCTTTCTGTAAATACCTCTGCCCCGAGGTTGCCGTGGTACAGTTAAAGTCAGTCTCCCACTTGCAAGAAGTCATTGCACACCAGTCTGATAACAGCTCAGGTCGACACAGCTGAAAAGGGGGCTGCAGGCAGCAATACCGTGGTTACCACAGCATTCTCGGTGACACTGTGTTCTCTTGATTCCCTTCCAGTGGCTCAATGAATCAGTTCACCGCAATCTACAATGGAAACGGGGAGCTGATCAACAATATCAAATACTACGATGGTTTTATGGGACAGAGAGTTGGAGCCATCAGCTGCCTGGCTTTCCATCCTCACTGGGTCTGTATTCTCTGGTTTGGGATTTTGGAATTTGCATGTCTTAATGTCCGTGTCGGAAGAAGGAAAGGCGCAGACTCCTCTAGCACAGAGAGGTGCTGCCCTAGTCTTCTGAGGATGCTTTGAGCCTGACTCCCAGCCCAGGCCCTTCAGTGCTTGTCCCCCAGGCTGTTCCAGATGACCACACTGAGTGCCACTGGCGCTGCTGGTTTATGAGGTGCACCTACGACTAGAACAGGACTCCCAACAGCTGAGCCCTTTGCACTTGCAGATCGACGTGATATACTGTTCCTATTTCTTTCCATCGCTCTGGGACTGCAGCCTGGCTTAGCTCTCTAGTTCTTGCCACAGAAGTTGTCCAAGGTGAATTTGCCTGGAGCTGACTGGAGAGGTGTGCAGGCTCTCACTTCCAGCACGCAAAATTTTATGTGCTTATTTATTCCGTGCCTCTTCTCTTGCAGACGGTAGGCTCACCCCTGTGTCTCTGGGGCTGCTTTTACACCGCCTTATGTAAGGCTTTAGGAAGACCTGATGCTGTGCAGTAGAAAAACTGCACGTCAGAAAAATGAGAGAACTGCAAAAATTAAAGGCATAAGCTGATAAAGTCTAGAATGAATCAGAGTAAAAAGGAAGTTTCAGAATATGTCACAGCTGAGGTGGCTCTGCAGTAGTCATTAGAGAGGGAATCTGGTTGCTACTTAATGAGGAGGCAGGTGCCCATCTGCATTATGGACTTCTGCTCACCCAGAGATGAGAATAAATGAAGGAGACTGAAAGCCTAAGAAAACAATGTAAATGGATAGGAAAAACAGGAGGAGGTTAAAGAAGGCATTTAGACAGAGAGTTATTTTAGAAACCTGCAGATCAGAACACAAATATTTAATATGTAATGGGAGTGAGCAGTGGGAATGATAAAAGGCCTGGCGGAGAGGAGGGAAGAGCTGTGCTATCCTGCGAGTTGGTATTAGCTGGGCAGGGAGAGGGAAGGCAGTTTTCCTGCCTAGGTTGTATGCGTTTTACATCCTGAAGATAGCAGGGTTACAGGAAAGCTCATCTCCTCCTCTGTTTTGAAAAGCTGCTTTGCACAAAGCTAAAGAGTGATTTTGCTGTCCTACAGTTTGGGGGACAGAGAAAGAAGCAGCTAATCGTTTGAAAGGTTTCGCTCTTTAAATAAGCAAACAAAGCCAGCCCTGTCCAGCCCGGGTCTTTGTGGCTGGGATTGTTCCTGGGCCTCTCAGTGGAGGGAATGCTAATTTTCAGTCCAGGCGACTGTTCCTAACTAGCAGATTTGCAGTCATTTAGAAAAATTATGTTAGTAGTTGGCAACTAATAGTCACCATAATTTTTCCCTCTGGCTGAAATGGGCACATAACTCGCTGGGACGATGTAGGTGCTGGCAGAAATGTCGTCAGAGCTGCGTTGGCAGATGCACTTAAGAGCTTTTGAGCATCTGGGCGTTACTGCTGAAAATGTCGACCGTTACCATTTTGTCTGTGATGTGCCTCTCATTACTGCGTGACACCTGTACCTTTATCCCCGATTTGCTCTTTCCACAGCCTCATCTGGCAGTCGGAAGCAATGACTACTGCATCTCGGTGTACTCAGTGGAGAAGCGGATCAGATAACGGCTCGTGGCAGCGGCACTGGAGAAGGGAGTCCCAGCAGGCAGGGCCGTGTCTCACCCATAATGTACATAGTGAAATTATCGACTTGAATGTTTAGTGTTGGCTGCTGCTGCAACCCATAACTTGAACATTTTTTTCTGACTTAGCTACTGATTATTTTGACAAGGGGAAGAGAGACAATCTCCTTTTCTGTTTGATTTTCCCCCCCCCCCAGCTATATCCTCTAAAAGCTACAGAAAAGGAACATTTTATTTTTGTTTCCAGTGGTTGGCTTCTCTGTTAGAAACACGGCTCCTGAGCTTAGAAGGACTGGATGAGGCAATACCCTTGAAAAGGGCTTTTTGGTTTAGTCTTTGTTTCTTTGTTTTGCTGGAGCGTAGGTTGCTTTAAGGACTGAAGTCAGGACTCACCTACAGCTCCGTGCGTTCGACCAGACCACGGGACCCCTCCAGCTGCTGCCTACCCTGTGCCAAACAGCAATTCCTCCGACAGGGCAGCGAGACCCGAGCTGTCCATCTGCAGAACAATGTACGTGCTCCTGCACTGCCCGAACGTGGGCAAGCGAGGCAGGAAAGTGTCTCCTCTGCATGAACCTTGTCCTCTCTGCAGCGTCCTCTCCAGTGGAAGTAGAGACAGAAGGCGACTTGGTGGCAAGGGGAGGCAGGGATCCTGAGGAAAGGGGCTTGAGGAGATGAGAGGAGCAGGGCAGGATGCCACCGTCCCGTAAAGTTGCACATACAGGAAGAAGAGGGAAGAAAGAGAACGGACATCTCTAACGTCCCAACAAGCCTGGAGCAAGTCACTCACGTAACCACTTTCCACCCAAGCACACGGTGCTGGTGGGGAGGTCTGGGGTGTCTCGGTCACTGTTACTTCTGCAGTCACTGTCCTTCTGCCCACAGTGAACTCCACAAACACGTTTGACAGCCTGGGAGCTCTGCCCAGGCAGCGAGGGAGGCTCCAGGCTCAAGCCACGGGCTTTCGTTTCTCTCCAGTATGCTAATATTGAGCAAGGTGATGGTCAGGAGAATTTGCACACTTGCTGCTGTGTGTATGCAGCTGCACGCATTGTGTGGACGTGGCTGTGGCTTGTCTGTCTGTCCCTGCAGAGCTGGGCATGTAACCACACATGGTCTGAGCACAAGAGAATCACTAAAGGAGGGGGAAGACAGCAGGTCAGCCTGCTTTGAGCAAAACAGCTTTGTCCCAGCTATCTAGGGGAAAGCCTGCTCCATCTTCCGCACCTTCCACGTCTGAATAATGAATGTTTCTGTCCCTCGGAATCCATGATGGGTCTGGAGATGGGTGTGGGGAAGGGGTAGGCAAAGCCGAAGGGCAGGTTTCTTTCAAGTGGTTGCTGCTGAGCTGGCCAAGAACAGAACTTGCACGGTGCAAAAATCCCTGCAGCGACAAAGGTTGACCTGCTGAGTCCAGAAGTCCCCAGTTTTTCTTCCAGCCGGTATCACAGGATCTGCAGGCTCCCAGCAAACTGCCAGTGACGAGGCTGACAGTGAAGGAAATACCAGTGAGGGAAGGGGTGAGAAACACTCTCTCCCTGTGCGGATGGCGGCTTCACCTCTGCCATGGTGCCTGCGGAGCGCGTCCGACCTGTCGCTGCTCCGCGTACACCAGATAATCTTGTGTCCTACGTGTGTTGAGGCAGCTGGGCCACACGGGTCGTGGAGCTGGCCCGCTGGCTGGCCCGGGCTTGCTGCAGGGAAGCCAAATGCAAAGTGCCGTACACGCGTCTGGAGACCGGCTTCGGTGGGGGTCCTTGAACCACGGAGGTGGAGCGGGCGCCAAAGGCTGGGCGCTGGGTCCTTACCCTGAGCACCGTCGCTGCCCCCCTGTAGCAGGGAGGCTGAGGGCCACTTCGCAGGATGACTAATCAAAGGCTTTAAACTTAAGAAAAACTACCTAAAAGTCCACTTTTGAGTTACCAAAAGGTTAATTATGGTCTAACAGAGCTGTGCCTCTTCCCGACCCGCTGAGCGGCTCCCGTGCTGCGCCGGTGTCGGTCCCAGCGGTACGCGTCTCCTGCGCCATGCCGGGAGCCGACGAGGGGCTGGCAACCGTGGAGCCAGAGTTTGGGATCTACATGTAACCGATTAACATACACAGCTTAAAAAAAAATAGATTTTTAACTTATATCAGTGTATTCATTAAAGGAACAAGAAATACCTGGCGAAATGCGAAGGTGTGTGGTGGGAAGCTGCTGCTCCTCGCCCGCGCTCCCGGTGCCAGCCGGCCCCAGCGGCCAGGAGGTGGGTTTTTAACTAACTCGGCCTGTTTAGCTTTCATCTAAGCGTGTGCGTGTGTGGGCTGTATTTTCACAGGTCTGATGCAGAGATTCAATCATGAAGTTTAACTGAGGATCTGGAGAGCATCCTACCTAAAAGTTCACTTATCTCTATTTATTTTACAAAAATTAAAAAAAAAAAATATTAAAAAAACCACACGATTGTAATGTGAGAGTAAAACAATTACAAACAAATAAATGGTTAATAAAAAATAAATACAGGAAGAATTCCCAGTCTGAGGATCATTTCCTGGGGCAGAAGCGGGGAGGGGGGACAGCTATGGCCCAAGAGGGAGCCAAGTTAAATTTTTAGTTGACAGGCTGGGTGCTTCTGGGCACTTTCTGCACTGTCCCCTCCCTGTCCCCTTCCACCAGCGCGGTGAGTGATGCTCCTATGGTTCTGACAGGTCCCGGCTGAGACACCGAATCCCCGCCAGCGCCGCACGTTCCCATTCTGGTGTCAACGGTGAAAGCACGGGGGGCTGGGGGTCTCTCCCGGCTGGACCCGGCGTTGCTGGGGGAGCCACCTTCCACATGGGTTTATTTCTATTATTTTTCACCCCAACCCGGCTGCCGCTCTGCGGGATGGCATTTTGCTTGCGGCAGCAGCGTGGAAGCGAGGGCCGATCCCTAATCCCTTTCTCCAGAGGTGAAACCGTAATTAGGGATGCGGGGCGGCGCAGAAGGAGCAGTTGGGTGATGCGAAGTGAAACTGCAGCCGGGGAAAAGGAGGCGTTTTCTGGCACCTCGCCTCGCAGACCCAAATTGTTTAAGCAAGCTTTGATCACTTCAGGCAGTGCCGTATTGCAGGCACGGCGCGTCCCAGAGTAACTGCGTTCGGACTGGGCAACTGCAGCGTGGCCGGGGGTCGCAGCAGCCGCGCTGGCCCTTCCTCGGGGCAAACGCCTGCGAGCCGGTCGCGGTTGAGCTGTGGAAGAAGATGGGAAGGGAGAGTGGGAATGGCTCCGGAGAGGGGAGCAGCGCAGGGCAGGATTCCCACCCCTCGGGCGGGAGTTACCGAAAGGCTCGGTGCGCCCCGCAGAGCTGCCGTGCTCCCCTCGCTGTGAACCACCGGTCCCGTGGGCCCGATAAAGCTGAGGTCACGGCCACTGCCACCACCACGGCCTGGCCTGGCCCCCCGCTGCGTCCCCTCTCCCCGCCATCGGGCCGTTTGTGGTGGGGCCGTGTTCGCTTCTCCTGCCCGACCACCCCAGGGACCCCAAACCCACAGGCAGCCCCACAGCCTCTGCTGTGCGGGGACACAGGGACGCGGGGACACAGGCACAGGACCGCGGGGGGGCGGGGGTCTCCGTTCTTCACCACCCCACCGCCCTGCAGCTGCCCCTGCCCCATCACATCTGCAGTGCCCCCAGGGCCCCATCTGCTGCCCTACAGCACCCCACCTCCTACAGCGCCCCAGCCCCTGTGTCTGCCCATCTCCCATAGCACCCCCATCCCCTATAGCCCCCGTTCCTTATAGCCCCCATCCCCTATACCTCCCATCCCCTATAGCTCCCCATCCCCTATAGCCCCCATCCCCTATAGCTCCCCATCCCCTACACCCCCATCCCCTATAGCCCCCATCCCCTATAGCTCCCCATCCCCTATAGCTCCCCATCCCCTACACCCCCATCCCCTATAGCCTCCATCCCCTATACCTCCCATCCCCTATAGCTCCCCATCCCCTATAGCTCCCATCCCCTATAGCCCCCATCCCCTATACCTCCCATCCCCTATAGCCCCCATCCCCTATAGCTCCCCATCCCCTATACCTCCCATCCCCTATAGCTCCCCATCCCCTATAGCCCCCATCCCCTATACCTCCCATCCCCTATAGCTCCCCATCCCCTATAGCCCCCATCCCCTATAGCTCCCCATCCCCTATAGCTCCCATCCCCTATACCTCCCATCCCCTATAGCCCCCATCCCCTATAGCTCCCATCCCCTATACCTCCCATCCCCTATAGCTCCCCATCCCCTATAGCTCCCCATCCCCTATAGCCCCCATCCCCTATAGCTCCCCATCCCCTACACCCCCATCCCCTATAGCCCCCATCCCCTATAGCTCCCCATCCCCTACACCCCCATCCCCTATAGCCCCAATCTCCTATAGCTCCCCATCCCCTATAGCTCCCCATCCCCTATAGCTCCCCATCCCCTACACCCCCATCCCCTATAGCCCCAATCTCCTATAGCTCCCCATCCCCTATAGCTCCCCATCCCCTATAGCCCCCATCCCCTATAGCTCCCCATCCCCTACACCCCCGTCCCCCGTCCCCCCTCCCCTCCCCTCCCCGCCCGTTCCCGCCGCGCCCCCATAGCGCCCCCTGGCGGCGCCCGCCCGCCCCTGCACCGCGCTCGCCTTCGCCTTCTGCCGGGCCGGGCCCTGCGCGGCCGCCGTCGGGGGGCGGGGCCGGGGCGGGGCGGGGCGGCCGCGCCGCCCGGGGCAGCAGCGGCGGCGATGGGGAACCTCTTCGGGCGGAAGCGGCGGAGCCGCGTTACCGAGCAGGACAAGGCGGTGCTGGTGAGCGCGGCGGCGGGCCCGGCCCGGCGGGGCGGCCTGCGGGAGCCCCGCACTGCTGCGGGCCGGCCCGGGGCCGCGGGGGAGGCCGGGCCCAGCGGAGCCGCGCTCCCCGGGCCGCCCGGCCCCGCTCCGCTCCCCCGGGGCTGAGGCGGCGGCGGGGGGGGGGGGGGTGTTTGCGGTGCGGGCGGGGGCGGCGGCGGGGCCCCGTCGGTGCTGGTGCAGCCCCGGTGCTTGTGCTACCGGTGACACGGGCGGGAGGAGCGCGGGCCTGTGCGGGGGGCGGCGGGTTGTGCGGGCCCTGCGGGGTGCTGTCACCCCCAGGGCTCCGTTTGTGACCGCAGTCTGTCTGTCCGTCTGCCCGTCTCTTTTCTTTTTGTTTTTAGCAACTGAAGCAGCAGCGAGACAAACTGAAGCAGTACCAGAAGCGGATAAGTCTGAACCTGGAGAGGGAGCGGGCCTTGGCCAGGCAGCTGCTGAGGGAGGGCAAGAAGGAGTGAGTGAGGGCGGCCTGGCGGGACGGGAGCTGGGGGCGAGGCGAAGGAAGGGCCCTTCTGGAAGGGAGACCTTACGGAGTCGTGGGTGCCGGTGAGCTGCGGAGACACCTACGGATCGTGCCTTCAAAGGGAAGTTTAGTTTAAGGTGTTATACTTAGACCCAAGAGAAGCTGCCTGTGTCCCACGGCTGGTGTTAAAACAGGTCTTCAAAAAGCGGTTCTCTTTCTTTACCGCCATGTCGGTGGCAGGTACAGATATCACATCAGCGGCCGCCTCTTACGTCTTGTTTTGAGTGTGTATCATACACCTTTTGTGCAAGGGCTTCGTTTTGCATTGCTACGGCACAACCAGCCCAGTGAAGTCCTAACCTGCAGCAAATATACCTAAATTTTTAGGTACCAGACAGCAAATTTATGATTAATTTGCTCATCCTTATTCTTCACAGAAGCAGTTCAGAGTTGTCATTTAATTTGCACACGGTTTTTTCCTCTTTTGGAAAGAGCACAGAACCAATATGGCTTCGATGTGGTTCTTTTAGGCTTATTTGCTTTCATCTGTGCTGAGTTTTCCTCCTTCTGTTTTCCTTCAGAAAAGCCGTGCTCTTGCTAAAGAAGAAGCGTTACCAAGAGCAACTTCTAGATAAAACAGAAAACCAAATCAGCAACTTGGAGCGGATGGTAAGCGAGAACCAGTTGCTGCACGCTGCCAGTGGCCCGCTGCCTGCGTTTGGTATAAGTCTTTTTTCGGGGGAGGGTGTTCCTTTTGATTGTGTGGAATTGTATTTTAACTGCCAAGGCCTAGTGGGGGTTTAGGCCTCTGTCCGAAGGGCAGACATCTCTGACATCGTACGTATGCCGTGACTCTTCCCTAAAGAACCAAGCGGTGAGTGTGTGTTGAGCCTGTAGTGCAGGTTACGTGTTAAATACGTGCTTTGTAAATTAGTAAAACTTCAGTCACGGTGTGGACAGCTGCAGTAGAAACTTCCTCGAGCTTGCTTCAGTACCTTGATTTTAGAAATGAATGTGTTTGTTCTGGGGCGGCCATGGAAACTGTGGCCTCAGCTTAGGCTGTCAGTGAGAAAATCGGTTAACGGGCTGTTGGATGTGCTTTTGCAGTTGCCTGTTAAGGCTCTTTGCGTGCATGTTTCTTGCTGCTGGTATAATTTAAGCCACTGCTCGCAGGAGGAAGAGCTCTTGACTGATGTCTCTTTGCAGTTTCTGCGGGGATCTTGGCGGTCTGTATCTGGCTAAGGATGGGAATGTGACAGCCCGTGATGCTTCCCCCTCTCCTTCCTCTTTCAGGTCCAGGATATTGAATTCACCCAGATTGAAATGAAGGTGATTGAGGGCCTGAAAATAGGCAATGAATGTCTGAACAAAATGCACCAGGTATGTGTGGCCAAGTCAGCTGAGCACACCTCGCCTCGGACTAGGCAGAGTCCTGGGTGTTTGCAGCCGTCTCCCTGCAGACCTCGCTCACGCCTGGATTTTTGGCTCTTTTATTCAGGTTATGTCAATAGAAGAAGTAGAAAGAATAATAGGTGAAACCCAAGATGCTGTGGAGTACCAGAGGGTACGTACTGCGTGCGTGGGTAGTGAGCAGAGACAGCCTGCCATACAGAGTTTCTCTGATGTGCATTATGTTCCCAGCCTTATTTTAGAGGCAATCGGATTGGGAATTAAATCTCAGTGGCCTGCAGAAAAATTAGCTTTGCCAGTTTTCCGAGTACCCCTTCGCCCCGTGTTTACATTGCTCTCCCACGTGCTTGCATCATGCTACGAGCCACAGAGCTGCTTCTGCTACGCTGTTGTTGACTGGAACGTGTCTTTTCCTCTGTTTCATAGCAAATAGATGAGATACTGGCTGGCAGCCTGACTGAGGATGATGAAGATGCCATTCTAGAAGAATTAAACATTATCACTCAGGTAGGACTAGCCTGATGTTCTTATGATTACTTTTAATCCACATTTTCAGAAAGCTGTTTGTAATAGGGGAGAAAGTATCTTTTCCCTCACAAGATAGCTTAGCTTATTCCTTCAGAGATCTCCATCATACCTGTTTGTGCTCAATTCCTGTGTTATCAAAGATCAAGCTAATCACCACACAGAGCGGTCATTTATAAACAGGATGCTTTTAAGGGCTGCACTTTCTTTGCTGTCTGTTACAGTCAGCTGATCTCTGTTCTTACTGGATATCTATTCCACTTCACCAGATGAAGACCTTGAAAGTCCTGGATCATGCTCAGATAATGGCAGTCAGTGTCTGTTATCATCCCCACCCATCTCCGTGGAGCCCGGGGCTCTACCGAACACTGGCTCGGCTTGGCTGCACTGTAGGGAATGTCCAGCCAGTGGAGATGGAGGTGGAGAGGCTCTGCAGCTAGCACTGATTTGAGGAGACTCGTAGCTAATACGGGGTCCTATTAAGTCTCATTTAATAATTAAAAAACCCCAAACTTGTTCTCATTTACTGGGCAGTACTGAAGCCCGTAACCCTTCCTGCAGTTCTGGGGGCAGATGCCAGTTTGTATGTGAAATCTCCTATTATTATTCTGTTTCCAGACCGTCTTTGCACAAACCGTGGTGCAAGGGTCTGTGACCGCTGCCCGGGGTCATATGTGGGGCGTGTGTCATCTGTTGTCTTTAATGTTCTTGCAGGAACAGATGGAGCTTCCAGAAGTTCCTTCTGAGCCACTCCCAGAAAAGATCCCAGGTACGCTTCCCTTTTCTGCTCTGCAGCTTTGGCTTCTCATACTTCAGTTCCATTCAATAGGCTGAGACCCTCTCCTGCTGTAAGTATTGTCCTAGCGAATGTGAAGGGATACAAACTTTCTGGTTTAAGGCCCTGTTGGTCTGGGCTGTGCAAGCTTCCCCCACGTGGCTCTGACAAATCCAGCTGGCCCTTTACCATAAGAGGACCCAAGGCTCTTGTCTCTCTGTTCAGTCGGCATCTAGTCGTTCCTCTTGAAGAGTTCCTTTTTGTTACATCTGCTGTTCTTAAGTCACGCTTTGTACCTGCTGTGAGACTGCCAGCTGCCTTGAACCACCCAGCGTGTGTTCTGTTGTGAAGCTCCCTGAGGAACTCCTTCCTTGGCTCTCTGCAAGACTTCCTTGCACAACGCTCAAACTGGTCCCCCGCATGCCATCGCAACGTGCTGCTACGCGGGAATGATTTTTTGTGACCACAGATAGGGGCATTCACGCTGCACAAAACCAGATTTCACTGAGGTTTGAGACTACTCGTAGCTCTTGTGACCTTGCTTCAGGTGACAATGGTAACTTTGAACCGGCTGGATGAGGATCACTGGAGTCCTGCAATTCCAGGACTGTTGGAGCGTCAGCTCCGCACAACTGATGCTACATGCGTGTTTGCTCCTGAGCGATCCAAAGCCTCAGCAGCAGGGTTTGTGCAGCTGGGTGCAAAGAGGGAAGTGGGAGAGAGCTCATGAAGCAGAGTGACCAAACGGGCGCTGTGGCCTGGTGAGGAAGGAGCCTGCGCAGAGTGTTGTTACCAGGTGTCTGCCCGCGCTGAAGGTGGAGCCTGCCCTTGGAGACAAACTGTGAGGTCGAGCTGGACTCAGCTGGGTGCCAGAAGGCAAACTGGTAAAGAGTCTGTCCTGGGACAGCAGAACACGGAACCGTCGGCTGCAGAAGCTGGACACCCCTGCTTGTGGAAACCAGGGGCTATAAGAAGCCATTTCCTTTGCCCAGGAGCAATCGGGGATGTGGGAGACAAGGCTGGTTTCATTTTAGTGCTTGGTTACTGGTAAACACGGATCAGATGTCATCTCTGCACATTGGCAGCAGGATGGCCAAACAAAATACAGGCTGCCCTTGCTGCGTGCGGCTGATCGAGCCTCACTTAGACTCGTGTTGTCGGATCGAAGGGGTGAGGGAAAAGCTTGACTACCCACTGCCCGCCAAGCAATCTCTCGCTGCCCGAGATCTGTGTCGCTGGGCTGGTGGCTTACTAAGGTTGTGTTGGGTACGTTCTGAAACTGTTTTAATTCTTCAAGTGCTGTGAAAAAGAGGGGCATACTGGATATGTGGAATTATTTATAACGAACTTTTATTAGTTCAGGTGCCGTGCAAGCATTTGTTGCTCTACGGAGGAGTGGATTACGAGTCCTAGTTCTTCTGCAGGAGATGACTGGAGATCATTTGCCTTCTTTGTTTCTGTAACAAGTTTCTTTTTCTTCCACAGAAGCGTCACCCGTCAAGAACAGGCCAAAACCAGAACTGGTGGCAGCATCTTAACTCCCACTTCTGGGGATTCCCCCACGTAACTTTCACCCAGGACAGTTTGCCATCCCAGCATGTGCTGGGAACAAGCAATGCCTTGGCAGCATCCCAGCTGTGCTGGGCGGATTGTGGAGCAGGATTCCCTGTACAGGGTGGGGAACCTCAGCTGATTATTGCTCTTGTATCAAGATTATTTTCTAGTGCTTTCTTTTTTTTGTAACTTAAATTCTGAACTCACTCAGCTGCGCTGTCTCGGGATTAAACAACAACTCTCAAACTTCCAAAGCCAAACGCTTTCTTTAGGTTTGATTTCAGTGGTAAATCTGCCTTTGCTCTGACCGAATCCCCAGCAGGCCCACCCTCGGAGCGATCGTGTGTTTGAAACAGCTGTCCTGGGCGTCGGGCTGGGCGAGAACGAGCTGCTGCCCTCGGGAGCCCTCCAGACCACGCTGGTGTCTGCACTCCTCTCGGTCCCTTTGCTTTTCCTCTCCTGATTCTGTTTGCGGAAGGGCTGCCAGTGCCTCTTGTCCTCGTGTAAATCAGACTGGCTGGTGTGGATGAGGCTCTGAAGGGGCACGGGCAGAGTGCAGGCAGCCTGAAAGCCTGAGCTTCCACAGGCAGCGACGCTTCGTGTTGGAAAAGGTTCTGTCAGCCTTGTGTAAAACCAGCTTACGTGCAAGGGCGTTTCACTTGAGCAAAGTTCAGAGCGATTGCTTGGCTCTGCGTTTATTGGCAGCGGCGCCGACTGGGGGAAAAGCCCGATCTCCGTGCGAGGTGAAGAGCTGGCCTCTGGCTGGGCGTGAGTCGGAGGTGGTCAGTAACGATTCCCAGTCAGATCCCGCTCTGCCTGCCTGCCTCTGGTAACCCATGGTGCTGAGCGAGTCCTGGGGTGACAGAAATCTGATGAGCCTCTTAAAATTACAGCCAGGAGTCTTCTGCCTGCGTTACGAGCCAGGAGTCATCCCTTGTTGGCTGTGCACCATCACCAGAGTTCACCTTTGCGACGCTCAGATGGGCTGAGATCGATCCTGCTTCCTGTTGTCAGCTCGTGTTTGATATTTCCTCGTAGGGTCGGAGACGGGAAAGGTCAGGCTCTGCTAAATGTGAGGCTCGTTCTGTACCAGACATGAGGCACGAAGCTCCTTAAATCAACACTCCAAAGACTCTGCTCAATGAGTAGTTGGAGGGGAGACCAGTTCCTTCCGAGCCCGCGCTGTGGAGGACGGTCTGGTGCTTAGCGTGGTGTCGCGGGGCGCTCGGGTCGGCGGGGATGATGAAGCGCTTGGAGAGCTGCCTGGCCAGCCAGGTGGTGGGCAGATTTAGCTGTTCTTGGAAGCAAGCTTACTTGCCAGCTTGCAGATGCTCTTCAGGACACTGCGGATCTATTTATTACGTTCTCGAAGCCACAACCCTCAGTCCCTGTTTCTGTGGCAGCAGCAGAAGGACCAGAGGGTCCTTGGAGACTTTTAGTGACTGCCTTTGGGGTTATGCGATCTGGTGCTAGACAATAAGAAGTAATCCCAGAGACTGTGCTGCTCTCCGTGTGGCGATGGGCCAGCAGCAACTCTGTTTTCGAGTCATACTTTCCGTGCCATCTCCGTTCGTCGCGTTCCAAAGGCTGGCCGGGGCATCCTCGTCCTCCTGCAGGGAGCAGGAACCCTCAAGGCGCTTTGGAGCTGCCTTGTTTTCAATTCCACTGCCTCGCTCTTAATGAATGTTTCACAACAAAGCCGGGGTGTTTGCTAAACAGCGCAACTTTAGCAAACAAAGAACTTTCTCTGAAATTGGCAGAGCGGTTTACGCTGATCCTTGTGCCATGCCAGTTACCCCGGCCGGTCTTTGGAACAGCCCAGCCCTTCGCCCAGCTTCCACAGCCGGAGCTGACACGGGACAGGGCTTTATTCTCTTCATGCTCCTGTGATTTTTTTTATTCTCTAGGCAAGGCTGTTGCTCTGCTCGGAGTTGCCATCCTGGCTGTCGTGCAATGCACACTTGTTCCACCAGAGAGAGCCTTGTCTTCATCAGCTCGGTGGTGTCTGTGGCATTTTTGTGGAACGTTTTTTCTTCAAGGCTCCTTCAGTCCGTTGCTAGCCTGGTGTCGACTTGTTTGATTTTACCCTATTTAATTTGTAATTCATAGGAGCGAATGCTGGACTCTCCCAGGAGGGCCTCGAAGGGACCTTTCCCGGGAGCACAGCTTTTGCCGCTTGCACTTTGCGTAAACCCTGTTCAGTAGGGTTGGCACGCATCACCACGGCCAAGGGGGGAGGGAGCACCCCGGTCCCTGTGCTCCAGGGTTTTTTTTCTCATGACGGTCCTGGCAGCGAGAGCCGGGAGCCGGCTGTCCCCGGGGGAGCCGCGGCGAGGCTGGGCCAGGTCCCGGTGGCTGCCGGCCGGGGAGCCGAACGCCCGGTGCTGCCTGCGCTCTCGCTCGGTGCTTTCCTTGGGTGGAGGCTGGTCCAGAGAGGGAGCGGGTTAGCGCTGAAGGGGTTAATGCAGCTCCTCGCGTTTGTTAATACAGTGAAGAGGCCATTTACTGAACCAACAGGAAAGTTTGGAGCAGATTGCCAACAGCTTCCTCTTCTAATCCCTGCACCAAACAGATTGTGCTGTGTCTCCTTGAGAGGAAGAGCCAGGAGCGGTGTGTGACCTCTGTGGTGTGCTGTAACAATAAACTATTTCTAATGGTTTCACCGATTCCCCTTCCAGCCTCGTGTTTTCACAGTAAATGTTTTGGATGAGCAAGAGTTGCCTTCCTCCTCCCTCCCCTTCTTACTCCCTGCTCCTGGGAGAGATGTGGGCAGGAAATTTCAGAACAGGCTCCATGTGTAATAGAAAAACAATCCTGTTTGCCTGGATGGGCCGGGAGCGGCCTGTCTGTAACAGACAGCAGCAGTGCCCTGGCACAGCCCGCGAGCGAAACAGAGGTGAGCTGGAGGGGCATTGAAGGGAAGCTGCAGGTTATATCGTTGCTGGGAAGGTGGAGCAGCCCCTGCCCGCGCTGCAGCGCGGTGCCTGCCCGTCCCTCCTCGCCGGCGGGCCAGCAGCGGGGCAGGCGTCGGGCAGGTACCCTTGGGGCTGCCCCGAGAAACGGCTTACGGGGGACAGGGCTCTCCTGGGAGGCTGGAATAACGGGCGGGATCCCAAGGGATCCCAAGACGTGGGGGGGGTGTTTGGAAAGGTAGCCCTCCTGCCCTTGGGTTTGCAATGAGGCTGAACCAGGTTGGTTTGTTTGGGTTTTTTTTAAAGAATTATTCTGGAATTGTTGACAAACCCAACAATAAACGCTCTGCACCTGGCTTCTGAGGGAGCGTGTGGCTCTGTCCAGATCGCGGCAGTGGCCGTGCTGTCCTGCCCCTGGCTGGGCTGGGGTCTGATTTCCCCTCCCTCAGCAGGATTTTCTGCTTCCAGCTTGGTGGGCTCGTCCAGCCGCCCCAAGCAGCCAACATAAACTCCCTGTGCGTGACCATCGCCCGTTCCAAGCTGGCACGGGTCTTGAGGGCACCGTTTGCGGGAGCGGTGCTGTAGTGCAGCACCGCCTTCACGCTCGCTCCTCGAGCGTGACACCACGGGTGCAGGACAAGGGGCCCACGCCAGGATGGCTCTGAGCCCCTGGCTGGTGTTTTGTCGCTAGCTAGTTCCCCGTTACTTTGGATTTACGCCTCTTCTGGTGCTGGGAGCACTGGGATGCCTCTGGGTCTCTCCTGCCTGGGCTGCCCGGACCCTTGGCGGTGGCTCAGCCCCCCGTCCCATCCCTGCCATGAGGAGGTGCCGGGGCTTCCCGCCTCCCTGGGAAAGCATCTGCGCCGTGTTTAACTGTGTTTAATTAACACTCCCTCGTACCCGCTCAGCTGTGGCAGCGGGGTGGGAGCCGGCACCCTGCAGCGCGAGCTGAGCGTGGAGCTCTTCCAGCTGTGTTTTAGTTGGCCAGATGTTTAGTTAAATAGCGGAGTGTCCTCCCTCGAAGAAAGTCGTTGAGGCAACATTGCTCGTTGCTAATTAAACCCTGGGGAATACAAGCAACCTCACGCTGCTTCCTCTGCCACCCCCACGCAGCGCCCGGAGCCCTCCCCGCTGCCCCCAGCCCTGGCACAGCCCTGGCTCCTTGCCAGAGGCACCGGAGAGGTTTGGGCCACCGGACAACCACCACGGCAAAGCTGCCCGTTACAGACACAGCACGTGTGAAGGTTAACAGTGAATTTCAGTCCCTTAACATTTACAGGAGCGGGTGATTTGTCACTCCTCCCGGCGCGGCTGCCGGAGTCTGTGGTATTTCCACCGCGCCACTCGGTGCCGGATCCAGCCACCGTGGCATTTAACGTGACTTGTGTGGCAATGTAGCATCATCGCCCGGCGCAGGAGGCAGCGGCTGGGGGAAGGGAGAGGCTCCGCTGGGCGACGGCGCTGCCTCTTCCCCGCTCCCCTCCGCAGAGAAGGTCCCCGTCCCGGGGGGACGCTGCCTGCGGCTGCCCCCTCCCGTGGGCTCTGCCCGGCTGGGGACCGCTGCCCGCACAGACCCCCTCCTGCGCCGTCCCTGGGAGTAACGCGTGAGGCTGTGGGGGAGAAGGAATTACTGCCAGCGTTATGCAAGCGGCATCGCCTTTAAATAGACTCTTATTCAATGTTGTCCAGGAGGCAGCGGAGCCGCTGAGGTTTTGTTCGTTCGCTCACTGGGGCTTTGTTTTCTCGTTCTGCAGCCCACCCCCACGATGCTCTGGAAGTTGTCTAGAAGTTGGTTTGGGGCAAAGGCCTCCTTGCCACCCCGACGGCCTGGGAGCTTCTCCCCTCTCTTCATTCAATGGCAGCAGCCCTTTCACTCGGTGGTTAATTGAATTGTGTAACGCAGCGACGCGGTGGCAGAGCCCTGGTAGTTTCTATGCCAACACAGCTGGATGGCAGCACTGCCTGGGGAGGCAGAGGGGCTGCCTGCGCCGGGGCGACATGGCTGCACCCCCCGACATGGCTGCAACCCCGACACGGCTGCACCCCTCGACACGGCTGCAACCCTGACATGGCTGCAACCCCAACACGGCTGCACGCCCCAACACGGCTGCACCCCCTGACACGGCTGCACACCCCACTGCCTCAAATGTTTCCTGAAACCCCCATGGAAAAAAAATGGTGAGCTGAAAATCCCAGTGGCAGCTGATTTGCAGGCCTTTCGTCTGGGTCCAGTTGCTTTTTGGCACGAGCGAGCTCAGAGCCGCGGTGGGGGCACTGCGCACGGGGGGCACGGTCCCCCGGGGTCTGCAGCCATGAGTGCCCCCCCAGCAGTGGCTTTCAGCTCCCACCCTGCTGGTAACACCCTCACCGCGTCCTTTGTCCTCCACCCTCCTTGGCAAACACCGAGTCAGGACTGGGCACTGCTTTGGAGAGGTTTGCAGTGGGGTCTTCCATTTTCCTTCTCCTCCTCTTCGTCACTCCGCACCCCGAGCTCGCCCTGCCCCGCACGGGGGGATGCGCCCCAGGGGCTGGGTGCTGCCCGCGCTCTGGGGTAGCGCTGGTGGCGTTTTGTTTTGCACTCAAAGCCTTGTAACGCCAACCTCCCCCCGGCTGCACGCTCAGAACCACGGGGAATCAGCCGCTGGCTCCTTCCTTTTCCCTGTTCACATATTTTAAGTGGCCTGGTGTCACGCTGAGTCACCAGCGGAGAGATGGAAGAGGCTTTGGCAGAGAACAAGCCTGAGTTTTGATAGTTCAACTGTGGGAAAAAAAAATCAACGCAATTTCCTAATTAGAGCAGTGATGGGAACAAAGCAGATTTGTTAGAGAGCTGCGCGGCTGAGTTCGGGAATGTGACCTTTGCTGGCTCTTAGTGCTAGACAGGAGCTGTCGGTGTACGGTGGTGCTTGGCAGTGGCTGAAATGCTTCAGCAGTGACTGCTCTGATGCAGGAGAGCCAGAATTTCACCTTCTGGGGGAAGCCAGACCCGCTGCCAGATGGGTGGAAGGAGCACCGGGAAATGGCGGTTGCTCCCAGGTCACCCACTTTTGCCACACGTGGGCCGGTTTCCCTGCCTTGCAGTGGAATGTGGCTACTCAAGTCGTAGGTGAAGCAGTGGACACATGCTGGGTGTCTCTGCAGGGCCATCGCTGCGAGGTGACTGATGGTCCCCAGCCCTCGGCCATCATCCGGCTGGCCTGGCCACGGTACCGCCTGCTGTCGGCACGGGCTCCCAGCCGGCAGCCGGGCTGTGAGGAAGGGCTGATGCCGGGCTGCACCCAGGCCTGGAGCGAGTCACAGCCCAACAGTGCACGATGAATTAGCAAGAGGAGGAAACGAGTGGAGACCAATCCCAGGGCTGTGCCCATGCCTTTGAATAAGGAGGAGCCAGCGCTCCCGCGTGAGCCCACCGGTGCAGAAAGGCTGGAGGTGCCGTGCAGGGAGCTGGGTGGCCTTGGGACTGGAAGAGGAGCGGCGGGAATTTGGTGTCGTGTGCTTCAGCCCTGAGAACCAGTGTTTCTGCTGCAGCCTGGGAGCTGGTTAGGGCTGCGACAGCCTGACCGAACCCATCGGACATGGCCATGGAGCAAGCAAACATGGCCGAGGGCACCGTGGGGCTGGGGGCTGGGACCAGTCCAGAGCAGTGTTGGCTTGACAGAAGAGAAGAGGTGACACTGGGCAGGGAGAGGGCAGGTGATGGCAGCAGGGTCTGATCCTGTCCCTTCAGCCTCCTCTCTGTGAGCTGCCACTCCGCAAACGGCTGGTCCTTCTCAGGCAGGGGCTGGGCAGGGCGTGGAGGCAGCACCCAAAGGTGCCTACAGCACTCGGTGCCCCCGTGCAAGGCGTCGGCTGGAGGCACTGCCCCGTATGCTTCCCCGAGTTCAGCAACGTGATGCAAAATCCCATCATGCCAATTATGCAAATCACATAAACTATTCCTGTTATTCAGAAGTATCCCCAGAGATCTCCTTAGCGATCTGTAACTCAGCATTACTCACTCATGAAAGCAGGAGCTGGGGCAGATGAGGAGCTGGGCTCTGGGCTGCTCTGCAGCCTGGGAGCGAGGAGGAATTGCCAACCCCAGCGCATGGCGGGGCTCCTCCGGAGCACCCAGCACCGCTCCCCCATCTGCTCCCACCCCAGCGTGGCTTAGCAGAGGTTGGGTTTGCTGTTTGCTTTGAAGCCGAGATGTCTCCCTTCCAAGCCTCCCCAGTCCCCGTGGAAGGCAGCACAGCCAGGGACCCGTCTGGCTCTCCCACGGCTGGTGCCAGCCCTGCTCTCCTCCCGCTGCCCCTTCCCCTCCTCCAGCAGCGACGGCCTCCCCCATCCCACTCGGTGCCTCCGCTCCCTCCATCTTCCCAGTCCCCATCACAGCTCTCGGCATCCGCAGCGCTTTGTTCTCCCACCCACTCCCTGTTTCCTCCGTCATTCGGGCTCCTCCCTGCGCTCGCTCTCCCCAGGAGCCTCCCGGGAGAGCTGAGGCTCCTCCATGCCGGCTTCGCCGCTCTCCTGTGCAGCCTGGCCTGTGTCACCCCCACCAGAGCGGGCTGGGTCTGCCCATGCCCTGCCCGCAGCCATCACCGCACCAGCCGGGAAGGGCACGGGGGTCTGCAGGGGACACATGAGCAGGTCCCTGTCCCCCCTAGCCAGGAGGTGGGAGCTGGGAGCTGCCAGGGCCATGCTCCGGGCACGCTGCCACTTTTCCAGCTTTATTTTAACCATGCAGGCAGGCTCTGGCTTTGACCCGGGCAGCAAGAGCGTCCCAGAGACCTAGCAGCAAAGCTCTGCCTTTGGCATCCCGCTCCCTCAGAGGATGTGGGAGTGTGGGGGCGCGGGGGTCCGTCCCTGCAGCACTGCCAGCCCAGCGCTCGGCCAGCGCCTGCCCCCCAGCCCGCGCTCCCTCCCCGGGGCCACCATTTATTTTATCGCCATTAGCGACCCCGGTGATGAGACCCGACCGTAGCCGCAGCACATAGCCCAGGCTCCATGCTTCTCACAGAAAGGCCGGTGATGGCAGAGCCGCTTTCCGACAGCCGGCTCGGCTCAGCCCGGCGGCCTCCCTCGCCGTAAGCAGGGCCATGTGCTCCCATACAGAGAGCAACGCAGGTAAAGAACTGCTGCATCACATCAGTGAGCAAAACAGTTCCCGGTATACCAATACCTGGAAACAGCAACTTGCACTGCGGGGAGCCTTGTTCGGATGCTGCTTCCAACGGGATTAGGGAAAACCTGCTCGGGACGATGAGGGAGCCAGGTACTCCGCCATGCCTCAGTTTCCTCCTGTGTGAAATAGTCCTGGCCCGCTCTGTAAACCGCGGTGAGTCCTGCTCGGCACAGTGCGAGGCGGGAGCTGGAAATCGCTGTCGCCGCTGTTTCAGACTCTGCGCTGGATTTCAGTGCTGCAGCTCCCACCCAGTAAAATAAGAGCCTGAATTGTTCATCCCTTGCTAATCCTCAATAAATGGCTTTACTCGATTTGCTGTTTGTGCGCGGGGGGATTTGACCGGCTGAGAGCTGCTGGCACAGGCAGGGAATCTCCAGTTTTATGACAACTTTTAAGTCCTGACCCTACGAAACAGGAGGTGTAAACTCGTGCGTGCCTCGAGGTAGCACAGGGAGCAATACATTGGAAGAGGCACGTTGGAAGTGGCACGTTGGAAGTTGCACACTCGACGTTGCACACTCGAGGGACGCGGAGCCCATGGCGGTGGAAGGACCAGCGCTCACCGGTACGAACGGCAGCGGGTACCGGCAAGGCACTGCAGACGCTATTGTCAGCATCCCGGTGAGCAACGGCCACGGTGCAAAGGGAAAAGCAAAGCCGTGTTTGGGTGGGTGGCTCCAGGATCTGGGTACTGGCATGGTGTTCGCTGCCCTGGCTCCCGCAGAGGTTAGCGAGGAGCTCAAAAAAAAGCAGGGGATCAGCCCGGCGCTGAGGAGGGCCCCCCCCCCCAGCTCGGCAGCGAGCCAGGGAGGCAGGAGTCCGAGCCGAGCGAGGTGGATGGAGAAAAGCTCATCCTGCGCTTGCGGCTGGGTTGGTTTTGCTCAAATCCATTGGGCTGATTCCCCAGTGCCCCCCAGATGTCAGAAAAATCCCATTTAAATTATTCTAGAAATAAATAACTCCTGGTGCAGCATGGAGAGGGTTCCCAGCCGACTGCGCAGCAGCAGCGCGTCAGGGCTCTGATGGGGAAGCCATCTGCCTGAGACAAAAAGTACGGAAATTTCCTGGTAATCTCATTAACGAGTTGACACTTGCAGGTACGCGCCTGCCCTCAGCGGGCTGCTCGCAGGGGTCACTGAAGGTTGTATCCTTTCCTTTCAGTGCGTATCAAAGAGGAGGAAAAGGGAATGAAGGGCACTGGCTGCCGTCAGCCTGAGGTGTGGTTGTGCAGGGAGCGGGGCAGCCTCGGCCGCCGGCCCCGCCGTGGGACCCTGTTGGACAAGCAGGTGAGTTAGAGATGGAGGTGGCTTCTTCGACCTGCCTGCAAAGGTGCCCTCGTCCCTGCTCAGTCGCTCCTACTCTACCATCCCTCTTCTTTTGAGGTGCAGAGGAGCGAGCAGCGACCGCCCGGAGCCGTTCCCGGTGGCAGCTCACCCGCCCGTGCCCTGTGGCAGAAGTGCCGGGGGGATGGCGAGAGCGGGGGGCTGTACCTCTCGTTCCTCCTCTCCGTATCGGCTGGTGACACATCACGTTCAAAGGCACGAGGGATTATAACCCACCTTTATCTTTTCCCTCTCTCCTGTGTCACAGGAGGCTTTCCTGAGGCACCGAGGATGCGGCAGCTCCCGTTGACCCTGCGCAGCATCGTTTTCTCCTCCCTGGGCAGCTATGCCGCCCTGCAGCCACCTCCCTCCATCCCTCCCTCCCCGGGCAGCCACCGCACCCGCGGGCTGCTCTGGGAGGTGCGAGCGTGTTCCCACCTCGCTGGAAACCCAGAGGAGCTGTCGCCCATCCCCGGCTGCCCCATGCCACCGCCGCCCTCGGCCATCGCTGCCCCGGCACCGCGCTCGGTCCCTGCGCCGGGGCGCGTGACCCGGCCGGGAGAGCTGGCGTGACGCCACGCTGGTAATTAAGAAGGAACCTAATGAAACTTCGAAAATAGCACAATTTCCTCCCCACACCTGCAGCCGAGCGGGGTGGATTACATAAGTTGGTGTTGCCACAGCAACTTCGCTCCACCCGGGGCTGGAGGTGGCCGGTGCCGCGCGTGTGCTGATGTGCCGTCACCTCGGGGAGAGACCCTGATTTTGCAAAGGGAGGGAATTGCTCCGGGAATGGGGATGGGTCCCGGCTCCAGGGCCGGCACGGCCATCTCTGGGGCAGTGCAGGGCTGCCAGGGTTTTAACTCACTGGTGTTAAAGGTCTGGCGTGGCGGGTTTGCCACATTGCACCCACCGGGTTTTGCTTCTCTGGCGCAGGAAGGTCCCTGCCTTCCAAAAGGGCGTGTGAGGTGCCGCGGGTATTTAGGTAACCCATGAGGGACTCTGCCACCATGGTTACCCTGGGCACGCTCCAGCTGCTGCCGAGCCCTGGGGAGTGAATCACCCTGACAAAAAGACAGCTAGCAACAACAAAAAAAAAAAAAAAAAAAACAATCAAAGCAAATGTTACGGCACGAGGCAAAGGCAGGTTTTTCCTGCCACGAATTCCCAGGGTGCTCCGGGCGGCTGCGGGGCGGCAGCTCTGCCTTGGGCTCCGGCACAGCACCGCCGGGCACCGGCAGCGCCGATCAGCCCTGGGCGGCCGTTGCCAATCAAGAGTTTGTGACATGGGAAAAGCCAGGGGCAACGATAATTTGGTAAATCTGCCTCTTAATGTGAGGATAAGAAATCCCTGGCTGCTTCCAGACAAAGACTCGCTTTGGGAGCAGGGGGGGCACAAGGGAGAAAGGTTTTCAGTACTCAGATTTCCTGGGGATAAGGAGAAGCAGAGGATGGGAAGAAAGTGGAGCGGCTGTCTGAGAGCAGGCCTAGATGTGAGAGATTCTCGGAGGGTCGTCCCAAAAGGCCTCTTTTATTATAAGAAATTACAAATCCTTTTATCTTCTTCACCAGAGGAACAGCTTGTTTGAATTGCTGGGCTGTCACACTGGAATTAGATGCAAGAACCCCCCACATCCATGACGTAGCGAAGAACTTACATAACGTAACTAAAAATAAGGTGATGGAGACGCGGATAGAGGCACTCTCTTCCTGGACGCTTGATCTCAAATCCTTTGCTGGCACTGGAAAGCCAGCGAGGTGCCGGTGTCCGGCCGAGGGGGCGGCGTCGTGCCGGAGCCGACCGCAGCCTGGCCGCTGGGGATGGAGCAGGCTTGAGCGGGGAAGGGGCACTGCGGGGTCCCTGCATCGGCACAGCCAGGCATCCCTCCGGGGAACGCCTGCCGTGGCAGCCTTGTTCCCTGGTCTCCCCTGAGGTTGTGTCCCACTACCGCTTCTCTTTCTCAGCCCTCGTGGGAAAGGGTTAACCGGCTGCTCCAGAAAAATGAGACAAACCCTTCTCAGGGGTCATAAATTCTTCCCTGTCCTTTGGAGTGTGAAGCTTCTGAGCGCGCAAAAGCCAAAATGGGACCCAAATGTGGCCAGAGTGAACGGTCGCCTTCGGTGCCTTCCCGGCTCCTCGCTGGGGCTGGGATGGAGAACAGGAGGCACCAAGGGGAATAGAAACGGGAGGTCTGGGGCCAAGGTATAGACCGTCTCGGGTACTCAGGCTCCTTGTTCTCGGAATTGATGGAGGAGACGAGGGAGAAAACCACGCTCGGCTGCTTAACTGTTTCACCGCTTCTCGTGGCAGAGAGGAGGGAGAGGAAGGCTTGGCCCGAGGGCCGGGACAAGGCAGCCGGTGGTGGTTTGCGGCCGTGCCCTCCAGTCCTCCTCTGTACGGCCACAGGCACGCGGGGACAGGCCCGGCCGCGTAAAGCTCCCTTTTAACCGTGGATCGCCCTGCGGAGAGCGGCAGCCATGGTGGGGAGGGCTGTAAGGGGGACGCGGGGCGCTGGCTCCGCGGCATGGCCCCGCTCCTCGTGTCCCTCGGGACCTGTGCAAAAGTTGCTGCCTCTGGCCCGAAGGCCGGGAATGACGGGAACCCATGGCTTCGCTGTCCCGCAGCCGGGAGGGCTGGCAAGGGACTCCTCGGGGAATCCCAGTGTCTGCGGGGTGACGAGGTGTGAGCCCGGCTCTCCCGGCTGGCCAGGCGGGGGGACAGCGAGGGGACAGGCAGGCAGGGGCTGCTGCTCCTCCCGCTGGGCTGGTCCCCCCCCCGGCCAAGCGCTGCTCCGGGCTGAGGCCAAGCACCACGAGGTGTGCCGCACCCGGCTGGCCATACACCATGGTGACCGCTCATCCCACCTCTGCTCTCCCGGCCTTCCTGGACGGCGTCGCTGCCTTTCCCCATACGAAACCAACACCTTGCAAACCGCCGGCTGCTCTTCCCCTTCCAGCTGCTCCTCTCCCATCCACCCTGCACTGCGCAACTGGGGAATGGGGTGTAGCACCAGGGGTGGGATGGCGTGGGGGGTACGGCGAGGGTGTGGTGTGAGGTGTCTGAGGGATGTGGGTTACAGCGAGAGATGTAGGATGGGGTATCGTAGGGGTATAGTATGGAGTATCGTGGGCTATAGTATGGGGTGTAGCAGTGGGTGTAGGATGGGTTATGGGGCATAGTGGGGGTATGGGATGGGGAATGGGGTGTGGGATGGGGAATGGGGTGTGGGATGGGGTACAGGATAGGGGATGGGGTGTGGGATGGGGTAGGGGATGGGGAATGGGGTGTGGGATGGGGAAGGGGATGGGGAACAGAGTGTGGGATGGGGAAGGGGATGGGGAATGGGGTGTGGGATGGGGAAGGGGATGGGGAATGGGGTGTGGGATGGGGTACAGGATGGGGAATGGGGTGTGGGATGGGGAATGGGGTGTGGGATGGGGTACGGGAGGGGGCACAGCAGGGTACCGGAGGCGGGTTCTAGGAGCGGGGCACAGCGCGGTGCCTCCCTCCTGCCCCCGGGCCCGCAGCCCTCCCTCCACGGTCCCCCCCGCCCCACGCCGCGCCCGGGCGCTTCCCCGCCTCCCCGCGCCGCCATCCCCGGCCGGGGCGCGGAGCTGAGCCCGGCCGGGCCCGGTGCGGCTCCTCCCCGCGGGGCGGGCCGGGGCGGGCGGCGGCCGCGGGGAGCTGATAAAAGGCGGCGCGGCCGCTGCTCCCCGCCGCTCTCCGCGCCCGCCGCCCGGCTCCGCGCCGCTCCGCGCCGCCCCGCGCAGCCCCCGCCGCCGCCCGCCCATGGTGCTGCCCGGCCCGCCCAGCATGTCCCGCTCCGAGGAGGTGCACCGGCTCACCGAGAATGTCTACAAGGTGAGCCCCGGCAACAGGTGCCGGCTCCAGGGCACCGCTGCGGTTTATTTGGGTTTTTTTTTTTTTTCCCTTTTATTTCTAATTTCCCCCCCTCCCCATCCTGCCCATCCTCCGCCGGGTGCGGGGGCAGAGCGGCTGCGGGCGGGAGGAGGAGGAGGAGGAGGCGCCGGGGGCCGGGGCCGCCCCCGCTGCCGCCCCGGGGATGCGCTCGGGCAGGCGGCACGGAGCGCCCGGAGCTCGGCCGGGGAGGGACGCGGCTGCCCGGGGCCCCGCCGCTCCGGAGCCGGGAGCGGGGAGGGAGCGAGGGGCAGCCCGGGCACCCGGAGCCCCCCCGGGCACCCGGAGCCCCCCCGGGCACCCGGAGCCCCCCCGGGCTCCCGGAGCCCCCCGGCCCCGGCCGCTGCGCTGTGGGGGGCCGGGAGCTGCGTGGGAATTTATCCTCTCCCACGGGCGGGCAGTGCTGTCCCCAAATCACCTCGGTCCCGGGCGGGCGAGCCCAGCCGCCGCCGTCACTCGCTTTTCTGCAACAACTAAAAGCGATCAGAGCCTTTTCTGTGTCTTGGTTATAGCTGGAGTTCGTGAATCTCTCCATTTTTTTTTTCTTTCTGCTTCACTCCTAGCGTCATGAGAAAAATAAAATAATTTATGTGCTTTAATTTTCCTCATGAAGGAAGTGGTTTCTGCTCTGCTGGGTCCTGTGACCAAGTCTAATAAAACCTTTCTAGCCTAACATGTAATGCAGGATGTCATTTGTTAAACTGGAAAGCTTGCATGATTTCCTGCATTTTAAGTGGTTAGATTGAGTTACCTGGGAGCACTAAGCAGAAAAAAAACACTCTGATAGAAAAAATTTAGTACAAAAAAATACCAAGGTAATGAAGTTCTAAAGTCTTGGGTTTTGGGATCCTGGGGCATTACGGCTGTTCAGACGGAGCTAATGGTACCCAAAATCTTGGCTGCTCTGAACGTAGAGCAGGTCTGCGAATGGAGCCTTCTGGTTATGGCATTTAACTACAGCTGGGGCTCGGGTGCCTGGGACTCCCTTCCACTTTCCGAATGCAGCGGTGTGCCCAGGCTCGCTGCCCTGCGCCTCGCTCTTGGGCAGAGCCCGGCGTGGCGGGGTGTTAACGCGGCCAGGTCCCGGCGCAGGCGGGAGCCTTTCCCTCCCAGGGAGCCCAGTGTTTGCGTATCGGCACGGCTCGGCCCCGGGAGCCGCCTGGGCAAACGGGGCGAGCGCTGCTGGAGCTCGCCACCCGCCCGGAGTGGCAGTGCGGTTGGTCCGGGGAGAGTTGCTGGGAACAGCTTCAGCTGGTGACTCAGTTGTTGTTCGAGGTGTGCTGTCCTCGAAGAACTGTGCTAATAGCAGGTTTGCGGAGCAGGTCACAATTTCCCCAGGTGCCCTTGCACAGCCCTGTAAGGAGCGTGCAGGGCGGCTCCGTGGGCCATTGCCACAGCTGCGCTTAAGTGATGCTTGTTCCCCCAAGAGACGCGGGGTGGATGCAGGCTGGGCATTTCCCTTGCCTCTGACTTCCTCGGTCCTGCGCTGCGTGAGCCGTGGGCCTAGAGACGGAGCAGAGCACCCTTGGCCCGGGGCAAGCGGCAGCGCCCTCTCCATCGAAGCCTGGCTGATCGAGTGCAGAGGGTGCACGGGGGCCTCTTGGCCCCAAGAGCCAAAGATGGACTCAAGAGCAGTCCAAAGGTCTCCGTCAGTTAGTGAACGCTTTAATTTCTCGGTGTTTAGTGGGAGCAGCCAGGGTGTAGGGAGTGAGGATGCGGAGCTGGAGGCAGATCTCACGGTTTTACCCAACATCAGCGTCTCTGCGCTGGGAGCCGGAGGAGGATGGTCCCGACTCCGTTTGCGTTTCCTGCAGTGAACGAGGAGCCTTTTCTCCTCTGAAGACAACGATGCTTTTCTTGGCCTCTGGAGATGTGTGGCATGGGGTGTGTGCAGAAACCTGGTGTTTGCCTGTTTCTTTGAGGACTTTGGCAACCTCCTGGAGCCCAGCGCGAGGGCTGGAGGCTTGGGGACTGTGTGGACTCTCTGAAGCTCTATAAGCTTTGGAGTCTTCCAGTCCAAAACCACCCCCAGTGCTTCACATCCCTGTTGCCCAAGTATTTTTTTGTCCCATGCTTTTCTGACCTTTACAGTACCCTGAACACCGCTGTGGTCAGGAGGAGACAACCCCGAGGAAGGGGGACGATGCCAGGGGAGATTTGGCCCTTGCCTCCTCGCAGCCACCGAACCCCACACCACAGGGCAGGGCCGCGGGGTGGGCGGCAGCCCCACGCTTTGCTTCCAGCTGCTGCTGTCGTCTTGCCGGGGTTCTGGCAGCAGCCGGACCAGGGGGTCGAGCCGGTTCCCCGTGAGGTCTGGAGCAGGAGCAGGCAGCTCTCGGTGGCTGCTCCCCGTGCCAGGCACCCTCTCCCGCGCAGGCTTTCCCGAGGCGTTCTGCTCGGGAAGCCCATTGTAATCATTTTCCAGAACCAGCGCTCACCCTCGGAGTGACTGTGCTAATGAGATGGTGGAGGAGCTGTCAGCCGCCCCCTTGCCGATGCTGCCACTACAGGCAGCTGCCTACACATGTGTAGTAATTACAGAGGGAGACGGAGGCTGCTGGCACCTTCCGCCAACGTAATCCCACCTTCCCTGAGCTGATTCACTCGTGTGGACCCCATCGTAGTGGCACAGCTGCTGGGCTCTGCTGCGAGCACGGGGGGGGTGAAACCTCCCTGGCTGTGGGTGCAGGGTCAGGGTGCTCGGTGGAAGGGCAGCTCTCGGGCTGCTCCCTGTGCAGCCGCTCCCGAGCTCCGCTCGTCCCTTGCACAGAACTGTCTATTTGCAGAAAGGAGGGACTGGCAATTCTTCCTTCCCCCAAAGACAAATCTGTCTCATTTATGACAGATTAGATTATTGTCATTTACAGGCTAACCTCCATTTCATTTTAAAGCTATTTCTTCGCGTGGAAGATGGTTTTGCAATGGTGTATGAATAGCTCTGCGTTTGAAGAGGTGTTTGCTTAAAAACACCCCAAACTCGAAACCTAATTGTCTTGCACAAATGCAGGCATAATTCCTGATAGTCATTCGCTACACATCAGCTGTAATAAATGTTATTGCCGGCATAACAGCCTCTTGCCTCATTATCTCCAGGTCCAGAGGGAAGGGGAGCGATTCTTGCTCAAGTGAATCAGAAGGGAAATTGTGGGTGGCTTGGTGTGTTTGGCAGCGGAGGGACGATGCGGTGTGACGGGAGGAAGGAGCTGGCCCCTGGAGCCAGCCGGTGCCACTGCCGAATTCCACGCGCTCTGCTCTCCCTGTCTCTGCTCCCTGCCCTGGGGCTTCCCGCACCCCAGATGTAGGGAACCTGTTGGCTGGGTGCCGAGGCTCTGAGCTGACCGGGGCGGTCGGTGGCACCGCTGCACGGCTGCCATCACCGGCAGCACCCTGCTCCCGCGGGCGGTGGGTGCCGCGCGCCTGTGCCACGGGGGAGCGGGTCAAGCCCTGCAAAACTCCTTTCCCAGCAGTAACTGCCGAGGGTGGAGGCCAGGCTTGTCCTGCAGCGAGCAGGGCCCAGGGCTGTGGTGTCTTTATAGGGCAACACGCCTTTTGCCAGGGTTGCATCTTTGTGGGTGTCTTGGCTCTGCAGCCAAGTCCGTTTGAAGCGAGGCTTCGTGGTGGGCTCGGCTCTGGCTCCTGCGCTGCCACGTGGCTTGGCACTGGGGTGGTGATGGGGGCTGCCCTCGCCTTCTGCTGGTCCATCCCCTCTGCAGGTGCACCACGCTGCTGCGGGCCGGGAGGGTGGTTTCTGACCCCTGCTGAGATGGTACATCTCCAAGCTGTTGAAATTTGTGGATGAAGTGTTATAAAGCAGGTAGCTCCGAACTTGCCTAAGGTTCCCCAAATCGCTTCCCTTGCTGCCTGCAGCTCCTGCTGTTGAGAGATGCTGCTCCCTGGGATGGAGGCAGCCGCTGGCTTTGCCTTCGGTGCCTTGTTGCGTTGAGTCTGCTCGCGGCTAAGGTTTCACTCCCATGCTGCTTGTGTTGCAGGGCAGGGTACGGCACCGGCCAGCGCACAGCAAACGCCTCCTGCGCCGAGCTGCTGGAGCTGAAGCCTTTGGCCCAGTGAAGCCCCTTGGTGCGAGGTCTGTGGGGAAGGGGCTGGGTGACCATCCCAGCTCGGCAGCGGAGGTCCCAGCCCTGGAGGGCTGGGGGACAGGTCTGCCGTGCAGAGGTGACGGCTGGTGGGTACTGAGGTGCTCCCCAGGGGTGCTGTGAGCCAGCGTGCTGGGGGGCTCTGTGCGCTGTGCAGGTCCCCATTCAGGTTTCCTTCAAGCCCAGACTCCAATGACAAAGACGTTCAGAGCTATGGCCCTGAAACTTGGTTCCCTTCATCCTCTGACATGACAGCTAGTAGAAATTAAATGACTTTAGGTGTGGACCCTGGTTTGGTTTCTTTTTTTTTCCAGATTCCCTTGCTCCTGAGCTCTTTTTCCAGTAAAGATTGTGCTGAGCTGTCTGGCTTTGGGGCAGGACCTTGTGAGAGCCCTAGCTGGAGGACGATGGCTCAGCCATTCTCACGGGCTTGGAACAAGCTTTGGGAGTGCTCGGTGTGGTGGGCTCACCGGCGGCGAGGGAGGGATGCAGCTCAGGTTGTGAAACGCTGCTGCTGTGTTGTGTGTTATGGTACACTGAGATACCAGGGACTTCGGCGGGATGGGGATGTTCCTGGCGGCAGAGTTGCAAGGTGGGCGTGTCGTAAGCAATTGAAATCAGCCCCGCTAACAAGTCCAGCGAGGCTCCCTTCCCAGCAGAAACTTGGCTCTTAAAACTATGGGGCTGTCTGCTGATGGCGCAGGGCAGGACGAGCTGAGATGGAGGCAGCGCTGGGGTTTGTTTGGGCATTAAATATTAATACAGAAATAACGAAAGGAGTTCCTGGGGCAGGCTGACCCATTTAGAAACAAAACTTCCTTATAGCTGAGCCACTTTTGCAGCCTGACTGTGGTGTAGTGGAGAGTCCCATGGCACTTCCCCCTCCGATGGCACTCGTCATGGTCACATAACGTCCTGCTGTCACCCGTGAGTCTCCCAGGAAAGCCGTGGGTGCCAGGCTGAGCCCAGGCCACCTGTGCCACTGCAGCATCAGTCTCGCAAGGAGCCATTGTGCCATACTGCTGCGTATGGGTGGCAAAGAATGGTACTAGGAAAACACTAAAGTTGTTTTTTTAGCTCAAAGTCCATCACTTGTGTTCCCTGAGGTGTCTGGGATGTCCCTGGCGAGCACCGCACAGGCTGTCCCTGGGCGGGGGGGTGGCTGGGAGAGGACCCCGGGGCACGGTGCATGCTGCAGCTTCGTGGTGATGCTCATCCCTCGGACAAATCCAGGAGCCTCCTCACGCTGATCCCTGGTTGCCTGGCCCTTTGCCGTGTTGCTGTGCGGAGGAGAGACTGGACATGAAGCCTAGCTGTAATTACAGCACCGTAATCGGGGCAGTGTGTGCGTTGGTGATGGGCTGACACAGCTGTGCGGTGATGCACCGCAGCTGGTGCCGCTGCTGATCGATGCTGGTGGTGCTGAGCCTGGGTGCCCAGCAGACTGCAGCCGCTGACCTTCTCCTGCCCCGGCAGCGCAAATGAGCGCCTGCTTTTTATTTTGCTCTGTATTCAGTTTTAGGAGCTACCTGGGGAGAACCATGCAGCCCGTTTTTAAATTTTTTTTTTTTAAAAGCCCTTAAGGAGGCATCATGCAGGTCTTTCCTACGCAGGAGAAACCTGATACAACCTGAACCAGCTCCATTTCCAGCTCGTTCTTGGGCAGGAATTAAACTTTTACTTATAGGCTGACTATTACGGCATTGGAGCAGCCGGTAGATGCTTAGAATCATAGAATCGTTAAGGTTGGAAAAGACCCTTAAGATCATTGAGTCCAACCATTAACCTGTCACTGCCAAGCCCACCACTAACCCATGTCCCTAAGCACCACATCTCCCCGGCTTTTAAATACCTCCAGGGATGGGGACTCAACCCCTTCCCTGGGCGGGCTGTGCCAGGGCCTGACTACTCTTTCAGCGAAGAAGTTTTTCCTAATATCCAGCCTTGCTGTAGCATGGAGTGCGCTTAGAGGGGAGAGACGGGGACCTTATTTTCTATTGCCTCTCCTCCTAATTCAGCAGGGCCATGTCCTGGAGACCTCGTGCTTTGCATTAGTTTCATTTTTGGCAGCTGAATAAAGCCGTGCCAATCCCAGAGAGCTGAGTGGTATTACCCAGGGAATTTAGTGCAGTGGAACAAAGCAAAGCCCTTTCAACCTTTAGCTGCCAGGTTTTTTGTCTGTGTTTTTCTAAACTCTGCCCAGGCGGCGTGTGGAAGGCAAACAACTTGTGTGTGGTGCTGATGGAGCAAAATCTGAGGGAGAAGGAGATTTGCTTTTATTACCAGAATTTTGCTGAGTATCGGCTTTGCTGTAGTGTCCTGCAAACCTGGCTTCACCTCCCCAGCTGAAGGAAAGCCCCATCGAAGCCTGCGCGGGCACCTCTGCCCTCCCCGCTCCATGGGACCACGGGTGGGGGGCGGCTGGGAGGGTGCACCCACCGGCGATGCGACCTGCAGCGTCACGGGAGCAGTTACAGCACCTTGCTGCCTGACTTCGGTGTGCGAAGTGATCACTCGTTGAGCATATTTGGTGCCATAAATATGTTTATTTTTCAGTATTTCTCCTTAGCAGCTGGTGGCTTTTCAGCTTCTCACCTGGAGGGGGATGCGAAGGTGTGTTAGTTCTGGAGTCATCTTCCCTTCCCACCCTGCGAGTGAGAAGGCAGCTTGAAAAACTCTATTTTTATCTCTGTAGTGAAGAGCCCTTTTCAGTGCCCTCATCCTGCCGGGCTGTTTTTTTTGGAGTCTCTAGACAATGCCTTAAAAACACTTTCAGCAAACTTCCTTCTAAGGTTTCATGAATTTTATTTGGCCTCCCCCCCTTCAGCTGGTCAGTGGGACCCTTTCTGGGGGCTTTTTTCTCTTTATTGCTTTAAAATGGGTGGTGTTGGTCAGCAGGGAGCAGGATCCTGCCCTGAGCGGCGCTGGCAGCCCCCGGGGCTGAGTCATGCTTTGGTTCTCTCTGGTTTGGGGAAGATACGCTGAATTTTGGAAGGGGATTTCCGTGAATCTGTGCCGCCGTGTCCTTCCCCATGAGACCCACAGCTCGAGAGAGCGGCCCGGCTGCTCTAAGCCTTCAGGCACGGCGCTGCCCTCCCGGGGGCTGCTCTCCATCGCTGCCATCTGCGCCCGCTGGCGCTCAGCGTGCCGTGCCGCGGGGATGGCCGGTGCTCGCCGATGGTCGCCGGTGCTCCTGCTCTATGGATGATGCTTTGTCTGCAGATCCTATTCTGTCATTTAGTCGCTAAGCTTCGTGCCTCAGGAAGATATGTTTACATAGGCACTGCTGCAAAAGTAATTTTATTTATATATACATGTATACATACATATACATAAACACTTACTGCACTTAACCTAGCAAACTGTTTAAAAATCCCTTCCCCACAGAAATTCTGCCAATATTTCTTCTGCATGAATGTCATTCAGGCTCAGGCTGCTCAGGCTGAGCTTGGGCGTGGTGGAGGCTGTAGCCATGGCTCTCCTGGCACTGGGGACGTGTCCCTGTCCCCACCGTGGGCAGCAATCCCATGCCTCCAGCTGCTTCGTGGGATAACACAGGTGGATTTTTTGACTGAAGTTAAATGTGATGTGGGAAGGATGGAGCAATCCTCGTCAGTGTTAATTAACTCCTGTGCAATTGTCTCCTACAATTAGGGAAGACAACTTGCTACATGACTTGTTGCTACAGGTTAATTTTCTCCTTTCAAGCTGAGCGTGTTCACTAAACTGCTCTGCACTGCCCCAAAGCAGCTTCCATGTGCACTATGTTGCTGCGTAGCTTGACCTGCAGCCTTAATTAGCAGTGAAGGTTCTCGTTAGCCTCCTGCTTGCCTGTCAGATCTCTGGGAGTCATCATCTGCCCTTTGCAGGGCTGCGTATGGTGCTGTGGGATGGACCCGAAAGCACCGAGAGCCGGTGGGGCAGTGGGATGGTGGCTTTGGGGCATCGCAGCTTGGGTTGGGTTGGTGCTCCGGCCTCGGAGCAGCCGTCCTCAACCCGCCGCTCCAGCCGGGAGCGGGCTGCTGCTGTGTGCTCCTTGGAGGATCGAAAGGATTTCTCCTGCCAACAAATACCAGCACCTAGGTGATGCCCTCCCCCCCCGGATAGCGTGCTCGACACTGGCTTCCGAGCTGGTGTCCTGCGTGGGTTCCTGCTCATTGAAGTTAGAAAATGGCTGTTTTGAGCTGGGGGAAGGCGCTGGCTGAGCCTTGCACACATGCACCCGCGGAAGAAAATTAAACTGTCACACTTTCCAAAGGCCAGGCAGCAGGAACTCGGGATAAAAATGCCTCAGGCAGAAAATGAGCTTTATAGTGTTTGGCCAGCTTCAGATGAGGTGACAGATGCTTAATCAGCTTATTTGCCATAAGTGTCTGTCTGTCGTCTTCCCTCCCCTTCCCGGGATGGGATGCTGCCAGCAGCCTGGCCTGGAGGGGTGCAGAGCCCTCGCTTCCTAGGGAGAGCACCCATGCATCGCTGCTCGGGGTGTGCGGGGACATTTAGGCATTAAATTTAATTTTCTGGTGGTACCCTTGGTGGGAGGCTGTCAGGGCAGGGCGAGGGACCGTCCCCGAGGTGGGGCAGGGGCTTGGGACCAGCTCCGGGGCTGCTCCGCTGCAGCCGGGCTTGGTCTGGAGGTCGGATTTGCAGGGAGAGAATGGAGATTTTGTTGTCTCTTCCACAGCTCGGCTGGGAATTGGTGTCTGGTTTTAGAGATGCTATCAGCGCCGGGGATTGAATAGCTCTGGCAGGGGAGGGTCAGTAGCTGCTGTGCCAAACGTACAAAGAGCCGTTCTTCTTTGTGATCCGATTATTCCTCCCCCCCGTGTTTAAATAAGGACCTTAAAGCGAGGGAGGAAAAGCTGTCAGACAGCGCTTCTGGTGTTCACCGACACCCTAATTTATGCATTTATAGGCAGGTGGAAAGTGACACCAAGAGCTTTGAGACCGAGGTGTAATTCCTTGCACATGGCTTCAGCCGTGGCTGGCACCGGCTCAGTGGGGATGATGGTGGCTTTGTTCTGTCTTCAGCTCCTTGGTGGTTATTTTGAATACCGCTCTTCAGCCCTTTCTGCTTGTCCGTGATAGACCAAGCTCATGCTGCTCTCCGAGGCCATCCCAGGAGTGGGACATCACCAGCCATCATCTCCCAGAACTCAGGTCAACTTCGTGGTTGGTCTGAGAGTCATTGCCTGCTGTCTCCAACAGCCACTTATGGTTGATATTATGGTTATATTTGCCATATCTGATAATTTTCTGGTTTGGGGCATTCACTTATCTTTTACGGTGAAGCATCTGCACAAGGCATCTCGTGCTGGGGCACTGCAGAGCCACCTTGTTACTGACCCTCTGCTTTGTGGTGTTCAAAATCCAAGCTTGGTCTTCCTCACTAAAGCTGTGGGATGAAGGGAGGATGCCTGGGGCATCTTCCCCCCATGCTGCTGGAGCTGGCGCCGGGGAAGAGCCCTCTGGAGCCGTTGTCCTTGGTGAGAGGTGAAGGTGCCTCCAGCCCGCTCTCACAAAGGGCTGGAGGAGGCATGGCTTGAAGTGGCAGCACAAGTTGTTGCGTTCAGCTGACGTCCTGGCTGCGTCCAACAGCTCTTATCGTAGTGTTTGGTTTAGCGTTGGGCTACTTCTGCGCTGCTCTGATCCTGTACTTTTGAGTTACCCAAAATGAGAAGAATATCTGCCCTTCCAGGCCAATAGGGCCATTGCTTTTGTGCATTATTTGCAATACATAGGTATACTTAAGGCTTCTTGGTGTAAAACCAGCATCATCTTGGAGATGTCGGGAAGCTTGGGTTGAGCTGCTGAGAGGTGTGGGAGGATTTTTTTGTTCTGCTATTGCATTGATGAACATAGAGTTCAGCATGGCTGCCCCGGGGGAGCGCAGAGCTGCTCTGTCCAGCTCCCGATCATCTCTGCTAACCCCTGGTAATGTTCTTCTCTTTCCTCCAGACAATCATGGAGCAGTTCAATCCCAGCCTCAGGAATTTCATTTCTATGGGGAAGACCTATGAAAAAGCCTTAGCAAGTAAGTGAAATTGCATTGCTGATGGATTTATTGCTGAAATGCTGAGGGCTGCAAGGCTGGTGAGGGGTCACTGGGTCCAGCTGGCCAGCATGGCCTCAGAAGGGAGGAAAGCTGGAAAACCAGCTTAGGATGCTCTTTTTCCCTGGGAGAGTGAGGGGAGGAAACTGGGGAGATGGTTCTTGGACCTTGATGCAAAGCTCATGTCATTAGGATGTGCAAGGCACGCGTGTGCTGCAGGGCCGTGGTTGTGGAAAGGATTCGAGTGTTAAAATGTTGGGTGGCAACTGGATAACAAATACATCTCCAACCAGTTGATCTTTATATGTTACTTTAAAATATTTAGAACTAAGATTTTAAGTTCTGTTTAAAGGTGTGTTACTGAAATGTTCAAATTGCCCTTTCCAGAATGTACTGGAAGAGAAGGAGAAAACCTAAAAATATTGGTGGCAGCCCTTGGGCATGCAGGGCCCTATTGGGAACCATTAGGGAAGTGTAGATTTCAATGATCAAAAGTAAAATACAAATTGATGAAAACCAAAAATGGACTATTTTGACTTAAAATGACTTTGCATACTGCCTGGGCCCTACCTGGCTCGGTTTTAAGGAGGTTTAAGCCAGGCCCTGCTCAAGCCCAGGGGCAGCTGCTTTCTTTCAGGGAGGGCTCTGCTCACTTCAGAGCTGCGTGGCACATGTCTCCTGGATTTTATTTTTAAATTGGTTCAGTGAAAAAGCCTGTAAGTGAAGAGGCTGTCATAATCTTAAGCCAGTGGAAAAAAAAATATTTTGGTGTCTCATGTTCTTGAACGCCGGTGTTTGAAATACGACCTTTGGGAAGGATCTGTGCCTTCTTGCTTTGTGCCTGGAGCAAATTTTATTTCCCACAAGTCAAATGAGGTTCCTGGATGTTTCCGTGAAGGATTTTTTAAGATGCAGACCTCCTGCTGTTCTCAGGTACAGGCGCTCCCCTGCATGTGGCTTTTTTGCCATTTCTCAGCGCTGTTTTTAATTAGGTTTTAATGGGTCAACTGGCCATAACATGGGGAAGTGCCCGCCCATCCCGGTCCACTGCACAGGGACCGTGGACTCTGATCCCCCAGGGATGGGGGACTTAATACACCCTTACAAGCAGCAGAATTTCCCGGCTATTCCTAACGATGCTAACGAAGCAGGGGTTCATGATTTGGGTGTGCTTCTGCCTGCTGTTTCCCTGCTGGGTCTCCAGCTGGGTGCAGGCAGCAGGGAAGGGAGAGAGGCAGGGGCTGATGGCGGGAGAAGAGGTTGCCCTTGGGACTGTGTTTTTTATTTGTTCTTCTGAAACGTTATACCGAGAACACAGCTTTTAATTACCCGGGTGGTGGAGTCCATTTATAACATGCTGTTTTATCACAGCTTAAGTTGGGCACGCTGTAACTGCAGCGTTTTGTGGATAACTGGTATGATCACTTATTTTCTATTTTTCTCACATCCCTGCTGTGAATACACTTTGAAGCCCAAGATCTTCCTGTAATTTTTAAAATTGCCTTTGGTCATCCTTTACGTTGGATCTCTGAGCTTGTGGGGGCATCTGAAGGAAGTGTCTTAATCAGTAAATCATGCTGGAAGAGGCTTCAGCACATAATTTGATGGTGTTGAGCTAAAGCCGTACAACATGTTCTCGTGATTAGAGGAAACCCCCTGCTTATCTGATTAAAGTGGAGTGTGTAGCTGGAATGTCAACAAACAAGACTGAACTATAATGAAAGTCTGTGATATTCAATTATTCCACAGTGATTTTTCTGAGCAGCATTAGGCAGGCTGATGGTTACACTGGAATGAGAACCACCTAGGTCCTGCACGTACCTTTTTTCTCCTAAATAGCCCTGTAATCTTGCTGCTGGAGCTTTCTTCTTTCTTCACTCATTTTTCTTCTGTTTGTTGTCTAGTTCCTCCCCGTGGGGTTAAGCCCTTTTGAAGTAATGTCTATTTTAGTGTCTAGCATCTATTCAGTGCCATACAAGTTATAATAGCTACTAAAGAGACTCTAACCTGCATTTTTTGATGCTTTTAGGTATGACATACGCAGCAAAAGGATACTTTGATGCTCTGGTTAAGATGGGAGAGTTGGCTAGTGAAAGCCAAGGATCTAAAGAACTGGGTAAGTCACCAATTTACTGCTAAATGGAGTCACAGGCTGGAGCAGGCTCCGAGCACAGGAATGAAACCAGATTTTTGCTGTTGATGCAAATAAGCTCAATGTGGAGCTGATCCTGCCTCATGTGAATGGTAGAAGTGTATTTACTGTTAATGTAGCTTTAAAAAAAGCCTGCTATTCTTAGTGTCAGGATTTTGGGGCACTGTCAGCTTGTAGTGTTTGCAAAGAGGAAGCGTTTGCAGAGAGCGGCTTTGCTGGCATTTTTGTCTTGCTTTGCAAAGGAGAGAAAAGCACCAGCTTCTGGTCCGGGAGCTGAGGCAGCGCTGCCCACCCGAGTCCTCCGAAGGAGATGGGGGTGACGGAGGGAGAGGGAGCGGTTTGGGGAACGGGCAGGTCGGCTGTACTGAAGCAGTGTTTCTCCTGGTAGAATTCACCCAGCACTTGGGCTGCGCGTGGTGGGGGCTGTTTGTACCCTAAGCCCCGCTGAGGGCGGCAGAGCTGTTGCAAGATTGCATGCTGTCTGCAGCTTCCCATGCAACGCGGCTGGTGGCTCGTAATTGCTCAGTCGGTCAGAGTTGCGACAGACATCACGAGCTGTGATGCTTGGTGCCTCCTTTCCCTTTCTTACACTTTCTCCTCTGGTAGGTCATTCGGGAGCTGCTTTTCCAGTCTTCCCATCACCCAGACATGGCTCCTGTGGTCTCCCTCCTCTCTGCCATTTTGCTGTGCAGACATGGTTTGAGATGGCTCTTCTCCCAGATCCCCCCAGGGATGCTGCAGCCTCTCGTTAAGGCTCTTGTGGGGCTGAGATGGGTTTTGGTCTTGTTGCCTTTGTGGTCCCGGGTGAAGTCCTCCTCCTCCCGGTCCCTCCTGCAGGTCTGGCTCGCCAGGTCGCTGTGCTAGGAGATGGCAAATGGTACTCGTTAATGCGATCTCTTTGAGGCAGTCAATTCACAGAGAAGAGACTGAGCTGAAATGACTCTAAAGGCTGATGAAGCCATCGGTGAACAGCCCCTCGCAGGGGCCAAGCTTTGGTTTTGCCGTGTTGTGCTCGGTGTCAGATACCGCTTACCCGCAGCCACGGGCTGCTCCAGCTTGGCCGTGCACAGCTCGCTGACTGCGTCTGAATTTTGATGGGGAAGCAGTAAGTGTCTATGGAAACCGATTCTATCACTTGGATTAAAGCTGCCTATAGCAATCTGTTTCTGTTTAATAAATAAAACAGAAGAGCCTTGTGTGGGATGCATGCGGCGACTGAGATTGTAAGGGCTGTGCAGACCTTACTGTCTGAGGGCTTCCTCTTCTGCCTCTGGGGGGGTGAAAGCCACAGCAGCTCTGTCCTCCTGGAAGTGAAAGCTGGGGAAAGCCTTATCAGAGGCAGCCCAGCTGGGCGAGGACAGGAGCCTGGGGACCGCAAACCCTGCCTCCCCTTCAGAGCAGCTCCAGGCTTTGCTCACACTTAAAACCTGGCTTTGGTGTCTTCTGGTGGTCCTGCTTCCTCGCCTAAGGATGGCGGTTTCACAGCAGGCATCCTTAATGCCCTCCCGCAGTCTCACGATGTGCATTCGGTGTGTGGCTTGAGTGTTTTGGGGTTGGTTTAAAATGTTTCCGAATTACTGCGCCTTCCACTCTTGGTGTGAGCACATCCGAGCGAGGATCCTGGCAGCTCCTGCTCAGCCCAGAGCCGTGACGAGCGGCTGCTCCTCAGACCTCTCGCTTTGTTGATCTTGCTGATATTTATTGTGGCAGCTGCTCTGTACCAAAGAAAGTTAAGATAAAATTTCTGGCTGCAGTTTACTGGAGCTGATAACAGCTGGGGACACAACCCCTTCCCAGTGGGATGTGTAAACAGGGGCTGAAAAATGTTTTAGATTGAGGCTGTGCTCGCCAAAGGTACAGCTTTTCCTGGGAACACCTTTACCTTATCGTCCTTGTGCCGTGATTGCTGATAGTGCCGGAAGCGAGCGCCGGGGTCTGGGTTATTTCATTCCTTACTAGAGGCAGCAGCAAATGGGGATGTTCATTAATGCCACTTGCATTAATGTGCCCCCGCCGCTCCCTCCCTGTGCGGGTGGCTTCCTCCGTGAGCCACAGGACAGGGAAAGCTGCTCCAAGACATCAGGCAGGACTCTAGGATGCTCTGGTTGGGACTGCAGCTCGCATCTGTTTCCAGCTTCCGTGGAAAAGAATCTGAGATTCATTTCCCACCTTAACCCTTTTTTTTCTGAATATGGATGCTTTTCTGATATTGTTTCTGGGACAGGAGTTGTGAAAAGAACATAAATACTGCAGATCCCATGTCTAAAATGTGGTTAAGGCAGCCACATCTTTTCCCTGGCTCTCCTGCCTGTGCTGCAGTGATGCTGCCCGTGCGGGGTGGCTCTGGGGGCTCTGCACCCCTGGGTGATGCAGCACGGCCGGGGACCGGGAGCTCCGGGCAGGTTCGCAGTGCCCCAGGGAGGCTATGCTGTGCCAGGAGAGCTGTTGTGGCTCTTTCGGTGCTCAAAACTGGCCGTATTTTCCTGTCATCATCTCTCCAATAGTACTTGTGACTCCAAGGGGTTGCTCTTTAAGTTGGGGACTGGAGAACTGCCCGTCCCCGGCCGGTCCCTGGCTGTGTGCAGCCGTGCCGGCTCTCTGGCACAGCGAGCCAGGGTCGCTTGTTCTGCTTGGTGCTGGCTTTTTTAAAAACACGTTCCTCTGATGGTAGCGATGCTGCACGTTTCTCTTGCTGAAAACATTTAGCCTGCGAGAGCGCTGCCTCCAAGCTTAGGTCTCTGCTCACCAGCTGCTTAGCACTTCACATTTTTTGTAAATTCTCCAACAGATTTTAGCAACTGTGTGTAGACAGGATAATCCTGGGTGGTAATGGAAAACCTAGCGATAATAAAGTACTTGAGCTGTAATCGGCTCTGTGGCTTGAGTTTTTGGGTACAAGCATCTGGTGGGGGCGTACCTCTGTCTGAACCCCACTGCTGAGGTTTGGGGTGTTCGAAGACTATTTTCTTGTTTTTTTTAACTAAACTGATGCTCTGACCAGGTACAGGGTGTAGCTGTCAATTGTCCCTGCGCAGCAGAAGCTTGCCCTGAGACAGTTTGCTCTCTGCGATTCCCTGTTGGTTTAGCAGCTTTATGCTTTCAACAACCTGGGAAAATTCTCCTGTGCCTGGCGAGAAGCTGTGGTTGCTCCGTGCTCCGGAGCAGCTCCCGGTGCCATGTGGGAAGTGGGGGAGAAGCCCCGTTATGGCACCTCTCCGGGAGCGGGTTGCTGGGCACGCCGAGGAGGCAAACCCCGGCGGGTGGCTGAGATGGGTCAGTGGTGGCAGCAGGGATCGGCTTGTGGTGGCATTCCCAGGAGGGGTGGCAGGAAAGCTTCTGCTCTCTGGGTTGCTGCCCGGTTTCTGGCACTTGGAGGATTAGACCCATGCCCACAGTTCCTCTTGGAGAGGCTCCTTATGCTGTTCTTCACATCTTCGGTGGTTGCTGCAGTGGCTTTTGGGAAGCTGAGAAGCCAGCGTGAAGAGCATGAACGCTGTGTGTCTGATCAGTGAAGGCTTGCTCCAGGTTTGATCCAGGAATGGGTTGTAGACACTTCCGAGGAGCTCCCGTCTCATGCGTGCAAGTGCTCAGGTGACTTTGACCCTTCTCCGGCTCCTGCTTAGGTCCCTTGGATGCTGCTCAAAATGTTGTTTCTTTTGTCCCCCTTGAAAACGAGGCCATGGCAAAGTCATGGGAAGGGGTTTTCTTCTCCAGGGAAGCATGTGCCTGGTGAGCAGAGCTGGAGGCAGTTTCCAGCAGGCTGGGAGCGCAGCGGGATGCTGGGACTGAACAGCACCTGCAGGAAACTCCTTCAGGGCTGGAGGTGGATTTTGCTTAGCAGTTGGTTTTCTCGGAGGTCCTCTTGAATTAGTGAAGGCTGCTCTGACTGAAGCACAGCGCTAGGAAAGGGCAAGACGTGGTAATTAGTTGACCGTTGTGGAGCTGAAATGAGCCTCTGGTAAATAATGGCTTTCTTCTGATGCACAATTTGCACAACAAAATCTGGACCAGTGGCACCTTCATGGTCCAGTTGTTTGCTGCGGAGCTGTTTGGTGTCATTGGAGGATGCTGGGCTTCAAGAGTTTTAAACCATTTCCGTACAGCTTTTAAAACACCGATGAGCATCACGGAGGGATGCGGGGTAGAGCCGTCTCCACCGGGCATGCTGTGCACTGAGAAGGGGGTCTGCGGTCGGAGCCGGGCACAGAGCCTGCTCCTGTCCATGATGCTGCCGTAGAGCCAGGGTGCCACCAGCCTGCGCCCTGGTGGGATGGCCAACGTGGCAGCTCCTGGTGAGGAGCAGACCAGCCTGGTGGGATGCCCACAGCTGCCCAGGCGAGTTCAGACTCTTGTCTTCACTGCAGCTCCTCAGTCTGCCCTGGCTCTTGGCGGCGGCGTGGTTCGGAGGCGTTGTGCTGCGCTCAATCCTCTGGGGAGAGGAATTAATCTGTTAATTAGACTTGCAGTTGTTTTGGGTAGATCCTTCCTGCAGCAGCGGAGATACAGATATAGATCCCGCGAATGTCAAAGGTCGTCGCAGTGGTCAATGTGTGACTGGGGGCCACCAGAGCTGGCAGTGGCCGTGGTGCCCAATGTCCGCTGGGGACCTGCCAGAGCAGTGCCTAGAAAAAACGAAGCTGAACTCCAGGAAATATTTGCCTGTGATGGGTGACTTGGTGTCCCGGCAGTGAGGTCCTTCTGCCCGTGGAGATGAGCTCCTGGGTAGGAGAGCAGCGGGAATCTTCTTGCTTGATCCTTTTAAAATTGGACTTAACGATGCACTTAATGGCTTGTGGGTAACAACTTTGTGCTGGTGGAAGAATGGATGCTCTGGACCTGCGTTTCCACCTGCGATTCTGTTAAAAGGCCTGATTTGCCAGAGAAATTGTTCCAGAAATTGAGGACTCAGCCTGAAAGCTGTGTAGTTCACTTAGGGAAGGAACCTGTAGGAACGGGCTTGCTAAGGGTGCAGAAACACAAGACAGACCTCTTAAAAACTGCTGCCTGCCTCAGAAGCGGTCTGTTCTGCTGTCTGCATTGCCTTTTCGCTGCCTTCAAATCTGATTAAAAGCAGGCTGGTGTAGCAGTAGGTTTGTTCTCACCAACCTGTGTTTGGGTAAGTAATGGTGGAGGGTTGTTAAATGAGCATCTGCGAAGAGCATGTTGCCTGGCTGGAGTTTCTAACTCGTAGCAGCTGTGCGTAACGCTTGGGTTTCACCTTCAGTGGTGACATCTTCCAGGGATGCCTACCTGCTGTGTGCCCAGGCGCCGCGGCCGGGACGAGCTCCTGCAGGGATGCTCCATCCTTTCGGGAGAGACGGAGGGGCCACGTGTGTGTCCGTGGGCTGGTTTCTGCCCTCCGTCGGCAATGCTGTGAGCTTGGCAGATTTTAGGAAGGAGCGCAGCTTGTTGTGTGGCCAGCCCTGGGTCCTGCAGGCGTTTGCTTCCCCTCCCGGGACTGCCGGCGTGCAGGACGGATCGGTTCATGTGGGTCCGAGCCAGGTGGCTCCAGGCTGGTGAATGCGAGGTCGGTGCCGTCGTGTTCTTCGGTGCTAATTAATTCTGTGCCGCCAATATAGCTGCTGCCAGAGCAGCTGGGTGCTAGGGACTCGCTGGTCTGTACATCGTGATACATCGTGATACAGACACATGATCTGTCCACATCCAGGGGGTGGCCGTTGGGAAGCGCAGGGCATCGCAGCTCACCCAGGTCTCCAGTCTGGGCGTGGTAAAAGTGTCAATGGCAACTGCTCAGCCCAAGGGAGCCGATTACTGGAAATGTGCCGTTGAACTTGCCTGAGTCAGGGTGCCTTGGGAAGCTTTTGCTTTTTTCTTTACCTTGTCTCTCAATAAATAAAAAATGTCTTAAGCTTTGCCAAGCTGGGTTGAAGCAGAGGCTGCAAACAGAGCCGATCATTATAATGCTGATGAGTTGCTAATATAACATCAACAAATCGGTACCATCCTTTGGGGCTGTGATAAGTGAAACCCTTTTGAAGAGGAAACAGATGAATCAGCGCAGAGAAGCGGATTGTTTCCCCACACTCGTATCCTTCCCACTGCACATGCACGGATCTTCCCCCAAGTTGTCTTGCGATTGAATGTCAGAGCTGATCAAGTCAGAGCCTTCTCGTCTGGATGAGGCGTTGGGCTGTGAAGTGCTTCTCTCCGTGGCTCGAGGGCTCGTCCGTGGCACGTGCCGTGCCTGTGAACTTGGATCAAGATACATTAATAAGAGGGAAGAGTAAAAAGGATTGCGGAAGCTTTCGGTAGCATGCTTCTGCCTTAAATCTGGCTTGATCAGGTCTTCAGCATGTGGCATGACGTGTGAGCAGAGTTATTGCCAGTCCGTGTTTACAGGCCAGGGGGAGGTGGCCACGCAGCAGCCAAGCCGTGACCACGGGAGTTGGGGCTGGCCACGCTGGCTGCTGGTGGTCAGTGCTGCAGCTGGTGGGAAATGGAAGGTGTGAAACGGGGTGGCACGCAGCGCTGGAAGGGGAACTGGTAACAGCTGGGCTGAGCGCCCTGCTGAGTCCGGGGGGGCAGGATTTCACCCTGCAATGCTTTGTTAGTAATGTGCACAAGGCTGATGCTCTCCACCCCGCTGCCCCACAAAAAAAACCCCCAAACCGATGGAGCTTTCCTGTCTGGCAGGTACCTTTGCTCAGCAAAGCCTGGGAGGAGTGAAATGGGTGCCTGTGTCAGAGCAGCGCCTGGTGCAGGGACCTCCCGGCCCCTTCTCCTCCAGGCACCCGGTGCTTTCGCATCTCCGCCTGCCCTGGGAATGTGCTGGTGTGGGCGACATCCCCTCCCTGGGTCCGGGTGCTTGCTTAGCATCAAAGGATTCAGCTAACAGCATTTAACCAGCCATTGAAAAGCAGATTATTTTTTTTTTCCCTTCTTAGGCATCAGGAGCTCAAACCCTGTTACTGTCTGTTGCTTTTTTCTCATTAATGAGCTAATATTCCTTTTCTGCCAGCTTGGCAGAAGCCCTTGACGGCACCATCGCCTTTCCTGGTCTCCCTTAACAAAAAGCAACAGGAAGAAGCCCAGCACAATGTCAAGTACTGGAGGAGCTGAGTCCTTGGACTCCATGTTTCATCCTTTCATGCTCTTTATTTGGGATCTGAATTGCCAGAGCGAGTGATCTTGATGGAGAGCGATGCCGACAGTGCTGCATCCTCCGTGTTACAGGAGCAAGGAGCGATGCTGGCGAGGATGCAGTGCTGTTTGCTTGTCAAAGCATCCCTGCTGCCGGGCTGATGCGTGTGGATGTCCTTGCAGGACAGGCTGGGCTGCTTCAGCCCTACACAAGCATCAACATGTTCTGGCTCAGAGCAGCTTGGCTCCTTTGCCGATGCATTGTTTGGTATTTTTATTAAAAATGGCTCGTATCTAGCTCGAGATGTGGGGGGGAAAAAAAAGAATCCTGAGGCTCTGAAAACTCAAAAGCAAAACCCTGTGAGATGGGTTCCTACTGCTCTGCCTTCTGGAGGGGCAGCTGGCTCCAGCGTGGGGCTTGCGGTGCCGATAGCAATGGGAGGGATGTGGAACAACCTGTTTGCCTGTTCCTGGCTGGGTGTGGTAGGGAAGGGCCCACAATAGCCCCTATAGTTCTCCCAGAACGATACTGTGAGTCAGACAGACGTAAATAGCAACTCCTCCTCGCCTGTTTGTGCTTTGCAGCCTGCGGAAAGGTGTGTGAGCCCAGTGCAGGCAGGTGAAACCCTTGCTCTGCAGTCCTACCCTTCCCTGGCTTTATTTTTGCCTCTGGGCTTAGGTGAGACACTTAACCTTGGGTTTCTTGACCTATAGGATGTGCATTTTGGCAGCAAGGCTATGGTGCTCGCACTCTGTATACAATTTACACTGTGACCCGAGCTCTTGCCCTGGTCTCTGCCCTGCTGCACAGCGGCAATGACCGTGTTTAACTTACAAATACCATGGGTAGGTGATGCAAAACACCCGTGGCGTGGGCGGCCGTGCTGCTGCCGGGGCGTGTGCCGTGGTCCCAGCCCTGCCACCCGGCTCTGCTAACGCCTTGCGGTATCAACCATCAGCGCAATGCCACGGATCCTCTTCTGAGCCAGGGTTTGAAATATTTAGGCTTTCCAACTACTGTGGTATCTCTTAGTCACAGTTTAACTTCTTCCCTGCTGCCATGCTGAGATAGTCTGAGCAGTTTCAGGGTGAAATCTTTGTTAATGTCTAACAAGGTCTGTAGCTTTTTTGCAGCGGTGAAGCAGCTCATGGTGTGGAGGTATCGGGGCGTCAGAGATGCTATATGTGAATTCACACAGCGCTGCAGCTGCTATTTAGGGGATTTAGTTCAAATCCTGCCGCTGCCCCGCGCGGGCTCCCAGCGATGGCAGAGGCCACGGGAAGCCTGGAGCTGATTCCTTCGGAGCCAGTTGGGCTGTCTCAGCCTGGGGAGAGGCTCCGGAGGAAGCTCTTGTGCCTCCACGCAGCCCAGCACCGGGCAGGCATCCAGCCGCCTTCCTGCGCTGCGCCGGTTGCAGCGTGGTGCTCACCTTGAGCCGCTCTTGGCTCTGGGCTGGCCGCGCCGCACCACCGGCAAAGGCGCAGCCAACCGGACGTGGCAGGGGAACGGGCACGGGGGGACGGCAGCGTCCCCTCGCCCGGGCTGGGACATGGAGCAGCTTGGAGTGGGGACACTGTGCTGGGTGGGAAAGGCTCCGCACCGCTGCTCGCTTTGATGTGGGACTGAAACGCCCCGTGCTCTCGCTGTGATAAGAGCCAAGGGGGTGGTGGTGGAGGAGAAAGTCTAAACAAAAAGATGCATATCTGTTGAGAGACGCACCATGCACCTCCCCGGCTGCTGGGAACAGGCTAATTCCCTGGGCGAGGAATGCCGGGTACCGGGGTGTACACAGGGTGTACCCAGTGCTGGATCTGGGGATATGCATATTATTTCTGAGCACCCTGGTCCCTGGTCTCCGAGTGGGTTGGGAGCTCAGCAGTGGTGGCCAGAGAGCCCTCGGCCAGCCCCGCACCGGCTTTCTCAGCCAGCCTTTCCACTCCGGCCAAACGGGAAGCGAAAGGGAGAGGGGGTGGTGCGAGCTTTGGAAATAATAAGCGAGCCACCCTTGCACTGATATACTCTTGAAAAAGCAATCTCAGCCAAGCGACGGTGTTACGTCATTGCCTCCTTGCAGTGGGAATTTGTGCACTTCCCATGATTGAGCTGTCGCAGCCTGACCGGAGAGCAATTTCCTGGCGGTCTCATGGTGGTGACCCCTTGCCCGGACCTCCCCGTTCATGCGTGAAGCTCTTCGCCGCAGACATGCATAATTGCCGCAGCCGGCTGCCTGCTCGGTGTGAGCGCTGGGGGCTGCTCCGCTTTGCTTAGCACCTCGCAAAGCGGCTGTAAAAGTTACAGCTGGCTCGGTGGCTGCGGAAATCTCGGCACATGGTTTCCTCCTGGCGAAGGAGCGGATCCGCCGCCGTGCTATCTGGTCCCCTCCTTGCTTTGCGGGATGCTTTGTGCATCGCTGCTCTCTCAAGGAGCCGAGCTGGGGGCACGTGGTGGGACGGTGGCCCCGGTGCCAGTCGACGCTGAGTGAGCGCCTGCCGGTGCCGCAGCCAGTTCTGTTACTGCATTGACCCGTGGCGGAGGGGGCTGGTGCCCGCCAAGGACAAAAAGGGATCAGATTTTAATGTTTGCAGAAGGTTTTGAGACACAGTGTATGGTGCAAAGTACAAATTGCTTCAGCCACAAGAGCAAAGAACTGTTGGGCCAGGTTGTTCCCGATCGGCTGGTGGTGTTGACACTCAGCTGGCATACGGCCGGTGTGCCCGGGCACGTGGTGTGCTGGGGACAGGCTGACCGAGCAGTGGGCTGGGGCTGGCCTAGCGTATGCCATCTATTTTTGTGCTGAATGAGGGTCCCAGTGGTTCCTTTGCACTGGTGAGTTGCTGGTTTGGCTCATCCCAGTCTCACTGTTGCTGGGGTTTGACTCCATGTACAGAGGATGCAGTTGTCCTGGAGTCCAGGATGGACCTGTCCTCCGCAGAGGACTCACATTTTTCCTTCACTCTCTAAATACACCAAAACCACAGTGTTTGCTGCCAGGGCCGGGCTCTCGCTGGTGCAGGACAGGAGTGAGCAGCCCCGTGTGGAAGCAAACCTGGGCTCTGTGTGTCTCCGCTGCTGGGGGGCCATGCACGCCGGGGAAGGGGGACCCACCCCCGGGCAGGATTAGGGCTGTGGCACTCCATGTGCATTTTTATGGGCTGTACATTTGGGGCTTTGAGTTATCCCAGGTGCTGCTCTGCTTTTTCTGGGATGGGATGTGGGATGCTGCTTCCCTTTAGAGAGCCCCTGCAGGTGTCAGGGGGCTCCCAGCCACCGCCGGCTGCGGGACCTGCGGGGGCTGAGTCCTGAGACCGGAGTAGCTCGGAGACACGGATCCTGGCTTTCATTTACAAACAGCTCCATGTAGGCTGGAAGCCTCCTGGGAAGCTGTGACCTGCCATGCTGGAAGTAAGAGCTTCCTAACTCAGCCCTTACAAATAGCTGACGGAGCTTGGCTCTCCCTGAAAGCTTGCTCTGATCCAGAGATGGTGCTTTTAGTCGAACGGTAGCACTGGCTCCTCTCCTGAAAGACGCTCCTGCAGCTCCCACGTGTGTGTCTGGCTCCAGCCGCGCTGGGGCTTTTGCTGAGGCAGGACACTGCCCTTCCTCCCAGGAAAGCACAGTGGCTGTGTCATTTGATGAATTCTGCATTTGAAAAGAAAAATTAAAGGAAGAGACAAAGCAGAGCTGGGATCCCTTGGCCATGGGCAGCCGTTTGTGGGACTGACCTGTGGCATTTGCGGCAGCTGCCTGCCACAGCTCTGCCCTCGCTGCCCAGCTCGCCTGCCCGCGGCAGGGCTGTCCATGCACGGCTGAGCTGCCAAGGTTGAACAGGTCCAGTGGTTTTGAGGCAAACACCAACCTAGAGCTTAGCTCCGTTTGCAGCTCCGTGTCCTGTGACCTGGACTGAGTCCCAGGGCTGTGTCTGTCCCCTGCCTCGCTGCTGGGGGGAGGGATGCAGGGGTGCTCTGTGCTTGGCTTTGGGCTGTACACACAGCTGGGAGAGTCGGGCGAAGCTCCTGGCTGTAACAGTGCTGTTTAAATTCCCATCTCGGTTATTAGTACAGCACCTCTCATCTCCACTGGCTCCCTTCAATATCTGGACTGTGAATCAGGTTGAGATGAGGGACCTTTCTTGGTCCCATCACCTCTGGCTCCTTTGTCACATCCCTGCGGCCAGGCTAAGGGCTGGCACGGGCAGAGCTGTGCTGCAGCTGCGGTGGCTGACGGCGCGGTGGTCATGGGCAGGGCTGCCCCTGCATGCTGGGGTCCTGCTGCTGCTTGTCCTGTTTCCCTTCATGCTACAGAAAATGTGTGTGTTTGTCCAAGTGTCTCAGATGAACATCTGCTCACCTACAGCTCCCCAAAGATGGGCACCAGGGGTACTCCAGGAGCACCCATGGGTCTGGCTGCGGACCCCTCCCTGCTAGCGGGGTGCCGCCTGCCCCAGCCCTGGGGTGTCCCCCTGAGCTGGTGCCTCAAGCCCCCTCCCCACGTCTTGTCTTCGCAGGAGACGTGCTGTTCCAGATGGCAGAAGTCCACAGGCAGATCCAGAACCAGCTGGAGGAGATGGTGAGTGCCCCAGCCCGGACACGCCGGGCTCTGCCTGGCCGTGGGCTCTGCCGGTGTTGCAGCTGAGCAAAATGGTTTGCCATGTTTTGACCGGGCAACACCAGCCTCTCTGAAGCGGATTTGCTAAGCTGCAAAGGGTCTGGTCTGCTTGGGCATCTGCTTCTGCCCTGCTGGGTCCCTCTCTGAGTGTCTGTCTGTCCCTCACTGCTGTCAGCCTCTGCTCTGTCTGTACAGCCCCTCTCCCCTGCCTGCCCGGGTGCTTCCCGGGCAGGGTTTGCCAGCCCTCACCAAGGAACCGTGTTTTCTCTTTCTGCCTGCAGCTCAAGTCCTTCCACAACGAGCTCCTGACACAGCTGGAGCAGAAGGTGGAGCTGGACTCCCGGTACCTGAGTGTGAGTTACGGACTCGTGTAGTCCAGCAGCACAAGCTTTGGCTCGGGTGTCTCCGCGTCTCCCGTTCCCGCCTGCCCCCTCGCCCAGCTCCCTGCTCAGGGGACTGTTGTGCCCGGGCACTGCTCCTGCCCCTGGTTACAGACGATCCCCGGCCATCACACACATCACCACGCACAGAACAGCATTTCCCCCGATGTCAGACTATTGCCGCCCCTGTTTGCTCTCTGGGCCGTGGGGATCCTGCTTCTCCCAAAGTCCGGGGGGGGGCTGCTTGCTTCTGCCAGCCCTCTGCAGCAGGAGCAGCGATCGAGGCAGGGGCTCAACTTCAGCTGCTCAGAGCTTTCTCCTGTCTCATCCAGGCTGCACTGAAAAAATACCAGACAGAGCAAAGGAGCAAGGGGGACTCGCTCGACAAGTGCCAGGCAGAGCTGAAGAAACTTCGGAAGAAGAGCCAAGGCAGCAAAAACCCCCAGAAGTACTCTGACAAGGAGCTGCAGGTAGGACCCCGGGCGTGGGGGGACGAGCATCTCCTCCTCGTGCAGGGCAGCGGATGCTTGGTACCGCATGCTAGAGGTGGCTCGGCTCTTGCAAGCGTTTAGATAGGGGCTCGCCGTTTCTTTAGAGGAACGGGCGCAGCAGCATTAGGGGAGCGTGGTGAGGTGTGGGAAGTGTGGATAGGGAGGGGGCGGCAGCCCTTGATGGGTGCGGGTTGGTCTCGTGGCCGCCCCGGGGGAGGACGGTGCAGAGGGGGAGGCTGCGAGCTCTGCTGACGGCAGATGTTGTGCCAGGCGGTGCGGTGGTGACTAACCCTGCTCAATCCACTGCTCCCGGTGCTTTTTATTTTTTTTGCTTAATGAATGAACCCAAAAAGATCATTAATTGCTGTTGTGCCAGATCCATCTTCCTCTGGATGGTGTTTTGCTTAAATATTTTCTGTGCCTGCTGCTGGGGCGCCCCTTCCCCCAGCCCGCCGGGGCGGCGGCGCGGGCCGGGGGCGGCCGCGGTGAATCACTGCGGTGTGATCGCGGTGTGGGCTCCCTCGCCAACCACGCGCCGTTTGCTAATCGGGTCCCGGCTGCGTGGGGCCGGGGTCCCTCATGGCACCTACCTGGACGGTTTGTGCTGCGGGGTGGGCACGTTTCGGAGGTCGAGGCGTTGGGATTCCCCGCAGGGAGGGAGTCGGGGTCAGCATCTCGCTGAAGAGCATCCAGGGCGCATCCCCGGCTGGTGCTGGCGGTGCTGGGGCTGAGCCAGGGCCGTGAGCGGGACGTGCCGAGGGGCTGTGGCACCCGGGTTACCGATGCGTTCGCAGCAGGAGTTTCATGCCTTCTGAAGTCTGCAGCCTTTGGTTTGAGTGTTGCCTGGAGCATGGCTGAACGTGGCGAACTTTAACGAGAGAGCAATGTATCTGCAAACCTGCTCTGGCTGAAAGTCCTCGTGCTGCTACTCGAGTTAAGGCTGTTGAATGATTGCAGCATGAGTAGTACCTTGAAAAGGGGAAGATGAAGCCAGAAATTGCCTAGTCTTGTCTCTGAGCCATGAGAGCATGCATTATGTTGGGACCAGGATCTGTTGCTTTGGATGCCGCGGGCCGGTAATGTGTCAAAATGATCCGTGTCTGCTGAAGGGGATCTAAACGTCAGTGGCACTTCACTCGCAGGGGCTGTGTACGTGGTGGCATTTAAAGTAATCGGCAGATAGTTACCACGAAGGTTGTGCTGGGGAAGTGACATTAATTGCACTAAAATTTGGGAAATCAGTCATTCTCTCACTGGTGTGAATCAGAATAAGCACTGAAGGAGAAAAATGCACCGCAGTCATCCACCCCTCGGCGTGCAGCTCCCGTGCTGAGCCAGAGCATGTTGCACGGAGCTCGTGCTCGTTTGCAGCCGCCGACTGCCGAGGCTGTGCTGGGCTGCTCGCCGGAGGCCCGGCTGGCCGGAGCACGGCTGGAAGGTGTCAATGCAGCAGACTGGGGTGTCCTGCCTGCTGCGGCGGGGGCTGGCGCGTCCCTGAGAGCTGAGCAGCTTAAACCACTTCTGAGTTGTGGCGTCTCCGCAAGCCCTTGCTCTGAAATTCCTGCTGAGCAAGAAAAGCCCTGTTAGGCAACGAGGCTCAGTGTGGGGAAGCTTGGGGATCAAACCTCTGTTATCCCCCACCTGTGAAAGCTGCTGATAGGGACAACAGAGCGAAATTGCTGCCAGAGCCACCCCTCTCCTGCCAACCCCGCCGGGCTGCTGCCATGCAGGGATCCCCGTCCCACACCCGGAGCTGGAGGAGGAGGAAATCCATCCCGGTGATCGGCTTTATATAGCTGGGAGAGGAGCGATGGTTTGATCCTCCTGCTGGGATGTGGCAGGGACAGGGTAGTCCTGTTAGCACAGCAGCTTTGGGCAGGGAAACAGGATCAGGCTTTCATTCTCTTAATCTTTCAGCAGTAAGTATTTAGGAAGCGCTTATCTCTGAAAAAGCCTTATGATGGCTTTTGAGCTTAAAGAGCTATGAGACTGCTCAATTGCTCGCTGCTTTTTTCTTTTTTTTTTCCCCCTAGATCAAAATACAAAGTTAAATTGCTGAATTCAGCCATGAGGGCAGTTTTCCCTCTCTTCTCTGCTGGCTGCGATGCTGGTATTTCCTTTCCACAGAAAAAGAGGGTGTTTTGGGCTACCCTTGATGCTGTTCTTACCCTTGCCTTGGCATTGGAGAGCAGGGGCATTGCTGCAAGAGTGGGTCCAGCCTGGAGCTACGCAGGTGTTGGCACCGGCCTGAGGAGGGAGCCTTGTGTGGGGCTTAGTGAAGCTGGGCTTAGTGAACCAGGAGCATCTGCAGATCTGCTGGTGTTGCACTGTGGGGCTTTGCTCCACAAAAATCTTTCTCAACTGGCTTAAAACAGAGAACCACACAGTTTGCCCTGGGGAGCTGCTGCATGTGGTTCAGCTTGTTTAGCTGGCCCAGAGCCACCCCTGCGGCCGGCTTGTAAAACCCCCGGCGGCCTCCGAGGAGGCTGCTGAAGGCACCTTGTGATGCTTGCGGGAAGCTGAAGACTTCATCAGGCTGGCGCCTGGAGACCACAGACCGATCAGACAACAACTGGATGGAGCTCTTCTTATGGGCTGTTGCAGATTACTTGTCTCGTAATGGGAGAAGCTGCTCTTGATGGAAACGTCCTGGTAGCTACATCAGTCATCTCATTCAATAAAGCAATAACGTCTTACTCTTCTTTTGAAGACTCATCCACTTAAGCTACTGTAGCAGTCGGCAGCCGGGAGTCTGATGCTCTGTCATCATCTGTCTTCGTATTTAATGCTACGGGAAGCAGAATTGCTCCTTTCTGCCTTTTCACCACTTGTTGAGTGACCACATCTTGTCATCGCCTGCAAGTGAGATGGGTGGGCGAGACGAGCGCGGTGGGAGAAGCAATGCTGTCCTCCTGCGGGGAGCTCCAGGACGTGGGTTCTGTAACATCGTCTCACTCCGCTGAAGTGAGAAGTGATTTGGGGCTGTTCAGGCTCTGGTTTGCCGGGTGGCAGAGGACAGCCCTCACCTGGGCCTGGGTACCAGCGTGGCTTGGGCTCCACGCTCTGCTAGACTGATCGCAAAACCCAGTAAAGCAGCCCAAACATCTCACCTGTGACTCTGCAATTCAGATTTTCCCCCTTTATAAAACAGAAATAAATGCCGATATTCAGCAGGCACTGCACATAACTAATTCTCTTGTGGCTGGTGAGCAGTAGCTTTGGGAAGACGGAGGTTGAGGAGGTCTGCTCGGGATGAGGCAGCGGCGCGATGCTCGTGAACGCTTGCAGGAGGTTTCTGAGCTTCATCAGCCACTCGTTGCATGGAGAGAGCTGATCCAGGGTTGTCTGCGAGTCTCGCATCATCTGGCCACTGTCTTTTGTGCTTGTTCTGTGGAGTTTAATAGGTGAGGACGGGCATCACAGGATTAAAATGGTTGAGAATTTAAAACACCTTGTGGTTTGCAGTAAAGACGACTCGCGTAGCTTAAAAGCAGCTCAAAGTGCAATTAGGCTGCAGGAGTGATTTTCCATCTCCAAAGCTTTGTCTGTCATGGTCAAGAGAGATGTGGTGATGGGTTGTTACTGCTGAATGTCGCAATAAAGCCAGGCTTTTTATTCCTTATGAATCAGTCCAGAGCTTTTGTTATACGTGAGGAATGAAAGCTGAGACAGCTAACTGCCTCAAATGTCTCATCTTAGTTATGTAGTTACTGAGATTTTTTTTTTTGACCTGTGTTGAAAACTGGGAGAATAAACAATTCCATTCACTTCATGTCTTTTATGAATAAGAATGAAAGCAATATTAAGATTAAACAATCACCAAGGAAGCTAAACTGCTGTAACTTCATTAAATGCTGGTTATGACTGTCCTGCTTTCGGCTGAGGTAGAGTTAATTTTCTTCCTAGTAGCTGCTACAGTGCTGTGTTTTGTATTTAGTATGAAAATAACGTTGATAGCACACTGATGTTTTAGTTGTTGCTGAGCAGGGCTTGCACAGAGTCAAGGACTTGTCAGCTTCCCATGCTCCACCAACTGAGGAGGCTGGGGGTGCGCAAGGTGCTGGGAGGGGGCACAGCCGGGAGGGGTGACCCCGACTGGCCACTGGGCTATCCCACACTGTATGATGTCATGCTCAGTATAGGAACTGGGGGGAGCTGGCCGGGGGGCTGCTGCTCAGGGACTGGTTGGACATCGGTCGGCCCCGTCGGCAGGTGGTGAGAAAATGCATTGTGCATCACTTGCTTTGTATATTTTTATTATTATTATTACTACTACTACTACTATTTTATTTTATTTCAATTATTAAACTGTTCTTATCTCAACCCAGGAGTTTTCTCACTTTTACTCTTCCGATTCTCTCCCCCATCCCACCGAGGGGGAGTGAGCGAGCGGCTGCGTGGTGCTCAGTCGCCGGCTGGGGTTAAGCCACGACAGTGATCAATCCGTGAAATCAAGGTCGCGATGGGTTTAGGACCTTGATTGAATCAGCAGCTCAATAATGAAGTTATGTTGGTTCAAACTATTAAATCATATTAGTGCTACAAGCTATTGGATTTCTCCATTGGGCTGAGATGGAGCTGACTGTAATTCATGCTAAATAGCAAAGCTGAAGCCGGCTGTTGCGGTGAAAGGCTGTGCCTGAGCTGGGCGAAAGGGCTTTTGGCGTGGCTGTGCCGGTGAGCAGCTTCGACGGTAACTCCGGAGGGGCAGAGGGAGCTCACTGCTCCTCCCAGCTCCTGCAAAACCCGGGGTTTGCTGAGCCAGGGGCTGCGGAGGCTGAGCTCAGCTCCTGCCCAGATGTGTCTTCTTGTCCACACCTACACCTGCTCCTATGGGAATATTTTAAGCATTAAATACCACTGTGCCAAATAACCTGAGGGGGTTTATAAACTTTTGTAATTGAAACCTCATTTTGCTATTCCCATCAGGAGAAATAATTTTAGCTATGGGTCAAGAAGCTCTAACTGATAAGGAGTTTGCACAAACCAGGTTACAAAGGCTTATGTAAAAGTCAAATAGGGAAGAATTATGTAAAAGCTCAGTGGCTGCAGGTAACGCTCTCCAGGTTTTGTCGTGCTTTAAGCTGAGTGAGGCTGGGTGTCCGAACCCAGCAGATACAGTCAGCGGGCGCAGGGAGGGGAAGTGCCTGTGAAACACTTGGTGGGAGATGCATCAGATCTGGGGCCGAGCTGCTCTGGTCATGGGCAGCATCTGAGCGTCCTTGCCATGGCTGGGGCAGGACTGAAAGGGATCAACCCGAGTATTCATGTAGTTCGGTGGCGCTACCTGCTTGTGTCTCGGGACCTTATTGGAGAGCTCATCCCTTGCAGTATTTTTTGCCTCTGTTGTTTACTCTGTAATCAGCTGTGAACTCACGTGCTGGTGCCCTTGGCCCCTCTTACCGTGGGGCTGCAGCCCTGAGTGTCTGGGGAAGCTTTGGGCGTTGCACCTTGCTCTGGCAGCACACCGGACCCTCTTCTCTCTGGGCATGGTGCCACAAGAGCCGTACACTGAAGCGGCTTTTTCAGACTTTGTGGTCTGTGAGAGCTTATGAAAAAGGCAGCACCGAGAGGAGGAGAGTCTCTGTCTCCTCTTTCCAGTGGCTGTGGTCAGGGTGGGCTTGCTCAGCCGCTGTGGCTGGCTGGCGGCATCCCTTCCACCCCAGGGTGAGCTACAGGCTCCAGCACAAAGCGTGGTTTCCTGAAACCAGCTCTACAAATCTATAAGCACCTGCTACAAATATGCAAAATGAAGTCTTACATTTCTTTTCTTCTGGGCTGAGATGCCTTAAATGACTCTTCTGGAAAGCTGGTCTCTGTCCTGGTACCTGTGCAGGTCAGGGCCACGTCTGATGAGTGTTTTGGTACCAAACCTTGTGCATTGAGCTGTTGATCTGGGGTGTCCCTGTATTGAAGGAACATTTTAAGCAGCTGATCATGAAACCCCCGCACAGCCGGCTGGAGAAAGCGTTTGCCTGCTGTTTTGCTCTCTGTAAATTTTATGTAATATCACATGTGTGCGTGGATGGCACTTTATAGGAGCAGTGAAAGGCTGATGCCCCGATGAACAGATGTGTGAGACAGGCAGCGTAATGAGGGGAGACAGCCCTTCTCGGGGGAGGAAAGGGAGGCTGGCATCCTTGGAGCAGGGCAGCTGTCAGGGTTGTGCTCCCTAGGATCTGCTCTGCGCGTTGTTTCACCTTTGGTAACCATCAGCGCAATAGAGGCCGCAGCATCCTGGAGGAGGGTTTTGGCTGCGGGGTGAGGGAGCTGGAGCGGTGCAGGCTGGTGGGCAGCGCAGCGGGTGCTGGCACTAAAGACCTTCCCTGGCTGGAGATGTCGGTACTTGTGCAGGGCAGGGGGGGGAGTTTGTCTTCTCCCTGGGAAGGGTGTAGAGCTTCGGGGTCCCCATGTGCCAGATGCACAGAAACCATCCGACAGTGGATGGCTGTGGCGACGTGGGGCCCCGTGGCTCTGCGGGGGTGCTTTGTCCTTGCAAAAAGCAGTGAAATGTGTTTTGGCTCCCGTGGTGACCTGCGTATGGCCTTTCTCTGCTGCGGGAGAGTTTGGTCTGTTGCTTTATATGCCTTATTACAAGCGAGGTTGGGTCACCTCAGGCTCATTTCCGAGCTCCGGTCTCCTTCCCGGCCGTGCTCTGCTGGGAAGAGCCGCTGATACCCCAGGGCTCGAATACAGCATCGCTCTGTCTGGCTAAGCAAACCGACCGACCTCTCGCTCTGTCTGTAACACACTTGGGCGATGCTGGAGGTGGCCAGGAGGGAACGATGTCTCCCCCGAGGCTGCTCCAGGGTCCACCAGCTTCCACACAAGGAGCAAATTCTGGGAATGAGGAAAAGCTCTCTCCTTCCCTGGGAGCCACTGGGGCTGAGGATCCCAGGCTTCTTGTTTTCCTCAGCTTGGCTATATGCCGTGGTGGGGTTTCAGCTGTTTTTACTTGAGACTGTTCAACAGCTTAGATGCTCTTTCTCTGTTAATCAGCCTAACTTCTTTCTTATTTTATCCCATTACTTTCTAATTATTCTCCCTTGTCGTTCCCTAAATAAATCCTCCCTTCTCTTGGTGTTTACTCCTTGCAGGTATTTCAGCCTGCTGCATCGGTCCGGCACAGCTCGCAGAGTCCTCTCCCTTCCCTCTCTTCCCTTTGTCTCCTTTCCCTGCTTCTCTGTGCTGCTGATCCTGACCCTGGGATGAGAGCCCGGTGTTTGGGCACGGTCCCCTCCCTGCTCTGCGTCTCTGCTGATGCTCCGGCGTGCTCCCCTGCGGTGGTACTGGCTTTCTGGTCTCAAAACATGCAACAGCCACGTCCAGCATGGTTAGCTGGTGCCTCCTGAACGGCAGCCTTGCTGGCTTCTACTTGCTGTTGGTTCCCTCTTGGCCCTGTGGCTGATTCTTGCTCAGCAGTGGCAGACGCATCTGATCACTGATAAAGATCAGTAATGCTGATTTCTGCAGTTGTGCTTAGTGCATCAGCATTAGCAGTGCCCTTGGCTCATATTCCTCGCTGTTTTGCATGTTCTTGGCTTGGATAGAGCAGTCTGAACTAATTTTTTTCCAGTAAGGCTGTGTGGTTATTAAAAGCTTGACTGAAGTTCAGTAACGATGTTGCTGTTTCACCTGTGCTAATGACACTGATGGCAGTGTGTGCTAGAAAAGGACTCAGGTCTTGACATGCTTTTTCATCTTCCCGCACCCCTAGCTGTCAGCTTTGGAGTGGCATTGGGAAGTTGTTACTGTAAGCGGCAGGGCCTTTGTGTGCCCTGGCTTTTCTGTGCCGGGGATGACAGCGGCTGTTCGAGCTGGGGACTTTGCAGCGTCTTGTTTCCTCTTTCATGTTTTCTTGTTCCTAATGTACTGCCTGACCGGTTTGGGTAACTTGGTCTGGCTTCTGAATGGAGATTGCCCCGCTTTGGCTGGACCCAGCGTGGCCAAGCGTTGCTCCAGCATTGCTCATCAACCCCGGGCATCGGGCAGCCAGGAGGGCTTGAACCAGCGGGCCCCTGGCTGAGCCACCACCGCCTGCACAGCTGGGGCTCGCTGGGCTGCCGGGACCGGGCTCCCCCTCCCGGGATCGCTGCTTCCCTGGGCCAGGCAGGAGCCCTCGCTCCGCCAGCTCCCACCCCTGAACCACGGCAGCATCTTAAACCAAACCCTTTCGCCGGCTGCGCCCAGCGCCGCCGCGTGCTGACATTGCTAATTAGGTCAGCGGCTCCCGGTGAATTGGAAGTGGATGTGTTCGGAAGGCGGAGGGGGGGAACGGGGGAGTTATTTGAGGCCTCTCCAACCTAGAAACCCAGAAAAGATTTCTGGAGCTGTTGGGTGGCTCCAACGCGTGCTCTGGCTTTCGGCACAACTGTGACCACCGCAAGCACGGTCGTGGCCGGCTCCCTGCCCGCTCAGGCGCTCGGGTCACAAATGGGCGTTTTGTTCCTCCTTTAAACTGGGACTTTTATTTAGATGATGCTTAAAATATGCATTTGAAGCTGACAGCTTAAATCAAGGTCTGAATTTAAGATGCATCTCTCCAGCGGTGCATGCTTGTTGGTGAGGTCCTGGAGAGGATGCTGCTGAGCCGCGGAGCCCGGGCGCACCGAGGCCAGCGGGGAGGCACCTGTCAGGTCGTGCCAAGCTGAGAAACGTGTTTGGCCAGGGTTCAAAACGCAGGATGGCTGCAGGATCCCCCTCCATCCCCAGGGAAAGGAAAGGTGAGCAGCAGCCATGAGCCCGACAGTCCTGACGGGCGCCTGGCTGCAGGTAAAGCACCGCTCGCTGATTAAAGACAGTCCTCCTCCTTGACATGCGGTAGTGAGATCTTACATCGTGCTTTGTGCGTTACTTTTCTTTCTCGTGCATCTGGCATATTTAGCAACGCTTTTATTTAAATTGTCTTTCTATGCATTATTTGCAAGCCCATTGTCATTTTGAGCAAATCCAAAATGAAAACTGTCTAGTGAACAAGAAGTGTTGCTCACCATTTTGTAATGTAATACCGTGTAAAAATCAAGGCTCTGAATAAATCAATGGCACATCAGGCATATTTACATAAAGTATTAAAAGCGCTGAGAATACTAAATTTAGAGCATAGGCTCTCTGCTTGCAAATCAACATGTTCTAACTGGCTGCAGCCATTAAGACAAGTCTTTCCTTAGCAAAATAATTAAAAGTATACTTGTAAAACAAGATTGAAATCAGGGATGTAAATAAGGCTTTACCTCGCGTATTTAAGTCATGATTAAAACTAAAACTCTAACATTGCTAACATAAGGAAGAATTTCCCCGCCTCACATGTGCAGTGTGTCTGGGAGCAGAGCTGGCTCTTGCCCACTCGCCGTACCTGGGGCACAGCTGTGCCTGACCTGGGGATGGTTATGGTACGGGGAAACCTGAATCGCGGCGGGATGGTCCTTGTGCTACTGAACTAAATTAGCCGGAGGTGGACTCATTTCACTCCTCACCTTCTCGTTCTTCATGGCCCAGTTAGTAAATTAAGCAGGATGAGTTTAGGGTGTCGGGGTCCGCGCTTGCTCCCGCGCTCCTGCTATTTCAGGTGCTGTCAGGGTTGCGGTTTCCTTCCAGAAATGGGGCTCTGCAGGAGGGGGAGCATCGTCCCGCTGCCTCCCTTGGGACAGAAGCAAAGGAAACTTTTTTTGGGAGCTGCCTGTGGTGCAGGTGTGTGGGGACAGCGGGGCTCAGTCCATCCCGGGCGTAGTAGGGCTGCAATAGAGGGATCGGGGCACCGGCCCCCGGGGGAGCTGGGGGCTCTCCGGCCTGGTGCTGGGCTGTCCTTCCCTCCCGACTCCCTGTCTCTGCTGCCAAGCTGACGCCTCTGGGCTCTGTCCCTGTGCTGTTCCCGGGGCTAATAATACCTGGGAGGAGGCGGCGTGCTGCCGGCAGCGCCTCTGTCCCGAGCCCACTCCACAGGAGCGATGCTTTCCCTGCTCGCACTGAGCACGTCCTCCCACTGCCGCCTGCTCCCGCCGGCACGTGCCCGGGGCTGCTGCCGCCTCTTCCCGGTGCCTCTGTGCCCGCTGCCGGCACAGCCTGGCTGCCTGCCAGCTTTCCCGGTGCCCTCCCCTATATCCCCGCCAGCCCCGGTCCCACTCAGCTCTCCCTGCAGCTTCGCTTGGGGGTGATGCACACAGCTCCATTATTTCTGCCTTTACACCCAACAGTGTCAGCTCAGTTACCTTCATTTATTGCTATTCCTAAACATGCGCGTTTGCACTGGATTTTCTCACTTGGGGGGAAAAAAATTCTCCTTGAAACAGAGCTGTTGGTTGCAAGCTGGGTTTTTACGCATTTGTCGATGACCCCCTTTCCCCTGTCTGTGGGGAGACCCAAAACCTGCTGGGTCCCGCACGAGATCTCCGCAGGGTTTGCTCTCGAGGGAGGATGCTCCGAGCAGGGTGGGAGCAGGAGGAGCTCCAGCTCTGAAGTAAGCCCCCTTTGAAGTCTGGGATGTCACTTAATCTCACTGCTTTGTTGAGTTTGTTCCATTTTATGTGTCTGCTAATAAATATTGTAGCGTGCTAAAAATAACTGTTAAACATGAAGGAAGAAGTAAAGCTGCTTTGGGCCCTGAATTTCCAGTTTAATTCCCTTCTCAGGGAAGCTCAGACTTTCTGAAACAGGTTTAGCAGTGCCTGGTCTGCACGGCTGCTTGTGTCTTTTCAGTGCGGTGCTGCCATCCCAGGGAAGAGCTGGTGGCAACGAGGTGTTGCAGGGCAGGACAGCGATGGGTGGGAGAGAAGCTCCTCGTAGAGGCTCGGTGGCTGCTCTCCCAGTGCCACATCAAGGGTGGAAGCTCCTTGCAGAGGAGCTGGGGACATCCCGAGGGCATTGAGGGAGGAGAAAGTGGCTGGTTTGGGGAGCTGGGGACATCTCAGGCCCTCCATGCTCAGGGATGCTGATGGTGTGGCCGAGCAGCAGCCCTGCGGTCCCCGGCGTTGCTCTGAAGACCTCCCGCGTGCCATGTCTGCACCGCACAGGTCAGCCTGAGTGGCTGGGTTACCCCAGCGTGTGCCGCTTCCGTGCCCTGTGCTGGCAAAGCCCCGCGTGGCGCAGCCGTGCTGGCAGAAGTCCCGTAGGTAGAGCAGGAGCCCGTGCCAGCAGAGGAGCCTCCCGCTGCTGTGTCTGCGGCATCTCTACCCGGCGCTGGCAGGGGCCCTGGCGTCTGCGCAGCCCCGGGGTGCGGCGTGGAGGAACAGCCACCCCAGCAGTCCCCTCACTGCCTGTGGCCGGGCAGGGAATGCTGTGCCAGCGTCCAGCGCTGCCCTGCCCTGGCATCGTGTGCCGGTCCCCGGCACCGCTTACCGTGTGGCTGACTGGCAAATGCAAACTGAAAGCGCTGACGGTAGTTTTAGCATTGCTGGTGGTTGTGTGTGTTGGAGGAGTTCGTGTGCTGTCCCGCTGCAGCCCCCCGCTCTCGGCAGCACGGCTCTGCCCGTCCTTGCAGGCAGCAATGGGCAGCAAGCGGTGATTCGGCAAAGACACCAGCAGCAGAGGAGGTGCCAGAGGTGTTCAGCCTGGGCTGGTTTCAGGGTGGCTTGGGCGCTGCGGTGCCTGGCAGGGATGAGCAGGGGGCTGCGGGGGCCATTGCCAGCCCTGGGCGATCGGGGCAACCTCCTCGGCCTCCGCCGCCAGTGCAAGTGCCTCGGTGGGGCTCGGGCACCCGTTTGGTGAGAGGGCGGCTGCATGCGGTACAGCTCGTCCCGCCGCCCGCACGGCTCCCAGCCCACGCGCTGAGTCAGCGCCTCTGCGTGGGGGGGCTCCGATGAGTAAGGGCGGGTTGGAGGGGCCACACGAGCACACGTGTGTGTGTTCTGTGCTGGGGGGGGCCCTGCGGGCACCCTGCCTGCCGGCCACCCCCACCAGCCCCTCGGCTGCACCGCTGACCCCCCTCCGGAGGACGCTGCAGCATCCCCTACCCTGCGCACGGAGGGGCAGGCGCTCGGTGGGCAAAGCGGTGAAGGCAGCTACCTCTCTGCTTCTCTTTCTGTTCTAGTACATCGAAGCCATCAGCAACAAGCAAGGTGAGCTGGAAAACTACGTCTCTGACGGCTATAAGACAGCTCTTACGGAAGAGAGGAGACGGTTCTGCTTCCTGGTAGAGAAACAGTGCGCGGTAGCGAAGAGCGCGATCACCTACCACGCCAAGGTGAGTTGGTGCCATCGGAGCCGCCGGTCTGCTGCCGTGCTCCTGCAGCCGCCGGTCTGCGGGTCCCTGGCTGCCCCGTCACCGGGCGGACGCTCCTGTCACGAGCTGTTGCCTATAGAGCAGGCCGATACCCTGATGCAGCCACTGTGGCTCGGGGGACAGAGGAATATACCGGCGGGTGACCCACGGGCAAGGTGCCCTGGGAGACACGTGGGCTCCCGGGCTGGGAGAGGCAGGGCTGTCCTGGGGCTGTGCTGCCCTCCCGCCTGCACCCCGAGCTGGGTCTCCCATGGGTGCCACTCTGCATTTCAAAGCACCTTCTGGCTGCACGAAGTAGACGAGACTGACCGTGGTTTGCTCGAGTGCCAACGTGGCGGTGGTGAGGGCAGAGCCTGGCAGCACATCCCACCGTCTGGCTCGCCCTGGCGGTGCCGGCCCCTCCACGGTGCGAATTCACCTGTGTGGAAGAGCTCATGGTAGGCGGAGGGGGCTGAGTTCACCTCTCCTGCGTATCGTGATCACCGAGGTCTGAGGGCTCTGCCCTGGCAGATGCTCGTCAGGTTCCTCGTGCATCAGGTCATGATTTGCAAAAGCAGAAGAAATGCAAAGCAGCGCCGTTCCTGCTCGGAGTCGGAGCAGCACTGCCCTCCTGGCAGGGCAGGGAGAGGGCTCCCTCTCACCCCCTGGTACCCCCTGGCCTTAGTAAAGGTGAGAATTAAAGCAGAGATTAAACTGCTGCTCCAAACCCCCTCTTGCCCGTTCCCAGGCAGCCCACGTTTCCCGGGCCGGGGGCCGGAGCTGCTGCCTGCTGGCACGGGGAGCGGCGGCCCCCTGCACTGGTCGGGAGCGGAATCCATCCGGATGAGGGCTGGGAACGCCGGCGCTGCTCCCACAGCCTCGTGCTCCCGTTCTGGTTGTTCCCCACCGCCACCCCCCGTCGCTCGCAGCACCCATCTGTCACCGCCGCGCTTGGCACCGGGGAGCAGGAGAAGGAGTTTGGATTAGTCAGCGCTGTCCTCGCGCTGCGGGCTGGATTGATGCTCGGCACATGCGAATTCCTCCTGTAGTGCAGGAAGGAAAAATTCCTCCCCAGGGATGGGGAGGTCAGCAGGCAGGAGGGTGCTGGCGCTCGCAGCATGACCGTGGCACAGTGAAACCAAAAGCTTCTCGCAGCAGCATGTCAAGGGTGGTTTTGCAAGAGGGACTCTGCAGGTGGCTCGTCCAGAGCGTGGTGGGCGTACGTGCGACGTGGGCGCACGGCCCCGCACCAGTCTGGCAGCCAGCGTGGGCCTTGCCGGCTAAAAATGCTGTCCCACTGCTGCCTGCGGCTCCCAGAGGATGCTGGCAGCAGCCACAGTCTGGGTGGCAAGGCTGGAACCAGTGGCTGGTAGTGCAGAAGTGTTCTGGGACTTTGAAATTGGCTTTAGAGGGTTTTTTGATATGTAGGGACCAAGTTGTCTCAAGGTGAGATGGGTCGCAAAGCCATGCAGAGGCATCAGGGCACCCTCTGCCGTGCGGCTCTGCTGCGGGGTGAGCCGGTGGGCAAGCTAGCCGTCAGGCTTACTGGAGCTGCTCCTCTGCAGCTCTTCACGGCGTGTTTCCCAGGGAGGTGTTTAGGCAGGGGGCTGGGGGGGCTGCGCGGTGCTTGGCTGGGGAATGACCTCGGGATGGTTTGGGACATCTCCTCCCTCGGAGAGTCACACGGTGGGACGCTTGCTCACACGGCGTGGGTGTGTTAGCTGAATAAGGGCAAGTTTAGCTCCATCTTTCTTTTTGCTTTTTTTTTTCTTCCCCCCCTGGCTCGGAGCACGGCGGTGGGTGGCTGCAGGTCCTGCCCATGGGCAGGGAACAGCGGGGCTTAGCTGCAGCATGGTGGGGCCGGAGGCTATCGGGGCTGAGCAGCCCTAAGCATGAAGCTCATCCCTCGGGACCTGGGCGACAGCACAGAGTACGACTGTGCACTGCGTGTCCTGTGGCCCAGCCTTTGGTCAGGTTTTATTTCTCCGCTCGGCCGAGCGGTGCTGTTTTCACTGAGCCCAGCACCCTGCCCGGCTTCCTACAGCCCCTCTGCTCCTGGAGCTGCCCCATGCAGGATATCTCGGAATAAGCTGGGGAGATGAATTACCTTTTCCTTCCCTCCTTTCCATTTTTCATGACACCTTCCTGGCTTGGCTGCTGTCAGGGCCTGGAAGCGGTAAGTCCCCGTGTTTTATCTCCTCCGTGCCATGCACAGAGGAGTCGATCAATCTTGTGGCCAGGATCAGGCCAGCTCCGGATCCGCGCCGTGCTGCCCGGGGAGGGGTGCAGAGCCGGGTGGGTTTTGCCACGCCCCTGTGCCCTCACACCTCGTTTTTCTCTGCTGCAGGGGAAGGAGATGCTGACGCAGAAGCTGCCGCTGTGGCAGCAGTCCTGCTCGGATCCCAACAAGATCCCGGACCGCGCTATACAGCTGATGCAGCAGATGGCTGCCAGCAGCAATGGCACCATTATGCCCAGCCCTCTGTCTACATCCAAATCCAACCTCATCATCTCTGACCCCATCCCTGGTGCCAAACCTCTCCCTGTCCCCCCGGAGCTGGCACCTTTTGTAGGAGTAAGTATCTCCATTGTGGAAGCTGTCCTGTCCTTCTGAGCAAAGCTGGAGGGATGAGCCCGGGCCAGTGTCACCGTTGTCCTCAGCAAGTTGCCTTTCAATGGACTGTCATTGATGCGCAGGGATGGGCAGCTCCATGCACACACTGCCCTGGGATGTGGGAAGGAGCCTGGCGTGGGGATGAGCAGCCCATCCTGCCCCATCCCGCCCGGGTTGCTGAGCTCCAGAGGGGCTGCAGGGACTCCTGGGACGGGGTTTGGGGAACCCAAAGCTGGACTCACCTGGCCAGACTGGTCCCAGTCAGGCTGGTCCCAGAGCTGTGGGGCTGAACCAAGTTACCCCAGTAACCATGGGAGAAGGTTCTTGGAGCGACCCATGGGATGAAAGACCCTTCAGAAAAGGGTCTCCCCCCTGATGCAGGGCACGAGCTGAGCAGCAGAGCTCAGGAGGGATTTATTGGGTGTGAGGCAGCGTGGAGCAGTAAAATACTGTAGAGGTGACCCCACTGCTCCCCCCAGAGCAGTTTGTCTCAGGTGGGGAACTAAACCCAACAGGCTGAAGCTCTGGTCTGCTGTGAGCGCCTTCCCTGGAGCTGCGTCCCGCTGCGGGAGCTGCAGTGGGATGCCCTAATGAAGACGCTCCCCGTCTTCCCCCCCTCCTCTCCTCTCCTCTCTCTGTAGCGCATGTCGGCGCAGGAGGCCATGCCGGTGATGAATGGAGTCTCAGGCCCAGACAGTGACGGGTACAACCACTGGTCTGAGATGAAGCCAGCACAGCCCAAATCTTTATCTCCTCCCCAGCCTCAGAAGCAGCTGAGTGACTCTTACTCCAATACACTTCCAGTTCGCAAAAACGTGCCACCGAAAAACAGTTATGCATCAGGTGAGGCTTAGTCCTCTCCGTTCTCTGCTTCTGGGGTGCCATGGTGCCGGCCATGCCGGGCGGTGCTTGCGGGGAGCGTTCAGCAGGGGCCGGTTGCAGCCACGGTGAGCAGGGTTGTCGGGGATGCTGTTGGTGGCGGGGCAGTGACCGGCAGCATCCCTCCGGCATCAAGTGCCGCTTGTGCCTCTGGACTTGGGGTTAGGAAACGAGTGGAGCCGGGCTGTGCCGTGGCTTTGGCTGGGTGGGCTTTTGGCCCACGGGCAGGATTTCCAGGAGGAAAATCATGAGGAATCTCGGATAGAGAGGCTGTTCCCTTTGCCGTGGCTGGTGGGCGATGCCAAGAGCAGTGGCCTGACCCTGCCTGGGATTCTGCTCATTAAGGGGAAGGTGCGAGTCGAACACTGAAGATTTTATTGGCACTTGGCGTAAAATAAGCAAGGTTAGGGACCTGCCCCTACCTGTGCCTCGGTTTGAAGGACCTGGGGCACTCGTTGCTCTCTGTCTTCCACCAGCTGAAAACAAGACGCTGCCACGCTCCAGCTCCATGGCCGCAGGGCTCGAGAGGAACGGCAGGACGAGGGTGCAGGCCATTTTCTCTCATGCTGCTGGAGATAACAGCACCCTCCTGAGCTTCAAGGAGGGTGACCTCATCACGCTGCTGGTGCCGGAGGCCAGGGATGGCTGGCATTATGGAGAGAGCGAAAAAACAAAAATGTGAGTGCCGTGGCCATCCCCGCAAACCGCTGGATGTGCAGCCTCTTCTGGATCCTCTGTGAATAAATGTGGGTTTGGCTTCATCCCCTGCCTTTGCCTTTCAGGAGGGGCTGGTTTCCTTTCTCCTACACACGGGTCCTCGACAGTGACGGCAGCGAGCGGGTCCATGCAAGGTAGGAGCATCGTGCCGGGTGCCGTGCCGAGTGGGTCCCTGTGCCCCTCCCAGGGCAGGCTTGCAGGCTTGGGATGGGAATGCTCCGCTTCCCCCGGACACTGCATGTTGTTAGGAATAACTCCCAGCACAGGCTGGCTCAGGGGCACTTTGGCCATGGGGTCCCCTGCCGTGGGTGGACGGGCAGCCTGGAGGTCTCAGCCTGGGGTGAGCTGGTGTTGATGCCTCTGCTTTGGATCCTCCCCACCCAGCCTGCAGCAAGGGAAGAGCAGCAGCACTGGCAACCTGCTGGACAAAGACGACATCGCCATCCCGCCGCCCGACTATGGCATGGCCTCCCAAGCCTTCCCAGCGCAAGGCGTTAACACCTTCAAGCAGAGGCCATACAGCGTGGCCGTGCCCGCCTTCTCCCAGGTGAGCCCGTGGGGCAGCGGGGGCTTCTCTCACGCCGGGGGGGACTTTTATAAATGGGAGATGCTTGAGCAAAGCCCCGGGCGTTAGTCCCTGCTGGAGCTGTGCGCGCGGTGGCCCGGGTGTCTGCGGCGTCTCCATCCCGCCTGGGGTTTTAAAGCAGAAGGATGAAACCTGTTAAAGTGTGGTCTCGGTCCTGGCATGGTGCAGACGGCGTGCGGGTGAAGGAGGGCTGCTCTCCAACCTGTGTTCGTTGTTTGTAGGACTACCTAATGCCCTATGGTTGTGCAATTAAAGACTATTCCAGTGGCCTCTGCCAACCACCCTCCGCTCACTACAAGCCTTACACTAGGTCGACAGCTGTAAGTCCGAACGCACGCAATGTTTCCCTTGGGATTTACGGGCAGTTGGCCGTTTTTGCCTGGTGATCTGTGTGCCTTGCCCGGGGCCCCGTCTCCTGCTGAGCATCTTTCCTGAGGGAGAAGGGACGGGGGATGCAGGGAGGCGGTGGGAGAGGAGAGCAGCGGACAGGGAGGACCAGCCAGTTTGGCGTGCCTGGGCGGAACGGGCAAGGCATGGGGAGTGAATGGCACAAAACGGCACCGTAAACCCCCAAAGGACAACACTTGCCGACTCCGTGGGAGCCTCCCACCAGAAACGAGCTGTTCACAGGCAGCTGGAAGCGTTTTCTCTGGTACATGCTAATTCAAGCCAGCGATGGTCCCGTGGGAATGCTGGAGTGAGCGTGCGGGGCTGGGGCAGATCCCGTCCAGGGGCTCCGATGGTTGTCCAAAACAAGCTCAGGGCTTCTCGGATAATGCACTGGGGAGGATGCATGTGTGGACAAGATCAGCTTTAATCCAGGAGCCTCTGGCATGGGGCTTCCCCGCCAGAACGAGCGTGGTGGGATGAGCCATGTTGGCTTCCCTGGAGCACTCGGCATGGGGAGAGGATGAGGAGGGGGAGAGGTGGCCATACAGCACCCGACCCTTTGGCAGGGCACTCCGGAGAGGTGGCAGCTCCAGCTGGGGTCTGGGCCTCTCTGCAGGGGATGGGCAAGTGCAGCCCCACTTGCTGTTTGCTGGGTTTTCCCAGCAGGGTTTGCTGCTGGATTTGGGCTTTTGTGATTGGGAGCGTTCCTGGGATGGTGGGAGTGTGGGTCTCTGATCCCTGGTGCATGGCCAGCTCAGAGACTGGTGACTCCCGCTCCTTCCTGGAGCGGTCCCGTGTTTGTCATGGAGAGCAGAGCTGCTCCGTGGCCATATCCCAGGGCAGGTCCTCGCCTGGAGAGGGACATCCTCCAAGCCCGGTCCCCATCTGCTCCTTGGACCACTGCAGTCCTTCCCTGCTGCAGAGGCCGTTCAGTACCGGCTGAAGGAGAAAATGGTCCAAAACCCTGTGGGTTTCTGGTGGGAGTTAATACAGACAAACACCTCTTTCCACAGAACATTTCACTGGTGTCTCTCAGACTTGTTTGATCCCTTTTTGAGTGTCTCACATCTTGAAAGTGGCTGGAGCTCTGTACCACGGTGGGGCTGGGCAGAGCAGACCGGGGCTCTCCCGGCTGTTGCTTTCCCTTGTCTTGCCAGAATAAAGTCCTACTCTGAAGAGAGTGGTGCAACTTTACTCTCTGATGTCTAAAGCCCATTGAAATCATCTCCATATCTCCCTTTCCTCTCCAAATGCATTGGCTCTCGGCCCTGGCATCCCTGGGTCCCAATGCACTTTGGTCTGTTCGTGTGACCCTCCAGTGGCACCTGAACGGGCACAGCCCACGTCCCCCACCCCTCACCGTGCTTCCTCCCCTCCTCTCCGCAGGGTCTCGATGACTACGGGACGAGGTCCGTCAGCAGGTAAGACTTCACCTTCCTGTTGCATTACCTGAAAGTGAACTGTTGGTGTTGGCTCTGGGTGAAGCCGTGGTGCCGTGTCCCCATGGGGGTCCCTGCGCGGGCTCCCCAGGGGACAGGCGGTGGCTGGGATGGGGCCGTGTGGTGGAGGACACGGTGCAGGTCTCGTCTGTGAGTGCGGAGGGACCCAGCGTCTCCCGGGGAGGGCAGGTCCCAGGGCCAGCCCCTGCATCCCTGACCTCGCACCCCTTGTGCTCCTCCGGAGAGAGTCACATCTCCCCAGCCTCCTCTCTGGGGCTCGTGCCCAGATAGCGAGGCCACGGAGAGCGCGCGCTCTCGGGGTCTTTCCCCGGCACCTTCTCCCACCCAGCAGCTCCTCCATCCCAACTCCCTCTGCCTTGGAGCCTCCCCATCGCGCTCTTGGGGATAAACCCCAAACCCACAGGCTTTGCTGCGAGCAAAGCGATGGCGGGCAGGGGTCGAGCTCGCCACCCCGCTCCGCGGTGGGGGTGCTGCTGCCGGCCCCCGTGGTGCCGTGCCGGGGAGCTGGGCTCCTGGGCACGGCGCTGCCTTGCGGCGCGCGCTGGCGGTCCCGGCCACTCTGGCAGTCTCCTGTGCTTTGTTCCGCAGCGGCAGTGGCAGTTTGGTATCAACGGTGTGAGGACACCTTGGCTAGCGGCGGCCCCTTGCTGCTTGGACAAGCTTTCTGCTTCTTTCCCCTCTTTTTTTTTTTTCTTTCCCCCTCGTTTCTCTTTCTCTACTTCTTTTGGATTTTAAACTCTTGTGATCTTCAAGGAAACCATGGTGCTTCTCCACCCCTCCCTGGTGTTCACAGTGCCCTTGTTTCTGAAGCCTTTTCAGAGCAGAAACTGCCGATCGGTCTGTGCTCGCTTTGAAGCAGCCTGGATGCAGTTTACACTTTAGTGGGACCCAGTTTTTGTACTGCTGTGTGAATGTTAGCGATGCACTATCCCTCCTCTGGGGCTGCACGCCAGCCGCCTCGCACGAGCCTGGACAAAACTTCCCAGACTGGAACAAATATGCATGGCCTCTGGTGTCCGTACTGTTACCGAGCATCCGGGATGCCCGTGCCCGGGATGCCATTCCCGTGGGGGGCAGCAGCCCCGCGCCTCCCCCTCGGCCTGATCCGCTTCCATCCAACCGCCCACCGTGGTGGCTTTGGGAGAAGCGGATAGCGCAGAGCTCCCGCCCCAGGGAAAGGGCTGCTTCTGGGCTGGGGTCCCGCCGGCTGTGGGGCACAGCCGGCAGCCCCCCTGGAAGGGTTACTCCTGGTTGTTTTATAAATATATATATATATTTTTTGTAGCAAGGTATTGTTACCTCATGTTAGCGCTGGGGGCTGGTGCGGAGCCGTCCGAGGATGTGCTCGCATCCCTAAACCGGGCTTGAGCGAGGCAGCCGCCCCGCTGCGCCGGGGGGCTCGGCAGTGGCTGGGGGTCTCCCAACCCCGCTGGGTCGGCGCTCGGGGTCCCGCTCCCACAGCCGAGCCCGGCCGTAGCCCTTCCAGTGCCCGTGGCCGTCTCCACCGCAAAGCTGTACACGCTTTCTTTTTCTGATGTGATTTTTAAAACCTCTTACATTGCCTGTTTACTAGGACATTGCTGGCAATACAGACACACACACGGAGAAGTTTTTGTTTTATATACTCGCCTATGGGCATATTGTAACAAGACCCTCCCGCATCGATGTCCTAATTTTGCTAAAGATTTTTAACCCAGAATATTTCATGCTGAATGACTGAATGTAGAGGGGAAAACAAACCCAGCCTAGCAAAGCCTGTATGGAGACTGTAAAGTGCTGAAAAACCTTTTTTAAAAGCCAGAGAAATGTGCCCTGTACTGAGTTATTGTTTGAATAAAAGTTTTATTTATTGCATTGAGCTGGGCCTTGGTGTCTTTTTCGGCTGCCATGCCTGTGTGCTGCCCATCACCGCCTGCATTGCCCATTGCACATTGCCATGTCTTTTTTTTTTTTTTTTTTTCCCCTTCTCCATCCCCTCGGCATTAGGTGGCCGTGGGAGACCCTGGGTGCCGCCTGCCTGGGCTCGGCCCCTGTGGGTTTTAAACAGCTTTGCTGAGTGGGAGCAGCTAAAACTGTTTAAGGGCCAGGTCCCTCCTCCGTGTGCGTCTGGAGGAGACGCTGCTGCTGCCGCTCGCTGCATGCCGAGGCCGTGGCTGCGCTTTCCCAGTCGGTGGGAAAGCGGTGATGGCCAGGGTAGGGGGAAGGAAGCCGCCCCCCTCCCTTCCGTAGCCCCCGCCATGCCCGGCCTCTCCTCTCCGCAGGTGGCTCCCGGCGCCCCGGCTGGCTGTGCCCTTCCTTCCCCTCCTTGCAGGGAGCCGGCAGGCAGCACCAGCAACTCAATAAACATGACTTTTCCTCCTTTTTCTTCTTTTTCCTCCTGCTTCCTCTGTCCGGAGGCGCTGTGTGCCGTGTGGCCGGCAGGCTCTCGCACTGGGGCAGCCGCCGGCTCGTAGCCCGATTCCTCTTCTTAACCAAAACCTTCTGTTCCGGTCAAGGGGTCGGAGCATGGCCCGGTGTCCTCCAACCTGCCTTCTCTTTCCCTTGCAGCCCCGATGTTGAAGTGGCCAGGTTTTGAGGTGCCCCTGCCCGTAGTTAGTAAGTTGATGGTCTCGGGGGGCCGAGCCCTGGGTGCGCTGGCGCTGGGCAGCGGGTGATGGCCGCGGGGCTGCGCGGGGACGGTGCCACCGCTCTGCTTCTCCCCCCTGCACCCAGCCGAGCGCATCCCCTCCCTCGGTCACCGCTTGTCCCCGTCCCGGTGGCGGGAGCTCCTGGTCTAACCGCGCTGCATCTGCACGGCTCCTCGCACCGCCGCCACGCTGGGCAGCCTGCTGGGGCTGCGCTGCTGCTCCTGCTCCCACCGCTCCCCCTGCTCCCCATAACCAGCCTCTTTGGTTGTAGGTCTCTGGTGTCCCACCAGCACCTAGTCGCTGCATCGCCGTCCCCAGCCCTCTCCCGTGGAGACAGAGCAGATCCATGCTAATGTCAAGTTTTTTGAGCAGCTTCTTTTGCTTGTAGACTGCCCTGGGGACGCATCTTGGGAGCCTCCTCGTCCCGACCCCGGCCGTGGCCCCAGGGCAGGGATGGAGGAGTATCCCCAGGAGCCGAGACCCCCTCGCCAGCATTGCAGAGCCCAGGAGGGCCCCTTCCCTGTTTCTCTTTGATCCGTGAGCTGGTTTTTCCCATGGCTGCCGGAGCTGCAGGCTCCCATCCCACTGGCTCTTCTCTGCCAGAACAAAAATAGTTAAATAATAACCCCTGGTGACTCATCAAAGCAACCTGTCCTCTCCCTCCAGTCCTGAAAATCTATTCTGGCATTCTGGGGGGAAAAGTGATCTAAGAATCTGCATTAATTAGGTGGGAAATTAATTACCCTATTTTTAAGCAAGAGCCATTTATCTTTTGAGGAAAGCAAAAGCGCACTTGGAGAGGTGAGCGATGGCAGGGGAGAGGGGCCGAGGGAGGAGTGAGTGCCCTTCCCAGGGGACGGAGGGTACCGAGCCCCTTCCTCCTGCCCTGCGGGAGGGGGCCGGGGATGTCCCAAAGCTGCTCTGCTCCAGGCAGTGGTCGCTGGTAACCACGGCTGCTCCTAACGTGGCTTAACCCTACGGTCATGTTTGTCTTGCTAGCACTTTTCCTGCACCCCTGCCTCGGGATGGCAGGGCTGTGCCCCGTGGGGGAGACCTGCCGCTGGCCCGGCCGTGGGACTGTGGCAGTGCCGGGGCCAAGCGGGGCTCACTGCCGCGGGCACATGGCCATTGCCTCCGCTGCAGAAAGGAGCGGGTTTGTGCAGCTCCCTGGGGAGGGCTGGGGGCAGAGGCTGGGCTGGGGCCGGCCGGGCAGGGAAGGGCAGGAGAGGCAGGGGGTGTGCGGGGCTGCAGGGAGGGCAGGGGGCTGCAGGGCTGCTCTGTGGCTCCTGTGGCCGCTGATCCCAGTGCACGTTTGGACCCGATGGCTCCAGGCAGCCCAGGGTGGCCACGCACCACAGGCAACCAGCGGTACCTTCGTAGCTGCCTGCACCCCCTGGGAGTTACCTCCTGCCCATCCTGCCAGGCGGGGACAGAGGGACCCTCCCCAGCGCAGGTAAGGGTGCTCCCCGTGTCACGGCACCCTGCGCAGCAGTCCTTGTCCCCCATCCTGGCCACAGGACACGTGTGTGCCAGCGCTGCGCATTTGCAGGCGCCGTGCGCAGCAATAGCCGTAGCCGGCAAGCGTTGGTGGCAGCGGGACTGTGCTGGGGATGTCCCAGGTAGGTAAAAGCCTGGCTCAGCCCAGCTGCTCATGGCTCTGGCTGTGGGATGCTGCCGCTCCTCGGAGTGGCCAAGGCTGGCTTGCTGGGAGCCGGGCTGGGCTTGGCCTCATGGCCCCACTGAGCTCCTCGGCACAGCCGGCTCATCCAGGCGCCCTTCCTCTCCCCATACTCTGCCTCTCCAACATTTGGCTTCTCCAAAGGCTTCCCAGCCGGCACGGCACGGAGCTGCAAGCTCTGCTCTTGCCCAGGTGTCCCTGTGTGTCCCCCAGCAGACGGGGTGCAGGGAGCCATAACCCCCTGCTCCCCCACAGCGGCACAGTGTGGGGCCAGGTGATCTTGGGGTGCTCCCATGCGTGGGAATGGCTCGAGCCCAGCCTGGGGGGTTGGAGCAGCCTCTCCAGCCCTGGCCCTCCTTGGCAGCCCCAGCTTTAGGCCTGGAAAGCAAGGTAGGAGAACATCCCGCATGCAGCAGCCCTTGGTGGCTCATCTCTTACATCCACCACTGCTTTAACAGTGAGAGAAGCAGAGGAGCTGGGGGCAGCTCGGCCCAAGGGCTCTGCAGGGCAGAGCAGGTCCAGCTTAACCCCTTCCCAAACGCTGCTGAACCCAGGTGGGTGGGAAGGGTCAGGGATGGCGGCTCCAGGCTCGCCAACAGCCCCGCTCAGGCTTGGGCTCAGCCTCGAAGCGCACCCAACACAACCTCTGCAGCGAGCGGAGCCGTCTCGGCTCTGCAGCAAAAGCTTTTTGGGGTCTCGCCAGGTTGCCGCTCGCTGTGCTGGTGCCCCGTCCTTGCAGGCCCCACTGCTGCCATCCCTCCTGCTAAATTCTGCCTTCCTCTTTCTCTGCAGAAATCCCTTTGCCAACGTCCAGCTGAAGCCAACGGTGACGAACGACCGCTCGGCTCCGCTCATCAGCTGATCTGGGAGCGCTGGCGCCTGCCGTGCCACGCGGCACTCGCCGCCTCCTCCTCGCCGCTGCATGTCCGGCTTTCCAGGACTTCATTTTTAGGCAAAGTTTATTTAATCCTGCTGCTTTGAAAGCCAAAGGCTAAAGCTAGTGCCCTAGTTCTCTCTTCTCTAGACCCAGCTTATTCCTCTCAGTGGCAGAGGGTTAAACCGCTGCCATGTAGCCTGTCCTTTGCCTGCGCAGAACTAGCGCGATGGCAGCCCCTCGTCCCCCGCACTCCCAGCTTGTCCCGTAGCCAGGTTTGCCTCTAGGCTTAGCAGCAGCTCGCTGTGGTTGGGAGAACAGCCTCGGCTGGAAAGCAGCTCTCCAGAGCCGAGCTGTGCTCCAGGCTCGCACGGGGTGGAGCGGTGATGGCAGAGGGCAGACGCTCCCCATGCTCCCCCCTGCCTGGCCAGGAGAGACCCCGGGACAGGCAGGATAGCCCTGATCCCCTGTGCAAGCCAAGGGGGTGGTGGGAGCCACAGGCAGCTCCCAGGCTCCTGTGAGACCCCCGGGCTGGGAGGCAGCGGGACGCCGGCAGTGGGGTGCCAGCACTGCAGCCCCCGTGGGGACAGGGACAGCTCGGGTCCCAGAGCTCCTGCAGTGCCAGGTTTCTGTATATAGTAGGGTATTACGGTACTGCTGTAAAATATAAGCTAGAAAAAAAAAAACACTTTTGGAGGTGAGGGCTCTGTTTAAGCGTGCCTTGGGGTGCCCGGGGCCACTGGGTGCCCGGTGGTGGAAGGGGTGCCCCCCTCAAACAGGCTCTCCCGTCCAGACCTCTTGCTTGGCTGTTTGCTCTTCCTCTATTACTAGGGCTGCATGAGAGAGAGAGAAAGATAAATATATATATATATATATACACACACACACACACACTTGCTAAGCTTATTGCTGGGGTGTGCACCCCCAAGTGAACTGGTGCCTGGGCTGTTCCCACAGCTCCCGGCTGCCGCCGCACCCTGGGCCAAGCCGGCGCAGGGCTCGCATCCCTGCTACGGGAACAGGGAGAAGAGGTTTTTCCAGGCAGGAACCACGTCTCCCGTGGGCGAGCGGGGAGGCAGCACCCTCAGAGGTTTTGCCTTTTCCATTGTATTTGTCATTTCGCACTTTTTAATTGCTAATGCACCGCAGCCCGCTCAGTGGGTGCTTTGCTGAGCACAGAGAACCCCAACGAGTGGGTTTCCATGCAGGCAGGGCTCTTTCCCGGTCAGACGCGATGCCTCATGGCTGCCATATCCCCTCCGATGGTTTTTGCAGCTCTGCCGCAGGAAAGCAGCTTCTCCCGTGACCGCCTGGGCTCTGGCCGTGCACAAGGGCTGGGTTCTCTGGTCGATGGCTGCTTCTTCCTCTCCTGGGGCTGGAGCAGATGGATGGCAGGGGGCAGACGGGGCGGGGCGAGGGGAAGGGCTCCTCGGGGTGGCGGGTGGGAGAGGGCTGGGGGCTCACAGCCTGGGGTGGGGGCAAGCCTGGGGTCCCCTCAGCCACCAGACTGGCGTTGTCCTCTTCCAGCCCTGTGCCAGGGGCTGCCGCCCCCCCGCGACCCCTGGGCAGCCACCCCCAGCTCCAGCCAACCCCCAGGGCTTCACTGCGCCTCCTGGCTTGGTGACACCTGCAAGATGTAACCTGAAATAATTTTTTATGAGACAAAGTAATTTATGAGCAATAAAATCCCTCCCCCCCCTTCCACCCCCAGTGTTTTCCTTGGCCGGAGGCATCTGCCTGGCCCCGGAGCATCGCTGTCTCCATCCTGAGCAGCCCCGGGCCCAGCCCCGGGCTGATGCACAGCATCCAGCCCCACGCAGGGCAAGAGCTGGCAGCTGCCTGCATGCCGGGCAATGATCTGGGCAGCAAACGGCTTAAGATATTTTAAAAACTTTATTATTGGCCCGATGATATTTGACACACATGCTGGGAGCTGTATGGAAATCGGCACTGATAAAAAATACAGCAATTATGACCCGTATTGATAAAATAGACAATGTAATAATAGCCTTTCTATTAAAAAAAATATCCAAGACACAACTCTGTCCTCATGCTGCCCTCCAGAGGCAGGGACCTGCGGCGCCATAGACCAAACCCGGGCTGCTGGAGGGGGGTCCGGGGGGGACGAGGGGTGTGGGGGGGGTCAGGACCAGCATCCCCCTGCCCTGGGTGCGAGGAGAGAGAGGGGGGCACCGGGGGGAGGGGGGTCGAGCAACACCACCCCCCCCCGCAATGCCAAGCAAGCCCCCCGCAATGCAGGCAGGGCAGCGGAGGGGTGGGGGGGTGCAGCAGGGTGGGTGCTGCGGGAAGGGCACCCCGGGGACCCCCCGCTTCTGCACAGGCTGCACCCCACCGCCAGAGATGGGTGCTGTGCCCCGTGCCAGCGGCCAGGACAGGGTGACAGCCCCCCCCAGCTGCAAAGCATTCAGCAAAGAGCTTGCAAGAGCCGCGCTGGGGGGGACATGGGGGGTGTTACAGGCCAGGCTGCAGCTTAAATAAAACACTTAAATAAAGCAATGGTTGCCATCGGTGACTTGCCAACTGGCTGCCGCAGGAGAAGCAACCAGCAGCGGAGGGGGTACGGGGCAGGCACAGCCGCCCTGGATGTTGGGGTGAAACTGGGGACCCCCTGGCTGTCCCCTGGGACAGAGAGGGCCCCAGCTGGGGATGCAGCTCTGGGCTGGGCTGGTCATGAGGGTGGGCGAAGGGTGGCCAAGTACGGTGATGCCTGTGCCCGGCACCAGGCTGGACCCGCAGCATCACCGTGGTGCCGGAGCTGTGCCAAGCCAGGGACAGGCTCGTCCCGCGGCACCGAACCCCGGCATGGAGCTGAACCCCCCGGCAGCAGCCCCGTCCCACATGGGTATATGTGTGTGTCCGTGCACGTGTGTGTCCGTGCACGAGCACGCGTGCCCTCGCCCCACGAGCACGGTGTGGGCAGGAGCCAGCCGGGGCTGCAGGACACGGGGCTGGGGGCAAGGGGGGGGCATTTCTCACCTCAGGGTTTGGTCTATAGACCCCAAAGGAACCAGCCCTGATTTCAAGGTTTCGCTCCGCTCTGCTTACTTCCATTTCCTTCTGGAAGCTGGAATTGCACAATTATCCTAAGCCTCAAATGAATTAAAAAAAATAACAAACAAACAAAAAAGAAAACCAACGGAACAAAGAACTGCGAGCACCCCCTGCCCCCCCGCCTCCCCGCCTCCTTACGGCTCTTTGGCAGCAATAACTTAAAATCGCATCAATGTGGGTTCAGTTGACAGCAAGTTTTGTTTTTAGGGTGCAGTTGGGTTTTTGTTTTTTGTGGGTTTGGTTTTTTTTTTTTTTAATCCTTTTCTTTAAATACAAAAATAGTCAGGTTGGCAGGTCCCGGGGGGCCACCCCACATGGGGGCAGCCGGGACCCCTTCTCCTGCCAACCCTCCCCGTGCCGCTCCTCGCCGCAGCGGGGCAGGGGTCCCGCCAGCCCTCGGAGTCCCTTGCTGGGATGCGACTGCTCCCTGAAAAGCAAGGGAGAGGGGAGCTCCTCAGCCCCCCTGAGACCCCCCAAAGCCGTGCTGCCCACCCCGGGCACTGGGGCACGAGAGCCAGTGGTAGCCCCAGCATGGAGAGTGGGTGCTCAGGGCAACCTCAATCAGCAGCAGCAGCCGGCGGCCCCTCGCTCAGGAATGCCATGGGGTGGCCATGGGGTGGCTGTGGGGCAGCCAAGCCGCTGCAAGGTGCAAGGCCAAGCGCACGGCACGGGGTGGGGGACAGCACGGGGGTGCGGGGACAAACACCACCTCGGGGAGCACGCGTGGGCAAGAAGCCAAGGGGGGGACTTCACTAGGGGGACACTCCGCAAATGTTAGCAAGATCAGGGCACTACCCTTTAAATGCTATAATTTATATATATATATATGTGTATATATATATATATATGTGTCTATTTATACACGCACACACACCGCCACCCGCACACGCACGCACACGCACGGCCGTCACCCACCGCCTGGCCCCGGGCCGCACTGGCCCCGCTCCCACTCGCAGCAGCAAACGAGCTCCTTCCGATAAAATCTGCCTAAAAAATCCAGAGCATGGTCTCGGAGCCCATGGCTGGACCCTGCTCCTGGCCCCGCTGTCCTCCGCTGCCCCGCGCCAGTGCCGGTGCTGGGGCAATGCCCGGCCGGCGTCCCGGCTGGCTCACTCCCGGTCACCGTCTTCGCTGCTGCCTGCAACAAGCGGAGAGGCAGCGTGAGTGGGTCCCGGTGCGCCCACGGGACACCCGGCCCTTCGGAGGGGGTGACCGTCCCCACAGGGCACAAGGGCAGGGTGTCCCGCACACCCCTGGCTCCCACCGCGGCTGGCACTGGGGGACAGCAGCTCTCCGGACCCCCAGGGGTGGCAGGGGGTCCCAGCTGCCCGCAGAGCAGCGTGCGAGGGGACTCACCTCCTATGGAGTCCATGTCCGAGTCGGAGACGTGGGTGATGGAGAACCGGGACACCGGGGCAGGCGAGACCGTGAACCGGGAGAACTGGATGGGCAGTACCTGCTTCTGCACTGGCACCAGTGCAGGCAGCGCAGGCAGCGCGGGCACGGCCAGGTCAGGCTCCGCCGGCGTCCCCGTCAGCGAGGACATGAGGGACGGCTTCACCGGCATGAGAGGAAAGTCATCGTCCCACTCAAAGCCACCGCCTGCGATACGGAGCGAGGGGGCTGAGCCCACCACGGGGGTCACCCCAGCCTGCCCTGCCATGGTCCCCACCGCCCCCCGGCCCCTTACTCTCTTCCGAGGCGTTGCCGTCCGAGGAGTCATCCGAGGCACTGAGCCTGTCCGCTGGGCCCGGGGGGCTGCCGCCGGCGGGGGGCTGCCCCGAAGGCTGGGGGGACTCTGGGAAGCTCTGCTCTGCCAGCTCCCGCGTGGGGCTTTCCTGCACAAGGGGAGACAGGCGGGAAGGGACCCTCGCTGGAGGCACGCCAGGGGATGGCCCCTGCCACCGGTCCCAGCATCCAAAAATGCCGTGGGGCCATGCCCAGCACCCAGCTCTGCCCACCCCACAGCCGCCCACCTGGTCAAAGAGGTAGATGGTAACATCGTCGTAGAAGGAGACGGCTTTCTTCTTGCGCTCCAGGTCCTCGCAAAAGGCCTCGGAGAGCAGGCTGGGCATCTTGAGGAGGCTGCGCAGGTTCCTGCTGCTCTGGCTCTCAGCCACCACGATGGGCACGGCCGCCGGCTCCTCCTCGCTCTCCTCGCTCTGCTCCTGGATGTTGTAGCAGCGCAGTTCCTCATCCGACTCGTCGCTGTCTTCCGTGTCCTCCTCCTCCTCCTCTGGCTCCTCGCGGCGCTCAGGGGTGGCCGGCCGCAGCTCCCGGGCAGACGGGAGCGGGCAGAGGCCCGGGGGTGACTTGCCCGCCGGTAGCAGCGTGCTGGGACCCCCTGGTGCGTCACCCACCACAGTCCCCTCCGGGGGCAGCCCCAGTTCCCCAAGCCCTGGCATGGGGGGCACAGTCTGTTCGCCCCCAGCTGTGGCTCCCCCAAGTCCGGGGACACCTTCGGGCACACCAATCCCTCCAACAGACACCGGCTCCCCGGGGCTTGCTGGCACCGGGGTCAAGAAGAAAGTCTTGGGTGGCGCAGAGCCCGGGGGACAGGCGTCTCCATCAGGGGGCAGGGAGCTGCCTGGCACCGGCCCTGTGCCAGCAGGTTGCCGATCGGTGCCAGACCCCTGCCCCGTGGGGCTGGCCAGGGCACTCCCAGCCTCTGCCCCCCTCCAGTCCCCTGCTGAAACCCCCGCTGCCGGAACGTCCACTGCCACCGCAATGCCGGGCGCTGCCGGGGGGCTGCCAGGTGCCCCCGGGGGGTGCAGCGGGTCCTCTCCTGGCATGGGGGCTTGCCCCAGGTCCTGCTCGGGGGGCCGGGGACCCTCCTCTGCCTCTGGGGTCCGGGACCCATCGCTATCCTCCTCCTCATCCTTGGGGCCGCGCTCGGCCTCAGCATCGTAGTCGGAGAAGTAGGCAGAGTCACGGTAGGGGTTCTTTTCGGAGAGGCTGTGCAGCTCAGCGCCGAGGGAAGTTGTCAGCCGCGTTTCAGGGGCCAGACCCTCGCCCTCACCCCCTGGCAGCCCCGGGGGTGGCTTCCCCAGCTGGCTGAAGGCCTCTGGCTCTCGGGGCTCGTGGGGCTCTTTGAGGACGAACTCAGGGGACTCGTTGTTCTCGGTGTCGTAGCCACTGTCGAGGGCCTTGGGCTGGCCAGCAGGCGTGAAGGCGGTGGGGCTGAAGACCTCGCAGGAGCTGGCTGTGGAGGGGATGTCCAGTGACTCCAGGGAGTCCGGTGTCCCCACCTGCTTCTGCAGGGACTTGAACACCGGCACCGCCTCCATCCTCTCCATGTAGTCCCCAGAGAAGTCGGTGAAGATGCCAGAGGTCAGCTCTGTCGTGTCCTCATCGCTCCCCTCATCCACGCTGGGGAAGCTGGCGCTGGAGAAGGTCTTGTCCGGCGTCCGGTCCGTGTCACCGGTGGCACACGAGCTGCTCTCAGCAGCAGCCTCCCCAGGCACCAGTGCGGGTGCCTCTGGGGGATCTGGCGCGGGCTGGGTGCCATCTACACCGGGCTCTGCGGGGGGGCCAGGGTTCGGGGCGGCGGTGCCGGCCATGGGGGTGGCCTCTCCCGGCCCCGGTGCAGCCACAGCATGGGGCAGTGGGCTGTGGGCAGGGCTGCTCCCCTCCATGCTCTCATCTGGACAGGCATCGTGCTGGGCCCCCGCTCCAGCCGGTGGGGCCGTGCCGGGGCCCCACGGCGTGCCAGGGCTGCCAGCCAGCGCTGCTGCCTGCGAGCAGCCAGAGGTTGATGAGTCACGGCTGTGCCAGGCCTGGCGCCGCGGGGAGGGCGAGCGGCACGGGGAGGAGGAGCCGCCGGCCGTGCCGGGGGGCTGCTCCTGCCGTGGGCGGCGGAAGTCATGGCCTGGCGGGGACCCCCCGAGCTGGGGCTGGCCACGTGGCACGGTGCCCAGTGGTTTGGCCATCAGCCCCCGGAAGGTGATCATGCGGCGGTAGCACCAGCTGTCGCCGGCCGGGGGCTCGCGGGATGCTGGGCTGCCACTGCCGATGTTATTGTTGGAGGAGCTGTTGGAGGCCCAGGGATGCCGCTGAGGCGGGGGGCTCATGCCCTGTGGGCGGGGGGCTCCAGGAGGGCTGTCCTCGCCCAGCTCCAGCGCCACACAGTCCGGACGAGCCCCGCTCTGCCCCGGCAGCCGTCCGCCCGGCGGGGCTGCCTGTGGCTCCCCGTACCCCCGGGGGCTGTAGGCACAGTTCACCGATGGGGAGACGCCCAGCGGGTCGGCAAAGATGCTGGGCTGGAAGCCAGGAACGGGCCAGTCCTGGTTGCCTGGCTGGGCGGGCTCCTCCTCCAGCAGGTACCCCTCGGCCCCGTGGCTGGGGGACGGCTCGTAGCCCCGTGGCTCCTGCCCCGGGCAGGGGTAGGGGTAGTACTCGGCGCACTCCCAGGAGCCCTCGCCCGCTGGCGCGTGGCCCAGCAGTGGCTCCATGCTGAGGGAGACGGTGGGGCTGCTGTCGGAGTCGTAGGTACTGCCACGGGCACCCTGGGCTCTCCAGCAGGTCGGGGGGCACGGGGACCCCCGCTCGCCCGCAGGGCTGTAGGTGCACATGGCGTAGTCCAACTCGGCGCTGCCCTCCCCGGGCCCCTCAATGCGGATGTAGTACTCGCTGCCGAGCGAGGGGCTGTGGGCGCCCAGGATGGGCACCACGCCGGGTGCTGGCAGGCCGGGGCAGCCCGGTGGCTTGCACTCGTAGCAGGAGGGTGAGACCCCCAGGCTCAGGCGCCCCGCGGTCGTGGCTGGGTAGTAGAGATCGTGGTAGCGGGCAGCACTGCTGGGGCTCAGGGACCCCAGGGGCGCCTGGAAGTGCTCGGTCTTGGTGTGCTCCCACTTGTACTCAAAATTGAGGCCGTGGCTGGTCTCCATGACAGTGAGGATGTCGTCCCCGTCGGAGGGGAAGCCGTCAGTTGAGAACTGCTCCAGCAGCGGGAAGGAGGAGAGCTCGGCACCGTGGTGGCTGGCACTGGCGCTGCCGTTGGGCTTCATGGAGTTCCAGCGCTTCTCGAACTCCTCCTCCGCCTCCGTCGCCCCTTTGGCGCAGAGGTAGGAGAGCAGGAGGTGCACCTCTTCCGCCGTCGGGCGCTGCTCCGGCTGCAGCCAGCAGAACTGCATCACCTCGTACCTGCCGCGGCGAGGGGTGGGGGTCAGCCCCAGCCCCCCGCCCACCTGGGGATGGGGAGAGGGAAGGGGCAGGATGCGGCCACAGCCTGGCCCAAGGCCTCACCAGCGCTCCGACAGCGACAGCTTCAGCTGGGGCTTGGGCAGCTTGAGCTGCTGCTCCTTGATGGCATAGGCGAGCACTTGCCGGTCGGAGTAGTGGTCGTAGGGCTGGCTGCCCAGCTCAAACAGCTCCCAGATGGTGACGCCCAGCGACCTGTGGGCAGGGCGGGATGCTGGGGGCACAGGGAGACCCCCACCCTGCTACCGGCCGGCGGCCCCAAAAAACTATCCACCCCAACACATCCCACTGATGCTGCCCTCGTGCCAGACACCTCCCTCTGCACCCCCATCTGCCAGCCTGTGCCATGCCCAGCTGCAGCCCCCCCAGGACCCCGCTCACCAGACGTTGCTGGACTTGGTCTGGTCCACGATGAGCAGGTTGCCGTGCACTTCGTCGATGAGCTCGGGTGCGATCCAGCGCAGTGGCACCCACAGCTGGTCGGCCGTCACGAAGTAGTCATCCTGCCAAGTATGCAGGGTCAGTACGAGAAGAGAACGTCAAACCTACGTGTAAGGGACCGGGCACGCCGCGGCACGAGCTGTCCCCGGCCCCACTGCGCCCTGCCCTCCCCGGCCACCCCACTGCTGCACCCCAAGTCCCGAGTTCCCCCCGGCTTGTGCTCTGCTCCTTCTCCCCAAGCCCCCAGCCCCCTCTGCCTGCTCCCCCGTCTCCCCAGCCTGAGCCCCCCCAGCCCCACAGCTCCCTCCCACCGTCCCCTCCACTCCCTGGCTGCAATCTCATCCCTGCTGGGAACCGCAGGCAGCCGAGAGCAGGCAGGACGGACAGACAGCCCCTGGCCCTGGCAGAGGGGCACATCCAGGCCAGCCCAGGCAGTAACAGGGAGCCCCGGCTGCATTGCACGCTGCTGGGCAGGGGACCAAGGCGCTTCGAGGGGGGGGAAGCAAACCCCCCTTGGTGCTCAGGGGGAGCTGCCAGCCGGGGGGGACCAGCCTGGGGAGGCAGCCTGGTCCCAGGGCACGGAGAGTTCCTTGTAGGGTGGTCTGTGGGACAGACCCCTGCGCTGCCCCAGCAAAGCCCAGGGGCCAGGGGTTGCTCCGGCACCGCTGGGGAGGGGAGATGTCTGCAGGGGGTGCAGGGCTTGGTGCAATGTGTGTGTGTAGGTGTGTGTGCCATGGGGTCCCGGCACGCAGCCCCCAGCCCCCTCCTCCCCCAAACCAGCCTTACTTTGTACTTGCAGTGCGAGAGCCCGTAGTCTCCGATCTTGACGGTCAGGTCGGCGGTGAGCAGGCAGTTCCGCAGGGCCAGGTCACTGCCAAGCAAACCCCGGTGCTGTCACCGCCGCCGTGGGGGGCAGGGGGGCACCCACCGCCCGGGGGTCGAGGGTCTGTGCTCAGGGACCCCCCCGGCAGCGCCGTGGCCGGTGGGCTGGCGGTGGGAGCGGGACGGCTGTGCAGCAGCAGGGCCAGCCGTCTCACTGCCGAACACCGGGCGTGCCAATAACCAGCCACCAAATGCACAGCAGGAATGCCTGCGCAGCTCCAGCTGTGCCTCTGTCCGTCCGTCCATCCATCACGCGCTAAGCCAAGCAGAAAGCGGGTGTCCCCAGGCAACGTGAGCCCTGGCACGGGGCCGGGCTCCCGGGCAGCTGCTCCAGCCCTGGAGGGGTCGCACAGACGGGGCACACACAAGACCCCCTGCTGCGGCAGGGCCCACCGAGGCCAGGATGCCCATAGGAAAGTCCCTCGCTGGCACAGCCGGGGACCTCATGTCCCCCTTACAGCGCTGGGCACCTTCATGGGGACCCACCCGCAGAGCCTGGCTCGGGTGGGGAAGGTCCGGTGGCCCCTGATGGCAGTGCACCCCCTCCTCAACAAAATCACTGATGCTGGAGTCTCTGTCTGCAACTCACTCAGCACCAGGATATTGTTGGGCAGGAGGAGCAGTGGTGGGGCGGGAACGCCAGCGTCCTGGAGACCCCACGTGTTCGGACCCTCCGATTCCTCCCCAGCCCCCCTGGGGCGCCAGGCCAGCCTACCTGTGGATGTAGTTGTTCCTGTGTAGGTGCAGGACACCGCAGGCCACCTCGCACGCCATCCTCTGCAGCGTCAGCGGGTCCGGGGTCATGGCCTCGGCCCCCCGGCAGCTCCGCAGGTACCCCTTCAGGTCACCCTGCAGGGCAGTGCCATTGTCAACCCTCCATGGCGCTCAGCTCACCGGGGGCTCAGCTGTGCCCAAGAAGGGCAGAGCTCTGTCATGCACCCTGCCCTGCCCTGCCTGCAGCCCTGCCTGCAGCCCTGCCATCCCCTCTGCAGCCAGAGCGCGTGCCTTGGCCCCATGGTGGCACCTCGGGGAGCGGGACAGGACGCGGGGGGGGACGCACGGGACTCACCAGCGGGCAGAACTCCATCACCAGCAGGTATGGGGTGACCTCGGCGCACTGGGCCAGGCACTGCAGCAGGTTGGTGTGCTGGAGGGCCCTGTGCGGGGCAGAGCAACAGGGGCACGTCAGCACCACGCCGGCCAGGGCGGGGGGACAGCGGTAGCCCCCGGGGAACCATCTCCCTGCCTCCTCTGCTGCTGCGCTGGGGGCCAGCGTGGGGGTTGCCGGGAGCGCCGAGAGCGCCGGGAGCGCCGGGAGCGGGTACCAGCACGTCCCAGCGCCCCGGGACGTGCCACAAAGGGACATTTGTTCAGCTCTGCCAGGGCAGGGAGCAGCTCCGTCCCCCCCCCCCGGCCCCGCTCTGCCCATGACCTCACCGCAGCCCGCTGCCCCCGCACCGCGGCCAGCGGCTCCCAGCACAGCCCTTGTCCTGCCTCAGTGAGCCCCAGGCAGGCAGGCGATGGGGCTGGGACAGAGCCGTGCTGCCCAGAGAGCTCAGCACCTCCACAGGGCAGCCACGGCTCTGCTCAGCAGCCAAACATGGCACAGAGGGGACCAGGCACCATCCCACAGCATCCCCACTCCCAGCTGTGCCCGGTGGGGCAGCGGCACTGCGGAGCGACCCCAGATGTACCTGTAGGGCTGCGCTTCCTCCAGGAACTGCATCTGGTCCTGCACGCTGGCGCTCGCCTTCAGCTCCTTCACCACCACCTGGGTGCTGCTGATGCCCGAGTTCACCTCCCCCAGGAACACCTGGGGCGAGGGACAGGCTCATCCCCTCCATCCTCACCGCACGCCCCGTCCTCACCCCAAAGCCCGTCCAGCACAGCCCGGGCCCCGCAGCCAGCCTCCCACTGGGGTCCCCGGGGGACCCTGCCCCTGCCGCTCACCTTGCCGAACCATCCGTGCCCGATCTCCTTCAGGTAGAGCAGGCTCTGCCGCCCCAGGTCCGCCGACTTGAGGAGCTGCACTGTAACAGAGCACATCCAGCTGCCCGCACGCCCTCCTGCCCGCCTGCCCGCCCGCCCAGCCTGCCCGCATTACCCGCTGGTCCCGGCCGAGCCCTGGCATCCCCAGCGTGCCACCCGGTGCCCCGGGGTGCTCCGGAGCATCCCCCACAGCAGCCATCCCCAGGCACCCCGCAGCCAGGGCATCCTCCTGTCCAGGCATCCTCCCACAGCCACGCCGGCTGGGGGACATGGGGTACCGGTGTCCTCAAATTGGGTGGCAGCGGCGAGCTGGCTCCCTGCCCCTTCTCCTCCTCAGGGACCAGGGAGAGCGAAGCCGAGCCCAGCGGGAGCTCTGGCATTTAGCCCCTTCCCAGCCCCCCTCCGGCGCAGGTCCTGCCCCTCGGGCACCCCATGCCAAGGGCAGGCAGCAATGGGGCCATTGTTGGGCTGTGCCGCGCCGCCTCGCACCGCGCCGGCCCCCCAACACTGCTGCCATTCTCCGGGCTGGGGAGCGACGCTGGGCGGGAGGGGGGCTGCAGCCGGGCACCCCCTGCATTCCTCTCCCACTCACGGGTTTGTTTACGTGGGACCGTGGCTCACGGGTGCCGCAGTTCGGCGTGCCCATGTCCCGTCCCACCCTGCTGGGGTGCACGCTGCTCCCCCGGGCTGGTGCCATGCACGGGGCTGGGGACAAACCACCGCGGACCCTTGCAGAGAGGGACAGTGGCGGCGGTCCCCAGGGACCTTGGCTGCCTGTCCCTTGCCCAGGAGCTGCTCCTGCCAGAGATGCTCCACCGGAGCCATCCCTCCTTAGCAGGGGAGACCCAATGTCCCCACCTCGCCCCATGGCCCCCTCCCGCAGCCCGGTGATTCAGGACCCCCAAATGGTCCCTGCATGGACCACCACCGCCTGCCCCCGGCCCGGCTTACCTGACCGCCCCGGCTGCTTGGCCATGGGCAAGGAGACCTTGGTGAGGGGCAGGACGTAGACCTCGGGGCCATGCTGGGGGTCGGGCGAGCCCTGGGCCGAGAGCTCCGTCACGTAGTCGTCCCCCTCGGTGTTCTCAAACTCCTGGGCCGGTGGGCGAGCCGGGGGGCACACACCGAGCAGAGACAACTGACCCTGCGGGTTCCCCGCTGCCGGCAGCCTGCCCCGCACGCCCCTCTGCCCGCCGCCCCGACGGGCTCGCCCATGCCCCATGCATCGCACACCCCCGGGCACGGGGACCCCAAAATCACACCCTCCCGGCGCACAGCCCTGCCTGCACCCCAACAGCAGACCCCCCCCTCCCCGCCATGGGGATGGCCCTGGGGCAGGCACCCGCTCCCCACCACCCTGGCACCCCGTCCCATTACCTGGCTGCGCCGCCCGGCCAGCCACCGGCTCCTGTAAGCCGCCTGGGCGAGCAAGTAGGCGATGGTGAGCATCTCGCCCTGCCCAGCCCTGCCTCATGGTGTTGCCATGCACCGCGACCCGCTGGCCCTGGGCAGCGGCCGGCCCAGACCGTGCGCCCCTATATAGCCACGGCGGGGGCACGAAGGGGCTCATTGTTCCCCTCCGGCACGACGAGGTGCTCCGGCCGGTGTGGGACAGTTACACAACGTCCCGGCGTGTCCCCCCCTCTGCCTGACCCCCTCCCGCCACGGGCGCCACAAGCCTCCACAAAAATCCCAGCAATTAGGGGAAAAACGTTTTCTCGGCACATTCTGTGCCTGTGAGGTCAGGGTGCCTCCCACCCCCGGGGGCGTGCGGGTGGGACTGCTGCGGCCCTTAACCATGCCGTGGCCTGGCCCCGCACAGAGCCGGCAGCCTGGTTGGGTCATGATACGGCCCACAGAGATGCTGAGCCCCGCAGATCCAGGCTCTGCAGAGCAGGGAGCCCAGATGAGTCAGGATAGGACCCCCAGTGATGCTGAGCCCCACAACGTCCATGCTCTGCAAAGCAGGGAGCTTGGCTGGGTCAGGATACAACCCACAGTGATGCTGAGCCCTCGCAGCACCCTGGCAGGAGGGTGGGGGGTTGCTGAGCTCCCCCTGAGCAGTGCTATCCTGAGCCGGGACACATCCTGCACTGGCACTGGGGCTGGCCCTGGCAGCAGCAGGGGATCCTGCACCTGGATCCTCCGGTGCAGGTCCAGGATCCTCCAGGGATCCTGGCACCTCCGTCCTTCGCCGGGCTCCCGGGGGGAAGCCCTGCCAAGTCCCTGGGCAAGCCTGGCCTGGGGAGACCCCCGCCCACCGCCCACCCCGCATCCCCGGCTCACCTTGAAGCCGATGTCCCCCTTCTTGCAGCACAGGCAGGCCAACATGAGGAAGATGAAGGTGAAGAGCCCCGAGAAGGAAACAGCCACGACGGCCAGCGAGGAGGACCAGGAGAGCTCGCTAAGGGGGGTGCCGTCTGCAGGGACAGGAGGGGCTCGGGCTCAGGGCAGGGGGGGCAATGGGGAGGGATGAGGCTGTGCCGGGGGTCCTGCCTGGGTGGGGGTCACGGGATGCAGGGGCACATCTGGGCTCACAGGGGCTTTGGCAGGGAGCACTCGGGGGGAACGGGGATCCCAGCACCACTTGTGCCCCCTTTGCTGGCTCAGCTAATGGCCAGGACGGGTGGGGAGCCCAGGAGGGACCCCAGAGCCGAGGCAGGACCCTGCTGGCAGCCCGCATGGAGGGGGACGAGGGGGCAAAGCCCCCACAGATGTAGGGTGGCAATGACATGCGGTGGAGGGAGGCTGCTCCGGCCTGGGGTCCCCGGCACCCCTGTCCAGCTGAGCCCTGGCCCCAGGGTTTGCCCTCCGGCGGGTATGGCAACAGCAGCAGCAGCCCCGGGCAAGGCAGCGTCCCGAGGCCAGACGGGTGCTGCGCCTGTGGGAGCCAGGAGGACAGGAAGCCGGTCCCCAGCGCCTGGGCAGAGCCAGCTCCTGCCCCGTCCCATCCGCAGAGCTCGGAGATGAGCTCCCCCAGGGGAAGGGTCTGCCGGAGACCTGCCAGCGCTGCCGGGAGCCCCCAGCCCTGCTCCCGCTGACACCAACAGCTCTGCCTCTGCCCCGTGCCATCCCGCCTGCAAGCACCGCTGGGCAAACCACAGCCACAGCTCCTGACCCCGAGGCCACCAGGCATGGGGATGAGGATGCTGCTGCTCCTGGCTGGGCACTGCACCCTCCAGGCACCAGCACACCCCAAATCCAGCACCCACCACCCCGCTCCAGCCTACGCCATGGCTGCGTGTCCCCTCGGGGCAGCAGGGAGCGTGGTGGCAGCCGCAGCCCAGCTGCCAGTCCCTGCCAGGCCCCTGCCACCGCCTGCAGCTGCCACATTACTATTCTGCCCAGAGCCTGCCCGAACAACCGGCGCGATTGTGGTGGGAGGAAGCCGGAAGGCCACGGTGCTGCCAGCGGAGCCAGCCTCGCCGGGGACCCGCACACAGCCCCGCAGTGCCCGTTGCGGTGCCCTCCCCACGGGACATCAGGGCTGGAGGGGTGCCCTGCGCTAACCCATGGCCCCGCTCAGCCGTACCCGCCCCGGCCCAAGCCCCCATCCAGCACCACGGTCCCTCCCCAGGCCACCGAGCGCGGTGCCGAGCCCCTCAGGGATGCTCATGGTGCACACGCAGCTCCCGCGCATGGACCACAGTGCATCGCCCCATCACCGGCCCCACGCCCCGACCGCGCTGCCCCTCTGCTGCCGCCCACGCTGGGGCTCAACACCGCGCTGCCGGCTCCCACATGTCCTTGAGAAAGGCACCTGAAGGGCACAGAGGGTCTGGGGGAAGGTCCTGCCGCCAGCGCACGGCTGCTCCTAAGCACTGCCCAGCACCGCACGGCACAGGCACGGAGCACCCTGGCTCCCAGCATGGCGATGAGCGGATGCACCGGCCCCAAGCGCTTTGGCACAGCCCAGGCCACGCCAAACTCTTTGCCAGTGCTTGCGAAGGAGCTCAAGAGCCATCTTCTAAGGCTCATGGATGCAAAGCCGAACCTGGGAGGAGCTGGGGGTGGCGTTCCCCCTCCTTTCAGCTGGTTTCCATGGTGAACACACTTTGTACCGCGAATGTCACCATTTTCCCTGGATAGTGGGACAGCAAGAGAGAAAATGACTCACTGAAAAGAGCCTTTTGAACGTCAACGGGGAGCAGAGCGCGGCGACAGAAGCCTTTCCAACGGGGACCGTCAGCTGAGCCGCCCCTCAGCCACGGCTCGGGAACCGGAGCTTTGCAAACGAACCACTCGCCAAACCAACAAGCCTGTGAGGTCCGGCAGCTCCTGCCTCAGTTTCCCCACCTGCACAACTGGCGACCTGGGAGCCATGACCAGCCCAGACTGGGCAGGGTGCTGCACCGGGGCAGGGGCACCACCACCACCATGACCCACCGTCTGGCTGCCCCGGCAAGCAAGCGCCGCCCCTCCCCGTAACCATAGCACAGGCATTCGGTACGGCAATGGGAAATGTGGCATCATTTCAGAGGCCAAATTCTCCCAAAACCAGGCTGAATGCACCTGCAGCAGCAGCTGCCGGGGCACCGGGAGCACCAGGACACAAGGAACACTGGGGCACAGAGAGCAGGGCTGGCTGCGTGCAGTGTGAAGGACCCCAGGGCTCTCAAGAGAAGCCGGGGGCCTCACCACATCCTGCACCCCATCCTGAGGCTCTGCCCCCTGCTCTCCCAGGAGGAGCAGGGTCCCCTGGCATGGCACCGTGCCCTCCTCTGGCCTTGGCACTTGGCACCAGCCCTGAGCCGCTCCTGGGCAGCCTGCTCAGACGTCTGCCGGCCACGATGGGCTCTGGGTCAAGGCTGGGGTGCTCGGAGCCGACCTGAGCCGAGCAGGGGGTGCAGGTGGGTGCACACAGCACGGTGGCAGCGCTGCTGGGATGTGGGGGGCAGCACCCCGCGGCTGAGCCCTGCACACTGCACCGGCACAGGCACCAGGCTGGGGTAGGTGGGGGGGGGTCACCACCCCAGGAGGGCCAAGACCCCCGCGCAGCCCTGCCTGCCACCATCACGACCCCCCCCGCCCCAGCCATGGGGGTCTCGTGGGACTCTTCCAGCTGCGGCTCTGCAGCGCTCACCCCCGCCCCAAACCACTTGTGCAGCACCGGCCTCGCCACGGGGGTCAGGCTGAGAACGGCCAGCTCGGTGCATCCTCCAGCCTGGCCAGCGGGAACTGCTGCATCACTCAGGTAGCCCCCGGCACCCAGGGCCAGCCCGGGCCAGCGACCTGCCCGGCAGCGGGGCCAGGATGCGCCGGCAGCTGCATGCAAGCCAGGCAACACCGACCCCTCACCCCAGCCAGCCCTGCGGGGTGGGGACAGGCAGGGGTTTGGTGGCGGCAGCGAGGCCACAGCTCCAGCCCCAGGGGCACCTGCCCCAGCCCCGGACCCAGCCCTGGCAAACGGGAACAGAACAGCAACGGAGAGAGACCGGGGATGCCGGGTGCAGTGGGGTGCAGCAGGATGCAGTGGGGTGCAGCAGGGTGTAGCAGGGTGCAGTGGGGTGCAGCAGAGTGCAGCAGGGTGTAGCGGGGCGCAGTGGGGTGCAGCGGGGTGCAGCAGGGTGTAGCGGGGTGCAGTGGGGTGCAGCGGGGTGCAGCAGGGTGCAGTGGGGTGCAGCGGGGTGCAGCGGGGTGTAGCGGGGCACGTGCTGCCCTCCCACCCCATGGTGCTGCCGCCCTGCCCAGCGCTGCCCGTGCCCCCCAGCCTGTTGCATTACCCACCCAGCCAGGTCACAGCCCCGAACGCCAGTTCCTAACAGGGATGGGAAAAGACTGGGGGTGACCCAGCCGTGGGGTTCTGGCCCTGCAGCGCGACGCCGCTGCCCACTCTGCCGGCCACCGTGCCGGCAGGGGAGCACAGCCCTTCCCTTTGCTGACTCACGTTTGCCGGGTGCCTGCGGCCGCCTCGCTGGCCATGGCACGCTGCCGCTGGGCCGCTCTGCGGGCTGGGGCGATGCTGCGGCCGTCGCTCGTCTCTCCCCGGCGGAGAGCAGAGCCCAGCGCGGCGAGCGTTGGCTGACGTGTGCGGAAGGGACGAGCCGAGGGCTCCCGCAGAGCCCGGCGGCAGCTCAGGGCTCCCAGCCCAGGGCGAAGCCTGCCTGCGGGGCCAGCCATGGGCAGGCAGCACCCGGCTCCTGCCCACCCACCTGGGTACAGGCAGGGCTGCCCAGCACCGTCCCCGACCAGGCAGAGCACACGCGACAGCTCCAGGGCAGAAAGCTGCAGGGCGCAGGGCACAGCACGTCATGACCCCCCTGCTCCCGCCCGGCCTCTCGCTGCAGGACCTGGTGCAAGCCACAGTCCCGTGCCTCAGTTTCCCCTCTGTAATTCACAGAGGCTGGCTGCCCCCGGGACCGCCGAGGGGCTGCATGGTGGGGTGAGGGCTCACAGTGCTGTCCGGGAGGTGACGGATGCTCCGCTGCCTCGGGAGCGCGGGCTGCACATCTCCCCCTGCCCCTTCGCCGCCCCACCATGGCTCCCACCCCACCCCATGGACCTGTCGGGCCCTGCACCCCAGGGCGCAGCACCCTGCAGCAGGTGCCCAGCTGGGAGAGGCTGGATTCGGGCAGGGAGCAGGGCAGGATTCGGGCAGGGAGCAGGGCAGGATTCAGACAGGGAGCAGGGCAGGATTTGGGCAGGGAGCAGGGCAGGATTCGGGCAGAGAGCAGGGCTGGATCCAAACACGCAGGACCCATCAGCACCTCCAGCTGCGGGCTCAGCGCTCCCCTGCCCCGGCAGCTCTCCCAGCACAGACACGGCCCTGGTAACGTGTTAATCCCCAGATCCATGGGCAGCTTCCAGGAAAGCAATTTTACACCCCACAGGACGAGCGCTCTGCTCACCCACATGCATCCAGGCGGCAAGAAACCACCCGCTGCCATCCAGCACGCAAACACAAGGCTGCTCCTCGCAGTCTGTCTGCAGCTCCAGAGGGAAACTGAGGCACAGGGAAGCTGGGAATAAGCAGGATGGCCCCGGCTGCTGCACCCCTGAGCCCAGATCCCTCGGGCCAGGAGTGGGGAGCAGGGTTGGGGCTGGCACTAGCCACCGGTGCCACTCGGGAGCTGGTACCCGCAGCATCCTCCACCGAGACGCCGCGAGAGCCACGCATCGCCTCGCAGCGGCCGGCCGAAACCAGGGCGCGAGGAAGCAGCACCCCGTACCCCCCCAGCCCTGGAGACCTTCTCCCACCAGAAACAGCCACAGCCATTCGGGCAACCTCTCCGGTGATTAATAGATCAGTTAATTTTAAATGCAAGGCACGCCTTGTTAATCTGTTCTCCTTATGTATCTTTTAATGTGGGCTTATTTAACCAATGCAGAAGTATTTTAAAAGGATTGATTCTTGCCTCTTAATTCTGGTTTTATCATCTTGGGATGAATTAGCAGTAAAAAAATAATTAGATGGAAAATAAAAAAAGATCATCCATCATTTTCTAACATGATGAAATAAAAAATTAGGACTGTAATAAGTACAGGCCAAGCCGCATCATTGTTGTGCATACACCAAGCGTGTCAGCCTGATTAGAAACCAAAAATCAAGTTCCTCCATCAAAGCCTGCCCTGCTGCAGAGCCGGGTTTCCAGCTGACACAGCCCAACCGTGATCAACTTTCTCCATTTTCTGAGAAAATAATAATATATAAAAAAGCATGCAAAGCGAGATTCGATTGATACTTTAGACCAAATTCTCATGCTTGGTGTTTTAAATCAGGTCCAAATCGGGCGCTGTAAAGCCTCCCACGCTGGCAGGGATGCTCCGGCTGCATCACGGCAAACCCGCTGTCCCGAGGGACAGGGAGCGACCTCGGCCCTTCGTGCCCGGGGGAGCGCCCACCCCTCCCCTGCCCGTGCCCCGGCAGGGACCCCGCCAGCCCCACGCCGAGAGCGGTGCCAGCGGCCAGGGCTGCCCGCGAGCACGGCACCACGGTCCCGCCACCGGCAGCGTGCGGCACCGGCCGAGACGAGGCTCTCGCCAGCCGGCAGAGCAGCGTTTACGTAACAGCGGGAGAGAGGCAGCATGGAGCGGGGCAGCCTATTTTTATCAGAAATGCTCGGCGGCGTTATGAAACGAGAAGCTTCAGCTCCAGAATGGAGCAGTGGAGGAGCAGGGCCCTGCGCAGGAGGTGGTCGAGAGGCGAGCTGGCAGGGGGATGCCCCACGGGGCAGGCAGAAATGCGGGCACGGGGTCTGGCAGCTGCAGTAGCCCCAGAGGGGCTCTGCCCCCCGCCGCAGGCCACCCCTCTCTGCCGTTGAGCCTCGAGCTGCTCCAGCGGCGAAGCCGAGGGCTCCCCGGGGGCTCTGCTCTCGCCTGCCCCACACCTCAGAGCCACGCGGTGCCGTCACCACGAGGATCGCCGAGCACCTGGCAGCAGCCAAGGGCACGTCACAGCCCCGCACGCCCGAACACCGCCCGGGTGGATTGGGCAAGGCGTGCGGAGGGAACCCCGGGGATCAGCGGCAATGGGAACCTCCATGGCTGCTGCACCGAGGTGGCCAGAGCCGGCCCAAGCTGCGGTGGCCGGTCCTGGCCCCAGGCAGCAGCGTGTGCTGAGGGCCCTGTGTGGCCATGCCAGGGCACGGCAGCCAGGCACAGCATCCACCCTGCACTGCCGCTGCCGGGGCCACTCACCCGGGTGGGCATCGGGGAGACCCCCGCTCCTGGGCAGCCGTCAGGGTGTCCCCCACCGTAGCCCTGGAAGGCCGGTATGGCCCAGAGCCCAGCTGTCCCAGCCCACGGCACAGCAGGGAGCAGGACTCAGCGTCAAGGATGCTCAGGCACGAACCAGGGGGATGCTCAGCACCAGCCAGCCCGGCACCCCTCTGCACCACGCCTGCTCTTGGCCAGGCCCGCGCCACCAAATCACCCATCACCCACGTGCACGGGAACACACAGACTGGGGAGCCCAGAAAAAAACCCTACTTTGACACAGCGATGGCAGCAGGGATGACCTGAGGGCGGGAGCAGGTCTGGGGTGCAGCCACGGCAGCTGCGGAGCAGACAAGCGCTGGGAGGAGCACACAACCTCACAGGTATTTCAGAAAAAAGAAGGGCCACAGAGGCCGACGCAGCAGCCCGACAGCGGGACACCCCAGCACCGCCAGGACAGGAGCCTGGGAGCGCCCATGGGAGAGCCGCTCCCTGCCCAGGCACGGAGGGCAGAGCCGGTCCCTGACCAGCCAAGCAGGCAGCGCTGCTCCATTTACTGCATTTGCATACACTGGAATTTTCCTTCGCTCCAGTAATTAAAACAAACCGCTTTCACACGGCTGCTGGCACCAGGCTGCGGAGGAGGACGCCGGCCACGGCTGGCAGAGGGGAAGGGACGGGAAGCACGACCCCCCGGCGCTCGCTGCCTTCATCCCGGGCTGGGGGACGGTGGCTCTGCAGGAAATCCTGGACCTGCTCCCCCTTCCTCTGGTGCCGAGCCCTCCCACACCCGCCAACCCCGCGTCCTCTCCATCCCTTGGCCAGCCCCAAGCACCACCGTGAACCCTGCACCAGCTCCGGCGCAATCCGGGATGCTCCCCGTCCCTTCTGCAACCCCAGCCGTTAGGCCAGGCTGGAGCGGCTCTCAGATCTCAGCCGATGGCAAGTGATATTATGGCAGTAATTGCCCTAAGACGGCCACGCAGCATGCTCCGCCAACGCTTCCCTGGGCTGTCAGGGGGATTAATGCCCAGAGGAGATTTATTTTCCTGCCAGCAGGCATGCTGAGTCAGCACAGCTCGGCTCCTCTTCGCGCCAACCCCGTCACCCTCCAGCCCTCCTCATGGCTGTCCCAGCCCCGTGTCCCACACCGTGTCCCCGCAGGGTCCCTCCAGCTCAGCCCACCCCAATGGGCAAAGCCCTGCTGGGGACGTGCTGGGGTGTTCACCAGGGCAGGAGCAGCCGGAGACGAGCAGAGCCCCCGAGCGGCTGCAGACAACGGCTAGGACCACCATCCTTCCATCCCAGGCAGCAGGTCCCGGTGCCTCCGCGCTCACCGAATCGGTGTGGCACAGGGTAGAAACAGGCTCAGCCGTGGGACAAGAGTGGCCCAATGGCCCCTTTGACCCGACCGCAAGAGCTGCCTGACCTGGCGGGGATTTTCCAGCCCAAGGAATCAGCGGGATGGCGAGGCAGCATAACATCAACGAGGCAAAACCTGGGAAGCATGAGTCGCCCGCTCTGCCTGCCCTGGCCGCAGGCAGCCAGGACCAGGCAGGCCCCTGGCTAAATGCAGACGCCCCAGCTCGATACAAACCCCCCTGGTTAAATGCAGACCCCTCGTGTCAGCAGGAAAGATGCGGCCGAGCAAGCAGGAACGCAGCCCCCTGCCGCAGCCCTGAGCCGGGCAGCACGTTGGCGGTGCCATTTCTGTCCCACGTCCCCCGGTGCCACCGGGGCGGCAAGGCTCGGGCCAAGGCAGGCTGTGCGGCATGGCGAGGCGGGCACCGGAGCCCTGCTCTGGCTGGGAGCATGCGGTGCCGGGGCAGGCAGAGCCTGTGGGCTGCTCTGGCACACGGTGTCCCACGGAGGCCGGGACCGTCGGGCAGGGAGCCCGTGAGTCACAGCCCGCTCCCCCCGCCGGGAGCGCGGAGCCCTTTCAACCCCAGCGTATTAATTTCTTCTAATTGGCTTTGACAGGGATCCGTATCGTCATCCAGAACGCAATCGCCCGTGTGCACGGGGCAGGGGAGCGGGGAGGGAGCAGCAGGCGGAGGGAGGGAAGGAGGGGAGAAGGGGGGAGCAAAGCGGCACCCCCAGGGGAGCGGCGCTGCCGGCTGCCTGGATCCGTCCCCCCGCTGAGCGGGACCCAGCTGCCCTGCTGCACTGCAGAGCTGCGCCAACGCCATTTCCCACGGCAGCCCAGCTGCCGGGCTCTGCCGGGGCAGGGGGCTCGCCATGCGCCGCCCTGCTGCTGCCCACCCCCAGCATCCCCGCAGGCACCGGGATTCACCCCCCTGCCTGTGTGCCCGGCTCCTGCTGCCCACCAGCCCGGACAGACGGACAGGCCCCACGCCACTGGCACCTCCTGTGCACCGTCCCCTCGTGGGAAACGTGCAGCGAGACGGGACGCTGGCCACGGCGCTGCCCCGGCCGTGCAGGGTGTTACGCCTCCCTGTAGCTGCCACCTGCATCTCCCGCCCGAGGAGTTCCCACCTCCCTGCCCCAAATTCCCCCTTTGCACCCAGCAGCACCTTCCCTCGTCCTCCCCCGGCATCGCCAGCAGCCAGCGGCACGGTTGGTGCCAGGGTGGGAGCACGGGGGGTACCTGGCCCCCATTTGGGCTGCCAGGGTCCTTCTGGATGCTACGGCCCCTTTGCCACCGCGTTCCCTCAAGTCCCTTGCCATGCCAGGAGTGGACGGTGATGCCGGACACAGAACACCAGCACTCGCCGAGCTGTTGCCACCGCGTGGCCTGGCACAGAGGGTGGCAGCACATGCCAGCTGGGACCGAAAACACAGGGCTGGGGGGACCCCCTGCCCTCCCTTGGCCTCAACCCCTCATCCTTCCCCAGCGCCTCGAGCCCTGGCTGACCCCGGTGCGGGTGCACTGCCCCAGCACACGACCCCCCCCAGAACACAGGGTCCAGGAGCCAGAGCAGGGAGCGGCAACGCCACAGCCACCGGCAGCCAACGACACCTCACCAGCTGCCGTGGGATGGGGAGAAGGGGCGAGGCAGCCGAGGGGAGGAAAAAAAGGGGAAGAAGAAATAGGTGGGGGAGAGAGGATGTGTCTCACGATTTCAAAACGCGCTCCTGGGTCTGAGACGGGGAAGTGCGGGCTGGGAGCGGGGAAGGCAGCCAGGGCGGGCAGGGCAGGCAGCGGGGCGAGGAGAGGAGCAGCCCTTTCCCCCAGCAGAGACGTCCTTGTGTCCCCAAGCAGCTGCTATCGGCTTCACTGCGAGAGAACGGGGTGCCATTGACCCCAAAGCAAAGCGCTGCCCACCCAGGTGGCACAGGGGATGCGGCACTTCTGCCCGGTGCCTCCAAGCAGCATCTGCTCGGCCGGGCTGCCGTGGGCCACGGTGCTTTCGGGGCAGGGATTGGGCACCCAATTCCCAGGGGAAGCCCAGGGGGATCCGGGCTCTAGGTTGGGGCAGATGGGTGGCACGGCGGTGCCTCTCACCGGTGGGGTGCTCCACCAATGGCTCCGGCACTCCGTGCACCACACGGGAGCATCTCTGGGTCTGGCCCGCGGATGGGCGAAGCAAGACGGGAACCACAAGGCTGCCGGGCTGGGACCCCTCCCCAGAGCCCCTGATGCTGGGAGCGAGCGCATCCCCCGGGTGGTGCACGCCGGCCTGGGCACGGCTGCCCGGTGTGGGCGCATCTGATGGCCAAGCCAAGCAGCCTCCCCAAAATACAAGCTGAGGCCGGAGCATGGGCTGCTGTGGTTGACACATCCCTTCAGCACCTCCACTCCAGGTGACACCGCTGTCGCTGTTCCCTGCTGCCAGCTCAGCCCGCAGCCTGGCCCCTGTGGCTGTGGCTTCCCACCGTCCCTCCCCAGGGGACACGGGGACACGGGCCGGGAGCATCTCTGCTCCCCGGGGCTGTCCCGTCCCCCAGCCGCGGTGCCGCGGTGCCATGGAGCCTCACAAAGCACCTCCTCCTCTTCCACGCCGGCACAAGCAAACCCCAGGGAAACCGGGCTGGCGCGGGTGGCCGGCAACACCGCGCAGGCAGGAGGTGCTGCCAAACGGACAAAATCAACAAAGCCATGAAATAGAGAATACGGTTTGTTCCCCCCTTTAATTCCTCTCCCTGCCAGTAACCGTGGGTGGCAGCCGTACGGCGGCGGCCGAGCCCTGGGCCCGGGCGCACAGCAGCACGGTGACAGGCAGCGATGGAAACCTTCTTGCAGAAGGATTTTTAAATCAAACGTGCCCTGCAAATCCCCAGGTTGACGGGATTAGCATGGCAAATGGGGCGCCTCACAAAAACCCAGAGAAAAATCACACCGGAGGCTGAGGACAGTAAACACGGCTCCGTTCCCAGCACCGCCACATTTTAGATGCAAATAAAGAGCTTTCCTCCTGAGCAGAAATCAATGCCGAGCGGGCTGGGAACAAAGTCTCCAGCAACGGGGACACGGTTTGGCGAGTCCTGGTGTGGTTCATTTTTAAATCCCTCCATGGATTCAGACCGTCCGCAGCCACCAGACCCAGGGCCGGGGGAGCAGGAGCGGCGTGCTGCGAAGGAAGGAGGGACCAGGAACCCGGCTGGGAGGGATGCAGGAGCCCGGCACCGACAGCCAGAGCCGGCACGGGCAACGCTTTGCCGCCTTCGCGGTGATGGAGGCGGCGACGGGAGAGGCGCGGGAGCCACGGCACCGCCGCTTGGCTGCCGGACCCTGACACGCGTTTTCCCCGGTTTGGTAAACAAAGGGCCGGTGCCGAGCATGCTGCCAGCCCCGCCGAACGTCCCCGCGCCTCGCCGGGGCTTCCCACCTCAGCGGCTGCTCCGTGGGCAGCGGGTCCCGCGCACGAGGGGTTCCCAACGCAGGTGCCATCCCCGCACCGGGAGGGACGCCAGGAGAGAGGCAGCCGCCGGTGTTTGGCAGCTGAGGAGCGAAGGGCAGAGGAGAGGGGGAGGCTGCTGCTGCAGCAGCCCCAAAAACACGCACACAAAAGCCAGCCCCTGCTCTGCTCCCGCGTCTGCAGCATCTTCCTGCAGCTGCGACGCGGCCGAGGCCGTACCACGGCACCTTACATAACAGCCTGCGCCCCAAAACGCCCGCTCCCTCTTCCCCGGCACCGCACCGAGCCCCACCGGCTCTCCCAGCCCAAGGGGCCACCACTAGCCACCCAGCCAGCGGGCAGGCAGGCGTCCCAAGGCAGCTGGGGGCTCAGCCCCTGGCACCGGCTTCCTCCCTCTCACCATCACCATTATTCCTGTTGTTATTATTCGATTTCAATGCGAGAGATGCCTTCAGAGGCAGCGCAGCCCCCGGGATTCCTCCGCACGCTCCAGCCCGGGGAACAAAATGCCGCCCGGCTGCGGCAGCGGTCCCACCACCACACCAAGATGTCTCATCGCGGCCAAACGCGGCGGGTCGGGTCCGGTTGGCAGAACCGGGAGCCCATAAAGTGACATTTCCCGGCGATGAGGGCGAAGGCACGCTTCATTCACGGTGCGGCACAGTGCACCGGTACGGCACGGTGCACCGGTACGGCACAGCGCGGTGCACCGGTACGGCAGCGCGGGCAGCCGGTGCGGGGCTGAGCCGGAGGCGAGCGGGGACCGCGGGGGGCTGCCCGGGAGGGACCCCCGGGGGGGGGGTCGGTGGCGATGGCGGGCGGGGGGGAGGATGCGGTCGCCGGGGCTGCGGCACTCACCGGGGTCGAAGTGGGAGCTGAAGGCGAGGCTGGGGCTGAGGAAAGCGGCCGACATGGCAGCGGCGGCGGCGGCGAGGCGGCCCATGGCGCGGCGGCGGCGGGAGCCTCACGGCCGCCGGCTGCCGCTGGCCCCGCGCTGGGCACGGCGGCGGCGGCGGCGGCGGCGGCGGCGGCGGCGGCGGCGGCTCCTCCTCCATGGCGGCCGCCGCGGCCCCGCGCCCCGTGCCCCGGGGAGGGGCCGCGCCGCCGCCGCCGAGGAGCGGGCTCCGGCGGGCGGGGGCTGCAGGTGGCGGAGCCGCAGCCCCGGCCCCGCACCGGGACCCGCCGCTCCCCCGGGACGCGCCGCCACCGCCGCCCCCGCGCGGCCCGGCCGGGGCAGACGGAGCCCGCCGGGGCAGACGGAGCCCGCCGGGACCCCCCGGAGCGGGGCCGGGACCCCCCGAGGGGCAGCCGCCCCCCCGGCCCCGCGGAGCTGTTCCGGTGCTGACCCGCCCCGGGCACCGCCGGCTTCCCGGGAGCGGGGATGGGGAGCGGGGATGGGACGGGGCGGGCGGCTCTGCCCCTCGCCCCCCAGCCAGCCCCACCACACCCCATGCTCCCACCTCGCACCCCGGTCGGACACCCCCAATCTCTGCACCCGCACACCAGCACGGCCTCAGCCCCGCAGCCCCCAGACCCAGCCTGGGGCAGGGGGAGCAAAGCCCCCCGCCCTGGCAGCACCTTGGGAAGCCAACCAGGCCAGCCCGAGCGTGGGGACCCCATCGGGCTGGGGGGCTGCCCCGCTGCGGGGCCGCACAGCTCAGCCTCATGCGCTTGATGCCGCAGCCCCGGCACGTGGGACTGTGCCCTCCAAACGTGGGGTCCTCTAAAAACCTAACGGTCCCAACCCCATGGCAGGGAAGAGCCCACGGCTTCGCCCACGGCCCCCGGCAGCTCCCGACCAGCGCCATGGCAAAGCTGTGGGTGCAGCTGGTCACCGAGCCCACCCAGCTCCCGAGAGAGCAGCCAAGACCCAGGTGGGACTTTCCTTCAAGGTCATGGTGGGACAGTCCCATCCCCATGAGCCCCCGGCTGGGAGCTGCCGCTGCGGGACATCGGCCCACCCCGCGCAGGGCTCAGCTCTTAGCACGGGGCTCACGCTTCCCCACCAGTTGGTTTTAATATTTAAAGCCAAATTTTGCGTACACAATTAATTTTTTACAAGACTTCAAGCTCGCAAAAGAACACCACGCTGCACATGTCACGTCACCGCAAATAGATACAGGGCTGGAAAAATTACAGACTGCTGGGAGAATAAACACGCTCCCATCAACCGGAGCCAGCTCGTTTCTCCTGCGCCTCCGCGTTTCGCTGCTCTGAGCAGCTCCGACCCGCGCGGCCCCGAGGTCCCTCTGCGAGGGGCAGCGGGCGATGGCTGACTCCCCATCACCCATTTCGCTTTCAGTGCCCCGCAGCCGGGGCACAGCCCGCTGCCCCTCGCCGCCCTCGCCAGCCACCCCCTGCATCCCCGGTCCCCCCTGGCTGTGCCAAGGGCTGCGTCCCCAAGGGCCCCGTCCCCACGCACCGGCTCAGTGCGGCCTGGGAGCCCCCCGAGCTCCCCTGTTCACCTTCCCAGGCCTCAGAGCATCCGAGCAAACCCAGCACTGCCCTGGCACGGCACCCAGCACCCTGCAGGGGGGATTTGGGCTCTCTCGGAGCTGCGGTGGCATCCGCACCCACTGGAGCAGCCGCGGTCCCGTGGGGAGCGGGCGGCCACACACCGCCGGTTTGCACGGCCAGCCCCGCTCCTCATGCGGCTGAGCTGGTGCCGGCTGAGTCACGGCGAGCCTGGATGCAGGCGGGGGCGGGCGGCTGCACAGAGACCTCACCGGCACCCACCAGCCCATCCCGCAGCCTGCGCCGGGCACCCACCCATCCCAGCCACCCTCAGCACCTCGAGCGCACGCGGCCGGTCCCGACAGCGGGGCAGCAGGAGGATGAGCTCAAGGCCTTCCCGCTGCCAGGCAGGGGCAGCGGTGGCTTTGGCGAGTGGGAGGGGGTGAAATCACCCGGCTGTCGTGTTCGGGGGTGGCAGGGCAGCTCCCTGCGGAGGCAGCCCCGTGCCCAGCATCCCTTCCCTCCCAGCATGCAGGAGCCCAGCACAGCCCGTGTCTGGGGCGGGATGGGATGGGACAGGGATGAGGACTGGGATGGGATGGGGAAGGGGACAAGGACAGGGGTGGGCTGAGGATGTGGCTGGGATAGGGATGGGATAAGGACAGGGATGGGGGATGAGGATGAGGCCGGGGAGGGGACGGTGCGTGTGCCTGCCCAGCCCAGCTGTGCTTCCCTGCCCTCCCTGGGGAGACCTGGGACCCCCAGCTCAGCCGGGACCCCATGCACAGCAGCCCCATGCCCGGGCACCCTCCTTGCCCCGGTGACAGCCCCAGTAGCTCTGTTTGACACGGCTGGGAGCAGGGTTGAGCTGTGTCGGGGTCCCCCAAACCTGCTGCCACCCCCAGCACTGCCCACCACCCCCGGGCCCGCTCTGTGCCCCCAGCCACCCTCCTCTCGCCCCCGTTCCTCGCAGTTCCCTGACATGGCTGTGAAAGAGAAGATCCCAAAGAAGAATTGAGACCAAAAGCCCCAGCAAGGATCCACCCAGGCACCACCTGGGGTGCAGCTCTCAGCTCAGGGCTGCGGCAGGAATGGTCCCACCCCAGGTAGAGCCCCATGGCCGGCAAGAGGCACAACGTGGCACCAAGACCAACCGGCGTCCCCTCCTCGCCCAGGCAGCGCTGCTGCCGCGTCTCAGGCAGGCGAGCAGCACGCTCGCCCCAATTAGCAGGGGAGATTACCCCGCATGGATCCTGCCAACTTGCTCTGGCTTCCCGGCTGATTCGTCTGGGGCCTCGGCTAATCCCCTCCGGGGCAGACACCAGATTGAGCCGCGATCTCTGCGCGGCGGCTGCCAAAAGCACCCTGCACTCCTGACCTCCTTCCCGGCCCAGCAGTCAGGCTCACGGGCAGCCAACAGGCTCCGCTCATCCCACCTAATCCCGGCAGGGGGAGAGGGGCTCCTTAATTGGGGATCTTTGGTAGAGCCTGCAACAGCCGCACCACCACCAACAGCCTTGCTAACTGCCCGCCGTGCCGCTGGCGGGCAGGGACAGGGCTTGCACTGCAAGGCCGACAACCCCGGTGCCAGGGGACTCCCGGGGTGCGGGGAGGTGGGCGTCCAGCGCTGGCGTGGCAGCAGGGCGCAGGCAGCCATCCAGCGAAAATCTGCATCCCTGGTTATGCAACGCCGCTGATTTATTCATGCCTGAACCGGGCACTGGCCTAGAAATTAGCCGGGGCGATGCTGGGGAAGGGCAGGGCAAGGAAGATGCTGGAGGACCAAGCCCCAGGGGAGGGCTGAGCCCCAGAGGAGGCTGCGGGAACGGGGCCGGGCACACGGGGCACCCAAGGGACCATGCATGGGTGCTCACCTCACAGCCGGTGATGCCGGACGGGGCACAGGGTGCTGCCATCCCACACGTGGACAACAGGGCTGCGCACAGGCACGAGCCCCCCGGGACAGGCAGGGAGGGGGGCCGATCCCCTCTTCTTCTCCCACGCCAGATTTCGCATGATTAATCAATTTAACCACAGCAGCGTCCAGCCGAGGCCGCACTGGGCCGGGAGCGGGAGACACCGGCAAAAGGCCATGGGTGGCCCAAGCGGAGGCTGCGAAGGGGTGGAAGACGGAAGCGGCGCTCAGGAAATGGTCGTTAGAAAAGCAACAACAGTGAAAACAAGCACCGTGCCCAGCCTTTCCTGGCAAAACGGGGCTGTGCGCTCCTCCCCATCCTTGCTGCTTGTTCGGATGGCCGAGAGGGGCAGCTCGGCGAGGGGGAAGCAGAGATCAGCACGGGCAGAAGGGAAAGGAGGCAGGCAGGACCCAGCCAGCCTCTGCCTCTCTGCCACAGGCAGCAGCACCCCGGGGCTGGAGGAGCTGCTCGTGCCCCAGGACATCCACACCAAGTGCCAAAGCATGGGCAGGGATAAGGGACATTCGTGGGCTGATGGCATCCCTGGGTGCCTTGGGACCGCGTCCTCCCAGGGAGCTGCAGCCAGGAGCCCACGCCAGGACAAATGCCAGTGCCGGGAAGCAGCCAAGCTCCTCCGCAGCTTCCCGGGGTGAGGAAGGGTCCCTCTGAGCCTCACGTGGCAGCTCACATCGCAGTGGGGTCTCCCCGGGAGGAAGGGGGCTCTGGCAGCGCTGCCATGGGGGGAGGGAGGCCCACCTCCCGCCCGGCCCTGCCCAGCTGAGCGCACAGGCCGGACGGATGGGAAACACCCTGGGACTCCGATGAGCAAACACCTGCTCGCCCCTCACACCAAGCCCCGGCCTCCTTGGAGGGAAAAGGCTGCAGAGGAGCGGTCGCACGCTCCCTGCGGAGAGGAAACAGATGCCGCGGGCCCGGCCCAGGCATTTCCCGTTGCTGTCACGGGGTGCTGAGAGATTTGCAGGTAGCAGAGGCTGCGGGACCATGTCCTGCCCCAGCTACGCCTCCCCGCATCATCCCTGATATTTTGTTTTAGGAGAGAAGCAAGGCGCAGAGCGGGGAGCCCCGTATGCTCGGGCTGCTGGGTGACAGCTCCTACCTCCACCCATCCCTCGCCAGCCGGTGGGAACAGGGGGGGCTCAGCCCAGCCCCCGACCTCAAACTCTCCATCTGCTCCTGACAGGAGGCTTCTGTCCCCCAGCTCAGCCCTGACGCACAGGTCCCACGCATCCCACCCCAGGAAAGGCCTCGGGATGCAGGAACACAGGGGTCTGCTGCCCGCTAGCACCACGAGCTAGAGCGGCTCATGCCCTGGCAGCGATACACACGGGGAGGGACAAATGCACCAGCGAAGAAAAAGAAGCCGTGGATGCCAGTGGGGCAGAGGCCCCCCGTTTCCCCCGTGGACACAGATCAGACAGAAACGGCTGTAGAAACCAGCGCAGATCTATTGTTAAAACACAACCACCGAACACCCGAAGGCTGCCGAGTGCCCCGGCAGGGCTCACGGCCGCGGCACGGGGACCAGGCTGTGAAAAACGAGGGTGGAGGGGAGGGAAGGGAGAGCCCGACCCCAGCCCCACGCACACGGGTGTCCGCTCCCCCCGAGCATGGGTCCGGCGGGTGCTGCGGAGCACCCGCAGCCCTGCACAGCAGGGCGGTCATTTGGCGGCCAGCAGCTGCTTGCGCTGTTGCTCCAGGAGGGCTTCCAGGCGGTCGGCTCTCTGCACGGCCGCCTGCAACAGAGCACACGAGAGGGAGAGCTCGCTGCGCCCCGGGGCAGAGCCGCAGCCCGAGGGGCAGGGGGGGCCGGCTGCCCCCCTCACTCACTTCGTACTGCTTCCGAAGGCCGCTCACGCTCTCCTCCTTCCTCATAACTGCCGTCTTCACCCTGAGCGGATGGACACAGAGAGGCTGGGGACCCCATCCCCGGTGCCCAGCCCCAAACACCGGGCTGGCCCCATGCCCCAGGAGGGCGATTTCGGCACCGGGGGAGGCTCAGCCCCTCTCCCCCCAGCCGGCGCGCTGCAGCAAGCCAAAGAGCAGCAGCTCTGGGCTCAGGGTACCGTTACACGATGGAAGCACCTTTATTCCCTTGGTGAGCATTACATAGTTTGGATCAAGTCATCTATAGGAAGAAGGGGACATCATCTTCACAAGACTTAATTAATTAACAGGACCACAGGGAGGGGATTTTAAGTTTCTTCCCATTTCTCAAGGCCACGGTTGCTGCCTCATGGCTGGACTCTTCCCTACAGCTCCCAGAGCACCAGACTTTCTGCATTTCAGCCTTTGCCAGGCTGTAAGTAAGGGATGGAAGGGGAAAGGGGATCCTCGTTATCTCATACGCAAGGTATGACCCTGGCTCTCTGAGTGAGTGGGAATCACTCAGGAGGATCCGAGAAAGCCAGCGAGTTCTGTGTGCTCGTACAACAGCCTCTCGTTACAGCGGGTAGTGAGCAGCTCCATACAGACACCGACAGGAGGGACGGCTCTGCACCATGCTGGAGCTGTTAGCTCTGCCCCACGCAGAAAGAGCTCCCGCAGGAGACGATGCACTTCCCCTTCCGATTCTCCTTTCACTTGCAAAATCCCTCCCCCACAGGCAGACTCAAGGGAAGAGGAAGCCTTGCATTGTCGCTGCCTGACGCTGAGCCCGGCTCCCAGCACCATTTCCCTGCTGAGCGCAGGACGGAGCAGAGCCCCACGGCACAGCCCCACAGTGCTGGAGCCCTGCTCATCAGCACAGCCCCCGCTCCCCACAAAGCGGGTCCTTGGGGTGCTGTGCAGCCGACAGCCTGGGGCCCTGGCACATTTTGGGGCTGTCACAGCTGCCCGCGACCTCTGCGGCCAAGCCCTGACCCAGCAGCAGGCTGCTCCCTCCCCTGCACTTGGGGCCAGGGGGAAAATCGGTCACCTGGCCCCTCTGGAGCGGCAAATCTGCATGCACTACCCATGGCAGAGCCTTCCAGGAGCTGACTGTGAGCCCAGCCAGCTCGACATGCCCCTGCCAGGGAGGAACCGCAGACGGAGCTGAGCACCACCGGCCTCTCCTGGCAGGAGCCCTCACGCTGCTCCAGCTGCCTGCCCTGACGCTCGCATCCTCCAGGCATGCAAGGGAGCAGCCCTGGGGACAGGATGACACAGAGCAGGCTAGAAGTCACAAGGGCCAGAGGATTCACGGTGGCTGAGCAGGCAGCCAGCTCGGGTGACTCTGCTGCCCATTTTGCCCTGACAGGACTGGAAGCCATGCCTGAGGATGCAGCACTGCGGACACGCTCCTGCAACGTACCCCGGGCCAGCTCTGCACCCACAGCCCCAGCTACAAGCCCAGCGCGGGGCAGCAAAGCCCAGGCAGACTCACCTCCTGTGAACCTCCTCCAGCTCTTTGTCCTTCTCCTGCACTACCCTGTCCAGCTCCAGGCGCTGCCGGGCTCTCATCTCCGCCATCTCCGCCTTTAGCCGCTTGTTCTCCTCCTCTGTCCCCACCAGCCTGTCAGCGAATTCCTGCCGGATCACTTCTGCCAGGCTGCTCCGCTCCTGGGCCAGCTGGTCCCTCACCTGCAGCAGGGCAAGAGGTGACATCAAGATGCTGACAGGCACGGGGCAATGCAGGGGGCCGGAGCCAGGCAGGGCACGGAGCTCACCCACCTTCCGCGTCTCCTCCACCTCCTGCTCCTTGTGCTTCAGCAGGCCCTGCAGACGAATGCTCTCCCCTTCCAGCTCTGCCAGCCGCCCCTTCAGCTCGTTGCAGCGCTCCTGCAGCTTCCGCTCAGACCTCTCCAGCTCCTGGAGCTCTACCTCGTACTTGTCTCGGATCCTCTTAATCCTAACGGGAGGAAGAGACAGGCAGCCTGGCTCAGCCCGGCGCCGCAGGGACCATCCCCAGCCACCTTTGTGCTGCAGGAGGGACCACAACACAAGCGGCAAGATGGTAGGGATCTGCCCCACAGGAGATCCAGGGCTGTTTCCTCAAGCGAGAGGTAAACTTCACCCCTGTGAGCCGCTCTTTCCTGCACTAACGCTGCTCACACCCACAAGCTACAATGTCCAGAGCTTGCTGGGGAGATGAGCAGGGCCCAGGGGAAGGAGAGCAGCCCATGAGGAGCTGGGACTCGAAGGCTCCTGCCTCCCTCTCTCCCCTACCTATTCTCTGCTGCCCTCTCACACTCCTCCTTGGCTGAGGACATGTCGGCCTCCAGGCGCTGGATCACCAACTCGATCTCTTTGTCTCTCTCCTTCCTCACCTCCTCCCGCAGCTCCCGCTCCCGGGCGAGCAGCCAGGCTTCCTGGGGTCAGAGATGGCAAACGTTGCCTCAATCCCTCTCAGAGCCTGAGGGTGGCACCTTTGGAGAAGGGCAGCCCTTGCTGTTACCTCCTTCTTCATGTAGTTTGCCTCCCAGGCCTGCTTCTCTATCTCCAGCCGGTCCTTCAGCACCTTCACTTCTGCCTGCGGAGAGACAAGACGACAACCGCTCAGCTCCGGTGGCCGCAGCACCCCACGCCAGCTGGGAGCAGCCCCCCCCGGCACCGCCCCAGTGGGGATACGGGGCTCAGTGGTGCCAGCACACGTCACCACAGCCATGCGCTGGGGACTGGACTGTTCACACCCAAGAACAGCAATCCAGGGCCCCAGGGCGAGGGAAAACCAGACCTGATGCCGCCTCTCCTGCTCCTCCTTCTCTTTTGCGTACTCCTCCTTCAGCGCCCTGGTGACAGCCGAGCTGCTCGCCTCCAGCTGCTGCCGCAGCTCCTCCGCCTCCGCTCTCTGCCTGCCCGCACACAGACCGCAGCTCCCAACATCTGCGTTGGCCCAGCCTCGCCGCCCCCTCCTCGGGATGCTCCCCCTTGGCCCTCCTCAAGCATCAGCTCTCTTCCCACAGGATGCTGGTCTGGGGAAACCAGCCCCACCGCTCTGAGCTGCCTCCAGCCCTCGGCCACGCGTGGGCCCTGCTGCCGGCTCTCTCACCTGGCCGCTTGCTGGCTGAGCCGCTCCTTCTCCTCGGCCACCTCCGCGTAGAGCCGGCGCCGCTGCTGCTGCAGCGCCTGCTCCTCCTGCTCCAGCTGCTGCTCACACCTGTGGGGCAGAGCAGCCTCAGGGACGCGCCTGCCTTCGGGCATTCATCCACCTCTTCACCCTGCCCCATCCCATCCCTCCCGCAGCCGACCCGGGGCTGGTCTGATGCTGGAGGATGCCCCTGGGTCACTGGCATCTCCCACCTCAGGCTGGTGGAGGGAAAAGGGCTGCTCCCCGTGGATATTAACTGCTGCAAATACTGGGAACCCACTGGCACACGGGTGCCGGACACCACCCCCATGCTGCAAGCCCCAAACCACCCTCAAGCCTCCCCCCATGACAACGTACCGCTGCCGGGCCAGCTCCCTCTCCCGCTGGCTCTGCTCCTCCTTCTCCCGCTCCAGCAGGCCCCGCAGCTCCTCCGCCTGCCGGCCGTAGCGCTGGGCAGCCCGCTCGTCCGACTGCAGCAGCTCGGCCTCGTGCAGCATCTTCAGCTTCCTGATGTCCTGCCTGTGCTGGGCGATGAGCTTCTGGATCTCCGGCTCCAGCCCTGGGACAGCGGGAAGGACAGTTACTGCTCTGCCTCGGGGTTGTCCGGACCCCAACACAGGTGCCCTTGGCCCTGACCAGCTGGCGAGGAGGCTGCAAACACATCAGCTACCAAAGAGGGGCTGGTAAGAAAGCGGGGGCGAGCATGCACAGGCTTTCTTGTCCTCTAGCATCCACCTCTACCAAACACAGGGAGCAGAGACTGCCCACACTGAGCAGCTCTTCCCGGAGCTGCCAGCAGCTTCTGCAGCCACGGCCCCTCTCCTGGACCAGCACGGACGTGACCCCTAGACCAGCCCAGCTCCAGCCACCACCGAGGGAACGTGACCGTACCTTTCACAGTGATTTCTTTGATCTTTTTGGTTTTCTCATCAATCCATTTCTCCCGCCTGATTTTCTCAGTTGCGCTCATCAGTTCCTTCAGTTTCTTAATCTCCTGTTTGGAAGCAAACGGGAAAGCTTCAGAGACAAGCTAGGGGAGAAAACCCCTGTTAGCCTGGGAGCCCGGCTGTTGAGAAGGACAGTGCAGGCGAGAGCAGACGGCCCGAGCTGCGCACAGACGACTCGCACAGCCCCGGCCAGGCACGTTCTCCCAGCCCAGAGAAGCAGCCGTACGCTCTCCCACTGCCTTCTCCTCTCTCTCACAGGATGGGGCTGCTGCTGCTCTGCAGACCTTCAGCACGGGAGAGAAGAGCAAAACCCTTGGGAAAGCACTCGCTGGCCAAGACACGAGAGCACCTACGGAGGGGAGAGGGGACTTGGGGCTGCTGACAGTCCTTGCGCGCAGGGCAGTCCGTTTGTCAGCTGACGCAGGGTCATGTGTGAAGATGCTTCCTTCCCAGCCTTCCCTCTCCCTAGCATGGAACACCCTCCGGCAGGAGGACAGACAGACAGACACGCCTCCCAACACTGCGGTACCACCGAAACCAAGCTCCTGCAGCACAGCAAAACTCTTCAAAGACTCAAAGGCTGCACAGCCTAGGCACAGCCGCTGCTCTCGGTTCCCCCTCTGCCTGCATTTACCTCCTCGGCCCTCCTCTCCAGCAAAAAAGCTGGAGAAACACCCAGGCCCTGCTGCCCACGGAGCTCTTCCCCAGCACTTCTGTACTGGGGTTTCTGGTGAGAAAGGCACTGGCCAGTGGAAGTCCCAGCCCGGCCAGAAACGGCTCCGTTTTGGCACGGGGAGATGACGTCCACGTGTGGGACACGGGACATGTCACAGCTCCAGGGGACAAGCGTGCGGCAGGACACCCAATGGCCGCTGTGCAGACAGGAGCGGGGAATAGCAGGGGGCCACTCGCACAGCCCTGGACTCGCTCTTAGGGAAAAAAGGGCAGGAAAATCAGCACGGGAAGACAGGGACAGCCTGAAGGCAGCAGCCGAGCACGCGGCCTGGGGAGACGGGATGAAGGGGCTCCTTCACGGGGCTGACCCTGCTGCTGAGCGGGGAGTTCCCATCCCAGCCCTGCTGCCTGCAGGTGCCTGCAGAGCCGGAGCAGGTCAGGGCATGAGAGCAGAAGGGCAAGGCACAAAAAAAGAGCAAAGACCACATTTACCTCGCAAAAGGGCCCCAAAGTGCGCCAGACCTGGGGAGAAAGAAAGGAGGGGATGGAGAGAGAAGGGGAATCGCAGAGTCACGGGGGAGAGGGGAGACAGGAGGGGAGAGAGGCAAAACCAAACAGCCAAGCGTACGCGAGAGTGCCGGGCAGGGCGATGGGTGCGCAGGGGTCCCACGGGAGCGAGGGGAGGCACAGCCAAACGAGCAGTTACACAGATGCGCCAAGGGCCCGGCAGCATCGCTGCGATCGCAGCTCCGGGACGGGGGCAGAGCCAGCCCTGCCGGGGAGCGTGCCACGCGGTCGGAGCCCAGCTCACCGGGAGCAGGGACAACGAAGCAGCCAGAGAGCAGAGACAGGCTCCCGGGCCATTCCCACCGCTGCTGCCCTGCTGCGAGCGGGGAGCAGGAGGTAAGAGAGGCACCTCCTCTGCCCCGCGCAGGCTGCAGCAGCAAAACCAGCCCCATCCCTCCACGGGAAGGGGCCCCTCCAGGCACCAAGCACAGCAATACTGCACTGGCTTCTTCCCCTCAGCTGGGCTCAAAACTCAGGCTAAACAGTATGGCAAAGCGAGCCAACCGAGCCTTCACTTTGTTTGTGTGAGGGCGTCTGAACAGGCTCAGATGGGTGCAAACGCCTGCCCCGCTCCAGAGCCCTGGGCATGAGCTCGGCTGCAAGGCCAAGGGCGAGCAGGGACCAGGGCAGCAGAGCCAGGACGAGCCCCGCGGCTGAGCTGCGAGCCAGCTGCCAGGCCCGGCACAGGGTGAGCTGAGCTGTCTCCATCTGCGGGAGAGGGAGCTCTCTGCACGCTCCCGAGGGAAGCTGCCAGCCAGCTCCCACGAGCAGGCAGCACATCCTCGCCCGGGGAATCAGCCCTCTGTGTGTTTGGGTGCTGGTCAGGGCAACAGCCCAGCGAAACCCACAGAGGTCTGTTACTATCACTTATACGCCCCATGTTCCTTTATAATCCTATCCCCATTTAGCTCTGAGAGCATCCCTGCTCCTGCAAAGGCAGCTGGAAGTCACCCAACTCAGGAGGATATGGCCACAGGTACAAATTCCTCTGTGGCATCGGGTCTGTGCCAGCACCTGCTTTCACCTCTGCCAAAGCAAGACCCCCTGATCACCCCACAGCTGAGGGAGAGCTCTGTCCACAGCAGGATGTCTGTCAGGGAGCTGGCACTGTCCCTTGGTCAGTCCCATGCCCCTGGCTTTGGGCAGCAGAGGACAGCAGCCTCTTGGGGAGCCAGGGCAAAGCTCCGCAGGTGACACCAACCTTCTGTGCATGGAGAACAGCTCCCCAGAACAACCGAGGTGAGAGAGACCGTACTGCTCTGGGCAGAGGCCCCATCTGAGCAAAACCAACCAACTCTGGCCACGGCACATCTGTTCTCCCTGCCCCCCAACTTCCCAATCCCCTCACCAGCTCGTGCTGCTCCTGCATCTGGGTGATCTTCTTGCCATACTTCTGGTCCACTTGTTTCAGCTCAGCTACCACAGCCTCACACTTCTCACTCAGCAGCTTCTTATCATTAATGAGCTAGGCAAGGTGAAGAAAAAAGGCATCAGGCAGCCAGGCAGGGTACAGCAACCTCCGCTTCTGGCTTCAGAAGCATCAGTCTGAGCTGGGATGAGAGATTACCTGGTCGATGAAGGCCAGATGCCTCTGGATAGCTGCCTCATACTGTTCCCTCTGCAGCCTGAGCTGGTGGCCGAGCTCCTTCTCGGTCTGTTTGATGTGCCGGACAGTCAGTTCCCTCTGCTGAGCCTTTTGGATGTAGGGAAGAAATAGCCACAAGACATTAGAGGGAGAAGTTACACCAGCCCCAGTATGTGTACAGGGGATAACTACTGAACCTGGAAGGCACTGTCGGGCCAGAACAAGGAGGAACAGAGCTAAATCAAAGTGCCTGGTACTGACACCTCCTGCCTCGCTGTCAGCAAGAACATCCAAACCCCCGTGGGACAGAGGAAAAGAGAGTTCAGCCCAGGTCCTGACTGAGGGCTTCTGGACTAGCCAGGCACCTGCCAGGGAGGGGAGTTTGAGGATGCCTTTCAAATCAGGGGGCAGCAAGGAAAAATCTGAGCTACGCCCACACCAGACGGGGAAGGACCTTGCAGGTCGTTCCCACACTACCAGCGACTGGGACTGCGGCATGCCAGCAGCCTCTGGCTCCTCGGCACTAGCTCTGGGAACGCTGCCGTACTTTGCTGGGGACACAGATGGGAAGCCCTATTCACAGAGCCCTGAAATTGTGCTTCAAAGCCACTGCCTCAAGAAACATCTGCTGAGGGTTCTTGGTCTTCATTCCCCAGCAAGCAAGAGCATCTGGCTCACACACCAGGGCCGTCTGCAGCAGGCCGATGGCTCGCTTCTTCTCCTCCACCTCCAACTTCAGCCTCATTATGGAACTCGTAACCTCCGTGGCAACAGCTGATGCCTGCTCCAAGTGAGCCAGCTCCTCTTCCGAGAGAAGACCCTGCCACAGCGAAAAAAAAAAACAATTAAAAGGTGGTGGGGACCACCTGGAACCAGGACAAGGAGACAGGAGACCCTTCCCACCAGGGTCTCGCACCACCTCTCCAACACAGATGGGCTCTCGCTTCAGCGCTCACCTCCCGCTGCGTGGCCGAGGCGGCTGACCTGGGCCTCTCCTGTTCCGACTTCTCCATCTCATCCAGGAAACTGATGATGCTTTGGAGCTTGGCCTCTGAGAGCAGTGCCCCGTCCTCGGGGACCCCTGGGGAGTGGTTCAGCTTCCCAAACTTCTCCAGGTTATCAGCAGTCAGGGAATTGGAGCTGGGCTCCTGCTGGGCAGACACAGCTGTGAATGAGCACGCAGGGGAAGGCTCGGGAGAAGAGGTGGTGGCTCTTCTCCATCACTGGAGCCCAGTCCTCCCACTGCACCCCAGTAACCAGCCTTATCCTCTGTGCTAACCCTGCTCCCGCCACAGCCCCCACATTGTTTTGGTCCTCCTTGTGGATGCCCAAGCCCCGGCTGCACCATATGCCTCCACCGCCTTCAAAAACGCCTCCACCGCCTTCTCTGGCAGTGAACCAGCTGCATTTCTCACCCTCCAGCACCCAGCAAGCGCTGGGAGAAGGCAGCCCATAGGGGAACCCGCTCTCATCAGGCAGCCATCGCTGTCTGGGGGTGGATGCGACCAGCCTTGGCCCTCTGCCTACCCCATCTATCCAGGCATATCTGTCCTTCTTGAAGACCTTTGGTGGGGGCAGCAGCTCTGGCTCTTCCTCCAACAGCCTGAGCGTGTCCAGCAGCTCACTGAGCGTGACCTTGGACTGAGCCCGGCTGACGGCAGTCACCACTGTCTCCAGATCCTCACCGCCTGTCTCTCTGGAGCTCACATCCTAGGGGAGAAGACAACGCACCTTGCAGTAGAAGTTTGTAGGATCTCCAAAGAAGTCAACAAAGGCTCCAAAGCCGCCCCAGCAGGACAGCTGGTGCCAGGAGCCCTACGAGGCAAAGCCAGACCCACCTGCAGCTTGTCCTCTGCCCCAGGGTCCTGCGAGGGCATGGAGCCAAGGTCTGCGAGGCCGCTTTCTTCTGGCTCCGCAGCTACTGAGTGGAAATTGGCCTCTGGAGGAACCAGACTGTTCTCAGGCACTTGCAACAACCAGCCCCTTCGAAGCAGCTCCCCAGAGTGAGAACCACCCCTCCATCCTCCCTCCTTCCCCCTCACGTCACACGCTGCTCCAAAAGCATCGGAGACCTGCAGAAGGGGCTCACCAGCATTATTGGCTTTGGTGACGCTGCTGGCTGGACTGACGTTCCTTGCGGAAGCAGGTTTGGCAGGCTTCTTCTTTGCTACCCTTCTGCTCTCTTTCACCAGCGCAAGCTCTTCTTCTGCCAAGCGCTTTGCGTCCAAAGCCTTTTGGGCCCTTTTCTGGTGCAATTCCTGTAGGGACAGACAAGCCATCAGCATCCTGCCCAGCACAGGGCATGTTCCAACATGTCCCTGCACTGCTTCAAGTGCTAGGAGGGCCTGGGAGAGAGCAACAACCCACACGCTTGCTGCTGAAGAGTTAACAAGGACAACTCCAGAGAAAGGGAAAGCACAGGAACAACAGCTCTACTCTTCACTGCTCTGAAGAGGGGAGGTGGTAGCCAGGGCCTTGCCAGCTTCACATGTGAACAAGGGCTGTTCACATGCCCCTGCACAGTGTCCTCTGCTGCTCCGTAAAGGGCCTCCGAATCCCCAGGGCCGAGCATCACACAGTGCAGCAACACTGCAGTGCCCAGGGGGCTGCCTTAGCCGAGTTTTGGGAAGTCACAAGCACGTGTTTGCAAGGCTGTTGCAGAGTTTTGCTGTCCTCCAGCTGCTCACTGCTGTGTCCCTCCTGACCCCCCGCCACCAAAATATTGATTCCATTTAGGGCAAAGAGAAATTGGGGGTTTTAAAAAAAAGTCTTCAGCTGTACTGCAAGCCAACATGCAACTGCCCATAGTCTGTGCCAGCCCCTCATCTGTGCCCCAGGAGCACCAGCCCTTTCCTGCCACAAAGGGGGCTGCAAGAACAGGGTGAAGACGGCGAGGTGCTTCCTGCCAGCAGGCACAGAGCAGTGCTCAGCCCGCCCTGGAGGGACCCCGTTCCCGAGGAGGGTCCCCTTCCCAGGGCACTCTCGTTCTCAGCCACTCCGAGGAGCTGCAGTTACAGTCTCCCTCTTTCAACGTCATCGCCCTTTCCCCGAGAACTAGACTGAAACCAGCGCTGTCTTCCCGAGCTCTGATGGAGCTGCCAAGGCTTGGCAGGAGCACAACGGGAAACCGCGCTATGGCACCTCCAGCTCCGTAGGGAGCACTCCATTTCCAAGGCTGGCTCTAATTCTACTTCGTGCAAAGCCCTGAGAGGCAGAGGAGAGGCCCTCTCGCTGGCATCTGCCAACAAACCGGTCTCATGAAAGGCCTTGCCTTGTCCCTACCTGGATGGCAGCACGTCGGGCCAGGCGCGCCTTCTCCTCTCGGATCTTCCGGCGTTCCTCATCCTTCCTTTCGTGCAAATCCAGGATATTCCCTTCCTCCATCCGCTGCTGCCTTTCCTTCCAGAGAGGAGGGTCAAAAATGTTACTGAGAGCTCTCCAGCACCCACCATCCACAGCAGAGAAGAGGGAAAGGGCACACTGCACCTGAGGTCACCCCATATCCAGGCTTTCCATCCCCCTCATCCTCCCCTCTGTGCAGGTACAGAGCCCTCAGAAAAGCTCCACTTTAGAGCAGCTCCTTTTCTTTAGATACTAAATGTAATTATTAGTCATCTGGGTCTGAAACTACCGAGGAGACAAGGCTTAAAAATAGACTCTCACATGCAAGAGCTATGGTACTCTTCGTTATTGGGATAAATAATTAAACACAAAGAAACACAAATAGCTGCAGATGACTCGTCACTCTCTAATGAGCCAACTCGTTACTGATTCGCTACGATGAGCCGAGACAGGGTATCCCTCCTCTGGCCACGAGCGTGTCCGAGACAATAAGAATTCAGCAGGATTTGTGCCACTACTGCCAAGCATCTGCCTGCTCACAGCTGAAGGGAGCTGGTAGAGCGGAGCTGTGCAGCGCTGAGCCTGGGGGCTCTCAGCCTGAGCTCCCCCTGGAACCAAACCCAGGCTTTCCCCCTGCATCTCTGCAGGGACAGGACCCTCCTCAGCTCTCTGGACTGCAAGGGCCTGGCTAGATGGAAAGCCAAAGCCCCCTCGTCTCCGACAGCTCAGGTCTCAGTTGGAGGGTCTGGTGACTAAAGGGACTCAAATTCCCCCGCCAGCAAGGCGAGGGGGACACGGGTGTCAGAAAGGTCTGTGCTACAAGGCAGCGACAGGACTCACCTCCCTTTTAGAAGCCAGCAAACGTCCCAGAGCTGCGGCTCCCGCCTTGTGCCGTTGTGAGTGGTGTCGGTACCAGCGCTGAATGGTCACGGCGGCCAGGTTCACCTGCTGGATGAATCTGCGGGGAGAGAGAGGGTCAGCGCGGCCCCGGGGTCCTCCTCGGCCGCCGGCCGGCCGGGCGGCACCAGCCCGTCCTGCTGCAGCAGAGCTCAGGCTGCTCGCCCACGGCACCAGGACTTGTTCTGTCCCCTCACACCCCGACTCAACAAGGCCTTTTCCTGGGCTGACATTTGGGGCAGGAGGAACTTGTGCCTTTGATGAGGACAACTCAAAGCGCAGAGCCAAGTCACGGGGAGGGTAAACCAGCCCCTGCGGGTGCACTGAGAGGGGCCCTTCCCGAATCTGGTGCCCCACAGAACAAGAACAAACCAGTACCAGCTCCCCTGGGGCTCACCCCTCTGCCTGGCACCATCCCCCTGCCTTTCCCACCAGCCTTCACGCACCGGCTCTGCCTCACCTCTCCGCCTCCTCCTCGGTCACCTCCTTCCTCCGGGGCAGGCTGCTGTTGTTGTTGCGGGTCATGATGTTGTTGCTGGAGAAATTCTTCTGAGACTTCACGAAGCTGCTGCTTTCGCCATCCTCATTTGACGTTGCTTTGACGACGTTGCTAAGGCAAAAGATGAAGCTCCTTGGCACCATCCTGACCCATCCCATGCCACATCAGCACACGAACACGGGGTCAGCACAGCCTCCAAACCAGGACCTCACCACACTTACTTGAGGGAGCTGGGTGTCTGGTTGGAGCTTTTGGGCGCGGGGCCCTTGTCAGTGGTGGAGTAGTTGTTGTGCACCATGGTGGTGACACAGTTGCCCATCGCGCCCTTGTTGCTCCTTTTGTGGAGAGAAGAGGAGGCGTTAGGACTTGCTGGATCCGAAGGGGACAGCGTGCACCACAGATGCTCCCTGCCTGGCAACTCTCAACCCAACCGTGACCATCTGGGGCCTTCCCCAAGGCGAGGAGCAGGCGAGGCCTCACAAGCAACTCGCCTGCTCTCTAGAGCTCGCTCCCCGGTAGCTGTTACCTGACGCACAGACAGACAGACACAGCCCAAGCAGACCTAACAGCCTGCTGTTCAGGCTATTCTACATGCAGCCTTGGCTTAAGTCTCTCCCGGCCCTGAAGGGTTCAAGTTTTACTCATTCCCTTTCCTAGAGCAAGAGCAGCCTCTCCCACGCATCAGTCGAGCTCCTGCACAGCTTCCAAATGCGTCCTGGCCAGCCAACCTGGCACACCGTCATCGCTCTGCCCCGCACTTGACCCCCGTGCCCTGGCAGAGGCCGAGCACCAGCACCCTCTCCTCTGCCCGGGTGTTTTCTCGGTGTAGTTCCTCCCAACACCAGGCCTACAGGCTCCGGTTCAGCACCGCCCCTCCTACCTGTTGTTGGCAGTGAAGTTGGCTGCCAGGAGCACGGTGGCTTCTTTCCTCCTCATGCCCGCTGGTGGCTCAATGCCACGGGAGACGGAGGGGCCTGGGAACGCTCGCGGCTGATCGTCCTGCCATGGAGTCAGCAGGTGTAAGCGCAGGCGAGCACCAAACCCACGTCCTCAAACACCACCCTCTCCCTTCACAAGCCAATTTCTCCCACACACAAGAAACCTCTGTTTCACAGCACAGCAGCCTCGAGGCTTTGCCTGCGCCTCTGCCTGCCTCCATCAGAAGCACGGAGGTGATGGGCCAAAAGCCCGGGGCCAGAGACAAGGCCAACGCAGGCCAGAGGACTGGCTGAGCACGTTGGCCATCCAAACCATGCGAGCTTTCGCTGCAGGCTGAGGAAGGACCAGCCTGGCCGTCACAGACGAGCTGCACCACCGCATCCTCGGGTCTAGGAAACCCTCCCACTCCTCCACCAAACCCAGCCAACTCCTCCAGCAAGCAGAGCTGACTTAGCCCACCCGCCCCAGGACGTCCCCATCCTCACCAAGATGTTCCACGTAGTTTTCTTTTCCGGGGAGGTTTTGCTCAGACTCGCCAGTTTCTTTCTTCCCCCAGAACTGCTCTCAAAGAAGGTCAGGAAGTCTCCCGTCTGCTCTGAGCTTTAGCGCGAACCCAGGGAAGGCAGAGAGGAGGAGAGAACACGTGTTCTGGAGTTAATATTGCATGCAGACAAACGGCAACAAGACAGCGATAGCAGGGTTCTCATCCCGCGCAGGCTGCTTCAGCGAGCCGCACGCTCTGATCGCGGCAGGGCACTCTGACAACAGGCACAGCATAGCGCCGAGGCACACCTACCACCTGCCATTGCGACGTGGGGGAGCAGCATTACACAGTCATGAAATCTATGAATGGTTCGTTTTTATACAGAGCTTTAGATTTCAGCATGACGTGCGGAGATAGAACATATTAAAGGGATGGGACCAGGGCAAGAAAAGAATGGAAAATCACAATTCAGAAACAGCCCTAGGAGGTCGCTGGAGACAGAAGGAGAACTTTCTGTCTGCTAACACAGTCCAGCTACAGTCCAGAGGGTCCATGAGGGGCTGTTGTAACTGAACAGTCCTGTCCCTTGGAATTAAATTTAATGTCTTTTGTGACCGAGGCTTCCCAGCTGCAGAAATACACTCCATTTCCCCAAATCCTAATCAAGTGACCTCCCCTCCAAAAAAAACCCCAAACAAACAAAAAACCAGACCTTGCCTTTCCAAGGCCAGGTTGTAACCCCCGATGTGTATGACAGAGCTTAATGTACGTTTTTGAAAGGCTCTGGTTCCCTCACAGGACAAGGGAGGGCAGACAGATGGGTGGGGTTTCACACTGTCCCATCCACAGGACAGACGGACACAGGCTGGTAGCTGGAGCTGTACCTGCGCGTGCTGTTCACCCGCTGGTTAACCTGGGTGGTGCTGTTGGACCTCCGGAGGTTGTTCATTGCCCGGGATCCTGCATCTTCCTGCGGAGGAGAGAGCTAAATTCAGCAGCAATGTTAAGGCAGAGCTGGGATGCCTGGCCTAGGCAGGCTCCCCCTGTGAGTCAGACATCCTAAAATAGCACTGCTGGCGGTGCTACCCTTCCGCCCCCTTCAACACAGCCCCGACACCGTGTTTCTGACATCCCCACGGCTGCCAGCCTCTCCTCGAGGCAGAGCGCGATGACACCTCACTCCCTCTTGGGCTCCCGCGCTGCTGCTGAGCCAGCAGGAACTTGTTCGTTTGTGTGAGCTCCCCAGCCCAGAAGGGCCGTGCTCGTTACCTGCCCTGGGAACGAGCGCGAAGGAAGACTGCCACGGCAGCAGGGATTACTCAGCAAAGAACGCAGAGACTCTCCGCTACTGGATCTGAGCGGAGCCCAGAAGTACCTGGGGCTCATTCACTCTGCTGGAAAAAACACTCACAGAAACCCCCCACTCAGCGAGACACCGAGCCCCCAGCTCTGCTGAGCCCAGCAGGAACAGAGGGTGCTCGGCAAGGCACAGGCTGGGCCTGAAAGCACCGCAGCATCTGGCAGAAGATACCAGGAACCAGGGAGTTTCCAGAAGGAAACCGGTGCAGGGAGGTGAAGGGCAAGGAAGGGGAAAGGGCGAAGCTGGACTCTTTCCTGCTTGCCCTTCTGTGTACATCAACGGGTCGAGAAGAGACCTGACGAGCAGCCGATCGTTGAGGACAAATGGATCTGGGGAGAGCGCATGGCACTGCGGCACCCAGAGCTGCAGCTCCAGCCAGCACCTGGGCCAGCCCAATTCTCCCCTCCGGCCGGCGGTGCGGCTGCTCCCCACAAACACGCGGCCGTGCCACACTGCCACCCGCTCCCGGGGGGAGCCAGGGCCCTCCCCAGTGCCACCCCCTGCCCCAGGCTGCGCTTCAAAGCTCAGCCTGTGGGACCAGCGCAGCCGGCAGAGCAGGTGCACATGGAGGCATCCCATAGCCTGTAGACACGCGCCTCCCTGCCCCGAGCAGCAGGAGGGATGCCGGGATGAAGGACTTCTCCTGCCCAGGACTCACCAGAGCGTTCCTCTTTGGTTTGCCATCGGCGGTGACCGAGACGGAGCGCGCCATGTGCTTGGCGGGAGAAGCGCTGCTGGGGCGCCGCGAGACCGGGGCGGGGAGGCCCGTCAGGCTCAGATCCACGCCGGCAGAGCCAGCGCCCTGGAAGGAGGAGCTGCTGCGGGCGCTCTTCATGCTCAAGCAGAGAGAAGGGGCCCTGGAAGCACAGCGCAGACAGAGAAATGAAGGCACGGGGAACACATCCAGCCTCATGCGGCCAGCAAACCACACGCTCTGCTCCCAGCTGACTCCTACAAACACCAGCGCACAGAGCCGTAACCATTTTCAAATGGGACAAAACACCTTCCTCCATGTTTCCACATGCCAAATAACCCTAAGCACAAGGCCTGGAGAGGCTCCAGGTGAACTCCTCACAGTGCCTAGCACCAGCAGCCGTCTCCTCGCTGCTTTGACCTCACGCCCCGCCTGTCCGTCCCACGTCCTGCTGCCCCATTTACAGGCCGGGACGCTCGCTTCAAAGCGAGCGGATGACTAACCCGGAGGAGAAAAGCCCCACTCCCCACAGCAGGCTCCTTCGCTCCATCCAGACTGTGGCTGCGAGAGGATCATGCCAGCCCAGAACGGCCCCTTCTGCTAAGGCCGGGGGTTCACCTCACCCAGCATCGAGCAGGGATGCTGAAGAAGCAACTGGGCAGCTCCGGAGGGATCCTTCCCCCGCCAAGTGCTCCCAATCTCTGCCGAGAAGCTGTTCAGAAGCGGCCGTGCCCTCTCCGCGGGCGCGGGGAGAGCTGAGCCCCCTTCCCAGCTCGGGAAATGCCACGCTCCATGCTTCACCCCTTTTCACCCCACCACAGCGCTGAGCCAGGAGCTGCCGCCATCCCCCAGCACACACCGCTGCGACCGCTTTATTTCTTGACACGGAGCTACAGTCAGCCACCCCTAAACCCACCTTCCCCCGGCAGGCCCGGCTTCACCCCGCGCCTCGGGGCTCCAGCACAGACCTTGGCGGTGCCTCGGGCTCCAACAACCCGGGTAAACAAAAGGCTCTGGATGGAAACGGCCCGGCTCACACCAGGAAAACAAGAGGGCTCAGGCCCAGGCTCCACGCAGGAGGGGCGACACGGGTGAAGGGCTCCAAGCACCGCGAAGGGCCCAGAGGAGGGTGTGAGAGGGACCCGCACCCCGCTGAGGGGGCAGCACCGAGGGCGAGGCCGGGAGCCGGGGCTGAAGCCCCGGCCCCCGGCCTCACCCGAGGCCCTGGCCCCCTCCTTGCCCAGCTCCAGCCCCCCAACAAAGGGCCCCGGGGGCCGTAGCGAGGCCCCGGTCCCGCCGTACCGGTCCCCCCGGGTCGGAGCAGGCCCCGCGCCCCACCGCCGCGTAGCCTACCGCCACCTCGCGCACCGTCCCGCCCCGGCTATTGGGCGGGGCGGAGGGAGGTGAGCACCAATCGGAAGGGAGGGGCGGGGCAAGAAGGTGAGCGGGGATAGGCTGAGGGGTGGAAGGGGGCGGGAGGAGGCAGGGGCGAGGGGCGGGGAGAGGGGCGGGGCCTGTTGGTGAGGGCGGGGAGGGGGCGGGGCCTGGAGGGGAGGGAGGGTGAGGGGCGGAGCCCGTGTGATGTGGGCGGAGCTATAGGCGTGGTCTGGTAGAGGGGGAGGAGCTAGGAGCGGTGTCTGAAAGGATGGTGGGGAAAGGGGCGGGGCCTCGGGAAAGTGGGCAGGGCGACTCATTGAGATTGTGAGAGGCGGGGCCAGTATGGAAGGGGCGGGGCGATGGGCGGGGCTTACCCCACAAGGGCAGGAGATGCTGGGGGGGCAGAGGGAGCCGTGGGGCAGGGGGAGCCGTGGGGCAGGGGGAGCTGTGGGGCAGGGGGAGCTGTGGGGCAGGGGGAGCTCTGGGGCAGGCTCCAGCAACGGCGCAGGAAGAAGCCACAAGTTCCCAGACCCAAGCGTGGGGTTTATTGGGGGATCCCGGCCCCAGTGGGGATGGCGCCTTCTGCCCCCCACTGCCGCAGCCCCACAGCCGCCGAGGCTGGGGGAGGCCGGAGGCAATGGGCCGCCCAGTAGCGCCCCATGGCCGTGCCGGGGGTCCCCAAACCACCCCCGGCAGATCTCCGCACCAGCTTCCCCCTCACAGCCCAGCCCAGCCGAGCGAGGGGTGCCAGCAGCCGTGCCCTTCCTCCGGCCCCGGGAAACCGGGGCCTTTTGGCAATAAAAGACAGCGAGAGGGACACTATAACCTTATCAAAGCCCTGGCCCCCGCGACCATTTCACACCCCGGGTCCGCCTGGCAGCCCCCCTTCCCTCGCCCCTGTGGGATGGGGTGCATAGGGCTGCTCATTTGCTTTTTCCTGGGGTGCCGCGGGGGAAGGTGGTGGCGCGGGGCCCCCATCCCCGGTGCGGGAGCAGCTGGCCACCCGTGGAGGAGCCCCCGGGGGGGCCGTGGCACAACAGGCCCCGCAGGGAGGGAGGGCAAAGCCCCCACAGCTCCCCGGGAGCCCAGCGGCAGCTACATGTTGAGAAAAGCAAAGGCCGATGGCTGCCGGCTGCCCTCTGCGTCCGTCTGCCTGTCCTGGGGCTGGGACAGTGTCCGCGGCTCTGCCGGCGGAGAGTCCGGGCAGAGCACCGCGCCGGGACGGGCCACCAGCTCCATGCCGGCGAAGAGGGACAGGCTGCGGGAGGGCGCAGCGGCACCCGCCGTGTCCCCTGCCAGCCTGTTCGTCACCTCCTGCTCGCAGGGGCAGGCTGGCACCGCGGCACCGGGCTGCCCGTGGGTCTCCGCTTCCACCCCCTGCTCCTCGCCGCAGGCTGGCGCAGCCACGGGGAGTGGGGCTGCGCTCAGGGGGGTGAGGATGCTCTCGCCTGCCAGGGGCGGGATGTCCGTCAGCAGGTCCCCGGTGCACGGGGCTGAGCCCACGGTGAGGACGGAGGGATCCGAGTCCGGGCGCGCGCTCTTTGGAGAAGGCTGGCCTCTGCAGAGAGCCTCGAACTGCCGCAGGATCTGGGAGGAGAGTGGGACAGGCGGGAATGAGAGCGGCATTGGGAAGGGGGCCCAGCCCTGGCACCTTTTCCCAGCACTGGGAATCAGCCCCACTGTCCCCTCCCAGGGCTCAGCCTTGTCTCCTGGGGAGGGAGCACCATACCCCCAGGCTCCCCGCTCCCGGGAGAGGCGGACCATTCCCACGCACAGAACCACTCCCAAGAGCTGCATGTCCCTGAGGATGGGTGGGCCAGTCCCCGGGAGCCCCCTGCCCCGGGGAGAGGGCACGGGGACGCCCCAGGAGTCACCTTTGTTGCTCGGTTGGCGACGGGGCCGGGGCTGCCTTGGCTGAGCTGCTGCAGGTGCTGCCGAGTCACAGCAAAGATCTGGTCCAGGGAGAGCAGGTCAGAGCACATGAGGGAGGAGATGGCGCACATGGATCTCTGCGGGGAGGAGAGTGTGGCTGAGCCCGGCAGGCGGGACAGGCACCGCAACACCCCGGCTCAGCAGCGCTTCCTCCCCTCCGTCCCTCCGCCCTGTGCCTGCAGCAGCACAGCCCGGGGCGGGCAGCACCACGGGCACGTGCCGGCAGCACGCTGGGGCTGCCCCGCGCTCACCATGCGGACGCTGTCACTGCGGTCCTCCAGCGCCCGGCTGAGCAGCTCCAGCACCACCTCGCAGTTCAGCAGCCCGCACCTGGCCAAGGGGAAGGGGTTACAGCTGCACCAGCCGCACACAGCACCCCGAGCCCCAAGAGCCGGCCAGGAGTGGGCAGCCCTCCTGCCTGGCAGCATTTGGGCCGCAGAGGTCTGGGCTGAGGTAGCCACGGGAGTGAGAAGGGCTCAGGCTGCCCCTCGAAGCCCCCGCAGCGCTCTCTGCCCAGCCCCGCAGCACCCACGGTCTGCCTTGGGCACTTACTCCTTGACAAAGTGCTGTGCTTCCTCCCTGGTGAGGAAGACCCTGGCGCCGCGGGTCAGCGCCGACACCAGGCTCACCTCCCGCACGCAGTCGCCCAGGCTGTCAGCGTCCACCCTGCCCGGGGAGATGCCTTGGTGGGGCCAGAGGCCGGCCCTGCTCCCTCCTGGGGTCCCAGCGCAGACCCCACCACCCTCCAGCGGGCAGGGAGACCCTCCCACATCAGTTCCCCTGCCCGTGGCTCTGCCCACCCATGGGCTGTCCAGGCTGGGAGGCCAAACATGCCAGGAGGAATCCAGCCCAGGGGACTCAAATTAGCGGTGTGGAAAATGAGGGCACCGTTCCTGGAGACAAGGGAAGCATCTCGGAAGGTCCCGGGGGAAGGGGAGCCCCCCAGGGCGCCGTTCTCTACCTCTCGGCCACATGGGGCAGCTCCCGGCTGGCCCCGGAGTGGCTGTCGCTGCCCGATTTGCTGCAGGAGTCCGAGGTGCGGCTCAAGTCGCCGTTCCCCTGCGAGGAGTCCTGGGAGCTGTGCCCGCTGTCCGCCTCCTCCCAGCCACCCCCGGCCAGCCCTGGCTGGTGGCTCACTGCAGGGACAACAGCAGCGAGGTGTTGACCCCCAAAGCAGCCCCAGTACCTCGTGGGGACCCCCACCACGCCCCCCCAGCAGCCAGTAGCCACCCCAGCCCAGTGGCAGTGGGGACCTACCTCGGGTGCTGTGTGCTGCGGTGGCCGCTGGTGGCTTCACAGCCCCAGCCGGGCTCCTGGTGGGAGAGGGGGCTCTCACGGGCTGGTAGGCGTCCTCGTGGAGCTCCCTGCGGCGAGGCCGGGGCCCCTCCGAGTTGGGGAGCACAGCGTGGGCCACCGCTTCGGCCGCTCGCTGGATGGTGCTGAGCAGGGCTTCCCCTGTCGAAGCTGGGCAGAGGCCAGGGCGTCAAGCGCTTCCCGGGGAGCTCATCCCAGCCCCCGGGCACCCACCGCCTCTCAGGGTGCCATGAGGGGATGGCGGGGACCTGCCGGCAGAGAGGAGCGGCCCCAGCAGCTGGGCTGCAGGCACGGCCGGGCTGTGAGGGACTTCTGGCTGGACAAGGGGGGTGAGGAATAACCTGGGAGCTACCGGGACAGGCCAGGGGGCACACGCCGACCTCCCACGTCCCTATCACACCTCCCAGCAAGGAAGGAGCCGGCGGAGCCCCCCACTGCCAGCCCCGCAGCCGCACCACCAGCCCCAGCAGCCGTCAGATGGCTTGGGAAAGGGAAGGGCTGCAAAAAGCAAAGAGCACACCCAGGGGGCACCCAGAAACACCCGCCGAGAGAGAAACACCCACAGAGAGAGAGAAACACCCGCCAAGAGAGCCAGCAACCAGGTTATGCGTCTCCGAACGCTGGGAGCCCTGTCTAACCCCAGGCAGGACCCCCGGGGCTGCAGCATCACGGCGCGCAGGCAGGGCAGAACCGAGCCAGGGACCCACGCGGGGTGAGGGGCAGCACCAGGGCACAGCCAGGACTTACCGGAGCCGCTTTTCTCACTGCTGAAGCCAAATCCTTGCAAGGAGCCGCAGGGGCTGGGGCTGGAGCCCATGCCTGGGGGAGACACAAGCCACGTTCAGAGGGAGCACAGGCGTTCAGGGTCGCCCTCCATGGCTGTTCCTCCCCCTTGTAAGCACAGGGGAGGGCCTGGGGCAGTCGGGAGGAGCCAGGACCAGGGCAGTGTCCCTCTGCTCCCCTGGGGTGCATTTTTCCCTCTGACCCAGTACCCTGCAGCCTGCTCTGGCCAGAGCTGTGGAACACCCTCAGCGAGCAGAGCTGGGGCCCGCAGCGGGGCAGGGGCAGCAGCCAGGTACCCGTCACCAGGGCCCGTAGCACCCTGCCCTCACGCCCAAACAGCCCCCCTGGCCAGCGGACCCTCTGCACACGCACCGCTCCAGCCAAAGGGACCAGCCCGGTGCTGCCAGCACGGCCCGCGGGAGGTGACAGGGCCATGGGGGGCCCGCACTTACCCGCAGGAGGCAGGGGACGGGCAGGCAGCGCGGCAGGCTGGGGGAGCGGCGCATCCGAAAAGAGAACGCTGGCCAAATCCTGCCGGGAGAGACAGGGGTGTGGGCAGAGAGCTGGGGAGCACCGGGTACCCCGGCCTGGCCCTGAGGCGGGGGTCTGGCAGGCAGAGCTGCCCTGCTGCTCCAGGCAGGGCCCGAGCGGTCCGCCCAGCACAGGGGGAACGGGGCTGGCACTCACCTGTGCGGCCGCCCGGACTTTCTGGTTCAAGCTGTTGCCGTGGAGGGGATCTGGGGGCCCAGTGAACACTGCAAGGCATGAGGTCGGGAGGGCTGGGGGACGCTCGGCTCCCAGGCACGAGGCAGGATGGGGCAGAACCCCGGCCCCGGCCAGTGCCCAGCCTCTGGAGCAGCCCCCACAGGCAGGAGCTGCCCTGGGCTCTCCCCCGCAGCCAGGCTGGGTTCTCCAGCACCACGCAGGGCCGCTCCCCGCTCTCCTGCCCCAGCTGCCCCACTCCTCGCCCCGTTACCTGCTGCCTCCCGGATGAAGCAGGCGTTCCTCTTCAGCTGCAGGACAAACTGGGGGGAGCCCTGGGTACATGTGTGCAGCAGGATCTTCAGCACCTGCGGACGCAGGGATCAGGGTGAGAAGACCGAGTCATGGCTGCCCTGCCAGCCCCTGGCCCTGCAGCCCTGCCTACGCCCCAGCCCAGGGGCTCCTCCGCTGCCGGAGGGAACCCGCAGCAGCCTCCCCCACTCACCGCCGCCGCCGTACCTTCAGCTTGACGTGGCAGGAGTTGCTCTGCAGCCGGTTGAGGAGATACTCCAGCAGGCACTGGCTGCTGCCGGGCGACTCGTGGGAGATCTCTGGGCGGGGGTTAGGGATCCTGCTCTCCCCGCAGGGACCCGGCTCGGGGGGCAGCAGCACGGCTCCCCCCTCCGCCCCTGCCCAGCCCCGCAGCCTCCCGCACCCAGCCCGGCCCCTGCGGCCTGGAGCACCCAGCCCCTGCCCCGGGGCCCCTCCGCGCTCCCCGGAAGGATACTGGCAATCTCCTCAAACAGGTAACCGGGGCAGGGGACGTCGTCGTCCGCCGTGCCCCTCAGCAGCACCGGCAGCTGGAGGAGGAGGAGGGACGGGGTGAGGGGCCGGGCCCGATCCCGGGGGGGGGCCCCGATCCCGGGGGGGGCCCCGATCCCGGGGGGGCCCGGCCCCGCGAGCCCCGCCAGCGCGGCGTGACGCCACTGTAGAACCCCCCCCCGCCACCCCGGTGAGACCGCACCGCTGCGCTGACATCACGGCCTTCGAAATAAGTGACGCCACAGCTATGGCATCAGAGTGGAAGGGCAGGGCAAGGGGCGCCACGGCAAGGCCCAGGGGCCCGGATTCTGACAGCGTGGGAGATGGGAAGGTGCAGCGATGACATCACGGGTGGCGGAGTGACGTCACGCCCCGCCGGCAGCCCCCCACCCCCTTCCCTCCCCGCCCCGGACCGTACCCGGCTCAGGAAACTCAACCGGTCTCTCAGCGGCGCCGCCATGACACTCCCGGCACCGGCCCTGCCCGGCCCGAAAGCGGCCTCACGACTCCGCCCCCCGGAAGGCGCTGCACACCAATGAGAGTGCGAGGCGCTGCCGCTCGGCCAGTCATCGGCGAGGGAGGGCGGAGCTCCGGGCGGAAGTGGCCCCGCAGGCTGACGCCGGCGGCAAAAGGGCGGGAGAGGGGAAGTAAACAACCGGCACCTCCGCCAATCAGAGCTGCCCGCGACGAGCGACCAATCAGTAGGGGCTCGGGAGGTGGAGGCCACGTGTGACCAATCCACGCTTTCGGCAGGCCGACCCGGCCAACCCGAGAAGGCGAAGGGGCGGGCCTTCCACTACCACCCAATCAGAGCTCGAGCGCGCTTTGATAGACGCACCACTTCACCTATCGACGAGCCTGAGGGGCGGGCGTCCCACCGGCGCCCAATGCGAGGTCGCCACTCTTTGATGAGCGGTTGCGGGCGGCCAATCGCGGCTGCTCCGTCATGGCGGCGCCCAGGCCGTGAGGCGGCGGCGGGGGCGATGTCGGGCCGGGGCCTCTGGCTGCGGGCCCGGGCGCGGCTGCGGCGCTTCCCCGCGCTGCTGGCGGGCTGCGGGGAGCAGGTGGGGCCGCGGGCGGGGATCGGCTCCGGGGCAAGCGGGAGAGGGGGCGTCCGGTGAGCCCGGCGCCCCGCTCCGGTTCCCTTTCGTTCCCCGCAGGCGGCTGCTTACGGGCGGTGCGTGGCCGCGGCGGCGGCCGGGACGGCGGAGCTGAGGCGGGACGCCTGCCTGGAGGAGTTCCGGGCGCTGCGGGATTGCTTCGCCCGGGCGGTAGGTCCCGGTCCCGGGCCCGGACCCGGGGGGGAGCGGGCCCGGGCCCGGGCCCGGCTGCGGCGGCCGGCGGGGCCCGGGCCTGGCCTGAACCGCGACTCTTTGCAGGCGAAGGCGACGCCCAAGTGACCGACAGCCGCGCACCGGCCTGGAGACGCTTCGGGAAAAATAAAAACTCTGAAAAACTCGCCACGGTTTGTCCTTAAATTACAGAATTAAAAGAGCGAGGCGGGGCCCTCGGCCGCTGCCCGGCCCTCGCTGCTCGCCGCTGGCCCCGGGGCTGCTGGAGGCCACGGCCCGGCCCCGGAGAGGGGACCCGGGCGGGCAGAGCGGGGTCCACAGCCCCACCCGAGCCACAGAGAGCAGCCCCGGCGCTTTCCTCCAGGCTGCACAGGGCCCTTTCCTCCTCTCGCCGCCTGCGGTCCCACGTTCGGACCCATTTCCCAGCTCCGTGCGAGTTCCAGCCTTTGCTCAACAGCAAAATTTCCTGCAAAGCAGCAGGAACCGCAGCCCCAGGGGCCGAGCTCTGCGCGGGCTCCCGCAGAGGCGAGATGAGACGCCGGGGCGGCCGGACCGCGGGGAACGGCCGGGCGCCTGGGGAAGGCAGCCCGCATCCCTGCCGCCGGCTCCTGCCCTGGCAGCAGCTCTGCTGCAGCTGCCCGATCCCCTGAATGTCAAACGAGGCATTTCTTCCCCAAGCCAGGCCCTGCGCACCAAATTGCAGCCTCTTCTCCTCTTCCCCAGCACCAGGGAGGAACAAATCTCAAAAGAAAGCACAAAAGCCTCTTTTCCTTCCGCAACCTAACGCCGCACAGCTACAGAGCGAGGCAGACGCCGCTGCCTGGGGAGTCGCAGCCCAGTGGCTGGGTAAAGCTTACCAATCTCTTATTTTTTTAATTTAAAAACTGGGAGAATTCAGATCAAAATGCTTCAGCTTATTTTATTGATCAGCTCAGCCTCCCCTCCGGTCTCTCCCGCCAAGCGCTCCGCCCCAGTACGAGCAGTCCCTGGCAGGCAGAGGCAACCGCAGCTCCTGACGGCTTCCAGCCCGGCTTGGGGCTGCCCACAGACTGCGCCATTCCCAGCCGCCGAGGAAAGTCAGGGGCGTCTTTGGTCCTTTGTGTTCATGCAGACAACGCCAACAAACACTGGCCGGGGCTACGGGCAGGTCCGACCCCATGGGGCAGGAGCCTGCCCTCACCCTGCCCTCGCTGCCTGGGACAAACCCTGGCAGGCAGCGAAGGGCAAGAGGGGGCAGATCCGGCCCCTGCTCCAGCTCCCTCGCGCTTTAGAAAGGCTGGTCGGTGCCGCGGGGGACAAAGCCTGGGCCTGTCTCCCCGCCGCAGGACTCAGAGACGCGCTCCGGAGCCCGCAGCCGTCCCTGCCCCGACAGATGCGTGGAGAGGACGGCTGCGGAGCGGCTCCAGGACTCCCGGCCGCGTTGCTTGTGCTTTAAGACAGCGTAATGGAGAAGCTCACTTGTACTCTGGGGGAGTCCTGAGGGTTAAGGCCATGACAGTCACGGGGAAGTGGCATGAGTGGTCCTCCTGCAGAAGTACGCCCAAGTTCGTGGCTGTTGCCCCTGTGGCTCCGTGTCATTTTAATGAGAAATTAAGACGACAATCCTTCGAGCAACAGGCACACGTCCCAGGCAGGCGGCAGCAGAGTTCCCGAGTGACCAGAACCGGGGTGACAGTCCCGCGTGTCCGATAACGACCCAGCCCTGGCTCTGCGAGGTCCCATCGGACACGAACCCGACAAGGCTAGTTTACCAAAGACACTTTGAGATACGGATATAAAAACCACCACAGTGATGAGGTCTGTAGACTCCAGGCTGGGAAATTTCAGCCATTCTAGTGAGAGCTTTGGGATTTGATTTCTTACATTCGCAAGTCAGGATGTAAAAACAAAACAAAAACAAAACAAAACAAAGGGATGAATCACTGTCTGGGAGCCTGAAACCAACCAGGGCTCTCACAGCAGCTCTTCCCTTCCTCGCTCATAAAAATACATTTCCAGGGGCGGAGTACTGACATCTATGGATGTAAAACAAGGCGCGGGGGGGGGCTGGGAAGCGCACACAAAACAAACACGCTCCACCGCGTTACAGAGAGAAGAGGTAGGTATGCTTCAGCCAAGCCCCCCAGTCCGCCCTCTTAAGCCACTTCTTTTGTTCCCAAATCAGTCACCTCTTGCAGAAAAATCAAGCTGGTTGGGGCGGGGGGCAGCTCGCAGCCCCCGGGTTGAGCTTCATAATGCACTTTGGACAGGAGAAGTCAAGCTTGAAAGCACAGATGAGAGCTGAGCATCCGGGGAGGGCGGCGAGAGCAAAGCTCCGTGTTATTGCTAGTGTGTGGCCAACCAATTAAATCCCTGGGAGTAGAGGCAGCACAACAGCAGCAGTTGTGCCCGTTTAAGGCAGCATTTCTACTAAACTAGGTTCCTAAACCACAACTATCTCCTAAACATGCAAGACTAACAGCTCCCATTTCAAGAGAAACACCAAAGCAACTGGCTAAGCTGGTCCTCAACTCATCACTTGATGCTTCTCCAGACTAAAGCCTTTCCCGAGATGCGCCATCCCCGGTTCCTCTCCTCCTGCAGCCCCGGACCTCTGCCCCGAAGCCCCCCGCAGCCTGGGCGAAGGGACCCAAGGCAGGCGCCAGAGAAGCCTTTCCAAGCGGGCAGGGGAACCTCGCGGATGACCACCTCGGTTCTGAAAGGGGAGTCGAGAGCCGGATGGAGAAGGCAATTCGATATGAACGAGATGTTGAAAAAGGTCCTTGAAAGCTGGCCTGGCAGGGAACCAAGGCAGACGGCAACCTCTGAAAGCCAGAGGACAGCAGGAGCTTTTCTTTCACGGTTGCCATCTCCTCGTCCACCTGCAAGCACACGCAGGGAGGTGCTACCGTTGCAGAGACTCGAGAAGCCCACAGTTCCCTGGATGGTGCTCACAGGTCCAAGGAGATCCCGTGGGTCCAAGCACTGCGTCCAGCAAAGTGCTGCCGGCTTAGATCAACCACTGCCTGAGCAACAGCAGCCAAAAAACCAGCTGGTTAACTTGAACCTTCCCTATGGAGCTCCTCAGCCTCGTGCCTCTGGCCAACACCCGCAGCCACCCACCGAGCGCGACCACCCCGCTCACACGCTCCCGTCCCCCTGCGTCATCTGCTTGATCTGCCGGCTGTGGACCACCTGCTGAGCCCCCTCCGCAACTTGGTTTAATCGTGTTTCTAGAGCACTCCGGAGGTCGTTTACTTTCACATCTGGAAGGGGGTTCAGGCCAATGAAGACCCCCGCCCCCTGTGCAGCCTCCTCCTCCTCGGGAGGCAGCAGGTCCCGCCTCCTCCGGCGCAGGTCCAGGTCCGCCTGCAGTTTCAGGTCCCGGTTTGGTTTGACATCGTGATCCAGCTTCTGGTCCCCCTGGGCAGCTGCTCCTCTCTCGGGCTTTTGGGCAGGAGCGTTCTCAGGGCCTGGTTTCTTCTCAGCATCGTTTGAGAGACCCCCATCCCCATGCCTCTGCTTGCTCCGGAGACCTCCCTGCGGGTCCTGGGCCACGTCCACCACATTCTCCCGAGGAGCTTCTTCCTTTACCTCCCCTTTGCCAGCCGGGTCCCTCTGCAAGGCCTGCTGCCGCCTGCCAGCACCCTCGCCTCCCTCGGTGTCTGCACCTCTCTGACGCTCCCGTAGGTGCTGCTCGCTCTCTGCCACGTTCCTTTTACTGGAGGAGTCCAGCGCAACTGCCAGGTCTTTGGGCTCCACCTGACTCAGTGCTTTGGCTTTAAGGTCTGTTCCTGAGTCTCTTTCCAGGCTCCTTCCTGCTGCTCCCTGAGCTTTGGCAGCCCCCAGCTGTTCTCTTTGGATGGGAGCTGTAGCTACTTCCACGGCTTTCAGGGAATTCTTCTTCTCGTGGACGTCTCTTCCAGCTTTGGCTTCATGATCTCCTCCTAAATCCTCCGCCAAGGGCTTCTTTTCTAGGTGGTTTCTGGCTGCTGGAATGTGTTGGGCATCCCCGTGAAGGGGATCCCAGTTCTCCGCGGGATTTTTAACAGCTCTGTCATTCTCCTGTGGTGGCACCTTCCACTCCTTGGGAGGAACCCCAGGAATCTCACGCCTGTGCCCAGCCTCTTCCAGCTTTCCTGCAGTCCCCCTGTGCTGCTCCGCGGAGTCAGCAGGCTGCCTGCCCGGGCCCTGCGCGGGCTGCTCCAACAGCTCTTTGCTGAGCGGCTTTGCAGCAGCTTCTTGCTTAGCTCCGACGCCCTCATCCTCCTTGCTCTTGGAGAGAGGCACGGCGAGCTCCTGCTGCGTTTCCGCTGCAGAACAAAAACCGACACGTGAAAGCTTTTTCTTACGAGTGAGAGATTCCCTTCTCCTGCCACACCGTTCTGCACAATGGGACAGGAGAAGAGATCACACCATCAACAGCCACGCGGGAAAACAAGGAGAGCTGAGGGGAGAGCGTTATCCCTGCGATCAGGGGCTGGGGATCCCCACCTCAGAGGTCAGACACAGGAATGGCTTTTGCAGAGTGGACTCTGCCATGTGCCAAAGGGACTCGGATCTCTCCCAGCCTGATTTTAAAGCTGCTTTGAGCAGCGATCAAGTGGAGGGGTCACGCTCTTTGGCGATGTCCTTACCTTGCTTTGGCTTCTCCTCTCCTCCCTCCTCCTGCCTTTGCTGGTGGATCTCCTTGTGCTGCTCTTCAATTACAGCCAGCAGTTTTGCCTGCTGGTCAAGTAGCTGCTTCTGCTGTACCTGCTGTTCTTTGATCACCTGCAGCAGCACAGCATGATCAAGCAGTTTCGCCTGCCCCGCTTCTAGAAAAGGGAAAAAAAAAAAGAAAGAAAAAAAAAATCCATGACCCAAACCCCTCACTAATCATCTCTCACCGTTAGAGGGGCTGCAGGGGCTTTCCTCGGTGGGAAGGTCCTACCCTGCAAACACTGCCCATTCGCCCGGAGGGAGGGAAGGACGCGGCCCAGCTCTGCCGCTGGCGCTGACGGTGACCATGGCAGCACCGCTCCAGCGTACCTCCGCCAAGGACGGCAGCCAAAAGCCCAGGCTGGCTGCTCACTAGCGTGTGTGCTAAGACAGGATGCTGCCTTCCCAAGAAGATTTGGGTGGAGGAATTAAAACCAAGCTCTCATCATTAACTGCTCAGGGAGAAGAGCCGCAAAGAGGTACAGGGGAGTGGGTCTGCTGGGGTCCCAGCGCAGGGAAGGACGAGGTGGCTGCTTGGCACAGGAGCTGGAAGAGGACAGGACTGGCAGCAGTCGGTCAAGCGTGAGGGACTCGGCTGCCCAAGCGAGACAAGCTGCTTTTCATAGATCACAGAATCATAGAATCATTAAGGTTGGAAAAGACCCTTAAGATCATCGAGTCCAACCGTTAACCTATCACTGCCAAGTCCACCACTAAACCATGTCCCTAAGCACCACATCTCCCCGGCTTTTAAATACCTCCAGGGATGGGGACTCAACCCCTTCCCTGGGCTGTGCCAGTGCCTGACTACTCTTTCAGTAAAGAAGTTTTTCCTAATATCCAACCTAAACCTCCCCTGGCGCAGCTTGAGGCCGTAAAGCTGCCTGTGGTGCCTGGGGAAGCCCCAGCGCTGCTGCAGAGCAGCTCTCTAGATCGTCTCTTTGAATGCACTGCAAAGACTTCATCCCAGCTAAACCGAGCCTGGAAAGGCCACAAAGAGCAAATGTGCAATCTTAGGAGGACTGGGAAGAAGTCAGCTAAGGCACAGCACCGAGAGCTGCCCTCAGGGGGAAACTACCCGCACGGGGGGATAAACCGACATGGGAACATCGATCCAACACGTGAGGTACAGATGCTGAGCTGGGTCTTTTCAGGGGGCAAGTCCTGGGTTACAGCCAGAGCGATGAGAGGCTACTGGTGCCGGCTCAGCCAAGTGAAGGTCTAGCCTGGCCCACAGCAGGCAAACACCCACCGAACGATCCTGCTGAAGCTTTTGGCTTTGAGCACGGCGAAAGGGCTGGGATCCCGAGCAGCAATCAAAGGTTTAACGGCTGAGTACTCTCGCACGCAGCAGCGCAGGTGGTCAGGCAGGTTGAAACCACAGCGGCACAGAAAATCAGCCCCACCTCCCGCTGAGCCGAGCCGACACCGCAATAAAACCGAGCTCCCCGCGCCACGTAACAGGAGGAAATCCCTGCCCACCGGCCCTTCGCAGCCACGAAGTCACACAAAACAGAGGAGTGCATTTCGGGCCACGCAGAAAAGTGACTCACGTTGATTCACTCGCTGCAAGCGACACGTCACGCACAAACTATGAGTCCCAGGTCTGCACGGAAATGTTGCTGCCTTTTCTCCGCCTGGACAGACACACAGACGTATCGTATCCGGAGGGTATGAACCTGTGTGTCGCTTGCCTCCCACACCAACAAGCAGCGTTCCTCCGAAACTGAAGGTGTTTCTAGACTATTATGCCCCACAGGAAATAATATCAAAATTAATAGCCTGTAAAATGCCATTTAATTTAAAAAGGGATGCTGCCCAGGTTAACCCTTCTCTGGCACGCACTGCCTCCCCCTGTCCCGCTAATCACCCACAAGGTGATTACAGAGAAATATTTCCAGTTCACGTTATGGTGCTATTAGCTGAGGGCCCCTGGAATTCCCCTTCCACTCCGTTTACAGAAAGCTGGGCTGCGAGGGGAAATTCGGTCGTTTCAAGAGAGCAATTGACTTCTCGAGATCTGTTTATTTTTCACACTTTTCTCAGAATAAACAATGAAAACAGAAGTCATTTCTACTATCTCGCTCTCTGAGCCTGCCAGGTCCTAGCTCGGCATGGGAATGCTTGGGTTGAACACTCAGCAGGCAAAGGTTTAAACCCAAATCAAAGCATTTCTCACCGAGAGCTCTGCAAACACGTGCAACTCCTGTATTTGTGCAGCACACCTCTTCCACACAAACAAAAGGCGACGCTATCTCCCGGCTCCTCCTTTGATCGTGGGGAAAGCAGGCCTCAGCCGGTGCTTTGGCTGGATTTTAACAGGCACTCTTCATAAAAGACATCTTAATTATAAAACGAAAGTACTTGAGTTCACACGGCCCAGGGCAGCTACAACCGGAGCACTCAACAACGGTCCCGGCGAGGCAGCTGTTTGCTGAGAGTATCCACAGAGCTACGCGTCCACTGCCTCGCTCCGGCGATGCCTTTTCACCCTTTCCACCCTCTCCCAGCGTCTGGGTACGAAGCTCAGCTCTGGGCAGAGGAGCAGAACAAGCCCAGAGCACCTTTTGGTGACATCCTCATGGGAGAGCGTCCCCGGCAAGTCCCACACAGACTGAGATGGAAAACCCCACAGAAACTCACGGCCCTTCATCCTCCTTGAAATGTGAAGAGTCCTTATAGTCCATACCTGCCACTAGCTTTTTATGCTCAGTTTTTAAAGTCCCATTGCAATGCAGAATGGAAAGGAAATAATTAGAAAACCAAGATGTAACCACCAAAGGGGAGGGCGATATGCTCCCCAGCCTGCATGCTGCCATCGCTCATCGGACTGAACGCCCATCACCTTGGACCGGAGCACCGAGGGGTGCCACGGGGGCAAAGAGCCGCAGGACCACAGCACGCACAGGCTGCGAGTCCGAGCTCAGGCTCCAACCCCTCTCGCAAGGCAGAGGTCGAAGGTGGCGAACTCAGCCTGAGGAAGGGCTCACCGCGCAGTACCAGCACCGAGGCTCCACGGAAGGAGCAGACGGGGCTTTGCCGCTGCTCCCAGGTCTCCCCATGCGCTAAAGCCTGCGTCTGCCCCACGCCGCGAGGCTGTAGGGCGATGCCTGCCCACCTCCCCACCGTGCTGCCGGGTCCCTCCGTTTTGCCCAAGCCAAGCGGTTTCACTCCGGTCACGCTCCCGCCGGGGCAGCACCACCTGCGCTTGAGCTGCCGAAGCCGGGGAGCAGCCGGGCCCGGGTGCCAGCGTGACTCACGTCCTCGAGCGGCCCTGCCAGGGGCTGCGCCGTGGAACAGCCAGCCTGCGCCAGAGGCGTGAGCCCGCAGGAGACAGGCACTAATTGCTGCCGTCGCGGAGGTGACTACGGCCTAAAGCTATGTGCTGGCAGGAGCCAAGAACAGCGCTGGCTGGCACGGTCCTCCTGCAGAGAGAAATCCTGCGCTCACAGCCCCGGCTGCCGGGGGGAGCTCAGCGCCTACCCTTCCCTGCACACCCCAGAGATGCACACTCACCATCCAGCTTGCTCCCCGCATTCTCCTGTTGCTTCTCCTCGGTGTTTCGGGTCTCCCTCAGCTCCAGCTGATCTGCTCTGTCCGGGAGGGGCAGCTCCTGCTTTTCACCTACGGACGAACAGATCGACAGACCTTTGCAGTCAATAAGGAGGCTCCAGCAGCAGATGTTCTCTAAAATGACTCCACATCGTGTTGTCCCTCCCTGCCTAAGCAGGCACAGTTTACATTCAACCCGATGACTGCAAGGGAAGTAATAAAAAAAAATATTTAACAATCTTATAGACTCATGGCAGCGAGCCAGCGCTAACTACCTCAGCCAATTAAAATGCAAGAATGGTTCTAACTAGCTTTTAGACGGGCACTTAGCAATGTGTTACCTGTCAAGATCTCCCGGCTCCGTGTCCCCAGTGAGTTCAGAGACGCACAGGAACAGCATGGCACCTGACATTTAGTAGGCTAGCAAACAACTGTTTGACAGATATTATAGTAGCTGTCAAAGCCACCAGATTCCTCCTTTTCCCCAACAGCTGCTGAAGGGGCTGTGCATGCTCACATGCTAATCTTGTGAAATTAAAAGGAAACACTGGGATGTAGGTAGGAATAACCAAACTGCCCAGCTGCCGGGGCGGATTACAGGCCAAGAGGAGAGTTTGTTCAGATGAGCCGCCATGGAGGGAGCTTACCAGGGTCGCCTTCCTTCTCCATGGACTTCGCAGCCTCCTCTGCTTTCCTGGGGAGCTGGAGCTTTGATTTCTCCCTGTCACCTGCAGCCTCAGCTTTCTTCTCACCGTCCGGCACGCCAGCTTGCGCCTTGGCTTCCAGCACTTGTTTGTCTGGCTCCAGCTCTTTGTATGGCGGCCTGCCATCCTGCTGCACGATCACCTCCAGGACGTTCTTCAGATTCTTAACGGGCTCGTCAGTCCCTCCCCGCAGTTGGTTCTCAGCAATCGCTTCCTTCCCTTGTTTCGGGCCAAGTGCCTCTTTCTGGGGATTCAGCGCGGCCGGCTCCTCCAGCGCTGGCTTGAGCAGACGATCGTTGGCTCCTCCGGGCGCAAGCTTGTTCTCATCAGATTCCTCCCGCTCCCGCCCCATGTCCACAACCACTTCGTCGTGCGGGACGGGTGGCTCGTGGCGATGCGCTTCCCCCACGGGCAGGGCAATCCCTGGAGCGAAGGACAGGCAAGGGTTAGGGGGCTCGAGACTGGTGGGAGAAAGGAACAGGCAGCAGGTTCACAGCACACTCAGCACCCAGCTACCTGCTGCCCTTTTTCAGCCCTGCCTTTGCTCTCTCATCAGGAGGCTGCATTCCTCACGAGCATCAAATACTAAATCACCTTCGGTCTACGAGGTAATGAGCAGAAATCAGGATCTTTATCTGAAATAGTCCTGCAACATACGCCTCCCAGCTCCAAAGCTGGCACCCTTTCCCCAGGTTCCTCATTACCTTGATCGGGACGGTCAAGCTGCACTTTCTCCTCCAGCTTTCTTCTCTCCTCCTCTCTCTTGGGTACCTCCATGGGCACCTTGATTTGTGGCTGCTCCATCTCCTCCTTCTCATCCAGCAGCTTCGGTTTATCGCGGTCATCCTCCGCCTCCTCTACTGCTGGGTTCTGGTCTGCAAACGCAGGACAGTTAATTGCACGAGGTTATGCACGGCTGCGCTGTCAGTCCACCAGCAGGATCAAGGCAATTGCTTTGTGTGCCGCAACCCCCTTTACCAACACAAGCCGAGCAGCTATTTTCCCCTCCAGCGTCAGTACGGAACGGTTGGGGCTTTTGTTCTGGGGTTGCCTGTTTGTTTCCCCTACAGCGGCTTTTTATGGAGCTGCCTGCACAGAAGCCCAGGCCAGGCAGCGAGGCAGGGCCGGGACAGAGCCGGCTGCTGCTGCGAGCCCACGCCGGCAGATGGTAGCATCCTCCCGGCTCCCCCACGCCGGACCCCCGAGCACCAGGAGAAACCCAGGAGGGGTCCGGCCGCAGCCCCCCATCGCCCTCCTGCTCCCACCTGCGCTGGCCGCACACCGCAAAGTAGCTCAAAACCTCTCGTTATTTTTATTTTTTCCTCCTTTTTGTGCATGAGCATTTCCCCAGCCCTTCGAATGCCGCAAGGACGGGCAGGAGGGAGGGAGGAGAGCTGCACAACCCCGCAGAAGGCACGAAGTTTTGAGGAGCGCGATTAAACGGGCATTAGGGGAAACTCCCGAGGGAGACGGGGGACTCTCCCCATCTCTCCCTTGAAGAGATGGGATGTTTCTGGAAGACGCCTCCCAGTCAGACCAGTTACAGGGTTCAGCGCTGGAGTAACCACGTGGAATTCGTGGCACGTCCCACAGGACGGGAACAGTCCCTTCCAACCCCAGGGCGGCAGAAGACAACCCACACAGCGCGAACAGCGAGTGAACTCTTCCTTAGAAGAGCAGCAGAGGAAGAAATCTAATTGTTTCCCAGCACTGAAGTTGTTCTGCAGATTTTTTTCCATCAAAAAAAACTCTGAAAAAAAAAAAAAAATCTATCTTCTGTAACAGAAAAAAAAAAATTCCCAACTCTTCCCCCCCATTTGCCCTCCCCCATGCGATTTCCTTTGGGGAATTAATTCTATAAACATCTTTCAATTTTCTCCTCCCCCTCCGCAGGGCTGGTGTGATTTATTACAAGATGAACTCATGGGAAAGAAGAGATTGCCACAACTTCAGCTGCGTGGGCCTTACCCAAGTTGGGGGACAAAAAAAAAAAACAACAAAAAACCACACCAAAAATAAGTACAAAATCCTGGCCCAGAGGGATCCGTGCCAGAAGGACCCAGCATCTCTCCAGAAACCTGGACTCTCTGGCCCAGAGCTCCGCACCCAGTTGAAGGGATGTGCGCCAGGGCTGGCCGGCTTTCAAAGTTGTTTTGGTTCGGGAATGACGGTGGGAGGAGAAAAGGACTTGGATTTTCTGAGAAATTCGAGTCTGGTACCCAAGGGTCCCTCTCTCCATTGAGGGACTTCCCAGGGTTCAGCAAGTCACGGCAGGACACTCCTCCTTTCAGGAAAAAATGGACTGCAGGAACCAGTGCCCGGCCCTGGAAGGGGGCCCTGGGAAGCAGGAGGCTGAGGCCGGGGAGGGGAGCGCTCGGCACGGCTGCGGATGTTCCCAGCTAAATTCTGGCCTCGCAGCAAAAAATTATTTACTCTATTGGAGGAAAGTTTTTCGTTAATTGGTTCATGAAGCCAGGAGATGGCTGCATTTGGAGAAGACTGCGGCGCATCTGAAACCGGAGGATCCAGAGAACCGCGACACAGGCAGAGCCATTCCCACGGCAGAAGGGAATGACGACGCGAGGCAGCCGTGCAGCAAGCCGATGTTCGAGAGGGGACATAAAAAGGAAGGGGGGAGACGGGGGGAAGCTTCCCATACAAGCGGGAAATGGAGGAGTTAAAACCAGAGCTACCCCTGCGTGCACGGCAGGGTTTGGCCAGAGGAGCCTGCAGCAGGTGAAACCCCCCCATGGGTCAAGGGCACGACCGAGGGGCTGGGGGAGGCCCCACTGCTGGCAGAAACGTCAATCGTAAATCAAGAGGCGGCCACACGTTCTGCGAACAATGCAAGAAAAGACCAAAACACAAACAAAACACAAACAAAAATTAGAGTCTCCACGCCATAATAAGACAAAGTTGCCTCTAAGCCGTCATTTGCTCAGCAGGAAACAAAATTAAGTTCATCATCAGGGCGTGAATTAACGACCGCTCACGCTGCATGGAAATCTATAAGGGGCTATATGTGGTTTGCAGAGAACAATTTTGCTCAGGATGTGTAATAATCGCTCTAACTGTCTAGTCGCCCTCCAGGTCCCTTTGGAGAGCGTTACAGTAATGCTGCGCCTCTTAATGTTTTATGAGTGGCGTTGGACTTTACAGGCAAGGGCGGAGAGGCTGTAAAAGCTTTTTGGCTCACAACGACAGGACCTGGGCGTGAGGCGGCACCAGGAGGGTTTGCTTTGCCTCGGCGCAGCCGTTGCTGCCGGCGGGTCCTGCCGAGCCGCCCCAGCTCCCGATGCTCTTCAGCAGCTCCGCTCCCGCTTACGGGGCGGCGAAGGGAAACCAGGGCTTTCTGCAACTGATTTGTGTGTGTGTGCGTGCGCGCGCCTATGTGTTGTGGTTTGCCAACAGCCTCTCTAGGCTGCAATAAAATTTCATGATTAGCAACCTAAAAGCTTCCCTTCCCCCCCGGGCTCCTGGTTCGGATAGTAGCAGTGGTCCCAGAAAGGCATTAAATCCCTCCTCACATGGTTTTCCTATCGCTCTCGTCCACCACAGCAATGACCGTAGCTGAAAGCTGCGTCCACACACCCTGCTCTCAGCAGAGGCAGCAAGATGGACCCTCCTGTGCTCCCCCTGAGCCAAGGGGAATCCGGCAGAGGGACCGGGAGCCCCAGGGACAGCACAGAGAGTTCGAGGAGACACCACCCTCTCTGCACAGCTGAGCGATGCCCGGAGCATCAGCTGAGGGCTGACGAGGGACACGGGGTTCAGGATCTGCTTGTGCTGGTCCAGCTCCAGCTTAAATCGCTTCAGCGCAGTGAAACGGAGTAAGAGCCACGAGCTCGTGCTAAGGAAAATGAAGAAGAACAAGCGGGGCAGAGGGATGGGGGCAAACCGCTGCCCTCCAACGTGCCGAGCGGCCCCGCACCTTGCCCGGGGAGCCCCGTGCAGCCCCCCCCGCCCCAGCAGCCCCCCTCCCCCTGAAACGGTTACAGATTTCACAAGGTTATCGAATGGCATCACTGAAATTAGTTCACAGTTGTCTCCTGACGCACCAGCAGTAAAAACGAACCCAAATTACAAGAGGCTGATAGTTCCTTTTCTGTGTCACAGGCACTATTAAAAGCTCGCTCGCACAAAGCACCAGGGAGAGCTGCAGCAGAGTCAAGCTGTTCCTGCAGCTATTAGGAGCTGTGCATAATCCACGTTTCACACATGTTCAGGGCTGCTCTGGCTAATAACGCCGGCGGGGACGCAGCCCGCGGCCAGGCAGGTCTTTTTCTGGGGGCCAAACACGCAGATGCAGCACAGGGACGGAGGAGCCCTCGGCATCGTGCCCCGCTACACGCCGGCAGCCGGGGAGAAGCCAAACGCAGAGCCGAGTTTCGCCCAAGTCCGTATAACGCAGATCACCACATCCAGGAGGACACGTGGGATGGACGGAGAAGGGTCCCAAGCGCACGGGCTCCCCGGAGCGCCGGGGAAAGGGCGCTCTTGCATAAGGAGAGTGAATCAGGTCTTTGTTACCCGATATTGCACAACACCAGAGGAAGAAAATGAAGCAGCAATGATCAAGTAAGGAGCTGAAAAATATTACAAAATCTTAATCCACCCCATGAGACCCTCTAGGGTGCTTTCAAATACAGAGAGAAATTGCCTAATTAGCTTTTTTTTTTTTTTTAAATGGATAATTGCCTTCATGAGCTTTCACAGGCAGCTTAGCAACCTTTTAACATACGCGCACACGCTGCATGGAGCGGCAGAACGTTTCTGAAAGGGGTTTTATACCTTTCCCGAAGAGCTGCTGACAGTAAACCTCAAGCAATACAGGCAGGGGCTGTAATGGGCACTTGGGTGTCGTTAGTAAAAACACTATTCAGAGTTCGCTGGTCAATACGTGTTCACATAAAAGGGCAATGTTCTAATATTCATAATCCCAGGGCCCACAGGGCAGGGTTTTAATGAAAGTCTGTACAGTTCTGGTCTCCGCAACATCAAAGAGGCCAATAAAACTCCTCTCGCATGCTGACAGGCAAAAGTCAGACGGTGAAGGCAGGGCTGGGAAAAGGCCCCGCGCAGCCCCCAGGTTTGCCTCAGCCAGGCAGCTCCCGGCCGGGGGGGCGCGGGGAAGGGGCACGGAGGCACCCTCCGCCCCGGGAAGGGGCCGAGCACCCGCCGCTGGTACCCAGGGAGAAGCCGTGTGTTTCTGCTAAAGCCCCGCGCGAGGAATACGAACCAGATGTGCGCCGAGGAGGGCACCCAGGTGATGCGGGGCGGCCCGCATCCTGCGCGCCCCTTGAATGACAGGATGCAGCTGCTGCAGTGTTTTCCAGGCTGCAGGCTCCTGCCTCTGCAAAACAAGCGGGCGAGGACGAGGGGGGAGCGGCGAGGGGGAAGAAGGGCACCATTTAATGCCTCTCATTGCTAGTCAAGCCGACATCCTGCGGAGGCACAGGGAGGCACGGATCCAAGGCGCGGGGCGGTTCGCGGCGGCGGAGAGGGACCGCGGCTCTCCCGGGGCAGCCTCGCGTACATCTGCTGCCGCTCCCCCAGCGCCGTCTGCCCTGCGAGGTCCTTGTCCCCCTTTCTCTGCCCAGCTCCATCTCCCCCAGCCCCATCCTCTTCCTTCTCCCAGGGGATGGAGCACCCAGGCCAAGCTCTGCTCCCCGGGGCAGAGCCAGCAGCCCCCCGCTACGAAAGGGACCACGCTGGACTCGGAGGGCAGCTGAGCCTTCCCCGGGCAGACGCTCGTCAGTGTGTTAGGAGCTGCACAGCTCCTCCCTGGGAAGTTTATGAACCAAGAGCACTAAAACCGCCTTCCTCCCAGGTAGGATTATTTAATCCAGCAGCAAGCACCACGCAATAAGGGCTAATGCCGACGAGCTCTGGGCACACGCGGTGGGTACGGCAGGGCGACCGAGGAGTCGCTGTGCTCCGCAACGATTAGACGCAGGCATCCTGCTCTGCCACCCCGGCTCACGCGGAGAAGTGGAGAAGAGATTTAGCAAACTCCAGCGGACACCATCTTTTATGGGACTTTTTTTATTTTCCCAGTCACAAGAACACGTGTCATTAGCGACTCCTCCTGAAACGAGCAGCTGTTCTTTGGCCATTACTGCTCCAAAATTAACCAAGACGGAAGAATTCAATTGCATCCCTCCTCCCAGCCCTGCTGAGTGTGCACGATTAAGGGATTGAGAGCATCTTTTGCTCAGAGTTCACGGGCATCCTAGTGCCTGAGAAGGCATGCACGCCTCGGGTGAACCGTGAGCGCAAACACATAAAACCCCACCGCTGCCAGGGACGGAGCGACCCAGGAGTGAATGTTATCAGCGGCAGCACCGGTGTCTCGGAGACACTCAAAGCTGCTCGGCAGGAGCGCAGCCAACAACCAGGAGGGAGGATAATCTCTAGAAGAGACAGCCCCTTTCTCGCTTCCGTTCTCAATCTCTGTGAGGATATTTCAAGGCCCCCCGAAGAACAACAACAAAAAAAAAAAGCAGGAGCAGAACCAAACAAAAATAAAATAAAGAAACAGGACACAGCCACAGATGAGGGGCAGCGCAGGGTCAGGCGACACCTGCTAGTGATGGCCTTGCAAGGCAAGCCTGCAGCTGGGGAAGGGAGGGATCTGCCGTAATTCTATCAACGGCCACAGTAAACAAATAATAAATAACGTGAACCAGTAAACAAAGCTGAGGCATAATCACGGGCTTTGTCAGAGCTAAAACCGAATCCAAATTTATATCCTCACAACTAAAAAAAGTCAGTGCCCATAAATTTACATACCTTTGAGTGCAATGAATGGCTTGTTATTGGAACCGCGGACAATGCGCTGGCAGAAATGGTGAAAGCAGCCCTGTTTGGCCACTCACACCCCTCATACAGGTGGCCAGCGCGGAGCCATCGCTGGGCTGTGCTCACAGAGCTGCATTTACCACCCCGAATGGGGAGCCCCGTGCTCTGTCCTTACAGGGGACCCAGCCCCTGCACCCTTTCCGTTCCCAAAAGAACAGCTCCCACAAGGTACCACGGGAGCTCGCACCAGGCTTTTCCAGAAGGCAAAACTGCAGCCTTTCTTGGGAAAAGTCCCCAGGATGCTGCAAAGATGCAGGGAGCTGCCTGGAAAAGACCCTGCTTCCACCACGCTTTTTAAATAAAATGTTTTTTTTTTTTAAAGAGGTGGAGTTGGGAGCAGGGGTGGGAAGCACAACTCAAGCAGACACATACCTGGGATTTTGACTGAATCCTGGTCAATTCTGTTCTCCTCTCCATCCAGGTGCTCCAAGGCCACCACTTCTGTCTTCACAGGGGCGTCCTCCGTTGCAGACAAGGTGGTATACGTACTAATAACCAGTATTCCCAGGCCAATCCACAGTATAATCTGTACAACGTGCCAGAGCTTCAGTTAGCACAGCAAAACAAACAGGACTGCTCTGTGCAGCATTCTTCACGCAAACAGTGTCTCCAAACAATTCAAAGCTCAGTGCAATTACACATGTCAATAAGAACAAGAGAAGAGGAGAGAAATTTAAGAGGTGAAAAAGAAAAAACAGTAGGTTTTGGCTGAGGTTTGTATTTGGAGACACACGAACCAGAGTTTCAGATGCTGGAAGCTCTTGAAAGGGCAACTCCTATGTCAGAAGGGCTCAAAAGCAAGTGGACAGACTGTAAGGACAGAAAAACGCATGTGGCAGACAGGAGTCCAGCAGCTACATTAAAACACCATGAAATCAAGGTCTGGCTGAGAACAGAGGGGTCCGACCTGTTTACAGCCTAGAAAGGTTTCTAGGGAGCTGTTTAAAAGTTCTTATTTTTGAGAGCAAGAATAAGATGCCCACACACAAGTCCTGGTGGCCAGTGCTCAAGAAGCTGGTAGGAATCTTCATTGATTTCCAGAAAGCTGGGACCAAATAGAATAAAAACAGAAAGACAGAATCTGGATCCTGTAGAGGGAAGGGCTCTACGAATTCCTCTAACTCAAAAAGAAGAAAGTGAACATTTCTACAGCTTGTTACCTAATGATAAGTTGATCTAAAAGGATCTAATTTCACATGAGCCTTAAGGAAGAATAAAATCTCTCTGCCTTTGACTGCAGGGAAAAAAAAATAAATCTCTGGGAGCGCTAGCAATTCACAGGGTAACTTGAGAAGGACAAGGAAGACGAGGCGCAATGGCAACAGGGGCAGAGGAACGTCTGCCGTGTTCGGTGTCAGGGCTGCCAAACGCCTGCCGCGCCTCCAGACGAGAGCGGTACCAGTTCAAAGAGTCGAGCGGATGGATTGCTGGCCGGCAACACTGACTGGGGAGATTTAATTAAACTCTAATGTATTATTTTTACCTAGTTAATCATTGCAGTTGTCATAGTAAGGGCTTCTCATGGAACCTGGCTTGCACGTCAACGCGTCAACGGCACTGTGAACGACTGGTAGGAGAAAGCCTGCAAGAGTTTGTGCTGAAGGAAGCAGGCAAAGCAGCGGCACCCTCTGCTAGAAACTCGGGTCTCCCCACAAACTCCTTTTCGCAACAGACCATGGAAGCAACAGGAACCATCATATGCAAAACAAAACACCTCTGCAACGCTGGAAAGCTGTTTGCAGCAAATTGGTATTTCTGATGCAGCAATTCCCCCCGTCTTTTGCTTTTGAAATACATTCTGCTCTCTGAAACGCCAGGGATCTGGCTTATTTCTGCAGCTCTGCATACGGCAGCAAAAGATCCAAGACAGCGCTGCAAACTGCATCTTTTCTTTGCACTCTGCGGCCGCCCTGCACTACACTCAGAGCTTGCAGGCAGCACGCTGCTGGTTCTCACAAGTCTTATGAGGAGCGGCTGAGGGAGCTGGGGTTATTTAGTTTGGAGAAGAGGAGGCTGAGGGGAGACCTTATCACTCTCTACAACTGCCTGAAAGGAGGCTGGAGGCAGGTGGGGTCGGTCTCTTCTCCCAGGTAGCAAGCAACAGGATGAGAGGAAACAGCCTCAAGTTGTGCCAGGGGAGATTTAGATTGGATATTAGGAAAAATTTCTTCACGGAGAGAGTGGTTGGGCACTGGAACAGACTGCCCAGGGAAGTGGTTCAATCACAGTCCCTGGAAGTGTTCAGAAAACGTGTGGATGTGGTGCTTAGGGACATGGTTTAGAGGTGGACCTGGCCATTAGGTTAATGGTTGGACTCAACGATCTCAGAGGTCCTTTCCAACCTTAATGATTCTATGATTCTCCTCTGCTTTTTGCCAGTTCCCATCCCCACCCCTGCTGCGTGCGTGCTGACTGCAGGCTGCTGGGAGAGGACACGGCTTTTTCCACCACATGTCTAACAAGAACAAGGCGCTATGCACGCTTCACGAGGCAATCGTAAAAAAAGTCTCAATCTGCAAAGGGAAAAAACTGCTTTGGTACACGATCTTGTTGCTGTCCAGTAGGAACCACACAGGCTGCCTGGCCCCTGTGCAGAGAGGTGCAAGACCCAGAGTACCAGTGATTCTGGCTTGGGTTGTGCCGCCAGCTCACCAGAGGACCGCATCCTCTGGGGCTCATCCTCTTCCTCCAGAATCCTTACCCTGCAGCATTTACATCCCAATTCACAAAAAGCAGAACAAAAGGATGCTACGCCTTGTGCGAGAAAAAACAGAAACGGCTACAGGGGACCACTGCTACAACTGGGAGCTGCCGGAGGGAGAAAACTGAAAATAAAGGGGAGAAGTGAAATTGAAAGGAGAAGCTACAATGTTGGCACCTCCAGGGGAAGGGGGAGAGGCTAACGTTTTCCTCTCCTTCCTCGTGCTGAGGGAGATCGCCCAGAAACGCGGGCCAGGGCAGTCAGAGCCTCGGGCCCAGGAGACCCCATTCTCAGCACACCCCTGCAGACAGACAGACGCCTTCAGAAGGAAAAGGTTGGCGGGACGTGAAGCAGCTCTGGACAAGGGACGAGCAGCATGGCCAGGGAGCAGAGGCCAGACCTTAGAGACGTTGCAAAGGAAACAGAAGTAAAATCTGCTTGCTGCCTTGCTGTGTGGGTGCACAAAGAGCAGATATCCTGCCATCCTGCTCGGGCCAAAAGCAGAGTCAGCAGGTCCCTGCCGCTGCTGCCCTCGGCCTGGGGCTCGTCCGCTTCCTCCCCTCACACAATCCACAGCCCCGGCAGAAAGGCACTTTGCGACTGGAAGGCTGTTCTGGCGTCTTCCAGAAACAACAGCGGAGAGGAAGAGTGTTTCCACAAAGAGGATCTATTCTGGTGCCACAGGAACTAGGAGCAACGTGGGAGAGAAGGGAACTGTAGGAAACGGCTGAAAACACTAAATGTTTTAGAAGGATTTTTGTTGTTTCTTATCTTAGTGGGGAACCACGGGCTTGAATGCCTTAGATTCAAACCCCTTTGATTGTTTAACATTTGGAGTTCATCTGTGAGCTTCCCAGAGCAGCGGGTACGGGCACACGTGGCAGTCAAAGACAGGCTGGGCTGTCCATGAACCAGCAGCTGTCCCTCACCTTCAGCTCCCCGCCGTCAGCACACCTCCTCCTCCTCACCTACCCCATCAGCAGCTGAAGACCAGAATAAAGGTCCACAATTTGGCTTAATTCCACAGAGATACTCATGACATGGAAAACCAGGCAGTTTTTACTCAAGGGACCACCAAAGCTAATCAGGGAATCGAAGGAAGAGGAACGTGGGGTGCAAAGACCCGGTGGCTCGAGGAACCAAACACAGGCAGAGGAGCCACCGACCCCCAAAGTGTCCAGCTGAAGAGCTGAGACCCAGGATCAAGGAGAAGGGCAACACTGCAGAGCAGTTATAAGCCAGCGCCTGGTCCCACAGGAAGGATCTCCCCACCCCTGCAAAGCGAACCCGCTGGGAGCAGAGACCCTTCTCCCGAAGCACCTCTCAACACAGACATGGCAAGAGGAGGTGCAAACCCCTCTGGCCGCAGCCTCCTCCAACAGGCAGGGCAGCAAGGCAAGGGCCTGTCTCCCGAGAGGAGCACTCCGAGCACGGACGGGAATTCAGGAGAGGAAGTTTATGTGGCCGTTTCCTCTGCTGGTCGCTTTCCCTCGGCAGTCCTTCCTCCCAGAAGATAACTCGAACTTTGTACAGAAGTGTCATTAGCTCAGACCATCTCCTCTAACCACGCCTGAGCCATCAGCGGGAAGCAAAAAAAACTGCATTTGTGCAGAGTGACGACATCCTCCAAACTGCGCTGTTTTGGACACTGAGCGTTTGGAAGGACAGAGTCACGGCGAAGGAATGCAGAGCCCCGGTCACTGCCGGGTTCCTCTGCTGCGCTACGACAGAGATGCTGTGTTTGAAGGGCTGTACTGACCGAAAACGCCTACGGTGAAGGTGTTTTGGCCGCTGCGCTACCAGGGGAGGGCAGAGGGGAATCTCTTTTCCATCCGCACAGGAGCGAGACCGAGGGGTTATTTCCTGACCCCGAGCAGCCTCTCCACAGCTCCTCTTCCCCAACTGGGACAACAGCAACTCCGGCCTCCCTAGGAGGGGCCTCTCGGACAGGCTTGTGTCAACACTGGGAAGCCAACACCTTCCTGTTAGAAGTTAAACACTCTGTTTACAGACCTTAACACGACCTTCAGCAGCACTCTGCCAAACCTCGCTCTGTCCCGTCCCCCCCCGCCCCGCTCAAGGCTCCCAGAGGGCAGCAGGACACAGACCCATGCCTTTACAGGAACACACTTGATGCTTAACCACAAGAAAGGGAACGTTCTCCCCACTTCATTCACAGCTCTGCAAGCCCGACTTCAAGCTTTTTAACTGCTCTGTTACCTGATTGTCCTTCCAACACAGCAAGCCTTTCAACCAAGCCACCTCCCAGCCGGCTGACCAGCGGCTGCGATAATTAACAACTCGCTGGCAGAAGCTGCCCATGCTTTTTGCTGGCCAGCAAACATCTGGGACTGCCCGTATTCCTCCCCTGGAACCCTCTTCATCACTTTTAATGCAACTCCCCTGTTTCGTAGCCTCAGTTTGCACCATCTTCCCAGCTCAGTAAATCTAAAATTCCTACCTCGCCAGGCTCATACGCTGCCTGACACGGGACTTTGCTGGGTGCCAGAGTTGGCCCAATAAAAGCAGCCAGTTCTCAGCAGCAGCACCGCAAGAATCGAGATAATTCAGGCAAGCGTAAGAGCTGGCGTTGAGAAGCTTTGCTGCTTTGGAAGAAAGCTAAAGATGATGTAGGGAGGGAGAACATACGCGTATGTTGTTTAGACAGGGAAAAGTGGGGAGGGACAGCTATGCCCAGGGCTGGCTCCTTCTCCCCCTTGACTGCCACTTTTCACAGGAGCATATTTTGATGGAGTGGAGCGCCTGATCAAAGAAAGCAGGAATGAAGGAGGAGACCAAAGACGGAGCTTCAGGGAAAGAATAAACGAGTCTTTGCAGAAGACCTGGAGGAACGAGGAGAGGGTGGGCCCAGAATTTGGCTTCAGAGTGGAGGCAGGGAGGTGCTCTGCAGCCTAGCGCGTTTCTGAAGGCAGGTGTGCCCTTGCTGCAGTGCTTCAGAGCATCGGTCAAAGCAAGTATGCAAACTTGACAGGCGATGGATCATTCAAGAGAAGGCTGGACAGCTTGCTACCAGCCCCTTGAAATGCCAGGGTAACCTGGGGGCTGATGCTTTAGATAAGCCCTTATTCCTTTGTGGGGATTTCTGCAGGACAAACATCTTCACCAGCCTTGTGACCAGCGTTTCACGTCAAGCATTGTGAGGGCCCCAGTGTTCAACCCGAGCAGCTGACAGTCGCCTCTGGGCAGCCAGTCTAAGAGCTCAGCACATCCTAAGTGCAGTTTCAAGGCACTGCAGAGAAACGTTCTGGCTCAGGCGGAATAGAAAGCAATTCTTGAAAGTGCTCTTTGTTTCCCTGAAAAATCCAGGCTGGCATTCAGACTCCTGCTTGGGGTTTCAGTCAAAGAAGTTAGGACCAAAGTGTCAGAATTCAGAGTGAAAGCTGGAAAGTTGGACTATTTCCTTGTGTCAGGGAAAGCATGGGGAAAGAAAAAAATACACCCTGCTTAAAAACTTCATGTACATTTGCAAACCCACAAGTCATTAAACACAGAAAAAGCCATTAGTTCTGTAGGACCCACAAAAATGTCGTGCTCTCCCCCTGCTGACTCTGCAGTTTGCCGAAAACCTTATTCCCAGCCCAGCACTGTCGTGACTGGTAATGCTGGGGCAGAGGCTTGCTAAAAGGCAGTGGATTAAGTTATTGTTAGAAAAAAACAAAACATGTTAATTTCAGCCCCACGAAAGCACAGTATTTGCAGAATCAGAGAGATCAAGCCCAGAAAAGAGCCACTTTGCTTCAGTCCCTGAGGAGGCCAATTCAAACTGGAGCAAAGGGAAAAGCTAAACTTCTAACAGCCTCTGAACGACCCCAATTTTTTTAAAAATCAATTCCTGAAGCAACACCTCTATGTGTGTGTTCCTTTTTATTATTATTTTGGTTGAAACCAGAAAGCTGAGGGTCAGCAGCAAGAACCGCATCGCTGAGAAACCATGTTTATTTTACCCAGCCCAGGCAGGTTGGGATGTAAGGCCCGTTAAGGTTTTATAGGCTGCCTGGATTTCCCATTCTGTGGATACAGAACCTGAAGCCCACGAGAAGGCGGACTGGAAGCAGCATTTTATGCACCAAATGAATGCTTCACTTGCTGCTGGAGGGACAAAAAGAGCTGGTGTTCCAGCACGGGGCAGGCCATGCACTGGGCCAGCACCTCCTCTGCTGCTGTCTGCATGCCCATAAGCGATGCTGCTCAGAGCAGCCGACCAGCACAGCTCCCACCTGCACTGGGCAGACTGGAGGGGGAGGCTGGAGGAGGTGCTGAGCAGTTTCTCTGCTGCAGCCAAATTAACTATGTTCCCAGGCTCTGCAGAGGGCTTAGGGGGATGTCAAGCAGCATCAGCACTGACCTGTGAACAAAGTGCATTCTTGTGGATCTTCTTGTAAATAAGAGCCGGGCAGATAAAACAAATGAGGCTTCCCATGGTAGCACCTGTCAGGCCTAGGACTGTTTCCACTGGCAAAGAAGAAGAAGAGAAGTCATCAAAATCCCCTTCCAGGACAGCCAGAGCAGCAGCACGTGGCGGCTGTCTGAGCCCCCGGGCAGGCTGGCATGCGAGCCCAGCGGGCCTGGCCATCCCGCCCAGAAAAGCAAATAAAAGAGCCCAGAGAAAACAGCCAAGCAACCCCCCCAACTCCTCGCTCACCGTTCGGGATCATGATGCCTCCTACCATGGTTCCAAACACAACAGCCAGCGTCAGGGCTTTGAATCGAAGCGGGGGCATATAACCCCCAGCGGCGAAGGTGCCGTCTTTTTGCTGGAAGAGAAAGGGCGAGAGGGGAAGAATGAGTTTAGCCCCCACGTCACACCCACGCAGTCCCTAAGCAATTACCCCAGCAGCTTCGTCGCCTCCATGCTATGGTCTCCACCCGGGTGAATGCTAGGGGGGGTGGTTAGACATGGTTGAGCAGTTTTAATATGCAACTGCATTTGAACCTTCAAAACAAGAGTGACGGGGGGGCACGGAGCCAAAGCTGCTGTTTCCATCCTGCCCCAAATGTGAACCGTACAGCTGTATCCCAGTCCCTGGGCCAGTGCTGCAGCCGCCCAGCCTCAGCAAGCAGCCCCAAGGCCAAGGGCATGAGAAAGAGGCGCAGCTGAGAAGGCAGGAGGGAGAACGGTCACAGGGAGAAGAGCTCTGGTTTTGCTGTGGCAAGGTGTCCCCTAACACCTCCGGGAGCAGGGCTATTCCCACTGCGTTACAACACGCATACCAGCTCCTCCGACTTGATGGAAGACACCCCGGCTGGACAGCAGAGAGGATGATCGATGCTGCTGGGAAGCTGCTGATACCGGAGGGTTTCCTCCAGAGATGGCCTCTGTTTCCCACCCCGTCCCCACCCTCCAAGCAGGAGGTGCGGGAAGCAGAGGACCCAGCAAACCCACATGCCCTGGAGAACCAGAGGGTCCCCGCTCTCCTGGCTGTGCAGATGGGAGAGGAAAGCAAAGTGACAGGTTCAGAGCCCCAGGAGCAATGAGCAGAACCCAGGCGAGAACCAAGGCCTTCCCAAACGCTTCCAGCGCTTACTCGTTTGCACCCGCTGGCTTTCACTGATCGTCTTCCCCCATCCTCAGGCCCTCCTAACGTGAGAAAAGAGCCGGGGGCTTCTCACAGGCAGAAGTGGCAGGATTTAGAGCTATAAATTGCTCAAGTTTTATTTCCTGCCCTAAGAGGTTTCTATTTATGCAGATACACAAAGGCTTCAGAACATTCCCACAATCTCTTACTGTTATTTACTGAATACCATCGGCATGCTTAGTGCCGTACAATACACAGAGGAGAACACGCTACTGCCACAAGGGACTTACAGTCTAAATCAGACAGACCAACTATAGTCACAAAGGCTGTCTGAAGATCTGACCCTGGGAAAGGTGAACGTGTGGGAGAAGGCTGTATTCCACCAAACTGCCAGGGGAGGCACTGGAGGAAGGGGACATCTGAACCCGGAGGGGAGAAGGCTGCTCAGGGGGCTACTGACCAAGGTGCAAGGGTGAGAATAATAATAAAAGAGCAGAAATGAGCAGGCACACACAGAAGCAAGAAGAAATGAGGCTGGGCTGGGCTCTGAGGCCAGGAACAGAAGCTTGAGCTAAATGCAAAGCAAGAGCGAGTTGGCCAGCAAAAGGATGCCAGCTGGAGGAGCAGGAAATAAGGAGGCTCCTCTGTTTCCAAAAGCACATTTCTCCCTTTCCGAGGGGGAGAAGCACCTCGGCTCTGAACTGTGTAACACTTCTGTGCGAGAGCTGAAAGCCCCAGCGGAGCAGGGAAATAGCAGCCACGGGACTTGGGGCGCAGCAGAGCAATAGCAGGCTTCAGGCTCGCAACTCCAGCACTTCTGCCCATGAAATTCCTCTGCAGAGAGGACAAGAACCTCAAAGTACCAGAGATTAATCTGCAGGGCAGGATTTACAGGCTGCTACTGGCCTCCTGCTGCACTGTTACCACACACCAGGCACTTAGGATTTCACTGTCAGTTGAGGGTTTGTCCCTCTGGACAGCGAGGACCCTCCCCAAGTCAGAAATATGCAGTTGTCAACAGAGCCTTACAGAACCAAGGCACGTTCGTAGCCCAGGTTGGCAGCCAGCAGCAGAAGCCAAAGAGGAGTCACAGTAGCCCTTCAAAAAGCAAGTTTCAAAAGCGCACACCAAGGCAGCCAGCTGCTCCTGGCCATACAAGAGGATCTTACCTGCTGCTCAAAGAGAAGGGTGTTCAGCGCCTGTCTGCACGGGAGAATCATCATCGGAAACCCCACAGCTACCGACATCATGAATCCCACTCGAATCATCTCCGTCACGAGGTTGGAAGGGAAGTTCATTAGGACGTTGCCAGCAATGGCTTCAGTGTAACTCACGTAGCCAAAGAAGCCCACCTGTCCGGCAGGAGGGGAGGTGAGCGGATGGGGTTTGACTCCAAAGCACATTCATATCTGCTCTTTACAAAAGGGTGGAGGTCAGCGACCTCCCATGAGTTGGGACCAGCCAGCCAAGGAGGGAATGTGGGGCCACCTCCACAGGCAACCCACCAGCAGCCCCAGCTGCGGCACCCCCAGAAGCTGAGACGGGCGGCTAACGAATGGTGGGACCTCCCTAAAAGCAGAGGCAAGTTTCTCACTAAATACAGGGGGCTTTCATGGAGGACTTCGCAGCGAGGGAACGCTGCCGCTGCCCGTGACACAGAGCAGTGACGCCCTGCTTGCTGCCAGGCCCATGGACCAGCCTCCTCCGATGAAGGAGGGGCCGTAACGATTCCCCACAGCAGCCTAGCTCACAAGGGCAGGCTCTTCTCAGGAATTATTAACTCGGTTTTATTAACTGGTGCTTTATGAGGCATAACTTCCTTCACGTCTTTCCAACGGCAACAGGCTGAAAGAAGCTCTCCTAAACTCTGGGGGACATATCCAGCTCCAGGCTGGGCCCTGGAAGGCAGACGGCAGGCTGATGCACATGGAAGAGCTGGGTCTCCGCTCTGCCTCCGCCCAGGGAAATGTGCCACTCTGAAAATCTGGACTGTCCAAATGCCTCCTGCACTGTTCGGTTCATCACCTCCCATCTAATTTGGCTTTCAGCAAAATGATTTATCTTTCAGGATAAATACAGATAAGCAGAAAACAGCCCCAACTGAAAATAAATCATCATCCCTGTTGCCCCTCCAGAGCGTGACTTCTGGCAAGGAAAGAGAAGGGGAAGTTTCTTACCGTAATGTAAAAGGTGGTGACCACGTTTAGGGAAGAAGCAAATATGGAGCTCATGATTTTAACAGACGGCTCATCCAAGCTGTCATAGGTAGGCAAGACCTGACTGTAGAAAAGAGTAAATTATTTAAGGAAACCTTCTGCAGAGAGAGAGAAAAACCCAACTCCAGCACGTTCCCTGCCTCAGCCCAGCAGCAAAGAATCCCTGACACCTTCCCCCTATGGAGCATAAACAGTCGCTGCTATTCCAGAATTTATATTGCTAATGCCAAGAGATTTCAGAACACTCATAACTTTAAGTGTTGCAAAAATATTCCTGCTCTCCCCACCCCACCACGTGGAGCTAAACGTGTGATGTAAACATTTTGGTTCAAAAGTGTTGCAAAATGAATGACCGTTTGTTCCAGTGAAACACCAGTGGCACCAGGCCAGGCAGCGCATTGGAGATTATTGTTCTTGGAGCTCTCTATGCTGATAATTAAAGCAACGCAGTGTTTATAGAGTAAAAGCAGGAAGAAGGTTAGAGCATCGCACTGTCTAAAAGAAAAGTTAAACAAACAAAACTAAATGCAGCGCCTGTCATATTTCAGCACTGCTGCTAGAGCTCAGTTCATAGAAAGCTGGGAGCGCCAATTACCCGGGATTTGGGGTATTTACAGACCTGGAAAGCATGTGGAACGTACTTTTTGACATCAGGTGCATATTTTAGCAACTCATTAACCTCTTGTTACTTTAATTCAAGTGGCTACATCCTGGCTTCGAGTTACTGAAGTCACTCTCACGAGAAGGGGGGGAGCATCCAGTTAGTTGGGAAGGGGATATCCCCAGCTCCAGTGGGCACAAAGCCATTAACAGAAAGTGTGTCAAGCTGAGGCCAAGCAGAAAAATCCTTAACCCTTAATCCCTTAACGTCAAACAGTTCCGCACAAAGGAAGCCGAGCACATCGGCTGGCGGGAACCCATGAGACGCGCGGGGTCTGTGAATGCAGCACCATGACAGCCATTTACCGGCAGGGAGCGAGACCAGCTTCCCCGGGAGTCTCTCCATTTCGGATTCCTCCCTGCCCTCGACGCAGCGACTCTGCTAGATTAACTGACTACGTCCCAGACTTCAGCGCCACGAGGGGAAGGGGGCCAGCCAAACATCCAGGCGCAGGAAGGAGAAGAAAGGAGGGAAGCAGAGAGGCTCTGCAGTGCGTGGATGGCACAGCCAGGCCAGGTTCACGTCAGCGCAGGAGCTACAGCAGTGACACGCGGAAAAGTGCCATGCAAAGTCCAGCTGCACCCAGGCCTCCTGCGATCACCTAACGGCACCCGTTTGGTCAACTGGGGTTTGGAGGACCAGCACAGTGTCCCTCAAACCACGCAACAACACGCTGCTGGGCCCTCCTGACCATCATCTCCTCTCAAGGCACAGCAAGACGACAAGAAGCACGCAACAGGCAGCACGTCCTGACGTGCCCGGGGTTTATTTTTAAGCAAAATGACTGCATTGAAGGCCAGCGAAGGATCAGGGATCCTTCCCCGCGTTATCTGTTACGCTGCACCTCAAAGAGGGCACAAGCAGGTGGTTCCTCCTGAGCAGAGAGCAGGCAAGTCAGTACAAGCATTAAGAGCAGCCTCAGAGAAAGCAGCCTTGCTTCAGAGATGGCCAGAGCTACCTCGGACTATCTGTTTTTCACCTTCACTGTACGGACCACCTTGAGCACGGTACTAACTCAGCCTGCAGAGAACTGATGCTCACAGAGGCAAGGAACAACATCCTGACTTTTATTATCCCTGTGACTCCAGCATTTTTGCATCCATCTGCACCAGAAGAGCCATCGCCAGAAATTAGAAGTTTTCTCCTGGAAAGCTCTACTGACTCCTCTTTAATTAGAGGGTTCGGTGACTTGACCAAGGTCTCGCAAGGAAGCTGCAGCAGAGGTAACCCTGGAGTCCTCGTGCTCCCAGCTCTCAGCTCCACAGCAAATTTCCACGCTACATAACTGTAGAGGAGTGACCTACTTTGCAACTTCAGCAACAACAGGATAGCTTTTAAAGAGCGAAGGGTATTGAACTCAGAAGTAAAGCAGGGTCAAGTTTTTCAAGCTAGAATGATAGTGCATTTATTTGTCCTTACTGTATGCTACATTTACGTGCTGAAGGAAAAAAAGAGTTCTGCTTTCTGTTAGAATTATATATTTTTTAAAAAGGTGATTCAGAGGTTAGCAAAATTAAGCCTACCTAGCTGAGAATAACATGCTTATAAAGGTTGTCTGGGCTGGGGACAGCGTATTGCCCTGATGCTTGGAAAAAACGCATAGCTTTAGGTTTGGCTTGCCACGTAAGTGCTGTAATGGAGCCTATATTTAGGTACGTGCACACTGGTCCCGACCAAACGATTTCCCTGCATTTCCAACTCCCAGAAAAATTGTGCTGGGTACTGCGTGGCTACCATAGGAAAAAAAAAAAAAAGGAATTTAAAAACTCTAAAATGTTAACAATGTAAAGCTGCAGAAGACTACAATTCCTTTCGCCAATTGTAAAGGAGACATTAAACAGCAAGACTGGAGCATGTTCGGGTAGGAACCGAGCTGCCAAGAGAGCTGATAAGTGGAAAATGATGATTTGGATCTTGCGTGTGGGTGTAAACACAGCAGTCTGAACGAATTTTATCTGTCACATTCATTTACTGTTGGCATGCTACCCATTTGCTAGAACTACAGGGGGGAAAGCCCGACTCTGCCAGCCTTCCAAACGAGGATGGTCTTTTCCGTGTCCACATTTGGATTTACACTTCTATTTAAAGTCTGTTACTATTCCGGCCAGGCACGTATTGCTCACTTGCCATTTTGGTGCAGAAGGTAATGCTGCTAGAAATGTGAAGATAGCCTGGTCTGCCATCACGTCTTTCCACGTGCCAACGGAAACCCTCATTAAAAGCAGGTAACTGGAAAGGCACGAACAACTCTCCAAAGTCAACGACTGTGCGATCTTCTGAGTATTCTCGAAGAAATTGGGGGAAGCAAAGAGCAGCCACGAGTGTACACTACCCTGCAGGGGGCCCTGCAGCCATTAGGCGACACAGCCCCGCTGCCTTTCCTGGTACTAAATCATTCCCTTCAAAAACCAGGGGAAATTCATCACTTCTGCAGCTGTACCAGAAGCAATGTGCATTACACTGAGGATCTGTTTGGCCCAAATGATCTTGTGTTGCTCAAGTACAATAACTCCCAAGTGAAATATAACTCCCTCCCCCATCTAGGTAGCAAAAGGGTCACAACCGAATGAGATGCTGTACTTCAGTGGGATGTAAAATATTTTGATTAAAATAAAATAGGAAACCAGATGGTATCTCTCCCTCGCAGATCCTCATGACCCTCTGCCCTCACAAAAACTCATTGCGCACCACAACTGCCAGAAGTCGGAATGGCAGGTACTTACGACTGACAGGCAAAAGACATGCCAAAGATGGGGATGCAGCGAAAAAATGCCCTCCCAACGAGTGTAACTAACTCGCTGCAGCCACTGCCCGCTGAAGAGGCCATGCTTGAAGGATGACAGCACAATCTGTAGCCAAGAGAAAGAAAAGGGGTTACGATCCAACCCAAAACAACTTCATGGCAGCAGTAATGCCGGTGCTGGGATAGAAGGCAGCATGTGGCAGCTCTGCGAGGAACAGCTTATGCTGCCTACCACAGCCCGATCTCTGTTAGTCAAATTCCCCAGCTCCCCACCCCACCCACACATTTTATTAACGCTCCCAGCAACCTCCATAGGCCCCTTGCCACCAAGGATCCTGGGGTGTATTTTAAAAGATCTATGACATCCCCCCCTTGTTTGATGCCATCAGCCATCATAGCACGCACCAGGGTGGAACAATTTCCACTGACACCTCGAACTGGGAGAATTATTGTTCCGAGCAATTTCTTTTACACTTTTTTAAACACGTTTTTAAATCCAAACGGGAAGCGACATTTGCCTTGGGGAATCCTGTTCAATGGAGAGAGACAAAGGCTCCTAAAACAGGACCCCACCTGCACACTGCTACTCCAGAGCCATTTAACAACACCAGTTTGCCAAAGACAAGGATAAACTTCATGAAAACAGGGGGAGCGAGGCACCCAGCCGAGGCCAGGGGAGCTCTTTTGCCATTGACAGGGAAACTGGCAGGCATTGGGTTGCACAGGAAACAGAAGGTAAATATGTCTGAATGCCTGTTTATAATATTGCCTGAATGGGGGTTTTCTAATCCCCAGAGATTATGTTTTAGTGCAGCCAACTCTCATGAAATGTTGTGGTTTTCTTAAAGGCACAGCTCCTGGAACACGGCAGTTCTGTAAAAAACTCATTTACAGTTTCCAGCCTCCTTACAGAGGCAAGCTCAGAAATGTGACCCAGCACAACCTACTGAAAAAAGTTAAGTGGAAAGAATTTCCACACCTCCCTTTTCTTCCTTTTGTTTCAGCTCTTCCAGTCCTGAAATTTGGGAGACAGGGCTGGGGCTCCACGAGCAAACCACATGAGCATCCATGAGGTGAAACGTGAAGTCATTAAAAAGCAAGTGAAAGTCTCCACCTCTCAGTAAATGGTGCTGTACAACGGGGCTTGGCCAAGCCAAACAGGGTCAGCTTTAGGTAACTCTCAGCTTACCCTACTTAGTCTAAATGGTCAAGAATCCATTCACCCCAGTAAAGAAAAACTTTTCTAGAAATATCTAAGAACAAGTATACGCCAGGTACCACATTTAAGACTTTACGAAGCTTTCAATGCTCAAAAATAGAAGTGCTGGTGTCTAACAAATAAAACTGCTTGCAGCCTGAAAGACATTAACCATCAGCTGCAAAAAAGCATGCAAAGTACATGCTTGAGTTCTTAACAAGAACTGCCTTCCCCCTATTAATATAAGATTAGAAGCATTGAGGTTTTCAAGGCAAAACACTAACGCATGATGAAAGTCCTTCTGCTTCCAGGCACTCTTCCCCACATCTTCCATCCTTTGATTTAAAGTTCAGAGCCCTAAATTATAAGACACCACCAAGCAGAATAAACCACAACTCGATTTGTGATTTATTATTATTTGTGCCACCACAGTCCCCAGCATTTGTAATAGCTTGCAGACCCACTGGCCAGTTTCTACAGTCTGTACCTCCCCACCTCCACCAGCTCAAGAGCACGGGCACCCAGATCGCTCATTATACCCGGCACTAGCAGCACTAATTATCGGGAAGGACAATTTAAACTTGAGGCCTGCACCTGCAGGCTGTCCCAGCGGGAACATCTACATTAAAACAATAGGAAAACAGCATTCCCAGCGTCGATACTCACCACGAACATGAACACGGTGTAAAAGATGAGAGCCATGGCACTGAATGACTGTATGGAGGCCATCATGTTCCTCTGGAGGCTCAATGGAAGCACAATGCACAGGGAGACGGCAAAGAGCAGGACTATCCGGAAACTGCCCGACACCTGGAAAAGGGACCTGCATAAAGACCTGGAGCACGGAGGATACTCAAAACATCCCACCAAATTAGCAAACCCCAATGTGGTTAATTTTTCCCGAGTGAGAAACAATGCAAAGCCAGGATCCATTTCAAATGTGAAATTCTGCTGCTGTACATATTTAAAGATTTGATGCTGAAGGCTTGGCATTTCTTTGGCTAGGTCTGTGATTAGCTTATACAGTCACTGGGTGCCACTGTTGCTCTACACAGTGCGTGACAGGTCCATCCTGAAGTGGAAGTATTTGGGGGGGGGGGTGTTGTTTAAATGCTATTCCAGCACAAGCTATTTAAGTATTTCCATGCAATTAAATAAAAACTAAACTTACTTGGGAAACAAGAGATTGAAGTCTTGAAAATTCTGATCCAGAAAATTAATCAAAACCTCGTATTGGTATTTATTATAGCAGAACACTCTGAAATGCTGGGAAATATTTAATACCTAATTTGGCTGCAGCCACAACGCATCTTTTTAACTTCACAGTCCCTTAATCGGAGCTTAGCAGCATCAGGCGGAGCAGATAACAGCCCTGCCAAAAATCCTTCCACATGTCCATTTTGCTTCCCCGCACGGCCCTCACGTCGGCTCCGAGTGCTGCTGCTCACAGCTCTCCAGAAAGAGCAGCAAGAGCCTCCTGCCCACGAGGAGCACCTCTCGCCACCGTGCATCTCGAGCCAACGCCGGGCTCATCACACAGCTTATTTTATCATAAAGAGAAGGCAGGCGCACAGTAACTTCGGCCACCAAAACAGCAAGGGACGAGACAAAAATCCCTGTTGAACCAGAGGGCTGCAAGGGGGTGAGAGCTCGGACAGAGGAACTGTCTGTCACTACCCATTAGGGGCCGGAATTAAGACAGGAAGCATCGTCTCCTCCAGGAATCTGCTCCAGAATAGAGACCAAGTTAAAAAGAATTCCTTTGTTGGAAGTGCCTTATTGGAGATTTTACACATCTGATTGCTTGCCATATGTCTGGGCTTCCGGGACTTCGTAGAGCTAAATGCTCCGGGCACAAGGCATGCCATGAAAGCTCACCACGAGATGACCCCACAACGCCTCGTGGGCTGCTGAGCACGCTACTAAGGCAGGGAGCTCTTTGCTGTATCTAAGGCACATGCGGCTCGATGCAAGAAGAATTGGGATCACTGTCTGCATTGTGGATGTGATCCAGTGAGGATTTATTTACCTGAAATCCAAGCAGCCGGGCAAAGAAGTTGGACCCCAAATCACCAATGACAACATAAAAAGCAATGCAAGTTCCCAGCATCAGCCCAATCATGCTGCAAAAAGAACAAAATACAGACGAGTTAGGAGGCTGGAGCAGGAACCCTGGAATCCTGCTCCTGCGCAGGTGTGTTTCAGCAGCCACGTTCCCAGCGGATTTGTACTCTGCACAGCCCTCGTGAGAGGAGAAGGCTTTGTTAATGCTAAGGCTACCTTAGAGACACCTGGAGACGCTGCCTGGGACTGCCGTAAGCGAGCCTGCGGCAATGGGGCCCCCACCGATGACATGTGAGCAGCGAGAACACAACTACGTGCCCTGCATGGAGCGGGGCTACAGTTGATGGGCTGAGAGCAAGAGGCATCCTACATAATCCTGCACCAGCGGCTGCAGTGTAAGACAAAGGTTTAGCATCGACAAGGTCTCATGAGCTACACCCCGCACACGACTGCAACAGCTGGAGGTTGCTTAGGATGCTGCTGCACCCGCCGTTTACCAAGGAACATCCAGAAGAGTTAAACAGGAACAGCTAAAAGGGTATATTTAAAGTGACTTAAAATCTTGCGCAGCCACTTTCTCGTGTTCAGAGGTAGAGCAGCCTCAGCGTGCCTTGCTTCAGCGTACATCCACCCTCTAACACAACTTTCTTGTTCCACGGCCTTTCGTGGTGGAAATAAGCCCCAGATCTTGCTGAACCCACACTGAAAAACACATTTGGCAACCAGTAATAAAGTAGGTTTTCTGTCTACAGGGATCCAGCGGGCTGCGAGCTCGCTCTCGCAGCCGTACGAGCAGGCTGTGCATTGCTACTGGTGCTAGAGGGGAGGACCACGCTTTTATCCTCCGGCTTGCGAAGGGCAGGCCACCGGCTCTGCATTCAACCCTAGTAAAATAAAAACCAGAGAACCTCCACCCACTTTGCATTCGTACCTAACAGCTTGGCTAGAGATGCCGTTCTGGTAACAACCTGTGCACGGGCTTAACTTATGCTCAGAGCCACAGAAAAAACAAACCTTGGAGATGGCAAGAACTCCTTTATTTCTCAGAAAAACATTTAAAAGAATCAGCAAGAGGTTCTCTCAGCCCCACGCCCCGCAGCAGGGGCCTACCATGAAAGTCTCGATACCAAATCGGCTCTCAAACTTCTTTCCACAAAATGGACCACACTTTAATGAAAAGATTGTCTTATGAACTGCTTCTCCTCCCATTCACGATTGCACGGACCACTTTCCCTCCCAGTTCCAATTATATAACATCCCTGTGGCAATTACAGCAATTGCTTGCATGGACAAGTAACATCTGAGAAATATTCTGTGTATTTTTAGTGTTCTGCAGCAGTTTGCAGCTGGGAAGAGGGAAGGAGCCAGCACCACTGACTGGCCTGGGCTCAAGACGCCTCCACCAAAGAATCTCTGCTGGAAAAAAGCAGCGGTGTAAGGACGTCCCCTCGCCCATCACAACTGCTGAACGAGACCTGCAGGGGAGCTTTATTTGGATTGGGGTCATCTGAGGAACCGGAGTCTGTCCTGAAACGGAGACAGGATTTCCCCCACAGGGCATCTCCTAACGCCTGGCATCTCGCAGAAGAAAGCAGCACCCGCTGTGAGGAGCGGGCAGGACCAGAGCAGCTAAAGGGTGGATCCGAGGTACTGAACGCTCTCCCTCCCACTAACTCACGGCAATCTTGGCAGGGATTTCACCCCGGGAAAACATCCATGAGTGACATGGCCATGATTTCATAGCACACACAGCAGAGCGGGAGGTGAGTTCATTCCCTGACTTCTGTGCTCCCGCTAGCTGGAAAGCGCTCCTGTCTCTGCTCAGGAACGGGTGGGACATGCTGAAGGCAACACCTGCGAGCTGGGCTTAGGGGATCTCACTTACACTCTTGTGCAAATCCTAGGTGGCAAGGGAGACTTCTGGGACCAGAGGAGGCAGGAGGGTAAGAAATGAGAGTGCAGCAAGGCCACAAGAGGCTACAGAGCAGTATTTTTTGTTAAAGAAAACCAAACTATTCAAACTTTAAATAAGTAGCAGATTACCTTGTTTCCACCAACATTTTTCCTGCTTTTCCATAGGCATGAAATGCTGGCGTAAGAGGAAAAAAAAGTTATAGTTAGTCAAAGAACGGTCCAGAACATGGCACACGCACAAGTTCAACATTAAACAACAACGGTGACAAAGGGCAGAGCAGCAGGAACCCACCGGTGTTGTGTTTTGGGGCTGCTTCCCTTGCCCGCCCTCCCACTTTCTTTTTCAGACATGCCCTCCACAAACTGAAAACCACATAAGACAGGAACAAAGATGAGGAAAAGATAGAAAGCAGGGTTGGTTTTTTTTTTTTCTATTTAAAAAAAAAAAAAAAGTGGTGTGAAGTAGCAGTCACACATGGCAACCATTAAAAGAAAGTCAGCGCGGAAGAGAAATTATGCATGTAAAAGATGCTGTGTGGCAAAAAGTTACTGCAGTGCAAAATTTCAATCAAACTCTCATTTTTATTTTTATCTTCCCACTGTAACTGAACCGCCTGACGTTGCTGGATGGGATATCTGAGATGGTGCCCAGAACGTTCAATCCCATCCCCAGAATACCCAGTACTCACAACCCACACCAAAGGGCTGCTGCCAAGAGACTTTTTTTTCCCCCCCCTCCCATACTTGGGTTGTAGCTTGTAGCAGAAAATGATCAGTAGTCTTTAAATCATTGTGTTTTTTCTTAAAAAGAAAACGCCAAGAAAACTCCGCTTGTATTTTTAGATCTTACTGGGTAGAATGGGAATTGAGACCTCCGGTTCCAAGCACAGACCACATTGCCCGATTCTGTCAGTCTTTAAATGCAGAGGTCCAACATGAAAACCACCACCCTGGACTTCCCTTTGTCTTCTCTCAAGGTACAGCGCACATTCCTGGAGGCCACCAGAAAACAAACTTTATCCGCTTCTGGAAGCATCTTCTGCTATTTTAAATATTAACTTACAAACTCTGATTTCTTTGGACTCTGCTTGAGCTAAAAATTAAGGAAACAATATGTTCTCCCACAGAATGAGAAAAAAAGCATGGCAGGAGACCCACAGCAGAAAAATAAACCAGAGCTGTTATGTGGGGTAGCACCGAAAATAGCGGATGGCTCGGTGACAGGCCGGGTGGAACAGCCACCACCAGGCGTGCTGCCCGAGCGTGAAGAGCGGCCGCACCGCTTCGGCCTCCAGCTCTCACCTCGTCTGGGAACTCGCGACGATAAGGGGAAAAGGCAACAGCCCTTGGGGGGTTCAGTCACACAGCCAAAGGGCCAGGGATGAGAGAGAGGGGAACCAGCAAGAGGGAAACATCCCTCCTGGAGACCGGGTCATTAACGAGCTGAGCTCCAGAAGGGCGGCGGCTGCTGCGCTGCTCCTGCGAGCTCCTTTTTCACATCGCACAGAAAGGTAGGTGCCTCCGGAGAACAGCTACAGCTGCTGGCGATAGCCTAGGCCAGAGATGCTGAGAAACAATCAGTCTCCTCCGCTCTTCTGAAGTGATGTTCTAATGAGAACCAGCCTTCAAACATTATGCCAGATGTCCCCATCTGGGGACACTGGAAAAATTGCATCCTTTATCTTCTCAAGGAGGAAGGAGATGATGACTGTAAAATAAATTGTACAGTCAAGCATCTTCGGAATGGGATCTCTAGATGCCTAACAAGCTGGGCAGAGCTGAATCTGCTCAGTAATTACAGAAGCCCTTTGAAACCAAGCATGGTTACTAGAACAGGCAACCCATGTTTCAGCACTTTTCTCTGCAGGAAGCAGAGCGGAGCTGCCTCCCAGGGGTGCAGCGTGCCCAGCACAGGTAGTCTGCAAAGAACCAGGCTGCTTTCAGCAGCTGTAAGCGGAGGCATTAACTCATCTCCCGGTTAAAGTCTGTCTGGGAACTGCATCCCGCTTCCCTTCTTGTCCACGCATCTGCCTAAGGCCCTTCCCTTCCACGCAGTGCAGGAGAACAGCAGCGAAGAGCAAAATATTTTTAATACCCAACCCCTTCAGGCACAGAGCGCTGCTGAGCAAAGGCGCCTGGGCTAGATATCAGCCTGTTACGACCCTGGCTCTTTTGTAGCTGTAACGATTGCTCTCAATGTTCCTCCGGAAGGGACTGGCTGACTGAAGTTAATTTGCAAAACTTTCTTACATCTTTCAGCACTGCCAAAGCCTCCCACAGAATCAGCTGCAGGGGCTGCCAGGATCTCTCGCAGATGTACCAGGGCACAAGCCCACGGTGACAAAGGCTGTCTGTGTGGAGCTGCTCAACCTTGATGCATTAGGATGCATTATAGGAGCGCTGCCTTTCCTCTCCGGGCCGTCCCTCCCGGTGGCACCTCTCCCAGGGCAGACGCATTTCTTTCAGCGCCAGCGTCTGCGTGCCAGGAAGTTTAGAAGCATTACTGGCCCTCTGTGTATTCGAGCCCCTTGGCTTCACAAAGTGCAGAGGATCCCTTTTTCCCGGGAGACGCTCCAAGGTGGAGGGGACTCTCTGTACTTCGGGGAAGCAGCACACAAAGACGTGTTGTAAGGGGGCAGGGAGAGGCAACCCGGGCAGCTGGACTGGGAGCGGCGGGGACGAGTCGAACGCTACCTGGGGGTTCCCCCTTCCCTCCAGCATCACAGGCACAACCTCCGAGACCGCAGAACTTCTTGACCTTTTCCATTTCTAGCAGATATAACTTGGCAGAAGCCGAGACGTGCAGCCCAGCAGCAGCACCTCGGGCACTCCGAGGATGGAGGAAACCCATCTGTCAACAAGACGGTCAGTGAGCGAGCCACGCATTTCTTTAGCTCTTTTACCAACGGCAATGCCAGCCAACTCTCTCATCCCCCAAAGAAATAAGGGAAACGGAGTAAAAGGTGACTTTTCCCATCATTTCACATGCCAACAGAGAGGACTGGAACCCGACCACCTCCTCCTGCCCCCCAAGTGGGTCAGAATCAGAAGAGAGGTCACAAGCAGAGGCCAACCCTGGCGCCAGCGCAGAGGCAATGAGCTCTGAGGAAGAGGGCTGGCTGGCTCTGCCAAAAACCCACACATGAATCTTGCAGATGTTTTTATTTTCTTGGCCACTTGGAACCTTGCGCGCTGTTTCCTCTCTGCTCTGCCATAAACGCGCACATAGCTCAGATCCAGGCAGCCCGAGCTCCATGCCAGGCTCTCCGCTGGCAGAACCCGATGTCCTCGGCAGCACACTGGGTGGGGAAGCTCGCGGCTTTCGTGCCGAGACCAATAATTTACACCAGACACCCGCTACGCCAGCTCCCGAAAAACTTGGGTTTTGATCAGTCAGCGCTGCATCTCCTCCCCCGCCCTGCGGAGTCAAAACAATTCTGTGCCTATTAACTTCACCGTCAGGAGCAGAATTAAACCCTCGCGTTCCCCTGGGGACATGGGGCAGAGGGGAGAGACTGACAGAGGAAAACAAGGCAAATTGAAAACTACATCAAGAAACCATTTGCTATTCCAACAATATCGGTATGAAAGTTGTAAATTAAGAGGTCAAAGTATAATTGCCGTTAAAAAAAGCTCCAAGCCCTAGAGCTGAAAATTCTCACCGAGGCCGGGGTAGGTCCTGCGCTTGCTGAGATTGGCCGATTTCACCAGGAACATGCAGGATTGATGAGTCATCCAAGAACAGAAAATCAGCAGCAGAGCTCCCAGGACAATGCCGCACTGAAACGGGAGAAGAAGCGGGGGAAGAGACAAGCGCGAGATGGAAAGTCAGTCATTCCGCACAGCCTTATTGCCCTCCCTTACCACCTTCGGGCTCCCTCGCATATTTCCAGCCACGCTTTTGCCTGTTAAGGGAGTTCCCTCAGCTTCAGAGCAGCCAGGAGAAACGTGACGTACGAGCTCAGTTTTACTCTCTCCACAGCCCAAGGACGACACGGAGCAGCCACCTGTTTCCCACAGCTTCCAGCTGCACCAGTATAAGCACCGAAGAGTGAACTGGGAGCTGTTTGTGGAGCAGAACTTCCACAGCTCCCCTCGTTCATCCCCCAGCGCTCTCCACAGGTTCACATAGAGCAAAGACAGACCATTCCTAATCCCAAGGTACAAACTCTGTTGTAAACTTATTAAATAAGAACTATTTGATAGCGTAAACTAATTACCAAGTTCGCTACCAGCGCTGTCCTGCCTTGCTGGTTCACGTGTTTGCAGTGGGGGATGTTAATCACCAGCCACTTTTTAAGCAGGTGATTTTAAACAGGCACGAGCGATGCCAGATCTCAATCCCAGCTGCCCTTTTTTCTGCTGCGTTTAACTCTGGTATGGCCATGGGGATGGTGGCAGCTCCCGGAGCAGGGACACAGCTCGGCACAAGGGCTTGACAGCTGCTTTGCAAATGCCTCCCAGCTGATGTGTGTTTATCATAAGGATAAATTCAATTTTTTTCCCTTTTGCTCACAAGAAAGGCAAAAATGAATACTCAAGAGACCTCACGACAAAGAAAAACACGTAGTTTGGTACAAGAGACATCCAATCTCCATCTTTGCCACGTCCTTCACTGACCGTCCCCTACCAACCACCCCAGAACCCCAAACCAGCCCCCAAACCAGGGCCAAACGTGCAAACGTGGCCTCTGACCGCCCTCCCCTGCCCCTCGCCCGAGGCCAGGCAGCCGGGTCTTCGGGCGGCCACCGCGCCCAGGAGCCTGCGGGGGCTCCGGGCTGGCAGAGCACGGCCCCGCACCGGGGCGAGGGGGGAACCACCGACGGGTCCCGCCGCCTCCCCCGACCCTCCCGGTGCCTCTCACCGGCCCCAGCGCCACGGGGACACCGGCAGGACCCCCCCTACCCGCCCGCTTCGGTGAGACCCGCGGGTAGCCGAGCCCGGAGCCTCGGCCGGCCCCGCCGCCCCGGGAGAAGCGTCCCCAGCACCGGGGGCGGCGGAGAACCGGCGGCGGGAGGGCGGCCCGGGGGCCGGGGGAGCGCTCACCTGACGGAAGCAGAAGGGGACGGTGAGGACGCTCACCCCCACGATGCTGTTCACCACGTTCATGATCAGGCCCCAGTTGGAGCCCGCCGCTGCCGCCGCCGCCATGGCCCGCGGCGGGGGCGTCCCCGCGGCGGGGGGCCCGGTTCGCAGCCCGCCGCCCTCGCCCCCGGCTGACTCCTCAGCCGCCCGTGCCCGCCATGGCGGGACCGGACCCGCCCCGAGCCGCCCCCGCCGCCGGCCCCGGCACCGGCCACAGCGGCACTTCCGGGTTCCGCTGCTCCGCTGGCGCTTCCGGGAAGTGATGGGGCCGGGCAACGAGATGCGTGCGGGGCAGAGCGGCACCGAGCGGGGCTGCTCCTGCCGCCTTGGCGGACCGTGCCCGCTGCTCCTGGGAGACCTGGGGCGGGAGTGAAACCGGGGTGTCCCCCTGACCGGGGGGGCCAGGGCCGGGGACACACACGGGCAGGCGTGCACACACGTACGCACGTGCACATACATGCGGATACATGCATGCAGAGGCATGCACATGCATGCACGCACACACACGCACATGCACATACATGCAGACACATGCACATGCATGCATGCAAATGAATACACACGCATGCACACACAGATGCATGCCCATGCACGCATGCGTGCATGCACACACACGCAGACGTGCACATGCGTCCCACAGGATCAGCAGCTTGACGGCAGTGGGTTGTTGCCCGGGTGCACAGAGCACTGGGTGCACATCTGGACATGCATCCAGCTGTGCACACACGACGCAGGCAGCAGGTCTGGTCCCCGTCCTGACCGGAGCAGCCCCCAACGCCAGCGTGGCCGTGGGTCTGTCTGTCCACAGTGGGGTCCCCCCAGCAGCCTGCTTTCAGGGGTGTCCGAGCACCCCAAGGTTCCTCTCCCTGGGGGCCCTGCGGTGTGCAGATAACCAGCTGTGGGTGCTGCACCCAGAGCCCCGTGCCGTGGCCGCACGCCACGGATGCCAACCTCCATCAGGCACCCACGCAGCCATGGCAGCTGCTCACTCAGCGTCCAGGGGCTCCCTGCCCGCCACAGGCATCTCCCCCCAGCCCTGCCCGCCCGCTTGCTCTGCATCCCCTGAGCAGGAGAAAGCAAAAAAAGAAAGAAAATTAAAAGCAGGACATGGGGGGCTTGGACGGCTCCCCCGGGGCCACGCACTGCGGCAGGTCGGGACGGCGCACGCCGACTGCACGCTGCCGTTGGAACAAAACACACAGCGCTTGTATAATTTGCAGCAATTGCAATGGGTAACCACAGGAATTTGCTCTACAAAAGGTTTGCAGGGAGGTGAACACGTCTGCCTAATTCCCTCCAGGTGCCACGCGGGCTCAGGGGCCCATGGCAGTGGTGCCGGCTGCGTTTCCCTGCATCCTGCACCGGGGCCGTGCCCATGCCCCTGCGTGTCCCCAGGGTGGGACGGAGGGGTCCCCTCGGGGCTGTTACTGCTCTGGTCTGGAGGAGTCCCAGTCATGGCCTGCAGCACCCGGGCGTGGGATGTGGTACCTGGACACGGGACGTGGTACCCCGACGTGGGACGTGGTACCCAGGCACAGGACGGGGGGCTGCAGGGGAGGGGACCCCCCGTGTGCCATGGGGATTCCCCTGTGCCCCCAGGACTGGCAAGGCCCCCCAAAAGGTGCCACGGCCCCAGCCCCAGCACAGGGCCGTCCCTGCGAGGGGGGCCAGCACAGCGTGGGGTGCAAACACACACTCACCTCGCACACGTGTGCAAATGCACATGCAAACACACACGTCTGTACCAACACCCACACACCTGCACGTGCAGGCACCCCCCATACATGTGTGCAAACCCACGGACATGTGTGCACACATGCACACACATCCCTGCACCGGCCATGGGCTGGGGGTGCTGGTGTGGGGCTGGGGCCGAGCATCTCCCACCCATGGGTGCCTGAGCACCCATCAGAGAGGGCAGAGCAGCCGCCAGGCACCCACCGGCCAGGCTGGGAAGGGAAAGGAAGGGAGAGCACCTTGCTCCCGCACAGAGGAGACATCTGCAGCGAGTTAGAGGGGAAATCATGTTTATCCAATTAGCGTTACACGGCCCCTAACTCAGCACTGGCAGAAAAAAGGGCTCAGGTGGCTTCTCCGCGTGCCGAGCGGCCGCCGGCAGCCAGGAGCCCCGGCAACTGCCGAGAGCCGGCCAGCCGTGAGCCCCTGTGCCGTGGGATGGGGATGCCAGGGGAGCAGCCCCCACTCTGCCACCCCTGCGGACCCCGACCCTGTCACCAGCGTTGGGCAGCGAGCGTCAGCTCAGGGGCACGGTGTGGCGGGGGGCACGGTGTGGTGGGGGGCACGGTGGCCCAGCTCCTCTGCCCCGGCACTCGCCGGCATGGCAGGCACCGACACGGGGTCACTGGCACGAGTGGAGCCGCCGGCGTGGGTCACTGGGATGGGCTGGGGGCAGCTCAGGCGCTGCCTGGCTCCAGCGCGGTGCCGGCTGGTGCAGCCGGGGCAATGTGTTTCCAATCGCCGTGTCCCCAGCCCCGCTGCAATCCAAACCACCTGCGGCCGCTCGCCTGCAACCCATCAGCTCCCGGCTACCGAATAAATGGATCGCACACGGCCCCACGCCGCGGGCTGGCCACCGCTTGCCACGGCACCGCAGGCAGGGGACAGGCAGCTGCCCCTTCCCAGGGGCAAACCCGGGCTGGTGCTGCCTGCAGCCCCTGCCTGTGCCGGGTGGTCTCCATCCTGCCCCCCTCCTGCCGGGAGCTGGGAGCCTGGTGGTGGGCAGGGTCCTGGGGAGCCCTAATCCTCCCCATGGTGCCAGGCTCAGCTGGGGCGAGCCCCCATCGCTCCCCATCACCAGCATCACCATGCACCTCGTTGGGGGGAGGACAAGGGCCCCCACCCCGTCCCCCCACCTCCGTCCCCCCAAATCAACAGGGGCTCCATGCGCCGCTGCTCAGCGAACGGGAAAGGGGATGGGCTGGGAAAGGGATGAAATAATTAGACAAATAAGGACTAAAATGAAGGAAAGCAGAGCTGGCCGTGGCACCGGGGGGGGCTCCCTGCGAGCCAGCAAATATATTTATTGCTCGCAATAACTGCCCGATATTGCAGCAGTGGCGATGTGCTTGCTGCTGCCTCCTCCTCGGGTTATTTTATTTATTTATCCCCCTTGAGCAGCCGCGGGAGGGCAGCTCCCACCTGGCACCATCCCCTCCTGCTCCCGGGGCTTGTCCATGCCTGTCCCAAGGGACCACGGTTCTCTCCAGCTCCTCAGGTGCCTTCAGCTCCTCGGCCGTTCCTAACAGCCCAGGGCCAAATCCTGCCTCCAGCGTGAGCTGGGGTCTCTGTCCATCCATCTATCAGGGTCCTGACCACGGCCAGACCCTCCCCAGCAGCACCAGGGCCATTTCCCCACCGCAAACCTGCTGAGAACAAGCACAAAATTCCCCAGAAAGCACCGAAGCCCCCTGCACCCCCAGGAGCACGGCCAGCCACCGGCACGAGCAGCAGGACCAGGGCGAGGGGGTGCCTCCGGGATGGGGACAGGGACAGCGGGGCTGCACCAGGGACCCCCAGCCCCGCTCAGCTGGCATGGCACGGGGCATCGCAGCTCCGGCTGGCTCCTGGGAGCCCGCAAAGGGCGAAGCAAGGCCCTGTTTATTTTGGTGCACGAGAGAGAGGAGCGGAGTGGGCTGCCGCAGGAGCTGCCGGGAAGCCCTGGTGGCTCAGAGCCCTTCCCAGTCCTGCCCGATGGCCCAGATTCCTCCTGCTCGGATTTGGAGCCATGGAGAATAAACAGCCCCGGAGGGCTGCCGGGGCCGCAATTACTGTAATTAGAAAAGGTGGCTTAGGGCCGGCTGGGGATCCTGGGCTGTTTTATGAAAATGCAAACCCCCCCGGGGAGGTCCAGCAGCAGGCAGGGGCCACTGCTTTGTCTGACGCTGCTCCGCAGGGGTGCACGCACCTCCATGCGTGTGCGCACGTGTGCCTGTATGCACATGCATGCGCACATGTACGCTTGCACACATGTGCCGCGCTGAGCAGAGCCACGCAGAGGCAGATTCACGATTCCCACGGGTGATGTTGTCCTGGGAAAACATCCCAGTTCCTCTCTGCCCACTGGGATGCAGGTGCGGGAGCTCCCACCCCTGCCCCACCATCCCGCCGTCCCTTCCTTGCTCACGGCCCGTGTTTGTCTCTGCAAGAATTTGCCTCGGTGGCAGCTCCAGGTCGGGGGGCTCTGTGCCGCGGGGCTTGCATCAGCCACCCGTGGTGCAGGGCAGCTCAACCCCAGGATCGCGAGCCCCACGGAGGCATCCCTGCCCTCCCCTGGGGCCAGGATGGGGGACCCCAGTGCAGGGTTCTGGAGGAAGGGGAACCCCCTTCCCAGGCTGCCAGGGCAGAGCCCACCCATACCACAGCCCAGAGGCGGGTGCACCCGAGGGTCAGCACCCAGCGTCCCCCCTCCCTGGGGGGCCAGCACCCCCTGCCCAGCAGCCCAGGGCCTCTCCGCTCCCGATGACAGATGCCTGGCAGAGCCCAGGAACAACCCAGCAAGTATTTAAAAACATAAATTAAAACAAATTGCATTTTTATATTGCGAATAAGGGCAGTTTTATCGGTTTTATTGCATAACAACCATTAATGAAGTGCAGTTTCAGGCACCTTAATTGCTCGGAGACTAAAGTTCACTCCATATCTCGGGCGCAGGCTGGAAGCCGCCGTGTGTCATGCGAGCACCTGGCAGATTGGAAATGTAAATAAATTTATGGTCGCTATTAGGAAAATGGAGGCGAGGGACCCGCTTCATCGGCGGGAAGCAGCGTGGGTGACACAGCACAACCCGTCCCGGGGGGAGGCGGGGGGCTGCGGTGCCCCCCCCCTCACCTCCACCCGTGTCACCTCAGTGTCGCGGCGCCGTGGGGAGGATCTGGGGTGGGTGCCCGCAGGCCGTGGGGCAGCTGGTGCTGCTGACCCCCGTGGGCTGGGGCAACGCAGAGCCCCGGGATGGGGGGGGTTGCACGGGCTGAACCCACCCCCCCCAGCACAACACACGCGTGGGCGTGGAGGGGAAGCACCGCCACGACACGCGCGTTCGTGCAAAGCACACAGGGGCGTGCGGGTGCCACGCAGGTCCGCGGCACCGGGGATCCACCCGCGGGGGAGGGGGTGCACAGGGATCTACGCGCCAACGCGCACACGCAGGGGACGCGCCCGCCCCACGCGAGCCCCGGCACCGTCACACCCACGCGTGCCATACGCACCGAGCCGTGCCGAGCCTCGCCGTACCGGTCCGGTCCTCCCGCACCCACCCGCGCCGCGGCGCGCGCCGTCAGCGTGGGCGGAGCCACGCGCGGGCACGCCCCTCCCCTGCGCGCATGAATGGGCGCGCCCCGCCCCGCCCCTTATAAGGCATCGGGCGAGGCTGGGAGGGAGGGGCCTGCCCGCGTCCGTCCGCGTCCCCTTTCGTCCCGCCCCCTCGCCGCGGTCCCGCCAATCAGAGCGTCGCGCCGGGCCCCCGCGGGCGCCGGCCTTTGTTTGTGGAGGGCGGCGGGGCCAATGGGAGCGCGGGATGGGGAGGGGCGGGCCAATGGGAGCGCGGGGGGAAGGGGAGGGGCGGGGCGGCTGCGGCTGGGCCCGGCCCGGCCACGTGCGCGCGGAGCCGCCCCCGCCGGGCCCGGGGGCACCGGAGGTGTCGAGCCCCGGTGTCGAGCCCCGGCCCCGCCGCTCCCTGCGCCCTCGGGCCTCCCCCTTCTCCCGGGGGGACCGAGCCTCCCGCCCGCCCGGGGCCGCTGCCTCCCCGGGAGGGAGCCGTGTCCCCAGCAGCCCCGCGGAGACGCGCCGTCAACGCCGGCCCCCGTGTGCTGGCACCGGCGGACCCCGCCGTGCCCCGGTGAGGAGCGGCCCCAGCCCCGGCCGGGTCCCTCGGGCTCCATCCCGGGCGCGGTGCTGGGACCCGGCCATGCCGAGCGCCCACCGCACCCCAGGGTGCGGGGAGCTGCCGCGGTGGCTGCGCCGGGCCAGAGCCTCCCGAGGGGCCCAGATGGGGCCACCTGCAAATCCCAGCCCGTGCCTGGGTTCTGCCCAGGAACCGCCGGCCCCTCCTCGGCCGTCAGAAATTTCCCGCTTCCCCAACCGGCCCCAGCGCCAGGCTGGCGGTGTGCCTGTGCCGTATGGCCGCCCGGCTGCGCTCGCAGCAACACCCGTGTTCAGTCACTCCTGGGCTGTTGGCGGCGAGCACGGCTCCTTGAGACGAGCCCTTTGCTGGGAAGGCAAAGGTCACGGTCGTTTTTACCATCACGGGCAGCTCCCAGTTCCAGTCCCCTCCGGCGCTGCAGGACGCTGTGCCACAGTGGGGGCTCAGCCTCACACCGGCCACAGCGCTGCCATTCCCGTCTGGGAGCCGCGGCGGTGGCCGGTGATGACCAGATCGATGGGTGCTGCCCCTGACGCCGAGTTTGCTGGCCTCCAGTTGGGCTTTTCATCCCCCTCCCCGTGTCCCCCCCCGCCACCAGCCTGCAGCTCCGGGGCCGGCTGCCCATGCATCTCCAGCAGCACAGCCCGAGGAGGAGCCGTCCGTCCGTCCATCCGTCCAGGCCTGCCTCCAAACCGCAGGCAGCAGCACCACAGCAGCCAGGCAGGGGGGCAGCCCTGGTGTCACCGGAGGAGGCAGGGATGCCGGCAATCCCCAGGCCAGCACCGCCGCGCTCTCCGGCAGGCGGGGAAGCACCGGTGCATCTCCCCTGGCTCGGGGAGAGAACAAAGGAGGGCATCTGCGGCAGAGGGAGTGCCGCTGCCGGATGCGCTGCAGCGCGGCTAATCCGCCCCGCGCCCTCCTCGGGGCCCCGGCACACCCCGCTGCCGCCGTGCCCCCGCTGCCGCCATGTCCCCGGCCCAGCCCTCCTGCCTGGCCCCCTGCACCGGCCGTCCCCTGCCCAGGCAGCACCGGGCTCTGGGGAACGGGGCTGCTCAGGCGGAGAGGTGAAGGCCCCTGCGGAGCCAGGGGAGGGGGCCTGGCCCGGCTCCCCCCACGGCCCCGCGGCCCCGGCCTGCCGCCCTGACGGCGTGCACCGTTCGATCCCACCAGGCGCACCGGTGTCGCCGTGGTGTTCACCCCGGCTAATGCCGCGCCATAAAGGAAAAGTCTTACATTAACGACTTTTGTCACCAAAGTCATTAACATAATAGGACTTCCACATCAAAATTGAATATTAATGCTACACTCGGCTGCGGAGTGAGGCGGATAATTGCTCTAATACATTTTCCAGTAGGATTTTCACATCGTGGCAGCAATTGCATTAGCAAACCTGATTATTACCACGGCCGATACAATGGGACAGTTAATGGGAGTTAAGTTCCTTCCTTTTTCCTTGGGACCCCAGAGCAGCTGAGGTTCTGTGCCCCCCTGCCGCCCCCCACCCGCAGAAACCTCCCCGGAGCTCCCAGGCTGGGAGCGGAGGTGACAGCGGCGGTGAGCTGCCTCTTCCCTCCGTGCCTGCAAACACGACCCTTGGTCGCAGACAGCCTTGCAACACGTCGGCAAACCCGCGGCCAGCTGGAAACCCGCCTGCCCTGAGCGCCAAGAGGCCGAGCTGCCCACGTTGTGCCGTGCCGTGCCGCAGAGCCCCAGGATGGGCCATGCAGGGGCGGCAGCGGGGTCCCACTGGCCAGGGTGTCCCACCATGGTGGTGCCGGGGGGGCCCAGGGAGAGCAGGGGGTTGCTCAGCAGCCTCATCTCCTTTCCGAGGGGGTTCGGCAGCTCCCATGAGGATGAAGCACCGAAGCATCCAGGGCAGATGCCCGCTCCTTGGAGAGCAGCTCCAGCCGGGCAGGGAGAGGAGCTGGGGACCCTGCCAGCTCGGGGTGCCAGCGCCCAGCTCGCAGCCTCCTCGCTGCACCCCCAAACATGCCCTTGGCCAGAGGAAGACCCCCGCCCTGTGCCAGGACTGCCAGCGCAGCCCTTCCTCGGGGTCCCCTCTTGCCCACCCAAGGGTGCCTCCGTGCTCAGGGTGCTCTGCAGGGGTGGAGAAGCTCAGTCCAGTTCCGACAACAGGCGGTGGGAAGGGCCCGATCCGCGGAGCCCCGGGACGGAGCTCTGCGGATCGGGCCCTTCCCGCCGCCCTTTGTCTCCGGTCCCAGTGGGGCCACCCCAGGCGCGGACAAAGGCAGCTGCGGGCCCGTCATTAAATCGGATTTTAATTGCACCCAGCCGGGGTCGCTTCATTGATCAACCTCGCTCGGGGAGACCATGCAGGGGAGAGCTGCCCACAGGCGATGTGCACCCACGAGGGGGTCTGCCCCAGCGATGCAGCAAGGGGGGGGCTTTCCCAGCCCCTTCCCACTCCCCCCCCGGCGCTCACTGGGGGATGGAAAAGCCTCACAGCTCCTTTTTTTTCTTTGGGTTTTGCTTTTGCCTTTTTTTTTTTTTTTTCAGTCAAGAAACTGTTTCCCCGACCACCGGCGGCCGAACAATGCGCCGGCCCCAACCCACTGCGCTGCTGGCATCCGGCACACCGTTACCCCAACGCCGGGATTTACATCGCACGCTCCCGTTTGGCAATGATTCCATGCGCTGGATTAATCCGTAATGTTATTTATCAGGCCGGAGCCCTTTCCCGGCCTTTCCCAGATGGAAGGGATGTTTTAGCCTGTTTCCCAGAGCGTGGGGGTGACCGCGGGCTGCGGCTCGGTGCTGCCGTGCACATCCACGGGAGGATGCTCCCCGGGGCGGTTGGGATGCGGTGGGTTTCCCCGGGGAGAGGGGGAGCCCTGGATCCGGCCGCAGAGCTCAGCCCGTGCCGGCCAGGGTGCTCTGCTCTGGTAGCTGCTTTGAAATACCATTGGGAAAATAATTGTGGAAAAAAAAAAAAGAGCTTTTTGTGGGACAGCATGCAGCCGGGGAGCGTGCCGGGGCGGCAGGACAGCACGGGTCTGTCCCCGGAGGGTCCCAGCACGTCCCCCCTCCCGCAGCCCGGCCCTTGCCCCGCTCCTCACCCGGGTGGAGGAGGAATCCCCGCTGCGCCGACGGGCCCGCAGCACCGTGGTGCTCACCCCGGCAGCGCTGCCTTGCACTGCGCCGCTGCCTGCCGGCACCACGGCCTTTGCACGGCGGCCGTGGAGGAGGCTGGGCGTGCACTGCCTCCGTGCGCGTGAGGTCCGTGCTCACGGTGTGATCCTGTGTCCCTCTGTCCGTGTGTCCGTGTGTCCCTGGGCATCGCTCCCTGCTGCAGCTGCACGTCCCCGCGCGCTAGCGCGTGTGCCAGGGCTGCGCCCCACGGTGCAGCCGGCTGTCCCCGCAGTCTGTCCTTGTGCCCCATCCCCGGGGGTGCATGAGCGCTGGGCCGTCTGCCGCGTCCGTGCATCCTGGTGTGCGCGGGTCTGTCCGTGTGGTGCTGGGTCACGGTGCAGCCGCAGTGCCGGAGGGTCCCCACGGGCTGTACCGCGTCCCCCGGCCGCTCGCCCTCCTAACTCGATTGTCGTCCCGGCGTAATGAATAGCTCCGTTGTAATCTAATAGCTTTTACAAGTTATTTGGATTTATTTGAGCATTTTCAATCAATTATGTCCTTTTATTTCCAAAAAGAAAAAAAACCCTGCAGCGCCCTGACAGGGACCTGCAGTGGCAGACGCTGCTGCTCCCAGCACCGGCCCCGGCTCCCCTTGCCCTGTGCAGCCCCCCCTGCACCACGCAGCCCCTTAATAATTGCACTGCTCCCCCCCATGCACCGCATGACCCCCCCAGCATTGCACCCCCTCCCCATTGCACAGCCCCCAGCATTGCACCCCCCACCCACTTTGCACCGCACGGTCCCCCAGCATTGCACACCCCCCCTTCCAACACTGCACCCCCCCCCCACTTCGCACCGCATGACCCCCCCAGCATTGCACCCCCTCCACATTGCAGGCCCCCCAGCATTGCACACACAGCCCCCCAGCACTGCACACCCCCCAGCATTGCACACACACCCCACTTTGCACCGCATGACTCCCTAGCATTGCACCCCCCCTCACCCTGTACCGCATGACCCCCCCTCCCAACACTGCACCCCCTCCACATTGCACGGGCCCCCCAGCATTGCACACACCCCCCCCAAAGCACACACACCCCCACGCATTGCACACACCCCCCTTCCATTGCACACACAGCCCCCCAGCATTGCACAGACACCCCCATTGCGCACACAGCCCCCAGCATTGCATACACAGCCCCTCAGCATTGCACACACCCCTCTTCCATTGCACACACACCCCCACTGCACACACAGCCCCCAGCATTGCAGACACCCCCATTGCACAGACAGCCCCCAGCATTGCACACACACCCCCACTGCACACACAGCCCCCCCAGCATTGCACAGACACCCCCATTGCACACACAGCCCCCAGCATTGCACACACACCCCCACTGCACACACAGCCCCCCCAGCATTGCACAGACACCCCCATTGCACACACAGCCCCCAGCATTGCACACACAGCCCCATTGCACACACAGCCCCCAGCATTGCACACACACCCCCACTGCACACACAGCCCCCCCAGCATTGCACAGACACCCCCATTGCACACACAGCCCCCAGCATTGCACACACAGCCCCATTGCACCCCCCCCAGCATTGCACACCCCCTCCCCATTGCACACACAGCCCCATTGCACCCCCCCAGCATTGCACACCCCCTCCCCATTGCACACACAGCCCCCCAGCACTGCAGACCCCCCCACCCCCCCTTACCCCCCAGACCTGCCGGCAGCCCGGAGGAGCCGGTGGGTGACTCCGGCCCGTTCCCCTCTCTCCGCCGCCTTTGATCTCCCCCGCGCCGCTCCCGGGCCTCGGGGTCCACCCGAGGGGGGGGGGGGAGCCTAGAAACCGCCCCCCCCCCTCCACCCGGTTCCCCCTCCCCCCCCCGCCCCGGGGGCCGCCTTGAAACCGCGCGCGGGGCCCGTCACGCTTTTTTTTTTATTATTTTTTTTTTCCGCAAGGGGCCGGCCAATCAGCGCCTTGTTTACACTGCGTGATTGACAGCGGGCTGGCGGGCGGCCAGCCAATCAGCACCCGGGGGCGGGGCGTAAGGGGGGGTTTGCGTTGCAGCGGGGGTTGCATTGCACCTTCGGTGCAATGCAACCCCCGCTGCAACGCAACCCCCCGCCCCGCCTCGCGCCCTGGCTGCAGGGCGCATGCGCGCTCCGCCCTCCCCTCCCATTCATCCGCCGGGCTTGAATTAGGCGCCGCCGCTCAGCGTCTCAACCCCCGCCGCGTTGTGATTGGCAGGACGGCTGGCGGGTCGCCAGCCTATTGGAAGAGCGGGCTGACGCTCAAACCTAAGGGGCGGGGTGGGCCAAAAAAAAAAAAAAAAAGAGGAAGGAAAAGAGGGAGGGGATTAAAAGCCGGCGGGGCGCGAGCGCCGCGCGGCGGCCAATCAGAGCGGGCGCGCGCGCTCATTAGCATGCGGGGCGCGTCGCCCGGCGGAGTGCGCGGCGTGAACGGGGAGGCGCGGCGGGGACCCCCCCCCCCCCCCCCCCCGCACCACCCCCCCCCCGTTCCTATCCCCCCCCTTTCCTCCTTCCCCGCTTCCACACCCCCCCCACACCCCCCCCTACCCCCCCCCCCTCCGCCCGGTTCCCTTTGCTGCAGGAGCAGCCGGTGCATGGGCAGTGCACGGGCACCGGCAGGAGCACGCTGCGCACCCCGCCAGGGCCGCCCCGCCACGGCGGGACCGCGCTCGCCCCACGCGTGGAACGCCCCTCCGGTAAGTAACTGCGATCGTACCGGGGATTTTTTTTTTTTTTGGCTTGTTGTTGTTGTTGTTTGGGGTTTATTTTAATTTTTGGCGCTTCGGTATTTTTTTTTTGGGCGCCTTATTTTTTATTTTTGCATTCATTTTTTGGCATTGAAATATTTTTCTTTTTTTTAATTAAAACATTTTTACCTTAATTTTTCCCTCTTTAAAATATTTTTTTTTGCCTTCATTTTTTCCCTTAAAATATTTTTCCACTTAAAAAAATCTTCGCATTAAAAACCTCTGCCTGAAGGTTCCGTGCATTAAAACATTTTTTTTCTGCGCCGAACCTTTTCAGCGTTAAAATTTTTTTTTTGCATTGCATTTTTTCGCCTTTAATTTTTTTCTTTGCATTAAATATTTTTTTCGCTTACAAAAAAAAATTGCCTTTTTTTCCTTTGCTTTTCTTCAATTTTAATTATTAAAAAAATACTATTTTTTGGTGGTGTTTTTTTTTTTTTTGTCGGGCTGCGCGTTTGTTGCTTTCTCCCGGGGATGCCCTCCGCCGCTCCGCCGCCCCCCCTCCCCGGGACAATACGGCCGCTCCCGCTCCTCCGCCCGCAGCGGCCCCGGGGCCGCGCAGCCCCGACCCGGGAGGGGCCGAGGGGCCCCCGGCCGCCTTCGTTGCTCCGCTCCCCTTTGTTCGCCGCGGCCCGGCCCGGCCCCGGCAGCCGCCGTCCTTCCCCTCGCCGGATCGGGCCCACCGGCCACCGGCGCTGCCGAGAACAATGCCCCGGTGGGCCCGCGGCACCGGGCGGCCTGGTCGCCGCTTTGGGCGAGCTCCGGCGAGCGGGAGCCGGTACCGGGGAGCGGTGGGGTGAAGCCCCGAGCACCGAGGGGGGAAAACGGGGAGCGGCGGCCGTGCAAGCCCGGGGCGGGGAAGGCACCGTGCAGCGGGGAAACCGGGGAGAGGAGGGTCCGTGCACCGGGGGGGGGAAACGGGGCCGTGCAAGCCCGGGGGAGAAGGGGAACCGGGGAGGGGAAGGCGCCGTGCAGCGGGGAGAGAACGGGGCCGGGGGCGAGGAGGGGGCCGAGCACCGGGGAAACCGGGGACCGAGCACCGGGGAACGTGGTCCGTGCGGCGGGGGGAATCGGGGTAAAACGGAGCCCGGGGAACCGGGGCCCGGGCAGCGGGGGAAGGACGGGGCCGTGCACCGGGGAGAAAAGGGCCCGAGCAGCGGGGAGGGCACCGAGCACCGCAGCGGGAGCGGCCGGGCCCGGGCTCCCGGGGAGCGGGGCCGTGCGCCGGGAGCAGCGGGAAAACGGGGGGTGGGGGGGGGGCCGTGCACCGGGGGTACCGGGGAAACGGGGCGGGGGGAGCCGTGGACCGGGGGTACCGGGAAAACGGGGGGGCCGTGCTTCAGGGATGGCAGGGAACTCGGGGACCGTGCACCAGCGGTACCGGGGAAATCGGGGGGCCCGGGTGTGGGGGATACCAGAGAAAAAGGGGGCTGTGTACTGGGGAAACTGGGGACTGGGGGGACTGGGGATGTGGGGGGGCCGTGCCCCCCCCCCGGCCTGGCTGCGCTCTCATGCTCTCCTTTCTCTCCCTTGCGCCAGGAGCGGAGGATGAGCCGGGAGCCCCGGCGCGGAGCGCGGCACGGAGCCACCGAACCCGGCCCACCGCGGCATTGAGGATCGCCGGCCGCGCCAAGGAGCCGTGTCGGCGTCCCGCCGTGCCCCCCGTGGGCAGCGAGCGGGTGGGTGGGTGTCCCCGGCATGGACGGCCGTGACTTCGCGCCCCCGCCGCGGCTGCTGTCGGAGCGGGGCAGCCTGGGCCACCGGCACGGCGCGGGGCGTGTGGCGGCTTCGGCGCACGGTGCGGTGCAGCCCCCCGGACATTTCCAGCCCACCAAGTATTTCCCCGCGCCCATCTCCATGGCCACGCACACAGGTCAGAGGGGCGGCGGCGGCGGCGCGGGGGGCCGGGAGGGACGCGGGGGCCCGGTGCATCGGGGGCTCGGCCTCCCCTTTGTGCTGTGCCCGCTGTCACCGCGCCCGGTGGTTTTGGGGGGTGGGTGTACGGGGGGCTCACGCACACGGGGGGCATTTCCCCGCTTGCCCGCTCTGCCGGCGCGGGAGGAGCGTGACCCCCGGGCCGGCCCGGCGAGATCCCGGTGCCTGAACAAGGAAGCGCTTTCTGGGCAAACAAGGAGGCCGTTATGCGCGGGGCCGGCGCGGCGGTGCCGGGGAAAGGCCAGCAAGCCCCGGTTCTATATAAAGCGCCGAAGTGTCAGGGTGAGAAGGGGTTTGCAGCGTGCGCGTTCGCCTCTGCAGCTGCTGTCCTGCCGGAGACGGACAAAGCGCAGCGCACGGCCGAGCACGGCACGGCCAACCGTGCCGGCACCGGGATGGGGCTCGCCCGATCCGGCCGCTGCGCCGGCATCCACGGCGTGCGCTGTCCGTTCGGCTTTGTCTGCGGCGACGTGCGCGGAGGCCGCTCGGCTGCGGCCGTGCAGGGTTAAAGCGGGGTGCAGGCTGCCTAACGCGGGGTGCACGGCATGGGGGGGGGCTTTGGGGGTGCAGGCAGCAGGGAGCCAGCTGGTTTGCTGCTGCCGAGCTCCAGGACGGAGCCGAAGCGGGAGCAGGGCCGGATCCGGCGTGCAGCGTGCCGGCTCGGTGCGGCGCTGCCCAGGGCCCCCCGCTTCCCGCCGGCGCAGGCGGTTTTCTCGCCGCGGCACGGCGGCAGCGCCGGTTATTGTCGCCGCCTTGATGAGCTGTGAATACTAATAAAATTATATCTGCTTTAATGGGATTACAATTAGTGCGTGGATTAGGGCGGGGGGCACGGCCGGGGGGTGGCGGCGGGGGCCCGAGGCTCCTGGAAGGAGGCGGAAAGCGGGGGGCACCGGGGGGTGCCGGGGAGGCGGCGCTGGATCGGGCCCGCGATCAGGGCGGTTTCGCTTTGTGCCGGCGGCCCCCACGCTGCGGCCGGGCCCCCCAGGACCACTGCTGGGCTGGGGGGGGCCGCCCTGGCCTCACCGCGGCTTTGGGGTACGGGGGGCCTGAACGGGGGCTCAGTGCTGATCCCCGGGGTGGGGAACCAGGGTGGGGGCTCGGCCCCTCTGCGGCTCTTGGTGGCAGAGGGGGGGATCCCCGGGGGACGCAGCACTGGGGTGCCGCTGGCTTCCCTCTGGCTACTCGGCGTGGCGGTGTCCCTGCGGCGGCGGCCGGACCCTCACGCCCGCCGGGGCCTGGGCGACACATGGGAGCCCAAATGCAACGGAGGTTGTTAAAATAACATGGATCAGGCTAAAAATACCCCGGCAGAAACTTGCCTTAAAAAAAAAAAAAAAAAAAAAAAAAAAGGGAGAAGCCAAACCCAACAACAGAAAGAGCTAAAAATATTCCCAGCTTTGGCAGGGCCGGCGCAGCCGGAGCCGTTCCCGGCGAGCCGCGCTCGGAGGCTCCCGCGCGTACGGGAACGTTGCTTGAGCAAATAAAAATTATAATTTTGTGCCCAGCGTGGTGCTGGGGCCAGCGGGAGGGGGGGGTCCTCAGGCCTGGCACCCCAGCGTCCCCACGGCGTGGCTGTGCCATGGGGCCGGGAGCCGTGGCAGCGCGCGGAGTGGTAATTAACGCCGATGATTGATAATTACCCCACCCAGCAAATAAAGCCAGCCCGCGGTTTGCCGGGCGGCCGTGGCGGGGCTGGCGCGGCATGCGGCAGCCCTGGGGCACCGCGCTGGCTGGGGGGGCTCCGGCCACGCTCCCCCAAATGGCTCCTGGCGGCGGGCCGGACTACACCTCCCAGGAGCCTTTGCCGGGGGCCGGAGGCCGCCCTGGGAAGGGGAGATAAAAACTGTTTAGCTTGATTTTATTAAAGCCATAATTCGGGACTGCGCAGTTATTGCAAACAAATGCTTCGGTTTGCGTCTGGTTTTGGCACCGGGACCATGCAAATGATGGCGCGAGACGGCGCTGGGGGCCGGAGCACGGGGAGCTGCGGCCCTGCCCCGTGCTGGGGGGTCAGGGGGGACGGGGACCCCCAGAGCTGCTGGGAGCCCGGGCCGGGGTGCAGCCCCTGCTTCCCCGATCACGGTGCTGCCAGGGGCGCAGCCCGGCTGGGGGCTGTGGTCCCACCGCCCCAGCACACCCGCACCGACCCCTGTGCCGAGCAGGACCGGGAGTCCCAACGCCCCTGCCACGGGCAGGGGGGCGCGAAACTTCAGCTTGGCCAAGCCCGTGCTTTATGCCGGGGCCTCAATTTTTGCCCTTCTGATGTTTTTATGGACTAATATATAGTTGAGATCGTGCCGGGCTGTTTGTCACCGCGGCGGAGCCCTCGGTATGTTGCAACGTATAACAGTGCCGGGCTTTGCCAGCAGCACCGCTGCCGTGGCGGTGCCGGTGCGCAGCTTGACCCCAGCGGTGCTGCTTTGCAAACTGGTGCTGGTTTGCATCCTGGTGCAGGCGTGCAGCCTGGCCGTGGCAGTGCCGGTTTGCAGCCAGGTGCGGGTGTGCAGCCCAGCCGTCCCGGCGTGGGTGTGCATCCCGGCGTGGGTGCGTGTCCCGGCGTGGGCGTGCATGCCAGTGGCGGTGGCCGGGGCGGTGAGCCGGCGGTGTGGCGCTGGTGGCCGGCTGGGCTCCCGCAGCTGTCCCCCTCCCTGGATTAAGTTGCAAGCCGGGCTCAGGCCGCGGTTCCCCGGCGTGGCCGGGGGGGGATGATGGGGGGCAGGTGGGGACGGTGGCCCCTGGCCGGGGTGGTGACGCAGGGCTGGGTGCCAGTGTTGCAGCCGCTCCACGTCGCAGTTTCCTCATTAATGACCGAAGATGGGGTCTGATGAGGGGCTGGGAGGCCGCGGCACAGCACCGGCAAGGCTCCGGCACGGCCGCGGCACGGGGGCTCCCCGCTCCCCCCCTCGGCACCGCGTGCCAGCCCGGTCGTGCCGCCGCATGCGCTGCATTTTAAAAAGTAGGTGTCAAAGTTAAAACAGATTTTGAGATTAACTCGTCTGCTCCTCGTTAGCCACACTTGTGCCGGGGTGGCCGGGGGGGCACACGCGCGTGCATGTCCGGCAGGAGGAGTGGGATGCGGAGAACCCCAGATCCTGTGGAATTACCCTGGAGTGGTTTCATCTGTTCGTTAGCGATTAGCTGGATCCATGCGGAGACACTGCTGCGTGCCGGGGCACGGGGGGACGGGCAGCCTGAGCAGCCGTGCAGCGCGATCCAGGCAGCTGCCACGAGCCCTGGTCACCGCCGGTAAATGTGGTGATTGCCCCAAATTGGTGGAGTGTGGGGGGTTTCAGCACCCCGAGCTGCGGGGTTTGCCTCCCGTCCCTGCGCCCCTAGAACTGCCTGAGCTGGGGGGGTCCTGTGCCGCGGGCAGCGCTGCCGGCAGTGCCGCCACCGGGTTCTGTGGGCCAAGCACTGCGTGCATGGGGGGCTTGGCTGATCCCCAAGGGGGGACTGGGGGTGCGGACAGGTTCCACGGAGCATTTGGGTGCTCCTCTGGGCACCCCCGGCTCCTCAAGACCCCCCCAGCCTGGAGCGTCCCCGTCCTCCCTGCAGCCGGTTCCTCTCCCGGCGCTGAGGGCAGCGATACGCGACAGCCGAGCGGGGAATTACGGCGGAAAATAAAAATAGCAGGATTTGGCGATTCGGTGACTCTGCAGAGATTCACACGGGCTGCGTGCCCCCCCCGCCCCCTCCCGCGGTAAATAAACACTCACCCAATAATCTCATTCTTGGAGTTCTTCTTTATCCGCTCCGTAAAACGAAACAGATGGGCACAGCGTGGCCCTGCCTGCTTCCCTGCCTGCTTCCCTGCCTGCCGCCCTGCCTGCCCCACAGCATCGCCCCGGGGCAGGATCCGACCCCGCTGGGTGCTGGGGTCCCCCAGCCCCGGGGGGAGGGAGGGGATGAGTCCTTGCAGCCCCTCGGGGTTGCTCCCTCCCGCTTTGTGCACGGGCGGCCCCGGACCCTGCGGGTGCGACGCTTTGCAGGGGGTCATGGGGGAGATGGGGTCACTGTGGACCCCAAGTTTTGGGGGGTTCCCGGGGGGGGGGGGGGTGGTGTCATGTGCTTCGCCTCTATGGGACACCAGGGCTGCACAGGGTGGGACATTGGGACCCCCTGGGCCCTCCCTGGCTTCCCCGCGGCCCCGGCCTGTGCCGGGCCTGCGGCTGCTCCCAAAATGGCCTCTGGGCTTTGCAAGCCGCATGCGTCTGGTGTGCAAGTCATGCATTGGACGTGCAAGTTGTGTGTGCCGGCTGTGCGGGCAGCATGCACCGAGCAGCGTGTCAGTTGTGCAAGGAGCATGCACGGAGCAGCGTATGTCGGCCGTGCAAGGAGCAGGCACCGAGCCGCGTGCACCGGCGTGCAGGCAGCATGCACCGTCCTCGCGAGCAACGTGCAAGCTGCGTGCATCAGCCACGCGAGCCCCGTGCAAGCAGCGTGCACTGAGCGGCGTGTGCACACGCAGCCCCGGTGCGGTGCGCAGCCCCGGCGAGCATGCAAGCGTGCGGCAGCGCGCAGCCTCTCGGCGGCTCCAGCCTCCCCTTCCCTCCGTCGAAAGCCGACAGCTTGCGAGTGGCACTTAGCACGGAGCGACTGCCGTGTGATTACCCATCGGATAACGTTTTAATTGTACTTCTGGCACTCTGTCAAGCTAATTTGAACTGCATTTCAATATTACAGCATTTATTTAGTGCCATAACAATATGGATTAATCTTAAATTATAACACCGAGGAAATTATATTACACTTATTTCCTATTTGCCAAATATTTAAAGGGGCCGCATGGGTTGCAAAGCAGGGGGGGGCCTGGGGGCCGCATCCTGCCCCCTCCCAGGTCCGGGGACCGGGGGTGGCACCTCCCCGGGGTGCCCGGCTGTGGGGACGCGGTGCGGGAGGCTCCCTGCCAGCTCCCGGCGTCTCCGCGTGCGGCCCCGGCCCCGCTAGGAATGTTCCAGCCCCGAAATAGCCGAGGGAGTAACCCAACCTCACGCCCCGCGCACGTTGCCGCCGCTGCGGGGACCCGGCGACCGTCACCTCTCCCAGGCGTGCCCGGGGCTCCGGGGGGCTGCAGCCCCCCTGCTTCCCTCTGCAAAATGGAGCCCCTAAATATTGGGGTGCAGCCACGCGCCTGTGCTGGGGGTCTGAGGAGGTGCAGCCCCCACCTTCCCAGAGCTGCAGGGAGGGACAGGGCCGGGGCGTCCCGGAGAGGGGGGCCAGAGATCCCCTCCCTTTCCCGGCAGTGCCGCCTTGGGGACCCTGCTGCCGGCCCCCAGCCCAGAAACCTGCTGGGCCGGAGCAGCCGTGGCCGGAGTGACCCCCCCCGGGGCCATGACCCCCCCACACCCGCCCTGGCCCCGCTTGCTGGCGGGGGAAACTTTCCATCTTCCCAGCACATTCCCATCTGCGCCGCGCTCGGCGCGGGGGTGAAGAGTGGCTTGGGGGGGGGGGGGGCGCGCCCCTTGCCGCCCCCACCCCAGTCCCACCAGTCCCGCATCCCCCCCCCGGCGCTGTTGGTGTGCTTGTGCTGAGACCTGGCATGCTTGTCACACGTGTGACCCTCTGTGGATTTGGGGCCAAGGCGAAAAGCCCCCCCCCGGCCCCTCCGGGCTGCGGTTTGGTGGTGATGAGGGGGAAGCGGCTTCGCTTCCCTCTTAACCCTTTCCTCTGGCTGCCACCTCCCCCCAGCCCCGTTCGGGGGCTGCCGGCAGCCCCAAAACCCGCTGGCACGTCCCCACCCCTTGCCCTGCCTCAGTTTCCCTGCCCGGCCATGCCACAGGGTCCGGCCTGGCGTGGGGGAGAGTGTGGCGTGACCAGGGCTATGCCGGGGTGGTCGTGGGGCGGCCAGGGCCAACACGGTGCCTGCGTGGCCGTGCCAGAGCTGCCAGAGTTCCTGGTATGGGCCTGAGGTGCAAAGCGCTGCACAGCCACCGAAAAGCTGCCGGGGTCGGTGTCTGTGGCCGGGGCCACCCTTCCCTCCCCACTGGCGCCTGGCACGGGGGATTTTCTTGCCGGCCGTGTCTGTGCCGGAGCCGGGAGCGTTGCTGGCAGGGCTGACTCACGGCGCTGGCCGCGGGGAGCCCGGCCAGGGAATTCCCGGGCTGACGCTGCTGGGGGGTGGCAGGGGGGGCCGTGGTGGGACCCTGCCACCCATCTGCCCCGTGCTGGCAGCCGGCCCCACGGCGCTGTGCCCGCCACGGTGCAGGGCTTCTCCGGCACTGCTCACGGGTGAGATGAGTTGTGCATGGTCTCAGGGACCCTTCCCTGTGCTTGCCGACACCGTGGCCAGAGGGGGCAGAGCCGGGGCGCTGCTCTCTGTGCACCATGCCACGCCATGCTGTGCCAAGTTGCGCCATGTCATGCAGAACCGTGCCACGCCACGCCAAGCCATGGCAGCGCGGGACAGGGCGTGAGCGTGCAAGGGGCTGGGGCGAGCGTGTGTACAGGCGTGCAAGGCGGGTGGGAACAGCGCGGCTGGCCGCAGGGCCAGTGCGCGCCGGGGGATCCGGCCGTGCCAGTGGGCGTGAGTCAGCGGGTGGGAGGTGTGGGGAGCGGCGGCCGTGGCCCCGCCAGCCCCGCCGGGACGCTCTGCGCCAGCCCGGCCCCGCCGCCATCGGGGGGGTTTATTTTTTTACAGCCTGTTTCACAGCTTCCAGAAAAGGCTCGTTCTGGAAACCTCGGCTTCCTGCCCGGCGCAGCCGCCCGGCACGCTGCCGGCTCCACGCCCCGCGGCGGGGTCCCCCGGCACAGCCGGGGCTGGGGGCACACCAGGGCGGTTGCCTGCGGGCAACGCCGGGCAGGACAACTCCGGGATGCGTTGGCGCGGCCAGGCTGGCCGGTGGGATGTGCCCACCCGTCCCGGTGCGTGCGGGTGCAGTGGGGGCAGCGTCCGGCCCCGGGGGTGCGCGGTGCCGGTTCCCAGGGCCACGGGCAGGGTGCGGCCGTGCCCCCGGCCCACGCGGCCCCTGCCGGGGCTCGGCCCCCGGCCGGCCGGCGCAGGAAGGAGTGAGCTGCCTGAAACCACATCCCCGACACTCATCCCAGAGGCATCCCGGAGGGATTAGCCAGGGAGCGTGGGCCGGCTTAGAGAGCAAAGCATCGCTTCCTGCCCCGGCCGGGCGGCCGGCCAGCCTGGGCTCCTCCGCACCGTGCCGGGCAGGGGGCAGGCGGCCACGGCCCCGCCAGCCCACGTCGGCACACACATGGATGCGGGGAGCGAGGCCATGCGGCGAGAAGCGGACGGTGCTCCCTCCCCCTGGCTCCCTCCCGCCCGGCCGGCCGCTGGCCACTGGCTCCAATGTTTCCACCATGATCTCACGGCTCGGCTGGGGTGGGGAGCGCTGGCCTGGGCCTCCCTGGGGGGTGCTGGGGCCGCTCCAGGCTGTGGGGGAGGCCAGCAGGGTCAGGGTGGGGGCTGGCCCCCTGCCCTGCGCTTCCCACGCCGGCCTTGTCCTCCCTGCACACGCGTGCACACATGCATGTGCACACACATGCAGCTCTGCCACTGCCACTGCCTGCAGCCAGTGCCCCCCCTCCGTGGTGTCCCAGCCCCAGGGAGCTGCTGTCCCCATGTCCCCAGCCTTCCTGCCCCTGCCTCCCGGGCACTGGCAGGGCTCTGGCTGCCGCGGCTGGCAGCTGCCCGTGCTGGGAGCGGGATGGCCCGGCTCGCCCTGGCACGGCACTGCACAGCCGGAGCCCCGGGGAGGTCAGGCTCGTCCCGGCACTGGAGGCAGCCGGTGTCCACCAGCGGCTCAGAGCTGCCGCTGGAGCCAGGGGGAGAGCAGCAGCGTGGGGAGCCACACACGTGTACAAAGCCTCCCGTGTGCCGGCACACGTGTGTGCCCAGGGCGTGCACACGGGGTCAGGGCAGGGCACCGGTGCCCCTCGCACGGCTCTGCCGCGCCTCGCACACCCTGCTGTGTGTGCCAGCCCCGTGGGGCTGAGGGGACGTGAGGGGCGAGCGTGCACGAGGGGTGGGATTGCACAAGGGACGTGCGTGCACAAGCAGCGTGCACGCACGAGGGAAGCACAAATGCAGCGTGGGCTGCGCACAGCCCTGCAGCAGGCGTGTGCACACGAGCGTGCAGGAGTGAGCGTGGTGGCGTGGCGGGCGTGCGAGGGGTGGCGTGGGCAGCCCTCCCTGACTCTCTCCTCTCCCACCGCAGCCGGCAGCGGCCTGATGGGGAACGCGCCCACCTCCTCCTTCATGGGGGGCTTCCTGAGCAGCAGCCTGGGCTCGGGGGCACCCAGCCACCCCGCTGGCCCCACCGCATCCCCTCCGGAGCCAGCTTTCCGTGGGCCCCACTCCGGCACCTCCCAGATCTGGTTCTCGCACTCCCACGAAGGTGAGCGGGTGCCGGGTCAGGGATGGGTGGCAGCACCCCGGGGTGGGCAGGGAGGGTGTCCCTGTGGGGTGTGTCTGCGGGGTGGCCGGGATGCGGCTGGGGCTCTGCCTGGTGCTGGCGGGTGACATCCAGCGGCGCCCGTGCAGACGGGGTTCGGACCTCCCAGGCACTGGCACACGGGGTGGTCGTGGCAGCCGGCCGGCACGGGCACGCGGTTGGCACGCAGCGAGCTTCAGGGTGGTGGTGGGGGGCGACACACAGCCGGCAGCGTGCCCCACAGCCCCCCCCGGGCATCCACGGGGACCGGGCTCAGCCCCCTGCAATCGGGGCTGAGGGTGGGCCGGAGAGGCTTGGGCCGGGCTGCAGACCCCCGCCCCATGCCAGGAGCCGGGCTGAGGCCAGGCCAGCTCGTGTCACTGGTGATGAACCAGGGGCTGCGCTCCCCTCCTGCAGCCTGGACCCCCGTGCTGGGGCCGGCTGCAGCATGGGGACCCCCCGGGCAGCACGCACAGCCCCAGTTAAACAGACACCCCCCACGGTGGGAGCGGGGGCTCCCTGCAGCCCGGCACAGCCCCCGGTGCCCCGTGGCACGCCGGTGTCCCCGTCCCCACCTGAGCGGCCGGAGTGAGGGCCGACAGAGTTAAGGAGCGGGGAGGTGGTATTGGCGCGGGGCCCTGGCAGCCGGCCCAGCTGGTAGTTTGACCGGCTGCCAGTTGGCTCCCGGCGTGCCGGGGCCTGCACGGCGTGCCGGGAGGGGCGCGGGGGGGGCCGGCAGCGCACGCCGCTGACGGACAGCCCGAGTGCGCTGGCTAACGAGCCTGCGAGGGCTGTGCCGAGCTGCCGCGATATGGCCACCGCCGCCACGAGTCTGTGGGGTCTCAGTCCAGCGGCAGCTCCCCAGGGGCGGGGGGGGTCCCTGGCCTGGAGGTGATTACAGGCTCCGGCAAAGCATTTATAGCTGGAGCGGTGCGTGGCCGGGCTGCTGCGGTGCGGTGTGCGTTGTGGCATAACACGGAGATGCCGCGGGGGGCCGTGCGCCTGTGAGCGTGCTCCGGTCCCCCTGACCACCATGCCCCCAGCCCCGGGGTACCCCCGCTTCTCCGGGAGCCTGGCCTCCACCTTCCTGCCCATGAGCCACCTGGACCACCACGGCAACAGCAACGTCCTCTACGGCCAGCACCGCTTCTACGAGAGCCAGAAAGGCAGGTACCGGGGTCCCAGCATGGCACTGTGGTGCCACCGCAGCCTCCGGGGCTGGCCGGGGTCCCCCATGGGGACACGTGTCGCCAGCCCAGCAGGGGATGATGGAGAGGCCGCCGGGCAGGGGTGGGGGGCTCAGCGCCCGTCCCCAGTGCCGGTGCCCAGTGTTGGGGCAGGGATGGCGGCAGAGCAAGCGCCGGGTCCCCAGGGAGGAGCGGGGCCGGCAGGCGCGGGGTGGTGGGCACCCGTCCCAGCCGCCGCCGCCACTCTTGCTTTTCACAATATTGTGGCGGGTGCTTAATAGGGAACATTGTTTGGGTGGGAAATGGAGGTAATTAGGCCGTGCCTTCCCCCCGCGCTCCTCCCCTCGTTAGCGGGGAGCCGGCGCTGGCACGGCTGCGGCCCCAGGTGCCCGGACCCACACCGTTGTGCAGCAGGGGGCTCACCCAACGCCCTCCCCTCCAGATAACTTCTACCTGCGCAACCTGCCTGCCCAACCCGCCCTGCTCCCCACCAGCCATGGCTTCCCCGGCATCGCCCGCGCCGCCCCCGGGCCCCCCGCCGGCTCCTGCAGCCGGGAGCGGGAGGCCGGACCCCTGCCCAAGACCCCCAAGGACTACGACCGCTTCCTGGCAGGCAAGGAGAAGGCGGGCAAGGGGGACCCCAAGGAGCGGCCACCCGAGGAGGACCCCAAGGAGCGACACAAGGTGGTGCTGCCGGTGCCGCCGGAGGGGCACTGCAAGGAGGGGCTGCCCCCCCCGGGGGGCCAGCGACGGCCGCCCCAAGCACCTCGCCTCCTGCCTGCTTGGTGCCAAGGGGCTGGAGGGCGACGCCGGCCGCGCCGTGCTGCCCAGCTGCGCCGGTAGCACCCTGCCCCGCGCCGGCCGCTGCAGCGCCAAGGAGCCATGCCGGGGCGAGCGGGAGCCAGGTGCCCCCGAGGCACCCCAGCCTTACGGCGAGTGCGTGGAGCGGCGGCAGATGCTGCATCACGCCGTTTCCTACGCGGTGCCTGCCGGGCCGGCCCCGCTCGGCCCCGCCGCCGGCTCCTTCCCCTGCCTGCAGCTGCATGCCAGCTCCGAGGTGCTGTGCCCACTGCCGGAGCCGGGCAGCCGGGAGCTGAAGCTGAGTGGGGCCACGCTGGTGCCCTCGGTGGGACACCTGACGGACAAGAGCCGCTCCTTCCAGGTGGCAGCGGAGGCCGGCGGGCTGGAGCGCGCCGAGGGCAAGGAGCGGCATGCTGAGGCAGGGGCTGAGCCCCCGACTGCTTATGGCGGCCCCTTCCACCACCCGCTGAAGGCGGAGGGCCCGGCGGAGCGGCGGCTGGAGTGGGGGGCTCCCGGCGCCCGGCTGAAGGGGCTGGAGTACCTGGGCGGGGGGGGCGGCTGAGGGGCCCCCCCTTTGCCGGCCGGGGCCCGGCACCCAAGGGTGCTCTGGAGAAGGGCTACTTCGAGGTGCCACCGGCGCCCGACTGCTCCCGCGCCGCCCGCCCCGACCCGCTGGGTGTCCGGGTCGGCCCCTCCTGCTGCACTTTAGAGAAGGGCCCCCCCAAGGACCCCCCTCCGGGGCCGGGTCCCCAGAAAGTGGCACGGATCCGGCACCAGCAGCACCCCGAGGTGGAGGCGGCCAGCACTGGTCCCGAGGGCAAGCGCAAGCCCCTGGAGCTGAGCGCCCTGGGCTACGGTGGACCCCCCCTGCCCCCCTGGGGCGTGCAGGGCCAGGGCCCCCCCCTGGCCGTGGCGGAGGAGCGGAAGGGGCCCTACCTGGACCCCTTCGGCACGAGTCTGCAGCAGGCTGCGTTGATGACTCAGGGTCCGGTGCTGGGCCAGGAGGTGCCGGCCGCCCCGGATGAGGTCTCAGCCATGAAGAACCTGCTGAAATACAGCAACCAGGCGCTGCTGGGGGGGCAGAAGGGCCCCCCCTTCGTGGGGCTGGGGGGTGTCAAGGGCAGCTGCGCCCACCAGGACACCAAGTTTCCCCCGGGGAAGGGGCAGCCGGAGCTGGAGCGGCCGGACTGTGCCCGCGGCCGGGAGCACGACGGGCTGGCCTCCGGCGAGGGTGAGGTGCGGCAGCCGCCCGTTGGCATCGCCGTGGCCGTGGCGCGGCAGAAGGACACGCTCGGACGCCCCGAACCCTCCTACGGTGGCGGTGGCTCCGGACGGCAGGGCCGGGCGGCCGCTGGCATCAAAGGTAGGGCCCGGGGAGGGGGCCGGGGTCTGGCGGGGGTCCGGCGGTGCAGCACTAACCCCACCGTCCTGTCCCCGGCACAGCGGGCACCGCGCGGCCCATGCACCTCATCGACCTGGAGGCAGAGGAGGAGCGGGGCCGGCTCTGCGAGGAGCGCCTGGGGCTGCCGGGGAGAGAGCTCCTTCTCCAGTAAGTGCCGTGGCGGGGGGACGGGAGGGTCCCTGCCCACGGGGGCTGGTCCCCACGGTGCCACACTGCCCCACGCCCCGTATCCCCCCTCTTCCCGCAGGGACAACAAGGACCTGGTGGAGTTTGCCCGGATGCACCCGTCGGGGGGGTGTCCCGGGGAGCTGACCCCCCACCTGATGATCGCCGGGGGCTCCTCGCTGCCGGCGGGGCAGCTCGGGGGAGACCCCGCCGCCCACGCCCACCCGGCACACGCGCACTGGCTGCCCCGCACCCGCAGCCCCTCCATCTGGATGGGGGGACACTCCTACGGTCAGTGCCACCGGCAAACGGGGGGGCTGGGGGAGCGGGACTGGCTGGGTGCTGACCCCCCCCAGCAGTGGGGTGCTGCACCCCCCGTGCTGACAGCCCCCCCCCGGCTCCCCAGGCATCGGCCACCCTGCGCTGCACCAGAACCTGCCACCCGCCTTCCCCGCCTCCATGCCCAGCACCATGCAGCCCGTCTTCCCCCTCTCCCAGGACCCCCCCGCCCAGCTCGTCATCCTGCCCACCGAGCCCCCCACCCACGGCACCCCCCACACGCTGGGTGAGGCTGGGACAGGGGATGGGGAGGGAAATGGGGTCCCTGTGGGTGCTTTTGGGGGTGCAGGGGTGGAAGATGGGTCCCTTTTGGGCGCTGCTGTGGAACTAAGGGTGCAGGGGTGGGAGATGGGGGGCCCTGCAGGTGCTGCCAGGGGTGCAGGGATGCGAGATGGAGTCTCTGGGTGCTGCTGGAACTGCAGGGGGGTGAGATGGGGTCCCTCTGGGTTCTTTTGGGGGTGCAGGAGTGGGAGATGGGGGTCCCTGCAGCTGCTGGAGATGCAGGGGTGGGAGATAGGTCCCTGTGGGTGCTGCCAGGGGTGCAGGGGTGGGAGATGGGGGCTCATGTGGGTGCTGCCGGGGGTGCAGGAGTGGGAGATGGGGGTCCCTGCAGCTGCTGGAGATGCAAGGGTGGGAGATGGGTCCCTGTGGGTGCTGCCGGGGGTGCAGGGGAGGGTGATGGGGTCCCTGCGGGTGCTGTCAGGGTTGCAGGGCTGGGGAGTGCGCTGCTGGGGTCTGTAGGGAGACCCCAAGGCGGGTCCCTGGTTGACCCCCCCTCCATTGACAGCCGATGTGATGGACCAGGCATCGCTGTGGCCCCCGATGTACCCAGGCCGGGGCCCCGGCGCCCACCTGCAGCACACGGGGCAGCTGCCCGTGTACTCACGCTCGCAGTTCCTGCGGCAGCAGGAGCTCTACGCCCTACAGCAGCAGCAGCGGGCGGCCCAGGCCCTCGAGATCCAGCGCCAGGCGCATGTCCAGGTGCCCGCAGGGCTGGGGGTGAGGGGGACTGGGGTGCATGGTTGCGGGGCTGAGCGTGGGACTGGCTTGAGGATGCAGGGCTGGCTTGAGCGTGGGGTGTAGGGTGGGGATATGGGGCTAGGACGGGGCTGGGGTGGGAGATGCAGGGCTGGATGCGGGGCTGGGGTCTGAGAGGCTGCTGTGTGAGATGTGGGGCAGGGGAGGGGGATGCGGGGCAGGGGCTGGGCTGTGTGGGGCTGGGCAGGGCTGTAGGGTGCAGGGGCCGGGTGGTGGGGCTGGTGTGTGCCAACTTCGGTGTCCCCTGCAGCGGAAGCCGGAGGAGCAGCCCCTGGAGCTGGAGGACGGGGGTCCCGAGAAGCCCCTCAAACCCTCCCACAAAGCAGTTGCCTTAAACCCTCCGGCCAAGGGCCTCTCCTCGGCGGCCCCTGGGCCCCCCAAGCTGTCCCCTTGCTGCCACTCTCCGGCCCTGCGGCACCCGGCCAAGTGCCCCGTGGCCCTCCCCGCGGCCCCCTGCACTTTACCCGTCTGCCCGGCCGCCAGCTCCGCCGTGGCCCCCCGCTCCCCGGCTGACAGCCCCCTGCCCGTCCAGAGCAAGGGCAGCGACGGCGAGGACAAGCGTGGAGAGGGGCAGCCACCCCGCGACTACCCCAAGTCCCTGGAGCCAGGTAGGACCAGGGCAGTGAGGAGGAGGAGGGTGGCTGTGGTACGGGGGTGCTGGGGGATCCCCACTGAGCATCACCCGCTTCCCTGCAGACCTGCCCCCCGGCTACAGCTACCCCGCCGCCGGCATGGGCTTCTCCGAGGCGCACTCCGCCGAGCCGGCCGACCCCGACACTATGCACGCCGGCTCCCCACCGGCTGAGCCTGAGCAGTCCCGGACCTTCAGCCCTGCCGGGGAGGTGCTCCGGGAGCCGGGACCCCCGCGGGAGCCGCCGGCCGGGGGGGTGATGGCCGAGGGTCCCGGGTCACTGCTGCACCGTCACCACCTCCTCCTCACCCCGGGGCCCCTCTGTGGGGAGCGGGGGCCGGCACCGGCCGCGGGGGCCACCGAGGAGCGGGCACCGGTGCCCTTCGGGGTGCACCGGGAAGCGTCTCAGGGAGCACCGGAGCAGAGCCCACCGGAGCAGCAGCGCCCGGTGCCTGTGGTGGGGGCGTCCCCGCTGCCCCCCACTGTGGAGGAAGAGGAGGAGGAGGGCGACAGCGATGGCTCAGAGCCGGAGGGCAGCTGCGACGAGGAGGATGGCGATGGCCCCGGTGAACGACAAGGCTGCCTGGGCGGGCTGGAGGCACTGATTGCCGCTGGCATCGACCTGGGGGAGCTGCCGGCGCTGGGCTCACCCGGGGAGCCCCCCCCGGCCCCCCCCTCGCCCGCCCCCCACACCTCAGGGATCCCTGGCATCGCCCTGCTCAGCGAGCTTGCCGACCTGGAGCTGCGCCGGCGCCGCTGCGACCTGGCTCTGGAAGGTGAGCAGCTCCCCAGTGCCCCCCAGCACCCCCTGTCCCACAGTGCCCGGTCCTCCCGGTGCCCTTTGCCCCCCCGGTGCCTCCCATCCCGCGGTTGTATGCCCTGGTGCCCCTGCCCAGGGTGCTGCCTGCACGCCGGGGTGCGCGGTGGGTGCTCTGTGCAGGGCATGCAACAGAGGGTTGGTGCAGTGCATGTGCGACGGAGGGGCTGTGCAGTGCGTGCGCAGCGGAGGGGCTGTGCGGTGCATGCAGGAGCAGGGCTGCTCTTAGACGAGCTCTTGCACAAGCAGGGCTGGGTAGCGTGTGCCTTGTGCAGCAGAGAACGGGGCTGCACGTGCAGTTTTGGTGCAGGGGGCTGCATGCGTGTCGGCGGTGAAGGGCTGCATGCCTGTTTGCAGCGTGGGGCTGCATGCACGCTGGCGGCAGAGGAGCGAGTGGGCTGCGTGCGTGCTGGTGGTGCGGTGCAATGCCCGGCAGCCAGGCCCTGCTCGCAGCCCGGGGCCATCTCCGGGGCTCTGCTCCAGCGCTGGCTCCAGGCAGGCGCCGGGATTCCCTCCCGGCTCGGCTTCCCCAGGGAATCCCGGGGGCCCCGACGGGGAAGGCCGTCCTGGCGCGTCCCCAGCACTGCCGCAGGCGGGTGGCTCAGGGCGGGCGCGTGATGGCGGGCCCCCGCGTGCTCGGTGCTGCCCGTGGCTGTGCGCAGCACGGGGCCGTGACGCTGTGGGGTGGAGGGGTGACCGTGGGGCCCCGCTCCCTGCCGCTCGCCCCGCCGCAGATGGGGCGGCCGGACAGGGCGCGTCGCCGCGTCCCTCCCAGCCCTGGCCTTGGCTCTGCTCGCTGATGAGTTCATCGCTGGCTGCCGCTGCGCGCCCGGCCCCGGCCCCCCCTGGCCCCCCCAGACCCACGGCCGCCCGGGGACGCTGGCTGTGCTGCACACGCAGCTCCCTGTGCACCGTCCCCCTGCCCGCCGCCACCCGCTGCGTGGCCCCACGGCCACCCCGGGGCATCCCATGTGTGCATGGCATCCCACGGCATGGCCCTGTGCCCCACGGCATCCCCTGCCCCACAGACACCCCTCCTCGCCCCGCACAACCCCGGTAGCGGGCCCGGTGCCACCGTGGCTGCACACATGTGCATGGGCCGTTGCAGAAGGGCACACGTGGGGCAGCGCGGGGTATATCCCCCGCCGGCCCCGCTGACCTCCCGTCCCGGCAGGGGAGGACGAGGACCTGCTGGCCTTCAACCTGCAGAACCTGGCCACGGTGGCGGCCGCCTGGTCTCTGGTGGAGGCAGCCAGCCGGGAGGGCAGCCCCCCTGCGCTCAGCCCCCTGCCCGCCTCCCCACCGCCCCGTGCCCGCGTCCCCCGCCGCAAGTACACCTGGACACCCAAAACCAAGGCCGTGAGTGTCTCCTTGCCTGCAGCTGGGGTTGGAGGTGGGATGAGTTGTGCCTGGTCTCAGCCCTGGGGCCGAGGCTGCTGGCGCTACGAGCTGCCCGCCTCCCTGGCCCCCAGGTTTGCCCCCTGAAGGCGGCCATCGAGCAGCTCAACACGCAGGAGGTGGAGGTGCGGATGCGGCTGGCAGAGCTCCAGCGCCGCTACAAGGAGAAGCAGCGGGAGCTGGTGAAGCTGCAGAGGCGGCATGACCACGAGTACGTCCCCGTCCCCATCCCTGTCCCTGTCGGGTCCTGGGGGGGGAGGCGGGGAGGCAGCCTGTGGGAAGGGGGGAGGCCGGGGAGGGAGCGCCCTCCGCCGAGTGGGACAGCAGTGGCAGTCACCGGTGCGATGAGTTTGGGGCCGTCCTCAGCCCGGCTCGGCGGAGGGGCACCGCCTGCGGCGGCCGTGTGGCTCAGGGTGCCCCCGGTCTTGCCGCGGCTGCAGGCGTGACGAGAGCTCCCGGAGCCCGGCACGGCGTGGCCCGGGGCGGCCGAGGAAGCGCAAGCACTCCAGCACGCTGGGCAGGGCCGAGAGCCGCAAGGTCAAGTGAGTGACCGGCGCCGCGTGCCCTCCTTGTCCCCGGGGACGGGCCACCAGCCCTGCTGCCGGGGGGTCTGGCTGTCCCCTGGTGCTCAGGGGCTGCCCCATCAGCGGCAGCCGCGTTTCAGGGGGTCCGGCCGCTCGCTCCGGCGCGCTCCCGCTCTCAACCCGCTTGCAGTGGTGGGGGGGGCTCGGCTGGGCGGCAGCACCGTGTGTCCCCCCCCCCGCCGGCCGCGGGAGCAGCATTGCATAAAAGCCTCTTTATCTGCGCCGTATAAAGCCATTGGTCACGCTGCAGCGGCGTTCATCGCTGCCGGCGCTTTATTATTACCCATTAGCCGCCCGGCGCAGCCGTTTCCCCACTCCCGGGCCCTGTATAATTGTCCTTCTCCGCTACAAATTGCCTCTCCCGACAGGCCCATTTGCATAAATCCTCCGAGCGAGTCCAAACACGCTCGGAGCGCGTGTGCGCGCGCGGCCCCCGGCCCCCCCATTCAGTAATAACAGTTAAATCTGCGCTAAATGGTTCCTTCAATTAAGACGGAGGGGAAGGGAAAAAAAAAAATTAATCTCTAGGTTTTATGTCACAAAACATTAGTGAGCGAGTGAAGGTTACGGGGGGGGGGGGAGAAGGGGGGGAATGGGTGGCTGGCGGCGGCCGGGGGGGTGCGGGATCCGTCCATGAGGTGCAGGATCCATCCGGGGGGTCCGGTCGCGCTGTGCCCACGCCGTGGTCCCCGCCAGGGCGGTGAAGACCAGCCTGTCCCTGCTGTGTGCCGAGCTGCGGGGCGACCCCGAGCCCAAGAAGAAGAGGAGCAAGCTGGCCGAGGCGGCGTTCGGCAGCCTGAAGGGCTCCCCGGTGAGTCTGGACCTGCCACCGGCAAATGCCGGCCTGGGGCTGGGGGGGTGCCGGCCCCATCCCGAGCCTCCCTGTGCCCCCCAGGAGAAGGTGCGGTGCAAGAAGAGCAGCTCGCAGGGCAAGCTGGCCTGCAAGGTGGCTCACAAGGTGTCGCAGCTGAAGCAGAAGGTGAAGAGCAAAGGGCTGCCCGCCGGCATCAGCCCCTTCCGCCGGAAAGAGCCCAACCCTGGCGGCCGCATCCAGAAGAAGCTGTCCCGTCCCAAGAGCTCCAAGGCTGCCAAGTACCAGCCGCAGGACCCCGACCCTCGCCAGCCGGCGGGCTTCAAAGGCAAGACCGGCACGGGGCTGGGGGTGTGGGGTCCGGCACGGGGCTGGGGGTGCAGAGCGGGTGTTGGGGGGCCAGGACAGGGGGGTGGCTTGTGCCAGGGGGTGACACGGGGGCCCCAGCTCCCGCCATCCTGCACGGGGAAGCAGCATCTCGCCAGGCATGGGGGGGGGGGGGAGGTGCAGGGGCCACCCCTGGGTGCACAGGGTCCCTCATCGCTGCCCCCTCATCTTGCAGATGAGCACGACGGGGACACAGACAGCGAGGATGGCGATGACGAGCCGGGCTTGTCCCTGCTGCCCTCGGTGCCTGTGGCTGTGCTCGGACCCTCCCCATCCTCCGTGGTGAAGATGGAGGCCAACGAAAAGGCGAAGAAGAAGAAGGAAAGGCAGGGACTGCTAGGTAACGGGATTGCCCCGTGGGGATGCCAGGGGGACACGGGGGACAGGGACCCCCCCGGGTGCACACACTGGGGCTGGGTGGGCACCCACAGCGTGCCCTGAGCCCTGTGTCCCCCCACCACAGGGCCCTGCCGCCTCGGCAGCCCCGAGGGTGAGGTGAAGATCAAGCGGCGGCCGGTGAAGCCGGGGACTGGCAAGCTGGAGAAGGTGCCGGCACGGCGGAAGGCGGGCGGCTGCGAGGAGGGTGGCAAGAAGAAGCTGAAAGCCAAGCCCAAGGAGAGCCTCCGGCCACCGGCCCCCAGCGGCCCCAGTGCCCCGGCCCCCGCCAGCAGCCTCTTCGCCAGCGCCGACCCCCGGCACTTTGGTCCGAGGGACGAGGGGGCTCGCCTGGCCAGCGAGAGGCTGAAGAAGGCCACGCGCAAGAGCAAGGTGCTGCAGTCGGCCCTGAGGGTGAGCGCGGGGGGCACCCATGGGACCGTGTGGTGCAAAGGGATGGGTGCAGGGTTTGCATGGGCTGGGGGTGCTGGGGGGGGCACCAGTGCATGGGTTGGGGGGTGCTGAGGTGGTTGGAAGCACTGATGGGCCCCTGGGGTCCAGGGGCTGGGGTGGTTGGAAGCACCAGTGAGCCCCAGAGGGCTGGGGTCGCCATGGGGAAGCCATCAGCCGGCTCTGACCCCATTCCCGCAGCGGAAGAACGGGGCGCTCTCGCTGGCCCTCTCCCCCCGGAGCGCCAAGACCATCCTGAGCAAGGGCAAGAAGCTGGCCAAGGTGAAGAGCAAAGTGGCCACCAAGCAGGTGAGAGGCAGCGACCGGACCCCCGCCCCCGGCACGGACCCCTGCCCCCCCCCCGCTTCAGCTCCCTCTCCCGCAGTGCAAGGGCCGGGCGGTCAGCAAGCTGCTGGAGAGCTTCACCGTGGAGGACGACTTCGATTTCGACGACAACAGCAGCTTCTCGGAGGAGGAAGAGGAAGGGGGCTGCCTGGCGGGGGTGGCGCGGGGGGGACGCCGCTCCCCCCTGCCCCACGCCTGCGCCATCCAGAAGGAGGATCTGCGGGACGGGCTGCACATCCTCATCCCCAAGGAGGACAGCCTGCTCTACGCCGGCAGCGTCCGCACCATCCAGCCCCCCGACATGTGAGTGGGGGCCGGGGTGGGGGTCCCTGCCGCGGGTGGGGATGCCGGGGCGGCTGGGTGGGTGCTGAGCCCCCCCTCTGTGCCCCCTCCCCAGCTACAGCATCATCATCGAGGGCGAGCGGGGGAACCGGCAGCGCATCTACTCGCAGGAGCAGCTGCTGCAGGAGGCGGTGAGCGGGGCGGGGGGCCGGGGCGGGGGTCCCGGCGGGCAGCACGCCCCGCAGAGCCCAGCACGCCGCTTCCTCGCAGGTCCTCGACGTCCGGCCCCAGTCACGACGCAGCCTCCCGCCGGGCACCCGCGTCTGCGCCTACTGGAGCCAGAAATCCCGATGCCTCTACCCGGGGAACGTGGTGCGAGGTGAGGAGCGGCCGTGGGCGGCCGGTGGGACAGGGGGTGGCCGGTGGGGCAGGGGGGTGTCAGGGACCCCTGCCCCATCCCGACAGCCCTCCCTGTGCCGCAGGCTCCTCCAGCGACGAGGAGGAGGATGACCCCGAGGCGGTGATGGTGGAGTTTGACGACGGGGACACGGGGCACATCGCCGTCTCCAACATCCGCCTGCTGCCCCCCGACTTCAAGATCCAGTGTGAGCGGGCCGGGGCGGGGGCTGCGGGCAGGGGACGGGCAGGGGGGCAGCGGGGCTGGCCCTGACCCCACGCTCTGCCCGCAGGCACCGAGCCGTCCCCTGCGCTGCTGGTCTCCAGCTCCTGCCGGCGGACGAAGCGGTCATGCGGCGATGTGCCCCCCCCCAGCGAGCTGCCCCCCAGCCTCTGCCCAGACCGCCATGACGGCCCTGAGCCCCCCAAGAACTCGGGCAAGAAGGCGGCCGGCAAGGAGAAAAGTGGTACGGGGGGAGCTGCCACCCGCGGACCACCTTCACCTGGGGTGCCCAAGGGAGGCAGTGCCGGCAACACTGGTGTGATGGATGGTGGGATGTGGGGAAGGATGCTGGGATGCAGGCAGGGGAGGGGATAGAGGAAGGATGCAAGGGTGCAGGCATGGGAAAGGGATGGCGGGACACAGGGAAGCAGGCAGGGGAGGGGATGCAGGCAAGGATGCTGGGATGCAGGCGTGAGGGAGGATAGGAGGCAGGGAAGCAGGCAGGGAGAGGAGATGCAGGGAAAGATGGGGTGCAGGGGGTTGGGAGCGGGGTATGGCAGGATGCAGGGAAGGGTGCAGGGACGGGGATGGAGGAAGGCGGTGGTGCAGGGTGCTGCAGCGACGGGGGAATGGAAACCAGGCCGCAGGGAGGGATGTGCAGGGATTGGGGCAGTCCCAGAGCATCCCTGCCTCCCTCCATCTGTCTGTCCATCCTCCCTCGTGGCCGCCAGCCCCTCCTGACCCCCATCTCCCACCAGGCAAAGCTGCGGAGGTGCTGTCGGGCAGCAAGGCGCCGGTGCTGAGCGACCCCTTCTTGGGGCGGCGCGGCGGGCCGCTGCTGAGCTGGTCAGCGGTGGCGCAGACGAAGCGGAAGGCGGCGAGCAAGGGCACGGCCGTGCTGCAGAACCTCTTCCAGGTCAACGGCAGCGCCAAGAAGCTGCGGGCCAAAGAGGCCATCTTCCCCGTGCACCACCATCACCACCACCTCGCCGCCCCCGTCTTCGGCAATGGCTTTGGGGCCGATTCCTTCAGCCGCATCGCCAGCTCCTACGCCTCCTTTGGGGCCGGGGCTGGGCTGGTGCTGCCGGCTGCCCAGAAACTCCTGCGCTCCAAGAAAGCCGAGCGGCTGGAGGCCGAAATGGGCAAAAGCAGCCGGAGAAAGGCAGGCAGCGAGTACCTGGTCAAGCTGGACCACGAAGGGGTGACATCCCCCAAGAACAAGAACTGCAAGGCCCTGCTGCTGGCCGAGAAGGACTTTGGGGCCAAGCTGGAGCGGCCGCTGGCCAGCCATGGCTATGCCCATGCAGCCCTGGCGGGCAAGGATAGGAAGGGACGGGCGCCTGTGCACCAGCTGCCCGTGGGGCTGGCGCTGCGGAAATACTCGGGCCAGGCCGAGTTCACCCTGAACTGCGACAGTGACTGCCACAGCTCCTACTCGGACATGGACGAGGACGAGGAGGCGGGCGGGCTGGGTGCCGACGTGCCCTCACGCTTTATGACCCGCCTCTCGGTTTCCTCCTCTTCCTCGGGCTCTTCCACCTCCTCCAGCTCCGGCTCCATCTCCACCTCCAGCCTCTGCTCCTCCGACAACGAGGATTCCTCCTACAGCTCTGAGGACGAGGACTCCACGCTGCTGCTCCAGACCTGCCTCTCCCACCCGGTGCCGGCGCTGCTGGCGCAGCCGGAGGCCCTGCGCTCCAAGAGCGGTGCGCCGCAGCGCTGCTTCCTCACCAAGGCTGCCGCCGCCGGCCCCAAGGCCAAGCTCAAGCGCAAGGAGGCCCTCAGCTTCTCCAAAGCCAAAGAGTTCTCCCGGAGGCAGCGCCTGCCCTCGGTGGAAAACCGGCCAAAGATCTCCGCCTTCCTGCCCGCGCGTCAGCTCTGGAGGTGGTCGGGGAACCCCACGCAGGTACGGCCGGCGCCCGCCGTGGGCACCCACTGCTCGGCACGGCCAGGGGGAAGGAGCGGGCACAGCAGCTGGGGGGATTGGGCAGGGGGCACGGGTGGAATTTATAAGTGCATGGGAGGGTGCATGGGTGCATGGCAAGGTGCATGGGTGCTTGGGGCGGGGTGCATGGGGCAAGGTGCATGGGGCATGGCCGTGGGTGCGTGAGTGCAGGTATACGGTGCAGGATGCATGGTTACACAGCAAGGTGCCTGGGGATACAAGGCAGGGTGCATGGCAGTGTGCATGGGTGCAGGTGTATGGCAAGGTGCATGGGGCGGCATGCATGGGTGTAGGGTGCATCGGGTGGGGTGCATGGGTGCCTGGCAGGGTGCCTGCGTGCATGGGGCATGGGCGTGGGTGCAGGTGTATGGTGCAGGGTGCATGGGTACAGCAGAGTGCTGGGGGATACAGGGCAGGGTGCATGAGTGCACGGCAGGGTGCATGTGTGCATGGTGCAGGGTGCCTGGGTGCACCAGCCATGGCACCCAGGCGCACAGGGCCGGGTACCTGCATGCACGGGGCGTCAGCATGGGTTCACCGGGCACGGTGCCCGGGTGCACGGTGCAGGGTGCTGGTTCCAGTGGCTGTGGCACTTGGGTGCATGGGGCAGGATGCCTGCGGGGTGCACAGGGCTGGATGGATGCTGCGGGAGCATCCCACCCCGGCTCGGCACTGCTTTCCCTGGGTGCCTGGGGTCTGGCGGGGGGGTGGGGGGGGGTCCATGCACCGTCCCTGACCCCCTGCTCCCCCTCGCAGCGGCGGGGCATGAAGGGCAAGGCGCGGAAGCTGTTCTACAAGGCCATCGTGCGGGGCAAGGAGACTCTGCGCATCGGGGACTGCGCCGTCTTCCTCTCGGCCGGGCGGCCCAACCTGCCCTACATCGGGCGCATCGAGAGCATGTGGGAGTCCTGGGGCAGCAACATGGTGGTCAAGGTCAAGTGGTTCTACCACCCCGAGGAGACCAAGCTGGGCAAGCGGCAGAGCGACGGCAAGGTGAGGGGCGGGCTGGGGCGCGGAGGGGGTGGCACGGCGGCGAGGGGGCAGCCGGTGACACCGTGTCGTCCCCTGCAGAACGCCCTGTACCAGTCGTGCCACGAGGATGAGAACGACGTGCAGACCATCTCCCACAAGTGCCAGGTGGTGGGACGGGAGCACTACGAGCAGATGACCCGCAGCAAGAAGTACCAGGACCGCCAGGACCTCTACTACCTGGCGGGCACCTACGACCCCACCACGGGCCGGCTGGTGACCGCCGACGGGGTGCCCATCCTCTGCTGACCCCCCGTGCCCACCCCGGGCGCAGGGAGGGGGACGGGGACGGGCAGCCCCCCCCCGCGCACCCCCTCCGTCGCGGGGCTCCTTCCCGGCCATTATGCAAAGCCCGGGGTGGCCGGGGAGGGGGCATGGGGGCATCATCATCATCATCCTCATCGTCGTCGCGGGGGGCGCAGGGGGGGCTCCCCTACAAGCCATACTTTCCCTAGTACCTCTGACTGTTTGCCAGCAGGTAAAGCAGAAATCAGGTGTGTTGTTCTATTTATTTTGCGTGTAAATATTGTATTTCTTCCGGGAAGTTTTATGGAAAACAGACAAACCAACAACAAAAAAAAAAAACAACCAACAAAAAAATCATTAAAAAAAAAATTAATAATAATATGGGGCGGGGGGGGGGGGGCGCGTTTCCGTTTCAGTGCACTGTTTCCCCCAGCCTGGCTGGGACGAGGACAGCGGGGGAGCTCTGTATATAGGGGGGACGCGGCGGCAGGGCGGGGGGCTCGGCCCCCGGCACGGCTCGGGCAGGGAGGCGGGCGAGGGGCTGGCGGGGTGGCTCTCCCGGCCCCCCCGGGGGTCCCGCTTGCCGTCCGGCCCCAGTGCAATAGCGGGGTGGCCGCGGTGCCGGCGGACGCTGGCCCGTCCCGCCGAGCCCTGCCCGCCGCTGCCCGCCACTGCCCGCCGCCGCCCCGTGCTGTAAATGTGTACAGGCCGCGCGGCGGCGGGGGCTTTTTCCAGTGTAAACACTAAAAAAACACAAAACGACAAAAAAAACCCAACAATAAAAAAAAGGAAAAAAAAAGGAAAAAAGGATTAAAAACACAAAGGTTTTATGAACAGCAAACTCTATGTAAAGGCCTTTTAGTATGGAACTTTTTTATTGATAACTTGGCTTATGAATAAATATATGAACCGTTGCGGGCTCTGCTCTGCCTCAGTTTCCCTCCTGGCGCGGCCCCCCCCAGCCGCACCCCCGGCTGTGGGCACCCTCCCAGGCACCCACAGAGGCCTCCCCAGCTCGGTGCATGCGGGAGATGGGCAGGGTGCTGGGGTCGCAGGGCAGTGGGGGGATGGTGAAACCCTGGGGCACCCCCTCCTTGGGCACCCTGCCGTGGGGTAGGGACTGTGCCTGGCAGGGGGTGTGGGACTGCAGGGATGGAGGGGTGCAGGAAGGGACGGAGGGGTGCAGGCAGGCATGGGAAGGTGCAGGCAGGCATGGGGGGGGGGTGCAGGCAGGCATGGGGGGGGTGCAGGCAGGCATGGGGGGGTGCAGGCAGGGACAGAGGAGTGCAGGCAGGGATGGGAGGATGCAGGCAGGGATGGGACGATGCAGGCAGGGACAGAAGGGTGCGGGCAGGGATGGGACAGTGCAGGCAGGGATGGAGGGGTGCAGGCAGGGATGGAGGGGTGCAGGCAGGGATGGGACGATGCAGGCAGGGACAGAAGGGTGCAGGCAGGGATGGGATGATGCAGGCAGGGATGGAGGGGTGCAGGCAGGGATGGAGGGAGGGACCCAGAGCTGTGGGGATGGGGGGACACAGGGCTGCAGTGGGGCCTCAGGGTGCAGGGGGGCTGCAGGCAGGACAGGTGTGGGGCTGGGGGGATGCAGGAGGGAGGAGGGAGGAAGGGGCTGCAGGAGCAATGCAGGAGAGGAGAGAGAGGCTGCGGGAGAGTGGAAGGAGGGTGCAGGCAGGATGCAGGCAGGAGGAGGCCGCCGATGGGGGAAGGGAGGCTGCAGGAGGGATGCAGGCAGGATGCAGGAAGCTGCAGGAAGGATGAAGCTGCAGGCAAGAGGGGTGCAGGCAGGAGGAAGCTGCGGGCAGTGCAGGCAGGAGGGTGCAGGCAGGACAGGTGCAAGCAGGAGGATGCTGGCAGGAGGGTACAGGCAGGAGGAACACAGGCAGGAGGAAGGTGCAGGCAGGAGGGTGCAGACAGGAGGGTGCAGGCAGGAGGAAGGAGCAGGCAGGAGGGTGCAGGCAGCAGGGGTGCAGGCAGGAGGAAGGTGCAGGCAGGAGGGTGCAGGCAGCAGGGGTGAAGGCAGGAGGAAGGTGAAGGCAGGAAGGTGCAGGCAGGAGAGTGCAGGCAGCGCTCCGGGCCCGTCCCTAGCATCGGGGCGGGGGGGAGCGGGCAGCGCGCTCCCACCCCACGTGGGCACAGACGGACAGGCAGAGCTCGCACGCCATTGGCCGCGCCGCAGCCAACCAGCGGATGTCGGGATGCCGAGCCCGTCGCCCATTGGCTGGCGGGGAGCCCTTTTGTTCTCACCACCCGGGGGCCGTTAACCCTTTCCCTCCCGCCGGCAGCTGCGGGGGGCGGCGGGGGGGGGCGGAGGGGGACGGGGGGGGTCCATGGGGGCGGGGGGGCTCGGGCGGGGCCCTTCTGCCCCCCCCCCCCGCGGCGCTCCGTGCCCCCCCCGCCCCCCCCGGGCCCCGCGGAGCTGAGACCGCGCAAACTCGCGTCGTGCGGCGGAGCGGCGGGGCCCGGCTGCCCCCTGGCGGCCGCCACGGGCCAGGGCGCGACCGGCGGGGGACGGGACAGACGGACAGACGGAGGGCAGGACGGCCGGGCGGATGGCCGGGCTGGCGGGTGGGCGGCTGGGGAAAGGGAGGGACAGACAGGTGGAGGCAGGGAGGGATGGACAGACGGACGGAGGTAAGGAGGATGGACAGATTAGTGCAGGGATGGCTGGACAGACAGACGGACGCAGGCAGGGATGGATGGAGAGAAGGAGGCGAGCGGAGAGATGGAAGGGTGGACAGACAGGCCGGACAGATGGACGGGCAGCCAGGTGCAGGGAGGGATGGGCAGACAGATGGGTGCACAGAGGGCTGGACGGATGGACAGACAGACGGGCAGACAGCTGGGGGGTGCCGGGCGGGGGGTGCTGGCCAGTTGGCGAGCGCAGGTGCCGCAGAGTGGGTGGCCCCCGGGGGACTCATCCTGCACCGGCCCTGGGGCCACAGCTCCGCTCCCCCTGCACCCCCAGGCCGACAGCCGGGGCCGCGCGGTGTCCCCGGCACGGAGGTGACGGCGACGCCGGCCCCCAGCACCGCGGCCGCTGCTCATCCCCCCACCGTGCCACCCCGCCGAGGGGCTGCGGCTCAGCCGGGACCCAGGCACGGTTGATGGTCCTGGTGCCAAAGTGGCTCCGATGGCCTGGGCGTGGGCAAGGACAAACGGGGACGCTTTGGGGACAGCCGGGCAGCGGTGTCACCGTGGGACGCGCCGGGAGGCCACCTGGGGCCGTGCGGCAGGGAGCAACATGGCACAACACAGCATGACACGGCCCGGTGCGACACAACACGCCACGGTACCGTGAAGCTGGCACGGCACCCCGAGGCTCACCGCGCTGCGGTGCTGTGCAGCGCTCACCGGCAAGCAGAGGGACCTCGATCACCCGCGCTCCTGGGGACGCTGAGCGTGGGCAGGCGGGTGCGGATCCGCGCTAGCCCGTGGCCACCCAAGCACCCTTATGGCTTTGACACTGGCCGGGTGACCCTGGAGCGGCTCCCACCCGCCACCACGATGCCGGGTGCTTCGGTCCTGCTTTGCACCGGTGAAGAGGAGGGGAGAAAGAGCGTGGGCCTGACCGGAGACACCTGCACAGGGACCGCGCCGGTGGGCAGCATCCCCGGGGACCCAGCCGGGCAAGAGGGCAAGAGGAGTCCGGCCTTTGGCAAAGAACTGGCCCAGCACCGGGAGGACGCGGCAGCCTGTGGCTGTGCCACACGGCTGATGGCCAGGGTCCGGCTGATGGCCAGGGTCCAGCCGATGGACGGGATCGGGCTCCGGCGCATCTCCCCGGTGCCGCGGTGTCAGCCGCGGCGCAGGATGGTGGTGAGCGGGGCTGTGTTTGCAGCAGGCCCAACAAACTCCTAACTGCAGCCGCGCTGCCCAGCCTTGGGTATTTCATGAATTACCGGGTTTCTCTCTCCTCTCAGAAACGAGAGCAGCGCCGCAGCAGCCGCCGAAACACCGGGCTCAGGGGGCTCGCTCCCGTCCGGCTCCCCGGGGGTCCCCGTGTGCAGTGCAGGGCTGGGGGGATCCTGCAGACCCCAGCTGCACCCCCCAGGCCCCCAGCAAGCCCTGCTCCAGCTCCACACCGCACACCTTCACCCGTGCCCTTATGGCACCGGCCCAGCACCGCGGGCCTCACCAGAACCCTGCGCCAGGACCAGGCAAGGGCAGCACCAATCACCACCCCTCCAACACTTCCTCAGCCCCTAAACAGCCATTTTTAACCCCAAAATGGTTCAATAGCACCTTCACCTCCCACCCGCACAGATGCAGCCCCGGGTGGAGTTTACTGCAGCGCTTTTTTTTTTTTTATTTTCCTTACACAATGATGTGCTGTTGGGCATTACAATTTCTCAACTTTAGGATGACTTACAAATTTTGGTTTCCTACCGTCATGTGAGAACATTAAGGCAACGTACAAAAATCTTACATAAATTAAACGATGCATAAATTTACAGGTGTAAATGCAAAGTTTCAGCAACTCAAAGTTGAGTAACTTCAGCCCCGTGATGGCGACTGGGATACGGGAGGGGAGGAGAATGAAGACTGGTTCGTAAGGCTCGGACGCGATATGTTTTTCCCAACCTTGCTAGAACGGCAGCGACAGAAGTGAATTCTCGATGGACTCCTACCAGCCTCTACAGGAAATCTGGAATACTCCACACTGGATGTAGGGCAAGTCTGACTCCAAATACCCTGTACGCACCGGTCCCAGCCCAGGGCGCGGGGAGAGGGGCCACTGTCAGTGTAGCGAGCTGCGGGAGCCCCGGTCAGGCGTGGGCTCCCCTCGGCGGCGAGGCGCCGCGCCAGCCCCGCGGCCGGGAGCCGATCGGTACAGGGTATTTCGCTCAGGCGTACACCGAGGGAACGGCTAACTCGAATAACAAGGTCAAATCAAGTGACAGCTCGACCATCCAGTGCTGACATTTGTCTAACATCAGGTAGAGACTTTCCAAGGGCAAGTTTCTTTTGAAAGAAGGCTTATTCCAGTTTTATGAGGCTAGCATGAGGTGTATAGATTTGCCTGGGCAAACATACACTAGTGAGACAACTCATGCAGCAGGCGCGGGGCGCCTGCCAGCAGTCCGTTTAGAAGCATTTACGGTGGACGATGGAGGGGCCGGACTCGTCGTACTCCTGCTTGCTGATCCACATCTGCTGGAAGGTGGAGAGCGAGGCCAGGATGGAGCCGCCGATCCAGACCGAGTATTTGCGCTCAGGCGGGGCGATGATCTGCAAGAGGAGAGCGGCGGTCAGAGCGGCCCGGCCTTCTCCCGCCTCCCCCCGCGAGGCCCGGCAGCGAGGAAGAGTTTTCTTACCTTGATCTTCATCGTGCTGGGCGCCAGGGCTGTGATCTCCTTCTGCATCCTGTCGGCGATGCCGGGGTACATGGTGGTGCCTCCAGACAGCACCGTGTTGGCGTACAGGTCCTTCCTGATGTCCACGTCACACTTCATGATGGAGTTGAAAGTGGTCTCGTGAATGCCGCAGGACTCCATGCCTGGGGAGAGGAAAAAGAAGAGTTGCCGGCACATTAGTAGCCGCACAGCGCCTCATTTTGGTCACCCCAACCCTGCAGCAGGGAGGCAACCCCAGCTGGCCCACACCTACCCAGGAAGGAGGGCTGGAAGAGGGCTTCTGGACACCTGAACCTCTCGTTGCCGATGGTGATCACCTGGCCATCAGGCAGCTCATAGCTCTTCTCCAGGGAGGAGGAAGAGGCAGCGGTGGCCATCTCCTGCTCGAAGTCCAGGGCGACGTAGCACAGCTTTTCCTTAATGTCACGGACAATTTCCCTTTCGGCTGTGGTGGTGAAGCTGTAGCCTCTTTCTGTCAGGATCTTCATGAGGTAGTCTGTCAGGTCACGGCCAGCCAAGTCCAGGCGCAGGATGGCGTGGGGCAGAGCATAACCCTCGTAGATGGGCACGGTGTGGGTGACACCGTCCCCGGAGTCCATAACAATACCAGTGGTACGACCGGAGGCGTACAGGGACAGCACGGCCTGGATAGCCACGTACATGGCCGGGGTGTTGAAGGTCTCAAACATGATCTGGAAGAGAAAAAAATAAAAGAAATCAATTAGCACCCAAGTAATGAGCTGGGTCACTCACACCCGTGTTAGAACACACATGCTGACATGCAAAAAAAAAAAACCCCAGTGTGTGAAGGAAAAGGCAAAGAATGCAGGCAGAAACACAAATGAAAGAAACCTGAGGCGTCAGGGAAGAAATGCCAGGAGTACAGAACCCTGAAGATGTCGGGAGACAAAAAAAAATAACAGAAACTCAGGTTTAAGATGCTGTAACAAAAGGAGGTTTGCAAGTAAGATGGAGAACGAGGGGCGGCCACCGGGCGAGGGACGGTACCTGCGTCATCTTCTCTCTGTTGGCCTTGGGGTTGAGGGGAGCCTCCGTGAGCAGCACAGGGTGCTCCTCGGGGGCCACGCGCAGCTCGTTGTAGAAGGTGTGGTGCCAGATTTTCTCCATGTCATCCCAGTTGGTGACGATGCCGTGCTCGATGGGGTACTTCAGGGTGAGGATGCCCCTCTTGCTCTGGGCCTCGTCCCCCACGTAGCTGTCCTTCTGCCCCATGCCCACCATCACGCCCTGGGAAGCCAAGGCTGAGTCAGCGCCCGCCCGGCGGCAGCACCGCCCCGGCCCGCCCTCCCCTCCTCTTCCCTCCCGCCTACCTGGTGCCGGGGGCGACCGACGATGGAGGGGAAAACGGCTCGGGGGGCGTCGTCCCCGGCGAAGCCGGCCTTGCACATGCCGGAGCCGTTGTCGATGACGAGGGCGGCGATCTCCTCTTCCATGGCGGAGGCTCTGCGGCGGAGGGGGCGGCCCGGTCAGCGCAGCCGCCCCGGGAGGCCGCGCTGGCGGCGGGCCCGGTCCCCCCCCTCCCCTCACCCACAGCGGGACGGACCCCCCCGCCCCGCCATTCCCGCCCCTCGCTGTTTGAATCTCCCGCGCCCTGACGTCACCCGCCGCTTCCGCCAATCGCGCCGCGCCCCCCCTCACACCCCCAACGGCCCGTTCGAACGGGCGAGACCATTCCACCACAGCGCGGGGGGAGTGGGGTGGGGGGGGAACACACACACAGACACGGCCCCAGCGCAGCGCCGGTCAGGACGGAGCCCACCACCCCTCGGGGACCGCGGGGGAAAGGGGCAGCAGGGGCGCGGACCACGCCCCACGGCCGCCGGTGCCGTACCGGTACCTGTGCGGGGGAAGCTGCTGTCGGCGCTGGGGAAACGCTGCCGCCTGGTCCGCTGCCGCCGGCTGAGTGAGACCGTCCGGCTGCCAGCCCCGCGCTTTTATACCCAGGGGGCGGCGGCCCCGCCCACCCAGCCGAGAAGATCGCCATATATGGAGATCTTTCAGAAACACGCGCTCTCATTGGTTGGCTCCGTCCCGGCCACGTGGGGTGGCTGCCGGGCTGCCCCCGCCCCGCGGCACCCCGGAACCTGCATGGGGCGGGGGGGGGGGGGGCGGCGGCGACCCCCGGCCCCGGCGGGGACCCCCCGGCCGCGCCCCCCGGCCGCACCGGGCACCCACCCCCCCCCCAGCACCGGGCACCCCCGCCCCGCTTCCCCTCCCGTAGCGCCGGGCCCCCCACGGGCCTCGCCGGGCCTGGCCCCGCACCCCGAAGGTGGCACCGCACCCCCCGCCCCGGGCAGCAGCGGGCAGCACCCCCCCGCCGCGGGCAGCACGTGCCCAGCCGCCGGCAGCACGTGCACCCCACCGGCTCTCCCTCTGCACCCCGCTGATGCTGCGTGCACCCCACCCACGGCACCCCCGGGCAGCACCGGGCACCCACCGGCGGCACTGGGCACCCACCAGCGGCACCGGCAGCACCGCCGCCCTCGGTGCCCACCACCCCGCTGCCAACACCGCCCAGCCCACGGGCAGCGCTGGGCACCCCGGCTCGCCGCCGGCTGCACCCCAGACTCTGCCCGTCGCCCCCCCGTAGGTAACACCGCGTACCCCATAGGTTATGTGCCGCGCACCGGCGCCTGCACCCGCGGCTGCGAGCACCCCCCGACTGCCCGCGCTCCTGCCAGCGCCGATAGGCCGGCCATGCCTCGGGCGCAGCACCCCGCCAGCAGCACCCAGCACCCCGGCAGCGCCAGCCCACCCGCAGCACCGCGCGGGCAGCGCCGGGCACCCCGAAACGCTCTGCCTCAGCTCCAGCGCTGCCACGCACCTGCTGACGGTGCCGGTGATGCCCCTCGGATGGTGCCGTGCACCCCACGGACCCCTGCCCGAGGACGGCATCCCCCACGGGCACCCCCGCTGCACCCGGCTGGCACCCCGGCTCCGGCAGCCCCCACCGGCCCGGGGCCCTCCCGGTGTCCAAGCCCCCCTGCTTCGTCAGGGGGTGCCATGGGCCATGCGCCCCACAACCGCTGCTGGGTGTCATGGGCATGGCTCGCACCAGCACAGCATGCCGCAGACCCGCATGCCATGCCAGAGACCCCTGCGCTGTGCCGGATAGCCACGCGCTACGCCAGAGACCCCTGCGCCGTGGCAGCAGCCCATGTGCCCGCTGTCCTGCTCGGCTCCCACACCCCCAGCCCCTCCGCGCCAGTCGGGTGCATGGAGGTGGCGGCTGCCAGCCTTGCCATCGCCCGCGTCTGTGCCAGGAGCAGCCGGCAGCAGAAGCTCGCCGTCTTCCGAAGGATTCCCAGCACCGCTCGGGGATGAAACGCCGCACGCTCAGGCCTTCCCCGGCAGGCCCTGGTGCCGCCGGCGGCTGAGCCTGGACGGGCGCTGCGGAAGGGTGTTGGTGGGAGCAGACTGGGGGTGCTGGGGCGCGGGGCAGGGTGATGCCGGTGCTGGGTGGGGTGGCAGAGGGACAGGATGGGATGGGGGGTCCTGCAGGGGTCCCAGCACGGCTTGAGGGGTCTCATGTCCCCGTGCTAGCGCTGAGCAGGTGGCCTGGCCCTGCGGCACCAGGGCCACGGAGTGCTTGGGCTGGTGGCCGGGTGGCACCAGCACCTCGGGCTGGGGGTCCGGCTCCGGGGGGGCTGCGCAGGTGACAGCCGCATCCTGTGGCTCCCCATCTCCCATCCCGGGGTGTGGGGACCGGCCGGACCCCCCGTGCGGGCCCCTGCCCGTGACTCAGGACCCCCCCCCGGGGCCACGGACACTGGGGGGGGGGTCCCGGGCAGGAGACACCGGGGGACGGACCCCGCGGGGCTCGGCGATGCCGGGGGGGCCCCGGGGCGGTGCCGGCTCCCGGTCCCGGCGCTTCCTCCTGCCCAAACAAGGCAGCCCCGGTGAGTAAGGGCCGGGCAGGGCAGGGCAGGGCCGGGGCGGCCCCGGGGGTGCCCCCGCCGTGCGGGGCGGGCGCAGGCAGCGCGTCCCGGCCGTATTAGGAGCGATCGGGCCCGGTGGCAGCGGGACGCCCGGCCCCGACACCGCCCTGCGCCGCCGCGGGGACCTTGGCCCGGGCAGGGAGAGGAGGAGGAGGAGGAGGAGGAGGAGGAGGAGGAGGAGGAGGAGGAGGAGGAGGAAGGCGCCGCGCCCCGCCCCAGCCCGGCCCGTCGCGGCGGCGATGCGGGTGTGTCCCGGTCCCCCCCCCCCGCTGCCTGTGCGCAGCCTCCGTCGCCGCGGTGACACACAGCCATCGTCCCCTCCCGTCGCCGTGGTGACGGCCGGGTGTTGGCGCGGGGAGGGGTGATGATGGGGTGACGGGGTGGGGTCCCCAGGGGATGCGGCCGGGCACCGCCACCCCGGTGCCCCTCCTGACCCTGACCCCGACCCCAGCCCTGACCCCCCCGAGCCCCCCAGCAGGGCTGGGACCGCGCTGCCTTGAGGCTGGGGGCTGAGGGACCCCCCGGCCGGGCAGCCCAGCACCCCCCACCCCTCCCGGGAAGGGATGGAAACCAGGGTGGGGGTCACCCACCCCGGTCCCCTGCAATGTCACGAGCATGTCGGGTCTCAGAAGCCACCCCACCGGGGAGCGGGGAGGGGTCCGGCTGTCCCCGGGCCGGGGGGACGCAGGGACGGGCTGTGGCTGTGGGGCAGGGCCCAGGCGGGCCCCCCCCGATGGGAACCTGACCCCCGCCGGGGGGGCTGGGGGGGCCGGCACCTATAAATACGGTTCCTGGCTGTTCTGCCAGGCAGGTGCCGGTGTGCACCCGCCGAGAGCCGGCACTGCCACCCTGCCCATGTCCCCCCCAGCCCCTGCAGGACCCTGACCCACTTATCCCCCCCCAGCCCGAAAGCCGACCCGTATCCGTTTCGGCGTGGGTCGGTTACACCGCACCGGCCAGCGCAGCCGCAGCTCGGGTAACGCAGCGGCTGGGGGGCCATGGCACCCCCCTGGTGCGGTAAGAGAGAGCCCAGCCATGAAAAAGTCATGAGGCAACCAATCCCCAGGACCTATTTTCGGGAACAATAACTGGGCGTCGCGCTGACACCGGAGCCGCGGGGCCAGGGGGAAGGCGGCAGCGGGAGCCATCGCAGCCGGGGCCTCACTGCGGCACAGAGGCATCACTGGTGCAGGCCAGTCCCCGGTGCAGGGGCTGGCAGCGGGTGTCTGAGTGCTTTGGGGTGCAGGCGGTGGCAGGGCCTGGTAACAGCATGGACAGAGCCTGTGCCTGCCTGTCCCCAAGTCCCTGCGGTGGAGCATGGCCGAGGCCGGGGGTCCCGGCTGGGTCGGGGGGAAGGTGCCTACAGGACAAGAGTGGGGACTGTCCCCTGCACCCCTGTCCCCTCTTGTCCCCTGCCAAGGCAGCACACCCATACTGCTGTCATGAGCTTCAGGCGGTCTCAGCCCCATGGAACCGAGGACCCCGCACCCCGGGCGATGGGGGGTCCCAGCCATCGCCCCAGTGCGCCGGGGTGGGAGGGCGGCCATGACCCCGATCCACAGCTGCAGGAGGGATTTGGGGCCACAGGACAGATGGAGGCCAAGGGCCCCAAAGCAGGATAAAAGGTTTAAACTAATCAAAATGCCTGGCTAATTGGTAAGGCGCTTAGGGGCTGGCCGGGAGGCGGCGCGGCTGGAGGTGACCTGCTGCTGAATCAGAGGGGCCGGTAACCTTAGCCCGCCAGGAACAGATACGCCGGCCCGCGCCCGGATCGGGTTCCCACCCAAGTTTTCCACCCGCGGCTCCGCGGTGGGACGGGCAAGAGCCGGGGCTGCGGTGACGGAGGGCGGCCGCTCACCCCGAGGAGCCGACCAGGCGCTGCTGCGGTCCCCCCTCGCCCGGGGTCTCGGCGAAAGCCCCGCTGTAGGTTACATCCACCCCGGTGCCCGCCACAATCTGGCCAGACTTTGTAATCCTACCTGCGGCTAATTAAACGGGCCGTGGCCCCCAGCCCACCCCCGGCACCCCCCCGCTGTGCCGCGCTGTGCCGAGCCGTGCCGAGCCGCCCCGCGGGGCCAGTGCGGCAGCGGCGCCGGGGCAGTGCGGACGTCCCCGTGGGCGTGCAGCCGGCCGGCCCCGCCGCGACGCCAGGGCTCGGTAGGGCCGGGGAGCCCCCGCCAGCCCCCCGGGGGCCGCCCTGCGCCGGCGGAAGATGCCAACGAATGGGATCCACCAGGTCCTGAAGATCCAGTTTGGGTTGATCAACTGCGAGAGCCGGTACCTGACGGCAGAGAGCTTCGGCTACAAGGTGAACGCCTCAGCGCCCAGCCTGAAGCGCAAGCAGATCTGGACGCTGGAGCAGGATGAAGCCGACAGCTCCGTCGTCTTCCTCAAGAGCCACCTGGGCCGGTACCTGGGTGCTGACAAGGACGGGAAGGTGCGGTGTGAGGCCGAGCAGCCGGGCCGGGACGAACGCTTCAGCATCATCACCCAGTCGGACGGGCGCTGGGCGCTGCAGTCGGCCCCGCACCGGCGTTTCTTCGGGGGCCGGGAGGATCGGCTCTCCTGCTTCGCCCCCAGCGTGACGGAGGGCGAGCTCTGGACCGTGCACTTGGCCATGCACCCCCAGGCCAACCTGCTGAGCGTCAGCCGCCGCCGCTACGCCCACCTCAGCGCCCACGAGGACGAAATCGCCACTGACAGCAACCTGCCCTGGGGGGTGGACGCCCTCATCACCCTCTGCTTCCAGGACAAGAAGTACAGCCTGCGCACCGCCGACGAGCGCTACCTGCGCTGCGACGGCACGCTGGTGCCCGAGCCCGGCGCCCGCACCGGCTACACCCTCGAGTTCAAGGCGGGCAAATTGGCTTTTAAGGACTGTGATGGCAAATACCTGGCGCCCACGGGGCCCACAGGCACCCTCAAGTCCGGCCGCAGCTCCAAGCCGGGCAAAGACGAACTCTTCGATCTGGAGGAGAGCCACCCCCAGGTGGTCTTCACGGCGGCCAACGGCAGATACGTCTCCATACGGCAGGGTAAGGGCTGCCCGCACCCCGCTGCCTGCTCCCTGCCCGCCTCGGGAGCCTCGGCTGCCCCAAGGGGATCCCTAGGGATCGGCTCAGCTGAAAGCACCCTCAGCCACGAAGGGCTCTGTGGGAGCACCCCTGGGACCCCCGCCACGGGGGGAGACCCTGCAATAACAGCAAGGAGAGGCTGTGGCTGGTGGGGCCAGGGTGGGAGCAGCAGTGGGGCTGTGCAGGGCTCTGTGGGTGCATATAGGGGTGTGTGTGTGTGCAAGGTGCCGTGGGTGCGTATAGGGGTGTGTGTGCACAGCTCCGTGGGTGCGTATGGGGGGGGTGCGTGTGTGCAAGGCGCCGTGGGTGCGTACAGGGGTGTGTGTGTGTGAGCAGGGCTCCGTGCAGCGCCTGCAGGCGCGTGCCTTTGCGCGTGCAGCCCATATGCATTTGTGCGTGGACGATGCTGTGTGTGCATGCGTGTGCACAGCTCTGTGCAGCCCATATGTGTGTGCACACGTGTGCAGGGCTCTTCCCAGCACGGTGCGTGCACGCGTGTTTGTGTGTGCACAGCTCCGCGGTGCTGCATGCCCGCACGTACGCGTAGGGCTCAGCTCAGCGCCGCGGGCACGCGCGGGACTGCGGTGCCACGCGTGTGCAGGGCGCTGCGCAGCCGTAGGGGTACGTGTGTTTGTTTGCACACACAGCTCTGTGCACGGGGCTGAGCCTGGCAGCCCAGGGCAGGCAGCTGCAGGCAGGAGAGGCTGGGCAGAGCCGTGCCCACAGCCAGGCCCCACGGCAGGGGCTGCTGGATGGGACCACAGCCTCCAGAGCCCCTGGGGGTCCCCGAGGGGCCCTGCTCACCTGGGCAGCGGTGGCTGTGCCATGCCCCCGGCTGCCCCACGGGCACCGGGAACGTGCCTGCCCCTGTGCCAAGCAGCTTAGGGCCGGGTGACGGTGGCGGGCAGGCTATAAATAGGGGGTTTGTGCGCCGCAGCACTAACCAGATGGGCGCAGCAGCAATCAGATTAACCAGCTCAATTAGCACGATTGTTCGCAGAAGGATTTACCGCTGCCGGGGAGGGACCGGGGGAGGGAACGCGCAGCCGTGGCTCATCGGCGCACATGGCCGGAGCGGGGCCGGTGCTGATGGCCGCTCCCACCTGCAGGCGTCAACGTCTCAGCGAACCAGGACGAGGAGCTGAACCACGAGACCTTCCAGCTCCAGATCGACCGCGACACCAACAAGTGCAGCCTGCACACCAACACCGGCAGCTACTGGACCCTCGTGGCCCATGGGGGCATCCAGGCCGTGGCCACCGAAGTGTGAGTGCTGCCGTGCCGCGGCGTGGGGCTGCAGGGAAGGGGGTCTGGGGGGGACAGGCGGCCCCGGCTCACGCTCCCCCTCCACCACCAGCGCTGCCAACACCATGTTCGACATTGAGTGGCGTGGGCGGCGGGTGGCCCTGCGTGCCAGCAACGGCCGGTACATCTGCACCAAGAGGAACGGGCAGCTGGCGGCCGTCAGCGACGCCGTGGGTAAGTGCCAGGGACAGGAGGGGGGTCCCGGCGTTGGCCCCCCACCCTGGGGTGCTCAGGGCCAGGCTCCCACGCAGGGGAGGACGAGGAATTCACCCTGAAGCTGATCAACCGCCCGATGCTGGTGCTGCGGGGCGAGCACGGCTTCGTCTGCTACCACCGCGGCTCCAACCTGCTCGACTCCAACCGCTCCGTCTACGACGTCTTCCACATCAGCTTCAGCGATGGCGCCTACCAGATCCGAGGTGGGCAATGCAGTGGGGGGCTACCAGGGCAGGAGGCTACCAGGGGTCCGACCGGACCCTGCTGACGGCCCCCGGGGACTCTCTGCAGGCCAGGGGGGCAAGTTCTGGTACGTGGCAAGCAGCGGGTCGGTGTGCAGCGACGGGGACCTATCCGAGGATTTCTTCTTCGAGTTCCGGGAGCGGGGACGAGTCGCCATCAAAGGGAAGAACGGCCGGTACCTGCGCGGGGACCCGGCTGGCACCCTGCGTGCCGACAGCGAGTCCGTGCTGCGGGCCACGCTCTGGGAGTACTGACCTGCCTGGCACCGGCCCCACCACCGCGGTGTCCCCAAGCCCACCCCACTCGCCGGCAGGCCGGGGGCACTAGCTTGTCCCCAGGCGAAGGATGGCGGTGGGGTCGGTGGTGGCACCATCCACGGCAGCTGTGTCGCCGGCCCCCCGCGACTCACAGCATTAAAGTCAGTTTGGATCACATGGAGGCAGCGCCTCGTCTTCCTTCACCTCCTGCAGCGCCCAAGGGCAGGGGTGCTTGCGCCCTGGGATCCCCCCGCCATGCCCATAACCCCAGACAAAGAGCGCTGCCCCGTGGGAGCCCCCACACCCCGGGAAGGGGCTGATCCTGCCTGGGCATCCCGGCTCTGCCACTGCTGTGGGATGCAGGGACCCCCGGGCTGCCGCAGGGGCTGGGGGTGCCACTCAGGCAGGGCTCGGCAAAGCAAACCAGCTCCGGGCAGGACCCCGAGGGGCTGCGTGGGGAGCTGGAGCCCGGAGGGGCTGGGATGCCCATGGCCCCTCCGCTGGGCTGGGGGAGCAGGAGGGGGCTGCAGCCTGGCAGAGGGCTGGGGGGGAGGCCGGCGGTGGCAGCCCCCCAGGGAGCTGGCGGGGCCCTGCTGGGAGATGGAAAGGAAAAGAGACGGGCACTTGCTGAGCGGCACGATCGTTTTCATGGCAGACGACAGATTTACAGACACTGGAGCGGTGCGGGGAAGGACTGGGCCAAAACACGCTGCACCACCACAGAAATACAAGATCATTTATAGAAACAACGGGGGAGCGGAAAACCCCCTCCCCTGCCCAGCAGAAAACGGGGCTCCCCCGGGCGGGCACCCGCTGGGCACCCTGGCACAGCACCCTGTTTGTCCTGATCCTGAAAGGCAAGGCGGCACCGGGGCACAGCCCACAGCCGGCACGGCGCGGCAGCCGCCGGGAGAGCACTAAACTACCACGGCTAGAACGATCCACAAGACAGCACGGCTCCGGGGGCTGCCCACCAGCGTGGCCGGGATGGGGGGCGGCAGGGCCGGGCCGGGCCAGCCCAGAAGCCCCCGCTCTGCCGCCGGGCGGCTCTCGGGGAGATGCCGCCGGAGCCCCGCGACCCTCCGGTGCAGCCAACAACACGACCACGAAACACGCACACACACATAGACCCCACCTGGACCACCGCCACGGCCTCCCTGCCCTCGCTGCCAGCCCTCCCGCCCAGGGCCCGCTCCTCCTCCGGCGGGGGTCTCTCCCCACCGCTGGCCTGGCAGGCACCCACCCCGGCCGGCGGGGCTTGGGGCCCCCGGGGTGCGCTGGCCGCCCCCCTGCTCACAGCAGAACAAGGCTGGGGTTGCGCAGCTGCCTGTAGATGTTCAGGAGCTTCTCCGCCGTTGCAGCTCCCTCCTCGCCGAGGGCCGGCCGGTCACGCAGGGTCTGCGCCTCCTTCAGCAGCATCTGCGCAAGAGAGATGGAGGTTGAGAGATGCGCAATGGCTTGGGGCTGCAGCGGGGGGTCCCGACAGCGTGCACCCCATGGGGAGGAGACCAGGGCACGGTGAGCACCCGTCAGCCCCGGTGCGGGCTCGCGGCTCACCTCGTGGTTGGCCTGGATCTGGCGCAGGTACTGCATGCGGAGGTCGGGGGGCCCCGAGCCCTGCGCCGCCTGCTCCAGCACCAGCGCCTGCGGGGAGCAGAGAGCTCTGCTGGGGCGGGTGCCGGGAGACCCGGCTGCGGCAGCACCCAGCCCCGGGGAGCCTGGACCATGGCTCCGGGCAGGAGGCAGGTCTCCACCTGGCAGCCGCGCTGCCCTGCTCTCCCCAGGCCTGGCACCACGCTTGCCGGCACTGAAGCACCTCCAGGAAGGCTGCCAGCCCCCATGTGCCGCAGGGGCCCCGCTCTGTTTAGCTGCCAAACTGACTGCGGCCCGTTCCCGGGGCAGAGAGCAGGCACCGCCCGGGGCTGGGGCTTGGGAAGGGAGCAGGGTCCGCAATGGTCACCCTCCCCAGCCCTGCCAGAGGCCAGGCCTTGCCGGGTTGTCTGCCACACGGTGGTGCCAGAGAAACCCTCCCGGAGTGCCCAGCTGTGCCCCCAGGCTTTGGCCCCGGGGTTTTGGCTTGCTTAGGGCCCCCCCTGCCCCCCCCAGGGCCAGGTCTGCCAGGGCCAGCGGCACAGCCCCGCGGCAGCGGCTGAGTGTACCTGGATGCGCCGGATGACGGCGTGGTGCATCCTGCACATGTCGGCCAGGGACGGGCTCTCCATCAGGATCTCCACGGCCTGGATGGGACCCGCCGGGCTGAGGTCATTCATGGCCACCTGGGACAGCGAGCACATCCTCACTGCAATCATCGCCGGGCAGGGGAGGGGGGCGAGGGCGGCCCCAGGACCCCTCCCCACGGGCACCGGGCTCCCCAAGAGGCTCTGCTCCCCGCTTCCTACTCCCCGCACCCCCCAACCCATTTGCTCTCCAGCCTGATACAGGCAAACGCAGCAGGGACGCTGCCAGCCCAGCTGGGCACATCAGACCCCTTGCCCAGCCCCTCTGAGGGGCATTTGCCCCTGGCCCGGCCCCAGTGGCCATCAGGCCCCAGGAGAGCTCTTGCTCGCTCCTCCAACCCTGGCCCGGTGTGGTGGGTACCGCAGCCAGGAGAGAGCGGCTGCCAGTCTTGCCCGGTGCTGCTGGGGGTGAGGGGATGCCCGTTCCCCGAGGAGATGCAGGCTGCCACCCCAGCGGATTTAATCAGGCAGGCTTAGCTCAAGGAGAATTAATGCTGTCACTAATCACGTTGGTGATATTAGTGCCCTCAAGCGTGAATCAACCTGAGCCAGGTCATTGCCAGCACGCAGGCGGCTGGGCCCCTCGGCACGGGGTCAACTAGCCACGGCAGGAGAGCTGGGCAACGAGTATTTTTCCTTTGCGCTTAGAGAGGGATTTTTGCATGAAGGGGGGACGAGCTGCAGCAGGTCAGATTTACACCCCGAATCCAGCCACATTTTTCCCTCGCTTTGCAGAGCCAGCAAAGCGCAGCCAGCCACAGCAGCAGGGAAAGCGCATTCCTTCCTGCAGCCGAGCCCGACGCCAGGTCGGGGCACGGCGAGTGTCTGAGGTTATTGCATCTCAGTGGGGCTGGGCAAGAGATGGGCAGGAGCAGGAGCCACACTGCTCCAGGGGAAGGGCAGCAGCAAAGAGGGCCTGCAAGGATCCTGTGGATCAGTAAAGGGATGCTGGGAGCGGGCATCTGCCTTTGCCCTCGCAAGGCCAGGCTGCCGCGCGGGGGCAGCCGCCCACTGCCCTTCCTGGCAGGGAAATGAGGACATCTGGGAGACACACACCCGCCTGGAGAGGGATGGAAGCGGCCACAGCCTTTGGGAAGTCCCAGGTCGGGAGAAGGGGGACCGGGAACGCCGCCTGCCCAGCCCGGCACACAATCCCCAGCCCCACAGCGTCAGCAGCCAGCAGGCCCCACGCAGCACCCAGGCATCCGGACCCACGGACAACAGCCCAGGGTCGGCACGGCAAAGCCATACATCACCCAGCTCCCCGGCACGAGCAAGGGGCTGCGGGACGGAGCCGGCTCTGTGGGATGGGGGCACGGGGAGTTTCTCTGCAGGGCTAACCCATTCCTTGCCTCTCGGACAAGCAGCTGCACCTCGCCTCCGTCTGGTGCCGCGCCGCGCACCGATGCCACCTCCCCGCTGCTCAGCGCCTCGGCCCCGGCGTTCTCAGCCAGCAGCCAGCGCAGCGTGGCACAGCTCAGCGGGACATCTGGGGATGAAAGGAGAGAAAGCAGAGCTTGTTACGCCGATGAACGCCATCCCTGCGGCTCAGCAGCCCCGCTCAGGCCAGAGCTATGGAGGACGGAGCAGCATGCGCCTGGTGCAGCCCCTGCGGGGCCAGGGCTGGGGCTGGGGCCGTTCCCCTCCCCGTTGAGACAAGCCGAGCTTGGCCATGCAACTGCCAGCGCATCCACGAGCGGACACATGCTGGGGTGGTGACTGCTGGGGGTCACGCAGCCCTCCTCGCCCAAGGAAGGGGCTGGTGACTGCCCCAGCCTGCACGCATGGGTCGTGACAGCACCATCCCAGCCTCTCCTGGGATGGCCACAAGCCGGGATGCGAGCGCCTCTCCCCAAGGATACCCCAGGAGCTCCTGGGATGCTCCTCTCTAGGGACCCACCTGAGCCAGAGGTTTTCAGTGCGTTTTTCAGCAGCTCCGAGGACACCCTGATGGACGCCGCCGAGGGGGGGCAGATTTCCCTCTCCCGGGGCGTCCGGCAGCTTGCCAGCTTTCTCCCCCTCGGGTTCAGTCTGCTCCCGGGATACTTTGAGGAAGGTCTCCACAGGGTCTGGGGGGGCAGGGGGGGCAGCCGCCGGCGGGGAGGCATCCGGCCCGGGGGGGCTGCTCTCGAAACGGAGGCACTGGAGCATGTCAATGGTGCATTCGCTGAGGGGCAGGCAGATCCCCTCTCTGTCCGGGGAGAGGATGGGCGAGTCGTCCGGCAGGAGGTCATCCAGGGCCTCGGAGGAGTCGGAGCCACTGCCCAAAATATCCCGTAAACTGTAGTAGAGGGCACAGGAGATGGTCAGAGGCAGGTCCAGCTTGGTGTCTGCAGCGGAGCCGAGGGGCAGCGTCAGCTCCCTCTTGTTCCCGGGCAGGAGCTGGTCAATGGGGAAGGTGAAGGTGGTGGCCGAATCCACAGACTCCTCCTCTAAGGCACAGGGGCTGGCCAGGAGCTGAACGCAGAGGGTCCAGCCCTCCTCCAGGCTGTACTCGCTGCAGTTTTCCAGCAGACAGGAGATGGTGACGGTATCTTGGAGCAGGAGGCAGCTCCAGTTGGCAGTGACGGTGCAAGCAATGGGCTTCTGGCCTTCTTGGCTGGACAGCAAAGCCGCGCTCACGTTCATCACCTGGTTGAGGCTGGCCAGGGCTCGGTTCTTCTGGTCCACCGCCTTCTTCAGGAAGGAAACTCTGCAAGGACAAAGCGTCAGCATTGAAATAGCAGGCGGGACAGCAGCCGAGACGCCAGGTCAGCGACAGGAGCGTGGCAGAGGCCAGCGCCAAAGGCTGCTGCATGAAGGGCGCTGCGCCACCGCGGCAGACGAGCCGAGCAGCCCCTGGCACAAGCTCGGCACCCTGAGCCACCCCAGGAACTCCCCAGCTCCCTCGCCAAGGCAGCCAGGATCCACGCTGCCTGCAGGGCTGCTCTGCCCGTGAGCCCCCATCAGCTGAGCCGACCCTGAGGAGCGGCTCCGGCCAGCCAGACCCAGGGAATCTCCCCGTGAAGAGAGAGGGACTCGTCCCCATCCCCTCCCCACACGCAGATGGCCGCGGAGGCCAGAGGCACGCGCCTGCCCTGCCTGTTACCGCGGACTTGGCAAGCGTGGCGGGGTGTCTGGGAGTGCCTGGCACCCTGCCTCTCCCACCTTCTGCCGCCGAGGCTGTAAACACCAGCCCGCCTGCAGCGCCGGAGCCGGCTGCGCCCAGGTGAGGGGGGCAGCCGGCAGGGCTGCGCTTAAACACTATTTTTATCCCATTGAGGCCGGGGGGGGGGGCTTCCCAGCCAGGCTCCTGCACTCCAGAAAGGTAAACGTTGGAGCGGTTCCTGCCAGAGACCTCACAGCTGACACACAAACACCCAGTTTGGTGCCCGTAAACCTGGCAGTTCACAGAGTAAGAGCACGAGTGCTCGGCGCTGAGGAGCCCTGTCCTTTACCTCTCCGAGGTGTTGCCTATCCCAGACAGCAGCTCCTTAATCCTCCGGCCGGCCTCAGCAGGCGTCAGCTCCACGTCAGCATCCTCAGGGCTGCATAAGCCGCAGGTCATGAGGCGGCCTTTGGCAGACAAGGCCAGCAGCTCCGATTCACCTGTGGGCAGAGACGAGGGCAGGTCAGGCGACAAGGGGTAGCGGGGGTACGCTGGGAAGGCAGCCGGGGCTTCCCTGATGGCTGGGGGGGGTGGATGCAGGGGGATGGGGGAGCACAGGACGGCACGGTCTGCCCCAAGGCAGCAGGAGCCAGAGGTATGGCCTCTGTCTGCAGAGAGGTACAACGGAGACAAGACACAGACCACGACAGCACGCCAACCTCACACGCAGCTCCCCGAGAAGGGGCCACCCCGCGGAAGGGAAATGTCCCCCTCCTGCTGGTCCTGTCCCCGCGGCTCCTGCTCACCGACAGCCCCGCCGCCCCAGCCATGCTTCCCGGAGCTGGCTGCCCCCAAGCCAAGGCCAGCAGCAGCTGGGGGAAGCGCCAGGGGGGGCCGCAGTGCCCTGGGAGCCAGTGCTGCCATGCAGGGTTCCTGGCAGCGAGACGCATGCAGCTCTGTGGGCAGCGAGCGGGGCCAGGCGCGGGCAGGGCTGCCTGCCTTGCTCTTGCCTGGGTGCCCCAGGGGCCTCTCCTCGCTCGCCTGCCTGTTCTGGTCCCATTTGCTCCTCGTGCTGCCCCATGCAAGGGGCTCAGCTACAGCTATGAGATGCTTTCCCCCCATCTAGGCCCTCCTCTCCCTTCCTCCACTCCTGACGGTGAGCACCGCACCTTGCTCTGCGCCCAGGCCGTGGTCAGGCACCGCATGCTGCCCTCGCCAGAGCGGGGAGGTTAGCACCCAAGCTGTGGGGCTGGAGAGCGCAGCGCGTGCAGGCTCCGAGCGGCCACGCAGGAGCCCCTGGTCCAGACAGCGGCACGCCTGAACCCCCTTTGTGGAGCGAGCCTCGTCCCAGCTCGCTTGGGGCTCCCCAGAGGCTGCCCTCCGTGCAGGGAGCCCGAGGGGACAGGCAGAGCTGCTGTGAGCATCCCGTGGGAACCTGCGCGGACCGGTCGCTTCCTGCGACACTGAGCAGAGACGAACTGTGAGCGGGCAGGGAAGAGCCGGAGCTGCGAGCACGCCTCACGTTCAGCCCGAGTCGGCATGCTCGACAGAAACGACTTACAAAAACGAGGGGAGTCAACAAGAACGGATGGAGGACGGAGCCCAGTCTGGACCGTAAGGAGGGGTGGAGACGTACGGGCCGGAATAGGCAGCTATTCTGCCCCGCTCCACCCCAAGACCCAGCACACGCCCCGCTGCCGGCAGTACCTTCTGACGCCCGAGAAGACAAGGAAAGAGCCACAACGCTACAGATACTTAAACTGGCCGGAGACAGGACGGGAGGCAGGACGCCGGCGCAGCTCTCTGCGTCCTCGGGGTCGGAGGAATCGCCGACCCAGTCCAGGTCGACGGCAGAGATGTCCGAGTGCGTGCTGTAATACATCCGGCTGCCGCTGCCGCAGGCGGCGCAGAGAATGGGCCCACGCAAGTAGTACTCCCTGAGCTCCGGCACTGTCGCCTCCTCCCTCTGATCCGCCTTGACGGCCACCATCTTCCCGTAGTGGCCCACGGCCACCACGCAGTCACAGCCAGCATCTCCGAAGAGCTGCTCGTCCTCGGCATCCTCTGCCGCCCTCCGCTCCGTTCTCAAGGCCCCGATGAAGACGATGGGCTCTTCCAAATGATGGAGGATCTTCACGGGGGGGTCTTGGTTTGAAACGTCATGGCAGCCATCGACAGGCGGTGAAGAGCTGAGGGCCTTCAGCGGCACAGAGCAGAGCTGTCCGTCCGGGAAGCCGCAGAGGATCATAGGAGATTCCAGCATGGCAGCGTCGATCCCGAAGAGCAGGCTGAAGAGGGGCTCTTCCAGCACAAAGCCCCCTGAGCACCACAGCCCCTCCCCAGACCCCACGGTGCCTGGGGAGGACGCGCAGCACAGGACGGGCAGGAAGCGGGAGGGCGGGACGTCCCCCTCATCCTCGGGCTGGGGGCCGGGGCAGAAGCCCACCTCGCTGACCTGCCGGTATGGGGGATTCTCCTGCTCCGGGCGTGGAAGCTCGTGCAGTTTCATCCACCATTTGCCGTGAGCCTGGGACAAGGTGATGACAAAGTTGTTGAGCAGAGTGAACATGCACAGGCTGGAGTCTGGGAAGATGCAGGCATCCGAATCCACGGGGAAGACGCCGGAAGGGCAATTGCTTTCTTGGCCGTCGCCATCCGTCTGCTCCATTAACCTTCAAGCAAACAGGGAAGAGCTCTCAGCCAAGCCGTGGGGCGAAGCCAGCGCTTCCCTTGGCCGCCTCTTACCCTGGCCCTCGGAAACAAGCTCCCCGCAGCACAGCTTTTAGCATCTGCTGCGAGAGCGGCGATCTGGAGAGAGCCAGAGCTTCAAACCGTGTAATGCTTCCCGTGCCTGTGGGAGGACGGGCAGGGAGAGGGCAGCGGCAGAAGCCAGGAGCTGGGCAAGGCCCAGTGTGCCACCCCAGCCCCGAGAAGCGGCCCAGGGACTCCAGGACTGATGGCACAGGGCTGGCTGAGGCCAGGCTCGCGTCCCCAGGGGTGACAGCCGGCTCACCTGCTCTGCTGGTCCAGGGAGACGCAGTAAATGCCGCTGTGGGCACAGAGGATGTAAAGCTGCCGGGGCTGGGGCAGCAGCTCCACGTGCCACACCTGGTCGGGGCACCGGTACACGGCCTGGGTGGAGAAGCAGAAAGAAACATCACCTTCCCACGGCACCTGGAGGGGCGGCAGGGATGGGGCCGCTCGGCGCAGGCGCGAGTGCCAAGGGAGCCATGGTGCCCACGCTACCAGCCCGGGCAGAGCCCTGCTCACCCGCACCCCTGTGGGGTAAAGAAAGAAGCGGCTCACTAAGCAATGCTCCCTCCCAGGCAACCCCAACGCAACTGCAAATTAAAGCCATTATTTCCTGCAAATGCAGATTCCAAGCAGTTTCCAGAGATAAATCTATCCCTGGGCAGCACCACGGCTTGCAGACCCGGCTGGGCTTTCCTGGGTGAGGGGCAGCCGCTCTCGGTGAAGAGCGGCAGGGGGCTGGGAGAAGGGCTGCAGGTAACAAGGCAGCCCGTCACTCACACTCCCCGAGGGGAAGGAAAATAGCGATCAGAAAGCCGGTACATGATCTACTTTCCCGAGAAGGAGTGCAGTGTAGGAGGCAAATCCTGATACTACAGAGATGGCTTTCTTAGAAATGATAATAAGAACAAATTAAAAAAAGAAGCCGTGTATAACTCAACACGACGACTGCTGTTAGTCACAGCAAAGACAATAGCGAAACCCTTTGTAGGTGAGAAATGAGAGAGACGTCACTTCGCTTGGGGAGGGAAAAAGCCCTTTCTAGTTTAATTAAATGTTTGTCTCGCGAGTTCAGGAGAGGGGCCAGACGGCAGCACCCCCCACCCACAGAAGGGGCCTCAGAGCCAGGTGAGGGGCTCTGGCGCTGCTCGTGAGGTTCGTTTGTGGATGCAGGACACTGAGGGAGGGACCCCAGGAAGGACCCTGGCCCCAGACTGGGCGACCAGCCAAGGGGGACACGACTGGTGTCCCCGCCACCCTCGCCCTGTGCCGGGACACCGGCCCCAGAGCACCCTCCCACCGCGGGGGATGCGGGACGAAGCCCCCCGCCCTGCCAGGCCACTCACCTTCAGCACCTTCCCCTCCTGGTCGTAGACGTAGACAAACTCGCTGCCGTTGGAGAGGTAGATCTCGTTCTCGTGGCACAGCACCCGGGGCTTGCCCGCCACCAGGCCCCCCACCGGGCAGCAGAAGCCGGCCAGGTAGTCCACCCTGTGGCCCACGTGTGCCATGGTGCCGGGAGGGGCGCGGTGCCAGCCTGGGGGGCGCGGGGACGGGGGTCAGCGCTGGGGGGCTGCCCACGCTCTGGTGGGCAGCGAGGGGGAAGGGGATGGGGCCCCTCTGCCAGCAGCACCTGGGGTGCAGCATGAGCCTGGCCACCCCCCCCAAGACCACTGACAGCTCCAGGCATGCAGCAACCCAGCCCCACAGCCCCCCCGGACCCCCGGCGGAGACCCACAGTCCCCCACATCCCTGACTGACCCCCCCAGCCACCCCAGACCCCCGGTTGACCCCCACAGCTCTGACTGGACGCCACAGCCCCCCAGACCCCCGGCCGAGCCCCACAGCACCCCTAGACCCCCGGCTGAGCCCCACAGCCCTGGCTGAGCACCACAGCCCCCCACACCGCAGGCCCAGCCCCTCAGCCCCCCCCCTCAGGCCCAGCCCCACAGCCCCATCGCCCCCCAGGCATCACCCCCAGCCCCCCCACTCCCCACCCCAGGCCCCCCGGCCTCAGCCCCACAGCCCCCAGACCCGCCCCACAGGCCCGACCCCCCCCCAAACCCTCCCCTCGGTCTCAGCCCCCCCCCATCGCCTCCCGGTGGGGCTGCGGGTACCGGGCGGGGGGCGCGGGCGGCTCCGCTTTACGGCTGCGCGGCGGCGGCCGCCGCAATGGGCGGGGAGTTTGCGACAAGGCCGTAAAGCCGCGATGGGCCGGGCCTCGGGGGGGGGGTAGCGCCGCCGGTACCGGTACCGGGAGGGGTGGGGGGGGGTGACCCCCCCCCCCCGGCGTGGCGGGGGCGTAGAGAGGAGCGAGGCGATGCTGGCGACAGCGGCTTTATTAATGGCGAGCGGGGGGGGGGCGAGGCTCGCCCCGCAGCGCGGGCCCGATCCTGACCCACGGCCGCCACCCCCCCCGTGTCCCACCACGATCCCCCCGTTGGGACGGACCCCCACCCCCCGTTTTGGCCAGTGCTGGAGCCCGGGGTGGCTACTGCGGGGGGCCCGGGGCCGGCTGGGGGAGCCCCCGGCGGCGTGGGGGGGCTCGGTGGCCACGGGCCCGGCTCAGCTGGTCCACGAAGGCCTCCACCTCGGCAAAGCGTGCCGACAGCCGCCCCAGCTGCTCCTTCAGGGAGCTGAAATCCCGGTACAGATCGTCCAGGGCCCCCGACAGTGACCGGATCCTGGGCCGGGGGAGAGGGGTGAGGGTACGGGACCCCTGCCAGCACCCGCTCCCCGCCGGAGGGGCACGGCTGGCCCCCGGCCCCTCACCTCCCGTAGTCGGGCAGCACGGTCTGGTGGTCAAACAGCAGCAGGTTCCTCATCTGGGAGGTGATGGCGAACTTCCAGTTGTCCAGGACCAGCGTCAGGTTGGCGCAACCCTTCGCCGGTGCCCTCTCGGCTGCGGGGACCGGAGGGGACGGGATGGTCGGGGCTGGCCCCAGGAGCCCCTCACCGGACCCCCGGCCCCAGCACCCCTCCGGCTGTGCGCCCGGGGGCAGCCGCCCACCGTCAGGCAGGGGTCAGGCAGGAAAGCTCCGGCCCTGCCTGTACCCGAGCGCCGGCAGCCCCTGCGCAGCGGGGAGGGGGTCCCGAGTGGCAGGGGGTTACCGTCCGCTCTGTCATCCCACGCCGCCGGCCGCCGCTTCGGCTTGGCAGCGCAGCCCAGAGCCGCGAGGAGCAGGAGGGGGAGAAGTCGCGACATGGGGAGTCGCTGCCAGGGGAGAGCGCGGTGAGAAGGGTCCCAGCCCCAGCCAGCTCCGCGAGCCGGGGCACCGCATCCCCAGCGGGCCCTGGGGCAGGGACCCCGAGGCTGGGTGGCTGCGGGGCGTCGCGTCCCCAAGGGCCAGGCTGGGCACGTGGCACCCGGTGCCGTCAGAGCCCTTTCTGCCTCCTACCTGTGCTGAGGTCCCAGCCGGCGTGGACGAGGCAGCCGCTCGCCGGGCTCGGCTTCCCCGGCTCTGGCTCTGCACGGCTCCTGCCTTCCCTTTTCAACGCGCTGGGCTGGCGTGGGGCCCGGCCGCACGCGGCTCCGGCGCTGATTGCAAACAGACCGCCCGGCCGCGGCAGAGCCATGGGCAGGGGAACGGGGCGCCAAGTGTCTGGTGATGGGGTGCAGCCCCCACGCAGGTAACAGAGCGCAGGAGGCATGGCGCTGGCTCTCGTTTCAGGTGCTTTTATTCAACATTACTCGCAGACCCTGCACCCGGGTCAGTCCAGTCCAGGCCCCGCACACCACTGCAACCCCAAACACCAACAAACCCAGGGGAAAAGCGAACCGCAGCCCACGAGCCCCGCAGCGGGGCCAGGCGGCCACTCTGCTAACAAAGCCTTTGGCAGAGCCCGAGCCGGCGCTCACCGGCAGCAGCGAGGGGCAGGGGAGGCCATCAGACGCAGGGGTCCCTGCCACACTGCCCACCCTGTGACGTGCACGGAGGGTCCCTGCCTGCCCCGCTGGAGAAGGCAGGGGCAATGCTGTCCTGGTGCAGGACGGGGCCTCGAGAGGTCAGGGCAGTGCTGGAACCAGTGACCCGGGGATTTAACGAAGGCCTGAACCCACAGTGCCAGGGCAGGGGGTCAGAGACCCTGTGAGAGGAGGGCTGAGCCCCCGGGGCACCGCAAGCATCTGCCTGCCCCCTCTCCAGCCCCCAGGCACGGAGCAGCCTCTGGGGGGTGACACGGCGCAGGGTGGGGACACGACACCCTCCCGCAGCCCCCGTGGTGGACGGGCAGGACAGGGGGTACCCCCAGCCGGCAGCGGAGCGCACACCAGCCCCAGCGCGTGCAGCCTGGTGCTGAAGCGTCTCTGCCGCACGAGAGAGAGCGAGCGCGGCTCGGCGCCGTGCGTGCCACGGGAGCGGTGCCAAGCCCAGAGCTGGCACATGCCCACCCCTTGCCCGGTGCCAAGGGGGGGCCCGTCCTGCTCCGGGAGCGCTGCCAGCGCGCAGGGCCCAGCCTGGCAGAGCTGCCGTCTGGTCCGGCACTGTTAACAGTCATCTGCTCGCCCTGCCTGGGCCGTTTAGCGCCAAAGCTGTCGGGACCTGGGCACCCAAGGCCGGTGGCAGCGACCCAGGCGGGCAGGGAAAGGGGAGCAAAGCTGCAGGCAGGGAGATGCCAAAGCCTCCCCGTCACCTCCGCTATGCCGGGAGGCTGCTTTGGGCAGGTGAGCGGGCAGGGAGGGAGGTGCCCTGGCTGGCCGCAGCCCCCCGAGCCCCCAGCGCTCACCCAGGAGCAGGCCAGGACAGCAGCTGGGGGTGGCGGGGGGACAGCCCGGCCCCGCTGGGTGAAGGCTGAGGTTAAGCATTCATTTCCCAGGCCTGGCGACAGCATCAAGATAAAGCCAGGGCGCCCGGCTCCTGCTGCGACTATGGGGCTGCCCCTGAAAGGGAGCGAGGAGTAACTGAGGAGGGCCAGAGCCACCCCCTGCCCAGCTCCGCACCCTGGGGTGCCTGATGGCGGGAGGTGGAAGGGAGGACGGGGAAGGGAGAAGCACCACTCCTGCTGCTCGAGGGTTTGCTCTGTATTGGAGTCTGCCGCTGCGTCGGCGTGGCTAGGTCCGGGGCAGGCTGCACATCTCGCAGTGGTCTGTGCCTGGCTGGTTCATGAAGGTGCAGTGCTGGCAGGCCCACATGGCTGCCGACACGGCGTGCGTCGAGCCGCCCATGGCACCGTACTCCTGCAGTCCTGAGATCTGGACACCGACTGTGCCTGCGAGAGAAAGAGCCCAGTCAGAGCAGGGGGGATGCGCTGGGACCAGGCAGGTCCCCTGCCTAAACCCAAAGCAATTTTCCTGTCCCGACCCAGGCAGGAGGGTCCCTGCCGAGACGCTGCCCTCACCCCCGAGGCCGGCACCCTGGGGAGGCTGCCGGATGGTGGCAGATCTCAGCACCCTACAGCTGAGCACTGCAGATCCCACACTGCAGCCCCGAAGCCCAGCCCTGCTCTCCGCTCGGTGCAGCAGGGACTGCTCAGGACCAAGGAACAGCTTCCCTCCCGCCCGAGCCTCCAGCAGCCTCCGTAGCGGCCACTGGCCAGCTCGGCCCAGCCCTGGCCCGAGGGACAAGGGACACCCTCCTAGAGGGACCCCCTTTCTTACTGCAGAGCTGCTCGATGGTGGCCCACTGCTCTGATTTTTTCCAGGTCTGTGCGAGCTCCTCATTCTTGGTCCTCACAGCTTCCAGCAACAAGCTGATGCTGTCCTGGAAGGCATAAAGAGGGAAATCAGCGCTGGACACTCCTCCGGCACACGGGCTGGAGCTGTGACCAGGGAAGTGCCTCCCTGCCCTCCTCCGCCAGCCGCAGTGAGACAGAACTGCGAGTCTGAGCTGCTGCCCCTTTGGGTTGCACCAGTGACATTCAGTGGCGCAGAACAAGATGCAGTTTATCCCTTCTGCTCCCCCCAGCATTCAGACATGCCCCTAAAACCCAAATGCTTCCTCATCCTCTGCGTGGAGGAGGAGATTATCACCTAACCTGCCCCATGCGGGAGAGCGTGCTGGCGCTGTGGGCTGAGCCTGACTCCCAGGGGTGCAAACCCGCCGTGCTGGAGCGTGCCGGTGCCCGGCCCCAGCCATGTACGCAGCCCCAGCCTGATCTCCAGCTGCCCAGGGTCAGCCCGGCTGCCCTGCACATGCGCAGTCCTCAGCGCCCTCGAAGCCTCTGGCAAACACATGGCCCTTTTTGCTGGCGTGCTGCTTACCCCGGGAAGGTCCAGCAGTGCAGATGTGAACCAGGGTCCTGGGCAGCTGCCAAGGTCCCGGTGCCCGGCCAAGAGCGGCAGAGCTGCTCAGCCAGGAAGTCGTTTGCCTCACTGAGATTTGGGGGCTCTGATCTCGTTATCGTTATGACAGGAATTTCTGATTCTGAGATATTTTTAAAAAATGTTTCCAGCTCTCAGAGCCGCAGCCAAGTTGGCTCTGTCCGGTCTGCGACCGTGCTAACAACCACCGCCCCCTCACTGCTCTGAGCAGCGTGTTGAGAGCTCTTGGTCTAGTCGGGGGCTTTGGTTTCACTTTTTAAACCCTCTGCCGACAGCTCAGCTGGGAAGGAGAGGCGTAGGGCCAGCTGCACAGCCTGCCCTGCACAGGCACCCAGCCAGGGGACGTGCCCGGGGGTGGCAGGCTGGGTCGGGTGTCCACACACACAAGTGACACCTCGCAAGGAGCTCAGGGCCCTGGGGACGGCGATGCCGACACGACCCTTTCCTCCTCGTTACGTACCTGCAGAGGCATGACTTCGTTCGTGACCAGGAAGAGGAGCAGATGGAAATCGGAAATGATGTCTAGGAAAACGGAGGAAGTATTTTGGGATAGGTACGTGGCCAAGCTGTGGAAGTCCTAGAGAGAGGGGACAGTAGTAAAGAGAAGTCACTTCCCGCCACGTGATAACTTTATTTTCCTATTTGGATCCACTAACAGACACTGTAACATTCCTGCCTCTTTTGGGCATCGGCTGCAATGTGCAGAGACCCTCCCAAAATCAGATCCCAGGCTGGCTGACTGAGTTACAGCTAAAAACTTCCAGAGAAAAGGACCTTTCGGCCCACACTAGCTCTCCTATCCGAACACCTGAGCACCCCCAGCGCATACAGAGCAGATCCCAGACCCCGGAGATGCTGAGCAGAGGCCAGTCAGCTCAGCTCAAAGCCCAGTCCCTAAGGAAAAGAGGCGGATGAGGACAAAGCAGCCCCTTCTTCCCCAGCTCCCTCTTTTTCTCTGCTCTTGAACCCAGGGCGTCCTCAGAAACGAGGACCAAAGCTGTCGTTGAACAGCCGACTTCTCCTCCTCTGCTGACAGAGCCACAACAGGCAGCGACCCTTCTCTTGTGATGACTTTTGGAGGAAGCCTTTGACATCTTTGGCACGGCCTCCTTAGAGGAATGAGCTGTTGCTGCTTTAAAGCAACTTGAGCCTTCCGTGCGCTGCCAAAACCCAGTGAGAGCCTCGAGCTGTCCGGCAGCTGCCTCTGCTCAACGCTATGGGCCTCTTGCAGTAAATGGCCTCTGCATTTTAAAAAATCTGTCCAGGAAGAGAAGTCGGTGCTCTCAGAGCTGGAGCAACAGCCCCTGGTCCCGCTCCTGTCTGCAGGGAGAAGCGGGTCCCGTGCTGTCACCGTGGGGCTGGGGTCCCCCGACCTCTTTGGTGCTGTCTGGGAGGCGCCAGCCCTGGCACAGAGCAAGGAGCCCTGGTCCCCGCCACCGAGCAGGCGGGGAGCAAGGCATCCAGCCGGCTGATCGGCATGCAGACGCTGCTCTGTGCAGGAAGGAGTTTGGCAAGTGCTGGACTGAACCGCGAAGGGGTGATTTAAGGGCACAACTGCAGCCGTCCCTTCGCAGATATTAGTAAGTGCAAGGGAGACAGATGACCTCTCTGTGCTAAACATAGCTTTGTTGAATCACTCCTTACCTGAGTTTCTCCCAGCACATCACGGTTCTCGATGGGGAATGGATTTTGAGAAATAGAAAAAGTGTAGACTGGATCCTTGGGGAAAGTTGTAGTAATCTAAAAATCCAAGAAAGGATGATCAGAGCGCTGACAGCAGGAGAGGCAAGTGGGATAGGGGAAGCAAGGCTCCCGATAGCCGCGAGCAGCCACAGCTACACATTAGAGCTCAGCCAGGAAGACAGCAAGGCAATTACAGCAGGGATCTTCTGATGGCTTTTAACATTTAAAGCGATATTCCAATCAGCACACCCCTGAGCTCCCGGCAATTGTTTCTAATGAAGCTGGAGGGAGACGTACTGGGCTCGGCCCTGACAAGAGCACAGCACGATGCCGTGGAGAGCATTGCTCTCTGCAAAGGTCACCGGGACGCAGGGCTCCCAGCACAGCTCTGCCCTGTGCCGGGCAGCTGCTGCCGGGGGCGTCACCCTGGGGGTCACCTTAACACCAAGGGGTGACAGGGGAGAGTGCGGCCCCTGCGTCTGGCCACGGGGTAGCCAGGGGACCGTGCTGCTCTGTTCAGGGCTGGAATGGGTGCCAAGAAAACACTTTTGCACTTCATTGAACAGCGTCACCCCACGCTCTGGGTGCACTAACCCTGCCTCCTCCCCGCACCCTCTGCCAAAGGGACGGGGAACGGGGTGATACAACAACGCACCCACGTTACTGAGCTCACGAGCCACTGTTTGGGCCAGCTTCTGACATTGAAACCAGTCCTGATTCTGGGGGCTTTAAAGCTTTGGTGTCAGTTACTGACTGCTGGGCCCTGTCGGCGAGGCCCTTTGTAAGCAGAGATGCAGAAATACCTGCCAGGACAGTATTAACTGGAAGAACGCCTTCTATGATTCTATTTTTTTTTTAAAAAAAAAGAGACAAAACAAGTTGCTTCAGAAATGCAGCTTTTCCTAAATGTATGTTTCATCAATCTGTTTTCATCTTAATTACACTCCAGGTAGCCTGGAAACAGATGCCTTTACTACTTGAGTAATAAATATGCTCCAGCACTGCCGACTGGCATGGGGCGTCCGAGGGCCTCGCACAACGGGCCCGTTGTTTGGACAGGACATTTCTCCGTGTGAGTCACACGTCCCAGCGTCAGCCCAGCAACACACACAGCAGGTAGTGAACAGGGAAGAAGGACAAGGCAGTGGAAGCCTCCAGGCTGCCAGCTTCCCTGTGCCCGCAGGACACTGCCTGTGCCAGGGGCAGCTGGACCAGACCAGTTGCTCCGGTGGATTTAATTGTTACTGGCACCACCTCTAACTCCAGCAATATCATCTGTCATCCAAATTATTTGCTTTCCTGCCTTCCACACCGTAACAGTTTCCTTTCAAGCCAAAGGGCAGAGCCGTGCCCCAGTGCCTGGCAGCGCTTGCTCACGGGCAGGCAGCAGCCCTGCTCCAGCCAAGCTGCGCTGTAGCGTGAACTCCCTCCCCCAAGAAAAGTAATTTCTTTACAATCAACCTGGTCTGCTGAGTCACTAAAAGGAGCTGGATTCTTAATTGCTGCTAAGAGACAGACAACTGGAGCTCTCTAATTAGCTCCCTGTGAGGTAGTGCCCGGCACATGTATCCGTGGGGCTGGCTGCTTCCCCTGCTGCGTGGCTACGTGCCAATTCGGAGCCGCGATAAGACACCAGGCAGGGCCTTCCCAGAAAGCAAGTGTGTTCCCTGGCACCGCACTGATCCCAAGGAGCACTGCGGCTACCCCAGAGCACACCAACCTCTGCGCTAGAAATGCCTGGCAGCAGAGGGAAAAGGAGAAAGAAAGAAAATCTGTCCTATGAATCACCTCCAATGTGAATTTTTAGAGGTGGGTTAAGAACTTCACTCCGCCCTGACCCTCTCCTGCTGCAAGCAAACAAGTGCAACAAGTACTTACATCTATGATTAGGTACTCCACCGGGAGCGGGCGAGCCAGCTGTGTGATCTCGTTGCCAAACTTGTCTATGTCCTGAAACAAGAAGAATCTTATTATTCCTCAGCATGGAAGCGGCGTGAAGCCTAAGGAATCCTGCCCTGGAGATGCCCACACAGGAGCCCGGGGATCCTCAGCTCTGGCAGATCACTAAGGGTGTAGAAAAGAACCTGCTCATATGTGGCTGGGTGCTGCAGAGCTGCCCAGTTACCAGCAGCTCCTCGGGCTAGAGAGCTCTGTAACTCCATAAGCCAGGCCCTCTGTTTCCTCGTGAGCCAAGGGAGTGCGTGGTCACAAATGACCTTGGTCTTGTCTGCCTCAGTCATCACCACCGGAGAGGTGCCTGGCATTATCTAAGAAGTGTAAATGCCATTTAAGGAGCAGTACTGTCTTAAAAGGGAGGGGCAGTGCCACATCTGCTTTCTCAGCCAAGGCAAACCTGACTTTCTGCAAAACCGGCCACGAGTCTCTCATCCAACTCTCGCTTGGGAATTGGAAATCCAGGCACTTTCTCATACACAGACCTGGAGAGCCAGCATATGACAACGCGTAAACTTGTTTTGCTTTGCCAGACGAATTGAACATAAAGTTTAATTATGGAGAAAAACAGCCAGCATATGTTCATTAATCATAAAATGACAATTAGACGTGATTTATGTCAAACATGCCGAGTTCAAACACAGCTTCAGAAATAAATTCATGAGAACTGACACTTTTCATTAAAGATTCTGTAAGAGAGGGTTGTATTTTCTACCTAAATCATCACTTAACATGTTATAAATCATTCATTGAGCCCCATATAAATCATACGCCCATAATTTCCAATCAGGGACCTTACATTAAAGTTTACATTTACTCAGCTCTCAGAAGTCCCAGTGGCTGGAGGCAGACCCAGAGCCACCGCACGTCGGCAGAGCCGTCACCCCGACACCTCAGTGGTTTGGGGGAGCGTGGCGAGAGGCCGTGAGCCCCGTGGGGTTTTGGGTGGCATTCCTCCGGCTGAGCCCGTGAGCACCATGCATCAGGATGAGCTGCCCGCGGCCGACACCCTCCTCTCCCGAGCCGTATTTTCTCCGGGAGTACGCCACTCCCCCGCTATCAGCATTTCTCAGTTACGCTAGTATTTACACAGCACAAATATGCGGTGTGGCAGCCAGCACCCCGCTCTCACGCTCTGCTCTCCCGGTACACCCAGACGGACATCGCCCAAGCAGGCTCCGGCACGCTGCTCCCCTCCAGGCAACAGCCCCCCTTCCCAAGCCCCCTCCCCAAGCATCCTCTGTCCCTAGGAACAGTTCCCTTTGTAAAAAAAAAAAAAAATCTACCTTCCAGTCTTTGAAGCTCCTTTTAAAAGCAATTCCGATAAGGATCTTTTCTCCTTGAACATGACAGGTTGTTGGCCCTGTGGTTATTTCAGCAAAAAGCCTAGTGGCTCGTGGCCTCAGATCTCTCTGGGGCTCTGACAGGAGCAGGAGGAGACGCGGAGCCTTTTCAGGGAGATCACAGGACCTGAAAGCTAACCTGCTTCTAGATCTCGGTGATACCGCAAGAGTCAGGAATCAAATCCAATCAGACCGAATCAGCTTCCCAAACACAATCCTGCCCCTGCAAGAAAGAACCTGCAACAACTCACACATAATTAGCCCATCTGGAATTCATTTTCAAATCTAATTAAGTTCTAATATGCAGAAACATTTTTCCAGCACCTGTTCACTTTAATCTCCGCCTCTGGGGATTTCTATGTTAAATGCCTTCTTTTTAATGTCACGCTGCTGAGGCCTTCAAGACATGCACTAGACTGTTACTACCAAACTGGAACCTTGCTCTCCCCGAGTCGAGGACATGTCCCGACACTGCCCCTCCCCAGAGAGAAAAGCCCCCCCAATGCCAGCACTCTTCTCCAGCCCCCATGCACCATTTTATTAGGCAATTACATTTTAAAGGCCTTAACAAACGTCAAGCTGGGAGAATTGCTGGGAGAAAGACATCTTCATCCTGAACTCGGCAGTCTCTGGGGCCCCAGCAGCGCTTCTTGGCACGTTATTGCTGCAGCCCCGGAGCCCGAGACCCCCAAAGCCACGAATGCCCAGCGGCAACCACTCCAAAGGGAGGCCAGGAAGGGGTTAATGAAGGCGCAAGTATTTGGCTCCTGGACAAAAAATTCAAGCAGCAAGGCCTGGAGGATTTGGACAATGAATCATCCTGAAGACAGGAGCGAACTGGAGATTGAATCAGGCGCTGCGATTAGAGCCTTTCAAACCACTGTTTGGAGGCAGAAGCTGCAAACGGATGAGGTCAAACGGGGAAAAGGATGGGGTGTGCCCGCAGGGAGCGCGGCCGGCCGCATCGCACGCCTCTGCGGCATTGCAGGACGGCCGCAGCGGGAAGGGCTGCCGGGTGGCTTCAAGATTTCCCAGACAAGGGTGATGGGAGCAGCCAAGCGAGGAGCCCGGGCGGCTGCCAGCCAGGAGGGAGGCTCCAGCTCCGTGTCCCAGGGCTGGCCAGCCGTTAACATCCCATGCCATCAGCATCCCACGCCGTTAGTCTTCCTCACGGGTTCACTCTGCTGAAGGTACCATGGAGCTGGGCAGCTGTCTGTCCTCTCCGTGTGTTAATAAAGCCCAGCCTTGCTCTTCCCTCTGCTGACATCCAAGAGCTTTACCAGGCAGTCCTGCCCCCTTGCACAGATAGAGCAGCTGATGCGCAGAAATGAAGCGACTTTCCTAAGAGCAAGCGATAGGTCAGTGAGAGTTGAAACCCTTCTCAGGAGACTCCTCGTGAGCTAATCAAGCATCCTCCTCCCCAGAGCAGCTGGAACATTTAAGGCTAAGAAGGCTTTTCCAGTCCAACACGAACCCTTGGTAGGAGGCCAGGCAGGGGAAGTCCTTCGCTGCTAGTGAAAACTCCCCGCAGCGGTCTCCACGCAGCCTGGCTATCGTGTTTTCCCTGGGAAGAGGATTTCAAAGCGAACGGGTGGAAGCGACGCATGCCATGCTGGGGACAGCCTGGCTCAGAGGTCCCGTTTGCCTCTAATCAAAGCAGTGCCCCGGCTCAGGGCTCTCTCAGGGCCAGATGGGACCACGTTTGACAGATGACAAGCCAAGGCCCAGACACCGTCTCAGCGGTTGTAAATGCAAAAAGCATGCGCAGGACTCTACAGGGGCAAAGGGCTCTTTCACAACACTGGTGCCATTGTAAAGGACTTTCGTCTTACACCATCCCAAAGAAACTCGGGGGAATATTAAGGCAGCTGTAAAATGCAATTCATTGCAAGGATGACATCTTCATGTTTGCACTGCGCTGAGGCAAATACTGTGATAAGAGACAAAGCCAGCCAGTCCCAAAATCCAATTATTCAGGTGTTTCAAAGGGTCTGTAAAACGCAGCAATCTCCTTCCCCTATCCAGTGGGAGGCTGAGATGCCCATGAAGCTAACCGTGGAGCAGAGCACGCAGGTCTGCGGGGAGCAGAGTCAGGCAATGCTGCAGCACTGCGAAGTTACCGGCTCGGCAGACTGACTGCAGGGAGCTGGGAGCAGACGGACAGCAGGCACGCAGTGCAGGCAGCCCAGCGGGAGGGATCGCACCCGGCTGGGGCACCGGGCACCACCTGCAAGTAACTTCAGCTCTGAATAATCAACCCATGGCTTGGAAGGTACATTCTTAGTGAAATCAAAATCAATATGGCTGTTTTCTAGAACCAGATGGATAAAGGAGGAGGCTGCTCGAGGGCAGAAGACGGAATGGAAAAAGCCCATATGTAACACTCAGCTGGGCTCTCCCTCACCCAGCTGAGAAACAGGGTGAAGCGGCCATTGCAACATCGTCATCTTGACTGACAAAGAGAGCGGCTAACCCGACTTGTGCGTCTGTGTCTTGACAAGAGCGACTCCTTCATGAGTTTCGTTGCACTGAACTCGCCAAGAAGCATGTGCCGGTTGCACAACATTCGATTGGAAACAGCAGTGCGATGTGATGCTTCACAGACAACCCGGGAGGCGAAGGGGGATGTTTTCTTCCTTCTGGCTAATCTTACCTGCAGAGGCATCTCAGAGCAAAGTAACTTGCACTCACGGTCCCCAAAGCCCTCAACTTTCACGCTAGAGCAGAACTTTAGCCTTCACGAGCCAGGAAAGCAACAGCCGCTGCATGTAGAAAGCGCATACTGCCAATTCCACTGGGGTGGTTCCTCTGAGCAGCAGGGCTAGTGGCCAACATAAAGAGAATGGTAAAGAAATACAGAAATCACAAGGCTAGAGGCTCAGGAAAAACACCTCGTCTCCTGAGGCAGGACAACGCTGGTGCCATCAGTTTTCCTATTTCCATGGAAGAGAAGCCCATCTATGCTCACACACCATCGAGGTGACTCACGTTCAGGCAGGAACAGCTGCAGCCCTAGGGGATGTGGTAGCCCCTGCTCCTGCTCCACAAACACAAAACACGGTGCAAACCATGGAAAAACAGCTTGCTGACCAACGGCAGCCGTTCCTCTCTTTCCAGGCACCTCCTGGCCTGTGCAGTGAGGTCCCTGAAGCTGCAGCTCTCCTGCCTGCAGCGCGGGTCCTCGCACCCTTCTTGTGCCTGCAGCGGGACCAACCCAGACGCATTTCTTAACAGTCACCGCTGAAGTAACACCACCTACTGCGAGCGGAGGTACAAGACATCTTCTTTGACCAACAGCTGTTGACTTACATTTCGCTATAGATGCGAACAGCAGCACCTTTTCCTATTTGCAAAGCCGAAGGTGAACCTACTGCGTTACCCCGCTGTAGACAGATACGAGAGTTCAATAGATTTTTGCCCTGCATCTGGACACATAGTTGTTCTATAAATACATCCATACTACACAAACATTGGCCTTCTGGTTCTCATCCAATTAGAATAAATTTGTATAGCTGCTTTCATCCTAAAGGGCTTTTCAAATGAATACTTGCATATTACATAGAAATATATATATGGACTTTTCCTTCTACCAGTGATAGCTTCTCAGTCTGAGACAAAATGCAGCAACTACTCAGAAGTGCAGCTTACTGCCCAAAGCTAGCTGGGGGGCAGCACAGAGGGGAACCCCCACATCGAGGGCTGGAGACAAAGCTGCTCAGCTCCTGAAGTTTCAGCAGGGAAAGGGGGAGCAGGGCGCTGCGCCGCGAGGCCAAGCACTGGACTCTTGCTCCTCATACTGTATTTAACCAACTCTTTGACACCATTGTTGTCACCAACCCAGTAACTATGAGATAGTGTCTCTGACCTCAAGCCTCACACGTTTAATGAGACCCCAAAGGTTTTCAAAGCCAGGAGTGACTAAGCTTTCCATCGATTTAAGAACATTCAAAAAAAAATTAAGAGATCCTACAGCCAAACACGTTTGAGGCTGAAGGACAATTACACCCGCCAGAGCAGTCCTCAAGCCTTCCTTGAGCACATCATGAAAAAGGCAATTACGGATAGAAGTTATAAAACATATGAAATAAACTGCAGCCCGACCCAGTGAATCAGTGGTTCATGGAAATTTCCACAGAAGGCTGGAGCCATCAGTTAGCATTTTGTTTATCTCCCTGCTTCGGATTACAAATGGGAGTGAAGACCTTATGGGAACACCCACTGGCTTCCTGCTACTCCGAACACCCAGGGTGGCCCACATGTGGGACACAGACCTACGGGACCTCCTGCAAGGCTGCACCCTGACTGTGGCACAGCACGGGCTCCTCCGGAGCAGGACCGAAGCACGCCAGGAGATGATCTCATCTTCACATTCAGGGCCAACCCTTGCACAATCAAGCTCCGCTGTATCTAAATCGGACCTGGCTTATCAGCTCCTAAGAGCGAGCTGTCTGCGTGCTAAAGAAAGAGGCACAGATTCCATCTACCTTTCCTCTCAAGCACTGAATTTAGCCAAGAGGTGTTCCTCATTTTCAGGTGGTCTCAAGACAAGCCAGCAGTTCAGCATTAACGGGCAGAGGGGGAAGACGGAGTCTCAGGGGCTAATTCACCCAGGCCAGCATTTCCCGGTCTCGAGTTTGGGGCATACAAGAGCATTTTGACCAGCTCCATTTCTGTTGCTGGTGCACAATCCGCTCATTTCAGTCATCCCAAATGAAGGTAGCTTTGCTTATCCTATACTCCTTAACGGACAGCTTTAATACAGGCGGCAGGAGCGCTGCAGGCTGAGTGGGCTGTGAATAGCAGACACAGACAAGAATGAGATAACAAGGGTGATGGATGGCTAATTAGTTGGCAAGCAGTGCCATTAATTAATTCCTCTGTCCTTGCTCACGGGGCACCAACATACACAACTTTGAGAAGCAGTGCTATTAGCCTCTGCAGAGATCCTGTCCCCAAGTTTCTAACTCGGCCCTGCCGACGCAGGGGGGCTGAAGATCTCCAAAACAAGTGTCAAGGGAATAATGACAGCCCGTTCATCACTAACAAACTGCACCGAAAACTGCAGCAGACAGGTTACCAGCAGTGCTCTTGCATGACGCTTCAATAAGAGTATTTTGGATCCGCTCTGGATGCATGTATCCCCCGCTGCTCCTCAGGACCAGTTTTTGGAGTTTACTGTCTGACCCGAGAACAGGACCTGGGCACAGGCAGGAACCCTGGTACTAGAGAGGAAAACCAGGGGCACACCCCGGTCCTGCCCTTGCTCTGAAAGCGTTCGCGCCTTCCTTTTGTTGCAGAGACGCGTGCACAGGGCTCTCTCTCCTCTTGCTGCATGAACTACACTACCTTTTGTTGCATCTGCTGCCCAGTTGGTGCCTGTAAGCGTGTCACACATGAGCAAATCCCTGGCATCGCGTAAGGAACCCACTGCTTTCACCGCACCATTTGTGCTAGCACACATCATATGGCTGTGCAGTGGAGGAAGCTGAACTCAGCTGGGGATTAAAATCAACAGAGGAGCATGGCAAATACTGCCAACAAATATGGAAGAGGAGGTGAATTCAGAGCACTTGCTACGGGCTCTCGGTGGATCACTGCGGACCTCATTTAGAAGCTGGATAGCCAGTGGCTACTGCTGCACTGGAAACCATAACAGCACGTTTACGAGGGGGAAATGGAGCTTATGCAATTACTTTGCAGACATGTGGTGAACGGTTACTACTGAAAATAGTTCAGACCTCAAAGACATCCTTTTCTGAGCTGGCCATACTGATTTCCAGACACGCGACAGAGCTGTTTTTGCAGCTCCCCCCACCCACAAGCACGCAGCCCTTACCTTATAGAACACATCAGGCACATACTGCTCACTGCTGGACTCCTTGGCGTAGCCCAGCTCCGGTGCATCCCGGCAGGGCAGCAAACACTCATCTCGAACCAGTGCCATGCACTGATTCGAGACCTGGTACCCCTCAAAGTGGACCTGGTTGTCGGGACCACCTGGAAGAGAAGAGGCTGGTTAAAAATCCCACACGAGAGCGATCGGCCCAGCGTAACCCAGAGAGGCACGACCCAAAGAGCGATATTAAACACGACAGTCTTGCTAACAGTGAAGAATGGCGAGATGAAACAGCTGGTGCTGCTGCATGGGAAGTACTTCTAGGCAAGAATCCCCTCTAGGCTCTACATTTATTTAGTAACACACATTTTCACAGCTAGCCTAACAGACCCCTGGAGTGACAGCAAGAGTGCTTTGCCAGGAGCTTAAAGGAGGCGAAGCTGCCCTTTCGGAAGGCTCCTGATAGCATCACCCTCCCACCACCCCGCAGGTATCTTCTCTCCTGCAAAACAAAAACCAGACACGCAGCTCCTGTGAGCGTCTTTCATTTCCAAGGAGCCATGAGCTGCAGATTCAGGGTTGGTCACCTAGTAATGTCAGGCATAAGAAGAAAAAGTGTTTTCTCAGCCTGTAATGGATGGCTTGGTGGAAATCTGACATGGAAAGTGGAAATTAAGGCCCTGGCTCACTGATAGATCACATGCTTGGCGCTTTAATTTGGATAATGTAAGCAACATCAGGTCATATGTCATTAGAATACAACTGGAAAGAGAAGATACAGACAGATGGTAGGAAAACGTTACTATTTCCAAACCTAGGAATTCAGGAGGGGATAGGAGTTAATCCGTGTAGAGGATTTAAAGGCAAAGTTGATGCAAACTATCCAAATACATTTATAAGGCACAAAAGGAAGGAATCAAGTGTTTAAATAGAAACCTGATGGGCTGATTTAACAGAAGAGAATGAAATTATCTGGAACAGAAAAAAGGAAATATTCGTTTTCTACCCTTTGATCTCTAACCTCAATCACTCACTGCTCCAGAACAAACACTTCTAGAAATTAAACATAGACCGAGACACGGGGAAGGCCCAAACAAAGCCAGCCATCATTTTCTCAGTAAAACACCTTGTTTAAAAAAAATAGAAATAAATAACAAAAAAAAGAGTGAGCGAGATACGCATCTATCTTTAATGAAAGATGGATGCGTTTAGCAGTCTGGAATGTACGGGCAGCTGTCTGATTGCACGGGCCTGTTAACTGAAAGAGAGCGTTTTCACTGAAAAAGGCTCCGGGAACACTTACAAAACCTGGGCTCAGAGGAGGCAATATAATATCACACTTTCAGTTTTTACATTGGATGCTATTTGGAAGTCATGCGGTTTTTTCATTGTGTTAAATAGACCCAGAACCCAGCGTATCTGCTCCAGGGAAATTTTAAATGAATACATGTGTCATCCCGTGGAGAACAGCAGATTGAACTTCTAACGCTACAACTCTCCCAGCACATGCCAACATCTCCCCTCGCAGCCCGGGCAGCGCAGACTATTCCACAGCGCCTCTGGAGACTTGCTGTGAAAACGGCTAAAATCAGAGGTGACAAAGCAAAGCATTTTGCAGGCTTCTCTGTTTTATTCAGGCAAACAAAAAATGTTTCCATGCACGGAAGAGCACAGCATCCTACGTAAGGGTTTCCCTGACAGCGACACAAGGGAGATAAAGGTCCCTCCTTTAATGCTGAACCAGCCAGAGTAACTTTCAGGATGCGGACTGCCGTGGTTCTGCACTGCCGCTTTCAGGCAACAGAATTTGGAGCTTAAAGGTTCGAAACAGAAAAGCGAGCAACAGTTGTTCCCCTGGCTGCAGGCAAAAAAATGCTTTCTGAATCAGAGAGGTGGATGCTCCAGGTCTGAGCCTCAATTCAGTTTCCTGCAGGGGACAGGGTAAATAATTGCAGAGAAGATAGCACAAAGAGGGAAAAAGTATTTTACTTGATAGAGCAAGGCAAAACCCTTGTTAAATAGGACAGATGGGGATCAGGATGTCTGACGACTTCTGGCAGAGCTGCATATTCTTCTTCTATTAACAAGAGATAATTCATGTGTAACCAAGAGAGCCGGGGCAAGCCGAGGCCAGTTTATACCTGTAGCCACAACTGTGACAAACTTGGATCCAAAATGACCATCTGGAGAAAGGCGACAGATGTTGGGCTGCTGGTTCTGAAAGTTTCCAGCTGTGATGCACTCTTCTGCACTTAGATAATACGTGTCCTGAGGGAAGAGCAGAAATGTCAATAAAAAGGACAACGTGGTGTAGCCTAGACCTATTTCTCTGGTCTGCAGCCAAAGAAAGCTACCAACACCCTAATAAAACATGCTTTCGTAGAAAGTTGCTGCAGAGACTGGGAAAAGAATGCGACATGTCAGCTCTCCAGCCCTGAGCCTGGCTCTCGCCCGAAGGACTGTCCCATGTCTAGTTCCACCCAACTTTACACACCTTTTTTTTTTTTTAAACGGGGTGTCATTTTCCAAATAAGGACATCATTGATTTTAGAATTACAGGAAGCTGAGAAGGTCAAGGTTTGAGCCACGTATATCTCACAAAGCCCAGCCCATAGGAACATCCTCTGAGTCAGTCACTTTTGCTCACCGAGTTTGCACCTCACACAACCCCGTTCCCTCCACTCTACTAAATTTTCTTAAACCACGAGCACCATTTTCTTAAAGCAGAGTGGGTGAAGGACTGCAGGCAGCTTTGCACGTTATCCAAACAGCTTCAAGCCTCTTCGAGCTCAAGCTCCTCTTCCTTCAGAACCTTCTGAAAAATCCCATTTTACAAGAATTCCAGTCCCAGCGTCACCTCCGGCCCTGCGCTGCCCTGGCTCAGTACTCTGCTTGGCACAGCCAGCGTTTATGCGATTACACAAACCCTCAGTACCAGCAGCTGTAATTAGCTGCACACTTGAATCTCACCTTGTTTCTGCTGTATCGAACAGTCCCTTTCCGTGTGTCTTCAGAGACCAGATCAGTAAATATCCAGCCAACCTATAAAGAAGTGTTATGGAGAAAGCTGCTTAAAGAAAAAAAAAAACCAGAAGAGAGCTTATACATTTTCTCCTAGCAGGACAAGATGTTCTTGGCTCCTCGCACGGCCCTGCTGTATGCTGCCTCAAGGAAATGGCTCTCCCAGCTGTGCCGGGCTCATTTGAATCCGATTTCCAGGAGCAGCATGCCAGCTGGCCGGCCGGGGGCACCTGCAGCTTTATGTTTCACTATGGAATATTTTTTCATGGAAAGATCTGGAGGCTGCAAGAGGCCTCTCAGCCGCTACCTCCTCCCACCCACAGCAAAAAGCATTTCCTATTGAGCATTCAGAGCAAAGGGAGCGCCAGCAGATGACAAAGCAGCTCACATGATCTCATTTTGAAGCTCGCAGTCACTAGTTGAGATAAAGCTCATATGTTCCCACTGGAGTATGATTCATTCCAAATCAGTCTGCTCCGATCCAAAAAACACATTCCTGCTTTCTGCATTGTTTGCACATAGGAGTATAGATGTGTACACACACACCGCTGGGTGAACCCTTCCACACACATGTGCTAAAAACAGCTCTGATCAGCCCCCTGGTGACCAACTCCCACAGCATTAACCCTTCCGAGGAAGAACTGCTGATTCAGATTCCTAGCAGAGGCCAGACAGACAAAAATCTGCAACCAGCAGTAAGTTACGTGTTAAGTCATATTGATTAAAAATATCTGATGTGAGAAGCAGAGGAAAAGCATGGAAATAAATAACACACACAGAAGCTTTGCTTCAGACACTGGCAAAAGGCTAAAGATCTTATCTTCAGAGAACAAAAGACCTCACCACAGATGTTTATAGTCTACTGTACTGAGCCTTTTCTGATTTGTGTTTTCTTTTGCAAGTCAAATCTTGTTTGTGTACATCTCATTCCTGGCATTCACACGATACCAAAAGATTTCCCAAACCAGAAAATATCAGTATGGGTTTGAGAGATGTCAGCAAACCAGTGGATCCCAATACCCATATGTCCCGATCAGATGACTGGCAGGCTGCGGGCACAGGGGGAAAGAGAGGACTGAGGCTCAGCTGCTGGGGGACCCGCACCTCTAAACCAACGTATGGATTAGCCACAGCCTGCCTGAGCAGCACCAAGAGGCAGGACCCCACAGAGGAGAATAAAAAACAAGCAGGAGCCTCTGCTCCTGAAGTGGAGCACTGATTCTGTCAAAAGGAAGAATAAACTCGGAAGGCAACTCCAGCTACATCTGTGCCAAATTAGCACTCACCGGGGAGATGCTACCAGGAACGGCTCCTCTCTGAGGAGAAATAAAGGGAAAATCGTGTTTCTGCTTCTTTGCTACTCCCTTTGATGTCATTCATGACAGAGGACTGCTGACTTCAGCTGCACAGCCCTGCTAGATGCTTGTGCTCAGGAAAATGCTCTCGTTTTGTTTTTTCATTCCTAAAAGCATAAGAGCTACCGACACTTAAGCTAGATTTCAGACACTTAAGCTAGATTTCAGATGGGCCCAAACGGTCTTGAATAACCCCGTGGAGCTGAAGAGAACTGCCGACGACTTTCTTCATTGCCAAACAAAGACGCATGAGATCCACAACATCCTAACCTTTCTCAGTCCAAGCTTTGCAGCGATCTCATCCACAACCTCAGCTTTTGGATCTTCCAGGATCTCCAGGCTGTTCTGTGTACCAATCTGTAGCAAAGAAAAAACTCGCTAGTAAGACAGAACAGGAAAAATCACAGTGCACTTAGTCATTGTCAGGAGCGAGGCAGAGGAGGGAAGCAGAGGTCTGGGTTTCCCCTTCAGCGTTACCACTGACTGGTTTCACCCCAGAGACCTCTACTCGCAGGCCCATCCTGTCGGAGCTCTTTAGCTAGGTTTGCAAACTATGTCGGGGTTTATGAATGAAAGACTCAGCATTTACAAACAGGCCATTGCTGTTTCCGAGCACTTTGGAAAAGGCGAGAGATTATATAATTTTTCCAAAGCTCTGTGTTCAACCTGCCAGTTTTGTACCGCCGTCCCGTTTGTTTGACTCTTTGAGCAGCAGAGAGGCAGAAATCCAGTGAATTCAAGAGCCCACGCCCAGGCCTTCCCCCCTGTGCTCTGGAAAACACAACTCCATCTGGGTGCGTTTCAGAGGCAAGCTTTCTCGTGTGGGGAGATGCCGTGCCAAGAAGCACAGCAGAGACTGCTTGCCAGGAGAGCAAAAGCTTCCTTGCTTTTACCGTGTACAAGTAGAAGCATATGAACTTCCAAAGCAGGGGCTTAACAGCGATACTGAAACAATAGAGGGCACAGCTCTGCTCAGATTGGAAAGAAAGGGAAGAACTTATAAAAGGCTTGCAGTTCTGCTCTCACACACATGCTCCCAAAGATCCATTTGTTCTTTTTCCACTGACAAATCTGTTGCGTTTTACTCTAGCAACCCTGCAGAAATCATCAAGAGGAAAAAACCGTATGACCCGCCACGATATGTTTGTATACATAGTATCTGCACTCAGAAAAGTGACTTTGATCAGCTGTGAAGAAGCCAGTAGGCAAACTCAACTTCAAGCCGAGCCTTGTGTTGTGGGCAGAGTGGCTTTTTGTATTTGCCGCCTCCATTTTCAGCTCTCGGAGACTGAATTCAGCTCTTGGGTTCCCCGGGAGGCCAGGCTCGGCGGGACCCGCTCCGGCTGCAGCCTCCCGGGAGGACTCACGGTGCTGAGCGCGGCACCGTGTGGTGCCGTGCACCATCTAGCGGGGACTCCCGGCTGCTCCGAGGCATCAAACCTCATCCTTGGCCTCTCCATCAAGGCAGCAGACTTCATTTTTGTCTAATTAAGCTGCTTAAATTTTCCCAGAGAGCCGGTAAGAAATTGAAGCAAGGGCCGCAACTTTTTTTTTCCTAGTACAGAATTTGTTTTCAAGCTGTTCTGTGCCACAGCCTTGGAAATCCAGCGATCAAGGAAACATGGAAAGTGAAATCCACTGTTACAAAGTCACCCTAGCTTTAAATCATCTGAGCAAAGAGTAATGTAAAAGAAAGCGTGAGAATAACAAAAAACAAATCTGGGTTTTAAAATTCTTTCCGTGGCAATAACACAAAGACATAAATCACAATGTCTCTTTCATGGGACCGTTTTCCTTATGGAGCTGCAGTTGGAAATACTGCATGAGGTTTCCCAAACAAAAAAGTGTTTCCTTGTTCCCTGATTATCTTTACGAGTCGACACTGACGTCACGGCACCCAGCTTTTACCTGTGGGGGTTCATAGATGGCAGCCACCTCCGCCCGGATCCCCAGAGGGATGTCTTTGTGCTCTGTGTACCGGCCGTACAGATACCCAAGATGTTGGTTCCCTGTCTTCCGCCAGAAGTCTAGGAAGCGATCTGCAATTGTGTGGTTCTCAAACATGATGTTGTCAACATGCCTGTATTTCTGTTTGACAAAGTTCAAGCGTCAGGCCATCCTCGACTGGGTCCGTTTAGTTTGCCTATCGCCAATACCTTCCCAGCTGCTAGGACGCACACCACCCCTTACAGCTGAACCCTGCCAGAGCAGGGACAGGGAAAGCTGGCTGGCTCCCTCCCTCTCCCTCTGCTGCCTTCAGCACCACTCCCCTGCCCAGCAAGCAGAGCTCACCACGGGCTGGGCGCTGTGGGGAAGCGCTGAGCACCCCCAGCACCCCATTAGCTTGGCTTCTTTACTAAGGCCTTTATCCCAAAACCCTTTGCAACTAAAAAAAAAGACAGTGAAATTTAAGAGGAAACAAGAAGAAACAGTGGGTGGCCCTTTGGATCCCATGGGGAAAGAGTGGAGATTCATCGCTAGTGGTGCCAGCTCAGATGTCCTCCGCATTAAGAGGAAACTGCTGAACCAGATACATTTTGGAGTCCTTTTCTGCAAGGACATTTCTGCAACAGCCATTTCCCCAACAACTGCCAATACGCAAAGGCTTCTTGCTCCAAATTGGCTGTTCTTGAAGTCATCTCTCCAAAAATAAAAGTCAAGTCCCTTCTCAGCTTTAAGCACAAGGGCTCCTGCGAGCTCCGTCTCACCTGTCTATTGAGAGTGATGGCACTTGGCTGACACTTTGTGCAAATGCCTTCTGGCCAAGGAGGGTGCCCTTCACAGCCCGATTTGATCTTGCAGCTGATGTTTTCCAAGGCAACAAATTTCCCCCTGCAAGAAGGAAAAGAGATGGCTGCTGTTACCACACTAAATGCTTTTGGGTCTCAAAAAAAAGCAAGTGGCTAGTAATATCACAGAGGAAGCAGGGCAGAGGAGACATGGTGGCACAAATGCTTCGCCTCTTCAGAGGATCTCAAAGCGCCCTGCAAACTCCCACTGGGGGATGCTCCGCTCCTGCGGTCCCCAAGTAACCTCTGCTGCCCGCTGAGCAAGGGAGGTCAAGAGGCCAACACGTGGTCCCTGACTCAGCTCCTAAGCAGATATTCGAGCAAGAGGCAGAGACAGAGAAAACTCACGGGACTCTGCTTAAATAATTTATGCAGCACGTGGGAAGTAATAGATTATACCGCTAGGGCAAATTAGAGTTCCTTTCATGTGCACAAGGCTTCCTGCAAAGGGAAGTTCCCTTCAAATGAAAGTATTACGGATTTGAGCTGCATCTCACAAAGACATTAAGAAAATCCCAACGGCACTCAGGAACAGGAGGGAGAAGGTTACACCTCTGCATAACTTATTTAAAGGACCTGCATTTCAGAACACAGTGGGTTCCCTGACATCACTGAAGGGGACTTCAGATCCTTCGCTGAACACATGTGCCACAGCAAGACATAAAGAAATAAATATTTCTTTCAGCGCTTCCTCTCGGCTCAGCAGTTATCTCGCCTGTGTCACCACAGCATCCTCCACCCCATCATGGGGCAGGACGCCTTATTTTCCAGTTACCGGGCGGTGAACCACGGCACCGTGACAAGAAAGGGTTTCACTAAGAACACGCGGAGCATGGGACAGAGCAGAATCAGGCCCCGAGGAACATTAGGCTCATCTTTCTGTCCTATTCACATTTGTAGGTAAGAAAAGCCGTGGGTGAATAAAAGCTCCCCAGGTCCACCACAGTTTCAGGGCCTCTCCACAAGGTTTGAGACCCAGGCTCGGAGCTTGGTATAATTAGGGAACCTCTTTCCTTCCATCTGGCCTTCTCCCCCCATCAGTAGTGTTTCCTGGAAGCAATTACATTGCCACAGCAGAAAAAAAAAAAAAGAAAATAAAAAAGACAGACTTAATTTTTCCTTCCCTGTCTTTTTTTTTTTGGCTTTCCTCTTCTTTTTTTTAACGTGTCGTTTTCTCCTCAGTTTGCCATTCGATAGTTGTATCCAACACTACTCTGGTGAGATCTGTCTGTACTTTCATTTGTATTTTAAAAAAGAAGCTACAACTAGATTCCCTTAAACACAGAGATTTTCTTACTTGTCTGCCCCTCCGGTCAGCTTCCTGATGTATGCATGGAAGGACATATGCTTCACAGGAGGTTCCAGATGGTTTAAATAATCCTCATCAAAAGGCTGCCAAAAACACCACACAAAGAAAAGCCAGGTCAGACACCTGTCTGATAATACATTGATCACATAAACAAATGGATGTTCTAGAGTCAACTCCACTCGCTCTCAATGTGGAAACAATCAAGAAAATTTAGGCTCATTTACAAGGCAGCTACTACTGTGATAGAAACAGTGGGGCTTTACAACAGCCAGTTTTATTATCGCCTCCTACTTTTATAACAGATTGGCTCCACAAATCAGAACGAGCCTCAAAGGCAAAATGTTTTTTTCCTTTCAATATCTAACGACAAACAAAAAGCCCAGCTGCTCAAACAAGGCCAAAGAACTTCCAGAGCACATGGCAGGGAAGCGGGGCAACAGCCATCCTGGCTCGCAGTGACTTTTGAGGGATCACTGCTTCACGCCGTAAATTATACAGCTTAGCACATTTGTAGGTGTTACCAAAGCTGCCTTCAACCTGAATAATACATGGTTAAACTGGGAAGTGCTGGGATCCACGAGAGAGGGGACCATACAAGAAGATCCAGGCAAGATTGAAGAGGGAAGAAAACTGGAGCTTTTCTAAAGCACTTTCTGTTAAACCCATTACTGCAGAAAAACAGAGCTTTAACCAGAATAAACCCAGGGTCACAAAGGCCTAGAGCTTTAGTGATCCTGGATGCAAGCCGGCACCTTTGACAGAGCACAGCAGGATTCTGACCCAGAGCTGCCATCTCTACGTGGGCAGCGCCCTGGGGAAAAGCGTTCGTACTGGAAGAAACTGAATCCAAGAGGACATGCTTTCCCGTGACCTTCCAGAGCACTTTCTTGGGGCTCTTACCTCCAGCGGTACACAATGCACACATTTACCCAAGGGGCCATGCCGACACCTATGCAAAGAGAAAGAGAAGTAGCGTTAAATCTTGTTTAATAATGGAAAAGTCAGACTGTAAAAGTTGCTCTAGACTAACAGCTTTGGTGTGGAAGATCTGTGCAATCACATGGCTCTGAGCAACTCTCCACCCGCTCGGGAATATTACAGAGGGGTCACCACAAGATAATTTCACATAAAGAGACAGCAACAGCTTCAGGTTAAATCTGAGAGTCCCAGGTCAAGATCAAACCCTGCTAATGTCTGTGTCACTGCCAAGCGGCTCTGCTCTCTGAACAGCCACGTGAACCAATGTCAGATCACAGCTTCTCAAGTTTTACAACCCTGTGTTGAGTTTGCGTTTCAATTAAAAGAATTTTAAATCTACGTCACAGGGCTGGTCTGTGTGGTTTTAACAAAAAGACAACCAAAACATTCATCCTTTATCAGTCACTAGAGGATGGTCTGGAACAAACAGGGAAGCATGTGTTTATCGGACAGATAAAGACCTGCTGGGTAAAGTTACAAAACAGAGGGGAAAACATCTCCTTTTGAGGCAATCACTTTAAAAAAAGCCAAACAACAAAAAATTCCCCCCACACCTCTGCCCCAGCACTAGGTCAGTGCTAGTTTTCAAAGGAAAGCCTCTAGAGGGGGGCATGGATGTCAGCTCTTGTAAAGATGAAATGGATGGGATCCAGTTGCAGCGTTGCTTTTAACAAAGTCTTGTGGCAGATAATGTACATAAAGGACCACTAAAGGCTGCTAATGCACTCAGCCGAACGCCAGCATCCCTTCATGTTTAGATTGATATGCACTCACAAACACAGGAACAAGCCCAGACACACTCTTTTTATCATAAATATCCACCGCTGTGCTTTGGCTCCCTGCTAAGAACAATACCTTCATTTATTCTTTTGAAAAATGTGGTCAAGTTAAAGACAATGTTTTTGCCATGGAGTGGTGGGTTTTGCCTTTATTGTTTCAATAATGTGGCATTTCTCTCATTTATCATCAGCCTGAAAAGGTTAGATAGGATTTTCCACATAAAGGCTACATCTCCAAACTTCCTTGCTGCTGCAGCGCTAAAGATAAACCACGTGGAAGACAACACAATGGGGGAGGGCAAGCTGTTCTGTTCTAGAAAGAATTCCTGGTTGCCTTTAAAATTTTCACTCAAGCCCTTTCAGAAGTTACTTTGCAGAGGGGTCCAGCCCCGAGCCCACAACCAGTACAGACATCGGGCCAGGACCCAACTGGGATGTTGTTAATGATGAGTGATAAAACGCAACCATCCAGACAGAGGACATTTTAGCAGCATCGGTGTAGATTTATGGTGGTAATAAGTCACCATTGTATTACTACCTTCACAAAAAATACAAGCTGCTTTGTTTACCTAAGCCTCTTGTAACTAAGAGCTTTGGCAAAATTAGGCTTTGCTGCATTTCTGCGAGCGAAATGGACTCCCTTGTTTCACAGAAAGGTTAGAAAGGCACCTGATGGAAAGGACGCCAAAAACCAAGCAGGCAGAGACCCAGGCCCCACTTCCACGTCTCTGCCATTTGATACTTCTACTCCTTTGGTTTTCCTTTATAAGGAGTGGCTGGATCTGAAGACACAGAAGTGCTGCTGCGTGGGACATCCTAGGTGAGGTGCCACATGCACCCATGGCAGTGCTGGAGACAGCGATGCAGGGTTGTGTTGGCTCTGCCCAAGCAGGGAGAGGCTGCACGGCAGCCAGAAAAGGTGACAGAGCTCAGGTCTCCAGTCTGACAGAGGAGCTGCCCATGATTTAGAAAACGAATCCGACCTTGATGCTCTCCCGCTGCTGGCTGGGCGATGCTGAGGCAGCAGCTCCAGCTGAAAGCGGGTTTCCCTGTCTGCGCCTCTCCTGCGAGATGGAGACCTGGCCCTGCCGCCTTGCACGCCCGTCACCTCGGGACACAACCAACGGGGAGCTACATATTGAGACCATCTGGAACAGAAGCTACTGCAGACAGCAGGCCCCTGCTTATTAAGCAATATGCCACACACAGAGCATAACCTGGTATTTCTACACAGCACCAGCTGCCAGGACATCCCGGGGAAGAATTCAAAGTATTCATTTTAATCTAGAGAGCTCCAAATGTTTTAGGAGCACAAAATATACGATCGCAAGTCCCGTAGCAGGGGCCACCTTGATCAGAACAATAGATGCTCTGAATGAGTCCTTCCTGGCAAAGACCCTGGGATTTTGGTATCTGCTTCCTTCCTCGGCTCACCAGAGCTCGATTTAACCTTGCAGGACAATGGCAAAAGCTGTTTTCCCTTGTGAACGTTTCAAAGGCAGCGAGGGATAGAGCAGTGGCTCAGAGGGCAGTTCCCACAGCACGCTTCCTGGCTGCTGGTTTCAGACGAGATGTTACGAGCTCTGGTGAGGCACAGATGCATCGGCAGAAACAAAGTCCACCCATACTTACAGCTGCTGGTCTCGATTTCGGTAAATCTTCCCATCCTGTTTGATCAGATACTGGTCGATCTCATCTTCCACCACCTGGGGGGCCCCCACAGGCCGCAAGCCTTGGGAGACAGAGGTGTCCATGGTCTCTGAGGAGGAGCCAGCTGGGCTCGAGGGGTAGAGAAACAGCATATCGCCATGCCTATAGGTGTGGAAAAACACCACGGGTATCAGCTGAGCAGGAGCTTTGCTTCCAGCTACGCTGGGGTGGAAACCCAGCAATTAGACACACGCTGCTCTCATACAGCTGGAAAGGCTCAAGGTCCACCCTCTCCACCATCCCCTTTCACCAACAACTGAACTACACCATACCGTCACCCCGACCGCCTGGAGGAACTGGCTCCTTTGCACCCACACAGCGTAGGAAACGCCTGTGTTTGGTTCGTGGCACATTACAAACCACATTAATGTTCGTACACTTTTAGTGCACGCTTCTGGGTAGCAAACCTCCCGCAGCACAGAGGAGCGCGTAATTTATAACAAACTGTAAACACACTAGCAAACGTGGCAGTCCTCAGCCATTCCATTAGCCACCTCTTTCTGCTGCTTCGGTCATTGGCACAATAAATGCAAATCTTTTCATCAGGAGACAAGACCGAGGGAAAAAGATGAAGAGAAAGGCGAAAGGAGCCTATGGAGAGAAGCAACAGCTCCAGCAGGGAAAAGGACTAGTGCGGATCCCGTGCACATCAAGTCACAGCCTTCCCAAGGCAGCTGCCAGCGCTGACACATTCAAGTGACAAGTTGCATGTGGCGGTAACAGCTCTTGTATTTTTAACCAGTTTAACATTATTCTTGACATGAACAGAATGACGACGTTCCCAACCAAACATGAAGCGATTGCACCATTTGGCACCTCTGATCTCCCCAGGCGCCTGGCTACAGAAGGCAGGAACCCTGGCTCCTGCGTAGGGGACGATCAGACTCTGGCATTGATGCAGAAGAAAAAGGATAGTGTGAGCGAGAGCAGGGATGAGGGAGCTTGCTGCAGGCTGTGAAAGAGCAAAGAGGAGGCCTGCTGCTGCCTCACTACAACAAGCAAACACAACGCAAGAAGTGACCTGCGAACTGGCTGCCACAGCCTCGCTCGTAGTCAATTTGATCACCCCCATTTCGGCACGTCAATCAAGCTTGCCCCTTCAAGTAGTTGGTGAGTGACAGTTGAAAGCTTAGGACTGCTGTAACGTCATGTCATCTGCTACTGCCCAGTTCGGAGGGAAGAGTTCAGGCAAGCTCAGCAAAGAGGCACCCTGTCGTACAAAGCACCCCCTCCACCCACAGCGCTCTCTGTCAGGACTCACTTGATTTTCAGTAAGTTGAGGGATTTGTTTTGTGACGCTGTGATCTCTCCTGTTCTGTTTCTATTGGTGTAGACAGAAAACCCATTATTCCTGAAACCAAATTCTTTTGCAACCTGAAAGAGAGAGAAGAACAACAAGGTTTAAGATACCTCACGCCTCCGGTCAGATGCTGAAAGCTGCTCGGAGCAAGTGCTAAGTCCAGGGAACGTCTATTGCAAAACTTTAGCTCAACTCATCCCCATTTCTGAAGAGCGCAGGATAACTGAGAAAAATAGAAACGCGTAGTAACACAAGCCATCTATTAAAAAAAGCAACTTAAACAGAATGTGTCTCTCACTCACGCAACACCAATGCAGTATTTAATCTAAATCCAGGCAAGCGCTGTCATGACTAGAGGGGGGGAACTATCTTCTCCATTATCCCAGCTCCCTCGCTCCAGCCCTGCCAGCACACACCAGCCGAGTCACGCTCACCTTCCTATGACCAGAATTCCTCGGTCCAAATCTTCACCTCCGAGGATCTTTTGCCCTCAGCTCTGCTCTCGCCTACCGGTTGCTACATGAGTTTCACTCGTGCTCTTCCTGCTGTTCTTTCCGTTTTCCTCCATTTGCCTCTTTTCTCCTGATGCAACTTACCCTCACAGTAACCACCTCTCAGTCCCCAGGCAGGTTTCTTCCCTGCTCATCCTCTCACCAGTTCAGTTTAAGGCTGCTTTACTCTTAATCAGCCAAATGCCTCTCCACAGCAATAGCAATTTTCACATTTGGCCACTTAAGCGTTACACCTGCCAGAATTAAATGTTAGCTCATCAGACCACAGACTTCACCAATTTTTTGGGGGAGAGAAATTCCGCAATACATTAACAGAAGGCTCGAGTTTGTTCCTAACTCGATTCTAACCTGAATGCACCTGAGAGTTTGCCTTTTCAGTACTCTTACCTAGGATGTGCTACAAAAGACAGAGAAGATTCTAAGATTACAGAGGCCCTTATCACTCTGAAATGTGCTTTCTCGCACACTTCTTTTGCAGCTCCTCTGGAGTTGTCAAAGAGGAGATCCAAATTAATTGCTAGCATAGAAGCAGCAATCTGATGTCTCTTTAATTACAGCCATCTAGCTAAATACAAAATCCACCATATGGATTAACATTCAGTGTTAAAAACCACAGCTATTAATACACACAGATCTTAGGTGGTAAAATTGGCAACTTTTCTCACTCAAAAAAACCCTATATCAGGAAAGAAACCCAAACATTTCCTGTATTCAGCTCAGCAAGAAGATATAGTTTTCCTCAGACCAACAGGCAATTTTAGTGAGTGCCGATGCTTTTGTTCCGACAGTAAGTGCTGCACAATTGTTCCATGCTGCCTCGGGTAATATGAACCCTTGAAACCGAGCAGCTTGTTTTGCACAGGTTCCAGAGATTTTGAAAGCAATGCTTTTTTCCTTGGGTGAGACCGTTCAGAGGCTGCGGCCGGTGTCTCTGACCCAGCCCTGAAATCCATCAGGATTTTCGCTTGGTCGGGTGGGGATTTGCTGTCAGGGTCTGGGCCCAAGCCTCCAACAAAGCAAATGACTCACAAACAGCAGCAGGTTTCAGTCTGCTCCCCTTTCCCCTCGCAGGGGGAAAGGAAATCTAGCTGACTAAAAGAATAGCCCTTCAGGCACAGGAACACAAAGTACTTCTCTTATGAAGCAAAGAAATCCTAATCTGAGGATTCCAGGTTACAGCGGAGTTCCAGGAGGGAAGGAAATGGAGAACTGCTCACTCTTAAGTAGCAAACTTTAAACATTGAGCAGTTGCATCGGACCAAAGAACAAGCTACAGCCAACTCCAAATGCGACAACTCCAATGCTCAGTGCGTTCTCCTCATCCCAGGGTGGAAATCTTTCCCAGGAGACCCTGGAGGCTCTCACATCGCCTTAAGATCTCACCTTAATTCCTTCCTTGCTCTCTCCAAAACCATACTGGAAAACCAGCAGCACACAGAGCACATTCAAATGATATTCAAAGCAGCTGAGTTTCAGCTGGATCACGCCTGAAGAGGCCAGTCCCTTGCAGCAGGCTTTGACTATCAAACAGCTTTCCTGTGCTGCTGTCAGCCTCTGCTTCCCCAGCTGCCATTTCTCTGGGAGAACGCTAAAAACGTGTCCTCCCCCAGCAAAGCTCCCACCCCAGGAAACCCCAACTGAAAAGCTGAGTAAGCTTTCTTCTTTAATTTTGTTATTTTCCCTCTGGAAGAGCAATGAGAAAACTGGTTTTGGCTACACCGATAAAAATGCCGTTTTCCACAAGGCGCGCCAATCTGCGCTGCCGTCAGCACGTTTGCCCGGCGAGGCAAAGCACGTATCTCCCGTGAGAGAGAGCCGCTGCGCAGGCTGAGCCGCAGCAGCCCCGCCTCGTCCCGCAGGCGAGCGGGGAAGGCGCAGCAGAGGCTCGGGGTACCTTCTTGAGGAACGTCGCCACCGTTTCTCGCTTCGTGGCCGTGATGCGCTTCACTCCTTCCGGCGACTGCACACGGATTATCTGCGGGGTGAAGAGGACAACCTGAGTTAGTGACGGGGGGGACAGAGCCCACCCTGCGCTCGCAGCCTGCTGAAGCCATGCTGAAGTTTCACGCAGACCGTCCCCGCCGCTCCTCCCTCCTGCTTTTAACGCTGCTTTTCATAAGGGAGTGCAAATGCACAAGGAAGTAATTTGCTCGCGGCAGGGCAGCGCCGGCCCGATGTTTGCACGCTGCAGGATGAATTACCCTAATGCACGAAGCACGCCAAGAAGTTGGCACCGAGAAAAACGCTAACGCTGCTTTTTTTGTCAAAGCTCTGACCTCAGACACGGAATTAAACTTTCAGAAGGGGGGTGAATCAGAGCTTCCACGGGAGTGATTTATTCGGTGCCTCCACACAAACACTGGCCTAACTGGTGCTAATGGGCACCTGCGTTGTCGTTATGTTTCAACCCACGATACTGACGTGCAGCTTCCATCGTTAATGGAAAAATGAGGAGAGCCCCAAGGCTCTGGCTATCCCTGTGCAACACTGAACAGCAGTTTTGCTGCAATCTTGAGTCAGAGATGGGAAAAACTGGCAGCTTTTGGGGGAAAAGGCCGTGGAAAACTCTTCACATACTGGCAGGGAAGTGGCAAACGTAACTGTCGGTGTCTTCGTGCTGCCGGGGGCCAGAGAAGCGACTCAAGTTGCTCTGAAGAGCGCGTTCACCTGCCGATACGCAACGCAGGGCCACGTTCAGGATGGCAACGTGCGCCGTGCGAGGAGGGACACGGGAGGCCGCGGGAGGACACGGGAGGCTCCGGCGTCCCGGCGTGACCTCGCAGGAGCCCCTCCACGCTCTCCCAACTCGCCGCACGGCGGCGAGCCCGGCCTGACGGGAGCAGGAGACCTTGACGGTACCGATCGCCCCTTCTCCAGCGATGTCGGCACCCCGGCCGAGACCGGGCACCTTCCCCCGAGACATCGCCGCCCGGGGCCGAGCGTGACCCCGGGGTCACGGTCCCACACCCCACGCGCTCCGAGGGGGCACTTCTCTGGGGCAAAAACACGGGGAATCCGTCCACGGCACCACCCGGCTCGGACACCCCCAGCCCCCGGCCAGGCCCGGGCCCGGCCCCGGCGTTGCTGCGCTCCCGGCCGGCTCCCAGCGGGCTCCCCGTCCCTAACCGTCCGGTGCGGCCCCGCCGGGCGGGGTGAGCGCGGCCCGGCCCCGCCGCCCCACAGGAATCTGCTGCCTCATCGCCCCTCCCCCTGCCGCCGCCGCCCGGCCCCACTCACGATCGTCTCCGCCATGGTGCTGCCCGCCGGGGACCGGGGCTCACCGCGCTGCCCAGCCACCGGCCCGGCCCGCCACCAGCCCGCTCCGCTCCGCCTCGCCTCGCCCGGCCCGGCCCGCTCCGGCCCGCCGCCTCCCGGGCCCGGCCCGCCGCCTGCGCCGCCGCCGCCCGGACCCCGCACCCCGGCGCCCGCGTTCCGCCACGCGAGGGTTCCTAGGCCGGGCGGGGCGGGGCGGTGCGCCCGCCTCAGCCGTCCCCCGCGCTGCCTCGGTGCCACCGACATAGTTGTCCCCCGCGCTGCCCCGGTGCCACCGCCGCGCCCGCTCCTTCGTTCCGCCCACAACCCGCCCCCCCCCCCCCGGTGTCCCCGCTGCGGGACCCGGCCCGGGCGTGGGGACCCTCGGTGGCCCCTCGCCCCCTGCACGGGGGGGGCTCCCATCGGCCGGGCAGCGGGACGTGGGCTCTGCTGGGGCCTGTCCCCCCACTCACCCCAAACCCCCGCGCATCCCGCCATGCCCTCGTTACTGACCCCACTAACAGGGCGGCGGGCGTGGGTGCTGCGGCGGGGCTGGACCGGATCGGGCCCAGCTGTGGGGCCGGGAGCCGCAGCCCTATTTAAGCACTGGCCACAGCTCCTCACATGATGGGAGTGTGACTGCCTGGGCCTGAGCGCCAGGCTGTGAGCAGGATGGCGCTGAGCAGAACGTGGCTCTCCCGGCCCCGCGGGGCGGCCGGCGGCGGGGAGAGCACCCGGCTGCTCCCCCAGGTAATGGCGGGACCCCCAGTCCCCTCCCTCGGGACCCTCAGCCCACGCTCCTGCCCCACGCACCCTGGGTGCTGGCTCCATGCCGGAGCCCACAGCACCCACGTCCCTGGGGGTCTCCGTAGGGGTGAATCTGGGGGGTCCCTGTTAGGGGCAGGGGCTCCGGGAGAGCACCCACCTGCTCCCCATCTGCTCAGACCCTGGGGGTCCCTGCCACGGGCAGGGTTATAGTGTGTGTGTGGGGGAATGTGGGGTGCCCTGCAAAGGTGGGGCATGGTGGCTCCTGGCATGGTGGCACGGGAGCCTGCGACAGCCCCAGGCTGCAGGGAGGGGGGTACGCGGGCTAAGGGGGGGCATTTCTGGGGGTCTGCCCTGCCGGCTGCGAGCGTCTCATCTGTCCACGCAGGCGTCCAGGCTGGTGGAGCTGCCCTACTCCTCCTCCTCCGATGACGATGACCTGGATCTCCCCGCGGCTGAGCAGGACCCTGCGGCGTGGTGCCCCGTCCCCCCCAAGCCAGGCACATTCAGCCAGTGCGTGCGGTACCTGGCCTTCCTCTGGAACCTCCTCTTCCTCCTGCTGGGCCTGCTGGCCCTGGCCGTGGGGGTGTGGGGGCTGCTGGCCAAGGGCTCGCTGGGCGGGGAGCGCCTGGCCCCGCTGGGCTCCGACCCCATGCTGCTCTTCGTGCTGGTGGGGCTGGGGGCCAGCGCCGTCTCCCTGGCCGGCTGCCTGGGCGCCCTCCGCTCCAGCCCCTGCCTGCTGCGCTTCTTCGTGGGGGCCGTGCTCGCCTTCGCGGGGCTGGAGTTGCTGGGGGTGCTGCTGCTGTTGGCAGCGCGGCACCGGCTGCGGGACGCCCTGCGGGATGCCCTGCTCCTCTGCCTCCTGCGCTACCAGGAGGAGCCCGACCTGCGGTTCCTGGTGGACGAGGTGCAGCGGAACCTACGGTGCTGCGGCCTCAGCTCCTATCGCGACTGGGAGAACAACCCGTGAGTCGAGGTGCCGGGAGGTGTAGCGGAGGGGTCTGTCCCCGCACCGGGAAGGTGCGTGGATCCGGCAGCTCTCCTTGTCTGTCCCCGCAGGTACTTCAACTGCAGCGCCCCGGGAGTGCAGGCGTGCAGCGTCCCTGCCTCCTGCTGCCTCGACCCCTGGCAGAATGGCACCGTCGCCAATGCCCAGTGCGCTTTTGGGGCCCTGCGCCTGGGGGACGTGGCGGCCAGCACCGTCGTGCACCTGGGGGGCTGCGTGGCACAGCTCAGCGCCTGGTTCCGCGGCCAGGCAGGCGGCATCGTGGCCGGCGCGGCGGTGCTGGTGCTGGTTGAGGCCGCCGGCGTGCTCATGGCGCTGAAGATGCTTGGGGACATCGTGCCCATTGTGGCACGGGATTGAGGGTCTGCTGGCTGCCACCTGGGGCGGGGGACACCGTGGGGTTGGGGATGTGAGGCGACTGATCCAGCCCAAAATAAACCTCATCAGAAGCCTGAACCCCGTCCATGTCCTGTCCGTCCCACCCTGGGGCTTGGGGAGACGCTTTCCATCTGCATTCCTGCCACCCCCAGACCACGACACCAGGCTCCCGCACTCGTTCTGGGTTTTAATGAGCATTTCTCCAGGCTGCGCCCCACTGCACAGATGGGGCGGCTTCTACCTACGCAGCGCTATGGGGCGGGTGGGCAGCAGTGGCCGTGGCCTGCCTAGATGATGCCGTACTGAGCCAGCTCGTGCAGCTCCAGGTGGCTGAAGGCTTCCCAGGGACAGATGACAGTGATGTCTGCGGAGAGGAGAGAGGCTGTGTCAGGACGATCCCCCCCAGCCTGGCTGCGGGCGGCTGTGCCTGCAGCGAGCCCTGCTCCCCACCCGCTGCGAAGGGGGGATGGGACCCCCGTACCTGTTCCCAGCCCCTCCATGCCCGGGATGTCATCGCCAAACCTGCAAGGAGAGAGAGAGAGCGTCTGCCCTGACCCCCGGCCAGCCCTCACCCACCCCAGGCTGGCGCGTATGGCCGCGTCCCCCTGTCACCAGGGCCCTGCTGTGGGTCCTGGGGCTCTGCCCCACTCACCCTTGCACCCCCTTTTTGGGAGGCTTGCTTTTGAACTGCCTCGTCTGCCTCTGCTTGAATTTGGGTGGTCCCTTCCGGGGGGTGGCGGGGCCCCCGGTCACCCTCGTGGCTGATTTGATCTCCGGCTTGGGGGGCTCCAGGCTCATGGCTGTGCCGGGGCCGGCAGCCTGCCCCGGGTCGCGGTTGTCCCTGCGGGTCCGGCGCTGGCACGGTACGGCTCCTCACACCTGATGGAGGGGAGATGTGGGGGCACCAGCTTCTACCACCCGCAGGCACCCTGTGCCCCCCGCTCCCACCCTGTCCTGCCCCGGGGCCCCTTGGCCGTTGCTGATCGGCTTTCCGGGCCGCCACGGAGGAGAGCCCCCTCCCCGCAACCTTGACTTAGCCCAGCTCAGAGCCTGCTAATCCCCTTACCCCAAAGGCAGGGAAGGGCGTCCCCGGGGGCAGCAGAGCTGCTGCCTCCCCTTGGGGCTGTTCCTCCAGCCCTTGCCCCCCTCCCCGGTGTGGATGTGACACACGGGGACCCCTCGCCGCCACTGCCGGGAGCCCCCACCGTGGCTCACACTGGCGTCTGTGCCGAGCCGTGTGTGCCGCAGTGGGTTGGCATCAGTGCAGCCGCAGGCGTGGGAGCAAGGCATCCCTCAGGGCTCGTTTGCAGCGGGGTGGGTTTCAGGGATGGTGGGCACCCGGGGCTGCAAACCCCTCGGGACCCGCGCTGGGACGCGGGCGGCCGTGGCGGCGGGGGGAGCGGAGGGCGGCAGCGGAGGCAGACATCGCAGGGCAGCACATGGGCTCTGTCCCGCTGCGGTCGTGCCTCCTCCGGGCACAAGCACCAGAGTTTTATGGCACAAGAGACGGCTCTGGCATCAGTGCAAGGGGGTTCGGCCCTGCTGCAGAGCGCAGTGGTTGAGCACGGGCCCCAGACAAGAAGGGACCTGGCCCTGGGAGATGCCAGGGACGCCGCTCCCGGCTGCGGGTTACAGGAGCGGGAGGCAACAGCAGGCTCCAGCCTGGAGCAAAGCAACCCCCTGCCCTGGGAGCCCCGGTGCTGCCAGGACCGGGTCCCATCCCACACACGGAGCAGAGCCCCTGACTTACGCAGCCGCTGCGGTCCCCGAAGCCAGAGCTGCTCCGCAGGAGACCCTCTGTCCCGCTCCTGCTCTACCGGCGCACGTCCTGTAGATGCTCTGGGTGGCTTTTAGGGGAGGGCAGATTTATCCTGCTCTGGGGTAATAGGATTATTGATGTCCCTTCTTTTCAAAGGGGTAATCTGATGTCCTTCCCCCGGCTCCGCCCAGGTGGGATGGGGGGGGTGGGTGGGGAGGGGTGTCTGGATTAGTGCCGCTGGGATTGACGGTGCCAGGATGGGCAGCAAATCACCCACGGTGGGATCCTGCCTCATCTCCCAAAACCGCCAAGCATCTCTCCTGGGGGACCCCCCACTGCCCAAGAGATCGCCCCAGTGCCCCTCGATCCCAGGGGCAGGGATGGGACCCCCAGCCTGTCCAGGACCACGGACCCGCTCTCCATGAGGACCTGCGAGCTGGGAACCGAACACCTTTTGTGGGTTGACCCCAAAAGGGCAAGGCATGAATGCAGGCAGCCGGAGGCAGGCTGTGCGAGGAAATACCGGCAGCAGAGCCCATGTGGCTGAAACTGCCAGGACACGCCGGGTTTTCAGCCTGTGCCCGGTCCCCAAAGCGAGGGCTGTGGGGTGCTGCTGCCAGGGCTCCTGCCTGCAGGCGCTGCCAGACTCCAACCTGGCCCTGGTGGAGGTCCTGGCACAAGGGCTGCCCTCCAAGCACTGTCCCTGCCGCTGCCACCACGGGTGCCTTCACCGGGGGACAGCCAGAGCTGCTGTGGGCATTGCAGGCCAAAATCTGGCAGAAGAGGCAGAAAATCTGCCCAGCAGCCCCGCTGTCCATGGGACGGTATCGCTCCAAAGCTTCCCTTAATCCCAACACTAAAGCAATTACAAAAGGGAATAATCTCAGCACACTTTAATTGAACTTCAGCCCTTGCCACTAATTGCAATTAGTTGGACTCCAACAAATAGGATTACGGAGCGTTTTCTACGAAGCCGGCAGAACCAGCTACTTCTCCGGCAAAGAGCAGGGCTCTGGTGTCAATTCCAGCTTGGGTTTCGTTAGCGAGCGCTGCTCAAGGGCTTCGTGGCTCCTTGGGGAGCTCGTTCCTGGAGGATGGGGGGGTCTGTGGGGGTCCTGACAGCCAGGAGCCTGCGAGTCCCCCAGCCCAGCCGGCCAGGATGGAGGTGGGGATGTGCTGGGCCAAATTTATGGGGTTTTAAGATGGAGGCAAAGGCAATCGAGGAAGCAATGGCACTGTGAAGAACAGCCCACCAGGCTGTGACCTCGGTGGCGGAGCCAGGGACGGTGCCCTTGCTGGCAGGCTGCTGGGCCCCACGTGCTCGGGGCCGCACGCTGCCTGCACCTCCTGCCCGGGGAAGGGGCCGGCAGCCCCGGCTGCCTCTCCTGCGAGCCCTTCACGCGGAGAAGCCCCTAAGAGGCTTACAGCGCTGGTGGGGAGGGGGGTCCGGCACGGCGGCAGGGTCTGGCACGGCACCCCAGCCCTCCCCAATCACCAGGTCATGGCCAAGCCGCTGAAGGCGCTTAACATCCAAGCTGGAGAGCGCAAGGACGAGGCAAGAGCAGCGGCATGGGGAGGGCTGGGTGATGGGGACGCACCAGCCTGCCCTTGGCGGGGATTTTCCATCCCAGGGGAGCGCAGCACCTGGCTGATGGGAAATCCGGGGCTCAGGACAGGCGCGAGCCACTGCCTGTCCCCACAGGCAGGTTCCCCCATAGACGAGACATGACCTTGGCACCGCCTGTATTGAAACACACGTGGGATCCCGTGCATGGTGCCACGCGGGTCCCCAGGAGTGCTCAGACCACCCCCAGAGCTCAACACACACAAATAAATACTTTAAATAAGCCGAGCCTGGATCCCACCATCCAGCCTGGAGCAGAGGCTCCCGGTGGGCGTCACCCGCTGGTTTTTGGGGGCTGGGGGAGGATCAGTTCTTCTCCATGCGCAGCCGGATCTCCATCTTGAGGATCATTTTAATGTTCTCATCCTCCACGTGCTCCTCCACGGCCGCCAAGGCCCGCGCGCCGCCGTCCCGGTACCGCTCCAGCAGCTCCTCCACGTACCCAACCCAGACGCAGTTGGGGCAGCCGGTCCCGCAGCAGTGTGTGGGCGGTGGGGGGATCGGGGGGGGTGGCAGGAGGGAGCCCCCCCTCACCCTGGGGGGTCCCTGTCCCACCATTGCTTCCCAGGGTGTCCGAGGTGCCACCAGCCTTTGCCGGGGTGTCCGAAAGTTCCCGAAGGCTGGAGACACTGGTGGGGTGGGGGTGCGGAGCCCCTTCTCTCAGCACCCCCCTGGGGCTGCCGGTGCCATCCGGGGGCTCCTGAGAACCATGACCCCGTGCTGACGCCAGCCCGGGGGGGAAACGCAGGGGCAGCCCTGCCTGCTGTGCCCCCCCTCAGGCCAGAGGACCCCCACCTGCCCCACAGCACCCTGCTCCCAGTGTATCCCATCATCCCCCCCCCACCACCCCCCCAGCAGCTCACACAGCCCCAGCAGCAACCCCTGCCCCCCATCCCCAGCACCCCCTATCCCCCCCTCAGCCCCCCCATCCCTAGCAGCCCCCATTCTCCCCCCAGCTCCCCCCACCCCATCCCCAGCACCCCTTGATGCCCCCCAAATCCCCCACCCCATCCCCAGCACCCTCCTATCCCCCCCAGGTCTCCCACTCCATCCTCAGCATCCCCTGCCCCTCTCATCCCCAGCACCCCTTGACCCCTCCAAGTACCCCGCCCCAACACCCCCTAAGCCCCCCCGATTCCCAGCACCTCCCTATCCCCCCCAGTTCCTCCCCCCATCCCCACCACCCCTATGCCCCCCAGCTCCCCCCCATCCCCACCACCCCCTAACCCCCCCTCAGCCCCCACCCCATCCCCAGCACCCCTACCCACCTCCAGCTCCCCCCCATCCCCAGCACCCCCCTATCCCCCCCAGTTCCCCGCCCATCCCCACCACCCCTACCCCCCTCCAGCTCCCCTCCATCCCCAGCACCCCGCCATCCTCCGCAGTTCCCCCCCCCATACCCACCACCCCTATCCCCCAGCTCCCCCCAACCCCAGCTCCCCCCTATCCCCCCCAGCTCCCCCCTATCCTCCCCAGTGCCCCCCAGCTCCCCTCCATCCCCAGCCCCACCCCTCCCGCGGGGTCTCCCCCGCTCACCCCCCGGCGCGCCCCCGCCAGCCCGCGCGCTCCCCGCAGCAACATCCGGCCGCAGCGCCCCGGCCCCGCCCCCGCGTGAGCGGCAGCTCTCCCGGCCAATGGCATCGCGTCGCGGCCGGTTAATGAGGGTCTGGCGGCCGGGCGGGGCCAATAGGAAGCGGGGGGTGGGGCCGGAGCGGCGCGGGTCGGGGGAAGGCGGAAGTGGCGGCGGGGCGGCAGCGTGGGGAGCGGCGCAGCCATGGGCCGGGGGCCGGGCCGGGGCCGGGGCCGGGGACAGGGACCGGGACAGGGACAGAGATCAGGACAGGGACCGGCACCAGGGCGGGGACCGGCCGCCCCGCACCACGGCAGGTCAGTGCTCGGGGGTCCGGTCGGGATCGGGCCTGGCTGGCTCCCGGTTTGGAGCGGGATCAAGGGGTCCCCAGGGCCGGCTGGGCCCTGGCGGGGTCCCCGCTTCCGAGAGCTGGGTCCCAATGTCAACGTGTGGGCAGATCCCGGTGTCCCACCGAGCCCTGGTGCCTCACCAGGTCCAGGTGCTCCTGTGTCCCACCATGCCCGGGTCCCCGTGTCCTGCCATGCCCGGGTCTCGGTGCTCGGGTCACTGTGTCCCACTGCTCCCCTGTCCCGCCATGCCCGGGTCCCCGTGTCCTGCCATGCCTGGATCTCGGTGCCCGGATCGCTGTGTCCCGCTGCTCCCATGTCCCGCCGTGCCTGGGTCCCACTGTCCTGCCATGCCCAGGTCCCAGTGCTTCACGGCAGGCCTCACACCGTGTTCTTTCTCTCGCAGGAAGGAAAAGAAGATGGACAACATGAAGCCCAAACACCCCGACGAGCAGGAGATCCCCTTCCGCCTGCGGGAGCTCATCAAGAGCCGTGAGGCCATGAAGCGCCCTGACCCTGGGAAGAGGCGGGCGGCAGGTGGGGCGCGGAGCTGGCCCGAGCAGGTCGCGGTGCAGCTGGAGGCAGCCGGATCCTGCAGTGGGGCATCCTGCTCCCCCCGGTGATGTCCCATCCCTGCCCTGCCAGGGGGAGGGAACCCCCAGGTTGTCACTGCTGCAGTAATGTCACCCATCTCTCCTAGAGAAGAAGCAGCAGCCCAAGTCAAAGGGCCCCGAGGCCCAGGGAGACATCCCCGTGCCCAAGTTCAGGAGGGGGAAGGGGGAGTCGGAGCGCTCCTACGTCTGCCGCATGGAGCAGGAGGTGCAGCGCGTCCTGTTCCTCACCAAGAACCAGCTGCAGCGGGAGCCTGAGAAGGAGGCAACGGCACCAGAGAAGTCCAAGAGAAAGAAAGAGTGAGAGCAAGGCCACCATGGCTGCTGGGGCTGGACAGGGTCAGCCCAGGCCTGTGCCCCGGACTGGTTCTGGGCACGTGGCGGGTGCTTCGCCGGTGCTGCAGCGCAGGTCCGGCATCCGGCAGTCACTTGGGGTGCGGGTGGAGGGCTGCGGGCCTCATCTCCACGGGGCTGGATCTCTGGGACTGGAGCCACAGACCTGCTTCGTCCTCCTGCTACTGGGCTGGAGCTGAGGAGAGAGCTGTGGGGCCACAGGTTTTGGGGGGATCCCGTGGGGTAGGAACTCACTCACTGTCTGGTCACGAGCCCTGGCCATAACACAGCTCTTCAGGTTTCAGAATAAGAAGCTGGAAAAAGCGCGGAAGAAGAAGGAGGAGAAGAAAGAGGCTATGCTGGAGAAGAGCCTGTTCCAAGGTGGGCCTGGTGCAGCGGGGTGGCTGGAGTGACCCCCTGCCCCGGGGGAGATGTGGGGCTGAGCTGGAGCAGCGTGTCCCGGGGAGCTCCTGCCTGACACCGGTGCCTGCTTCTCTCTTTTAGACACAGTGGCGTTCGGTGAAGTGGTTACGCAGCCGCCCACCATCACCTCGCGGCCCAGGGGCCGGGGCCCCGCGGAGCAGGTGAGCTGCCGGGGGGCGATGCCTCCCGCCCCTCGGCCGTGCCCTCGGGTACCCGCAGGTCTGGGCTGGACCCGGGTCGTCTCACCTCCCTTGGGCTGGAAATCAGGCCTGGAAGGGCAGCGGTGGCCTCACCCTCCCGGTGACGGTTCCTTGGAGCTTGGTCCTGGCTTTTTCATCCTTCCTCCTCCCTGACCTGTCCCATCTCTGCCTGCAGGCTGGACGGAAGCGGCTCCTCCTGACGTCTCGCCTGGGCCAGAGCCAGGCGTCCCCCATGTCCCCGGCAGCACCAGTGTCGATGGCTCGCCGGCGCATCGTGGAGGAGGAGAGAGCGCGCGTCATCCAGGCCTACAGGGACATCCAGAGGCGCAAACAGCAGCAGCGGGAGGTGGCACGGGGCAGCGCCCGGTCAGGACGTGGGGTCCCCCGCTGAGCCCGGCCTGGAGGAGCTGGGCCTCCCTGGTCCCAACAAGGGTGCGCAGGCAGCACGGGACCCCAGGACTCAAGGGGGGCGGTTGTCCTGACCCTGCTCTTCTGTTGCCATTGCCGAGCCCTGGGGCTCCCTACAGCCCCACACCTCAGCTCGGGGCACCCCGTGGGCTCGGCGCTGGAGCTGGGACCCCTGCGGTGCCATGGACCTGTTTGTAGTAAAAGTGCTGATGGCGCAAGTGCGTCTGTGCCTCGACCTGCCCGGCTTTCCTTCCTGTGTGGCGGCTGGGAAGGGACACCGCTGTGCCAGTGTGTGCGTGGCTGTGCCGGGTGGCGTGCCGGCAGGCGTGCCGGCAGATGGCAGTCCCAGCCCGTAGCGGGCATGTCGTCACTGTCACTCGCTGCGGGCTGGCCCTGGCAGGGCTCTGGCTGGGGGCAGGACCTCGTTGCTCAGCCTCGAGAGAGACCCCCGTGCTTGGCCATGACCCCTCTGGCTCCCACCCTGGCTCCTGGTTGGAGGAGAGCGCGCCAAGCCCCAGGGACATGGAGCATCCCACAGGACTCACCTGCACGGTGTCACTTTCCTCCATCATCACTGCTCGGGGACGCTGCGTGAGCCCTTAGTCCGCAGCCATGCCTGCCCGTGGCGTCACCACCCAGCCTGGCACTGCTCACGTCCCTGCCTGTCCCCGGCAGACACCCCAGGTCACGGTGACCGCGGTGCCCTCCCTGCTGCCAGGGATGCTGTCGCAGCCCTGTCGCTGCACCCACACCAACCCCGCGCCATCCGGCACGGCCGTGAGGCCCCACGCAATCCAGAGCTGCACACACCCCACTGGGGCTGACAGCGCCCCAGCTCCCGGCCCTCGGTGGGGGTGTCCGGGGGGGCTGCTCCCGGCACAGCACAGCCCGTGTCTGCCGGTGGGGCCGGCACGGCAGCTTCACCTGCACAGGACAAAGGCAGTGCTGTTCGGCGGCACCGTGCCGCAATGCCTGCACAAAGCGTTGCCTGTTGGAGTGGGGCCGGCCCCGGCTCTGCGGCCGGTGCTGACGGCAGCCAGTGGGATCCCGGGCTTCCGGAGGGGCTGGGGCCGGACATGGGGAGCGGGGCCACCGGTAGCTCTGGTGTCCCCTGCCAGAGCTGAATGGGGACAGAGTCTTTGCTCCTAATTTTTTGGGTCACTCTGCTGTCCCTGGGGCTGTCACCTCCTTTCTTGCACCCTGGGAAGGCAGGGCTCTGCTGTACCGTGGCTGGGGACCACGGTGTCCTATGCGCGGGCTGGGGGCAGCCACCGCACCAGCCCAGCTCAGCCTGGTGCGGGGCCGGGCTTGCAGGTGGACGCACCGGGGATGGGGCACACGCTGGGGCCCTGCTGTGCCATGCCGGGCCATGCTGTGCTGTGTGGTGCCAGCAGCCGGGAGGAGGGCACGCCGCGGTGGCGGCAGCCCTGGGGACCTCGAGTGCCTGGTGCTGCCTGGAGACGTCCCCGCTGCTGGCTGACGCCAGGTAAACACGGGTGACGCAGAGCAGCCCTGTGGGGCACGGCTGGATCCTGCTGCAAACAGCCGGCTCCCGCAGCCGTCTGCGGCCTTTGGGGCTGTGCCTGCCATGTCTCCGCAGCCGGGAGCGCGGGCACGTGTCGGCTGGCAAGGGCACAGCCGGGACATTGCACATGCCAAACTCTTGCTCGTGCATCCCTCATGCGGCCGCCATGGTGCTCGTGCCTGCAGCCATGGGCAGCCCCACCGCCGCCGGCCCGGCTCCGGCTCAAGGAGACCAGGTCACCCATCTGCCCCCCATGGAGCCATTTCAGCCCCTGAATAATTCATGGCACTACCGGCGGTGGCCGCAGGCTTCCTGCCCGGCAGGAGAAATCGCTGCAGAGGGGAAAGGCAATCTGAGCAGGAGAAACCGCTCCCGACCTTGGCACGTCCTCCATGCCGTGCCACTTCCCGCCAGGCAGCCCATCTGCCCGTGGGCTGCCGGTCCCGCGCTGCCTGCCCTGCCGAGGCTGCCGGCTCCCGGCCCAGCGGCTCCATCTGTGCGCCTGGCCCTGGTGCACGCTGCTGCGGGGGAACGGGGAGCAGGGACTGGGGCTGGGGGATGCTGAGGGCCCTGCTCTGAGCCTCCCCACTGTCCCCCAGGAGCGGGACGTGGGGCTGAGCCTGCCGGCACCATGGCAGAAGCCCTTGGCCCGTGGCGGGGCCAGGGATGGAGGAGCAGCCGGCGGCACGGCTGGGTACCCCCTCCCCATCATGGGCCGCCTGCTACAGCACCGTGTAGGAAAAACCACCTTTATTGGGGCTGACCTGAAAAAAAGGGGGAAGAGGAAGAACGACAGAGAAAGCCACGAGGAGGGCGAGGGGCCCAGCTCCCTCCCTGCTCCCCGGGAGGGATCCCAGAGCCCCGAGGGGGGAAGGCACCGAGAAGGCGGCCGGAGCCACGGGGGGCCGGGTCCCCAGCCCCAGCAAGGCACTGATCCCCCGGACCCTGAGCAGCTCCCCCTTCCCCGGCAACGGGGAAACTGAGGCACAGTGGAAGCCAGGGCTGGGGAGAGCTTTGTGTCACCTTGTGCCCTGCAGTGGGACGGTGCCGGCTCGGCTCAGGGCCTGTGACGTCTCCAGGGCTGGCAAGGATCAGCGTGGAACCAGGGGCTCAGCACCGGGGTGAGCCCTGGGCAGGAGTCCCACCGGCTCCCCAGCTTCTCGGCAGTGGATGGTCCCTGGCCTGGAGGGGACGGGGTGTCCGTGTGCCACGATGGCAGCAAGGGGACGACTTGAGGTGGCCCCACGGGAGCTGGTCCTTGCGGCAGGGACAGCAGCAGGGACGCAGGGGTCCAGGCAGAGCTGGCGGCTTGCGGGTGCTGCGGCCAGGCGGGACGGGCAGGCAGGAGCGCTGGCTCCGGGACCACGTCCAGGCATCCCCTGCACAGGAACCGGCTCCGGCCGCCGGATGGGGTGGGATGTACGCGGCAGGGCAGGACGAGGCTTGGCGAGACCTCAGGAGTGGGATGGTGGGGCTGTGGCTGTGCCGGTGCTCTGGGACCTGTGCCGCAGGGGCTTCACCACCGGTTCCTGCTGTACGGGGACTGCACCTGCAGGCAGAGCGGGACGGCGCTGAGGTGGCGTGGTGGCAGTGGGGCTGTGGCACAGGCCAGCAGACCCAGCTCCGACACCGGCGGGGAGGCGCGGCCACGCTCGCCTCCGCACTGGCTTGCCCCGGGGCACCGGAGTGCAAGGCAGAGCCATCCCTGTCCCTGCCCTCCCACGGGAGACGCTGTGGTGGGGACAGACTTTGCACCCAGTCGTGGGCTGGACCTCGGTGCCCGCTTCCCCGCCTGCCACGTTGCACATTAACCCACCTGGCAGCTCCTGCCGTCCCGCTGGGCGCCGGCGTGCCGGGCCTGCGCCGCGAAGGCGTCCTCGGCTCGCAGCGTGGAGCTGGCGCTGCCGGCCACCGGGCTGGCGGTGGAGGCGCGGGGCAGGATCACATCGTAGGGACCTTCGGTCTGCGGGGCAGAGGAGGGAGGGCTGCAGAGGCACCGGGAGCACCCCCAGCCCCGCGGGGTCCCGGGGGGGGGAAGGCGAGGGGTGACCCCCCCCAGCACCCTGTTACAGCGATCCTTGGGACGTGGGGGCCAAGGGAGCCCCCCCCCACACCCTGGCCCCTGTCCCGGCCACTCCGGTTGAAAGCCTGTCCATCAGGCAGGGTGCAGCCGCCCCTGGAGAGCCCGGCTGGCTGGTGGTGCCGCGCGGCGTCGCACTTACCGGCCCCTTGTGCATCAGAGCCATCTCGGTGGGCTGGTAGACGCTGGTCAGGAGCTGCCCGTTGTAGCCGCTGTACGGGGACACCGGCTTCTTGGCTGCAAAGAGACAGGGACGGTGAAGGGGGGGGGGACCCACACAGCCACCCCCACCCCACTGGGGAGCCTCTCCTCATTAGCAGGTTTAATGAGCTGACTCAGCAACTGGCTGCTCTGCGCCTTTCCCGGGGGACGGGAGGGATGTCCCAAGGGTTTGCATCACCGCGCTCCTGGCACAGCCCTTGCCCGGCCGGGGTTTGTTATTGTGGGGTCTCTTGGGAGGCAGGGTGGTGCGGGTGCTGCTCAGGAGCACCCACCCTGCCCCGTGGGCTGCAGACACCTTTGCTAGGGCAGGGTGCTCACCCGTCGGTCCCCGTTGGGGCAGCTGACACCGCCCCATGTTATTGTAGGGTCTCGCGAGCTGAGCGGCTGCCTGGGGCGGAGGGCCAGGAGCCATGGGCACCCCGCACCGGGGAGGGAGCACCCCTGCAGCCACTGAGCTCAGCCCAAACTGGTAGACCCAGCCCAGCGGGTTTTCGGGAGCCACAACAACGGCAGGCGTCGATCCCGGGCGGGTCGCGGCCAGACGTCTCGCCACCCGCCCACTGCTGCCAGCCCCGGTGCCAGTGCCCGCCGCCAGCCCTGCCGTAGGACAAGAGGGTCCCTGGTGAGCCCCGGTGCCTACCGAAGGAGGGCTCGTCCATGGAGAAGGCTTTGTTCTCCACAAACATGCTCTGCGACTTCTGCTCCTTGAGGATGGTCTCGTAGCCCACCCCGCGCGTGCGGTAGACGTCGTCCTCGAAGGCCTGCTCGGGGCTCTGCCGCGTCACGTGCGTCACCTCGGGGATGATGTAAAGGAGGAGAAAGGTGCAGGCGTTGGAGACCAGCGCGATGGCCAGCGTGGGGTCGTCCCAGCCGGGCTTCTCGCCCGCGCGCTGGTTCCCATAGAGGTACATGGCCGTCCATGCCACCCAGATGGCCATGGAGAGGCCAGTGGTGGCCAGGATGAAGGCGCCGTGCTTGCGCCAGCGGCCATAGCGGCCACAGAGGGCTGGCCAGGCGGTGCCGAAGGCGGCCACCAGCAGGAACATGACGTAGATGAGCGCCATGACGAAGTCAGCGTCCGCCAGCTGGCAAGGGTCCGGGGAGCCACCCTCCTGCCGCGCCACCGTGATGATGAGCCACTCGGCGTTGATGATGACCTCCACCAAAGCGAGGAGCAGGGCCACCGCCAGCGTCACCCAGCCCCGCGGGCCCCGGTTCCTCCGCACCAAGAAGTTGAGGGCCACGGCGTGCGCCAGCAAGCAGGAGAAGCAGATACCGAAGAGGACGCCAAAGAGGAAGCGGCGGGAGGTGCAGGTGGAGAAATCCGGCCCCACGATGAAGTCAAACGTCAGGCAGAAGAGCCCGAAGGTGCCCAGAAGAAAGAAGACCTGCATGGCCACCAGGCTCTTCTTCTGGGGGTCCTGCACGAAGGGCAGGCTGGCCACCAGGACGATGGTAAGCACGAAGCTGGTCACCACGCCGAGGCTGGCCACGGCCTCCAGCACGATGCCCCAGGCTGCCGAGAGGTCGCAGAGGTTGTAGTAGAGAGAGGAGAGGTCCTTGCCGCAGCCCGTGGGAGGGGTGGTCTGTCCGCTGGCCGCAGGGAGCAGGGCCAGCAGCACGCAGGCAGCCGCCAGCGGCACCGCTGCAGCACCCATCCTGCACCGCGGTGCGGGCGCCGAGCGGGGCGTCCAGGGACCCTGCGGGAGAGAGGGGGCGTTAGGAAGCGGGGACCGGGGCTGCGGCTCAGCTACTGGCGCAGCCTGTGCTGTCGCCAGGGCTCAGAGCATCCCTACCCGCAGTCCCCGGCTGGGCATCCCTCCCACCGGGCCACGGTGAGCAACTGGGTCCTGGGCACAGCTGAGCCCACCCCAGCGCGGCCCAAAGCAGCCCCAGATGGCACCGGGCAGACACGTGTGCCCCGTTGGCTCCTCGCCTGGAGGCCGAAGGCAGCCGAGGGGGGCTCAGCCCCCTCTGCACCCCACATGCTCCCTCCTGACATGGGATTTCTCTGAGCGCGGCCGGCTCTGGGGCTGTGCTGATCCCTTCCTCCGGTGCTGGGAGCAGGCAGCACCGTGTCCGCTGGCTTCCCCAGGAACACCGAACGTGGGCCTGGGCTGGACGGCAGACGTAATGCCTGGGGACAGGTCTGTCCCCTCGTCTCGTCTCTGTCCCCTCAGCTCATCTCTGTCCCCTCAGCTCGTCTCTGCGTGCCAGCGTGTTCCCCTTTCCACTTCTCCTGTCCCACTTCCCTCCTCTGGCTCCGGGCACCGACCCAGCACAGGTCCCATGTCCGGCGCTACTGGCCGCTGGCACGCAGGCAGCCGCAGCCTGGCACGGCACGGCACGGGCATGGCACGGCACGGGGGTCCCTGTCCCCACTCTTGTGACCCCGGGGAGCACGGGGTGGGCACGGAGAAGAGGAGGCAGCGAGGAAACTGCAGCCCCACTGCTGGGGGGGGACCCGGCTCCGGCAAGGTGACCCCGGGCTGGCACCCGGAGCCGGGACCCCCCGCACCCCCCGGGCAGCCCCCGCCCCGCTCCCCGCACAGCCCCCGGCCGGGGCTGCCGGTCCGGGATGGGGACAGGGACCCCCGGCACCGCACCGGGACCGAGCCCCCGCACCCCGGGGCCGCACCGGCTCCACCGCGCCCGGCCCGGCCGGTCCCCCCGCCCCTCCCCGGCAGCTCCGGCCCGCACCCCCGCACCCCCGGCCCGCTTCCCCCGCACCTCCCGGTCAGTACCGCCCCGGTTCCCCGCCGCTCCCGACCGGTACCGGACCCCAAACTTGGCCAGAGCCGCCCCCAACTCAACCCCGGCGGGGGCGGACGGGTCCAGGTCCCGGGTCCCGGGTCCCCCGATCCGTTCCCGTTACGGTTCCCGGTTCCCCCCCCGGCCCCGCTCACCGGCTCCAGCGCCCGGTGCCCGGCCGCTCCGCTCGCTCCGCCGTTCCGTGCCGTTGCGTGCCGGTCCCGCGGCACCGTGCGCGCCTGCCCGGCCCGGCCCCTCCCCGAGGTGCGGCTCTGCCCGGGGAGCGCGGCCGGGGCCGGCCGGGACCTGCCCCGCCACCGCGGGCGGGGGGAACCCAGCCGGGCCGGGGTCCCGCACCGGGCGGGGGAACCTGCCCCGGGGGCACGGAGGGGGCTTGGGGGGGGGGGAACGGTGCGGGGTGGCCGGGAGCGGGGCCAGAGCCCGGGCTCGGGGGGGGGGGGATCAGCACGGGAGGCCAGCTCACCATCAGTGGAACGAGTCTGTGGGGTCTCAGCCCGGGGGAGCTGGGTCAGCCCGGCCCTGCTGAGCTGGGGGGGGGGGGGCACCGGGGGTTGGGGGACGGAGCCGGGGGGCTGCACCGGTGCAGCATCACCCACACAGGGGGGTCTTGCACCGGCCTCCTCTCAGAGCTGGGCCGGCGGCACCCGGCTGGTGGGTGGGCTCCCTGGGTGGGAGCCGGGAGCGGGACCCCGCGGGCGGCCCTGCCGTGTAAGGATACACCGGCTCCCGCCGGGAAGCCCCGAGGCGCAGGCCCGGAGGGGCCTCCCGGAGGAATGTCAGCTGACGGCTAAAGCCGGAGCCCTTGGCATGGCAGCAGGGCCCCAGAAAAGCCCTTCCTGCGAGGGGCCGGGGGGGCCAGGGCAGCCCTGGCCCGGGAGCTCAGTGATCCCTGTCCTGGCAGGGGTGGCTGTGCACCCCGGGGCTGGGCACCCCGCAGTCACCCCATCCCTTGGGCTCGGGGATGGGGACCAGCTCCAGGAGACTCGGGGTGCCCTGGGGGACCCAGGGCCCTGCCAGCCCTGGGGGAGGTTTCCAGGCAGGCATTGCTATTTTGGGAGGGTGAAGCAAGAGGGTGAAGGATGCAGATGAAAGTTCAACGTGCCTCCGGCAGGTCCTCCCCCAGCCCAGGCCGGGATTAAAACAATCCGAGGAGAAAGGGAGGCAGAGCTCGAGCTGGCAGCACCCGCGGCACGAGGACCGGCACCCGCCGGAGCCCGCGAGGAGGAGACAGCGTGTCTGGGCTGGGTGCTGCACCCACTGCCGCCATCCCTCCGGCGCTGGGGCCTCCCGCCCTCCTGCCCTTCTTCTTCCTAAAGAGCGTTTGCCTTCAGGACAGTGTTTAGGGGAGGATCGTCCCTCCCTGCTGGGGCACGTGCACATGCGTGTGCTCTCGCATGGGCGCCGGAGCAGGGCGGCACGAACGGAGGGGCTGCAGTGGCCTCCCGTGCCTCAGTTTCCCCAGGGAGTTGGGGTTCAGACTCGCAGGGCCTGGCAGTAGCCCCCACTCTCCGGCGAAGGCTCAGCCTTGGATAACCAGTGCCGGGAGCGCGGGCTGGCTGCTCTGCCGCCCCCGCGCCGGCGCTGACCTGGGCCCACGGAGAGGCCGCGCTGCATGCGGCTTCCTGCCGGCGGCTTCCTTCCGCCGCACGGGGCCGGAGGGTTTCCCAGCTGCTGACTCAGCATGAGCCCCCCCGCGACCCCCGCACCCGCCGTGGGGCCACTGGAAGGCCTCCATCCCGCCGAGGCTACCTTGCGGCCGCACAGCTTTCGCCCTCGCGTCCCCCGCCACGGCGGGTGATTTCCTCTCCCGTTCCTGTGGGGACCCTCCTGGCTTTCCAGCCCTTGCTGCACACCCCTGGGGTTTTTGTAGGTCCTACAGAAACACCCTGCCAGGGAGGCGGCTGCGGGGTACGTTGGGTGTGATACCACCATGTGCTGGCTGCCTTGCAGGGACCAACCGTAGGCTGTGAGGGACCGGCTGCCCTCGGTCCCCTCCTGAGGCTGCGTGCCGGGGCGGTTGGTGCCTGGCACAGCCCTTTCGGCGAGGGCAGAGCCCGGTCCCGGTTCCCTGGTGCCCCAGGTGGGCCGGGGACCACAGTCCCCATGGTGGGACCGGGCAGAGCCGGTCTCTCCAGCACAGCAGCCGCGGCGAGGAGCTGGGATGCAGCTCGGCAGGGCACTGGGACCTGGGCCAGGCTTCCCTGCTGGCTCACTCCAAAAACATCGGCACGCCGGGCGCATTTTTTCCAGGTTTACCTTTCCTACAGAGCTGCAGGGCTGGGTGGCTGGCGTGGCTGGCACTGCTGGCGTGGCTGGCACGGTAGCACGGCTGGCACGGTGGCACGGCGGCACGGCCAACTGAGCCCCGGCTCCGCGGCTCGCCGCAGGAAGGCAAGAGCCGTACCTGGGGCCCGGGGGGCCCCGCTTGTCCTCCGAGCTGGCTCCCTGCTGCCGCTGCCGCTCAGGCTGGGGCTGGGGAGCTTTTCCACCAGAGCCGGTTCTGTCCAGACCGGAGCCCCCCTCACCGCCGGCGGACGCGGTCAGCACATTTCCACCTCCCTCTCCAAGTAAATAAGCGCTGGCTGGTGAAGGGGGGCCAGCGGCGGTCCCGGGCTGCTGCAAGCGGGGCCAGAGCTCCTGCCAAACACTGCCCTTGCCGGCAGACCCCCCCTGCCCCGTGGCCCCTCCAGCCCCGGCAAAGGGCCCTGGGGTGGGATCCGGCCCTGGAAGCCCGCAGGGATGGGTGCCTGCTGGGCGAGCCACACCGGCCGGGTTAATATCTAATCTCTTCCCAGTCCTGCTCTCCTCACATGCCAGAATTAATGGAGCGAGCACCTCCCAGGTACCACCCGCGCCACCAGGTCAGGGTTTAACCCTGGCACCAGGCAGAGCCGGACCCTGACCACCGGCAGGGTCTGCCCGTGCAGGGGACTGATCCGGCTGCGGGGCTCCGGCTGCATCGCAGGCGGGTGTGTGCTGGTGCTGGTGTGGGTCAGCCCCACGTCCCAGGGGTTGTGGCTCATCCCATGAGCAGCGGGGGCAAATGCTACGCCCCATCCTACCCCGGTGCTGGGCAGAGCTGGGGCTCGGTGGGATGGGCAGGGAGGAAGCCCGGTGGGCAGGGGGGGTCTCCATGCCCTGCCTGGGGCAGCCCAAATCCCCCGGGGGGGGCAGGCTGAGCCCCTGCCCCCCAAGGCAGCCCCCTGGGTGCCGTCCTGCCCGGTCTCTGGGGAATTAGAGGGGAAAGGCTGGTCTGTTTGGGGGGGATTACGCTAAGGACCTTATGGGGGCATTAGGGTGGGGAGAGGGACAGGCAGGGCTGGTGCGGGATGCCGGGGGTGCCAAGGGTGCCAGCTCCCTGCCCCCGGGCTGTGCCAGCTCCGCAGGGCGTCCCATCCCTGCCCTCTGGTGGCAGCTGGGGACAGGCAGGCTGGCACGGCACAGCCGCTTGCCCAGCATCGCACCAGCTTGGCACTGGTGTAACTGGGAGGGCGGCGCTGGGGCTGGGTGCACTTGATGCAGGGGGGCATGGTGAGCCCCCGCCCTTGCAGCCGGTGGGAGATGCTGCACCCTTGCGCTGCAGGGCACCTGGGGGCTGCAGCCTTGCAGGGCAGCTCTCTCAGGTGTCTCTGGGGGAATAATGGGGGGGCAATAAGCAGAGCCTGAAGCTGGGGTCTTACTGTGTGCCCAGGCCCCGCAGCTGGGGACGCCGGACTCCGTGGACGTGCTCCCTCCCAGCACCGCCCCTCCCGGGCACCAGGGCAGGAGCTCAGGGCTGGGCCGAGGGACCCCATGCCCAGGGTGCTGGTGCAGGGTGCCCCCACCCTGGCTGCTCGCAGAGAGCCGGACCCAGGCAACATTTTGGTCTCAGCATGGCAGTTTATGGAGGAAGAACCATTCCGCCAGCATCCAGCAGGCACCGTGTCCTCGCCAGGGCCTGCAGGAGCTCACCTGCGCCCGCCACCCCTCACCACGGCCCAGCCGTGCCCGCTGGGTTCCCTGGGACCTTTGGTGCATCGGTTCAGCGTGGGCTGGAGCTGAGGCAGGAGAGCAGCTGAGAGCGTGGTCGCACTCCCTGGCCGTGGCCGGCCGTGGAAGCCCCATGAACCCCATGGCTGCGGGCTGGCGAGGAGCCCAGCCTGGGGGGGGGGGGCACTGTGTCCTGTCCTTCCTGCCCCAGGGCTGAGTTTCCCGGGGGACCGAACGCCACACGTCCCGAGGGGCTGAGCACAGGCAGCGCTGAGATGCCCATCCCGGTGCAGCTCAGGGAGTGGGCAGGGGTCCCTGGGGTGCAGCGGGTGCTGCTGCCAGGCAGAGCAGCCCAGTGGCCCCAAACGAGTGCAACCAGCTGGCTGGGCACAACCGCCTCCTCTTGCCACCACCGCCAGCACGCGCGTTAATCCCCAGCTCTGTGGTGTGTGGGCATCGCGGCGGCAGCGTCCCCAAGGCAGGGTCTCGGGGCGATGCATGGGGCTGGGTGAGCACCGGGACCCCCGGCCGAGTGCTGCTCTGGCTGGCAGCAGCCCCAGCTCAGAGTGCTGTGCTGGCCAGCAGCTCCAGTGGCTTCAGGGCTGGGAGGGGGAAGCGGCTGCTGCCGGGCTGGGGGCCGTGCCGGAGGTGGGCCCGGAGCACCTCGCCCACTGTGCGGCGGAACGTCTGGCTGACGAAGCAGTAGAGGAAGAAGTTGAGGGTGGTGTTGAGCATGGCCACCATGTTGGCGATGTCCAAGGCCAGGTGCATGCGCCAGTCCCTCCTGACCGAGGCCACGTAGAGGTGGCAGATCATGACGATGGTCCGGGGAGCCCAGAGCACAATGAAGATGGTGGTGACGGCCAGGAGGAGGGCCGTGGTCTTGCTCAGGTGGGATCGACCACCCCCCGAGCGCCTCCGCCGCTTCAGCTTGCAGATGATGATGGAGTTGGTGGCCAGGAAGATGCTGCAGGGCAAGAAGTAGATGGTGACGCAATGCATCCATTTGAGCACCTTGTCCAGGGCGGTGGGGGGGTTGGCGTCACGCCACACATCCAGCCACCAGTAGAAAGGGATGCCCGTGGCCAGAGCCACGGCAAAGACGGCCGCGATGATCCTGCGGGTACGCTGTGGGTAGGAGACGGCGCGGTACCGCAGCGGGTGGCAGAGGGCCACGTAGCGGTCCATGGTCAGCAGGACGGTGACCCAGATGGAGGCATGGTTGGCCGTGAACTCCAGCACGTTGACGGTGTGGATGAAGGCGCTGGGCACCGCCCGGGCCAGGATGGCTGTCTGCAGGATGAAGCCCACAAAGATGATGAAGACCTGGGTGAGGATGTCGGAGGTGGTCAGGGCCAGCAGGTACCAGTATGATGACTTCTTGGTCCTTGTGGCCAGGCGGGACAGGGCCACGGCGGTCAGGACGTTCACTGGAGGGAGGGGAGCGATGTGTGGTGGTGAGACCCCAGGGCTCAGAGCACCCGGGACCCTGGGGGTGCCCAGGCTCTCCCAGGGCTGCAGGGCGAGCGGCCACAGGCCCCAGCTGGGGCGGGGAGCTATAAATATTACGGTGCAGTGGAGATTTGCTGAGCTGATTAATCTGTTCCGTGTGTCAGCCCAAGCAATGCAAATACCATCTGGCCCTGCTGCTGCGGCACCTGCCACGTGGGGCCGGGCTTTAGAGCCGGGCACCGCAGCCGGGGCCGGCCCTGAGGCCAGGGGGGCCGTGGGGAGAGGGTTGGTTTCCCCCACCCCTGAGGACTCTCCTCCCCATCCCCAAAAGTCCCGGGGCTAGGATGGGAGCTGATGTTCTGCTGGCAGCCGAGGGCAGAGGCTGGGCTGAGGGTGCACAGCTCAGATGAGGCAGGATGGGTGCTCCCCGCCGTGCTCCTGGGCAGCCCCCCCTGCCCCAGCCCCCTCACCTGGCAGCCCCAGCCCCAGCAGGAGGCTGTAATACACGATGGGGAAGATGCCGACCATGCAGGGTGACTGCTCCAGCTCTGGCCGTGCTGCCTCGCCGGCCCACACCACCACTGTGCTGTTGGGCACCGGGACCATCTCCTTCTGCCACGGACCAGCTGCAAGGGGAGACAGGGATCGTCAGGGGGCCGAGGGCCCCGGTGGCACCCAGGCAGGGGCTCAGCCGGGACACAGCACAGGGGGCTCGGGGCAGGCTGGCTCCCGTGGGTGCAGTTGCCCCAGGTTTGCTGCCATGTCTGCCTGCGATGGCACGTTTTGAAGCTGCCCCTTGTCCATGGATGCTGCAGGACAAGGGACCCAGGATCGAGCCCCTGTGGGGATGCTGGGGTGACGGTCCCTGTCCCCACAGCGGAGGGTGGCCCTGCTGCTGGAGATGCTCCTTGTTTACCCCCCTGGCTCTGTTTATCGCCTTGAAGAAAATCGGATTAAAACACCATGTTCTTGGGTAGCTGCCAGAGGGGTGAGGCCCTGGCTCCCAGCCCGGGCTGGCTGGCTGGGTGGGTGGGTGCCACCTGCCGGGACCCAGCGGTGGTGGGGAGGACCCAGAGGGGCCAAGGTGGGGGTCCCGGGGGTCCCAGAGGTGCCGGCGGGGGTCCCAGAGGGGCCAAGGCAGGGGGTGGCCATCTCCAGGCTGCCAGCCGGGTCCTTTGCCAGCTCCTCAGGCAGCCCCGCATGAGGCAGCGGCCCTGCCCACATCCCTGCCCGCATCCTGCCCGTGCCCCGCGCCCGGATCGGGACCACCATTCATAAACCCGGGCGGCACCACCCCCCCCCCCCCCCTCTCGCGCCCTGCGCTCCTATTGGCTAGAGGGGACCAGGCTTTACCCCATCAGAGAGGCGTCCTCCAGGAATGGGGAGGCCAAACCTGAGCGCTGCGTTCTGATTGGTCAGAATCCCCCCGCCTCCCCAAAATTAGCATCTCCCGCGGGGGACCGCGACCCCCCGGGCCCTAGAGCTCGACGAGGGGGGGGGTCCTGAGCCCGGGGGGGGGTGCGGGGTTCGGGGCGGGTCCTGAGCCCGGAGGAGTGGTACTGGGCACCGCTCCGGTCCCAGTCCCCCACAGGGACCCCAAACTGGCCCAGTCCCAGTCACCGCAGAGCCCCGACGGCTCCGGGGCCGGGGGGAGAGGGGGGGGGCACGTCTCCCCCCGAGGGTACTCCCGTTCCGAGCCCCCCCAGCGATGGATCTGCCCCCCCCGCAGTGCCCGGCCCGGGCAGCCCGGGGGGGCTTTGGCCGCCGAGCCCCGCCGGGATGGAAGTGGGGATCCTGAGCAGAGCCCCGAGCTGGGGGGGGGGGGGGGCACGCAGGGGGATGCCAATTAACTGCAAATTAGGTCTGGGTAATCAGCAGGGGCCGGGCCAGTCCCTTCATGTCCCCCAGGGAACTGGGGCATCGATCGGCTGCAGCTGCGGGGGGAATGCGTTAACCCTTTCCCAGCCCTGATCCCGTTTGCTCTGCGGGGGGGTCTGGGTCCGGTCTGGTCCCCCCTTCGCCCTCCCCCTGCCCGGGGTCCCGCTGCCCAAGCCCTGCGGGAGGTGGGCTCTCACCTCGGTGGCCCCCGTGCCACCCTTGCGGTGCCACCTTCCCTGGGGCCGGAGAGCCACTGGTGTCTGTGTCCTTGAGGATGGCTGTGTCCACACCAGTGTCCGTGTCCCCGCCAGTGTCCGTGTCCCCGCCAGTGGCCGTGTCCTCTCCGGCACCCGCAGCATCGCACAACCTCCCGAGGCGTGAGGGATGCGGGGCGGAGGGAGAGCGGCGTGGGCAGAGCCGCGGGCTGGGCTAGCGGGGCAGGAGGACGTCCCCGGGCCTCACTGCTCCCACAGGGGCCAGGGATGGGGTGACCTGGGAAGGCTGTGCCAGCCCTGAGTGACCGTGACAGAGCTTGTCCCCACCCCAGAGCAACAGGGATGGTGGTCTGGGTGCTCTGGGACAGCCTGGGCCCCCCATTACACCCAAAGGCCTGTGTCACCGAGCCGGGATGCATCATCCCTGCGCCCGGACCCCCAGCTCCCCTCCTTTGGGTGCAGGAGCTCCAGCTTCTGGGGTTCCTGCACACCCCGAGGCGGGCCGGGGCCGGGCAGAGGTGGGTGCGGGCAGGCAGGGCTGCCCAAGGCTGGTGAGATGTTGGGGGCTGGCACGGGTTCCCCAGCCCCTGCCCTCTGCAAGCAGGCAGCCAGGGTCCATGGCCACCTCCGGAGACTCAGAGGAGCGGGTCTGTGCGTGTGCACACGCGTGTGAGTGTGCACGTGAGTGTGCACATGAGTGCGTGCATGTGTGTGCGTCCATGCGTGCCTGCCTGTGCGTCCCTGCTGGGCTTTGCTCTGTGGGTGCCTGGGTGCCCACTGGTACAGCCCCGGCGTGCAGAGGGTGCGCCGATGGCCCAAGGCAGAGGGAAAGCCTGCCCATGCCTCAGTTTCCCCAGCAGCACAGGCAGGGGTGGGAAGGCTGATGCTCCCTGCCCATCGCTGGGGCCACTTAGCCCCCTGACTCCCGCCCCCCCCAGCGCCCCCCAGCCTGCAGGGGCGATGCCCTGTGCACAGCCACGGGGCCGGCAGGAGCCGCCTGGCACGGGTCGCTATGGTGAGCCAACCCTCCACCGCCTCAGCCGCAATTACCGGAGCCAGCACAGCTGCTCTCCGTCTCCCCAGGGGCTGGGGGAATGGATGCCCTGTTCCCTGGTGACCCCCAGCACCGGCAGCATGGTCCCCCATGTTCCCCCGTGGCCCACAGCCCATGCCACCCTGCCCTGTGGCCAGCTGATGCCCCCATGGGGGACACGAGGGTCCCTGGGCTGTAGGGTGCAGCCTGGGCTGGCACTGTGCCGGCTGCTCACCAGGCGCACGCTCCCGGCAAGCTGTTGTTTTGCAGGCAGGTGGTTAAATGAGGCATTGGTGGATGCGGTGAGCCATTAACTGGCTGTGCCGCGGTGGGGGCCCCTCATCCCCCAGCCAGCCCGCGTCTCACTGCGATGCAGGAATGCCCGCTCGGGCTGTGCGCTCTGCCTGCACCCCACTCTTGGGGCTCCCCTGCCCCATGGGGCCACAGAGCTCGAGCCCCTGCCCCACACCAGGCATGGTGTCGCCTGCCTGCCCGCCTGCCTGCTTGTCCCTGCGAGGGGCCGGGGAGCCCTGGGAGCACGGCACAGTGATGGCTGGGTGGCTTGTCCCCAGCCCCTTTGCTCTAGTCAGGGCCAGATGGGTAATCCACACCCCGCTGGGAGCTGCGGCAACATCTGTCCACGCTCAACATCTGGAGACCCCATCTAAGCCTGGGCCCCTCGCTCGCCCTCCCAGGCCACAGCTGTGCCCAGGGATGGGGCTCCTCGGCCCCGCATCACCATCTCCGCTCCCACGTGAGCCCAAAGCAAACCTGTCCTCAGAAGCCCTCGCCAGCAGGAAAGCACCCCCGACCACCGCGGCAGCACCGTGCCAGGGCCGGGCAAGCTGACGCCAAGGGGCAGATGGGCTGAGCACCCCCTGCTCAGCTGGAACCCCCCTGCCCGGCACGGAGCCCTGGCCACCACCGTCCTACCCCACCGCATGCACCGACGGCCGCCTTTGCCCTGCGAACTGCTCGCTCCCTGTCCCGCTGGCTGCGGCACAGCATCCCTCCTGCTGCAGGGTGCTGGCAGCGCCGGCTGCGGCACGGCATCCCCCCGTGGGTCCCGGGGAGGGAGCGGGGCGTGAAACGGGCACCATGCACGCTGCGCTGTCACCTCACTCAGCAGCTGAACACAAGCTGCAATGCTGTGGGCACTGGCGCTAATCCCATCAACCCGGACAGATACTCGATAACTGGGAACGGTTAATATTCCCCCACGCGGCTCTGGCACTGCCACACGCTGAAGGTCACAGCATCTCCCCGGCAGTGTCCCCAGGAGGGGGGGCCCAGGCACTGCCCACCATGGTATGCGGGGTCCTCCTGCACCCCAAGGTGACCTTGTGCAGTCTTCCCGGGCCTGAGTGCGGTGCCTGGCAGCTCCTGCCCAGCATGGCAGCCCACCGCTGCCTTCACGGGGAGCCCCGGCGGTGGGGAAGGGGCTGCCGTGCCCGTGCGAGCCGGGCTGCTGCCATCTGTGGGGTCTGTCCCCCCGGCTGCGTCCTGGCTGTGAGTCCTGGTCCTGGCTCCCCACCCCATGACGCCACTGGGGCCACAGCTAAAAGTGGGGTGCAGACACCCCCCCGCTCCCACCCCGCTTGCTCGGGCTGTGCCAGTGAATGCTCCCGCACAGAGGGGTGCCCATCTCCCGCAGCAGGGTGGGGACACCCAGTGCCACCCCCAGCCCCATGCCCAAGCTGCGCCAGCCCCAGCGTGTGGCAATGGGGCTGCAGGGGGGGCAAACGCCACCCTGTCCCCATTGCGAAGCCCCTCAAGAGCCATTGTGGCAGGCGAGGTGCCAGCGGAGGCCGGCACAGGGCACTCGCACGGCGCAGGCAGCCTCTTGGCTGCAAAGGCTGGGAAAAGGGCAGGCAGTTCCTGCCGGCAGCCCGGATGCCATGGTGATGGGCTGCTGCCGACATGAATACCCATGAGCCGGGGGGAGCAGGGAGGCCACACCGAGCTGTGCCCTGAATGCAAAGACCCCGCTGCTGCATCTCGGCGGTCCGGCAGCACAAAGGGCTGTGGCCATGCATGGGGCTCCGGCACGGCACGGGGCTGCGGCACAGCACAGCAGTGCCTGGCGGCAGCGGGAGCAAGCGGCAAATGGAGGTGCCCCCATGCTGTGCCAGGGCTCACCAGGGCACCCCGTCACGCCACCCCGGGGTGCGGGGCTGGGGTCCAGGGTCAGGGTGGGATGGATGGGGGCTGGAAGCGGTTCCCTTGGTAACGGCCGGTCCCAGTTTCCACCAATCGATGTGGCGGCGCGGGCGCGCGGGCTGGGAGGGCTCGTGGCCTACATAAGCGCCAGGCGGGCTCCGTGTGCCCGTGCTGCGCCGAGACCCGGCAGATGCGCTTGCGAAGCCATGGCCAGGCTGACGGGCGCCCGGCCCGTGGCCGCCCGCCGCTGGGGCTGCGCCACCGCTGCCTTCCTCCTCCTCCTCCTCACCGTGCAAGCCGGTAAGGGTGGCCATGGTGGGGGGAGGCGTGGAGGGGTCCCCGTGCCGTGGGTCCTGCTGCCCTCGCTGGGTGCTGGGGTGGGGCTCGGCCGCAGCACGGGTGTCCGGCGATGCCTGTGGGAGGCTGAGCACAGCTCTCCAGCAGCCGTCGTGGCACCTGGGGAGGGATGGATGCAGCTCCTGGACGCACCGTGCCCCACGGCCATGCCTCACGGTGCCCGGGAGGTGCCGGCAGCGAGAGCCGGGCTGTGCTCACCTCTGCCCAGGAAAGGCTCGGTGCTGCGGGCAGCAATGTCCAGCACCGTGGGGCAAGGGGCTCCTGATCGATCCCCTTTCCCATCCCTGCTCAGCGGGGCTTAAGCCGGTGCTGGGAAGGGTAATCCGCCGGATGGCTGGCCGGCGAGACGGGGATTTGAGAGAGATGGGGCCAAATTCACCCTGGGGGAAGGATGCTCCAGGGAGGGAGTGGGAGTTGTGCCAGGCACGAGGGAGAGGAGGAGAAGGAGGAAGGCTCCCCGTGCCTGTGGGAGCATGGAGACCCCTGTCTTGGTCCCCATCCCTGCCGGGAGCCTGGCGCTGGGGGGGCATGGACATGGGAGGACAGTCACCCCCAGTGTGTGCCCACACCGGGGCCAGGCTGGGCTGCTGGCACACTCAGCCGGACGAGGGGAGCGAAACCTGGCCGGGCAGGAGGTGCTGGTTTGCGGCGTCAGCGAGGAGGCAGGGATCACACCGGGAGCAGGCACGGTGCGGCAGCTGCCGTCTCAGCGGCACCGACCCGCAGTGATGCTGGGGCAGCCAGTGTCCCCAGGCTGCTCGGACTGCGGGGACCCCGTCCCTGGGTGCAGGGGCAGAGTGTGCCCCGTGTGTCAGACCGGGATGCAGCAGGTCACGGGCAATGCCCAGGGCTTGCTCTGCCTGCAGTGGGGACGGGATTGGGGCTGGCAGACTGGGCTGCGAGCCAGCGCTGCCCGGCACAGGGCCATTTCCCAGCACGTCCCAGCCTGGGACATGGTGGTCTCACCCCTTCTGCTGCAGAAAAGCAGTTTTTTGGCTCCCAAGGAGACAAATGTCCCCATGTCCCCTCGTCGTCCCCATACCCCCTTGGCACCAGCCGGCCCTTTGGCTCTGAGGGGAGCGGAGGGAGGATGTGCACAAAGCCAGGCTTCCCCAGCCCCCGTTAACCATGCATCACCCCGCAGCCGGGCCCCACTCTGCTGTGCCCCATCACCCCGTGCCCAGTTCTTGGGGTGCAGCACTGGGACAGTCCCATCTCCCTGCAGCCCAGAAAGCCGACCTTAGTGGCGATGCCACAGCAGCCACCATCAACCACTCGCTGATACTGCTGCAGCGGCTGCAGGAGTTGCTGCAGAATGGCAACAGCAGTGACTCGGTGCTGCGGGTGCGCACAGCCGCCTCCGATGAGGCCAGGGTCTTCCACACCCACCAGCTGCTGCTCAGCCTCCAGAGCGAGGTCTTCGAGAGCCTCCTGCGCAACCAGAGCGTTGTCACCCTGCATGAGCCGCCCGAGACTGCTGCGCTCTTTGAGAAGTTTATCAGGTAGGTGGGGATCCCAGGGGACGGGGACATCAGGAGGGATGCAGCTCCTCTGGGAACCCCACAGGGATGCTGGGAGGGATGCAGCCAAGGAGGGGGAATGGTCACTTGGGGACCACGGGGACCCCACGGGATGGAGATGCCTGGAAGGATGCAGCCAAGGAGGGAGGATGCTTCCCTGGGGACCGTGCTGCTGGAGCCCAGGACTGGGCAACAGATTGGGAAGCGGATCGGGGGACACCAGTGTCACCGTCCCTCACTCTGCCCCAGGTACCTGTACTGCGGGGGGGTCTCCATCCTGCTGCACCAAGCCATCCCCATGCACCAGCTGGCCAGCAAGTACCGGGTGTGGGGGCTGCAGCGTGGCGTGGCCGACTACATGAGGACCCACCTGGCCAGCGAGTCGAGCCAGGGCCATGTGGTGGGCTGGTACCACTATGCCGTGCGCATCGGGGACGCAGCGCTGCAGGAGAGCTGCCTCCAGTTCCTGGCCTGGAACCTCTCGGCCGTGCTGGGCAGTGCCGAGTGGGGCTCGGTGAGTGTGGAGCTGCTGCTGCTGCTGCTGGAGCGCTCTGACCTGGTGCTGCACAGCGAGCTGGAGCTCTACACTGCTGTGGAGGGCTGGCTGGGCCGCCAGCAGCCCGAGGATCCCGTGGCCGAACGGGTGCTGCGCGCCATCCGCTACCCCATGATCGCGCCCAGCCAGCTATTCCGGCTGCAGGTGCAGTCGGCGGTGCTGGCGCGACACTACGGCGCGGTGCAGGACCTGCTCTTCCAGGCTTTCCAGTTCCACGCTGCCTCCCCCCTCCATTTTGCCAAGTATTTTGACGTCAACTGCAGCATGTTCCTGCCCCGCAACTACCTCGCGCCCAGCTGGGGCTCCCAGTGGGTCATCAATAACCCGGCGCGGGACGACCGCAGCACCAGCTTCCAGACCCAGCTGGGTCCCAGCAGCCACGACGCCAGTAAGCGGGTGACCTGGAACGTCCTCTTCTCGCCACGCTGGCTGCCCGTCAGCCTGCGCCCCGTCTACTCGGACTCAGTCTCAGGCGCCGTCCAGCCGGTGCGCATCGAGGATGGTCGCCCCCGGCTTGTCATCACCCCGGCCATGAGCAGCCCCGACTTTGCCGGCGTCAGCTTCCAGAAGACGGTGCTGGTGGGTGTGCGGCAGCAGGGCCGCGTCTTGGTGAAGCACGCCTACAGCTTCCACCAGAGCTCGGACGAGGCGGCCGACTTCCTTGCCCACGCCGACCTGCAGAAGCGCACCTCCGAGTACCTCATCGACAACTCCCTGCACCTCCACATCATCATCAAGCCTGTCTACCACTCCCTCATCAAGGTGAAGAAGTAACGAGGCAGAGCCGGGTCCCGCAGCTGGACTGGCCCCAGCCCCGTGGGAGGGCTCACACTTGGTCCTCCTGTTCATAGGTAGACGGAGGTCTCCGTGCCGGGGGTCCCCAGGGCAGCTCTCTGCCACCCACCCCTCCCTGATTGTCCCCCTGCCATGTCCCATCCCCATCGCTGTCCCTGGGTGCCTGTGGGGAGTTGGGGACAAGGGACACTGGGAGCCCCCCAGCCCCGTGCAGGTGGTGCGGGAGGCAAAATGTGCAGCCCACAGCCGCGGGTGCAGCCCCGTCCCGGGCTCACACACCCCAACGGGTGAGAAGATGGGGACAGGGACAGCCCGGCCCTCCTGTGATGCCTCTGCTGCAGCACTGGGGTCCCTATGTGCCAGGCAGCGAGGCCGCAGTGCTGGGTCCGGCTGCTGGCACGGGTACCCCGGCAGCAGCACCCAAGGGCTCGGCGGTGAGCTGGGTGGGTGCCCCGGCTGGGGCGGGTGGTCCGGCTGCCTCCCCCGGCAGAGGAGGCTTGGGGGGCACCCTCCCCGCTCACGGCTGGCAGCTGCCTCATCCCTGCCCGCGCACCCTCCACCCCCTTCCTAATAAAAGCAGAAAACGAGCGTGGGGCATGCAGGGGCATCTTTGGGGGGGTTCCCCGTCCCCAGGGATGGGCAGGGGCACATCAGGCCGTGCACAGCAGCCACACCATTCCCTGGCTCAGCACGTCTGCTTTTAATGTAACCCCTCAGAAAGACAAACACCTGTCCCGAAGCTCTGCGCCCAGGTGGCCCCATGGGTACCTGGCGGTGCTGGGTGCATGGCTGCATCTGCTGGGTGCTGAACACCCACAGGGACCCTTCCTGGAGCAGCCGCGGGGCTTGGGCCAGGGTCACTGCCTGGCACGGCTGCATCCTTCCCCAGGGACTTGGGTCCCTGCCTCGGGGTGGGCTTGGCACGGGGAGGGCTGGCCCCCCACCCTGCTCCCTGCCCCTCTCCGCCAGCCGTGCCCACAGCAGGGTTGGCACCAGGAGGCTGCAGGGGCATGGGGTGCCACGGCCAGCCCTCGGCATGGGGCATGCCGCACGGTGCTGGGGCTGGCAGGATGGGCGCTCAGCCCGCTGGCTTGGCACAGGATCTGGTCCCCTTCTGGCAGGGTGCTCGGCTCAGTACCGGTGACTCCCTGCAGCCTTGCCGGAGGCGCTGGCACCGTTCCTGGTGACGCAGCCAAGCTGCGGGTGCTCGCCCTTCCTGGGGCTGGCAGGGAGCTGGAGGGGGAGAGGCAGAGACGGGACCCCAGCACCTGGGGAACGGGCACTTCAGCAGCAGCCCCGGGTGCTGGGCCGGGGCGTGGGGTGCGGGCGATGGCCCCTGCACCCTGTCCCCAGCCGGGGGCTCACCTGGCAGCTGCCCGTACAGGGGCTTTGCTCCAGGCAGGGCTTTGGGGGGGCCCTGGGTGCTGGCTGCCTGCACCCCTGCTGGCATGGCGTGCTGGAAGCGGCTCTGCAGCGTGTTGGAGGATGAGGAGGGTCCCCTGGGGGCCACCAGCTCCTGGAGAGAGGGTCCGCGGGCACGGCGCTTTGGGGAGGAACCGTGCTGTGCGGGGTGGGGGGGACGACACACACCGTAGGGTGCTGACACCCCAATGGTGGGCAAAGGGATGCCAAGGGGAGCTGGGGGTGGCTTTCCCACCCTGCCCTCCTCCCCAGGGCACAGCACCGCCGCCAGTGGAGCTTCACCACCTCGCCGGGGGCACGACCCCCCTATGCCTGCACCTACCCCACAGCCGGTGACCTCAAAGGACCGTGACCGCCTCGATCTCCTTCTGCCGCCCAGCGACTCCTCCCTCCTCCCCAGCTCCTTGCCACCCTTCTTGCATGCCTGCAGCCTGGTGCCCGGGGAGCGGGTGGCTGTCCCCGCCAGGCTGTCCTCGCTGGCATCATGCCGCAGCCTGGGGCCACCTCGCTCCTCCGTGGACCCCGGCGGGTGTGAGCAGGTGCTGTCCGGGATGCGGGACTGGTGCTGGGTGGCCTTAGCCAGGATGCTCTTGGTGCTGCTCGACATCTCCCGGCGCTCTGCAGCATGGTGGGACCATCAGCGGGGCACAGCTGCCCACCCAGCCCCGCCGGCCGCTCTGCTCACCCCTGCCTGCTGCCACCACTGCCTCCGAGCCGGTCCCACTGCCCACGGAGGAGTCATGCTGGGTGCTCAGGCTGGCCCCTGACGTGTGCTGCTGGGACACGCAGCACCCATAAGCATCCCCACCTTGGGGCTTTGGTGCCGGGGGCACAGCCGTGCTCACCTGGCCCGCCGTGCCCTGGCTGGGAGGTGGGGTGGGCACTGCCGCGCTCCCCAGCTTCTGTGCCTGTGGGATCTTCTTGAACATGGGGGTCAGGGTGCTGCCGGAGAGGGGACATCCCTTACCCACTGCCGTGGTGGCTGTGGGACATGTGCAGCCCTGTGTGCCCAGGGGGTGGTGGATGCTCACCCGTACCTGTCCTCCGTGGGGCGCAGGGGTGGGAGGGCATCATGCCGCAGCAGCGTGGGGTGCTCGCGGCTCTGTGCCCGCACGCTGTCCCGGTCTGAGTCTGGCAGGCTCTCTGTGCCGATCACCTGCGGGATCTTGGGCAGGGACGTGCCCTGGGCAGGGGACAGGGGCTGAATGCCCTGCCTGGGGCATGTGGGGGGTACCCTGCCACCCTGCCTTACCTCGAGGGCGCTGGTGTCCCCGGGACCCCCCGCCAGCTCCCGCAGGTAGGTCTCGTACAGCTCCTCCAGCGGCCGCGGCACCGACAGCCGGTGGTCTGCCAGCGAGAGGGCAGGGTGGCGAGCATCAACCAGGCTGCGCGGCACGCCACGCCGGGCTCAGGTGGCAGCGTCGTGGCTATGTCACGACACCACGGGGGACTTTGCATTGCGGCACATCCCATTGCAATAACCCCGTGATGCTGCAGGACTCCCGGTGCCACAACACACAAGAGGCCACTTTGCCATGGCAGAAGCCACGGGAGGGACGCACCAGTGATAAGCTGCCGCTGCTGGCGGATGATGCGGGCGCAAAGGGCCCGATGCCGGTTGAAGCCTTGCGTTGCGGCAGCCGGCAGGTGCCAGAGGCCACCCTCGAGCCGGGTGCGGGAGTGCATCTCTGCCGTCTCCAGCTCCAGCTGGTGCAGAGGGCACAGCAGGGCCAGCACCTCCCGCTGCTCCTTTGAGCTGCTCCGACGCCGCAGGGCCTCCTCCAGCCGCCGCGCGTGCTGCTGTCTCTGCTGGAAGCGCTGCGCCAGCTCTGCCTGCAGGCACGCAGCGGGGTCAGGGTCCCTGCCCACAGCCAGCATCCCCGCCATGGTGCCAGCATCCCTGCCATGGGATCAGCATCCCTGCCATGGGATCAGCATCCCCGCCATGGCGCCAGCATCCCTGCCACAGGGTCACCATCCCCGTCATGGTGCCAGCATCCCTTCCAGGGCCCCTTGCCCCAACCCACACCCCAGTCCGTAAATATCCATCTCCCCCCAGGCCTGCTCAGAGACCCGTGCTGCGGGGCTGAGACTTGTCAAACTCAGCTCCACGGTGACGGGGTTTCAGCGGCTGGTGGTGGGGAGGGGGGTCCCAAACCTTCTGCTGCTGGAGCCTGCTCTGCTTCTCCACCAGAGCTGCAATGCTCTTGTGGGCAGTGGCCACGTCGGGTGTCTCCGGCACTTCCAACCGTTTGTCCCCCCTGTCCGAGTCCCTCTTGCTGTCACTGGGGCCATCCGTCTCCCCCTTCCCCTCCTTGCTCCACTGCCAGCCCCGCTGTGTCCTGCTGTGGGGAACAGGAGGTGGTCTCACCCCCAGCCCGGCCGGCCGGGGGACCCCATCCCCGGGGAGAGCTTTGCACCCACGTACCAGGGGAGGGGGAGGAGGTGCTGGGCACGCAGCTCGGTGCCCTCCAGCCGGAGGAAGAGGTGGCGCAGGGCCGCCTGCTCGCCGCAGGCACCGAGCAGCTCCTCCCGCACGCAGCCCAGCTCCGGGTGGGTGCAGCAGGCACCGTGTAGCTGAACCTGGGCTGGAGGCACGGGGCATCAGCGCCGAGCCCTGCGGGGCTGAGGGAGGGCAGGGGGGGCCGGGCCATACCCTGGACGTAGGGAGTGTCCCGGCGCTTGCCCTGCCTTGGCTGCCCTGGCTCGGCGTCCCCCTGGCTCTTGAGGTGCTGGATCTCCCTGCGCAGGTCAGCCACGATGCTGCCATACTGTGCCACACGGTACGAGATGTTCAGCAGGTTGTCCCTCACCTGGGACAGGGCCAGTGTGAGCGTCCCATGGCCCTGGCACAGCCCGGCCCCGAGCAGGGTCCTAAGTGGGGTCCCTGAGCAGGACAGAGCTGGTGGAGCTGGTCCCCAAGTATGTCTCTGAGTAGGATCCCCAAGCAAGGTCCCCAGGCAGAGCATGGCTGTGTCCCCATAGGGTCCCCAAGCCGTGTCCCCAAGCAGTGCATGGCTGCAGAGCATGTCCCCATAGGGTCTCCAAGCTGTGCGTGGCCATGGAGCAGGTCCTGAGCATCCCGCAGCCAGCAGAGCAGTGCCCCAAGTTGTTCCCCTGCTCCAGGCACCCATGGGGCAGCGTAAGGACAAACACCTTGTGCCCTCCCTGTTGGGGGGCAGTGGGGCCACGGCTGCTCGGGGAGGGGGCCAGGAAAAGGCTGGTGCCCAGGGCGGAGGGTGCCCGCACTCCCAGCCCTACCGTGGTACGGATGCTCTTGGCGCGGTGGGCGTAGGCGAGGGTGCTGCGGGACTCCTCGAAGGCGGTGCTGGCTGGGCTGATGTGGGCGATCATCACTGTGTGGCTGTTGCCCCTGAGTGAGTCCTGGCCACGGAGAGCATGGCTGAGAGGGGCAGGGGCAGCCTGTGCCCCCCTCCCCAGCTCGGACCCCGCCGGGGGCAGCCGGGACGCCAGCCGCACCTTGAGCAGGCGGGTCAGCTTGCTGTCGCGGTAGTTGATGTATTTGGTGCTCGTCTGGTCGCTCAGGGCCTTGATGCAGTTGCCCAGGGCCAGCAGTGAGCGGTTGATGTGGGCTCCCTCCTTCATCCTCTGCCCACGGTTCTGCGTCTGGGCAGGGAGGGGAAGGCAGAGGGAAAAACCTGGCAAAAGAGGGGCTGGGGGGGGCTCCCCGGCCTTGCAGCCCCCCAGGCGGGTGCTGTACCTGCGCTGCCCGTTCGGAGCCCGCCAGGTCGATCATGAAGAGGCGGCTGTGGCGCAGCCGCCCACCCCGGCACCGCTGGCGCACGGTGACCTGCAGCACTGCATGGGAACGCGATGAGGTGCGGTTGGCAGCCGTGGGCTCCTGCGTCCGCTGCCGGTTTCCCCGCGCTAGCAGCTGCATGACCTGGGGCAGATGGGCAGCACCAGGCAGGGGGGACTCGCTGGATCTCCCCATGACCCATGGTTGCCCGCTGGCTCACCTCCTCGGCGTTGATGGCGGAGACCTCAGTGATGCCGGCCACCTGGACGGTGCCGCTGGCATCCTCCTGCAGCTGCAGGCAGCCCAGTGAGGGGTTCAGCAGGTCCCGGATCATCTCGTTGTAGATCTGGGCAGGGGGAAGGAGCTGGGCATGTCCCCCCCAGCGTGGGGACCACGGGGACACAGCATCCCACGCTGGGCACAAAGATGCCTGGCTTGGGGACGCGTGTCACTTGCTGTCCCCTGCCCTCCCCGGGGAGGGGGACGTCCCTGAGCCCCCCCGCCGCACCTCGAGGTAGGACATGGAGACCTCATACTCCGTGTCACCACTGGTGTCCTCGATGGCCTGGAAGAGGTCGCCCAGGGTGTGGGTGCAGATGCCAGCCTTGCCGTCGGTGCCCAGCATGGTGTAGGTCTTCCCACAGCCTGGGGGAGAGGAGGGGGCTCACTCGGGGCTGGGACCCCCCCATGGCCACAGAGTTGGCCCCCACCCTGGCCCCACACCTCTCACCAGTGGGGCCATAGGCGAAGACGGTGGCATTGTAGCCGGAGATGACGCCTGTGATGAGGCCCCGCATGGTGGCATGGTACACGGTCTCCTGAAGGAGGCAGAGAAGTCCTGGGGTGCACCTGCTGTCCCCCACCTCCACCCGCTGCCCTGGGCACCCCAGCCTGCCTCCCCCTGCCCTGCATCCCCCCTGTGCCCCGAGGGACCCACCTGCGTGGCTGTGGAGTCGAAGACCATGTCGAAGATGTAGGATTTCTCCCGGGAGCGGCTGGCACGCAGGACATCATCGGGGTCTTCCATAGGGTCTTGCAGCACCACGACCTGCCAGGGAATGCGAGCGGGGCTGGCCAGGGGGCACACACTGGCCACGGGCACCCACCACCCCTCTGCTCCGGGGTCGCCTCCAGCCTCCTGTGGAGGTACAGCACATGCTGGGCATTGCACTGCCGTTAATGGTGCTAATTAGCACCCGGTTGGGCCCCGAGGTGTAATGGGGTGGCATAGTGAGCACAGATCCCCCAGGATGCACACGGACAGACGGATGCACCAGGATGCTCTCCCCAGCCCCAACACTGGGGTGTCCCGGCAGCACGGCTCTCCGGGAGCACCCACATGGCCCAGGTCTGCCGAGCAGCTCCATCCCGGCCAGTGGGCGAGGGGCAGTGGGCGAGCACATCGCTGTGGGCATCCCTCCCCTGCCTTGCCGGGGCCAGCATCGCCTCCGTGCCGGGGCACAGGAGGTGCCCGGGCTGCTGCCGGTGCTGGCGGCGCGGGGCCCTTTGTGCTCCTGAATTGTCCCATTGTCCCCAGGCCGGGCTGGGGCTCAAAGCCAGCTCTGTGCACGGTGCCAGGGGACCTCCCGGGCCGGCTGCACCCACCTGGGCACAGCGGCACAAAGGCTCCTCTGTGAGCGTGGCCAGCCAAGGTGCCCGCTGCCCAGGCACCGCGAGGTGGTTGGGGATGCTGGCGCCATGCAGGGACCCTGCGTGTCCCTGTCCCTGTGTGGAATGGCCCCTCGCAGGGTCCCCTGCTCCCAGGTCCCTGCTGGCTCCCATTGCAATGCAGATTTTGACCTTTCCCCAATGCAAGCTGCTCCCTCGCTGCTGCCCTGCTTCCACCTCCGCCCCCCTTGCATGGCCCCCCCCCCGCCCAGGATTGGGGACAGGGACAGGCAGCGCTGGTGTCCCACAGCACTGCAGGAAGGGGGGCTCCTGACCCAGAACCCCCAGAGTTTCCCACCCTACTGCTTTGTTATTGTAGGGTCTCCTGCAGGGGCTGCGAGGCTGCAGGGTGCCCCCCCCCAGCCTGTGCCTGGCACACGTGGGCATCGCACAGAGCGCTGGGTGCTGCCAGGGACATCCCGGGGCGCGCAGTGCACTGAGGGTGGCATCCTGCCCCGGGGTACCTGGCCCTGTTGACCCTGCGGGATGGGCAAAGCACCAGGGCCAGGCGGTGCCCGATGAACCCGCGGGTGCCTGTCCCGCCGCCGTACCTGCTCATCCATGCGGTGGGCGATGGGCCTGGCCCCCTCTGCCAGCTCGGCCGTGCTCATCGGACGAATGCGAAGAGCCACCTGCAAGACACGGGGAAGTGAGCTCAGGGCGGCGGGGATGGGGACAGGGGTCGGGGACACGGACCTGCATGTGAGCCATCGCAGCAGGGTCCGGCAGCCGTGGCTTCGGTGGTGCGGTGTCGACGCAGCCCCCGGGACCCCCCCCATGTCTGGCGCTGCAATTAGAGGTTCATTTTCCTGGGATGAAAGCGAATACCACTGGCTCTGGCCTTAAAGGGGCAGCTGGGCAGCGTGCCCTCCTGCTGGCACCCGGCCCCTCGCTGACGTGGCTCGGGGATGGGTGAGCCTGCGGTGGCACAGCAGGAGTGAGGGGACCATGGCGGGGGCCGGTGCCAAGCCTCTGTGCCCCTGAACCCCCCAGTGTGCCCCAACGGCATCTGCCAAACCAGCCCTGCGGTGCCGAGGTGCAGCAGGGACGGCTGCTCCGTGGGGTGGCAGGACAGGCAAGCCACACCAGCTGCCCCGTCCCCCTCACGTCCCCCCCTTCCTGCTGCGTCCCAGCCCCGTGGGGCGCAGCTGTGGGGTGCCCTGGATCCAGGTGTCCCCACTGCCCTCGGCTGTGGTGCTGCTCCCCTTGGGGACAGTGTGACACTGGCCAGGACTCACTGCTGGTCCTTGTGGTCCCCTGGAGCCTTCATGTCCTCACTAGGGGCCAAGGGGAGCCTGTGAGCGGAGGTGCCCCACGCGGGGTGCATGGGGTGCGCTGATCCCCGCTCTGTCACCTCGCTCTGATGCTCCATCCCTAAGTGCCCTCGCTGCCCGCAGGAGGGCTCAGCAGGGCACCTCCAGCCCAGCCTGGTTCTCCCCCGTTCCTTCCTCGGGCACCGGCACAGCCCCTCTGCCCTCCCCGGGGGGCTGTGGGTCTGGCCCCACGGGTGCCCCCCCGGCCTGGCCTGGGAGGTGCTCCGGAGGCTGCATCTCCCCATCCCGCTCGCCTGCCCCGGTCCCCTGGAGATGTTGAGCCGTACACAACACCGGCAGCATGGCCAGCTCCTGTTGGCACAGCAGCTGGTGGCGTGTGTGGCTCTGGCCACGCTCCGCGTCCTCTCCTGGCTGCACCCGCAGTCCCACGGCATGGTCAGGGTGCCGTCAGCTGGGTGGAAATGCGCCTGTCCCGCATGCGACACAGCCAGTGCGTGGCTTGGGGAAATGCCTTTCCACCTCTGGTTGCTGGTACAATTAGGGCTGGCCCTTAACGAGGTGCTTGGCCGAGCTGCAAGGCTGGTGCCCGGCTCCCTTCCCACAGCCGGGGAAAACCGGCCCCTTGGGCAGCGCTGCCCAGCCCGGCAGTGCTGGGACACAGCAGCGTTCAGCTCAGGGCTGGGGGACCGCGAGCCCTGTCCCCCCCAGTCCCATGACAGCGGGTGACCTGCACCCGGCCGCTCCACCGTGCACCCACCCCACATCGGGGTGGCTTCAACAGCTCCTGCCCACCCTCCGCCCCCCGCGCAGAGCCTGGGGAAGGGTCCTGCCCGGAGCCTCACCCCCAGCCCCAGCACACGGGATGCCGCCTGCGTGCTGGCCCCATCCCTCTGCCGACGGCTGTGCCGTGGGGCGAGCGCAACCAGCTGCTCGGTGATACCGGCCAGGCTGTGTTTACCCAGCGCTGATAACCCTGGCCCAGGCACTGCAGGCGGCTCTCGCAGGGCTGTCAGTGGGCTGGGGGCACGGGGCTTTGCTCAGCATCGCTCTCCAGCTGGGAAGGGGCACGGTGCTGCACTGGGACCCCGCTGCCACCACGAGCTGCCCTGGCTCTGCGCTGCTCCTCAGGCTGGGGACGCAGCGAGGGACACCCTGCTGCCACGGGCGCTCCGCTCTGGTCGGCAGCCGGCTTTGATCCGTGGCCTGGCCCATGGAGGGGAGATGAAGAGCGAGAGAACGCGACTTTCCCACCCTCTGCTCAACCCCGCTGTGACAAAACAGGAAACGTGACGTGGAAAGCTCCTGTTTATTCACCCCAAAGAAAAAAAATCAGGAGGGAAAAGGTCAGGGAGCATCTGTGACCAACGCGAGGGTTTCTGTGCAACTCACTGGTCCCGTCTCGGCTACGGCTCCTGCAGAGGCCGCAGGCGTGGGGTCAGGGAGCTGTGCGGGGGCCTCCGCTCGCTGCCCCACAGAGGCAGAGACCCCACGAGCTCGGGGACAGCAGCCTCATCCCTGCATGAGCCACAGAGCAGCAACCCTAGCATGGAGGGGGAAAGCAACGCAAAGCTGGAGCGCACTGACCTTGGCAGCGTGCTTCTCCTCCTCCTCCTCCTCCTCCTCCTCCTCCTCCTCCTCTTCTTTGTCCTTGGGCAGCTGGCTCTCTAACCCCTGTGCAGCCGCCACTTCTCCTGCATGGTCTTTAACCTGAAAGGCAGAGGCTGACCCGTGTCCCCTGCCCCACGGCACGAGTCCCGGCTGCGGTTGTCGGTTCGTCCCGTCCCTGGTACCTTGCCACGAAGGTGCTGGGTCTCTGCCCGTGCCCTCCTCTGCAGCTCCGCTTCGATGGCCTCGAAGAACTCCCTGCGGGCATGGTCGAGCACCTCGTGGGGACTCTCCACTGGCTTCTCCTCCACCTCTGCCCCCTGGCCCTCCGATCTGGCGCGCTCCTTCAGCCGCAGCTCCCGGTGCCGAGCCTCCAGGATCTTCTCCCGCTTCGTCTCCCGCTCGAACATCTAGGGTGGGGGGGGGACACGCTGAGGGGTGCAGGGCCGAGCAGGGGACCCCATGGGACAGCGTGCTCTGCACAGGGATGGTGCAGGGCTTGCTGGCGGTGCTGGCAGAGCCGCTGCGCACAGGGCCAGCGACATGCCAGCAGTGCCGAGGGCTTCGCTGTGACCTGGCACAGCGGCTCGCGGCCCGAAACACACGTACAGCAGTGGCCAGGGTCTTCTCGTTCCTCTGGAGGGTGCAGAGCCCGGAGGAGATTTCCAGCAGGGTGACGGTGCCCAGCTTTGAGCCGCAGCCAACAACGCACCCGTTGTCCTGCAGGCGCAGGCTGGAGAGGGGCTCGTCGCAGACCTGGGGAGGGAGGACGGGCGGGCGGTGGCACTTAGCCCTGACGTGATCCCCCATGGGGGAAGTCAGGCAGGATGAGCCGACAGAGGCAAATCCACGCACGTGCCAATAACAGGAGCCTACGTGCAAATTTTTGGGCATGCTGAGCTCTAGGCACAGCTCAGGGCTGGGGGGAAAGCTGCTGCTTGGTGGAGCTTATCTCCGAGGATGGGACTCTGTCCCCTGGCTCTGCCGGCTCTGCCAAGCACCCTGCCGCCGGCGCTGGCCAGGGGCAGCCCCCGCTCCCCTCCCAGGGCGAGGGACCCAGAGCTGCCAGGGAGCCAACCTTCAGGCTGAGGGAGGGGTCGTTCTGCTTGAAGAGGAAGTCCCAGACATCCAGGGTCCCGTCCGATCTGGTGGTGAAGAAGACGGCCGGCCTCACGGTGCTCCAGCACCCGTCTGTCAGGTAGGAGAGGTGGTACCTGCCGGCAGACCCAACGCAGCGGGGATGGGCTCGTGGCCTCCATCCCCCTGGCCCAACGGCGGCTGGCTGCACAGCGCCTTCAGCCAAGAGCCCAGGCCTGGGCACCCTCCATTCCAGTGCCCTTGGCCACGCTGGCACCGCTCTGCCTTGGTGACCGTCCCACCACCTCCCGCCTGACCTGAGCAGACCAGACCCTGCTGGTCACCCGCCCTGAACACGCTCTTCCACAAAAAAGATTTTTTTGCAGGGCAAACACACACTGACACCTACTTGGTCCACATAATTGACGATTCCTTGGTCTCCTCTGACCAGATTCGAGCAGTCCAGTCACCGACTGTCAGGAAGATTTTGGGGTAGAAAGGGTTCCTGGCCAGAGCGTAGACAGGTCCGTGGTGGCCACTGTAGGTGCTGGTGATTTTTTCGGGGGGCGTCTTGGCTTTGCGGTTGCAGGCGATGACGATGCCCTGCTCTGTGCCGACCATGAACTTGGTGGGCTGAGGGTGGGAGCAGGAGAGAGCAGCCATCAGCAGGATGGGGACCCCACGGCGCAGGGGGCGGTGAGGCAGCAAAGGGCTTTGCTGCCCGAGCAGGGTGGAGCCTGCTGCAGCCAGCGCCCGGGGAGAACGGAGCCCTGGGACCCGCCATGAGCTGCGGGATTTAGAGACCAAAATGCCAGCGAGACCCTGTGTTTTGGGAGAACATCAACTCCTAATTCTTAAAGATTGGTAGGAACATGCTGCAAGCTGCAGTGCGGTGCTCTGGGTTGCTCTGGGCATCAGACACTTGTGCCGTGCCCCTGGAGCCCTGCCCGCGGGGGTTCGGCTCGGTTCGGCTGGGCTCAGGTGAGGACACTGGTTGTGTGCAGGCAGGGTGATCCTGACAGCAGGGCAGGGAGGCTCACCATGGTGGGCTCGAACTCCAGCGTGACGGCACCCAGAGCGTTCTCCAGGAGCCCTTTCCGGGTGATGTCCAAGATCAGCGTCTCGGTGGGCTCGGACAGCTTGCGGATGTCCCACCACAGGACCTGCACGGGACAAGCAGCGGGAGGGGGCTGCAGGGCAGGGGCTCTCCTGGCTCAGCCGTGGGTGCTGGGGAGCAGAGTGTCCCTGAGCCAGGCAGCCGCCCTCTGCCAGCCCGTGCTGCCAGCCTGGGGGCCTGGTTCCCGTTTTGCCATGGCTGGCGAGGGGCAGTGCAGGAAGGGGAAGCTCTTTTGGGCTGTCAGCGGCTGCCAGTGTGGCCCCTGCGTGAGCGCCTGGCACCCTTCCCTGCCCCTGCCCTTTACCTGCCCATCGGTGGAGGCGGAGAAGCACTCTGTGCCTGTTTTGGACTGCAGCCAGATAGCTCCGTACACGGGGTCCCTGTGGCTGACCTCCACGGCGGACACCTCCACAGGCAGCCCCCCTTTCCTGGTGTCCCAGTAAGCTGGGAAGGAAAAGGAGCTGTCAAGATCTGCACCAGCTCCCCTGCCCGACTCCTTTGCTTGCCATGCATTTCCCGAGGAGATGCTGCCCCACTGCCCAAGCCAGAACGGGGAGCAAACCTCACTGCGTGCTCCTCCCGCAATTCCCAGCCCCAGAAGAACCATGCATGTGCCCCACGGGCTGGGAGCCTGCTGCTGCGATCACTCATAGGGGTGCCCACTCTGAGTGGTAATGCAATTTGCACCTTCTGCAAATGCCGAGCTAGATGGTGGTAACACACTAAATAGCCGCAGCATTTCATAGAATCATAGAATCATTTAGGTTGGAAAAGACCTTTAAGATCACTGAGTCCAACTGTAAACCTAGCACTGCCAAGCCCACCACTAAACCATGTTCCTGAGCACCACATCTACCCAGCTTTTAAATACCTCCAGGGATGGGGACTCAACCTCTTCCCTGGGCCATCTCTTCCAGTGCTTGACAACCCTTTCAGTGAAGAAATATTTCCTAATATCCAATTTAAACCTCCCCTGGCACAACTTGAGGCCATTTCTTCTTGTCCTATCGCTTGCTACTGGGGAAAAGAGACTGACCCCCACCTCACTACAATGTCTTTTCAGGTAGTTGTAGAGAGTGATAAGGTCTCCCCTCAGCCTCCTTTTCTCCAGGCTAAACAACCCCAGCTCTCTCAGCTGCTCCTCATAAGGCTTGTGCTCCAGACCCTTCACCAGCTTTGTTGCTCTTCTTTGGACACACAGATGATTTTTTTGGATTTTCTTTGGACACACAGATGGTTTCTTCAGCCATCACCTCTCTCTGGCAGATGCACTACAACCCCCAGAGACAAGAAATTCCCCCAGCTCCCCTCTGCTCTGCACAAGGGGTTGCAGCAGGACCAGACATGGTCTAAGCAGCCCCCAGCCCCCTGTCAACTCCAAAGAGCAGCTCTTATACTTGATACTGCTAAAAACCAGCCTGTGTGACCTGACCCCAGCTATGCTCCCCTCCTGCGTGCCCAAAGGGCGCTGGATAACGAAGACAGGTCCCTCGCGGACAGCAGCAGCCATCCTTCCCTGTCTCTGCCTCTGACATGCGGCAGAGGGCAAGCCACAGCGCAGGACTGGCCGCGTTCAGCAAAGGTTAGGCAGCTGGGCCACGGTGGCACCGAGCCGCACGCGCTCCCTCTCGCTCACTTCTAATTAGGCAATTGGATGTGACGGAGTGTGCTCCGCTGGGCCCGCGCCACGCGCCTGGGGAGCGCTGCGAAGGATGGGGCGAGATCCCTCCCCTCCATCACCTGCGGAGCGTGCAGTAACAGCCCCGTAATGCATGCCCTGTCAGATCCGATCGCTGCTGCAAATGGCAAGGAAAACATCAAAATGAGTGCAATTAAATCAAAGGGCTTGCGTGGCCAAGTAAATAACAGAGCCATAAATGAAGCTGGCAAAGAGGGGCCCTTTTCCAAGCACTTGAAACAACAGCACAAGAACAATTCAGTGCACGAAATTATGGCAACTCTCCTGGGCTTTTGCTATGCAAAGATACGGGGCTGTGGGCGAGGCGGAAGCGCAGCCCGTGTGCTGCTCAGCCGTCTGATCCAGCAATCCCTGCCGGGCTCTCTCCGTGGCTGCAGCCACTTCATCGCCCCGAGTGCCTGCGAAGGGCTCCCAGGCACGGTGTCCTTCCCTCCCCGGGTACCTGCTTAGGTGAGCGCACCCCTGTCCTCCGCACGCCAAGCCCCAGGGCTTCAGGCCGTGCTCGGGATATTCCCCGCCACAGCACTAATGACATTACATCCTTTGTGAGTGCAGCAGTGCTGGAACCAGGCTCTCGTTGAATTAAAATGAAGCCAGGCCCTCATTAATATGGCCTCACGCCTGATCTATCTTCCTTACCCATCTGCCCGTTGTAGCATCCTCCCACCAGGACGTGCGAGTCTTTGGGGTTGTATTCCAGGCTCACGAGAGGGGATGACGGCTTGAGAACGAGCTCTGGCTTGTTGGGGTTTTCTGCCAAGAAGAGATGAGTAAAGAGCAAAGTGCAAAGGCAGCCCAGAGGGCGAGCACCCTTGTCTCTAAACCAGCCTCCTGCTACCGCACCCCGCTCCTCCACACCTGGCTCCCTGCCACGCCGCTGCTTGCCCAGCCGTGCTGGATGAGGTGGCCGTGTCACCAGGATGCCTCACCTTAGCCAGGGAAGGGAGCCGACCTGTCCTCGCCTTCCAGCCTGGGGACAGACCCCTGGTACCCCAACCCTCGGTACCCTGACCCCTCTTCTTCATGTTTTTTCACTCCAAAATACAACAGGTCTGAGAGAGTCTTTGACAGGACAGGCCAATTCTCAGCCTGGGCTTGTGCTGCCTCTTTCTTTCTTAATCAAGTACAAGTGAACCATATAAAGACAAGAACCACATGAGAGGAGTGCGGCTCAGCTGCCTGTTGTGGTCACAGGCACTCTAGCTCATGAAATCATGTCGTGGGATTTTAGCGGTTGTTTTCCACCTGTTGGCCAGCTTTCAGGTCCCATTTCTCCCCTTCTCTGCATTGATCTGTGGGCAAAGCAGAAACCGAACCCCTGTTCGCCCCCTCCGGAGCACTGTGAGGTTTCGTTACGCTCTTTGAAGACACAAAGTGCTTCCGCAGCGGCAGCATTACCGACTGGTGAGTTTTCCCTTCCCCTTACCAAGATCCCAGATGTATGAGTCAAAGCTCATGTCTTTCATGTTTTGCTGGAACTCCAGGCTGGAATAAGCCACTGCCAGCTTCTTGCATGTGTCGGGGTGCCAGGAGAGATGCGTGGCCGTCCTCTTGGTTACATTTGGATCCCTTTTTGATAACATGACATCAAAGAAAGATGTTAGTTTGCTAACAGCTTTGTCACGCCCTGGGATGACTGTCTCCCAAAGGAAACTGTGGGAATCACAATTAAAACAAGCTGCAGCCCTCGAGCATTAAGTGCAGGAAATGATTCTCTGGGGGGTTGGGCGGGGGGAGAAGAGTTGATGATTTAATGAAGCCTTTCCAGTTATATGTTTCTAAGAATCCAATTAAGTTACTGGATCTGACTTCTAGAAATGACCTACCAGCCCCTGACATTTGAAAATAATCTTTGAGGCACCAAAAAAAAAAAAATCACGTCTAAAGCACTGTTAGAAGATGCTCAGAGCTGCATCTGTCCTCGGACCGCGGTACCTATCTCCAAAGTGCCTGGGCAGGATGGAGAGAAGGGAGAGGAGGAACAGAGGGGGTTACGGAGCAGCGGGGCTGCAGCAGGTCTCTCCATCCATAAACTGATCCAGCACTACCCTACAGCCACTGGGTTTTCCACCTCCTTTGCATCCAAAGGTGGTTTAATGGGCAGTAGCCTGCTGTGGATCTGGAGAGCCTGGAGAGCCCAGCTGGTTGTGCTACCTGATGACATTGATGGTTTTTGCGGAGGGGGGCTCGTCTTCCACCTCTGCCATCTCCTCCTCTCCGAAGTATTCTTCGTAGATGTTGATGGCGTTGTTCTGCTTGACGCAGTGCTCCATCAGCTGCAGGGAAAGCACAGGCGGAGGCTGTGCCCCTGGGGAGCTGCCCAGGCGAGGGAACGGGCAGCAAGGGGGCTCTGGGAGCGGGAGGCGAGGAGGGAGGATGGGCAGGGCCTCACAGTGCCGAGGTGCATGATGGTGTTGATGTAGTTTTCATCTTTCTCCACTTTCTTCCTGAAGCGGATGGTTTGTTCCACCTCCTGCGGGTTGATGTCTTTGGGCCAGCCGCCCTCTATGTGGTTGACACCGCGGGATTCCACCTCCACTCGCTCGGTGTTGACCTGGGTGTTGGAACAGAGAAAGCAGAGCAAGAGATGGAGCCGAACGGGTACAAACCACAACTTTTCCCCTTCATACAGCACTGCCCTGCACAGCAGCGGCCTGGGAGGCCCTCGACGGCTGGCAGGCAGCCCTCACCTCATGCTCTGACATGTCGCTGGTGTGCTGGACGTAGCTGTCTACAGGGTTCCTCAGGATGAAGCCGCTGGCCATGCTGGGGTCGGGGGGGATGTCCACGTTGACCATGGCCGGCCGGTCAGAGAAGCTGCAGGGCCGGCCGAACTCGCTGCGCTTCCGCGTGTACACATAGATGATCTCCATGGCGGCCCTGCCGGGGGGCGGAGGGCGCCCCTTCGGCCCCCAGCCCTGGGGGGGGTCCCAAAGGCGATGGGGGCCCCCGAGGGCCCGGGAGTCCCGGTGGGGCCCGGCCTCCCCCGGTGCGGCCTTACTGGGAGCCGCCCGCAAGGCCGCGTCTGCCGTTGCCTGGCAACGCCGGAGGGATGATCACGTGACGACACCCGCCATGTTGGGGAGGGCAGGGCGGTGGTGTCACGTGACGGCCGCCCGTTGCCGCCATGTTGGGAGGGCAAAACGTGGTTAATTGGGGTCTGCAATTAGCACCGGGTAATGGGGGGCGGCAGCGGCTTCCTAAAGCGGGGGTGGCTCTGCTGCCGGCTCCAGCCCCACGCCCCGGCTGCGAGGGGGGTGGAAACCCCGGGCTGGGCCCCATCTCTGGGTGTGGGGACCGGCCGTGGCCCGGTCCCACCAGCCCCAGCAAGGGGAGCCCAGCCCATGGCGGGGGGAAGCCGGGGTTTGCGCAGGAGCAGGACGGGTTCCCGGGGAGCTGCCGTGTGGGTGCCACAACGCCCCTGCAGCCGGCTGGTGTGGCCCCCCCAGGGGCCGCAGCACCCAGCTGTGGCTGCAGGGCCCCAGAGGCCTGCGTCCCCCCGGGTCTGGCGCCCGCCGGCAGCCCAGGGGCTGGCACTGGAGGACGGCACCGCTCCCCACGCACCCACGCTCGCTCCGAGGCAAGAACGGCTGGGAAAGGAGGATGGGACGCAGGTCTCGACGCCCTTCCCAGGGCGCAGCGCACCCTGGGGCCCTGCGGTCGCCTTCCAGCCCCGGCAGCAGCCAGCCCTCCCTTCGCACCGAGGATGTGCTCCCATGCACGCTGCACCCCCAAAGCCCGCGCGTCCCCCAGCACCGACACACCTGGAACCGCTCCAGCTGCCACTGCCAAAACCAGTCCAAGCTGCGGCCGTGGGTTTTAAGCCCAATTAAAAACCGCTTTGACTACAAAGAAATGCTGTGACCAGTGCTTGCCCTTGTGCTGGCCATGAAGAGTCCCAGCCTGGCAGAGATGAGCCACTTGAGCAGGGGTGGCAGGGAAAGCGGCGGCAGATGCAGGGCGGCCCGGAGAAACCCACACGGAGGAGATGATAAGTTTAGTACAAGTGTTTATTGTCTTTTCCCCAAAGGGCACATACAAATCAGGCCGGACTCCAGCTCCTAGACGGAGTCCTAATGAGGTTAGTTCACATGCGTTTAAAAACAGCTCTTCTACCAGTACCGTTACATCAAAACATTAAAAGCCCCCAAAAAAATTCCCCTGGAAGTTTCCAACAGCAAGTAATGCTAGTCACACATAACAGGGACAGACGGCATTAGGGGACCAAAGGGGACGTACACGTTATCTTTAAAAGACACAGTGAGTCACTGCTATCAAGTAAGACCCCCGGCTCACCCGAGGGGGACAGCCTGGCCACCCCGGGGACTGCCCGGCTGCAGCACTGTTAGCCAAAGCAGGGAGGGAGGGATGGATAACCACCACCACCAGCACAGGAGGTGGCTGCTAATTGCCATCAGGCAGGGAAAGCCTTTGCCTGCCCACAGCAAGGTGCAGCCTTCGCAGTGAGAAAGAGCCTGGGAGCAAACCCAGCCCCGGCTCAGCCACCGCCATGGTGCTGAACGTGGTTACGAGAGCTCAACTCGCCCTGGGGGGGGGGGGGAGAGGGACCAGAAAGGGGAGTGGGTAGGAAAACACCCACCACTCTGTCCACACCCTTTGGGCTGGGAGATTTAGGTCCATCCCCAGTCGGTGGGACAGAGCAGGGGCTCTCCCTGCCCATGGCGAGCGAGGGCTGCCGTGGGGAAGGGGCCTTTGCTCGCATCAACCCGAGGTTCCCGGGGCGGCCTGTGCCGAAACGGGCAGCCACAAAGGAGCCATTTGAGCTCATGCTGGTTCCCCCCCCGACTCCTCAGCCCCCAGAGCTGCACCCTTGCTTAGCCTGAAGCTCTGGCAATGCCAGGCAAGCCAGGCAGGGTGGCAGGTCCCCTCACCAGGACTGCATCCTGCCCCAGAGACGCCCGAGTAGTCCCTAACCCCTTCCCAAGGGATTCGTGGTTACCCCAGGGCTGTCCCACAGAAGGAGGGGAACCTGCCCCAGCCCACGCTGCCGGCCTGCCTGCCCCGGGGAGCCGAATCGCCAAAAAGAGCCTAAAAACCAGCCAAAAACCTTCTACCAACATGCACTGCAGTAAACCCACGCTGGGACAGAGGCAGCGAGTCGAACCGTGCCTCTGCCCTGCAGAGAACTCATAAAACCCAGAAGCAAAGCAAAGGAAAACCAGCAAGGCCAAAACATCCCTAATTCTATAGCCTCCAAACCCGGGGCAGCTCCAGCTTGGGGGGCAGGCAGCAAGGGGGGCACGGGGAGCCAGCTCGGCCCGTGCGGAGCAGGAGCGTGACAGAGGGGAGCAGCTGCTGTCACTGCTGGGGGGTGGCGAAGCCACCGCAGGCACGGGGAAGGGTCTGGGATCACTAGTGGTTGGTACTGCATTGCTACGGGAGTGAAGGAGTCGCAGCCCTGGACCCCTCTCCGAGGGGCTGGTGCTGGGGGCAGCCCATGGTCCCAGGCTTTGCGCTCCAGGCAGAGGGAGCTGGGGAAGGCTCCCCTCCGTGGTGTAAAACATCCCCGAGCTGGTGCAGACGGGAAGGGAAAGGAGAAGCCGACGCAGGGACGTGAAGCATCTCCGGTCTGCCCGGCGCACCAGGAGCCCGGCCGTGGCACTGCCCTGCTGCCGGCCGGCGTTCAACCCCAGAGTCACTGTCAGCCGTAAGGCAGGAAGACTTGAGACCGAGCAGAAGCTGCCGAGGGGGAAAGGAGGGTGCACAGAGCACGCAGGGCGCACGGAGCTCCCCACTGCCGGGGTTCGTCCTCCGGCCACCGCTGGCGGGCTTCCCACCGCGTCTTTTCCAGGTGTCTTTGGTTTCCATTACAGAAACGCCGGTGGCATTTTCTCCTCCCGCGAGCTGCTCGGGGCGAGCGCATTAGGCTGGGAACTCGGTGCTGTGGTGCCTGATGTGCTCATCGGTGACGGACAGGTAGGTGGCTCGCATGCTTGGGGAGTACTGCGGGGAGAGGACACGGGGGTCAGCGCACCTCCAACCCACGGCGCGCCCCGCCGACCCCCCGCCAGCCACATCCAACCCAACCCTGCGCCGCCACGTGCCGCTGAGCCGCCAGAGAAAGCCTGAGGATGGAGAGGGAAGATTGCTTCCCATATTAATCCCCAATTAATCTGCCAGGCTGCCATAGGTAAGGGGACCAGACCCTGTTCACAGCCTCTTTGAGGGCTGGAAGAGAAGAGAGCCCCCAGCTCTTGGGGTGAGCCCCAAGATGCTTCAAGTGCCTCAGGCTCTGCTTTGCCCCTTCTTGTGCTGCCAGGACGTTGGCCAGGTTCGTGCTTCGCCTTTCCAACCCCACTCTGGCAGCGGATTCAGCCCCAGTCACTGAGTCTGGATGCACCCAATCCTGAGGGGCTCACACTGGGATGCCAGCCACAGGCTTGAGCTCCCCTCCCTGCGCTGGCATGGGGACGGCGGCACCGCAGGCACCGGCTTGGGCTGGCATGGTGGTGGAGCAGGATGGGCTTTAGCCCTGACACGTGGGAGCACCCAGGCTCGGGGCCGGGTCTCTGTGGCAGCTGAGCCGGGCTTTGCCCCCGATCTTCCCTGCCCACACACAAACCTTGCCCTGGGTGCGCCAGGGCTCACCGGGTGCCTGCGCCGGCAGCCGCCGCAGGCTGAACCCCCCGGGGCTCTCCAGTCAGGGCAAGGCCCCGCTGCCGCACCGGGAAGGGGGTAGCGGTGAGCCCAGGGCAGAGGTCAAAACCTCCAGCCCCCCCTGCCCCACCAATGCTGCAGAATTCAATTTCTCCAGCATTCTGCAGAAGGGTCACGCCGGCCAGGCATTAAGGAAGATTATTCCGAGTTTGTTATTTTAGACTGTGAAAGTCCTTCCTCAGGGATCTGAATCCTGGTTAAATTAGACCATTCAGGGCAGGGAGAAGTGCTCAGATTAATCCCCCCCATTCGTCCCCCCCCAGGGAAGAAGCTCGCCAGCTGCCGGGTCTGCGCAATCGGATTACAGCCTCCTGCGCTGGCGCGGCTCCACGCTTTCACCTGATGGCAAAAATCTTCCCGAGAAGAGACGAGCACGGTGTCCCCAGCACGGCAGCGTGCCCAGAGCCGCGTCCCCGGCCCCACCGCGGTGCCGCTGCCGTGCCCGCGAGGGACGAGCCGGGGGGGCATTACTGCTTCGGATGGAGGCATCAAAGCAGATTAAATGCTGTCAGAAAAGGAACGGGAAAAACTGCGCCGAGAAGGGGCTGGAGATGGGGACCATTTCCACTCCCAATGCACGGGAGCTGCAAATCCTCTTGTACCTGGGCCACGCTGGGGACAAAATGTGGTCCCGTCCCTCCCGAGCCCTCTGCACTCTTCCCAAAAGCAAACCAGCCCCAGGGGAAGGAGGGAGGCACCGAGGAGGGGAAGGAGGATGGGAACCCAGCTGCTGCCCCAGGATGAGGGGGGGAGAAGGAAGCGGCTGAACTTACTCTTGATGGGCAACTTAGCTCCAAAATAATTGATGCAAAAAAAAAAAAAAAAAAAGAGGAAATAAAAAAAATAAAGCAGGCGTTAACAGACAGGGTGGGTTTAAACAAACAGCAGGGAAATGTAAACATGCATGGGTGACTGCGGAAAGTGTCCTTTGAAAGTCAGAATAAATAAGAAATAAAGCAGACAGAGAAGAGCAGCTGAAGGGAAGACTATTTTGGTCTCCTCCGAGCATGTGGTTGGTGACCTCTCCCTGCAGCCTCCACGGGCCGGCTGGGAACTGGGTTAGCAAGACGGGCAGGAGGGATGCGCTCGCAGATAGAGCACGTCCTCTGCAAGGGCAGGAGGAGGGGGCCAAGCTCACCCGTCCCCATCCCCACCCCGGCAGACCTCGTCGGTGCCCTGGGCCAGCGGCTTTCCGGCAAAGCAGAGGGGCTCCTTGCCACCCGGCTAACCCCCCTTCCCAAGCCCGCGGGGCGTCACAAGAAGGACTTGGCCTCGGCCGTCCACCGTACCGTGGGAGGAGGAGAGCCTCTGCCGATCAGGGGGACGTTCTCGTAGCGTGGGTTTCCACCGAAGAGCACGGCTTGGTTCCTGGAGGGGGAGAGCCCATCAGGGCGGGGGGCACAGTGAGACCCCCATCATGGGGTGACGCTCCATCCCCAAGGAGGGGGGACCCAAGGGTCAGTGTCTCTGAGGAAGGGGGTCTCACATGTACTCGGAGACGGGGGCGTTGGAGATGGTCTGCGCTGGGGGGTGCAGGCTGCTCTGGCTGCCCAGGCTGCTGCTGTAGCTGCAGAAGCTGCGGAGCTGCCCCCGGGCTGGGTTGTGGGTGGCGATGCGACGTGCCTGCGGGTTGAAGGGGTCTTCCTCGTCCATGTCATCGTAGTCCCGGTCCCTGCAGGGACAAGGCACCAGTGCTCACCCCCCTGGCCCCAAAGGCAGTTCCCCCCGTCATGCCCAGCTCGTGCCATGCATGCAGCCCCGTGCCCCCCGGTGAAGGCAGGGTGTGGGCAGGGGCCGCGGGCAGACCCACCGGCCAGCAAAGTGCTTCCAGGCGCGCGGCGTGGCGCAGATGATGGTGGAGAAGGAGGCGGCCACCAGCAGGGAGAAAAGGACCAGGTAGAGCAAACCCTCCACCCCGTCATAGCAGATGCCGATAAGGGCGTCCAGGTAGTCCTGCAGCGGGAGACAGGACAGGGCAGGGCTGGCGGTGGTGGAGGGGTGACCCCAGGAGCTGCACACCCCTGTCCCGGCCCCCCCTCACCTTGTGCAGCCCCCGGCAGTCCAGCATGGCCGTGAGCTGGTGCAGGCTGGTTTCTGAGGAGTTGAGGAGCTGCTGGACCCCCAGCAGGTCTTTCTGTGGGAGAGAGGGGGGTCAGGGCCGCGCTGGGCAGGACGGGGAGCAGACGGGGGGTATGGGGCTCCCGCGCCCCCCACCCCGTACCTCGGCTGTGGGGAAGAGGGGCAGCGCAAACTGGATCAGGCCTTGGATCTGGATCTGCATGGTGGTGAGCGAGCGCTGGAAGACGGTGAGAGCCTGCAAGGGGGAAGCAGGGAGCGGTCACGGAGCTGCCCAGGGCCACCCACCACCCCAGGCAGCACAAAGTGGGGTGCTGGCTCCCCCGTACCGGCTGGAAGGGGTTGCTCAGGCTCTGGTCACAGTACAGGTAATAGTGAACCACCTCTGCAAAGCAAACAGGAGACATCGGTGTGAGCACCCCGGGGGTGGGCAGCACAGCAGAGGAGCGCCCCGGACCCCCAGGTAGGTTTTGGGGGAGCACTGGGGTCCTGCCCCGAGCACGTCTCCATCCCACAGCGAGCTCTCACCTGCGCTGATGTCGCTCTCTGTCTGGTTCATGATGAACTTGTCTGGGGCCACGCAGAAGTCACTGGTGCCCTGCGGGGACAAGAGGGACACCATTGGGGCTGGGAAGGACGGGACGGGTGCCCACATCCCTCGGGTTCTGCCCCGGCACAACCAGTACCACCCCTCCACTCCCGGCCCCACTCACCACTGCCGCCGCCGTGTCCACGGCCATGGAGGCCCAGCTGAGGATGAGCGTCAGCAGCCCACAGCACAGCATCCTGTGAGGAGAGGGGTGAGCACGCCACAGGGTCCGGCTCTGCCCCCCACCCCGGCAGCTCCGGCACCACCGAGCCCGGCCGCAGGGTACTCACGTGGTGAGGAGGCAGCGGGAGCGCTTGGCCAGCCCCAGGCAGGCCAGGAGGCAGACGGTGAGGACGAGGATGAAGAAGAGGAGATAAGCCAACCACCTAGGTGCAGAGGAAGGCTCCGTCATGCGTGCCCACATCCCCAGCCCCGCCGGGAGATGCTCTGGCAGCCCAGCGCCGTAGCCCCGCTCACCGGTAATACTCGACGTAGGCGACGTGGCCGGCCAGCGCGGTGAGGTCGTCGCTGGCGCCCCGCCAGATGGGCAGCCCCGAGAGCTGCAGGACGATGCTGCCGGCCAACTGCTGCATGAACTTGAGGGTCTGCAGGTAGTCCCCCCGTGCAGCCAGGAGCTCGTTCAGCCGCGCCAGGTGCTGCTCCAGACCCACCTGCATCTGCAGCGTGGTGCCCGCCACCTGGGGACGGCGGGACGGTCAGCCACGCCAGGATGGTGCCAGGGGCTTCCCCACCATCACCCGGCGGAGCCATTCGCCCCGTCCGTGCGATACCGACCCTCTGGGAGAGCAGTCCCACATGGACCCCCTGCGCTTGAGCCGGATCCATCCCCTGGGACAGCCCTGCCACGGCCCCCCCGGCCCTTCCCGGCCACAAAGGCCCCATTCTGCGGGGTGACGTCACCCTCCTGCGTGCAGCACGGCATGGCCGCCCCGGGGGCTCAGCCAGAGCAGGCAGGGCTGGGCCAGCAGCGCAGGATGCCTGGGTCCCTCCAGCCTCCTTCCCCAGTGCTTTAACCAAAGCAGGATGGAGGATCGATGCGACCATGGGGGACGTGGAGGGGGTCGGATGGGGGGGCCCTGCCCCGCGGCCCTACCAGCGCGTCGATGCCGGTCAGGGTGTGGTTGGCGTGGTCCAGGGCGTAGAGCAGCTGGTACACCCCGTCGTTGGTCTCGCTGTTCCCATAGAAGCCGATGCCGACGGCCGCGCTGTGGGCAGAGAGGGGACGCCCAATTAGAGGGGAGGGAAATGCTCACCCCGACATGGGTGCCTTGCCTTGGGGCCAGGGAGGATGTGGGGACAGCAGCTGGACAGGGGACACTCCCCGGAGCATCCCGGTTTCAGGGGACCCCCTGCTCCCAGCAAAGCAGATGGGACAGGGACAGCACCGTGATGGGGACCTGCTCCCTGGCGGTGCCCATGGGGCCTGGGGACACCCGAGCCCGCAGCTGCTCCATGGGCCGGACACGGCAGGTTTGAAGCTCCTCCTGCCGAACCCTGAGAAATTGAGGGTGGAGGGGCCGGGCAAAGCAGACTAGGGGAACCCGCTGGAAGCGCCGCCGCTCCTGATTAAACCTGCTCCGGGGCTCAGCCCCAGGAGGGGAGGCAGGTGGCAGGCTGGGGGCTGTGCCGCGGCCGCTCCAGGCCCCGTGGCGAGCTCACTGTGGCCGCTTCGGTGCTCCCCAGCACCTGGTGCGCCAGCGGGCGAAGCTGGGCTGGAGGTCAGAGCTGGCCCCGAGCAGGGACGTGCCCCTGCCCTGGCCAGGCAGGTGCCCGCACGCGGCCGGTGCATGCAGTGCTCCCTCCCTCCCCACGGCAGATGCCGATAAAACAGACAGACACTGACAGACACCGGCGATTCGCCATGATTAGGCCTTTAACGGCCGCAAACAGGCTCGGGGTGGCTGTCGGGGGGGTTTCAAAGCCCCCGGGGTGCTGCAGAACGATGCCCTGCCGCCTGCCGGCGGGCACCCCAAGGCTGGGGGAGTGGGGGGCACCGGGGGGGAGCACCCCAAGCTCATTAGTGCCATTTCCCTGCTCCGCGCAACGCTCGCAGGCAGCCATCTCGTTCCGCCCGGGCAAAACCAGCCCCTTTGTCTGGCGAGCGGGTCGTGGCGGGCAGCAAAAGGGCACGTGGGCCGGCTGGCGGGGGCTCCTCCTGGCCACGGGCTGCCAAAAACCAAGACGGGCTTGGAAAGCCACCAGAGCGCTGCTGGGCAAAGAAGCGTTCCCTCGCCTAATTGCTCCGGTTGCAATTAAGGCCAGGCACGTGCGGGACCTGCCAGCTGGGTCACGCTGCTGCCCGCCATCTGCTCCGGGCTGGGATTAGTGACCCGGCCCCGCTCCCGCCCAGGATTAGCCAGGAAGGCGGCATGGCCATGGCAGGGACTGGGACAGGGCTGCCCCACAGCCGGTCCCCGGCGCTGCCCCGGCATCAGCGGCTGCATGGAAGGAGGCAGGGACGGACCATATTTAATTGCACAGATCTAATTAAAGCAACTCATGGCCGGAGCATAGAGCCCCCTCGGTGATGGGGGGACAGCACCGGGTCCCCGACCCCATCCTCACCAGCAGATGAGCCCGGCGGTGACAGCCATCCAGGTGACGCAGCAGGAGTGGGGCCGCTTGGTGTCGGGCTCCTGGTCCCTCTTGCAGCAGCACAGGCAGATCAGGTAGACGGTGAGGAAGAGGAGGTTGAGGCCGAGGCAGACGGCGGCCACCAAGCCCAGGAAAAGCAGCGACTGGGAAGAAACGAGGGGATGCTCAGCGCCTGTGCCCGTCACGTGCTGCGGGGCGCCCGGTGGCGGGCAGGATGCGGCCACGTCCAGCGCCCCACGGGACGGTCACACGGGGGAAGAGGAAACGTCCCCATCCCTGTCCCCATGCAGGGCCACCGAGCCGCAGGTCGCGGAGGCCGGGGCGCAGCAGCCCCTTCATGGGGTGGCGGGGCATCGGCGCTGCCCCCCCCTCATTTAGGGCTCACGGGGGTCCGTGCCCCGGGACGCCGGGGGGCTGCAGCCGGGTGCACGGCACCGCCGAGGGCCCGGCAGCGCCAAGGCGAGGGGCGACCCCCTCTTTGCACCCCCCCCGGGAGCGGGGAAGCGGTGCGGGCTCCGACAGAGCCGGGGGTGCCGGTGCCGGGCGGCCCGGCGGGGGGGGCCCCGCTGCCCGCCCGGGGAAGAAGGGCGCTTTGTGCCGCCGTGAGATCAGAGCTGGCGCCGGGCGCCGCCGGGTGAAAGCGGCCATCGCGCCGCGGGCAAAGCCGGGGGCAGCCCCCGCCGCGGGAAGGGCTCCGGCCCCCCGGGGCTCCCGGGAGGGGACGGGGGGTCCCGGGGCCGGTACCTGCTGGTAGTCGGGGTCCCGCGGTCGGAAGGCGGCGGGGACGGGCTGGAGGCGCAGGCCGCGGTGCGGCAGCCCGTGGAGCCAGGCCGCCCACCAGGGCGCCAGGTAGTCGGCGCGGGCGGGCGGCATGGCGGGGCGGCGGGGCGGCGGCGGGGCCGGCGGCGGCTGCGGCCGCCCAGGGCGGGGGGCGCCGCGCCGCCACGCCGCGGGGCGGCACCCGCCAGGCCACGCCCACTGCCACGCCCACGGCCCCGCCCACAGGAGGGGGGACCGAGCCCTGGGGACCCCGCGCCCCGAAACGGGTCCGTGATCCGCGATAGGGCACCGCGACCGGTTCCCTGCTATAGGGGCACTGCACCCCATCCCCGCCCTGCTGTAGGGGCACTGCACCCCATCCCCGCCCTGCTATAGGGGCACCACGACCTGTCCTCCCTACTATGGGGACTGCTCCTCTGTCACCTCCCTGCTATAAGGGCACTGCTCGTCCATCCCCTCCCTGCTATAGGGGCTGCTCCTCCATCATCTCCCTGCTATAGGGGCACTACACCCCATCCCCGACCTACTATAGGGGCACCACGCCACATCCCCTGCTTGCTATAGGGGCTGCTCCTCCATCCTCTCCCTGCTATAGGGGCGCTACACCCCATCCCCGACCTACTATAGGGGCACCGCGCCACATCCCCTGCTTGCTATAGGGGCTGCTCCTCCATCATCTCCCTGCTATAGGGGCACTACACCCCATCCCCGACCTACTATAGGGGCACCGCGCCACATCCCCTGCTTGCTATAGGGGCTGCTCCTCCATCCTCTCCCTGCTATAGGAGCACTGGTCCCCCATTCCCTCCCTGCTATAGGAGCACCGCACCCCTTCCTCCCCCATAGGGGAAGTTCTGCACCCCCAGAACAAAGAGGTGCCCCCCAGGGGAGCACAAGCGGCTTCAGCCCGGTGCTGTCGGGATAAGACAAACGTGACACAGTGGGAACAGTTCGGGATTTTATTTATTGTAACAAACGTGGAGAAACCTACGGGCGAACGGCTCATTTCAGCTCCTTCACGGCCAAACCTGGGGAGGAGAGAGAGACAATTTAATGCTTGGAAAGGCTCCGCTCGCCTGGGGACCAGAGCCTCCTCCAGAGGGGAGCCGAGGCTCAGTGCCGGGGCAGCTCTCCCTGCCTGCTGGGGGGCACGGCCACAGCACAGGCGCTCAGAGCCCCCCGAGAACGCTGACGCTGGGGAGTCAGAGGGGCAACAACCGCATCTGCCCGGACTGTGGCGTCGGTTCCAGGCACGGGGAGAGTGAAACCGAGCGGCCTGAACGCGTCGGTGACCCAGAACGGGGGACACAGGGGACAAGTCCCTTCAGACGCCGAGGGATACCTGGGGGCAGGGACTGCTTCAGCTTCTCAGCCTTCTCCTTGTCCGTGATGACCAGGGTGTACAGGTACCGGCTGCAGCGCACCTTGAACTTCACATTGTCCTTGTTCTTCTTGATCTTGACCGCTGCAGGATTAAGGAACGGGTCAGCGGGACGGCAGTGACCCCACCCCAACGCCTCCCCTCTCACCGGGAGGACGATTACAGCCCCGCCTGGCCTGCCGGCACTAAAGAAAATCCCAATTATGTATTTTTTTTTGTTTCCTACACCACGAGAACTGGTGGTGTCACTAACGGGTACTGCCCCAGTCCAAGGGCTCAGCCCGCCATCGCGCAAAGGCACCGCGTGGGTTTCTCAAGCCCACAGCTTTATTTTGAAGCTGTTTTGCTTCGCAGCAGCGGTTTACAAGCAGCAACGTGAAAAATTTACTGCGCCGCCTATTTTCAATGGAGCCTGACAGTCCGCACCGGGCTTGTGATTTACCCGTGTCAGCTTCTGCAGCCCAACACCTGCGTCGGAGCAGCTCTGCGCTGGAGCTCGTAACGCGGCTCCCAAAGGCTGCAGCCAGCGCTTCCAGTTCTCCTTTACACCCCTAGGGCCATTTTATCTAAGCAGCTCGCTCAGAGCCGCGGTCAGTTCCTCTCCCTCCCCGCTGCAGAACCCTTACAGCTCAGCGTTACAAGAGCTGCTGCAAAACCCAGAGCGAGCTGAAAGGCACGGAAACGCTTTGCGAGGGGCTGTCAGCAGCCACAACAGCGTCTCGGTGTTGAACTATCCCTTCTCGCCCACAGCAGTGAGTTAACAAAACACTTCCAGAATGAAAGCGCCTCTTCCCCGTGACAGCTGGATCCAAATAAGCAACAGGAGAGGGAAAACTCTTCACGCGTTGTTAAATACCGACACAAGGCATTTTGAGTGTTTCAATTATAACGGTCTTTGTATTTGCAACAAAAGGAAACTCAAGTTAGAGCGTGATTCACTTGTCACTCTGATGGAACTCCCCAGCGTCTCACATCTTGTAGCTTTTCGAAGACTACAGCAAGTCAGAGACAGGGTGATACTGCAAATAGTTTCCAGCGTGCTGCAGCTGGGGCTGGGCCAAACTGCTCCGGGGTGAAGAGCGGCGGAAGAAGCCGGGCTGAGCGGGTGGTGGAGCAGCAGCCCCTGAAGAAGCCCAGTCCTGGAGCCGAGCCCCCAACAGTGGCCCCCAGGCAGGGTCCGTCACGGCGTCCCTCTGCCCGGCCCGGCTGTGCTCACAGGCAGTGACCTCAGCCAATGCTCAGCAAAAGCCGCTTCAAACGTCCCCGTCCCCAGACAAACCCTCAGCACTGGGTGTCCCTCAGCGCCTCCAAGCCACAGAGGTCCTTGGCCTCCCTGGGGACATGCAGCCCCACTGCCCTGCTCTGGCCGGGAAGAACAGCTCCTGCGCCGGAGCATCCCGTCTCACTCCTCCCCCAGAGACACAGGCAGCAGCCTGGGCACTCACACTTTGCGTCCTTCCTCCTGGCTGTCAGCAGAAAATCTTTAATCTCCTCAATCTTGCGAGGCTGAAAAGTAAAACAGAGACTCAGTGCACAGAGAACAGCCGAAAGCTCGCCCCCCACCTCATGCACCGGCTTCTGCGAGCGCCCCGGGATCCTGTGAGCCCCTGCTCCCACAGCCAAGGCCCCCCCGCAGGAGCTGCCCCAGGGGACGAGGCAGCCAGGTCAGGGTGAGCCCCTCCTCCGACAACAGGACCGTGTCCCCCCCCAGCCATAAGCCATCGTGGGGGCCGGCACTGTCCCCCCCAGCGCCGCAGGGCGCTGAGAGCACCCCCGCCCCGCCCCCTGCCCGGGGCCAGGCAAGCCAGGGACCCCCCGCTCGCCCCCTGCCGGGCCGGCAGGGCAGCCCCCGGCTCCACGGGGAAGCAGAACGCTAGGCCGGTGCGCCCCCCGCCCGCCCTCCCAACCGCTCCCTCCTCACCATGGTTCCGGGCCGGGCTCCGAGCGCTCCAACCTGCGGCAGAAACAACCCAAGATGGCGTCAGCGCAATCCCACCGCCCAACATCGGCCTCCCCGCGCTCGCCCGGCGCCCACCGCCCGCCATCGGGCCGCCCCGCGTCCCCTCTGCTCCCTCGGGCCGCCCCGGGGCCGCCCAGCCCCGCACGGCGGCGGATGACGACGGATCCCGCCGGGCCCCCCCCCGCCGCCCCGTACTCACAGCGACGGCCTCAGCGCAAAGAGCGGAAGTGAGCGCGCACTTCCGCATCCGGGCCTTAACCCCGCCCCCCGAGCGCCGCTACGGCTCGGGCGGAGGGACAGAAAGGGCGGGGTCGCGAGCGCGATGGCGGGTGCGGCTCCTGCGTTGAGTTGGCGGGGTCTCAGCCGCCGCCGCACGGGTACCCGGAGGGTATGCAGGGAGCACCGGGCTCTCCCGGCCTCCGTGCACCCCGTCCCTCCGTGCATGGCCGCTAAGGAGGAGCACGGCCGCATGGGAGGGCTGTTTGCAGCCTCCCGAGCCCCAGCATCTCTCGGGGGGCCCAGGCGCAGGGCTGGAGCCAGGGCCTCCCGAGAGATGCTGGAGCTCGACGGCTCGGGTAGGGCTGTAATGGAGCAGCTTTGCCACAAGAGAGAGCTTCAGCCACGCTCAAAACCCCGAAACCACCCCAAAGCCCTGCAAGAATCCTTGGGGGCGGGTGGCGGGGGCGAGGGACCCGGTCCTGTCCTTGTCCCTGCAACTCCTCCGTCCCTCTCGCCCCGTCCCCATCCTGCGGAGCCCCACGCGGGGCAGGACCAGCGTTTTGGGATGCTGGGGTGCTCAGCAGCGCTGGTTTGTGGATGCTTCAGTGCTTGGCTGGGGTCAGTGGGGACAGCGGGGTCATGGGCTGCAGTGGGGACGGTGGGGACAGGGGGCTGTATGCCCTCCCCTCGGCCAGCTCTGCCCCCAAGTCCCATGCTGGAGGTGCTTTTGGGGGGGTCACCCGCCCTGCGCTGGCTCCGTGCTGGCCATGAGCACTGGAGCCCCTCGGCCCGTGCCAGGGCCCCCCCCATCCACGCAGGCTGAGACCCCCCGGGTGAGAAGGGGCTGGGGGGTAGCAGGGTGGCTCGTCTGGGTCCGGCATTCCCGGGACAGAGAGAGGGAATTGATGGAGCTGGTGGCTCCTATGTGGCTGGTGGAGCACCCTGACCCGGCACCCTGACCCGGCACCCTGGTCCGACACGGGCACCGCCTGATGGATGGTTCAAATTAAAAGGGAATAAACCATCGGGGAAGACAAACGCCTGATGTGGCTTCAGGGACGGAAGCGAGAATTGGGAGAAATTCAAGCCCATAAATCTCACGTTCCCGTGCCCGCGAGGAGGGTCCCTGCCTCGGCCGGGGCTGTCCCCAGGGGTCCCGGGCACAGCACGGCCGAGGGCTCCGGCTTGACCCCGCTCCCCATTCTTGCCCAGCTGCCTGTGGGGTGCCAGGAGAGGCTTCCCAGCCTGGGTCCCTGGGTCTGTCCCTCCCACCGGGTGGGTGCAGAAGGATTTTTTCCATCGGGAGAGAGCCAGGGGGAGCAGAGCAGCCCCCCTAAGCAGCCATTGGGGCTGGGGGGAGCGCGGGTGCCCCAGCTGCCCTACGGCAGGACGGGCTCCGATGGGGTCCCTGGTGTCTGTGCACACGTAGCCTCCGTGGACCCCCGATGAACATGTGCGAGCTCACGCGAGCGTGGGCAGCGTTGCAGCGGGGGGCTGCCGGAGCGGGGTCATCACCGCTGCACTATGGGGAAATGGCTGTAACTCACTAAAACCCAGGATTTTTGTTCCAGGCCTATTAAACAACAATGTTTAACGGAGGGTGAGGAGTTACGGCCCCGCAGAGGCTCCTTCACTCTGTAGCTGGAGGATGAGCTCCCATTCCTCGTCACTTGTGGCCCCGTCTGTGGTTGTCCCCATCCATCGGACCAGGCGCACCCACAGCCACGGGGGCTGCAGTTTGGGGGGGCTGTGGCTGGGCACGTCCATCACAGCTCCCTCACAAAGCAAACCCTTCCCTGGGACCCTGCCCCGATGCCGTGGGTCCCCCCTCCACGGCCCCGCGTGGGGCGAAACCCTGTGGGCACCCATTCCAGGGTGGCCCGAGCCAGTGCTGGGTGCCAAAGCTGCCAAATACTAATTACCTGCTGGTTCCTGATCTTGCAGCCACGGTGATTGTGGAGATGGATAATGAATTACCTTCTGCTTTTAATTACTGCTGGCGGGGGGATGCTGTTGGCAACGCTCGTGTGCCCATGAGGGGACCGGAGGGTCGTGGGGCCGTGGCTTGTGTTGACAGCGTGGATATGTCCCGGGACTCAAAACTCCCGGGACACGAGTCCATCGGCGCCAGCAGCTCCCCTGAATGATGGAATAAAGTCGCAAGGAGGAGAAGGAAAGGCAGTGGTGGGTGACACCGGGGAAGGGACAGCTCACCCCAGGTCCTGCACCCGGACTCGCCCCTCTCCGGCCCCGCTGCTCCGGGACCAAGGGGCGCTTGAGGTGTCCCACTGCGACGGGAGAGTGGATTTTGCAGGGATGCTGCTCCTGGACTCTGGCGGTGTCCCCACCACGGCTCCTACGTGCCGTCCTGTGCCCATTGCCCCATGCCCACCGCCCCACGCCCATCACCCTGCGCCCATCACCCTGCATCCCACAACACTCCCACCCGGTGGCAGTCCCACCAGTTGCTCCCAGTATCACACTAAGACAAGTTACTGGGACAAAGCCTGCAGCTGGGGTGGGAGCTGTGGGGCTCCCACCGAGGGGCGGCTTGTTGGGTGGGATGATCCCCCACCCTCCACCAAATGAGTTTTTTAATTGTTTGATTTACTTATCTCATCTCTGATGGGCTGATCTACTCTGCTGCCTTTTAATTGCTTCAAAAGTTGAGCAGTTTTTCATGTTTTAAGGAGTGCTGAATTGTATAATTAAAACACTAACAGTGTAAATCAACAGTGCAGAAGAAAGACAGCAGAGAATTAAGTGAGCTTCTTGGCATAATAATAAAACCAAACCGGCATGAAAAGTGCCCATTACGGCACCGACGCTGAATACTAATGCTCGGCCGAGGGGAGCGAGGCACTGTCCGGCCCCGGCGAGGGGCTGTGAACACCGGCGTGCCGCAGCGGCCTCCAAAATGATGGGATTTTGGCCCAAAGTGCAGCGTGGCTTCACCGCCAGAGCATGAGTCGGGGGACGCGTGGGTCAGGCAGTGGCTGTCCCCACCATCCCGCGGTCCCTGCGCCCCCCGAGCAGCATCGCTCCCGCTCCTGCCTGGGAACGGATTCACTTGTACTTTATTAATATTATTTAAAAGCTGAGTGGGTGTATAAATCAACAAAAATAATTCATGAGAGTCATTAGCTCCTCAAAGACGGGATCTTTTTACGACTGGCTTTAAATTAGAAAAAGAAAAAAAAAAAAGCCCACCACATTCTGAAACTGCAGCTTTTAAAACACATCAAATACATTTCCTCCCTGCCTCCCACCGGCCCGGCTCCTCTGCCTAATGAAATTCAATTAGCATCCTTAATTCACCCGCTGGCTACCAGTTTTATATTAAAAAATCTTCCTGGTTCTGCTCGGGAAGCGCCGTGCCAGGATCGCAGTTGTGTTTAACCCCGTGGCTCGGGGGCACCGCACGCCCCCCCCGGCATGGGGTTTGGTGAACAGCTCGATGAGGAGCCTTCCTCCTCCTCCCCATCCTCCTCTTCATCCTCCTCCTCATCCTTCTCCTCCTCCGCCAGCAGCTCTGGGAGGCTCTGGCGAGGTGGATGACGATGGAACTACATGGAGGAAAGCAGGGATGCCGGATCTGGCCCCCGGCATCTCGCCGACATCCAACACACCCCATCTCCCCCTCCCCAAATGCATCCCTTGCTGAGCCCCGCGGGTGCTGCCCACCGAGCCTGGCGGGGCGATGTCCCCTAGCACCCTTGGGGACAGCGGGGACCCCGCCGGCGCGGGCGGCAACGCCCCGGCAGCTCCCGCAGGAGTTTATTTGCAGCAGCAGGTTTGAGCGGCGCGTTGGCAGCCGGTGAGATGAGTGTGTCACCCGGCGATTAGACAGTATCGCCTTATCAGTGGCAGCAGCGCCGGGGGCTGCGGGGAGGGGGGTAACAACAACAAATTAAAAAAAAAAAAGGAAGAAAAAGATGATGTGATTTTTTTCTCTCTCCTTGTCAAAGGTCTGATTCAAAGTTAACCAGCCACCGAAGATAATCGGCTGTGGGCTCCGTGCCTCAGCGCTGCTCGCCTTGACCTCAGGGGCCTTCGGCTGGCGGCGGCAGCCCGAGTCCTGCTCTCTCCTTGGGAGCCAGCCAGCTCGCTTCGTGCGCTTGCCCGAGGGCCAAGCGAGCCAGAAGGGCTGGGTGCAGAAGGGTACTCTGTCAAAGCTGTGTTTACACACACAAGGGCAGCCGTATTTTTATTATGCATAATTACACTGTCCTTAATGGAGTTGCAAACCATTTTTCCTGGCGGAGGGAGGGAGCGGCTGCGTGGGAAGGGGAACTGCAGCTCCTCTGCGTATCAGGGCGAGCTCCGAGCTACCGGCCTGGTCCTGACCTCACCGGTGCTTGCTGCAGCCCCGGGACAGCGAGCAGGGGTGTCTCTGCAGCAGTGGTTGGTGCCCACCGCCCGGACCCTGGGGGCGGATTCTGCACCCTTGGCTCCAACACATCCTGCTGGAAGCAGAGCACCTCCTCTTCTCCCCATCCCCAGCACGCACCGGTGACATGGGAGCACCCTGCCCACCCAAAGCGCGGGTGGTTTCCTTCTCCTCTTGCTCTTCCCAGGGACACAACTGTCCCCTGCTCATGGACACCACGCGACACCCCCAGATGTTTGCTCCCATTTTCCTGTGCTGCCAATGTTCCCCTTGTGCAGCGAAGATGCGCGGTAGAGCCAGCCCTGGACAGTCAGCAGGGAAAACCCACGGTTTCTGGGTCTCAGGGGTGGTTAGAGCATGGGAGGCATTGCTTGCCCTCGGGGATGCGATGTGCTAGCTGCATGCCAGGAGACGTGCAGGAGATGCACCACAGAGGTGCATGGTCCCACCTCGGGCACCCCAAGGAGCTGCCTGCAGGAGCCCCACTTTGCGGCTGCGCCCCACGGCTGCTGAGGCCAAAGGCAGACCAAGATGTGCGTGCCCAAGAGGTACAAGGCTGAGATGAGCGCGGCTGAGATGTGCAAGCTTGAGACATGCCTGCCCGAGACGGGCATGGCAGAGATGTGCACAGCAGAGACGTGCACGGCTGAGATGTGCATGGCTGAGACGCGCAAGATGGAGCCATGCATGCAGCTTGAGTGCTGCGTGCCCGAGTGGTACATGCCTGAGACGTGCCTGCCCGAGCCGTGCACACCAGTGCCCGACGCGTGTGCTCCAGACATGCACACTGAGCAGCGTGTCCCCAAGCCATGTGGCCTCCGGTGCCCCTGCACAGCCCGGCTCTGCGGTGCCAGTCCCGGCGTGGAGGCACCGCACCGGCGCAGGCGTCTGCCACCCAGCCCTTGTTTGGTTCTCCCGAATCTCGGGTCCCTCTTTATCGTGCAAACGCATTTGTGCAGGAAGGTGATGCACGGCGGAGGTGGGGAGCTGGCAGAGTTAATAGGAGACATGAAAGGACACGTTCGCTGGGAGATTCCCCTATTCAGGGAACAAACCGCAGCAGAAATTGATTTTTTCCCCTGTTTACTTGAGTTTCTCCCCCCTGGAGCAGAGAAGAAAGGCCTTGCATCGTGATTACCTGCTCTGGAGTTCGAGTGCAATTTGCTGGATGTGTTTATTATTAACAGGGACAGAAAACTCTTCCCAATCACTCGGTATTTTCTTTCTTTTTTTCCCCTTCACTCTCATTCTTTCTTCCTTTCTCGGTTTTTAAAGCAAAGGGCCCTGGCAGCGCGCTGCCGAGAGCCGATCAATTCACTCCTAATGGCAGCTCCCATGCCCTCGCATTCATCAGCCGGGCTCTTAAAGAGCATCCAAGGCTTCATGGACAACTTGGGGGAAAAAAAAAGCCCATTTGGAGGCGAGATCATATTTTCTCCATCTCTTCCCCTTTTGTTCTTTATTTGCGGAGGACAAAGGCAGGCGCAGGCTCGAGGTGGGGAACAGGCAGCGGAGGCAGATGAAATCCAAAGAAACAAAAGAGCCTGTTTTCATGGAAATGCCCTGAAAAGGGGGGAGCAAATTTGGGGAGGGGGGGGACACAGGGCTGGGGAAAAAGCCGGAGGGGTCGTGTTCAGTGGTGGCATAGTGGTGTGGCTGGAGCAGGGAAAGAGGCTAAATGCTGCTGGAAGTTTTCCCGCAGGCATCAGGAGCTGTTTGAAGCTCTTGAATATATATATTTTTTTAATTAGGGCTGGGCTGAGCTGGATCCTGCCCGGGCGGAGCAGCCACATGGGAGCTGGGATCAGCATCTGACTGTGGAGCGGCTCCTGCTTTGCCGCCGTCAACCATTTTGGGGGGCCGGGAGAGGCCAGAGCCGGGGAGGTTTAATGGGTTGTGGCATTGCTGCAGAAAAGCCATTTAATACCTGGGTCCCCCATCGCCGGCTGCGCTCAGCATCCCTCCCCAGGAGGCAGGGGAGCAAAAAACAAGGGGATAAAAAAAATCCACGCAATGCAAAGCAGAAGGCACTGGGGTCCCCGTCCGCAGGCCACACTGCCCCTCACAGCGCTGCATCTGGCCACCCAGGTCATGAATTGCTCCGGTCTCAGCAGGGCTGTGGGAGCATGTGGCCATGCAGGACAGAGCCCCAGGGCCCGGGGGTCTGTGGGGTGAGGCCCCTTCGGGGGGATGGGGTGGGGGGTGAGGATGCTTCTCCGCCCAGGGCGAGCTTTCGCTGGGGTGGTGACGTGGGTGAGCGGTCCCTGTGCAAGCCCATGGGAAGGTGGTGTGATGGGGGGGAGCGGGCGATGCTGGGGCGAGGGACCAGCTCTCCTGCCTTTAAATAGTATTAATAAAGTAAAAGTGAATCCCTTCCCAGGAAGCTGGCTGCTAAGGCAGGGCGAGATAGCGGTGGGGAGGGAGGTGCAGCCCCCCCTTTCCCGTCTCATGCTTCTGGAGTTCAGGCATTTGCCACATGGAAAAATGGCCTGAGCCCGGGTGGGTGCGAGCGTGGTGGCTTGGCCATGCCATCGGACCTGCTGCCGCCGGCAGTGGCCGCATCCAGCCGAAACCAGCCGAGCATCCCAGCCAGCAGCACGAAAGCAATGCAGGCAGCAAAGGCAGGAGCAGAGCCCAGCTCTCCCCGGGTGCGTGGCCTCCGCCGATGCAGGCAGCTCTGGGCTCCTGCCTGCAAATTAGAGCCACCAAACAGCAGCAATAACCCGCTGGCCCCGAGGAGGATGCCAGCGCTTGGTGGGGGAAACATTGGGTCCATGAGCTCGGCATTTTGGAGGCTGCTCCCCTCCCTCCTCGCTTGCTAGTGCCCACGCGAATACTGGGAGAAGCTGGTGGTGCTGGTATTGTTCCTGGTGCCGGGGTACCTGGGCAATGGCACCGTGTGCCATTTTTCTGTCAGACTGGGCACCGACGTGCTCCGTGGCACGGCACGGCATGGCACGGTGTGAGCTTGTGGCGCGGGATGGTGGTGCAGGCAGAAGCCTGTGCCCTGCAGAGGAACAGCGGCTGCCTCTCCAAAGGGGCTTTTCTGCAGCTCAGGAGATGTGCAGAGAAAAGGGAGATGAGAGAACTCCATCTTAATTGCATTTCATTATAGCACGCTCCACTCGCCCGGCCCCCCCAGTGCCGTCCTCGCCACCCCCTGGGGACCCTCTCGCAGCCCAGCTCCGGGGTCCTCCTCTGAAGTTGGAGAGATAAAAAAGAAGCCAAGTCCCGCCGCCCAGCCCCACCGCTCCCCTGGGCATCAGCTCCAGCATGTGGTGGCCCCCAGACGGGTTTTGGGGTGGTGGGCCGTGCCCCGCAGGCTGGGAACCCCCCGCCCCAGCAGTGGGCTACCCCCCTGCATGGGGCAGGACGTACCCAGCTCCCCGGGGACCCGCTGGCTGCAGGACGGTCCCCAGCAGGCAGCCGGGGAGCCCTGGCCATGGACCCTGGTCCTCATCCTGCACAGGCCCTGAGCAGGGGGAGCTGAGGGTGATGCTCCGGTGCTGTCCCCCGCTTGCCCTCCTCCACCTGCAAAGGGGATTTGCCCTGGTTAGGGGCACAGGGCAGTGTGCGAGGTGCTCCATCGTGTCCCTGCGATGTTCCCTGCACCTGCCCTCATAAGGAGTCACGATTGGTGACCCGGCAGTGCACGTACCAGCCTGGCACATCCAGGAGCTGATGGCGGTGCCGGCAGGACAACCACCCCATGGGTGCTGCAAGAAGGGAGGGTGCAACGGGTGGGGAGCCCCAAAGGTCCCAAGCTGGGACCCCAGAGGATGCTGGTGGCCGCAGGACACAGTCTGGGCAGGTGGGTGGCACTGAGGGGTGGCATTGGCAGTGGCACCGTCAGGGCGAGGGCAGAGCAGCTGCGGTGCCCGCCTGGCTCCCCGCCACCCTGTGCAGCTCCAGCCGAATTTGGTGTCATCCTGCAGAGGAAGATTATGGTAATTTTCCTCCCCCCTTATGCATAATTTTCCGACTCGGCTGCAGCAGAGGCTGTGCGGAGAGGCTGGGTGATGGGAATGTCATCTGCGATTCGATTATCTCCTCCTGCCTTCCTTCTTTTTTTTTCCTTGTGAAACCTTCATCAAAATATGTAGATCTAATTAGGACAATTACAGCGTGAGGACAGCTGAAACCCACCCAAAGCCGCATCGCGACCAGCCGCCTCGGCTGAGCTGCCAGCGAGAGGCGGGGACTGGGGCTTTTGGGGGGTTTGGGGGCTTTTTTGGCTCTGCAGGGGGGATGGATGGGGTTGGCGGGTCCCAGCCCCACACGCTCGCCCAGGGCTCCTTCATGGTGCTGCTCATGCTGGGGTGGTGCTGGCTTTGGGGTGCATGGCCCCAAGGGGATGGAAGTGGCCTCAGATGTGTCCCTGTGGGCTTGCCACCGGCCATGGACACGGCAGAGCACCGCTGGTGGGGTCCTGCCGCAGGACCCAGAGGCTGCATCTGCTGATAACAGGTTTGTGTCCCACCTCACTGGCTGTCACGAGCTGGAGGGGTCTCAGCACCTTGCTGGGGGCAGCTGCCACCCCTGCTCCCAGCACACCTTGTCCCCCATCCCTGGGGGTGCCCATCGTGCCGCTCCACGAGGAGGGGCCACCCGCAAGCCTGCAGCTCCATGAGCCTCATTGGTATTCAGTCCCCGCATGGTGGCAGCTGGCTGGATGGGAGCAGAGTGACAGCGGTGACAGGTAACGCCAGCCACGGGGACGGCGGCAGCCGGCGGGTCGGCAGCGAGGGCACAGCTCCGCCTGCGTCCCCATGCTGGGACAGGCTACGGGAGGATGGGGAGACCCCTTGGGGGCTGGATGCTCCAGGCCCCTGCACTCTGCAGTGGGATGCACCGATGCTCACCCTGGATGCTGGGGATGCTCTGACCAGGGAGTCGGAGTGCAGCTGCAGCGCTCCTCCAGCACCGCACGGTCCCCCAAGCTGAGCCTCTGCCCGCTCCCAGCCGCCCACGCCAGCCAAGCAACAGCAAGCATTGCACAGGGAAAAAAAAGTCAAACAGGGACATGCTGGGACCCTGCACCAGTCCCCAGGGGTGGTGGGCGAGGGCTGGCGGCCGGGCAGAGCCGGCTGCGCGGGCAATTAAGGGAAGTGAAAATTGTCAGACCCTGTGATTAACACTAGATCCAAATCCACATGAATATTAAAAGCCGACATTGCCCAGGCTCCCCACACAATGAATTCTGTATGAATCTTAAGATAAATCGTTTGGATAACTTAGCGGCAGCTGTACTCCCTCGCCACCAACTGCCTCCAAAAATCATTTCACGTCAGGCGAGAGGAGCCAGAACAGAGACCAGCCCAACGCTGGGAATTGCCATTCGGGGCTCAGCGGTGCTGGGATCAAGGCAGGGGAGCGCAGGGTGCCCGGGGCTCCCCGGGAGGCGAATGCAAAGGCTCCTTGGCTCTGGCTTGCTCCCAGGAACTGGTGACAAATCCTGTTACTTGCCACGGTTGCTGTTGTCTTTTGCTGGGGGGGACATTTGCTTTGCCTTGGGGGGGCTTCTTCAGTTACATGCGGCTCCATGTGTCCCTCGAAGCTCTCTTGACACCACATCCCCGTTAGCAGAGGTGCATCCCGCTCCTCCAGCCCTGCCATGAGCATCCCTGGGCACAGAGATCCATCTCCCCGGGAGGGGACCTGCCGTGTCCCCGAGCGCTGCCGGGACTGGCTCCCATTGGAATGCAGCTGCCGCGCCTGCCGCGTGCTCCTGGTCAAAATGCAGCGGAGGAGCCGCCGCGGCGTCCTCGGAGGCCGGGGCCTTGATTGCATCCTCGCGCCGCCATAAATCAGCCCTGGAGGTCTGGCAGCACGAGGTGGGGAATGGCAATGTCACAGCGGGCGTCTCTGGGGCAGGCAGCAGATGGGCAGGGGACGAGCATCACCGTGCCACCGTGTGCCGGCGGGGCAGGAGCTGCCCCTTCCCCGGGGGGTCTTGGCAGAGGCTCTGCAACAGGAGAGCTTTCTGTGCACCCGAGACAGATGCAAGCTGCCGGTGCCCCCATCTCCTTCCCTCCCTCTGCAGGGGGGTCCCCAGCCCCTCTCCTCCACTGCCGGCTCGAGGGAAGGCATCCATCCCCCCTGAGATGTCAGGGGAATTGAAAACACTGCAAATATTTCCTCGGTCTAAATTACCCCAGCAGGCTGCATGCCACCGTCATCCAGGTTATGAATTGTAAATCAGGTGCGATGCAAACCGCCTCTGCCCAGGCGTTGGGGGGCTGCGGCTCCGTGCGCCCCTCTGGGCCCCCGTCCCGGGGCACAGCCACATCCAGCACCAGCACCGCGGTGCACCCTTGGGTCCCATGGTGCCCAGGGGTGGTGACGGAGCTGCGACCTGCCCAAATGCTCCCTGCACCCAGCCCCGCTCCAGGTCCCCAGGCTGGAGGCAGCCCCAAGGGGTTTCCCCTGGGCAGGGACCCCCTGCACGGTGCCTCCTCCTCCTCGCCCTTCACAGCCGCGGCGTGCTGGCATCCTGCCACCGCCCATCGGTGACCTGCCATGGCGGTGTGCTGAGAACTGCAAACCTGACCCTGAGCTGCCAAAAGGCCGTCAGATAAATCAGTAAATCAGGTGCAAACGGCAAAAGGAGATTAAAGCAGAGAAGAGCAGATTGAATCAGGGGCCATTAACAGATTAAATCATTACACAGAATCAGATCAACGCACAAATAATATGAATAATAAACATGGTTAGAGGCACCAGCTCATGCTTCCAATTTATTTCAACCTGAAGACAAGGGCTGGTGGCTGCCACCACCCATGTGGCCCAGCGACGGTGGTGGCAGCACCCAGCTCAGCTCCCTGCAGGGCAGAGGACACACAGAGTTGCTCTATGGTTGGGGACAGCGGCACCACTTGGGATGTCCCCATGGGCCACCAGCCTTCAGGACACATCCTTTGTTTGGGGTCCAGGCCAGGCTCACCCCACCAGCATCCTGCTCACCCCACAAGGTGCAGCCTCCAGAGCACCAGCACCCCAGCAGGGAGCTCCCAGCATGGCCCACAGAGGTTGTATCCCTGAGGCACAGCACCTTGTTCAGCCTTTCTTAATTGGGAATTGTAATTAGCAACGATGTTTTACCTGGGAGGAATTAGCAGCCTGCAATGGCAGCACCTGAGCGTGACCCCGGTGCTCCATGCCGATGTCTGGTGGCCCCGGCTCTGCCCCAGCGAGGGCCTTTGGGGACTGTGGCCGTGCACCCCATGCTCCCTCCCCACCTCTCCCGGCCGTGCTCCCGCCGGGCATCCCCAGGATGTGGGACCCCAGCCTGGCAGTGGGACTGGCTGGGAGGAGGCATCTGCCTTCCTCCTGAGAGATGCTGCCGGCTCCGTGGCCTTTCCTTCTCGTCTAAATCTCCTTTCCAGTTGTATTTTCTCCTTCGCTGCCCTGTTTCCCCTCCAGAGGAGAGCAGCCACCACGTCCCCGCTCTGCCCGCTCTGAAGGACTCCCGGGGCCGTGTGAGGAAGCGAAGACGCGGCAATAAAAGGCTGCAAACAAAGGGAAAATGTCTTTTCTCCCCAACTTATTTTCATACCCTTCACCAAAAATCCCAAGGAACTGGAAACAAAGCCCAAGCAATCCTGCGCATGGTCACAGTGAGGGGGTTCGAGTCCTCCCTCGGCTGCGGGAGGGTTACTTTGCACCTCGGCTGCCGTCACGCCTCTGTTCTGCCAGCAAGGCCTTTCTTCCCTAAATTCCTGCTTGCCCAGGAAGGCAGGACAAAGTCTGAGCTGCTGCGACAACACCCGGGAACAAGTATTATTATGTGGTGTGACAATGTTTGATGAATTCATATGTGCCTGGGGGAAGGGACTAAGTAGGTGAATAAAGTGAGAATATTCTCTGTGACAATCAATACCCCTTCAATTGAACCATCTCCACAGATGTGACATTTTGATTTTTCTTCTTTGGATGTACTAACTGGATTTATGTCTTCTTAAAGTGGAAACAGCAGGGAGCGAAGTGCCGGCAGTGGGTTGGTGCGGCGTGGGCATGGCTGTGGGGTGGGGAGGGCAGGGTGGGGTGATGGGCTGGGGTGATGGTTTGGGGAGATGGTTTGGGGTGATGAGTGGGGGTGATGGAGCTGGGATGATGGGTTGTGGCAACAGAGTGGGAGTGATGGAGCTGGGGTGATGGGTTGGGGTAACAGAGCAGGAATGATGGAGCTGGGGTGATGGGTTGGGGTAACAGAGTGGGAATGATGGAGCTGGGGTGATGGGTTGGTGTGATGGAGCCAGGGCGATGGGTTGGGGTGATGCATTGGGTTGATGGGTTGAAGTGATGGGGTCAGGGTGATGGGTTGGATGGACTGGGATTATGGAGCCATGGCAATGGATTGGGATGATGGGTTGGCGTGATGGAGCCACGGCAATGGGTTGGGGCCAGGGAAATGGGTTGGGGTGATGAAATGGCTTAATGGGTTGGAGTGATGGGGCCCAAGTGATGGTTTGGATGGAGTCAGGGCAATGGCTTGGGGTGATGGAGATGGGGCGGTGGGGCTGGGGTGATGGGTTGGAGGGATGGGTTGAGGTGGTGGAGCTGATGCAACGGTACATGTACGCAAGTCTGGGCCAGAGCGAGGAGATGCCTGGGCCATGTTCTGGAGTTGCAGCTGGTGAAAGGGAAAGACAGAGTGGGGCAAGCTGAGTGCAGAGCAGGGGAGCCCCACGTCTGGGACCTGCAGGGACAGGAGTTATTTGCAGGCGCCTCCTGCACCCACCCTGCGACCGTCCTTCCCATGGGTCCCTCCAGCCACCCGCCTGGGACCCAGCCAGCCTGGCCCTTGGTCCATCAGGCTTTCACCCCGCTGGTGTTTGCAGCACCCTCATTCCCAAGGTGCCACCACGGCACCCACCGGTTGCACCCGCCTTGTCTCCGGGATTCCCGTCACATCCCCCAGCCCCAGAGCTAATGAGTCATCCCCAGCACGGCCATTTGTTTGTGCTGGTTTCAGACAGACTAATGTTTTTAATGGCACATAATCATTTTTCAGAAGTCATTTGATGCTACTAATCATCGCTGTGATATGCCACGACGGGATGTGTAATGACATGCTGAACAGGAAAAATGGCACTCGGATACTTGGTTCTTCCCGGTGTAATCTATATTTTACCACATCTCTCTGCCTAATGATACTTATAGCTGTTCATAAATGACTACTTAGGCACTTTCTTTTTTTTTCTTCAGTGGGCGATAAAATAATTTTGGATTAAAATATAGGAATGGGAAAGGGAAGCGGTGGCTCAAGCGTTTCCCTGGCTGCTAGAAAGGAGCGTGCGGGAAGCGAGCGGCGCCGGGGCTCACGTGGTGACAAGTTCGTAGAAGACAGCTTTCCTCGCTCATAACTTTTTAGCCTCTTGGTTAAATTAACAAGTGTTTAAAAAAAAAAGTTAAAACATTTTTTAATGAAATTTTATCGCTGCAGTAAGAAGATCCTCCTGGCCTGGTGCCCAACATCTTCAGGATGAATTAGCGTGCAGCTCCTCACGCTCTAACTCATTTTATCGCTTAATTAAAGGGATGCTGGCAATTTTTTTAAAAAAATATGCTTTTTCTTAAACAACGCTTTTCCTTCCCTGGGCTGCTAAAAGCCAGCGATCACGGAAAGGGAATGAACTTGGTGCATTGAGCGTGCCCTTTGCACCAGGAGCTCGCTTCCTTGGCTGCTCTTTGAAGCCTGCTAAATGCCAGCATGGAGGGAAGAGCCCAGGTTCAAGGAGGGTCCAGCAGCTCTGAGCTGTGGAGGAAGAGGAGGAGGATGGGGACGAAAGAGTGTGGCCCACTGGGACTCCTCCGTGGGCCCTGGGGTGCAGGGCTGTGGGGTGCAGCACCCTGCTTTCCCCCCGGGGCACCAGCTGCCGCGGAGAGAGCTTGGCTCCTTCCTCCCCGTCAGCACCAGGTCGCATGTCTCTGCCCAGACTTGTGAGGAAGAAAAATTGCTTTTGCTTACATTTTTAATCTGTGTGTAATTACCTGCTGGGCTCCTCGAGAGAATGCTAACCAGTGGCGCAGCCTTCCCACTGGGCAGCCCGGCGCCTGCAGCCCTCCGGCACAGCTTGCGGGCATGGCATGCCGCGCCGGCTCTGCCGGGCAGGGACAACCCGCCCGTCACCTCCCAACAGCGGCGAGTTTCCAGGCGTGGCTCAGCTGACATCCAAAATCACGGCACTTCCCATCCCATCCATCCCATCCCATCCCATCCCATCCATCCCATCCCATCCCATCCCATCCCATCCCTCACCTCTCTGTCCCCTCTCCTCCGGCAGCAAAGCAGCCACGCCGCTCCCCTCTGGCCCGGTGCGCATCCCAGGCGTGCCTGCCCGGGGATTTGGGGGCTCCTCTCTCGATGGCCACATCCATCCCTGACACCCGGTCCCAGCAGTGCTGTGCTCCCAGCTGGTGAGTTTTTCCCTTCCCGAGGGGATAACTCTTCCAGCATCGCTGCCCCTTCCTCTTGTCCCTCACCTTATTACCGGCTGCTTTTCCGCACGATCCCACTTAACGTGGGAACTGGGGTTTGCAAAGCGGTTGTACACAATGACTCCTAATGTTCTGGGAAAGTAAATGGAGGACGGGACCTAGAAAAAGCTGCCAATTACTTAAAGAATATAGACACGGCAACACCATTAATGTAATGGTGAGGAACGCTTCCATGGCCGCTTGCGCCGTGCTGCTTAATACCGCAATTAATGTTGCAGAGTTGACTTGAGCTCCAGCCTCCTCTCGCGGAGTGCGAGACAGGCGTGAGCCATTAACCTTCCCCCAGTCAAGGTGTTCCAGCTCTCACCCTCGCCTTAATTAATCTCCAAGGTAATGCAACAATAGCCACTCGCCGAGGACGATGCGCCGGCACTGCTGCGGAAATGGAGCTGCATGGAAGCGGGTGTGCGGCAGGGAGGGGAGCAGGCGGGGAAGTGTGGCTGTGCACGCGTGTGCACACATGTGCATGCGTGTGCATGCGTGTGCATGTGTGCGCAGAGCCAGAGAGCAACATGCAAAGTGCAAAGCGAGGAGGGTGGAGGTTGCCATCCCTGGAGAGGTGACCCCGGTGCTCCGGCCTCGCGGCGGTGGCTCAGTGTTGGTGGCAGCTCTGCAGCCCCAGCCCTTGCTCGGGGCTGGGGGTCGGAGGCAGGGACCTCAAACGGCTGCAGCCCCCGGCCAGTGGCACGCAAACCTCTGTTCTAGGCCCTTTTCCGAAGGCCATCACGTCGCCCCAGATGAGGAGCAGCGTTGCGTTTGCATTGTGCAGGGCTGAGTAGATAAAGGTGCTAATAAGACAGAGTACTAATTAATTGCAGCCGCGGCTGACAGAAGAGCCCTCAGCCGAGTGCCGCCTGTCACACACACTGAACGGCAGCCGCGGCGCTGCCAGGTCATTAGGAGTTTGTGTGCGAGCTCGCAAATGAACCCAGGGGCTGAGGTTTGCAAAGCCAAATCCCTCTGCCCCCAAAGTGGCCGTGGCTGCATGGCTGCCCTGGCTCCGTGCTGCGCACCCCTCGCCTCTCCTCTGCCACAGCCGGGAGCCAGCACGGGGACCTGCCAGCCCCAGTGCCAGCCTGGCCGGGACGCCCTGCTTGGGCAGGCGGCCAGGGAGCCACGGTGCAATGGCACCTCCGAGGCTGTAAATGTTATAACGTGAAGTTCCTTTTCTTCTTCTTTTTTTTTTTTCCCTCCTCCAAACAGCAAATCAATTTGATGGTGGCAGGGGCAAGGCCCTTTACAGCTTGTGCGATTTACGTGGAGTCACCTGGTCCCCTCTATCCATCATCCTTAATTAATTAGAGTGTAATTACTTATGGATTCCTCTTTCATTATTCAGAGCCCCCAGTGCCCAGGATAAGGATTCCCTGTCCCTCTGGTCCTTTCCCACTTGGAGCAGGATGCTCAGGAGAGCTCTCAGGCAAAACCCGGCCTCGGGGTGCATCCATCCCGGTGAGCCTGGCTCTCTGCCGGCACGGCCAGCGGCGAAGGCTGCAGGTTGGCAAATGGGGCGGCAAATTCCCCAGCTCGGGCTGTAATCACTGCTGCTGGCTGCCCGAGCACCAGCCCTGCCAAGGGGCATGAAATTAGCTGAGGCTTCAAAACGCAGTGAAAACAGCAGGTGCGGGAGGGCAGAGGGAGCGGGGCGATGGGGAGGGTGCGGGATGGGGATGCAGGGGTTCTGGGACCACAGGGGCACCCGGCTGCGCATCCCGAGTGCCTCTGCCCGGCATTGCCCATCTCGCTCCATCAGCAGAGATGGCGGCGGGGCGAGGGGACGCCCTGCGGGACCCCCCTGGACCACGCACCAACCTGGGCAGGCAGAGCTCACCCTCCTGCCCCAGCACTTCGCCCTGGCTCTCCTCCCTGACTCTGCGATTAGACCTCCCTGGGAGTTTTTTTTCCCTTATATAAAGAAAAAGGACAACGTGCTCGTGTTTCTCTCCCCCGGTCATTCGGGCTTGAATTATTTCATCAATCACAGAGCAGCACCGGAGCTGGCAGGAGCCAGGCAGGCTGCAAGGGGGAGGTGAGGAAACCTGCCTTGCTCTGCTGGCATGGGAGGGACGGATCCAGCCCCCGCATCCTGCTCATGTGGGGCTGTGCTGGGCAAACCTCCCCACAACCTTGCAAGGGCCTGAGCATCCCAGCCCAGATCCGCGATGGACCCAAGATGGGGCTCCGGTGCCGCATCCCTGCATCCTGATGGCGTTGCCGGGTCCTCTCCCAAAGTGTATGGCCATCACCCGGGATGGCACCCACCACCCATCACTTGGCCACTGCGTCATGTAGGAAATGTCCTCGCCGTTTGGTAAATACGCTCTTTTAACCAGCTTGTTTCTTCGCCCTTCTTTCTCCATTACAGGCAATCTGGCAATGCAAATGTTGTCGCTGGTAATTACCTGTGCATCCCGTAAGCCCCCAAATGAAGCCGACCCCAGCCGAAGCCCGGCAGCGTGGGAGTGTGCCAGGAATGTTCCCGGAGCCCGGGCGATGCGCTGAACGCGCTGGCAGCTGGCAGAGCCCCGCTGCCTTTCGGCTGCGAGCTAATGAATATCCTAGCGGATCAAGGGGAAATATGGCTTTTCTGTCGTCGTGGTGCCCGGCTCGGCAAAGAGCCGTGGAGTGGTGCTGAATCGCATCCAGCGGCCTCGCCATCTGCTCCGCGCTGGAAACATGTGGGTACAAAACGAGTGTCACTTGTGCTAATTCTGGAGGACGCTGGCAACTGGTTTAATGTCCTTTGAAGAGCTGGCACGCAGAAGCTGGCCCTGCGGCCCTGCCTTCTCCTTCCCACCCCAAAAAGCGGGTGCTGCTGCCCTGGCACGTCGCTGCAGCCCTGTGCTGGAGCACCCATGGGGACGTGCCACCGTCCCCATGACCGGCAGCACGGTGGCACAGGCGTGAGGGCGCGGGGCATCATCAGGCTTTGTTTGAAAACATCTTTCCTATTGTTAAAAGTTTAGACACGCAATCTTTTCAGCTCTGTTGTGGGTTTTTTTTTGTGTTATTTTTTAAAAAACCTCTGTAGCAGTGTTGTGATTACCCAGCAGGTTCCCTCTCCCCTAGGAAGGCAGCGGGGAGGGACGCAGCAGGAGGGGGTCCCCAAGCCACCGTGGGGATGGGGACGGGGACAGGGACATCCTCAGCTCCCTGCTGTGCTCTGCCACGTAGGACCCGATCTGCAACCGGAGATGCAAAGGTTGGAGGGCGGCAGTAGCTCCAGCGAAGAGCCCTAATAAATCACGGTGACACGATTACACGGGGCCGTGCCACGTCTCAGCAGCCACCTAATTAAAAACTGGACTAAAACAAGGCAAGAAAATAACTTAATTTGGGTTTTATTTGCCTTGCTAATGGGGTGGCAGTTTTCTGTGTTGGGCGAGTGTTTATAAAATCTTAATTAGGTTTCATGTTTGGAATGGGGACGGGTACAAGGCTCTGCCTTAATGGCCTTGTGCTGGGGGATGCTGCAGCTCCGTGCGTGCCCTGCAGCCACAGAAGGATGGCTGATGACTTCTCCAGCCAGGGCTTTTTCCCCCCCTTTCTTCTTTTCATTTTTATTCTTCTTTTCTTTTTAATCAAAACTTTAAATTGGACTCAAAGCAGCTATTTATAGAGCTGTCGGTGAGCCTGGCATTTCACTATCAGATTTCTAGTGAATGGGTTGCTAACAGCTCTCACTGAACGGGTAGGTGGAGCCGGCACAGGGCTCGGGGACATCACAGTGCAGGGCTTCGGGGTGTCACAGGACAGAGCTTTGGGACATCGTGGCACAGGGCTTGGGGACATCACGGTGCAGGGCTTGAGGAAGTCATGGCGCAGGGCTTGGGGACATCGTGGCGCAGGGCTTGGGGACATCGTGGCACAGGGCTTGGGGACATCATGGCACAGGGCTTGGGGACATCACAGTGCAGGGCTTGAGGAAGTCATGGTGCAGGGCTTGGGGACATCATGGCACAGGGCTTGGGGACATCATGGTGCAGGGCTTGGGGACTCCATGGCACAGAGCAAGGGGACATCGTGGCACGGTGCTCAGGGACTTCGCATCCCAGGAAAAGCTTTGGTAAAGAGCTCTGCCATTGCGGGGGGGGGCCACCACCACCCAGCCCCGTGGCAGCCCGTGGCCCTGCGGCGTGGCCCTCGCCTGTGCACGCTGTGGGACCGCAGACCCCTGCCAGGGACAGCAAGGGGGGTCCCGACCCTCACCCCCCCGAAACACCCTGGGCAGCAGAAATGGCTGAAGTGCCCTGTCCGGCCCTACGTGGAGAAATGATTTAGACAGTTGTATTAAAATGCAAATTTCTGCCTGGCTTGCTAGTTTATCATCTGACTTGTTATACAATTTGCCAGTTATAGAAGAAAAATTACCATAATGGGCCCCTGGGGAATGGTTGTAAAAAGGATACCAAACATTACTTATCAGCCCATTCCACTACAATTATCTAGTGCTTTTCTGCTCCCCCCCAACCCCAAGGAAAATTAAACCATCAATAGGAGTCAGGGAGCCGGAGGGAGCGATTGTGGCAGCAGCGGAGCCGCCGGCATGCTGGCGTGTGTGCCCCCGGTGCCTTCACACCCCTCCCTCGCATCTCCCCCCAATAAAGCTTCTTAATCGTCCGGGGAAGCGGAGGTTAAACACATCCAGCCCTCCTCAAAGGGCTGGCGCGGAAAGAGGAGCGAGTCTGTCTCCAGAGGAGCACAGAAGAGGGACGGGGAAAGGAAGAACAAGAAACCCTTTAATGTGGCTCTGCAGAAAGGGAATTAAAGTCTCCTCATTTATTCCAGGGAGGCAATTTAGCCCTGCCCTTCTGAACTTCAGTTTGCTGTAAGTGCTTTGGCATTGCTGGGGCACCTTTGGAGAGGTGAGCGCCAGGGACGGCGGGCAGAGCCAGCCGCTCGCTGCCTGCCGCTGCCTCTGCTGCTGGCTGGGGCATCTCCTGCATGTCCCCACTTGTCCCAACATCTCCTGGCATGTCCCAGCATCTCCTGGCACGTCCCAGCTTCTCCTGGCACGTCCCAGCTTCTCCCAGCATCTCTCGGCATCTCCCAGTACATCTCAGTATGTCTCAGCATCTCCTGGCATCTCACAGCATCTTCCAGGGGTACCAGGGTGATTCCCCACAGCCCAGTGATGCCCGGGTAGGGCCCCAGGGCTCCCCCAGACCTCAGTTTAGAAGCAGTTTAGATATGGGGTGCAGGGGAGGTGGCTTCTTTTTGGATGGCTGACGACCCCCCTGGGGAACTGACAGCTCTCTGAGCCATCAATGCCATCCTCAGCCCCATACCACATGTGCATGGCACCACGCGGCCACTGGCTGCTGATCCCAACCAGCAGCTCCGGAAAGTCTCCAGGAATTGTCCTCAAACTTGGGTGATTTTCTGCTGGTTTGGAGCCGAGCCACGAGCGTGAGATTTGAGGCACTTGAACGCACAATTTTCCATGCAGATCATTTCCTAATTAAACTGCATCCCAAGCGACTGTGTGCAAGCTGGGAGCGCTGGTGAAGGCGCCAGCTCCCAGGGGTGCAAACTGGCAGGGGCTCGTGCCGAGCAGCACGTGTGGGTGGCTCCCCACCAGCCCCCCGCTGCCCCCCGCCAAGCCTGGAGCTGGTCCAGGCTCCGTGATGGAAAACCAGGATCCGGCAGCCGTGCTCATACAAGGAGTGGGCCGGTGGCCGGCAGAGCCCGTGGATGAAGCGGAGCCAGCCCCAAGTCCTCCCGCAGCTGGAAAATCCCCTCTGCTCACCCGTTACTGGCGATTGCTTCCTCCAGGAGCATCCTCCGCTGCTCCGGGAGGGCAACACGGACCCGCCGTGGAAATTAAACCAGGATACACAGAAAGATGGATGAGCCCATGCACGCAGCCGGGGGAGGCGGAGGAGCTTTATTAACCCTGTTTCACGCACGAGGTGGCTGAGCTGGCGTCCCCCAGCCCCACGGCGTGGTGGGGGGAGCAGAGGGAGGGGGGCTCTGCCGGGCCATGTCCCCGCGGTGGGGGATCCGTGCCTGCAGACATCCCTTGGGAGCTGCAGTGGGTTCAAAGGGGAGCAGCCGGCTTGTGGAGGATGGGGGTGTCGTGGGGCGATGGGGTGCAAGGGGGGAGCCCCCCACATCAGCTCGGGGCTCCCAGGGATGTTTTCAGGGCAGATCGTGGTTTGTCCCTGCCGAGCCTGGGCTGTGCTGTAGCTGGCCATACAACATTAGCTTCCCATCACAGAGTGATGTGCCGGAAAACAACGTATTCCCTCGGCAGCAGCGTGTTCCAGATGACGGGGAAGGCAGCCAGGGACCGGCGGGATGCAGGCTCACGTTTTGTGGGTAGCCTGGTCCCCCCAGCCCTGCTTTTTGGGGGATGGTGGTGTGGCTTCAAGCCCCAGCCATCCCCATCCCCATCCCCTGCCCCACGTGTGGCCAACCCAAGGTCCTCGGAGCCATAGCCCCGCAGACTGGGGGTCTCCCCCTCCCACCTTGTCCCTGCCTGAGCCAGCCCGGGGGCCCTGGCGTGACCCCAGCTGTGGCTGGGACACGTCCCTGCTGGGGCGGCCACCGAGCTACCACGTCCCTCCCTCCAGAGAGAGGGCAGGGACGCGGGGCAGGTGAGGGGCACCGTGTCCCCAGGCTGCCAGGAGCATCATCTGCAGCCGATGCCATCGAGACAGGCGCTACAAAGGAAGGGTCTGCATGGGAGGAGTATTTTTAGCTTTCTCATTAACTGAGTGCTTTCAAATTAGCCTTCTATTAACCTCAAAGTAAAATGAAAGCGATGGAAAGAAAGCATTTTTCCCCCCCCCTTCCCTTTCAGGGCTTAAGTCTCCTGCAGAATATCAAGGTTTTCGTGATTAACGTCACATTTGCCTTGAAGCTCTAATGAAGTGGAGTTGTGTAATATTTAACTTCTGGGGAATAACTGGGCCGGTGTTAGCCGGGACCGAGGCAGCGCCTGCCCGCGTGTGAACCCCTGCCAAGCTCCTGCCTGCGCGGGCAGGAGGGCAGCCAAGGAGCCAGGCAGGAGCCGATGCTGCCGGCCCTGCGTTCTCCATGCACACCGGTCACCGGCACATCGGCCTGGAGGTGCCTGTGGCCAGGGAGACCCATTTTTAATTAACCCCTTGCTAAAAACACCAGACAGGTGACTTCCTCCCTGCTAGGCAGCTCCTTTGCAGGGACGGACAGACAGCAGCCCCGGGCTCCCGCTTTCCCAGCTCCCAGGCCCTGCCGTGGCTCGGAGAAGTGTTTCCCTCCCGGCTGCACTGACTCGAAGGCACTCAGATGCACCCCCGCCGGCATGGCGCGGGAGCTGCTGCGCTCCCGGCTCTCTCCATCCCATTGCCGGGTTTTTGCTGGGGTTCCCCAGGATCAGAGGGGCAGCTCACCGCATCCCAGCCGGCAGCCCGGGCTGCTGCCCCTGAGGTGTGCTGCTGGGTTTTCGGGATGCACACAGCCGGTCTGGGGCTGGAAACCCTGTCCAGCTGCTCACAGCCTCAGGAGAACTGGTTTTACACCCATTTGACTTCATTTTTGCTGTTCTGCAGTGTGTCCCTGGAGGGGGACAGGATGGAGATGGAGGAGAGATGGAGATGGAGGAGGGATGGAGATGGAGGAGGGATGGAGAGGGAAGGTGGATAGAAATGGAGGGAGGATGGAGATGGAAGGGGGATGGAGATAGGGGAGGGATGGAGAAGGAGGAGGGATGGGGATGGAGGAAGGATGGAGACAGAGGAGGGATGGAGCAGAGCCCAGGGCAGGGCCAGCACCATGTGCAGCCTCTCCTGGTCCTCTCTGTGCCCTGCCATGTGTGGGGCTGCTCTGAGCTCGGGGGACCGTCCCCAGCCCCGAAACCACTGACAGAGCCAGACCAGGGAGAGGCAGGATGGGAGGTGAGAGACTGGAGACCCACAGCACTGGGGTGCTACAGCTCCCGCCCAGCCCCATGGGGTCCCCAAAACCATCCCTGTCCCCTGGCACACCGGGACCAAGCACGTCCCTGAGCCGCCTCTGATCAAAAGAGACTGGAATGTGTGTGCAGAGACTCCCTAAACAACCCCCCCACCCACCCAGGGCTGATTTCCATTAAGTGGAAAGCAGAAATAACGGGAACATCAAAGGGAAATTGGAAAGACAGAAGAAAAAAATTGGGACGGAGGAGCAGGGGTGGGGGAGACGGAGGAGAAGAAAGGGAAGAAACTGCACTGAGCCGACGTCCGTCCTGCAAATTGGAAGTGCTGCTCGGAGGTGTCCACGGGCGACCTGCCAAATCAATTGATTTCATCTGTGGGCAGAGATGCCTTTTTTTATTTCACACCAATTTTCACGGCCAGCGTCAGATAAAAATGGCAGAGACGCCAGGAAGAGAGCGCGGCGGCGGCGGGGGGGGGAGCGGGGGGGACCTGCAGATGACAAAAAGAGATTGAGGGGAGGAAAGAGCGGAGGCAGTGCTGCCGCTGGGACGTGCCTCCGGACGATCCCCCGCTGTCCCCCGCTGTCCCCTGTCACCCTGCCACGTCTTGCCTGCAGCCTCGGTCCTCCCCCACATCCCCCTGGGGACCCGGGGCTGGGCATTCGCATCCCCCTCCCCAGGCAGGACAGGGGAATGAGGGAAACCCCCAAGCCCCGGCAGTTTTCCGGAGGTGCAGTGGGAGCCATCCCTGTGCCATAGCCGCCTGCTCCGGCATGCCGTGGCTCCGTCCCGGCGCTGGCGAGACGGGGAGCTCAGGCAGAGAAAAATACCCGCTGACATCAAGGTTATGTAGTCCTGGGCTGACAAGATGGATTATCTCCCGTAATCCATCATCTCCCTGGCTCCTATTGCATTTTTCCTTTTGCTCTTTTTCTTCCTCCCTTTTTTCTTTCCTCTCCTTTCTTTTTTTTGAACAGAAAACATTTTTAGCAACCGTAATAGCCACTGAGAGCTGCTGTAAAGCAGGCACGGGAATCTATCATTTTTATTTGGCTGGGTCTGATAATAAGTAAGCTCAGGCCGTAAATCCTACGACCTTGAGAATTAAATAATAACAATAATAATACTAATGAAATCCCACGTAACTTCCCATTCAGAGCAGCCCCTCTCCCGCTTTGGCTGTGGAAAAGGGCTGTGATTTTTCCCAGTAATTAGGGCTGCGACGAGCTCCCATGGAAACGTGTCAGATGAGGGGGTGGCTGGGGGGGTTCGCCCTCCCCCTGCCCTTTCCCGGCCCCCGGCTGCTCCTGCTGGGGACTCTGGCAGCTCGGTGCTCGGGGCTGGGGTGACGGTGCCAGCCTTGGCAGGGGGGATTTGCCACCAGCCTTTTGCTGATGAGAGGTTTCGCTCTGGAAGTGTTTCATTTTGACATTTCCCAAAGAAAATTTCCTGACTTTTTGTCACACAATGGCATTTTTCTTTTAAAACAAATATATCAAACCTGTAACAAAAGCCTGGCGACTGGGAGTCAAAACGTTTTCTCTGTGTTGAGCGAATCACCTTGGGTTTCTGCCACAATGCTCCTCGCTCCTGCTGCTGCTGCATCCCCCGCGTTCCCCCTTTCCTCCCCTTTTCCCACGGCTCGTGGTCCTTGTGGCTTGTGGTCCTGGGGTGATGGTGGCCACGCCGCTGGGCACGGGCATGCTGGGCTCGGTGCTGTTGGGGCAGATCCCCAACAGCTGGACTTGGACTTGGCGATCTTTATGGGTCCTTCCAACTTGAGATATTCTATGATCCTATGCGCAGCTCCATCGCACACAGCGAGGCCAGCGGCCGGAGCCAGCCTGGCAGCGCAAATAACTAAGGGGGAAAGCCAACCTATCGCTTTAATACGGGAATAATTGTATTAGCGTGAATCTGACTGTCAGCAGCTCTTATTAAATGCAGGAGCGGTGGCTATTAGTGCCATGGGGTATCCCCGATGGGGCAGGGGTAGCTCATCCCCCCCGGAGCGTGCTGGTGCCACATGGGGTGAGTGGATGGAAGGGTGTGGGCACGAGCCAGCAAGGCAGCCCCCGGCATGGGAGAGCATGACCGCGTTGCCTGGAGCCTGGCCTGGCGTGGGGACACGCTGGAGGGGTCTGATGGGGATGGGAGGACGAGTGGCGTGGGGGTGGTATGGCGGTGGTGTGGGGGTGGCACAGCAGCAGGGTGGTGGCAGAGATCTGGGACTGTGCCCTGATGAGACCAAAATGAGTTTTAGGGAACTTTTGTGGAAGATAATGCAAATTTTGGGAACATGGGAGTTTTCCTGTCGCCCAACGGCTGCTGCTGCAGCAGTGACACTGGCACCGAGCCCGCCAGCAAGCGGCTGTGGAGACACAGCCCCTGCCAGAGGAGTTTTATTCCACCACAAATTATTTGGCTGGAAGAAGGTCTCCAGGGGCTGAAACCTCACCGGATTGTGGTGTCACATCAGCTCCGTGTCCCCTCAGGGCTGGCCGGGGACCCCCAGCAGCCCTGGCACTGGCAGCTGCTGCCTGTGACAGTTGGACTCGCTCTTCGGTCCCTGCTGCTCCTCCCTGCCACTGAAGCTATTAAAAATCTAACAAATGTGCTAAATTAAATAGTGCTTTTGCACATATTAAATGAACTTCCCCGCAGCAGGCCGGGAGGTTGCTGAAGCCCTGTGATGAATGTGCCCGGGCTGCAGCGACGGAGCCTTTCGGAGCTGCGAGGATGATGCACATCCCTGCTCAGCAGCTGTTTTGGGGCTGAGCATCCCCTCCTGCCCCAGCTCAGCTCGGGGCACCCCAGGACATCACCTGAGGGCTGTGCTGGGGCTGTCAGGCTCGGGATTTCCCCTATGTGCCTCTGCTCCCCAGCGCAGGGGGCTGGGGGCTTGCAGAAGCCCGGGGAGCAGAGGGCTTTGCTGCAGGTTTTGGGGTGCCGGGGCATTCACCCCGCCATGAGAGCCATTCCCACCTGGCCCCCATTGGGACCATGGCTCTGTCCATCCCCGGAGGCACCACAGCCCTGGGGTACCCAGCAGAGCCGTGAGTGCTTCCCATTAATAATCTACAGCTTCTAATGAGTTGTCAGACTGTCGGTGGGTTGCAGTTATCACTGAACCCTTGGGCTGGAGGCATCGCCTCGCTCGGCTGGGCCGGCAGAGCCCCGAAGCCCGGGCTGCGCGCCGGCGTCACCCCGGTTCACCGAGCGGGGACAGGAGCACGTGTGCCTGTCCTCTGCTGGGACCTGGGCTTAATTAATCTTCTGTCGAGCAGAGAAGTGGTAATGGTCCCGGAGGAAGCTGGCGAGATGATTGTGCTGGAGTGAGACAAAAGAGAACAGTTAGACTGTGACAGCTGATATTAAAATGACTACAACTCACTTCATCCCCCCCAGTCAATGCATTATATTCCTTATAAATAATGGGTTACTCCAGGTTAACTGTCTGTTGCTGCATTCCAATTGTTGATATTTAATTAGCTCTAAAATTAAAGTGTTCTTTTATTGCCCTGCTGTTAGAACTGCTTTATTTCTAATTGATTGAGATTAAAGTGTCTTCTCGCCATCCTGGCTCCCCGGTGCCGGAGGAGGGCATGGGGCTGGGGGCAGGTTTGGTGGCAGTGTGTGACACCGGGAGGTGTGACGGGAGGAGCAGAGCCCCGGCCGTGGCACGGTGCCAGCGAGGGTCTGCATCCCCAGAGTGCCAGGGTCTGCACTGGGTCCTGGTCCCCAGGGAGGGCTGGGGATGCTGTTTCCCCTTCCCCACCGCCTCTGCGGAGACCTGGAGAGGTTCCCGGTGCCGGATCCTGGCTCTGCACTGGCTGCAGAGCCCAGCCCTTGCTGCAAGCATCAGCAAATTAGTGAGCATCCCTGGCCATCAGTATAAATGCATCCTGACAGGTAGGCAGTGGGCGGGGGTCAGGGCTCAGGGTCTCACCGTCTCCATGATACCTCACCCTCATTGCCTTCATTGAAAATCACCCCAAAAAGCTAATCTCAGAGCGAGCCAAGGAGGGGTGAGGCACCGGAGCCGGCAAGCCTGTGCCAATGGGCGCTGTGGTGCCCACGTGTCAGGACAGGAGCTGCGTCCCACATCTCAATAATGGGAGAAATTATGACCCATCTGATTGGCCTGAGATGAAATTTGACAGCCTGAGGTGGGCATCAGGCACTGTTAAAAAAAAAACCCATCTCGCTCCAAGCTTAAACGGCTCTTTAAAAAGCTAATGCATAATTTAACCAGAGCAATTTAAAGCAGACATCCTCCCGGGGATGGCGGGCAGGCATGGAGGGGCCCAGGACTCGTGGGTGGCCGTGGGAAACACTCATCCCCATCACTGCGAGGAGATGCTCGCTGCCCCCCCAGCATCCCAGATCTCCCTCCGGAGAGCGGCCCCATCCCAGCCCGGAGCAGGGACCTGCCTGTTGCTCCAGCACATCCATAACGGCAGTGGGAGGTGAGGTTTATTGGCAGGGCCATGCTCTGCACCCAAGGTAAAATCAGCGAGTTGCAACAGCCGAAGATTGACTGCGGCTGTCAGCAGCGATACGGGGACCTGTTGCAGCCGCCGGAGCTGCATGCAAGCAGCCGCCCCGGGTATTAATGTGGTGGGCTGTCAGAGTGTGCAGTGCAGACGGAGTTGGGCACTAATGCTTTACAAAGGTCTCCGTCCAGCTGGGAGGGAAGGGAGCTGGGATCCAGAGGCTCCTGTCTGGGGGATCTCCCGTGAGTGCGCGAGGAGGAGGGTGGGCCGCCCCACGCTGCAACGCTGCAGCCGATGCGGTCCCCAGCCCCCTGCCCCGGGAGCTCACCCTCTGCAGTGGCACCAGGGCAGGATGCGGCCCTGCATGGAGCTGGTTTGGGAGAAGCACTGTCTGCATCTGTGGCTGAGCACCCCTCGTTGCCACCCATCTCCTCCTCGTGTCCCCATTGTGCCCGGCCCTGGATGAGCTCTGGGAGATCAAACAGATCGTGCCCTGAGTAAAAACGTGCCCGTCTCAGCAGAAAAGCAACAGATCCACGTTACGGATGGGGGGAAGCTGGTGCTTGGGGTGTAACCTGGGTACCCCACGGCGAACTGTAACCACCGCCTGCCCAGCTAAATGAACGAACGTGGTGAAGGAATGCATTTACATAAATCAGAATAAATTAGGACTCTCAGTCCAGGCCAGCTACTTGGCAACCCCCTCACCCTAGGGAATAGGGAAGAGGAATAAACATGATGGAAGAGGAGATTTGGGATGGATCCATGAGGTTTGCCTTCGTGAGCTCTCTCATGGTGCTCTGCCGAAAGGACAGGCACACTGCCGGCTGGGTTGTGCCGGCACGGGCACCCATCAGATGGGCAGGAGCTGCTGGAATCAGGGCTGCCGGGGTGGGCGAGGGGTCCCCGCAGCTCCCGGGGGTCCAGGCAGCACCTCCCACCACCCCGAAATGCCGCGCAGCTCCTCTGCCAGCTCAGCAGAGCCGGGGACCCGTCTCTTTGCCAAGCGGCCGATGTGACATTTAGGTAAATGCTAGAGCCATTTGTAAGTGTTTGTTTCCATGAGTGCCCCATCTATTACACCACGGCTCCTTGCTGAACAGCCCGGCGCGCTCCCTTGGCTCCCAGATAAGCTCTTTAGTAGCAGCAGAGGACGCTGACAGGGTTTGGCCATGCAAAAACTCATCAGCAAAGTGTCCCCCAGCAAAGAGTACAAGAGGTGGTTATTTTTTCGGGCTGCCCATGGTGGCTCAGACCCTTCGGCGAGGTCCCTGCCACGTCTGACCACAGAGCAGGAATTTGGAGGACCGAGGATGTACAGCTCACAGCTCCCTCCGACAGCCCCGGCGCTGCCCGAACAGAGATTAATGCCGAGACCGTGGAGCTTGCCGGGGCGGTGAGGGGACCACCGGGGACAGCCGCTCCTGCCCCATGGTGCTGCAGCCCAGGCAGCTGCAGGAACCCATGCAGCCGAGCTCAGACCATTTTTCTGACAAATCATGACTTTTAAGGAAAAGCAGGTTCTTGGCTCTTTTTACAAATTTCCCCATGTCTGGACTTGCAGCCATGCCTTAGCTTTTCAGCTCTCATGGGGGAGAGGAGGGGAAGGAGCTTGGCTGTGACCAGCCCAACCGACACCAATGGGGGCAAAACCCGCAGAACACCCCAAGGGAAGCAGCCATATGTGGTTCCCCTGGGAGCGAAGGCGGCAGCGGCAACGTTACACGCAGAGCTGCACTTTAATTCAGCTAAAAGACTTCTGTACAGCTAAATTCTGCCTACAAAGGCTTTAGGAAACAGTTTGTTCCAGTTTGCTTGATGGCACATGGGGAGGGGGCTGTGGGCTCAGCGGCCAGCCCCTGGCCAGCCCCATGGCCATGAATGGGGCATGGCTGGACCCAAGCTGGGGGCCACTGGTCCCGCACCCGCCTCTACCCTGGTGTGAGGACCATGGTACACAAACAAAATTTCACGGTGCCTCTTTCATGTCAGAGCATCACCAAAGCACTTGGGAGAGTTAATAATAGAATAGCAGTGAATTAAGCTATGAATAATGGGGAAGGGTAATAGAAATAATAAATAATATATTTACAGACTTGCAGTCCTGCCCCAGTCACCTTCTGAGGATGGGGCTGGCAGGTCCCCATGGCCGTGAGCATGGCTGGTGCCACGCTGTGGCTCGGCACAGCTTGGCAAAGCCAACCGTTGCCGGAGGGCGCCAGGCCCCACGCCGTCCCCACGGCTGGGGGCACTGGTGAATGGCACGGGGGCGTAATCGGGCAGCAGCTCCCAGATGCTGTGAATTGCTGTTCCTGAATGGGGCTTGCACGACAGAAAGCCTCTTGCTGAGCCATCTTTTCATGCTCCCTGGCTCCGAAACAACTCGATCTCACTTGACTGTAATCCCAAAATGTTTTAACAGTGGTTTATTTTCAAAGCAATACACGCAATAGCAAGGACTGCTTTTCCTCGCCCTGGATAGCTGGTGTGGGCTCAGCGTATGGGGGGAGCGAGGGAGAGGAGGGCGCAGGGGGGAAATGGGGTGACACGGGGGTCCCCTCGCCCATCCCAAGCCTGGCAGTGGGCTGCCGGCAACATGTGGCAGGTGCGGGGCAGCGGGAAGGCGGTGATTGCCGGGACCCCCTTGCCGGCACGCTCCGTGCGCTCCCCAGCTGCTCCCGCGTGCCAGCTGCCAGCTGCTGCCAAATCGATGCCAGGGCCAGTGCGTTGGTTTGCCGGAGAGCCAGGTTATGGCTTTCGCTGCTGGCACGGGGCTTGTGTGTGGGACACCTAATGAACATCCAGGGCTGTGCTGGGGGGCTGGTGCTGCTGGGGTCCCCCCGGTCCCTGTGGCAGCGCATCCCTGGGGGCTGGCAGGGTGCAGGGGCCACCGTCCCCGAGCAGGGTGCGCAGGTGGCAGGTGGCAGCGGGGATGGTGGGGACGGCGGGGTCAGGCCCGGGGCGGTGATGGATGGGGCTTGGCTGGTGGCAGCGCGGGCAGGCGTCTCCACCGGGCTCCTGTGTCTGCAGTCTGATTTATCGCTCGCTGAGATGGGTCTGTAGGATCGAAGTCTGGATGAAAGCCAGAGGGAGAGTTTTCCTGGGTGTGAGTGTTTGGGAGCAGGCACACGGATCTGGCATGGACCCCGGGGAACCACACATGCTCTGCACCGGGCACCCCAAAATATCAGGGTCCATCTTGGGGAGGGGTTCCTGGCTCCCAGTTTCACCAGGGCTGAAAACAGCCTGAGTCCTCGGGGTCTGGCCAAGGGCTTTGACCCCCCAAACATCCCCCTGGCCCCCCCGGGGTGGGTTCTGCCAGGTCCTGCCTGCTCCGAGTGAGGCCCCTGCCCACACCGGCCCCTGTATGTTGCGCATGTCCTTCCCTGGCGCTGCGCGGGCTCTGCACCATGTCATTAATATATCTGTCACAGGGCAAGTTGCAGGTGAGATAATATTGATGTAGCCATTAGAGTGCAGGGAGAACAAGGCATGCCGCCGGTGCCGCAGCGCCGGGGGCCTTGCTTGTACGCGGCAGACGTTGGTGACACCCGGACCAGGATCGTCCCTCCCGCCTCTCCTCTGGGTACCACAGGCATGCGCTTCCCTGCATCACCCCCCCGGGACTGATGGACAGTGCCAGTGTCACCATCTTCCACCCCAAAACGGGGGGGTACCACCTTTGCCGCTGGCTCCTGCACTACCTGGGAGAGGAGGGAAAAACACCGAGAGCCCTTAAAATAACACACAACTGTTTAAGGATGTGAGATCCGTATTAAATCTCAGGGAAAAGGAGCAATTATCCTGTCAGAGAAGGTGATATAATTTTGGAGAGCTAGTTCCGCAGCTGTAATTTTTTCCCCCACTGTTTCTCCCCCGGAGGGATTTAGTGGCCAATTATCCGTCGGGTAGCGGGAAGGTGCTCGCTGCAGGCTCTGGGTGCTGTGTTCCATGCTGGCGAGGCAGCCCGGTGCCAGGGATGCAGGCAGCTGCCCGCCCCGCCACAGCTCTGCTTTTCAAGGGTTTTTGCACCAAACATCGGCTTTGCTGCCGGCTGCTGCCGGCAAACCTCTGCCCTGGGATCTGCAGCATCGTTGGCCATGGTGGGAGCAACATGGAGCTGGCATTCCTTGGGGACACGTGCCCAGGGCCAGCTTTGCCCTCTGGGCAGGGGTGTTTTTGCTGCCTCCTGTAAACTCCCCACAGGTGCTCTGTGCACGGACTGGTTACCTGCCTGCTCCCAGTTCCCCTCTTCCCAGGGTGAGCACTGTGCCGCGGGAGGAGGCTCAGCAAACCAAGGACACCCAGCCGCTGCAGGGCGAGTGTCCGGGGAGATGCCGGGGCTCAGTCTCCTTCTGTGGAGCATGGATGGGGGAGCCCAAAGTGCCCTCTCGCTCCAGGAGCTGGCTGGTGCTGGCACTGGTGCGGGTGCTAGCACTGGTGTGGCTGCTGGTGCAGTTGCTGGCACTGGTGTGGATGTGGGTGCTGGTGTGGGTGCTGGCCACTGGTGTGGGTGCTGGTGTGGATGCTGGCACTGGTGCGGGTGCTGGTACAGTTGCTGGCACTGATGCAGATGTGGGTGCCGGCACTGGTGCTGGCACTGGCGCGGGTGCTGGTGCAGTTGCTGGCACTGGTGCAGATGTGGGTGCGGCACTGGTGCTGGCACTGGCGCGGGTGCTGGTACAGTTGCTGGCACTGGTGCAGATGTGGGTGCGGCACTGGTGCTGGCACTGGCGCGGGTGCTGGTACAGGTGCTGGCACTGGTGCAGATGTGGGTGCGGCACTGGTGCTGGCACTGGCATGGGTGCTGGTGCAGGTGCTGGCACTGGTGCGGGTGCTGGTGCAGATGCTGGCACCGGTACGGATGTTGGTGCCGGCACAGGTGCTGGTTTGGGTGCTGGCGCTGGCGGGCGCTGGCAGGCGCTGGCGGGCAGCAGGGTGGGGAGGGTTAATGCTTCCACCCATCGGGCTGCTGGGGAACATAATTAAGTGCTAACTTGTCATTTTTTTTAATGAAGTACCGGAGCTGGAGATTTATAATTGCTAATGAGCCAGAATAATAATTAGCTGTTTTTTAATGAGGGCGATGATCACTTGGAGGGAGAGAGAGAGCCGGGCCCCACTTTGGCCTAATTTTTCTTCCATGGTTGCGTGGTGAGTCCAAGGGCTTGGGTTGTCCCTGTCCCCCCGCTGGTGGCAGTGGCCCTGCCAGCTCTGTGCCCATCCCTCGGAGCAGGGCTGCGATGCCACGCCAAGTGTCATGGTCCCTGCCCAGGCACCGGCTTTCACCAGTGGGAATATTTGGATGCTGAGGACATCTCTGTGTGGTCATCTCTTGGCAGCACATTTGCATCGCTTGGGAGCACGGTGGCGCCGGGGATCCCAGGAATGAGCCCCTGCACTCCGAGGTGTCCGTGTGTCCCCGCTGCCTCCCCGGGCTCCTTCTGTCCTTCCCACCCGCTTCTGGCCAAACTGTCCGCTTATCCCTTGGGGCATCTCTCCGCTCCCCAGTGGGGTGTCCTTGATCTCCGGTGCACCCGCAGCACCGCAGCCCAGCCCCATGCTGGTGCAGCCCCAGCACATGTCCCCTGCCCCGTCGGAGGGTGACATGGGGTGCCCGGGGGCTGGGCAGCTGTGGTGGGGTGCTGGACTCGTGCACACACACCGCGCCGGCACATCTCCCCCGGACCGGCACCGGTGTTGGCTGCTTTGCCCCCAGCCTCCCCGCTCTGCAAGCACCCAGGTGCACGGGGGACTTGGAGGGTTGGCCACCCAGCCTGTCCCCTGCCTGGGGACACCTGGGTGCTGTCTGACACTGAGCTTGTCACCCCTTGCCGTGCCCCGGCGTGGGTGTGGGTGCTCGCGGGTACTGACAACACCGAGCAGCATCCCATCCCGAGGGACCGTGACGTGCAGGAGATCAGAGGGCAAAAATCAGGTAACTAATTAGGTAATTGCAGGTGATTATCTTTAATTAGAGAAAGGGAGGATTGTGAATCAGAGGGATGGGGAAGGTGGGGGCTGCCAGGCTCAGGGAGATGCTGAGCTCCTGGTTAGCCCTGGCTGTGGAGTCCCGGAATCGCCGAGCCCCCCGGCTGCCTCAGCTACCACCGAACACCTGCCTCCTCTCTCCAGAAAACCTCCCTAATTGCAGCAGAAACCTTGAGAGCTGCTGGTGATTGCCTCTGAAGGATTCATAAATCAGGCAGAAAATAATGGGAGATCTCTGTGATATTGTTTCAAAGAAAATTTAAAAAAAAGGCAAAAGGAAGAGAGATGGAAACAGCTAAAGCCAGCAGGGTGGTTTCATGCCCTGTCTTTCCTACGGAGATAAATAATTAAGTCATTCTGGGGGATCTTCAGCTTTCTGAAAGCATCCCCCAGCACGAGGCCCGAATGAAGCCGATGGCATTGCTTCCTCGGGACGCTGCTGGATCCCCCTGGCCGAAGCAGCCAGGACACGTCTCAGGCTGGGCTCGCTGTTGCCGAGGCCAGCTCCGGCGATGCTGGGGTGGTGGGGTCCCCAGAGCCACTGCTCAGCCCTGCCATGCTGGCAGAGATGGCAGCAAACGTGCTGCCAGGGGACAGCGCTGGCACCGCCTGGCACCCCATCCCGGCAAATGGCATCACCACGCCAGGAATGTCACCCCGTGATCCACCTTATTGAGCAGAAGGCACAGGAGAAAACCCGCCCCACTCCAGACAGGCCCATTAAACCAACGTACACTATTATTTCTCAAAGGTGTAATTAAATTTAATTGTCAATTACTAAGTGGTGATGTGGAATAGGCACAAATGGCGGAGTCCGCCCCCAGCCCACCGCAGCAGAGGCGAGCGGGTCCCAGCACCGGGACCCCCCCGCACCCCGGCTTCCCAATCCCCCAAGAAACAGGCGTCTGCGTCTGTTCACGCTGCTCTGGTTTTTGCTATTTCACAAGAGCTGAAATCTGACCTTTTTTAATATACAAGGCTGCTATTTCGGAGCCGGGAGCAGCTCTGGGAGGAAAAGGTGGGAGCGAGAGAGATGGGGGGGAGAAAAAGCATCGCGGCCTCCCGGCAGGGTTGGTCAGACAGTGTTTCGGTACCCACCGAGGGCTGGGGCTGAGCCGGTGGCAGGGATACTCGAGGGAGCATTGGTGGGATACAGAAGCCTGTCCTGGCAGGGCAGGGATGAAGGATGGGAGGCAAAGATGGGCAACTGTCCGTTTAAAAATAAATGCAAGCTGTCATGCACTCGGTATTGGGAGCGAGAGTGGGGCTGGGCAAAGTGAGCCTGCTTGGAAATTGCAGCCCTGTGCTGTGCCGCAGACGAGGTCCTGATAATTGCACTTTCTTTTCTTCCTTTCTTTTCCTTTTTCCCCTGCTGAGCTGCAATAATTGGGTGCTGTCGCCCGAGCTCATCCGCTGCCGGCTCCCTGAAAGGAGCTCTGCAATTAGCAAGCGTCATCCTGTAATAAAGCCTTTAATATCCACTTTCATGGCTCACACTGCAGTCGCTCAGCCCTGTTCCCAGCCCTGTTCCCATCCTCATCCCTGTTTCCATCCCCTTCCCCATCCTCTTCCCCATCCCCTTTCCTATCCCCATCCCATCCCAACCCATCCCATCCCCATCCCCTTCCCCTTCCCCATCCCACGCCATGCCACGTCATGCCATCCCATCCCCATCCCCTTCCCCATCCCCATCCCCATCCCCATCCCCATCCCCTTCCCCATCCCATCCCCATTCCCATCCCATCTGCATTCCCATCCCCATCCCCTTCCCCATCCCATCCCATCCCTGTCCCCTTCCCCATCCCATCCCTATCCCATCCCTATCCCATCCTCATTCCCATCCCCATCCCCATTCCCATCCCCATCCCCATCCCATCCTCATTCCCATCCCCATCCCTGCACAGCCTGGGAAGTTCTGGGGTGGCAAGACCCCCACCCACAGCACACATGCCCGCTGCTGCCCATCCAGGCAGCTGCCTGTGGGCAGGAGCAGTGGCTCCAGCCCCGGTGCAGCCCCTGCCCATCCTCTCTGCTCCACCTGGGAGACGGTGTGCTGGCTCGAGCGGAGCCCGGCATTGGGCCATGCACGGCATCACGGCACAGAGGCCTCGGGTCCGATCCTGACCCACTTTCCAGAGCAAAAAAGTCTCCACCAGTGTTGCAAAGCCGGCTCCCGCCTGGGAGCCCTGCATGGGGCCGGGGTTCCCAGGGTGCTTTCTAACAAACGCTTACAATAAGGTAATTATGGGAGAAATAATAAATGTGTCAGTCCTACGAGAAGTATTTTTACTGGGAGCGAGGGGGGAGCCCTGCCGTCGTGTAGAGTGTGCGTGCGCTCACCGTACATATTAATTAACTGGGTAAAAAGCTCCTCAGCCCCGTGCCGTGTACATTATTTATGAACACTGTCTTGAGGCGATGGTGACTTATGGGCTCTCCTGCTCTCCTCGCTGCCTTGCATTTTGCCTTGGTTTTCTCCCTCTGAGTTGCCACGCATTGGTGCATGCCTGGCGGGACCCGCTGCCGGCTGCGGCACGGTGGGAGAAGAGATGCTGGGACAGTGGTGGTGGGAGCGGGGTGGGTGAAGCAGCCAGCCCCGTCGCTGCCTGCATCTTCCCGCAGGGCCGGGCAGCATCAACCATGGTGCCCCCACCCCGGGGTGCTGCAGGTCCCGTCTGACACCCAGGACTGCCCAAGGTGCTTCTCCATCCCTGGGAGACACAGGATAGATTGGGATGGGATGGGATGGGATGGGACGGGATGGGACGGTGGCTGCAGCGTGGGACCTTCCCTCCCCTCCATCGCACAGCAGCACCAGCCCAGGGCGAGGCTGCAGCCCCGTGCCCTGGCTCGCTCCAGCACAGCCGGGCACTGGCCCCGGCTCTCCCTCCCCGGGCAGCTGACAGCCTGAGAGCCCCACAACGGGGAAGAGGAGTTGGATGCTACTTTATAAATCATTGTCTCCCTTTATAGATGGAGTTTTAACCTTCCCGGCTTCTGCCTGGGATTTATTAGCAGTTTCATTTCCTGCAGCAATAACTCACCACGCTCCCCGGGGCGGGCAGCGGGGCTTCTCCGCACCCTGGAGTGGGCCCTTGGCACCCCGGCAGGGACAGGGCACCTCCTCCTCCCCCAGGCCTGGGTGCTCATGGGCAAGGGGTGCCCCTGGGATCCCATCCTGCAGCATTGCCTTTTCCCCGATGCAATGTCAAGGAACAGCTGGGTCTCCTGCCTGCGGGCAGGGATGGGGGCTGTGGACCCCTGCCTGCATCACTGATGGGACAGGGACAGGGATGGGGACGGGGACAGGGGTGGCTTCACAGGGGCTGCTGGCGCTGGCGGTGAAACCCCCGTCCCCAAGGTCCTTGGCTCAACTTGTTCACATTCTCACACAAACCTGACAGCTGAGGGATTTTCATTCCCCAAAGGATTTTCTTAATTAGGAGACTTCATAACTCGCTATCGCACACACACGCACACCCACTCATCTCCATCTCTTCAAAGGCTCTGCCCACCCACCCTGCTGCGGTGCCGTGGGCGGGCGCTGGGGCTGGACCGGTGCAGGGGCATCGCGGTGGCATCATGGCGAGGAGGGGGCTCGGTCCCTCTCCCTGGCCCCCGGTGCAGGGACCCTGCTCCCCCCAGGGCTCAGCCCGAGGAAGAAAGGATGGGGCGCGTTCCTGCCCCCTGAAGTTCGCTTCCCTAATGAGGTCTGTGCTAAGACGATTAAGAAGAACTTTAGTGATGGGTTTTATAATCCTGCCTGAAAGGGAAACACGCTTCCGCTTTCCTTCCCCCTGCCCTGTCCCTCCTGTCCACAGTGGGCACATTCCTGCCTGGTGACCTCGTGCCAACGTCCTCCCCGGCACCTCCGGGTGGGTTTTGCTCGTTCATCGGTTGGGTTTGGTCCCAGTGCTGCCCATGGCGCCGGGACTGGATGGCCGTGGGTGAGCGAGGCTGATGCTGGCGGTGTCTGGATGCACCGGGGAGGGAAGACATGGTTCAGCCACTGCCCCAGCGTGGCAGTGAGCCCATGTGCATCCTCCTCTGGATGGGTTTCAAACTGTCCAGGGTGCCAGGAGCTGGCTGCAGCACGGCGGGGGTGATGCAGGGAAGGTCAGCAAGGTGCCCGCTGGCATTGGGTGAGCATCGCGTGTACCCACCATGCCTGTGCTGTACCTACACCAGACCCGCTGCACCTGCACCGTACCCACGCCATACCTGCATTGTACCCACCATACCTGCGCCATACCTGCCATACCTGTGCTGTACCCGCCGTACCCGCACCATACCCACTGTCCCTGCACCATACCTGCCGTACCCGTGCCGTACCCACTGTCCCAGCACCGTGCCCGCTGTCCCTGTGCCGTACCTGCGGCACATGCACCGTACCCGCTGTACCCATGCCATACCCGCCGCGCCTGCACCGTACCCGCCATGCCATCGCAGTACCTGCCGTACCTGGGCTCCTGCGGCAGCGGCACATAGGTGCAGGGCGCATTTCCCGCAGCCTGTTGAGTGCGTTGCAAGGGAGGAATTGATCCCTGCTGTTTCATTTATTAGATGGTGTAATACCACAGAAACCGTTTCCACAATATCCCAAACTAAATCATTTATTCTTGACAAAAATCCAATAAAGAGCTCAGTCCTTCTCCATAGGCAGATAAAGCCCAGATTAACGGGGCTGCCTACATCAAGAAAAAGAAGAAAAAAAGGAGGAAATGCTGGGAAAATGAGCGCAGGATGTAGAGGAGACTTCTTCCACCTTCTCTCTTTCCCAAGGCTGCTGCAGCTCAGGGTTTTATTACAAAAAGCCACCTAAGTATTACAGGCTAATCCGTAAATCCCAGCCTAGTAAAATATGTGATGGATTTTGTAAATTGTGCCCTTTACAAATCTGATTGAACTTTTTTTTCCCTGCTAGTTCCCTTTTCTTTTCCTTCCCCCTCCTCTCCCAGGGGACTTTTTTTCTCCTTGGGGACCACGATGCCTTTTGGTGTCTGTGTCCCAGCCCTGCTCCTTCTCCAGCCCAACCCCCCGGTCCCTGTTTGCAGCCATTTGATGGTGGGAGCAACACAACAGCAAGCCTGGACCACGGTGGGGCGACCGATGGGGATGGGATGGGGATGGGGTTAGGGATGGAGACATGGTTGGGGAAGGGGAAAGGGATGGGGATGAGGATAGGGATGGGGATGGAGAAGGGGATGGAAATGGGGATGGAATGGGGAAGGGGATGGAGATGAGGATGGGGATGGGATGGGGAAGGGGATGGAGATGGAGATGGGGATGGGGTTGGGGAAGGGGATGGAGATGGAATGGGGAAGGAGATGGGATGGGGATGGGGATGGGGAAAGGGATGGAGATGGGATGGGGATGGAGATGGGGAAAGGGATGGGATTGGGGAAAAGGATGGAGATGGGATGGGGATGGAGATGGGATGGGGATGGGGAGGGGAATGGGGTTGGGGAATGGGATGGGGAAGGGGTTGGGGAAGAGGACAGGGGAGGGGATGGGGATGTGAAACATGCCCATGACCCTGCGGCCGGAGCTGGCTCCCTGCGTTATGAATTGCTCCTTTCCCCATCCTGTCCCTGCAGCCTGCTGGCAGCCGGCTGTGCGGAGGCAGGATGGTGGCTGCAAACGTCAAGCCCCATGGGTGACCCCCTCCTCCTCGCCTCACCCTGATTTTAGGGCTTTCTGCCTTCCCTGGGATGTCCCGAGGTGTTCTGGGGCTGGTGGGGGGCAGAGAGGACTGGGTCCTCATGGGGATGGGTGTCACCTGGGTGCTCCCGGGTGCCAGCTGGGGCAGGGGCACCCCTGCTCTCCCCACCGCGACAGAGCCACCACAAGCCGGCAGGACCGGGAGCCAGGGCCTGGGGGAGGCTGCTGGTGGGTCAGACAGGGACCGTGTTGTCTTTGGCTCCTCCTCGGAGGCTGTGGAGGGACTTGGCTGCCTGGCTGGGCTATAAATCCCGGGTGTCAGATGTGGCGCGGGTCGGTCTGAAACCCCTGCATGGCCAGGAACCGTGGAGCATCGCCAGCCTGTGCAGCGCTTGCACAAACACCCTCGGGCTCCTCGGGGTGCCGGCAGGGTCCTCAGGGCTGGGACGGGCTGCGAAGCCTGGAAATGGGATTTCATACAAGCATCCCTTCGGGGCAAGTAGCGCAACCCAGCTTCACAGACTCCCTGAACAGAACATACTTCTGCGCAGGAGGGGGATAAACTTGGGCACATCTTTCCTTCCTCCAACATTACTTCCTGGTTTTTTATTAAAGCAAGATGTTGCTGGCAAATCTCACACTCCCTTCCCTGTTTTTCCATTAAATTATTCTGCAGAGGAACATCTGGCAGCAGCTAACAAACGGGCTATTCCTGCCTGTCGTGGCAGAGATGCTGATTTCCCCGCAGTGGCCGGGGGCAGCTGGCAAATGCCACCTGTCATCGCCGTGCCTGTCATCCCGCACTGCTGGGTGACACGGGCGGCAGCGAGGACGGGGACCCACCAGCATCATGCCCTGTGTAGCGAACCAGGAGCTGGGAAGAGAAGAAACATCTGCCACGTCTTTCATTTGACTTCGTTCCACCCTGAGCTGCTTTTTCTTTTGGTTGAAGGGTAACGCTGAGGCTGAAAGAGACCTGGGATCAGATCCCGGCTCTGAGATGGGCTCCAGCCCTCGGCAGCCAGAGCCGGGCCCAGATCTCTGCCAGGGGCTCAGATTCCCCGAGAGGGCTGAGCAGCATCAGCATTGGGGGATAATGTGCACTGAAGCCCCCCCAGCCTGGCCCGGGCTGAGCTCTCGCCAGGCTGGATCCCTTCATCCCCAAATTGTGCCTTGCAAAAAACCCAACAGGGTGAGTGCAATCCGCGGTACCCTAATTGCCCTGGGTTAGTGCCCAAATGCGCGGCGAAGGGCGCCTGAGCTCCCACCGGTCCTGACCGTGGGGACAGCAGGACAGGGCCATGCCTCAGTTTCCCCAACACCTAACAGCACTGCGGTCACAGCAGCTGGGAGCCATCCAGCCCTTCCTTCCCTCCTGCAACCCACTCCGGCGGTTAAACACGGGCGGGCGTTACATGTGCTTAGAGCCAGCGCTGGTGGATGCTAGGCGGTAACCATGGCAACTGCCAGGTTTCTGTTTCCTTGCCCTTGCCAGTCACCTTGAGATGTCACCACGTCCCGGTCACCAGCCAGGCACCCCATCTCCCCCCCACACAGCTCCCACCGCAGGTCCCTGGGCTGCCCCGGCGTGTGGTGGAGGGATGCGGTGGCAGCAGGGCTGTGCCGGGGATCACCGTCCCCCCCGCCGGTGCAAGGGCCGGATCCAGGTGTCCAACACCACCCAGGCTGTGCTGGGGCTCCCGGGGCTCCCTTCGTCCCTGGGGATGTGAGCCAGCACCGGGGGGTGGTGGAGGGAGCCCCGCACTGCCCCGCCACCGCATCCCCGGCGCTGGCAGCATCCCTGCCCGGCAGCGCCGGCGGAAGGAGCCCCGTGAGGCGCACAAAGCAACATCTGCAAACGCTTAACCACGCAGCCGGCCCAGCCCTTCCCGAAATAGCTCGCTGGGGTGGGCTCCCATGCCAGCACTGATGTCATTTGCTTTTATTTCCCTCCCGTCCGCTCCTTCCCCGCTGGAGCCACGATTCACTTGTCAGCCGCTCTCCGTGCCGGGGGCTTTGCTGCCGTGAGCCCGGCCTGTGCCGGCACAGCCAGGGTGCTGCTGAATGATGGCTCCTGGTGCAGAGGTGCTGGCTGGGGCTGGCCCTGCCGTGGAGGGTCTGGGGGGGTCCCAGTGCTCCGGTGGTTGCGATGCCATCAGAAGCTCCTCGTGTCCCTCCCCAGAGCCGGGACAAGCCCTGATTTCTCCAGCAGTGTGGGTGCTGTGGGGAAATCAGAGAAATCCCGGCGGTTGGCTGCTGGCTGCTCCGGCAGGGTTGGCATGAGCACGGAGGGGCTGGGGGATGGCACCCCCCAAGGGGGATCCTGGTGTCCCCAAACCTCTGGCTGTGCCTCCGCTGCTCTGGGAGCCCTAAGGAGAGGAGATGCCCTGGCTGTGCCTCGGCCGCGTGGCTCTGGCACTGCAGGGCTTGCCGGCGGGGGTACCACCGGGGTGGGCACTCATGGCCCCAGGCAGCTCACCGGGGCTGCCGGTGCCTTTGCACCGCAGGCTGCAGCCAGCCCCGGCCCCTCTCCGCGCACAGGGGGTTAACTTGGCCACTGCCGCACAAGCAGAGACACAGAGGCCCGGCGCTGAGCCAGGCAGCGCAGGCAGGAGCGGGCCAGCTGGCTGCAGCCCCTCGCCTGGCTCCAGCACCAGCACATGCCTCCGGAGCAACGTGTCCGCACAGCGCCCGCCAGCGCAGCCGCCCGGGCTGCTCAGCGCTCGGCTCCATCCCTCCTGCCACCTCCCCACCAGCACTGCAGGATCCCACCGCGGGGATCCAGTGTCTCCCTTGGGCCGGGGAGCCATGGAGGTGCTGGGAACCTGGGGCACAGGGACCTGGCCAGGGTCTGTCACAAGGGAAGAGTGGCACGGTGTCCAGGCATTGCATCCATCCCATCTCAGCAATTTTTCAGTGCTGTAAATTGCCATTGCAGCTGGATGTCCCTTTGTCACCACGTGTGTGACCCTAGTGCCACCCTGGGCAGCGCATCCAGGCAGGACCATGGCACAGCAGAGCGAACGGCTCACGTCTGGGTTTGCCGAGTGGTTTGCAGGAGAAGCAAGCTCCGCCGGGCACAGCCTGCACGCCGTGCTGGCGTCTGCCAGCTGCAGCCGCTCCCGCTCCCGCTCCCGCTCCCGCTCGGCAATGAGGCTTCGTTCGGAGATTTACTGCCGTCTCATGGAAAAATGGGTGGAGTGGGAGGACGCCTCCTCACACAGCCAGCGAGGAGCTGGGGGGGGCACCAGCCCTGGCTGTCTTGTTCTCCCCAGTTCCCATTTCTGTGCCCCACAGTGGCACAGGGGACCCCCACATTCCCTCGGTCACCTCGGGGGATGCGCGGACTGGGGCGATGCCCTTGTCCCCTCCATCGCCCTGCATCAGCACGCTGCCCGTGCCTGCTGCCCACTGCGCCGCTCCGAGACGTGCAGGTTGTGTCCCCCCGTCCTCCTCCCCTGCAGGAACACGTGGCACCACGTCCTCAAATAATTGCTTCATTATGGGCTAATTACTGCAATTAGCTGAGCAGTGCTCCTGCAAGTGCCTGCTGGCCTGTGCATGGCGAGCCGTGTCCCCTCCAGCCCCTCAGCCCGTGGTGGTGGCACCACCAAGCGTGGCCCGGATGGATCTGAGGATGCTCCACATGGCTCGAGGGGCTCGAGCTCAGCACCCTGAAGGGTGCTCAGTCACTTGGGGACCACAGGCCGGGTGCATGGGTTTGCTGGCCACCCCGGAGCCGCCTCAGCCATCCCCATCCCCATCCTGCGCTGCCTGTCTGCGACAGGCACCCAGCAGTTTGCTGTGGGACAGGCATGTGCCGATTCCCTGCGGCACCATGTGGCTCTGATCCCCGGGCTCTGTGGTGGGGTCGGTGACATTCAACAGCAAGGGGCTGCTGTTCCCTGCTGACTTTTAATGGTTTTTCTCATCCGCTGCGGCTCCTGGCACCATGGCAAGAGCTCCCGGTGGCTCCGTGGCTCTGCCAAGCAGGAGCAGGGCCGGGGAGGTGCCAGCAGCAGCAGCCCAGTGCGGGGCCATCCGTTTCAATTAGAGCAGGTGGGAAAGCGGCTGTTCCATCGTTTGTTATTATGGAAATGGCTCCACACGGGGAGGCCCTGCTCCTGCTCGCCGCTCTCCCATGTTTTAGCTTTAATTCCTCCCCTGGGCCTTCTCCCATATGAGAGACGAGAAACAGAGATGGCTCCAGCCCCAGGGACTCCAGAAGCCCCAGGATGGCTCCTGTCCTGCACCCAGCAGCACCAGGAGCTGCGCTGGCCCTAGCAGCCCAGAGGCCATGGTGATGGGCGGATTCACCCTTTGCCTTTGGACTGGCCTCGCAAAGCTCAGCGGGAAGGGGAGCCGAGTCTGGGCAGAGACAGGAGGGGTCCCGCGGGGCTGGGCAGCACACGGGACCCTGCGGGATGGGGTGTTGGCGGGGGGGGACATGCTGCAGAGTTGCTGCCTTTGAGTCCTTTCATCTGCTGACACGCGCTGTCACAACGGAGTGTGTAATTGGGACGTGCTGCAGTGGTGTGGTGGCATGCGTCCATCCGGCTCGGCTCGCCTGGTGCATGCTGCTGCGCTGGCGGGGGGGCCGGCCGGCCGACGGGATGCTGTCCCGTAATGGGCCTATTTGCTTTGCTTTGTCACTGGCTGCTCAATACAGGAATTGCTTATGGCGACATGAGCCGTCGGTGGGTGCTGCCTCCGCGCTGCTGAACGGGGCTCCCCCTCCCTGCCAGCACCCAGAGCTACTGCGAGGAGATGGGGTGCAGTGGGCGCAGAGCTGACATGTCCCCAACATGGAGGAGCACATGATGAGCCAGGGCGATGGGGGATGCACAGAGCTCTGTCCACCATCACCCCGGTGTCAGCACTGTCCCGGTGCCACCGTGAGAGCCAGGAGCACTGGGGACAGCCGTGTCCTGTGCCAGTGGTCATGCTCAGCCCTGCTGTCATTGCCGCTGCCTGAGCCACGGCCGCGCTTATGAATAAATGAAGTGCAAGCAAAGCGTCTGCCTAATGGCACGATGACAAATGTGTACCAAAACCGGAGGGAAAAGGGAACGATTTGAGGAATTCAATTATTTAACAGAAGCTTGTTACTGGTATGCACCGGGGAGCCCGTGCCAGCGCGGCCCCAGGCTCCGGCGGGGGGAGGCGTGGGGCATCCCGGGGTGCCCCATGGGACGTTGGGGACAGCAGCTCAGCTGGGCTGAGAGCCCCCCACAGGGGATGGGGACACGCAGGGTGGGTGTCTGCAGGAGCTGGTGGCCGGGCGAGGGCAGGCAGCGTGGGCAGCGCGAGGGCAGCGCTGGCGCGTGGCTGGGAAGTGCGTCAGGGGAGCAGGAGGGATTTATTCGCACCTCGCTTGGGCTGGCAGTGCCCTGCTGGGGAGGTGCAAATGGACTCGGCAGGAGCTCGCCACCCTGCAAAACCCCCTTTTGCGTGGCTGAATTGCTGGTGGCTGAACACAGCGCGGGGCCTGATCCTGCGCGGCTGGGAGCCATGGTGCAGGATGGCTGATCCAGCCCTGGTGATGCCAGAGTTTAATGTCACACGAGTAAGGACCAGACCTCACGGAGGGGGATGTGCATTTAAAATTTATTTAAGTCAGTCCCGCTGTTCCCAGCGCCCAGGGACATGTGTCCCTGTGGCCCGGTCACAGTCATGTCTGCATGGCACAGGGGACAAGGGGCACCGGCTGCCTGTCCTCGCTGCCTCTGCTGGGTTCCCCTCTGTGGGCAGCAGCAAGCTGGGGGCTCGGATGGGTCCATTCCTCCCTTTAGGCGTCACGGTGGCTAAGGGACATCCAGCTCCATCCTGCACAGTAGCCAGTGCTGCCTCCCCGCCACTGGCCTCCCCTGGGGCCGTGGAGCTGTGCCATGTCCTTGGATGCAGATGCCAGGGGCCGAGCCCAGCACCACGGATCAGTGCGCATCATCCTCCCTCATGCAGCCGGTGGTGACGAAACCTGGCAGGGGACAAGAGCATGTTAATGCGGGCAGGCGCTGGCAAGGGATGTGGGCTCCAGCAGCCAGCTCTCCGCGCACGCCTGGCTGCTCACCGTGCTGCCTGGGGACCGCTCGCTCTTAGCTTGCATATGCTGCGAGGCAACGCGTTTTATTCCCCTCCAGCCTCCTTTGGCTGCAAGCCGGCGAGTGCCAGGGCTCAGGCAGAGGCTCGAGTCAGGATGCTCGGGTCTGGCACAGCCCACGGTCCCTGCGTCCTTCCCTTCCCCTGCAGCTCTGTGGGAGGGGTGCATGGAGGTGCAGGAGCAGATCCCGCCTGAGCCCTGGTGGGATGCCGGCATCCTCTACTTGAACACTTAATCAAGAAAGCAAATGCGAGCGTGGCGTGGGCGTGCTGAGCAGCATCCGCTGCTGAAGCTGGATAGGGCAGAGCATCCCGCCCTGGCTGGCTCCGCTGCGAGAGCCACTGCCCATCCCAGCACATCAGAAGACCCTGATGTGAGTTTATTTAGGGCCCTTGTGCCAAAGCAGTCTGTACCTCTTGTGGCCGCAGAGCTCCCAGCGCCACTGCCCCAGCCCTGCCAGCAGCCTGGTTGCTCTCAGCAATTCCAAGCCCTCCGCCCTGATGGCAGCCAGAAGGAAGCAGCTGCTTGCCAGAGAGGCAGAGCCTGGCAGCGGGTAGCCATGCCGCAGCCCGTGCCAAGCCAGGGAGCCGTGGCGGTGAACAAGGCCCTGCTAATCTGTCGGGCCATGTTCAGCGGGAACGTGCCTGCTCTGAACAAGCAGGATTAGTGCCAGGGGGTGGGTTTCTGGGCACTCCTCTGCAGGTTCAAAGTGCCCTGTGGATTAGGTGCCACCTCGGAGCCCCTTGGTCCCAGTGTCCCCCTCCCCAGGGTCCCTGCAGAGCCGCAGCTGGTGAGTGGCTGTTTGGAGAGAAGAAAAATTGCAGCATCAATCAGAGCGGGGAGAGAGAGCAAAGCCGGGTGATTTAGGTGACTGGTCACCGCCGTAACCGATGATGAGCTGCGAGTCGAGGAGAGAGAAATAAAAAGGCGACACAGGCTGGCGTCTGTTTGCATAAACTACCTTATCCGCAGAGGGGATCCAGCACCCAGGGAAGTGATAAATCCCCCCTGCCATGGCTGTGCGCTCAGATGAGATAGATTTTGAAAGAAGGCAGTGGCTCAGCTGTGAGTTACTGGCGGGGGAGCACTCATGCTGGCCGGCGTGGGACCCCAGAATGCCAGGACTCTGGTGTGTGACCCCAGGGCTGTCAGGTCGCTGGTGTGGGACCCCAGGGATGCCAGGACTCTGGTGTGTGACCCCCGGGATGCCGGGCATCTCTGGCATGGACCGTGATGGGGAGGACGGCTGCAACCAAGACATGCAGGGGACCCTGCAGTTCCCGGTCCCCTCCTGTCCCATGCCGGTGTCACACTGTGACACCTTGCAGCTGCACCATGCAGCTCCCCCTCTTCCCCCCAGCCCTTCCGTCTTCTTTAGCTCTCATTTACGAATGGGCTGCAGCCCAAGATGGGGAAGGAGGAGGAGGAGGAAGAGGAGGCACCAGAGCCGGGTGTTTCATTCCCGCACACCTCTTCCCATGCGCCAGATGGGCAGAGGGAAATCATTCGTAATTGTTTATCCAGAAGCGATTCTGAGATGCGATGCGGCAGAGTCACCTTCCCCCGGCGGTCCTGACTCTGAGGCAGGGGGATGGGGACGGGGGGCCCAGGAGCGGGGGTACCCCCGCTCCTGGGCCCCCCGTCCCCATCCCCCTGCCCTGGAGCCAGGACCAGCAGGCAGCAACCCCTCTCCAGCTCCTTTCCCCTCTCTCCCATGTCTGATGCTGCCGATGCTGTTCCTCATCCTCCAAACAGGTCCTTGGCCATGGAGAGGCTGTGGCACTTTCAGGGACAATTAATCACCGGCAAAATAAAAGCAATATAAAGTCTGTGGGCAGGCTGGGAGCCACGTGCTGCCTTGGTGCCATGGCTGGGGCATCGCTTTCCCCCATTGCTCTGGGTTTGCATTTCTCCGCTCGCCTTCAGCAGTGCAAATTTCCCATCATTTTATTGAAGCACGCAAGCCACCCTCCATCCCTGGGCCCTGATGCTCACGTACCCGAGCCCGGCAAATGATTTACGTAGAGATGATGTATGACCTGCTTGCTCATCTAAGTTTGCAGCTAATCCTGTAGCTGAGATGTCTCCGCAGAGAGCGGTGCTGGCTGGGAGGAGTGAGGTTCCTCCCAGGCTCGCTCTCGTGCTGGCCGCTGGATTGTGCCACCTGGGACACGGCAGCGATGCTTGGGTGCTGGAGGGGTCTTTTATTTTTTTTCTTTAAATGAGTTTTTTTTTAAACAGCCTCACAAATCGATCCCACATCACCCATCCCCTGCCGTGATTAATGGCAGGTAAATGGATCCCTGGGTCCTGGGCAGGAGCTGGGGCTCTCCCATGTGCAACACGTGTCCAGAGTCCCTCCGTGCCTGCGTGCACATGTGTCGAGCTTTGCTGTACACGTGGCTGCGCATCAGTATTGCTGAGTGTGTATACTCACTCTTGCTGTATATATGGGTGTGCATAGCTTTATGACAACTGAAATGGAAAAGACAATTGGATGTCAAAACCTATCCGAGGAGCCCATTTATACCCACCGACTTTTATGAGATTCCCACTGATTGATTCAGGCCCCATAAAACTTCCCGCAGCAGCTCCCACCCCTCCCGGCTGGCTCTGCCTCTGTTCAATAGATTGACTCCTCTGCCTGCAGCGGGATTGTATCTGGCATCCCTGGATGTGCAGCTTCTTTCCATCTCCCTGCCGGAGCCGCTCCAGATAAGGGATGCAGCGTGTGTGCCGCCGTGCCATCCATCATGCTGTCAGAGCATTGGTCAGGCTGGGGGCCGCGGCTGGATCCTGCACGCAGCCGCCCGCCATGGCTTTCCCTTCCGAGTCACTTTTTTCTCCTTGCAGAGGTGAACTTCACACTCTGCTGACAGTTTCCAAGTGACAGCCCTCAGTGCCACCGGTCCATTCAAGGCAGGAGCTGGGCTGCTTCACGCTGTCCCCAGCGGGATGATCCATCTTGGCGCTGGCCCGCATCCTGCGCCGGTGCCATGCGGCACAGCTCCCCACGCCGAGCGGTGAGGATGCTGCCGTGCCGCGGGGTCGAGGTGGAGAGCGGCGGAGCAGCACAGGGCCGCGGTGAGGCTGGTGGTGTGTGCTGGAGGGACAGGAAAGGTCTCGCCTGTGGCTCGTCAGTGTTAATCACCGCAGCTGCCCTCCTGTGCCATGGGCAGCCGGCAGCTCGGGAAAGGCATAAATCTGTGTGTCGGCACAGTTCATCACCACCAAACCCAAGCGAGTCTCTGGGAGCCGGCAAGGCATCCTGGCTGGCTGGGAATGGGATGGGGACACGGGTCTCTGCTCCCCCTGTGCCTGCAGCGTGGCTGGTCCCTGCTTTTGGGAAGTCCCAGGGGCTGAGGGTCTCACCAAGGGCAGGATGCAGGCACGCCAGCCCGCTGTACCATGCGATGTGCGCAGCTGCAGAGATCCCCCTTAGCTGTGCGGACAGCACCGGCGCGGAGCAGGCGGGATCGGTGTCTGTCCCCGGAGAGAGCATTGGCAGGGGGCCGGTGCAGGTCACCGTGTGTCACCAGGAATCATGCGATGCTAGAGCAAATCACCTGCGGATGGGTGCAGAGCTCGGCACAGCCTGCAGGACTCGCTCAGTGGGTGCTGACCCAGCACCCGTTGTACCATTCTGGCCCCATGTCTGTGTTTGGGGTGGGGAGTCTGTCCTGGAGGAAGGTGATGGGAAGACCTTCCCCAGCTTCCCTAGAGCTGCTGACACTTGTCGGAGCGACTCAGCCAGCAGCTGCCCACCAGCGCTCTCCTTTCCATGGCTGAGCACGCTGACCTTTCCCAGCGCTTCGCAGCTCAGCCCCCAGCTGCTGCTCCTGCCGGCTGCCGGTTTTGGTGCAGGCGGGAGGCGGGGGGGAGCCGCTGCAGACAAGCAGCCCTGGCCCCTTCCCCCCGCTCTGCTCTCCTCCCAGCCCTCTCCTCCCCAGCACTCATCCAGCACCTATTAATATTTATACCTCCTGGTGTGCGGTGAGAACTTGGACACAATCAGGACACTGAAATTACACGGGGACAAACAGTGGGTTGCTGGCAATGCGTCCAACATGGCAGTACCTGTGACCAAGGAGTGATGGTGACAGAGTTTGGTCCTTCCGAGAATGAAGGGCACTCCCAAGAGTTCCAAGATTTGGGCTGAAAAGGCACCGTGCAGCCTTCTCACCATGCTATCGACTTTCAAGAACAAGGGATGGAGGTTACCCACTGCCCTGCATGGGAGTGCAGCTGCTGTATTGCCATGGCGTTGCCATTCTGTGGCCATTGCATTGCCATTGCATTGGTGTTGCGTTGCCGTTGCGTTGCCGTTGCGTTGCCATTGCATTGCCGTCATGTTGCCGTTGCATTGCTGTAACATCACTGGAGCGTTTTCATCGCATTACCATATCGTTGCCATCACGTTGGCGTTGCACGGCCCTACATCCATCACAGCCCTGGGAGCACGCTGGTTTGCTAGGAACTCCCCCCAAGCCTTTCTCCAAGGGCTGAAGGCCACAGAGGTCTCTTATCCTGGTGGCTTTTCCTTGTTGCAGCAAAGCCCGGTCGAGGAGGAGGGCCCATGGGACTGAGTGCGGGGCCGGGGCTGGGCTGCTCCACATCAGTCCATGCATTGAGCTTGGAAAGCCGAGGGCTGCCCAATACATTGCTCTGCTCCCAGTACAGAATGTCCCCGGTGTCACGGGAAGGGCAGGCGCACGCCAGATCCATCACAGCAGCGCACCTCACAGGGCGATGCATTCCCACCCCCTTTTATAAAAAGCAATGCTCCTGTAATAAAGAATTTAATAACCCGCTGTGCCTGTGTGGATAGAAAACTCATTTGTTTAATAGGCAGCAGTTTGGCTTTGTCATGTTCATTTAGTTTTTAATGACGCACAGTTGTGCCAATATTGATTTTAGCTTATAGGGACTCAAAAAATTTACTATCTGGAATTATCTGAAATGTAGCCGTTTTATCTGGCAGGCAGGAGGATGGATCTCTCCCCGCCTCGCTCCCGGCCAGCAGGATGGCACAAGCTGTTTGAGAAGGGCTCCATGTGATCCCGCGCCGGTCCCCGTCTCACCCATGGCATGTGGCGGCAGCCGGCATCGCTGCGCTGGACCTCACCTGGCTGAGCTCTCCCAGCTGCCGGGCACGGGGAAACTGAGGCACAGGGGGGTCGTTCCCTGAAGTCAACCTTTGCCCGCAAGGCTGGGCTGGGAATTGGACCCAGCAGTCGGGTCTCTCCAGCCGTGTTTCATGAGGCTGCTTTGTGCAGGAAGAAATGCGTTGGTGGAGCGGCCCTGCAGCACAGACCTACCCCCATCGCCCCGCCGCCGAACGGCCTCCGCTTCCTTCGCTAATTTTTAATGAGTCAGCAGCTCTCGCGCAGCCGTCCCCCGCGCCACACGGGGTGACAATTGACAGCAAATCCCATCGACAGCCCCTTATTGAGCGCAATTACTTGGCAGGAACCAGCCAGAATCCATTTCCCAGGCGTCTGCACGCTCCCTGGTCCCCGGCTCTCCCCGGGATAACGCAGGGCGATGCTCGGGGGGCAGTGACCCCCGGTGCTGCCCCCATCCCAGCCAGAGCCCCGGGGGGGAGCAGAACAGAGCCGGCTGGAGCAGCGAACCCAGCAGGTCCAGTGGACTCAGCGCGAGGAGGGGGCTGGGCAGGGACTCCCGTGCCCGGGTTCCCCCACTGTCCCGATCCCAACCAGGCTTTTTGCCCATGAGTGCAGAGTAATTCAGTGTGAGGTTTTGCTGCTGCTAACAGGATTGATTGAGGAGCTGGTAATTACATCTCCCTAAAATGCCCCTGGGGCTTTGTGGGAACACAAGCAGGGGAGTGAACGGCTGATGTCTGGGGGGGGGACAGGCTCTGGGAGCCCCACAGAGCCCCGCATCCCCCTGCCTGGGTCCCCCCTTGCGCCCACTCCCCTTTGCCGGTTCAGCAGCGCTGCGGCAGCCGGCTCTGCCAGGCACCGGCGATCGCCCGAGCAGCCTGTGCTCGGTGTTATTCATTATGCAAATCTGTAAATATATTATTTACTATTTCTCCTATTATTATCCATTATTTATCACCTAATCCTTTAGTGCTGGAAATCAGTGAAGCACCTGAAGCACCCTGTGCTGGGAAACTGCCCTCCGGATGATGGAGAGCCCCCGCAATGGGCCGGGCTGGAGTACCAAGGCCAGTGCTGAGCCGAGTGGGCATGGCGAGGCTGGGGTGCATGGGGCAAGGACGTGGGACGGGGGGTAGCCTCCTGCCACCCTCCTGATGGCCCTGGGGAGCAGGTGGCCACTTTGGGGGCATCTCTGTGGCTTCCTAATTATATCACATCAGGGACCAACGTGTGCTGCAGCCCACCGCGGGCACGCGGGGAAGGAGACAGCAGCCCCCTGCCCTTGTTCCAGGCAGGGGCCTGATCCTGCAGGCAGGGATGGCAGCCCCCAGTGAGGGTCCTGTCCCACCGTCGGGGAGGGGGCTCCCCTTTTCCCTTAGTAACAGTGTAGTAAGTGGGGGAGCCATGGGCTGGGGCTGCAGTTGCTCCCTGCACACACCTGGAGGGGTTTACACCTGCAGGTGGATTAAATCTGCTGGCTTAATGCAGAAGAGTTAAATGAGCCTGACCCAGCAGAGCTGGGGGTGAGGGTGGTGTTTTTGAGCTTTGTGGTGTTGCTCTGAAATGCTGGTGAGGCTGGGGGTCCCCAGCCCTGTGCCAGGGCAAGAAGATGCTGGAGCTGGCCAGAAAGGAGCAGCTGTAGGAGTGAACTGGCCCTTTCCATGAGGGATGAGCCATGAGTGGTGCCTGGTGGGACCGGTAAGATGGGCTTTGGGCTCTGCTGCTTTTCTGCTGCTTTTGTGAGCTTCTGCTTGCAGGCACCCTGAGCCGTGGGGTGTGAGCAGTGCCTGGGGCTGCAGTGGGTACCTGTGTATCTGTATGTGCTTAAGTGTGATGATTGCGAAGGCAGAGGTCTGGGGAGAGCATGAGCAGAAGTGATATGTGCTCCTAAAAAGTGAGCTGTTGTCTTCCCAAGTCCTTTGCTTTTGGGTCTGGAGTGCCCAGCAAAAAAACCCCATTCTCTGAGCGTCAGATGCTGGGTTATGTGGGGAGCTGGGGATCAGAAATATGTTTATTGCAAACACTCTGGCCAAGGGGAGTGGAGCTGGGGGGCTCCTGGCACCCCCAGCCTGGCCCTGGCTGGTGTGTGGGGTTCAGCAGCGAGTGCCTTTAAAACCTGAACTCCTGGAAGCATGTGATTAAGTGAGAGTCTTGGATCCAGCCCCTAGCAAACCCGGCTGGTCCCCAGCTGCTGCTCTTGAGAAATGCTCAGGAAGGTGGCCTTTAAATGTTAAGAAATCATGTTAAAATGAGCCAAAGCCTTAGTTTAAATTTTTAATCTCCTGATTTAAAAATAAGCCTTGAGGTCTGGGCTGTTGGAGGGGGGGGCTGGTGCTGCTGAGCAGGCGTTTCTGTGCTGGTAGGCGTGGGGCCAGTGCCGAGCTCACCGCCATGAAGCCGGCGGTTGCACTTTTACCCTGCCAGTACAAAGCAGAGCCAGGTTTCCCCATGGCCCATCCTGGGGGCTCCTCTTGGCTCTTTCCAGCCAGCAGAAAAAGCAAAACTCAGCTTTGCAGGAGCGGTGGAGGAGCAGTTGGTGTGTCTGAGAGCTGTGGGGCTCCTGGTCCTGTGGCTGTGGGTTGTTTTGCATTTAGAAACACTTCTGCTCCCCAGTACTTGCGGCCTGGAGAAGATGCTCTGGAGGAGGATTTGCTGGCACGAGCCCCCAGCTGAGGAAGGGGCTGTGGGTCTGGAGCAGCAGGAGCAGTATTTCCCCCCACGGTGGTGTTTGTGGACCCTCTCGCCTGGAGCAGTATGTGGGAATCCAGCCGGGATCCCCAACCTCCTGCTTTTTGCATGGGGGAGAGACCCTCCCACCGCCGGTGCGAGCGGCTCCTGCCATGCTGCCCTGAGCTCCTCCGCAGAGCTGGCTGCGCTGCGGGAAGGCTGATAAAAGCTTTGTGCTGGAGCAAAGGCTCCTGTTCGTGCTGGCTTCCCTGGTGGAGGATGGCTGCTGGGATTAATGCCTCTTCTCCACCTGCATCTCCCGCTTGCTGGCGGAGGGGAAGGTGTACAGCCTGTCTCAGGGTGCTCAATTAGAGGTGGTTTAGAGCAGGAGGAAGAGCTTTAATGCCAGCACTGTCTCTGCACCACAGCGGGTTTGGGAGTCCCCAGCCTGGTGGTGCTGCGTGTGCCAAACCCTTGTGTTTGGGGGAAATGAGGGGTGGTTGGGCTCAGTGGAGAGGGGGCTGAGCCCCCCTGGTCCCCATGTCCCACCCCAGGGAGGTGGGAGCACTGGGAAGGGCTGGGGAAGCCCCTTGGGCTTGGTGCGTGCTGTTCCCGGGGAGATGCTCGTGATGCTGCTGATGGGATCAGCAGCACAATGGGCCCCATTGAGGGGGTCTGGGGAGGGTCAGGGCTCCCCGGGACCCCCCGCTCTGCCCCAGTGGCTCATTGAGTACATGGACCTGTCTGATGGTGGGGACCGGTGGGTGTGGAGGTGGAGCAGAGTCATTGCAGCTGTGGGCAGGTCTCCCTGGGAAGTTTCTGGCCCTCCTTGGCTTGTTCCCAAACGGCTGCTCTCCAAGAAGAGAGCCAGATCCTGCTCAGAAATGGGACTCCGGTAACCATTGATGATGAGATGCTGTTGCTCTGCTCTCTGCCAGCTCAGCGACCTCCAGCTCTGCAGCCCCAGCCCTGAGCATGGTCTTGCTCTGGGCTTGAAGGAAGATCTTAATTGGGTTGAGATGCCCAAAGCAGCTGATGCTGGGAGAGAGCTCCGTGCTGGGAAGAGGAGCAGTGCTGGCAGGAAGGAGAAGACTCGCTCCTGTTGCTATTCCTTCTCTTGGTATTTTTTTTAAGAAATCAAATATTTAAGATGTTTCTGTCCTGAGCTGGTTTGGAGGCTCCTTGCACAGCATCCGAGCGTAGTGTGGAGCCCTGTTTGATGCCCTTCGAGTAGAGGCAGCTTCAGTCCTGCCAAAAACAGAGCATCTGCTCGCGTGTGGCCCTGCCTGGGGGCTGGGAAGCATCCCCATGGCCCAGGGGCGTGCGATGGCTGCGTCTTGCCCCACGCTGCCGTTCTCCTGGGAAGAAGGGACCTGTCCTAAGCCCAGGTTTAAAGAGAAGAGTTAACAGATCACAGAGACTGCTTGTGGCCTGCAGCACTACCTTGAATTAACTCTTCCAGGAGAGCAGATGCTTCTGGAGAAATTAAAAAGCCACTTCCAGTCTTAATTACAAAAAAAGTACTGGGGAGCCTTGCTGCAGCCAGTCAGTTATCCTCACTGTTAGAAACGTGCACCTTATTGCTAGTCTGAATAGGTCTGGCTTCAGCTTCTGCCCGTGGGAGCTTGTTATACCTCTGTCTGCGAGGCTGCAGAGTCTCCATTACCCAATTTCTCTTCCCGATGTCGGTGCTGACAGCCTGTGGTTACATCTACCTTCTCTCCCCTTTGATAGCGGAAAAGGACTGAGCTCCTGGAGTCTCTCACTCACAGGCAGCGCCTCTGACCTTGCCTCTCCTTGCACTTCCCAGCCCCTTCTGGGGGCAGGGAGCTTGGAGGGGGCACAGTGCTCCCCATGGGATGCTGTTCTCGTGCTCAGGGAGCAGCGATGCAGCTGAGAAAGAACTGGTGCCTTGCCCAAGGAAGACGAGGGATGCTGAGGACAGCTGAAGGAAGATCTTGGCTGTTGTCCTATAGCCTTTGGATAGCATTGACTCCTGGTCCCCAAAGCGCCTGACATCCCAGCAAAGACTTTTACATTTCAAGTAAAGCCTTGATCTTTTTTTGGAACTTGCCTTGGTTTCAGACAAGAGTTTTTAATTCAAGCCTAGCGACGTATTTTGGGTTTGACTTTGATGCGCCCTCTTCAAGCAGGAGGCAAAATAACAGCTTTCAAATCTACAAATAGGCCCGAGGCGGCTTTCCGCTGCCCGCGGGGCCGGTGCGGCGGCTGCGCAAGGCGAACCCCTCATTAGCCGAGGTCTCCAGCAGCAGCCGGTGGATGTGCTGCTGCCCTTGGGGGCCTGAGACCCCTGTGCCGGGGGTCAGGGATTTCTAGAAAGGAGCTCAAAAGCACAAACCCTGATGTGCACGTGGAGACCTGTGCGTCTTCACCCCGTCCAGAAGAGTCTCGTGGAGGCAAGAGTCCTGTGATGTGGCTCACAGCTGGTCTGCGTGTGTGTTGTTATGATTCCCGGTGTAATTGCAAGTGATGCTGCCGCAAACTGTGGCTCAGAATTTGGGATTCTCAGTATGCTGTGTGATGTTGCTGGAGGATTGGGCCAAAACTCATGGGAGATGGAGAGACTCCCTGCATGGGGCAGGGGTGACCCAGCAGCACAGGGGGGCCACAGCCTCCCACCCAGGCATCGCCTGGCATGTCCTCAGCGTCACCAGGTAGGTGGCAATGTGGGTGTCACCAGAGCCTGCTGCCCTCCCTGGTCCCCAGGATGTGCCAGCATCATACAGGGCAGCTCTCAGCTTTTCCACCCATTCCTGGAGACAGCTGTGGCGTTGCATGCTGGAACTTGCTCCTGTTTGGATGGATTTGGGCAGAGGAGAGCTGGTATGGAGCAGGCAGGGCTGTGCTGCTGGGAGGGAGGACGTGCTCTGGTGGGAGTGTTGCTGCGAGATTAAAACTCACCCAGTCTGCCCGGGTGACTGTGGGGAACCAGGTACCTGTGCAAGTGGGTAATAAATGGCTCGCACCTTGGCAAGATTAATTGTAATAACCATAAATCAGTGTAGGCACCAGGGGCAGGTGCTGAATTTATGGCCCTGGAGACAGGAATTCCTGTTGTTTAAGGAACAAAGCCCTGATCCCGCAGGGGCTCGGGAACGTGCTGAGCATTATTACAGCTGCTCCCTGCTGTAGCACGTGTGTCAGTGCCCGGGGAGCAGGGTCCAAGCCCACCACGGGGGGCTGAGCTCACCCCTGGCAGGGCAGCCTCTCTCCCTGCTTGTTCCAGCCCGCACTGGGAAACACCTCCTCAAGGGGCGAGCCAGGATTGTAGCCTCCCACAGCACATCGATCCCCGTCATCTCGGTTGAGAATGCCAGCCACGGAGCTGATTAATGCTGGGGTGGGCAAGTGCTGGGTTATTGTTCAGTCTCTCTTCAAGAGGTCGATGGGAAATTTGGCAGTAGCTTTCCAAATACGCAACGTGCACACAGGCATTGTCCCCCCTGAGGATGGTGTATGGTTTACATGTGTGTGTATAATGTAGTGGAAATGCGCACCGGTGCCCAGGCATTACCGCACACAGTTGTTATCGATGCTTGTGGGAGAGTGCTCCCTCTGTCCCTGCCCTGATTTGACCTGGTGGTGCTGGGCCTGGCTTCAGGCTAATCCGCTCATGCTTTCATTTCACCTCGATCCTTGTAGGTCCCTTGGCTCAAAGCTCCTGTGTGTGTTCAGGAGGCTGATCCAGCATTCAGGGTGGATATTTCCTTCTGTGCAGATGGTGTAGGTCCTTCGGTGTTAATGCTTGGTATCAGCTGTGACTGAGATGCTCTTCCCCCACCAAATGCAAGGCATGGTACTGGTATAAAGCATAGACATCTTTGAAGGATGTGCATTCAAGGCCTGATCCTGATGGGAGATCTGGGCTTGAGGTTGCAGGATCAGGCCTGAAGAGGTGGTATGTTATCTGGGAGGTGCTGATGGCTCATCTCCAGGTTTAGAGCTTTTATTTTTTGAGAACCCTAAAATTTTTGCTTTGATAATCCTGCGGCAGTGAATTGAGTTCAGCTCTTCACATGCCGTGTCCCCTTCCCAGGGACTGGGTGCTGATGCTCTGAGTGCTGTCGGAGGGGCTGGGGGCAGCGTGGGGTGGGGGGTGGCTCCAGGCTCTTGGAGAGGCGAAAGCTGCAGAGGGGAGCTGCTGCTTCCACAGCCGGGGGCACCGCGGGGGTACGGACCCGCCCGCTCCGCATGAACCGGGGGCGACCAGGGGGCCGCGCCTGCCGCTCCCGCTCCCCCCGCGGCTCCGTGCTCGCCCGGCCGCGGCCGCTGGGTAGCGCTCGGAGCCGCGCCGTCTCCCCGCCTCCCCGGCTCGGGCTGCCCCCGGCTCCGCCGAGCCCCGCCGCCGCGGCTCACTCCGCTGCCGAGCCGCGCAGGAGGAGCAGGCAGCCGGCCGGAGCGCCGAGAGGGGACGGCGCGGCGCCGCCAACCCGCCCGCCGCGGAAGGCAGGCGGCTCCGAGCGGGACCCCGCGTCGCTGCCCGTCGCCGCCGCGCTTTCCCTGGTTCCCCGCGGGTGCCCGTCCGCAGCGGGAGGCAACGGGGGGAGAGAGGCCCCCCCCGGTCGCCCGGAGCCACCGAGGCGGGGATGTCCCCAGGCAGGAGCTGAGCGCTGGGGAGGGGCCGCCTGCCGCCCCCGGACCCCAAACTTTTTCAGCGGCTGCGGTGCGCTCGGCTCCGGGAGCGGCGGGCAGTGGGGGCCCGGTCCCCATGGTGCCCGGGCGGGCAGGAGGGGCCGGGGGCTCGCAGCCCTGCGCTTCCCGTCCCTTTCCCTGACGCGGGGCGGAACGCTTGGGGAGGGGCTCGGCTGCTGGCCCCGCTCCAGATTTTGGGGTCCCGGCGCCTCACGTCCCTGGGGAAGTTGCACATGGTGGGAAGCTGCCTGCAGACCCCCCTCCCGCCCCAGGAGGAGCCTTTCACCCCATCGTCTTCGCCTCCCCCTGAGCAGCGCTGCTGCGGGGGTCCCTGCGCCGGAGCCCGGCGGACGCCCCGGTGCCCGGCCAGCAGCGGGGACCAGCACCGCAACCGCCCGGATTATAAAGTCGGGGAAGTTGCGCCCTCACTCCCATCTCGGTGGAGCCATGGCCCGGCTGGGGAGCTGGGGGCTGCTGTGCTTCGCGGTGCTCGCCCTGCCCGGTCCCCCGGGAGCCGGTGCCCAAGGTAAGGGGGTGCGGGGGGGGAGGCACCCTCCAGCTCCGACTTTGATGCTGGAGATGGACCGCGGAGGGTTGGGGGGGGTGTCCCAGCGCTGCTCCCCTCTGCCGAGCCCCCCACCCTCCGAGGCCGGGGAAGCTTTGTGCCAGCCGGGGGGGATGGGGACCGAGGCGGCCCCGGAGCTCCTGCCGGGGGGGGGGACGACGACAGCATCGGTGGTGGTCAAGAAGCACCCCCGGAGCTGGGGCCCGGGGCCCGCCGGTGCCGAGTGCAGCACGGTGTCCGGGAGGGCTCGGCGGGAACGAGCAGCACGGCTCTGCTGTGCTGCCTCCTCCCTGCCCCGTAACTGCCCCCAGGCTGGGGATGGAGGGGGGAAATGTTGTCCTGAGCATGGGGTAGAGACTGCCCTGGACCAGTCTCGGGATGCCGAGCATCCCCCAGGGATGGCAGGGGGTGAAGGTACCCATTTCACCCCCTCCCGGGGGACCCCCATTGCACCCCAAACCTGGGGTGCAAGCTTGGGGAGCTCCCAGGGAGCAGCTCTTGCCCTGGTGTTGGTCCCATTGACCTCCAGCCGGCTGCTCAGACCGGGCAGGGGGCTGGGGCTGGAGGGGGTCTGCAGCCCTGAGCCCCCATGGGTGCCCGGGGCTCCCTGTGCACCCAGCCAGCCCTTGGGGTGAGGCAGTACCGCTGGGCAGGGCGAGCCCCATTCTGCTCCTCGCCTCCGGGGCTCTGGCACGGCACAGTCTGTTTTTAGCTGCTCCACTACCCAAGAGGGATGTAGAAATAGTTTGTGGCCCTTTGGGGTGCAGCTGGGGTTCAGAGATGCCGGGGGGCCCTGGGGACCTGTCCCCTCCCCAGCAGTGAGGCTCCCCGTGGGGCTGCAGAGGAGGCTTCTGACTGGCAGGGCTGCAGCACGGCCACCTCTGTCCCCACCGCTTGGACCAAGCGGATCCAGGCTGTGAAACAGCGGGGCACAGCGCCTGGGGTCCTCGCCCGCGACATTTCTTGCCCTTGTTTGCGGCAGCAAGTGGAGCCAGAAGTCCCTGCGTGCTCCCGTCCTCCCGCTCCCCCTGAGCCTCCCCCAGCACTGCTATAATTTCTCAGTAATTAAGTTCAGAACATAACATCTAAAGCGGCAGTATATTATCCGGGCAGGCCCTGTGTGGGGAGCTGTGAAGGTCTCTTTGATTGATTCACTCCCTTGCCGAGTTTCTCGTCTCCGGCTGGCGGGTCCCCCGTGGTCCGTTTCTTCCCTGCCTGTGGGACGGGCTCCTGGTGCGACCGAATCTCCTTCCATTTGTCCGTGGGGCTCTGGCTGTGAGGTGGAAGATGTGGGGCTGTCTGTGCTTCAGCCCTCTTGAGGGCTGGGGAAGGGGCTGTGCTCCCCTCTCCTGGTGCAGGATCTGAGCTTAGTGGCTTCAGCTCCCTGCGGCGTGTGTCACGTCCTCGCGGGCGGTGTGACATTGCTCGGTGCCCGGCCCTGGCGCTGCGTGGCCGGCAGCAGCCATGGGTGAGCGTGAGCGGCGGCTGCCCGTGCCGGAGTCACGGTGGGGGAGCATTGCCAAAGCCTGGCACGTGCCCGTCTCCCCTGCCGCAGATGGCATTGGGGACGCACCGGCAGGGTCACCTCGCCGGCTGCGGTGCCCGGCACATGTGAGCTGCCGATGCTCATCACTGCAGCCCCTTGGGGTGGACCGGGCACTGGGGTGAGCTGGAGAAGGAGCAGGCGTGTGGGCAGGGTGCCCGGCTTCGGCCTCCGGCTCAGCCCTGCTGCGGTGGGGCGGGCAGGGCAGCCCTGCGTGGGCTGGCAGCGAGGGGCAGCGGGAGCGGAGGCAGGCAGCGCTTTGTGCCGGTGCTATTGATTCAGGCAGCCAAAGAAAATGGGATCAATAGAGAGGGAGGAGGAGGGGATGGGGCGAGACCTCCCCGGCCAGGGTGCGGGGGCTCCCTGGGCGCAGGATGAAACACTTTAATACCTGCAGTTGGTAAAACAAAGGCCGCTCGCTGCTGGGGAGAGAGGGGATGGAAGTTTAATTACAAGCCGTCTGTGCTGTGTAATTATTAATTACCCATGGCAAAAAATAACTTATTGATTAGGGGCCTCACGCTAATTAACCGGAGCCGAATGCGGTGCTGGGTGGAAGGCTAATCAGTCAGCGCCGCCCGGGTGGGAGCTGTGTCGCAGTGCGACCTGTGCCGGGGCCGAGCGCCGGTGCCACGGCTGGGGGGCTGTGCCATGGTTGGGGGGGGCACGGGCAGCCCGCTGCTGCCAGCCCTGCCCCAGCCAGCCCACGCCGGCGGCAAAGGTGCCTTCAGCTGATTAAGCAAGACAATAAAGGGCTCCCCAAGAGCTGGGGGTGCTGGGTGTCTGGGGTGTCCAAGCCCTCTCCTCCCTACTTTTTGTAGATTTTGTGACCCCCAGGGATGCGGTTTCCCCCCACCCAGGGCTGGGGGCACAGCCCAGGACCCTCTGTGCTGGCACAGCACCTCTAATGGGATTGAGGAGGCTGTGGCCAGTCCCAGGAGGGATTTGGGAGGCTTAAGGTTCCAGATGGGATTTGGGGCAGGGGCCTGAGACGGGCAGCTTCCACCAAAGAGGCTTATTAGAGGCTGGAGTGGGGGAGTGCCGGCATCTTCTGGCACCCATGCGTGGTGCCTGGGCACGTCCGCATGCATGGAGCCCCGTGGGGCTGAGCAGGAGGGGGACGAGCCCCTGCTCCTTCCTGGGGGTGTGATGCTGGTGACAGGCTCATGCCAGGACTTCGGTGAAGGGTGCTGCCGGTGCCCTCTGTGCCCATGCAGCAGGGAAGGAATGGCTGAGTGTGGGTACCTCCTGCCCTGGCTCCCCCTTCTCTGCGAGCGCGGCCGGCACGTTAGCTGGTGGCCTCGTGCAAAGCTCTGGCTCAGGGAGGAAAGTGGCTTTTAGAGGAGAGGAAAGGAAGATTAAAATTTGATGCTTCTTTGGAAGCCATTAGTGACCAGGCACTGCAATGAAATTTTGATGACCCGATAACCATAAGGGAGAGGGGGATATGGTCCGATCCCGGGCAGCCCGTGTCACCGAGCCCATCACTGTGCTTGGTGCCCTGGCTGGTCCCCAAAGGTTTGGGGTGCTGGTGATCTGAGCCACAGCGGCACTGGGGTATGCCACCGTGCCTGTGGGCTGGGAGCCGGCTCCCTGGGGGAGAACAGGCAGGGCGAGGGCTGCCAGTGGGAAGGAGGGCGGCTGTGGGCTCACACCCACCTCCGCTGCCCGGCGGGGCTGGAGCTGCTGGCATGGTTGGGCACACATGGGTGGGCTGGGATGGCTGGGGGCGGCTGAGCGGCTCCTGCCCCGGTGCTGGCCAGGGCGGCAGTGCCGAGTGCTGCTCGTCCCTTAGTGATGGGCATTAGGGTGCGGTGGCATTTCTGCTCAGCGGGAGCAAATGAAGGAGCTGGAGGAGAGAGGGAAGCAGGGAGGCAGGTGGATGCACGTTGCTTGTGAACCTGGGAAAATGCTGATAAACCTGGGAGGAGGGAGGCTGGCTCGCGGGGTGCCGGCAGGACAGCGTGATGAGAAGTGACCCTGCGTCTGCCTTCGCAGGTCTTTACAAAATGTGTCCTTGTCTCCAGTCTGTGCCTGGAGCTGATCCCTGATGTGGCTGGTTCCTGCCTGGAGATGAGCTCTAGCCACAGCACACGTTACTGTAGGCCCTACACAAACTGGTTGGGGGTGTGTTGATGTTTTGCAGCAGCAGTGCAGGCTGTTGCCTGGGGTGAATAAGGCCCTGCTCAGACTGGGGTGCAGATCTGTGTGAGAGCATCACCCTTTGGGTGCTGGGTCCCAGCTGGGGTGGGTGAGCACCGGGTCCCCTCGCCTCTGAGCCCTTGTTACCTCCCCAAGCTTGTTAGTAAGTCGCGTGTCACTGGGTGAAAAATGGTCAGTGCCAGGCCATGTTAAATATGCTGCTGTCAGTGGTGATGTGATTGTGCTAATGAAGGGCGATCTGAGCCCCCGGGGCTGGTGCTTGGGCACAGGGTGGTGCGGAGGGGCTGGTGGCCACAGTGCTTTGCTGGCTGCTGCTCAGCTTCTGCTCATGGCACTGGGCTTTGGCTTTCCAAAGCTCCCATGGGGATCCAGCACCCTTGTGGGGCTGTCTCAGGGGGGTGAGTGCTGGGGGCAAAGGGATGTCCCAGGAGCTCCCGGGGAAGGGAGATGGTACCCTCTTGCACAGCGTAGTGTTGCATGGAGCTGCTGGAGAGGACATGGGGCCAGGGTGACTTGGAGCAGCTGGCGACATGGTGGCAATGCCAGGACCTCCCCCAGCCCCAGGCTGCTGCTCTGTTTTGGGGTTCCTACCCTCTGCATCCCCAGAGCCATCCCTGGAGGTCAGTCTGGACTTGGGGTGTGTTCCTGCCACCCTTTCCTCTGCTGGCAGGCAGGAATGTGCTGGCAGAGGCTCCCCGCCTTGCTGGCCCTGTGCTGGTCCCGCCTGGCATCCCTCACACCCTGGGCATGCCGGCAATGCCGCCTGCATGGGCACTGCCCTGAGCACCCCTTCCGTGGGGCTGGGGACCGGCTGTCAGGGTGCCTCCCGCACCTCGCTCCCAAGCGATGCTTTGGGGGTGCCTCCCGCACCTCGCTCCCAGCGATGCTTCACCTTCCTCCCTTTCTCCCCTGCCCGATGCCGACCACCTGCCTGCGCCCGGGGAAGGCAGGGGCCCCCTCGGCGGCCCCCTCCCCTTGCCCCCAGCCCTGCGGGGTGCAGGAATGCCTGCGCCTGGAAAGCCGTGCCGGGCTCGGGTTGCCTGGGAACTGGGTAACTTGATCCCTGGGAACGGGGCCGAGGGCAGGGGACATTCCCAGGCTGCAGCTGGTCCCCTGTCCCCTTTGTCTCCCCGCTCTGATGGGGTAGCTGCACCCCCACCTTCGGTCCCCCAGGAATGGAGACGTGGGGTGCGGGGGGGGCTCTCAGGCAGGACCATCCCTGGGGATGCTGTGATGGGCAGCTGCCGGCTGCTCCGGGTTGTTACCTCCCCGTGTGGATCAGTGTCAGCTCCTGGCCAGCAGCCACTGTGGGCTGGGGAAGGCCCTGGGCACTGGGACCAGCTGCCGCTGCGTGCCAGCAGCTGGGCATCCCGGCCGGCAGCAGGGATGGCGTGATGGCAATTTCAGGAATGCTGGGGCCCCCGTGCTGAAGCCACCCTCCCTCCCCTCCCTGCCAGCAGTCATCATCCCCATTGTCCCCCTCGGAGCATGGCAGCTCTGGGCCGGCTGTCCTGAGCACGCCGGGAGCTCTCCCTCTGCCCCTGGGGGAAACTGAGGCACTGGGCAGAGGTGGCAGTGGGTACGGTGGGAGGGGGACCGCGGTGCGGTGCCGGCTGGTGTCCTGCTGCCCTGCGTACACAGGCACGCGTGAGCGGCGGCTCTCATCAATCACTGCCTGCCCATGCGGAGGTGCCGAGGCCCCCGGTGTAGGGAAACCTGGATGAGTTTGACCATTAGCAGAAAGAAACTGCTGAGCTAATTTTAGCTGTGATAGCTAATTGCTTTTTGCGGTGCTGGGTGAGACGACAACCTGCAAGTCCTCGGCTGTAACCTTGAGCCCTCCTGGCTCCGTGCAGCAGCGATGCCTGGGTCCTGCCGGGGTGAGGAGTGGGACGTGGATTCATTGGTGGGAGCGCTGGTCCCTGGAGGGGTTTCTCCAGGACACTGGGGTCTGTGTGCGAAGCCAGCATGGGTTGGGGTGCCTGGCAGGGTCCTGCCACCCCTGGCTTGCAAGGGTGGGTGTCCCTTGTGCCTCTTGGGGAGTGGGGACATGTGTGGCATGGGGGGAGACTCTGGCTGTCCCCTGAGGCCAGCAGGTCGCCCCGGGCGGTGGGGTGGAGCCCCCCAGCTCTCAGCAGCATGCCTGTGTTCATGGCTCACAAGAAGCTGATGAAGGGAAATGCTATTTTTTAGGGTCTCTTCATTGATCAGGGCGTGTGTGCCCACTCCTGGGTGTGTGAATCGCCAGAGGGCATTTCCCTGGGGCGAAAGCAGAGCTGGGGACCTGTTTGCTCCCCTGTCCCGTATCTGCAGGGCTGGGGTGCGTTTGCCAGGATGGTTTGAGGAGCCTGTCCCCATCCCGCAGGGCCATCGCCCCCAGCACATCCCAGTTCACTGGCTGTGAGCCACAGCTGGGTGAGGAAACTGGGCTGAACCTAGGGCAGGGGCTGGGCGTTAACTGGGGTTTTATGGGGCCATTTATATTCCTTATTCATCACCCTCCTTCCGGGAGCCTGTGTCTCCCAGATGGGGAGCAATCGAGCACTGGGCCATGCAGGTGGCTGTGCCTGTGGGTCTCGGCATGATGGGATGCTCAGTGCTTCCCCTCCTCCTCCTCTTCCTCCTTGCCTGGGCTTGGACCACAGGGTTCGACTGAGAGCTTGGGGGAAGGTGAAGGGGACCGGGTCTTGCATGGGTCTGGCATCCCCATCTCTGGGCAGTTCATGAAGGTCTGGCTGGGAACGGTGCCGGGGCAGGAGCCGGGTGCGGACATGCCGCCGATGCCTGGCCCAGCGCGGCTGGGAGGGAGGGATGGATGGATGGATGGATGGAGGGGGCTGGGGCGCAGCGGACACAATAGCTCCGGTTTCAGCAACCCGCCTCCTGAATGCCTGAAAAACAGCTGATGGCCGTGAAGGGGGATGAAATGGGATTAGCTGCCGTTTCCAAAGGGAATGCGTCCTGTCGAGCCGGACAATGCGCCCGCTGTGCCCCTGCTTCACGCCTCGGTGCGCCGGCCCTGGCGGAGAGGGGCTTGGCGCTGGCTCCCCGGGGCCGGGGTGGTGCCTCCTGCCCTGGCTGTCCCTGCGGGGCCTCGGGGTCTGCCAAGTCCCCGGTGCTCTGGTGCTGGGTGCAGCACAGGCTCCCAGGGGTGCTTGCAGGGGGCTGAGAGACCCTGGGGCAGGGTGGGGGGCTTCTGCCTGCCTTGCAGCAGCCCCGAGGGGCCATGGCTCAGCTTCTCGCCCTGCGGCAGCACCGAGCGGGTCCCAGGGGACCTCGGACAGCCCATGTGGGACAGCAGGAGCTCGGGGCTGTCCCACTCTAGCAAGCAGCAATGCTGGGTGCCCAGCCTGAAGCCCTGCAGCCGAAATGCAGAAGCAAACCTCATGGCGTGAGGTGCTTTGCAGGGTGGGTGGCTGCTGTCCCTGCACCCCCTCCGGGGCTGGCCTGCAGTGGGTGCCAGAGATGGGGTGCGGAGGGGACCAGCGGCGCATCTCGGGGCGGGAGCCGCGTGCGGCCCCAGCTGCAGCGCTGCCGGGGTGTGCGTGTGTGCGGCACCGCGCTCGGTGGAGTGAATTGATGTTTATTTTGATAATGAGTTCTCAATGCATTCGCAAACTAATAAAATCAACTCATTAGGGTGGTATGTTTAATTCAGGGCTCTGCTGTCGGGAGAGCCCTCCCTGCCGGCTGAGCAGTGGGAAGCGCTGAGCACCCGGCCTCTGCCTGCACGCACGGGGTGCAAGGGGAGGAAGGTGATGGGCACCTTCATCTCCCCATTTTCTCCGTTTTGCTCGCTTGCACGATGGAGAGAAGGGCTGGGAGGGCAGCGGCGGGGAGCTGAGCTGTGCAGTGGAGGGTAGAAACAAGGCACGTGCTGTGAGCAGGGGCAATGAGCTGCCGGAGCGCTTCACCTGGGGCGATGGTGGAGTCTTGCTCGCTTGGCTTCTCCCCATAAGCTTCACGTCAGGCTGGGCAGCGGCGCTGCCTTTGCCGCTGGAATTGCTGGCCCAGCGTCGTGGCGTTGGCTGGAAAAGCCCCTCTGGCCAGGAGAGCCACAAGTGTGTAAATAAGTGCAATGACCGGAGTTCACTTCTCTGCTCTGGAAATACAGGGCTGCCGTGGATGGCTGAGGGGGGATTGCCAGGCTGTGAGTTATTCCCGTCTGAGAACAGGGGCGTCTGGGAAGGAAAAGCTTTGGAAAAGGCTTTTTCTAAGGAAAACTCGTGTTTGCTGTAATGCTACAGCTATTTATGTTTCAAGTGAGCAATGCTATGACTAATTAATACTTTGGAAAAAGGATGTCTGGGCAACACCCCAGTAAATCGGTGAGTGCCCGGTGCCCGCTGGCTCGGGGCTGTGCTGTGGGGAGGGGGACCGTGGCTGCCAGCGCCTTCGTCCCGCTCGGCACGGGGGGGTGGGGAGCTGGCAAAGTGTTTTCCATCCCGCGGGGCTGGCGACTTAATTGCGTCAGCACCATGGGAAAGGCTGAGTGGGGTTTTTCTTGTGGTTTCTGTCTTATGTTTTTCTTTCCCCGCCGTATTTTTTTGGTTGGGAAATGCTGCCTTGTTGAGATTCTCGTGGCAAGCCTGGAAAGCGGCTGTCTGTCTGTCTGCGAGGGCGGTTGCAGGGCGAGGGCTGTGCTGAGCATCCTGCGTGGCTGGGGGATGCGGGGGGTGGCAGGAGCTCGGGGATGGTGAGGAGGGGGATGGATACCCCTTGCAGAAGCAGTGTCCCAGGTGCTGTCGGGGGCTCCCATGGGGTTGGTCTGGTGGTGGCTTTGCTTTCCCACCCCTCCTCAGCCACAGTGGCCCTGGGAGCCACCGCAGCCCAGGGCTGTGGTTGCCCTTCAGGAATACCTGGAAGATACACTCGACATGCCCCATGGGGCCAAATCCAGCCTGGAGCTGTGCTGGGCTGCACCGGGCTTGTTTGCCATGCATCCCACCCTGGGACCACCCTGGGACTGGGGTCCAGGGCTGTCGGGACCCCCGCCTTGCTTGGCAGCTGGGTGTGGAGCCCGTTCCTGCCAAACCCTCATGGGGAAGTGCCTGTCCTGGCTGCGAAGCCTTTGGGGCTGGGAAGGGCCCCTCCACCTTTCCAAGGCTGCCGGGAGGGGGATGCGTGTTCACCCCCTCTCCTGCCTGGAGAGTGTCTGGCTGGTGGCTGTGAGGGCTCCGGAGGTGATGTCTGTCCGTCCTTCCCCTCCTCACCGTTTTGGAATCTCTCCTGGGGGAATCAGCTGCGGGATCCGGCCCCTGTAATTGCGTTGAGTCACTCTCCGGGTGTCCGTGACTCACAGCAGTGACCCAGATACGGCGGAGCTGTGTAATCGCGGGGTTGGGAGGATTTGTGGCATCAGAAGGAGTTTGCTGGGGAAGGAGTTTCGGCTGGAGCTTGTTAAACATCCCCAGCTGGGGATGGGGCTGTGTCCTGCTTGGGGACAGGCTCGCTGCAGCCCGTGGTGGCATCCAGCTGTGCCACCCGCAGCCACCCAGGCTGGGGGTCTCCTGTCCCCGCAGGAGCATCCATGCATGGCCCTTTTGCTGAGGGTCCCTTGAAGCTCCCCACAGCTCCATGCATTTGGGGTTGGGTTTGGAGCCCTGCGCTGGGGTCTATGCCTTTGGGGCCAGGCTCCCAGGGTCTGCGTGCTTGGGGCCAGGCGTGGGGGTCCGTAGGGGCTGTGCGGTGCTTCAGAGCACAAAGCTCCGCTTGTCGGCCCCCTCTGGGCTCGCGGGCTGGGAGCACACAACGGTGCCGTGTGTGTGTGTCTGTTTGGGATTTCCCGCGAGGGGAAATGTTATTTTTTCCAGCCGGCGCTGCCGGGCCGGGCAGGCAGAGGGGCTGGGTGTGTGAGGGCAGGCAGGGACGGGCAGGCACACAGCCCCGCTCTGTTCCCAGCTGCGGCCTTGCCATGGGGCTGAATGAGATGCTGTTCCCTGGCCAGGGCTGACGTCTCTCCCTTGGCTCCGGGAGCATCTCAAGCCTTACCTGGCCCATGTCGGCACTGGGGTGCACCTGGGCTGGGTCCCTGGGCAGGAGCAGGGTGCTGAGAAGGGACAATGATGGCATGGCCCCGGCTCTGCCACAAAGGGCAGAGGGGGATTGGTCTCCAGGTTTGGGACCCTCTGATGGCCGGGGGCATGTGCTCAGGGTTGCACGGTGTTTGGGGACGGGATTGACAGGATGAGACTGCAAAGGGAGGTGGCTTCATCTCCAGCATCACTGTTGGGAGAAGGGAGGTCCTGAGCAGGCACCGTGGTGCTGCTGGGCTCGATGTCCCTTTTGCAAACACCCCTTGTCCTGGGGGAGCCGTGCTTGCCCCTCCCCATGCACCCCATGCCTGGGGGGTTCTGCCGGGCATGGCGAGGCTGCCGGCTCAGCCGATGGCCCGCTGAGCCCTCCGAGAGCCCGACTGCGGAAGAGGAGCTTGTTATGGAGCCATCCTGCTCTTAATTAACAAATTAAAATCCTAGTTAACAATCCAGCCCCAGGGCTGTTGGAGGCTGGGAGAAGCTGGAGCGTTTGTTATGGAAACAGCAGTTAATTAACAAATAAATAAATAAGTATGGGCCTGGAGACAGATGCGGGAGGAGGAAGGGGAGATGGCAGTGCAGTCGGGGTGTCCCACCGGCCTCATGGGAGGAGGGTGTCCATCCATCTGTCTGTCTGCCCTGGGGGATGCCATGGCCCCGGTGGGCAGCGCCAACCCCCCTCGAAGCCACTGGGTGCGAGGGGCTGGATCCTGCCTCGCGCTGGCTGTGCCATGGCAGATCCGGCCACGTACCATGCTGGGGCCACCTTGTCTGGGTTTGGGGCTCCCAGTCTCTGCCTGGGCGTTGCCGAGTGCCGCTGGCTGTGGAAATCGCACCCGCTGCCTCTTCCCCTGCCCCGAGGCCAGGAAGCGCTGCGGCAGAGCTCCAGCGGAGATGGATGAAGTGTGACACTGGCAAAACTGCTGTGCAGTTCGCAGGTGACACCGGTGCCGTGCTGGGGACTGCACGAGGAGGTGGGGGACTCTGCTCGCTGGGCTGCTCCATGCATCCTTGGAGGCAGGGATTGCTGCGGTCCCTATCGGCGTCTCCTTTGCCACGGGCTGGCTCTGTGCGGGGAGGTTTGGGCAGCTCCCCTGGGCTGGGTGCAGCCGGGGAGGGGGTGCTGAGGCCGTGGCCCCCCTGGCCGTGCCCTGCAGCGGTCAGCTTGCATTAACTGCCGGGCTGTCACCGAGAGCCCCGAGCCGGTGCCTGCTGCCAGCGGGGATTATCGCCGCGGGTGGGTGCTGACGGGGCCGTACAGGGGCTCGGGGTCACTGTGCTGCTCCCCGAGGCCCCGCGGGTGCCCAGCCAGGCTGCTGCTGCCCAAGCCAGTGCAGTGTCACCCTGTCCATCTTGGTGTCAGTGCCGAGGGCAGGGGTGGCTGTGGGGACCGCTGAGCGGACGTGTGATCCTGCTGTCAGTCCACGCTGGGGCCCTGTGGGATTTTTTGCGTGGGGCGCGGAGGTGGCAGAGCCCATGTCCCTCCATCAGCTTCACCTTTCCAAAGGCTTAAGGGGAAGAAAATCAGTTTAAAAGCCAGCTCTGCAAATCCTGCCAGTGTCACACGGGCAGGAGCCGTGCTCTGCTGAGCAGCTCCTCCAGGTCTGTGTCTCTCTCAGCCTCCCACCTAATCCAGTTAACACACCTCTGCAATCGGCTTACAGCATGTAAGAAACCCCAAATCTCCTTCACGGGAGGCCCAGGGGAGTGGGGCAGCGGCACTGGAGCTCTGCTGGGTCCAGCTCCGCTCCTTGCTGGGGTGGCAGCGCCAGGTCCGTGTCCCCTCCTTCGCTGGACCCCTCCTGCTGTGCAGGTGATGTGCATGCACGCTGGCACCTCGCTGGGGGGTCGCCCCGTTTCCCGAGGGCTCCCCCACCACTGAGATCTTTTCCTCTGTGAGGAAATTGCTAAAGCAATTGCACAAACATGTGGAGGGTCGGATGGAGATGAAAAGGTGCCTGGCTCCACCCGTGGCTCTCCGGGTGGGCAGGAGCCATGGCCCAAGCCCAAGGGGCAGCGTGCCCTTGGCTGCCAGCCCCCCGTGCTGCCCGTGCCCCTTCGCCGTGGCGGAGCAGCAGATCCCTGTGCTGTGAGCAGTCTGACAGGCTCAGCGTGAGGCATCGGAGCAAAGACGGATGCGTTTCGGCAGCAAGGTCGTTGCAGGGTGCGTGCCAACGGCAGATGGCTGGAGGGTATTGGGTGCCCGTGCAGCCTGGGAGCCTCTTGGCTGTACCATCCTGCTCTGGCTCTTCCCCCAAGGGCTGCACCAGTGCCCGGTTGCGAGCGGGACGGGCACGGCACCGGGGCTTGCTGCTGGAGGCATGCAGCCACTGCGAGATGCTCCAATGTCCTCTGAACGCGGGCAGCGCAGCCCTGCTCTGACCTGCCAACGGCTTGGGGCCACGGCCCCCCTTACGTGCAACAAAGATGGTTTTATTCCTGTGATCTCGGCATTATTGGGGCCGAGCAAGGGAGGCTCTCCAGGCTATTCTGCCTTGGTTAAAAACCCTCTTAGCTACGCTCTGCAATCTCTTTATGAGAAGCAGCTCCTTTTTGGTGTGGCTCCTGGCTGCAGCCCCCATCATCTCCCCACCTCTCAGGGCTTGGCTTGGACTGTGGTGCTGCGGGAGGGACCGAGCTGAAGCCCCCCATTCCTGTCTCAGACCATCGGGGAGGCAGGGCTGCCTCTGCCGAGCAGGAAAATCACAGCCAGCGCAGGATTTTCTGAGTGGCAAAGGAGAGGGCTGTAATTAGCAGCCCCAGTGGGGAGAAGCAGCAGCCGTAGGGCACTGTTTTCAGGTCCCCCTCTGTCCCAGCTCACGTTTGCTGCCTGGGAACCCCATGGGACTGGGGAACGGCTGCAGCTCAGATGGGGCTGGAGGGGAGGTCTGGGGTTGGGATACCACTGCAGCCCCACTGGTCTCCCAGGGATGGATTGGAGCTGTGGCCGGGATGGATGGTGATGTGCATGGGGAAGGAGCTGCCCTGGGGTGGCATCACCTGGGACGCGTGTGTGGGTCCTTGTCGTCATCCTGGGCTTGCGGTAGGAAGGCGCCGTGTGGATGGGGAGAAGGGAGACCTGGTGGGACAGGGCTGGGGGACCGTGCTGTGGGGACCAGAGGGACGATGCTCTCCAGCGTGCCGCGGCAAGTGAAGCACCATGAGCTTGCAGGTCCGGGAGCATCGCTCTTGGCTGACCCCCCGAGAAGCTGTGCTGTGGCCGTGCTGCCTTCCCAAGCCCCAGCAGGAGGATTTCCCATGCTTGCTCTCACAGCCTCTTGCCGCCGGCAAGCACCAAACCCCTCGGCTTGGGCTGTGCCCTCTAAATAATGCAAGAAGGAGAGTGCCGTCCGCGGGGGCTGCAGATAAACACAGTAAATGGCTGAAAAATGGAGCGTGTCTTTTGGGAGCCACCTCCACGGTTAGCATGCTGGGCCCCTCTCCCTCCCTCTCGGCCGAGGCGGTGCTGCCGGGCCGGCACAGGTACAGGCGTGGGCGGGGAGGAGGAGATGGAGCAGAGCTGCCGAGTCTACCGGAGCATTGGAAATTGCATTTCACGGCCGGGCGGACTGGGATACCAACCCCAGCACTGCGTGCTGGGTGCTCGGAGAGGAGATAAGATTTGATTAAGAAGGCCGCTATTAATTTATGGCAAGTACACTCATGATAGTGGAGAGGTTGCTTTTAATTAATAGCCAGAAGGAGAGTTTTAAAGCTCTTGGTCTCAGTGGGGGGGAGAAGGGGAGGGAGGGGAAAAGCAGGGAAGGAAGGGAAGAAAGTAAGTTGCAAGGATTAATGGACACATCTGCAATTATAAGTCTTTTTCTTAGTAAAAAGAAAAAAAAAACCACTTTAAAAGACACACCACGGGTGGGGGCACGCAGGGTGGCCTGGCTGATCCGTGGGGCTGAGATGGGCAGGATTGTGCCAGCTGTATTTGGCACTGCTTTGTGTGCCAGTGGGGATGGAGGCCACCCCATGGCACTCCATGGCCACCAGCCCAGGCTGGGGGGAGCAAGGGGCGGCTGGGGTGTCCCCCGTGGCTGACCCTGTGCTCCCAGGCCAGCCCTTTCTGCCAGGGTCAGGACTGAGGGCCGATGCTGGGATGGATATTGGCTTCGGTGGGCGATGGGCTGGGGAGGATGGCTCTGTCCTGCCCTGCTGCCAGCCCCGCGCGAGCCCCAGGGAGGCTGTAGCCGGGGCTGGAGCCCCCCCGGCTGCTCCCTTCCCCATGGAACCGGGGGAGGTGGGGATGCCCGTGCCTCTGGGACCATCCAGTCCTGGTGAAAGTGGGAAGGGGAGTCCCTCAACCCCCAGCCAGGTCCCTGCTCTGCGGCTCGTAGCCATGCTGCTGTGGAGTATGCAGTGGGACCCCGCTTTGGGGCTGGGGCTGGGGGTCCTGGCAGAGCAGGGCTGGTGTCACATGAAGGGTGTCTTCCCCCATCGCATCTGGCGCAGGAGCACTGCCTTTCATCGCCCGTTTGAGCAAGCTGAGCTGAAGGCCGTGCCGTGCCATGCCCCCCTCCCGCCACGCACGACTCCTCCCGCGGGGCCACGCTTCGCCGGGGGCGTTCGCGTGAGCCAGGCAGATTAGAGAGGAGCGAAGGCGCTTTGGCAGAGCACCTCGGGACGCTGCCGCGGGGCACCAAAACCCTTTGCTGGTGGGTTTTGCTGACAAACCTGCGTTTGCTGGGCAGTGAGATGAAAGCTGGGCTCTGCTGAGAGCCCTGTGCCGGGGAGGGTGTCATGGCACGGCCACGCTCGGGGCTCTGATGTCCCTGTGGGTGAGCAGTGCTGCATGAGTGCAGGATTCAAGCCACGATCCCCGCTCCCGCCGGTGCTTCTCCATCACCATGCAGCTGGGTTTGATGCTTCCCCCCTGCCCCTTCCCCAGATTTGAAGCTGACATTGATTCGTTGTGGGAGAGAGGATGAACCGAAGGGGATGTGTTCTGCCGGAGCAGGGCATGGCTCCAGCGCTGGCCCTGCCGTGCCAGATGAGGCTGGCGTGGCGGGGGGCTGCCAGCGGAGCAGATGGGCGCTGGCAAGCGGGGGCTACATGTGCGGCGAGTTTTGGGGGGCTGTGCTCGGGAGGTAGTGGCTCAGGTTGCTTCGTGCCTGCGCACGTGTTGGGAGGAGGGCAAGCGGCTTCATCCTTGGCACCACGAGTGCCTGCGCTCGGCTTCATCCTTGGCACCTCCTGGACACCTGGGTCCCCCCGGACGCCTGGGTCCCTGCTCGGCAGCACGTCGTGCTCTGCGGCTCCCCAGGTGCCGGGAGCATTCGGCATTTCAATTCTGTGTTTGCTTTTTATTAAGGGGATGAAGCCTCGTCTCAGGAATACTAATGGCTCTGGCAGTGGTGGAGAGCGCTGCTAATCCCCCAGCACCTGCTGGCCACCCACCCTGCGCGGCCCCTGCCACCACCCTGGGGGGGACTGTGGTGGGGACACCGGGGGGCACCTGCAGCGGCTCCCGTCCCCATGGCAGGGCCATGCCCTCAGTACCCACAGGGACGTGTGCCATTTAATCAGCCCTGTGACTTTACCAACAGCCGCTGAAAAATTGATGCCTCCCAACTGCACGCTGGCATCTGACAAGCAGAAAATGTAACTTAGCCAAGGGACGGCTCCTTGGGCTGCAGCACAGCCCCGGGGCTTCGCCTGTCCCTGGCCAGGTCCCTGGGCACGGGGCCACCCAGCCGAGGTGGCCACAGAGGGGACATGGTTTGTCCCTGGAGCCAGTGTGCCTTGGCCAGAATGGGTCCCCCGGGGCGATCTCTCATTGCACCCAACCAGGGCTGTGACCCCACCAGGGTGCTCGGGGACGTTGCGATCCCCCATGGGTGCTGTGTCTGGGGGCTGTGGGGCACCCTGGTGATGTTAACCCCTTCCCTGCCATGCCAGCGCAGGCCCCCCCGCCTCCCCCCAGCCCCCAGATGCGGAGCGGCTGCTGCGGTGCCGGGGAACTGCGCCGCGAATATGTTACACAAATGAATAATAAAAACAAAGGAAAATTACCCTCTTTATTGAAACTCGTTTTATGAATAAAACAATTATTCTGGTAATTGAAAAAATGTGTCATTAAATTAAATGCAGTGGTTCCTATTAAAATTTTAGTGGATTTCTTCTTCTCTGTTTCTTTTTCCCCCTTTTTCCTTCCCTCCCTCCCTCCCTGCCTCTGCTGGCGGCTAAAGGCTGGTAATTATAGCAGAGGGTTTCGCTTTCTCTTTATTGTTTTTTAATCTCTTCGTGCTGCGGAGTGCCAGCGATAGTCTGATGCAGAAGAGATTTAGTTCCATCTCCCCGTGCTGGGGGGGCACTGGGGGCTGAAGCGGGAGCGTGGGGCTGCTCGGCGGCAGTGCCAGGCAGCCGTGCCAGTGCTCCCGGCAGGCTGCCATCCTGCTTTCCAGGCAGTGATGCCCTGGGAGGGCTGGGAGAGCCCTGCAAAGCCTGGGGGACCGGGGACACAGCTCTGTCCCCTCTTCCATGGTCGAGGTGGGGTGCAGACAGCGGAGCGGTCCCTTCCCAGGGCTGCCCCTTTGCACCAGCCGCATCCTAGTCAGACCAAAGAGGGGCCAGTGGGAAGGGAGGTGATCCTGTTATTTCCTCCGAGTCGGGTGTTGGTGGATGGTGGCTGAGGCGGCAGGCACGGTGCTGGGTACTGGTACCCGGTGTTGGTTGGGCTCTATTGGGTGCTTGGAGCCCACGGGGGCAGGCGGGCCAGATTCAGGGCATCCCACCGGCGCTGGCAGGCACCGGTTCGGTTGGCGCATCCTGCTGTTTCTCACCCTGATTCATGTCAATTAGCAGGAACGGGTGCTGGGCTGATCAGCTTCTGATTAGCGAGCTGGGGAGGGGAGAGGCTGGGTGTCACCCCCTGTCCCCGAGGGGCAGCGGGGTGGTGACCCTGTGCTGAATGAGGGCTGAACCCAGGCATGGTGGGGGGCCATGGTCCCCCCCTGCTGTCACTGCGCCCGTGCTTGTGCGAGGCATCTACAGCAAAACTGGGAGAAGGACCTGGGTGTCCCACGAGCTGCTGGTCCTTTCTGGGTGGCTGGGGGCATGCAACAGTGGGGCAGAGCCATGGGGACCCCGTGCCCCCATTCCCATCTCATTTCTGCTTGCTGGGGTTTCCCGAGTGCCGGGGGATCTCGCCCTCCTCCCCGCCGCCAGCAGCTGCCCGGGAGAGCCCTACCCTTGGCAGGCATTCCAGGATTTCTCCGGGCTTAAAACGCCCTGTCCCTTCCCATCAAGAGGGATTTGAAGCCAGGGAGAGGGGAGCTTAGTTCCCAGCTTGCCCATTACACCCGGGAATTAGGATCCATTACTGCTCTTTTGGCGAGACCGGGGCCCTCTGCCCTACATCTGCACCCCCTCCCCAGCACTAATGCACCGGGCTCAGACCCAGCTCCTGGCAGCCCTTATGTAAATAAAGTGCAGGAGCAAAGATTTTGATCCCATTAGGCAGGATTAGTGCCTTGCAAGGCCCTGGCATTAAAATGTCATTGGTGGTGGAGGGAGAGAGCTGGGGTCGTCCCCATTCTTGTCCCCCTTCCCTGTTGCCAGTGCTTGGCATCCCATTTATCCCATCCATCGCCGCTGGCAGCTCGGCTGGAGCGGCTCAGCCCGGAGGCAGCATCCCCTGCACTGCTCCCCGGTGGGGCTCAGCCCCGGGGACACCGGTGCTGCGGGGGCCGGTGCAGGCAGGATGGGGATGGCACAGTTTGGTGGCACCTTTCTGCATCATGGGGACCGTGCTGGGCTGGCATAGCTGGCACGGCATGGCACGGCACCCGGCCAGTGGCCCTGGAGAGCTCAGCACTGGCCCACGCCGCTGGCAGATGTGCAGATGTTCTCGGGGACGCCTCTCGCTGCCGCCTGTGTTTGGAAAGTGATGAATTTCTGCACCAACTAATTAGTCTCTAATTAGCAATTGGAGTGTAAACAGTCACAACAGATGGGGGAGAGGCGGAATTAGCAGTAATGACCCTTCGTTTGGGGGGGACGTGGCCGTCATGCACTGGGAAACCTCCTGCTGAGGCCAGGACTGGGGGAATTGCAGCCCCATCCATGCCAGCTCGGTGGTGCGGTGGTGGGCACCCCTGTGCACCCCGAATTTGGTGGTGCCATGGCCTGTTCTGCTGCTGGGACAGCGGGAGAGAGGAGTTCCCCCTGGCCTGCTGGGAGCAGAGCTGAGTTGCCACGTGCTGCCGGTGTGCCGGGGAGCAGAGGGAAACCGAGGCAGGGAGGCCTGCAGGAGGGGCTGGGGTGCGTGGGGCTGCAGCGCTGCTCAGCATCAGGGCCCCCCGCCCTTCTCCCCTCTGAGCCGCGGCACGTTGTGCTGGAGGTGGGAGCCAGCGCGGGTGGCCGCCGGGGAGCTGGTGGGAAGGTGAACACCGGGAACAGCCTGTCTCGTTCCTGGAGGCCTCTCTGGAGATGTCGGCACTAAACCAGCCACGTTCCCCTCCCTGGGTTCCTCCTCTCCTCCTGCCGGCCCCGGCGCTGGGCTGGGGTCTCTGGTGGGATGCGGGGCTCCCAGGTGGCCGCCCCTGCCAGGCACTGGCCAACCGGGAGGATGACGAGGATTTCACATGTGGCCACCCCGGGGGAGCATGGCCAGAGCTTGATGCCACCTTCGCCCCCCGCAAAGGACGCCTGGTGCACCTGGGCCCCCCAGCCCTGCTGTCCCCTGCCCGCAGCTGGGGTGGTTTCAGCTTTCCCAAGGGAGCAGAGGAGCCAGGGCGAAGGGGAGAGGGGAGCCGCTCGGTCCGAGGTGGCTGCCATGACCTTCGCGGGTGGATAATGATCGCACAATCAATAGTGGAATTAGGAGCTGCCTCGCCTCCACTGCGCCGTTTTTCACCCCTTAATGCAGAACAGATGGCTCGGGCGCTTCAAAGCAAGATGAGCTTTAGCTGCTTAAAATCAAATTAGGATGTATGCAAACGGCGTGCGGGCCCAGGGGAAGGTGCACCAGGAGCACCCTGCCTCCCAAGTGCATCCCAAACGCTGGGTGCTGGGCTCAGTGGGTGGGTGCACTGAATGCGCCGGGTCTCAGTCCTGCGGTGCTGCTGGAGCGCTCAGCCAGGCCCTGGCAGCACAGCCCTGCGGTCCTGTGTTTCTGGTGCAGCCTGTGCATGCGTGACCACCCGGTACCTGGGGACCAGCCATTTTGCCATGGGCCCTTGCTGCAGTGATGCATCAGCTGCATCTAGCCCAGCCGGACCCCCAGTCTGGTCCATGGCTCGTTTACTGGTTTCATGCAGGAGGTGTTTGGCCCTGGAGCTGGTGTCTGGCTATGCCACGGCCCCAGCCGGGGGCTGCGGTAATCCCACAAGTCTCCAGCCTGACGTGGGCGAAGCGCGGGTGTTGCAGGTCAAGCTCCTGCCATGCCATGGTGGGGACACATGTGCACACCCCTGCGCACATGCGTGCAGAGGTGGCACACGCCATGCATAGCACAGATCCTGCGCATGGTCGTTCCCGTGAGCCCGTCTCGGTCAGCCCAATGGCACGTGTGTGCCTCATTCCTCGGGCATCCCAAAAGCCTCAGCTTGGCTGCCACAGGGCTGCCACGAGCTCTCTGGACCGGGGAACCATGCAGCCACGGGCCAGGCTTGCAGCCAGCTGCCCTTGGGGCCAAACCCCACCACCGGGGCACTGAGCTGCCGTGGTGTCCGCAGGTGCCCCTCTGCCCCCATGGCATCTGGGGCTTGCTGGGGAGCTGGGCTGCTGCAGGGTTTGGCCCCGGTGCCCCACGCCTGCTCTGTGAGATGCCCCGATGCCTGGATCCAGCCCGGACCTGGGGCAGGGGCACCGGGATAAGGGCTGCCTGTGCCAGCCAGTGCTGCTGAAGGTCAGAAAGGAGGATTAAATTAAGGAGCTGTGAGCTGCTCCTTCCCTGCCTAATGACTTGCCTGGCATTTAGCACCACCATGCCCACCCTGGGGACAGGCAGGGCAGGGCAGCTGGGTGTAAATCAGATGGGCATTTCCACATGGGTGCAGCAAGCAGGCACCCTGGGGTGTGCAGGAGACGGGCCCTGCCAGCGAGGAGAGGAGAGGAGAGGGACCCCCAGTACAGGTCTGGCGGTGTCTGGATGCCTCTGAGCTCCTGCAAAGTCATGACACCCCCCCAGGGCGGTGGGGCACCAGAGCAGGCTGAGCCCACGGGCATAGGCAGTGCTTTGGTGCCGGCTCACGGTGCGGAGAGCCGTGGTAGGAATTCAGCTCGCGCAGACAAGAAAGCAAAGCCCTACCCCAAAGAAAAAACCCAAAGCCGTGATTGAAAGCGCACTTGAAAGCTGCTGGGGAATATGAATGTGTCTTTGAAGTAAAAGGGCTTCCATTTGTTAAGCAGAAAATGGAGCTGTGTGCTTCGATTTATAGTTTTACTTAGCAAATAAACCAGGAGAGGAGTAAGTGTTTATGTCTTGCTCTGCTCCCAGCCCCTCCACCCCCTTCACCCCCCGAGTTAAAAGCTCAGTGCTTCTGAAACGCTACAAAGGCAGCCAGGAATAAAGCAAAGCAAGCAGCTTAGATAAACCCTAGATGGGCTAAGCTGTTGTCGATAGGCTTGTGAAATGGCTCAGGGAGGGAAAATGGCCAGTGGAGGGGTCTGGGGGCCCCGACTACGACAGGGAGACGGGGAGGTGGCCGCCAGCATCCCCCTGTCCACGGGCTGCTGAGTTATGATGCCCATGATGAAGTGGTCCTGATGCTGTGGGGCTGGCAGGCTTTGGGGCTGGGCATGTTGTTCGTGGGGCTGGTGTGGGGCAGCTCATGGTTCTCACCCCCTCTCCCTCCTCTCCCTGCAGATGATGTCTCCCCATACTTTAAGACGGAGCCGGTGCGGAGCCAGGTCCACCTGGAGGGGAACCGCCTGGTCCTGACGTGCATGGCGGAGGGCAGCTGGCCCCTCGAGTTCAAGTGGCTGCACAACAGCCAGGAGCTGACCAAGTTCTCCCTGGAGTACCGGTGAGTACTGGCCACGTTGGCCACCGAGCATCGGGGGCGAATCCCGCCCGGCACGCCGGTCCCTGCCGGCAGCCGCTGCGGCACAGTGGGCATCGCTGGTCCCCCTGCAAGGGGATGCTGTCCCGGGGAGGCGGGCGGCGCGGAGGCAGTTGTTAGCATGCCGGGAGCTGCCGCCTCTGTTTGAAGAGCAAACGGTGGATTTAAGCAGGTCAACATTGGGGAGGAGGCGTTTGCACAGAGCAGGATTAACATCGGGCCGCAGATCACGGCCGGCTCGTGGCTCCCCCAGAACGGCCCGACCAGGGGAAGGAGCAAGAAAGGGCAGTACGAGAGATTGCCCTGGGTTTGGGCATACAGCCCTGTGTGCCAACTAATCCTGCCACAGAGCGGCCGGCCCCGCATCACTGCCCGCTTGGAGCTCGCCTTTAAATCAAGCCGGGCACCTCTCGCCATCTCTTCTGTCTGCGTGTGTCATCCTCTCTGTTTTAATCAATAATTCAGCCCAAGACAAGCCGTTCCCCGTTTAAAGGCATTGAATCCAAAGGCTTCGTGTTGCTGTAGCAACGCGGGGCTGCTCCGGGATGCCAGGAACGCAGACAATGTGGCTGGGTGACGTCCCCTCCCCGGCACCCTGTGCCGTGCTGGGTCCCCTCCCCGGCACCGTGTGCCGTGCTGGGTGCTGGGTCCCCTCCCCAGCACGGTGCCATGCTGGGTGCTGGAGCGGGGGCCATCCTTGGGGACCCCGGGGGCTGTCCCCCACTGAGCCGTGGTGGCTGCAGCTCTGTGGTGCCCCCGATGCCCCAGGCTTGGTGCTGGGTGTTTGCACCAGTGCTGGGTGCCCCGTGGGACGGGTGCCTTGTCCCTAGCCCCGGTGTCAAAGCTCAGAGACCTGTTGAGCCCCGCGATTCCCACAGCTCGCGCTGTCAGGAGTCACGTTGGCTGCAGCGGGAACAATGCAAAATGTCAGCCCTTAAATGGGATTGTGGGGACGGTGGTGACAGCAGCGTGGGGGGACACAGAGCCCGTGCAGGGGCTCCTCCAGGGCAGCTGCACAGCGCTGGGGCAGAGCCACCCGCCCCAGGCAGGAGAAGGACATAAGGACCCTGACCCTGGGCTCTGCCCCATCCTTGGAGCGGGTCAGGGCGCCTGGGGGGCACCTCCAAACCCAGAACGGGGAATCCTGGCTTCCTTTCCTGGGTCTGCTCCTGGGTTTGCCCCGTGCCTCAGTTTACCCTTCTGTAGGAAAGGGGCCAGCGCTCATGTCTCTGCTCTGGGATGCCCGGCAGCTCTGGAGCCCTGCATCCCTGTGTCCCTGTGTCCCTGCGCCAAGGTGACTCTGTTTTCCCGGAGCCCCTAGCCCCCGCCTCCGGCTCTGGCTCCAGCATCCAGCCAGAAAGGATTAAGGAAGGAAGCGAGAAAATAAACAAACACATGGGGAAAACCCAAACAAACCCAGCCACAGCTAATGAAGCAAACAGCCTCTATGCAAATCACTGCCTGGCTTTAACCCGTCCTCTCCGTGGCGAGGATGCCACCTGCCAGCATCAGCTTCGTTCTGCCCGGCGCCCGCTGCCTGTCCCCAGGTCTCCGCGGGGATTTAATGTGTCGAGATGAGAGTTTGGACGCCTTGCCTGGAATTGAAGGCTGCCGGTGAGGAAGGCAAAGTACCAAAATTAGTTATGATGGGCAGAAATTGAATTTTAATAGAGATGTCAGTGGCATGGAGCCAGCCTGCTCAGGCAGTGGGAAGGTAGTAATTAAAAGTTAACGAGTTTAGAAACACAGTAATCCTTGGAGAGGGGAGGGCTGGTGCTGATGGCCGGGGAGGCTCAGGGAGGCTCAGGGATGCTCCTGTCCGTGTGGGGGCCAGGAATGGCTGTGGGTGCATCGGCAGCGTGGGTGAGGGCTGCGGGGTGCAGCCAGTCCCCTCCAGCTTGGGGCTGGCACGTGTCCCCCTGGTGTGTCCCCACTCCAGGGGCAGGAGGGACCTTCCCCGGGGCCTGGCCATGCCTGTGCCAGGATGCACCATGCTTTGCAGCAGGGCCATGTGCGGCAGGGGGGCCGTGCCGGGGAGCCGGATGGGCTTTGTGGCATCACCTCGCGGTTTCTGGCCAGGACTGCGTGTCACTGACCGTTTTGTCCTCGGCATCCTCACTGCTCCTCCCCAAATCCTCTCCTGCAGCAGGGCATCCCACCGGCACCGCTGGCTGCTGTTGCCCTTGTGTGATACCCATTCTTCTGGGGGCTGGGCTCGCGTCCCCTCGGCCCTGCACTCCCCGTGAGCTGCTCTGATTCATCCTCATCTGTTGGTCAGCCAAGCTCATGCCGTGTTTGAAGGGAAGGAGCCACTTTCCCAGTTTGGCAGCGTGTTTCCATGGCGACCGCCCTTTCCTTCCCGCAGCGATTCAGCCGCCAGCTTGCCACCGAAGTGACATTGGCGTATGGCGAAGGGCAGGTGGGGAACGGGCTCGGCAGGTCCCCGGCCCCAAGCTGGCGAGGGCCAAGGCGGTGCCTCTGCGTGCAGGTGGAGCATCCCTGGGGACTGCAGGGGGATCGGGGACCAGCTTGGCTTCGTGTCCATGTGGAGCCATCCTCCCTCAGGAGCATCCCTAGGGATCAAGTGTGACCACAGAGGGATTGGGGACCAGCCTGGCTCCGTGTGTGCATGGAGCCATCTCCCCTTGGGAGCATCCCTGGGGACTGCAGGGAACTGGGGACCAGCCTGGCTCTGTGTGTGCACGTGGACCCGTTCCCCTGGCTGGGAGCATCCCTGGGGACCGCAGGGGATCAGGGACCAGCCTGCCTTCACCCACTCGCTGCCTCCCTTGCCTGCCGCTGGTGTGGGGTGCATGGAGACACCTCTCCCATGGGACCCCAGCTGCCTCCCACACCTGGGGACCCCACAGCCAAACCCCATCCCCTCCGATGCCCATCGTGACCTTCGTTAAGGTGACAGCAGGGCGGGTGGTGGAGGCTTGCCAGCGCGCTCCGCTCCCGTGCCCTGGCACGCCGGCACTGCACTCTCCAGGGCCAGCTCTGTTTTTCCCTGCATAATCTCGCCGGTGCCGGGCTCTCCTGCGAGCTCTCCAGAGCCTGACTTCTTCTCGTACGAGGAATCATAACATGCAAATCAGGCAGCTTGATGTCTTTAATGAAATCCTCGGAAGGAAAGCGCTTCTCTGGTGAATTGAGGATATTTATTTCTCGTACAAGAAATTTAACATGCAGATTAGTTGGGTCTGGTAATTTATCACATGAGATTGTCCTATTAAGGGTTGCATCGAGTCCTGCTGCCTTCGGAAATTACCTTACACATAGATTACCTCTGGACAGACTCCCATCCATAGAGATGCATCTTCTATCTACTAAATCAGCCCTCTTTCTTCCCCCCACGTCCCTCCGCAGCTGGTGCGGGAGCCCAGCAGCTACTAAAGGATCCCCCACCTCTTCCCAAGAGCCCAGATCCCCTTTGCTGGGAGCTCGGAGCCCGGGAAAATGTAATTACATCTCCGACACTTGCTAGCTTCGCCGCCGCAGCACTCACCGCAGCAAAACAGCGTTGACACGACTGAGCCTCCCAGCCCTGCCCTGGGTTTCTCGGGCAAACTGCAGCCCCAAGACCCCGCAAGCCCTGGGGCTGGTGTCCAGCACGTGGTGTCCCTGCCTGCTGCCGTGCGTGGGGAGGGTTGGCAGGAGCCGCCCTGCGGGGGCTCACCGAGGAGGGGCAGATTTGGGGCTGTTTTGACCCTCCCTCACGGGGTTGGGATGTTTAGGGGTACGCGTCCTCCAGGGATGCAGGGAACACGGAGTGCTGCACACGCGGGACCCCACCAAGCCTTTATGGCCTTTTGAGGAGCCCGAATGTTTGATACCTGTACTTTGTTCCCAAATTATGTAAAACATGGAGCCAGGACCCTCTCAAAAACACAGACCTGGGTGCAAATGGCGTGGTTCACCCCTGGCTCCCTGCTGGGACCCCAACCTGTGACGCTGCTCGCTGGGAGCACATCCCTGCTCTGGCTGGCCCGGCTCTTTGCCAGCCCAGGTGTGAAGCACAGCCCTTTCCCCTGGGGACCTAATTGCCATTCAATAATATAATTAATGGAAGCTGATGAACATCAGAGGGGTTGCAGCCAGGCTGTGTGGGAGCCCAGCAGCGAGCTCTTGGTGCCTGTGGCTCCAGCCTGGCCGGCTTCGCATTTGGCGTTGCTGCGTGGCAGCATGGGTTGCTCCTGGCAAAGTCCCCGGGAGCGCCGATGAGGTAGCACCGAGCGGGTAACGGGCAGTGTGGAGTGGGCTTTGCTGGTGATGCTTGTGCTGTGAAGCCTCCTGCCTTTCCCTGTACTTTGGCTTTGACGGGGACACGGGGAGGTTGGTGTGGGCAAGTGGCAGTGATTGCTGGGCGCAGGGCAGCAGTGCCCGGCAGCCGCGCAGGCATCGGGGCTGGCAGGAGGCACGTGAGAGGAAGGTGATGGAGGGGATCATCTTGCTTGGACCTTATGTGAGCTCAGGCAGCCATGGGAAGGAGACCGGCGGAGGGCTCTCAGGCCCGAAGATGCCACCTGAGCTGGGCGGTGACAGTGGCCGAGCTCCTGGTGAGGGATGCGATGGTGGCCGAGCTCCCGGTGAGGGATGCGTCGGAGCCCTCCGGATGCTGCAACATGGATTGAGGCTTGTGCGTTCGCTCCCCTCCCTGTGTCACAGGGAGGCAGCAGATTAATATGTGGGCATTAATTATTAAATGGCTCGTTGTTCTGGCAGGGCCAATTGAGGCGGCGATTTACAGGGCTGCCGGTGCCCGCCAAATTCCCCTGACCAAAGGAAAACACTTCTGGCAAGCAGAGAGGTGATGGCTCCGGCCATGTGTGTCAAAACAGAGCCCTTTCCAATCAGGAGCTAATTGAGATCCAATAATACGGTTAACAGGGGCTGATGAAATACCAGGGGGGGTATTTAAAAACACGTTGAGCGGAAGCCCAGCGCCGCGGCTGGGCGCGGGCGGAGGTGCTGAGGCGCGTGGCTCGGATGCTGGGAGTCGTTAAACCTTTGCTAAGTGTGTTTTAATGCTCACTTGACATTTCATTATTGCACAGTAACTATTCAAATACACGTCCCCTCTAGAATTAATTAGTCGTTATACAGGATATTAATCAAAGGGGACTGTGTCAATGTGCTTATATCCAAAATCCAATCCAGCTGTTGCTGTTACTGGGTGGCATTGGAAGAGCTACACAGATTTCTGCACTCTTCTGGCTTTCAATTTGATGGATCAAATCCTTTGGCTGATACTTTTCCCGGCCCCTTTCCACCCCCTCAATCTAATAATAATTTGGCAGCGTCAGCCCCACGCTTCTCAGCAACCCTACAATAATAGAGCCGCGAGCATCAGCCAAGGCTGGGGCATCGCTCTGCCGGAGCGCAGGGGCCTCACGGCGCCGTGAGCAACCCTACAATAACAAGGCAGTGTGTGCAGCCCGGCGTACCGGTGCTACCGGTGCCTTGCTGGGGTTGCACGGTGAGGGGGGTTATGGCTGATCGCGGTGCTGTCCCCTGCCCTACCTCGCCGCTGTGGAGCTGCTGGGTAGATGGATGGGGAGGTCGTCGTTCCCGACGTGCAGCCCATCCATCTGTTAGATCAATCCGGTGCCAAAGCCTTCCGCTGGCCAGCTGCTTCTGCAAACCCACTGGTCCCCTGGCACGGGAATTCTGGCTCCGGAGCCCTCTCCTGACCCCGGGGCCGAGCGTGGCACAGCCGCTTCCTGACCGAGCCTGGAGACCGCCGCTGTTTTCCATCAGTGCATTTTTTTGAAGCGTGGGTCACTCCTCGCTTCGGAAGTGCTTTTCCCCACAGACAATACCCTGTCAACCTCCGTCTTTAAAAACAAACCAAACAATCCCTGAAACAGCTGAGTCAGCAGCAAGGGCTGTGCCGGGAGCACAGCCAGACCTCCATCCTGCCTCGAGCGGTGCAAGACGTGCCTCCGGGCTGGCGGATGGGCAAAGCGACCCGGCTGGGGCAGTGCCCGTGGGCACCGGGCAGCAGGATCGGCCCCAAGCAGAAGAGCCGCTTGCTTGCGTGGAGGAGCTGGGAGCTCCTGGCCATGGAAGAGCAGCCGTGGCTGTGGCTCGTGGCCGCTTCCGCTTGCTCAAACTGGGGGGGCTGCATGGGGTGCTGGGGCTGCACGCTTCACCCCTCCTCCTGCCTGCAGCACTTCCCCCTGCAAGGGCGTGAAATCGGTTACTGTCCCCTTACAGCCAGGCATGATGGGGAAGGAAATCAAATCAGAACGATCTTGGCTAAAAGCCGCCGTGGAAGCCGAGCGGCAGAGAACAAAGTCTCTGCTCGTATTTGGTTGATGACTGCGGGCCAGGCTGCGCCCGGTAATTGATTTCCTTTCTCCGGGCTATTTTCAGCCGCTTAGGTGTGCGCAAAAGCTCGGCTCCTTAATAGCTCCTCCAGCTCCAGTGTCGCGGGGACTGCGGACCAGGCCCCGTTAACTGGGGCTGCAGGGGTGTCCCCGTTGGGGGGGGTGACGGCTCCCCATGCCCACGGAGGTGTCACAGCCCCCGGCTGCCAGCGTGTGGGGACAAGGCTGGCAGTGGGTGTTTCGTGCATGGGTGCGAAGACCCAAGGGTGGGGGTGGTTTGGGTCCCGCAGGGCGGCTCCCAGGCTGCGCCGGGGGCTTTGCGCCAGCCCCTTCCCAGGATGAGGGTTTGGAGGGGACGTGGCAGGGGGGTGCACAGCAGGTCTGTGTGGGGACCGCGTGTGCCCCTTTGCTGCTGAGCGGGCAGGTGAGCATCAGCGAGCGTCCGTCTGTCCATCTGTGTGCATGTGTGTGTTTAGGAACCACGCTGTGTGCATGTGATTTATTAACGAGGACACCACAAGGAGAGCGGGCCCATTATTCCTGGTGTCCGCATCAGTTCCTGACAGCTCCGTGGAATTGAAATATCTTATTTAAAGCCTGTGGAGATCATTTTTAAATATCAGCCACGACACTCAAGGACTCATTCCCAAAGGGCACCCTTCTTTCTCCCGTGGGGATGGGCGACCCCCGGCACACCCCGTGGGTGGGTGTCAGCAGGTTTGATGCCAGCCCTGCTGTGCCCATCCCAGCTCGGTGATGCCACTGGGTGAGGCGGGAGCCCCATGTCCCCAGCACCATCTCCCACACTGGAGAGGGTGGGCACAGGGGCCTGCCGCACTTCCCAGCAGAGGGGATGTGCTCCTTGTGTCTTATGAAAGTTTAATTTACGCTCAGTTATCAAAAGAACAAACAAAGCTCTGCCGAAACAGCCCGCGGCATGTTTTAATGCAAGATTAGATTTTGGGCAAGGCGAGTTGAGCTTGCTTATTTATTCCCTTACTGCTTTATCTCAGAGCGCTCCCCATCGGGGAAGGCGATGCTGCGGTGCCTGCCCGTCCCAGCCAGGGTCACCAGCCTGCGAGGCCGATTTGGGGGGGTCCAGCCCATTTTGGGGGGGTGATGGAGCAGGAGCACCTGCATCCCTCCTGGGGGGAGGACTGCTCGGGGAGGTCTGGTGGCAGCAGGGACTGGCTTGGGGACCAGGGGCGATGCTCGGGGATGGTGGGCGAGTCAAGACATGGTTATTTCCTTTATCTGCTTATCAGCTGCTGGCGCTGGCAGCTGATAAGAGCAGCTGCTGTGCACTGGGGATGATAAGGCGGCTCAGCCCCAGTTAATCGGAGTGGTGCTGGGCTCAGCCGCATGTGGGGCCGAGGTGAAGTGACACCGGCAGACCCCGGTGTGCCTCTGCCGCGCACCGCGGGGGCTCAGTGCAGGGGTCAGGACAGCGGGTTCCAGGTCCCCGGCAGCCGCCTCCGCTCTTGACAGCTCAAAGCCACTTGGCCAGCGCTTCCTGCTCACGGCAGTGAGTCACCGTCCGCCGCCGGCTCATGCCGCGTGCGTGGCGTGGTGAAAGCACCTCCTGCGTGCGTGGCCACGAGTCCCTCTGCGGCAGCGAAGGACACTGTGTTGTCTCCCCAGCGTGCACGTGTGTGCACACACATACATACCTGCACAGACATGCACATATATGCACGTACACACACCTCCATCAGCTGCTCCCTGGGGAAGGAGCGGCACCTGGTGCAGGGGTTGCTGCCCAGCAGTAAATGGGGGGCTCGTGTAGGACCTGCAGCCTCTCCCGGGGGCTGTGACGGTCACTTGGCCATCCCCCCTACCGCTGACGTGGCTCCTCTCTCCTGCAGGTACATGATCACGTCACTGGACCGCACGCACGCCGGCTTCTACCGCTGCATCGTCCGCAACCGGATGGGAGCCCTGCTGCAGCGCCAGACCGAGGTGCAGGTGGCCTGTAAGTGACAGCCCTGCTCGGCGGGGGACCGGCCAGGGACACCCAGCTCCCCGGCGCTGCGGGACGGCTCAGGCATTGGTGCAGCCTACGGCCAGCAGATGAGTCCGGAGCATCCCTGGGGCGATGCTGGCAGGGACGGGGCTGTTGCTGCCTCTGCTGCTCCCACTGCCCAGTCGGGCCGTGGTGGTTGGGGGTGCAGGGGGGCACCCCACGGGCAGGGCAGAGCACAGGGTGCAGGCAGAGAGCGCCAGGGCCAGGAAATGCGCAGCACGGCGTCGGGGCAGGCGGCTCCAGCTCGCCGGAGGGGTGAAACACTTTGCAGTGTGAAAGCAGCCCCGCTCCTCCCCGGCTGCGTGGAGAGCTGGAAGCAAACACCGTTTATAATCGTTACTGAAAGCAAACAGGAGCACGAAGGGCTGGGCGGCCGCATCTGTCAGCGCAGAAGCTGGGGCAGCCGGGCTGGTGGCTCAGGCCGCGGCTCGGCACGGATCCTGCAAACGAGCGGACCCAAACGGGATGGGCCGGACCTCGGGGGTCTGCGCTGGGGGGTGATGCAGAGGCACCACCGGGGGTTTAAGCAGGACAGGAGGGTGTTGGGGCCTGGGATGCTGGCTCTGTGCCCCGGGGTTCTTGCCCCTCTCTGTCACCCCTTCCCTCCGGGATGCCCCCAATCCCGTCTCCTTAAACCCCTTCCTGAGGAGCAATGACAAATCAGGAAGCTAATGAGAAATTAATAAGGCAGCTGTGCTAACAACTAATGATAATGGCAAAGTCGTTAAAAAAAGATTCTTTACATGTTTTTAATTACAGCAATTAAGGGAAGTCAATAAAAATCCCCTGCCCCCCTTCTCCATCCATCCTGTTTCACTCTGCTTTCCTCAAGTGCTGTGCGCTTCCAGCCTGCGAACGGCCGGGCAGGACGGAGGCAGTGGATGCCCCAACCTTGCCTGCGGAGCCAAGGTCGTGCCGGGATGCTCCCGGCGCTGGGCCGTGGCTTGGGGCAAGGAGAGATGCCGGGGAGCACCGGGGCTGAGCCCTCCTCGCTGCGGCTGCACCCCGTCCTTGGTGGGGGACATGTGGGCAGGGGTCCCTGGTCTGGTGTGCGGGCAACAGGGCTGCGCAGCTCCAGGTACTGCAGGGACGGATCCTGGTATGAGCGCAGCCCTGAGCGTGCAGGAGCAGCCCGTGGGGGCTGAGCTACCCCACCACCATCCCACGCCCTGTGCCAGCCGAGGAGGGGAGCAGAGAGCAGACCCCAGGGCAGCCCCTCTGCATCCCCTGGGGGAGCCCATCCCCGTAGCCTCCAACCTGCTCCCCAGCCGAAGCCGGCTGGGTCCCCGGACGCATTGGCAGCCCCTCCCCAGCCTCTGACATGGTTCTCCCGCATGTTTTGCAGACATGGGGAGCTTTGAGGACAGTGAGACGCAGCAGAGCGTGTCCCATGGGGAGGCGGCCGTCATCCATGCGCCCCGCATCGCCAGCTTCCCCCAGCCCCAGGTCACCTGGTTTCGCGACGGCCGGAAGATCTCCCCCAGCAGCCGCATGTGAGTACCCCCGGCATCCCCCCAGCATCCCCCTGGCATCCCCCTGGCACCCCCCCCGGCTTCCAGAGGGACTGCGTTTCCCTCAGCTGCCATTGCCCTTGCAATAAGGATGTTTAACAGACGCCTTGAGCGCATCGTGCTAAAACCCGGAGACAGGCTGGGTGACTAATGGCTCTGTTTGTCATTGGGGAAATTAATTTAAAAAAAAACGAAAATAAGAGGGAGGAAGACAGGCGAAAGGGGTGCAGCACGCACTGGGGTGGCAGCCAGCGTGATGGAGCTGGGCACAGCACATGCGCGTGTGCCAAGCATCCCCGTGGGGCTGCGGCAGGCCCCGGTGCCGCCGGAGTGGCGAGCCCGGTGATGGCAGACACAGCGTACGGGAATTGAATTTGTAACCCATATTATGCAGGAATTGAACTGGTCTCCTTTCTATTTGCAAAGCAGGATTGAGGAGATAAAATTGCTTTATCTCATATTTAATGGTAAAAATATATTCCCCAAACCATTTTATGTTTCCAGCAGATTAGATAGTTCCATAAAAAATAAATAAAAAAAAAAAAAAGTCCTATTAATCTGCACCATCCAACGTGCTCTGCTTGGCGCAGGGGGGTGTGGGGCTCGGTCCCGGCACAGTCCTGGCTCTTGCCTGGGGCCAGTGGCCGAGCCGAGCCCCCTGGGGCAGGCGGGAGGAAGGCTGGGAGTCGTGTCCATCCCATGTGGGTGCCCCAGGGCCAGTGCGGGTGCTGGGTGGGGGAACGAGGGTCCCAGCTCTCTGCATCAGTGTCCCCATTGGGTTTGCATCCCCATCTCACACTGCCCGCTTGTCCCCGCAGAGCCATCACGCTGGAGAACACCCTCGTCATCCTCTCCACGGTGGCCCCGGATGCCGGACGTTACTATGTGCAGGCGGTGAACGACAAGAACGGGGACAACAAGACGAGCCAGCCCATCACGCTGACCGTGGCCAGTGAGTGCAGGGGGCATCACCCCCCCGGCCCCGCTCCCCCTGCGCTGCCTGGCTCGCCCCCAAGTTTAATTTGCAGTAAATCTCTTCAGAGGCTCCGGCTTCTGCTGACTTAACAGTTCAGCCGCCTCAAAATTTATTTAGGCACTTTGGGCTGTGCTGCAGGCGCTAATTGTATCACGGGCAGAGCCTCCCTCCCCGTCCCCGCCACCGGGGCTGGATCCGGCCGTGCCTCAGGGCTGGGCTGTGGGATGGGATGGTGCAATGTAGCCCCAACGGGAGCAGCTCTGCTGCCGGACGCCCTGCCCCGCTCCTGCCCGTGTTCTCCTCTCAGCCCACGCTGCTCCGGATCAGCCCCTGCCTGGAGGAGACCCCTGTGGCCCCATCCCTCCGGTCCCCTTGGACCCTGCAGGACCTGGCCGAGGGTCCCCTGGTCCCCGTTCAGGTGGTGACAGCCCATCCCAGGGAAGACGCCCCAAAGTGGCATCAGTCCTAGTACTCTCATCCCATCTCCCCTCCCGCTGCTCCACAGAGGGGTTTATCCCTTCCTGCGGAGGGCTCTGCCTGTCCCCCGTCACCTCCTGCCCCATTAATCTGTTTTTCTGTACCTCGACGTCCTGGTGCGCAATAAACAACCTGGAGCCCATGTTTATGGATTCAGCTATATCAGCAGCTTTCAAGCCGATCGCATTTTTACAGCGCCTACATGAGGATTTTTTATTGTTGCAATCATTTTGCTTTATATACTCCCCTTCTCCCTCCTCCCTGCCAGCCGGCGCTGCCATGCAGGCTGGGGGCCAGGCTGGTGCCATGGGGTGCCACGGGCTCCCATGGGAGGAGAGGGTTTAGGGAGAGCTATGAAGGCACCCTGATGCCAAGGTGATGGGCTGGACCTGCCCGTCCTTCCCACGGGAGAGCAGAGCCCATGGCCCTTTGGTCCCTGCCACCTTTGTCTTCTCCATACCAGACAGAGCGGGCACGGGGCTTTGGGTGCCCCATCAGGCTCGCTGGGGGCAGGGGGTGCTGATGGCTGTCCCTCTGGCCTCCTTCTCCCCAGACGTGGGTGGCCCGGCTGATCCCATCGCACCCACCATCATTGTCCCACCCAGGAACACCAGTGTGGTGGCTGGGACCTCGGAGGTGACCATGGAGTGCGTGGCCAACGCCAGGCGAGTAGCGGCGGGGTGGACGGGGATGGGACATCTTGCTGTTGGCATTGCCAGGCCCCAGGGCTGGGTGCCCCCAGCTCTCCCCAGGTCCCTTCCCACCAGGGCTCCTGGCTCCTGCAGGATGGAGGGAGGTGGGGATTTGGTGGGGTCCAGGAGGGCTGGAGCTGGCTCTTGACATGCTCCTGGCCCCTCCAGGCCGCTGATCAAGCTGCACATCATCTGGAAGAAGGATGGGGTGCCCCTCTCCAGCGGCATCAGCGACTACAGCCGCCGGCTCACCATCCTCAACCCCGCGCTGAGTGACAGCGGCTATTACGAGTGTGAGGCCGTGCTCCGCAGCAGCAGCGTGCCCGCCGTGGCCGAGGGCGCCTACCTCTCCGTCCTGGGTGAGGGCCTGGCTGCAGGCAGCCCAAACCACGCGTGCAATGAGTTGGGGTGATCTCAGCCCCGGGGCTGAGATGGGAAGTGACAGTCACTGGGGTGGTTTGGTGGTGGGTCTAGCGGACCCCGGCTCTAATCCCTGTCCCCGGGCTTCCCTTTGCAGAGCCGCCGCAGTTCATCAAGGAGCCGGAGAGGCACATCACAGCCGAGATGGAGAAAGTGGTGGCCATCCCCTGCCAAGCCAAAGGTGAGCTGCTCCTCAGCCGCCCTCCCCATGCCACCGTGGCCCCATGCCTGACATGGCCCTGGCTCTTGCAGGCGTGCCTCCCCCCGAGATGGCCTGGTACAAGGACGCTGCCCTCATCCACCTGGAGAAGCTGTCCCGCTTCCAGCTCCTGGCAGACGGCAGCCTGCAAATCAGCGGGCTGGTCCCCGATGACACCGGCATGTTCCAGTGCTTCGCCCGCAATGCGGCTGGCGAGGTGCAGACCACCACGTACCTGGCCGTGACCAGTAGGTGCCAGCCCCCCTCACCACAGAGCCTGGGGTGCCCTGCCTGGGTGCCAGTGGGTGGGATGTGCCTGGGACCCTCCGGCTGGGCTCCACGGGGGGCTTGGGGACCCCGGGAAACCCTGCCGTGGGGATGGGACTTGTCCTGGAGCGGGCAGCTCCAGGCTGGGCACCAGGAAGGGTTTCAGGGGTGGCTGTGTGTCTCTCTGCCCCAAAGGCATCGCCCCCAACATCACCAGGGGTCCCCAGGACAGCACGGTGATTGACGGCATGTCCGTAATCCTCAACTGCGAGACCTCGGGGGCTCCGCGCCCGGCCATCACGTGGCAGAAAGGTAAAAGGGCTGGGGGCACTGGGGTGCAGGCAAGCCTGCCCTCCAAGCCCTGTGCCTGCCCTGCCCATCCCTGCCTGCCTGCATGGCCCCAGGGCATCCTCTTCGAGCTCAGTGGCCACCAGGCTCAGTGGCTACCAGGTTGGCCGATGGCCGGGGCACTGGGAGCTGATGGGGCTCCCCCGTGTCACCCAGGGGAGCGGATCCTGGCCAGTGGCTCGGTGCAGCTCCCGCGCTTCACCCTGCTGGAGTCGGGCAGCCTGCTCGTCAGCCCCGCGCACCTCGCCGACGCCGGCACCTACACCTGCCTGGCCACCAACTCCCGCGGCGTGGATGAAGCCTCCGCCGACTTGGTCGTCTGGGGTAAGGCACGCACCAGCACAGGCGGGCTCTGCCTGCCGCCCTGCCTGTGTGCACGGTGCAGGATAGACCCTGCCCGGCTCCATGGGCAGCTGGGTGCTGCCTCCCACCATGCACGGTGCAGGATGGAGCTCTCTGGGGATGCCAAGGATGGGTACCAGCATGTGGCTGATTGGTTTGGATGGGTGCAAACTTGGGCTGTCCCCTGCCGATGCCACCCCCCGCAGCCCTCTGGGCAGTGCCGGTGGCTCACCCTGTCCCCCCGCAGCAAGGACACGCATCACCGACCCCCCGCAGGACCAGAGCGTCATCAAGGGGACCAAGGCTGTCATGAGCTGTGGGGTCACCCATGACCCCAGCGTGGATGTCAGGTATGTGCGACGGGACTGGGAGGGTTGGGGGGTCCGGGTACCCCCAGGCTGCCTGCCTGCCATCACCGCTGCCTGCCTGCCTGGGGAGGGAGCAGGCAGATGGTGGGTGCCACCATCCCAGCCCTGTGCTGGTGGTCCTGCAGTGCCACCTGGTGCCCTGCGCACGGGGAGCCCGCCACCCTGGTGGGACCCCTGGTCCCCTCTCCTTGTGGGGGACTGCAGGGTGCCAGGACTCCTGGGTCCCCCCCGGCACAGGTACATCTGGGAGAAGGACGGGGTGCCGCTGAGCCTGGAGAGTGGCCCGCGGGTGCGCCTGGATGAGATGGGCACCCTCCACATCTCCCAGACTTGGTCGGGCGACATCGGCACCTACACCTGCAAGGTGGTCTCGGCCGGGGGCAACGACTCATGCAGCGCCCACCTCCGTGTCCGGTGAGACCCCCCCTCGCCCCCGCTGGCACCCCGTGCCCCGGGATGTGCCCCCTCCCTAACTGCCCCCTCCCCAACCCCCCTGTCCAGGCAGCTCCCCCACGCGCCCGAGAGCCCCGTAGCCGCCCTCAGCCCCCTGGAGAAACGGGCCATCAACCTCACCTGGGCCAAGCCCTTCGACGGCAACAGCCCCCTGCTCCGCTACGTCGTGGAGGTCTCCGAGAACAGTAAGGGGCTGCTCCCACCTCCCCGGTGCTGCTGGCCCTGGCTAGGCTGGTGCCAGGCAAAGTCCGCTCTCTGGCATCACCGCAGGGTGGTGGACAGGGGGGTGAGGAGGAGGGAAAGGGGATGCTGCGAGGAGCTTGGGGACCACGGGACTCATTAGCCAGCCTGCCACCGGGCAGAGGACCCTGGTGTCCTGCAGGTCAGGTCCTCCACCCCGCCGCCCCCCTCTCCCGCTGCAGACGCGCCCTGGACTGTGCTGCTGGCCAGCGTGGACCCCGAGTTGACGTCGGTGGTGGTGCGGGGCTTGGTGCCCGCTCGCTCCTACCAGTTCCGTCTCTGTGCCGTGAACGACGTGGGCAGGGGGCAGTTCAGCAAGGACACAGAGAGGTGAGCTGCGGCTGGGGGTCCTGGGGGGGCCGGTGGCCCTGGGTGCTCACCTCAGCCTCATCCCCCACAGGGTGTCGCTGCCCGAGGAGCCCCCGTCCGCGCCCCCCCAGAATGTCATCGCCAGCGGCCGCACCAACCAGTCCATCATGATCCAGTGGCAGCCTCCCCCCGAGAGCCACCAGAACGGCATCCTCAAGGGCTACATCATCCGGTAGGCGCTGGCAGGGGAGCACGGGTGCCCCATCCCTGGCATTCCGGGGTGCTGGTGGGGATATCGGCAGCTCTGACGGCCCCTGGTCCCCAGGTACTGCCTGGCCGGGCTGCCCGTGGGCTACCAGTTCAAGAACATCACCAACGCCGATGTCAACAACCTGCTCCTGGAGGACCTCATCATCTGGACCAACTACGAGATCGAGGTGGCGGCATACAACAGCGCCGGCCTGGGGGTGTACAGCATGAAGGTGACCGAGTGGACGCTGCAGGGAGGTAGGCAGGGACGGGGGCACGGGCAGGGGCTTGGCGTTCACCCCAGGGGTGACAGGCTGTGCCATGGGGGTGTTGGGGATGGGCGGCAGGAGGATGGGTTTGGGGGTCCCAGGAGGACTGGGACCTGCTGGGGAGGGGTGACCAGGGGCTGCAGAGCCAGGGCAGGGCTGGCCCAGCCAAGGGTGTCTTGGGGCACCACCCTGGGTGCCCGTGCTCCTGAGGGGCTGACGCCTGGCCGACGGAGGGGACCTTGTGGAGTTGGAGCCCCTGTGAGCCATCCCTTCGTCCCGGCAGTCCCCACAGTGCCCCCGGGGAACGTGCAGACCGAGGCCACCAACTCCACCACCATTCGCTTCACCTGGAACCCCCCCAGCCCCCAGTTCATCAACGGCATCAACCAGGGGTACAAGGTGAGGGGCGATTCCCGCGGGTCTCCCCGAAAATGGGGCAGCGGCGGGGGGAAAATCCTCAGACAACCTTCACAAACTGGCTCGACTCCTCGCTGAAACCCCAGATTTTAATTGATTCCGGCCTGACTGTTAAAATAATATTTACTGAGATTTAACACTTGCATGGGCTCGGAGTCTCCCATGCTCTGTAATTAATTCCAAATTGCAATTAATTCAAATTTACGTTAATTGAATTGAATTAAAACATTAAACTTGTTTCTTAATCCACTCAAAAGAAGTTCTGGAATTTAATTGCCGCTGAATGAGATAACCAGAGCAAGTAGGATATTTAACATTCTTATTAAATGCCACTTAGTATTTTTGATTAGTATTTTTAGGGCCTAATTAGTATTTAATTAAGTTGCTATAGGCTATCTTGCACAATACCAATTAAATGCCCAAACATCCCTCCTAAACACAGGCGAATGGGTGATTACACGCCGTTATCAATGGGAGTTAATCACAAAGCATGCGCTCCGTATCGGCTTGTATGGGTAAACACACGCTGTTACAGGCATCAAGTGTTCCCCGCACCGTTAATTGATATTTAATCAACTCTGAATAAATAAGAGGAGGCCCAAGGTGCCCAGAGGATGGTGTTTGTGGTACCGATGTGGTACCGATGTGCACGGTGGGGACATCGCTGCCTGGCGTTGGCATCCCAGCTCCTTCTTCCCGCAGCTCATTGCCTGGGAGCCGGAGCACGAGGAGGAGGCGACGGTGGTGACGGTGCGGCCCAACTTCCAGGACAGCGTCCACGTGGGCTACGTGGCGGGGCTGCGGAAATTCGCCGAGTACTTCACCTCGGTGCTGTGCTTCACCACGCCGGGGGACGGCCCGCGCAGCCCCCCCCAGCTGGTGCGCACCCACGAGGATGGTACGGGGAGGCTCTGCGTTCCCACGGGATGGACCCTGCCTGTGTGCGGCTCCCGGGGTGGGCGGGAGCAGCCCCAAGATGGGGGACTTGGTCCCGCTGGTGCTGCCGGTGGGGATGTGGAATGAGGGTGCCACTGAGCCCCGGGAAGCCCCATCCAAGGGGAGCCCCATCCATGCTCTTTCCTTGCGGGGGTCCCGCGGGTACCGAGGGTTCCTGGCCTCGGGTCCATGGCTGCATGCTCAGCCTGGGTGTCTTTGGGCAGTGCCTGGCCCCGTGGGACATCTCAGCTTCAGTGACATCCTGGACACGTCCCTGAAGGTCAGCTGGCAGGAACCGCTGGAGAAGAACGGCATCCTGATGGGTAAGGGAGCACCGATGGGTACCTGGCTCCTGTGTCGGCCCCCTTCCCACCCCACAGCATCTCCCACCCTGCAACATCTCCCACTTCACAGCATCTCCTGCTGGTCCCCTTCCCACTCTACAGCATCTCCCCCTGGCCCCACTCAGCTCCTTGGGGTGGGTGATGATGGGGGCTGATGGCCCAGGGCACGTTTCAGGCTACCGGATCTCCTGGGAGGAGTACAACCGCACCAACACGCGGGTGACCCATTACCTGCCCAACGTCACCTTGGAGTACCGCGTCACCGGCCTCACCGCCCTCACCACCTACACCATCGAGGTGGCTGCCATGACCTCCAAGGGCCAGGGCCACATCTCCTCCTCCACCATCTCCTCGGGGGTGCCGCCAGGTGAGTGTGGCAGCGCGGGGATGCTGGCGGGCTGCAGCCAGTGCTGGGGGCGAGCAGCCGGTGCCACCCACCCTGCCCTCTCCCCGCAGAGCTCCCCGGTGCCCCCACCAATCTGGGCATCTCCAACATCGGACCCCGCTCCGTCACCCTCCAGTTTCGCCCGGGCTATGACGGCAAAACCTCCATCTCTCGCTGGCAGGTGGAGGCACAGGTATGGCGCGGCTTGCGGCAGGGGTGGGGGGGTGCCGGGGGGCAGCTCACCCCATTCCCACCCCACAGGTGGGTCAGAGCGGCGAGGCCGAAGAGTGGGGGCTCATCCACCAGCTGGCTAACGAGCCTGACGCCCGCTCCATGGAGGTGCCCAACCTGAAACCCTACACCTACTACAGGCGAGTGGCCAGAATGGTGCCACGGCATCCTCCTCGGGGGACCGGAGCCCTCTCGCCCCCCGCCCTGACCCCCCATCTCCTCTTTCAGTTTCCGCATGCGGCAGGTGAACATCGTGGGCACCAGCCCCCCCAGCCTGCCCTCCCGGAGGATCCAGACCCTGCAGGCACCCCCGGACGTGGCACCCGCCAATGTCACCCTGCGGACGGCCAGTGAGACCAGCCTGTGGCTGCGCTGGATGGTGAGGGGGAGACTGTGGCTCTGGGGGGATCTGTGCCCACAGGCACGGGGCTCATGGGGGCAGGCAGGAGGGGGGATGGAGCTGGGGTGGCTGTGGGAGCTTGGGAGTGACAGTGCCTGTCTCTGCCGGCTGGGGTCAGCCCCTCCTGGAGCAGGAGTACAACGGGAACCCCGACTTGGTGGGCTACAAGATCCGGTACGCGCGCTCGGATGGGCAAGGGCAGCCGGCGGTGCACATCATCCATGACCGAGTGGAGCGGGCGTACACCATCGAGGACCTGGAGGAGTGGACCGAGTACCGGGTGCAGGTCCAAGCCTTCAACGCCATCGGCTCAGGGCCCTGGAGCCACTCGGTGGTGGGACGCACCCGAGAGTCAGGTACCGCTGCCCACCCTGCGGTGCTGGGCATCCACCCCGGCCGGATCCGGCCACTGACCCTGACTCTCATCCCTCCACCAGTGCCCTCCTCCGGCCCCAGCAATGTGTCGGCGCTGGCCACCACCTCCAGCAGCATGCTGGTCCGATGGAGTGACATCCCTGAGGCAGACTGCAACGGCCTCATCCTGGGCTACAAGGTGAGCACCAACCCCAGCCCCGGTGCTGTGGCTCTGCTTGCCTGCAGCCCTGCCTGTGCCCTGCCAGCCTCACCCACAGACCTGGGAAGCACGGCTTTCCCTGGGGGGAGTCATCCTGCAGACTGCAAGGTCCCTGGTTGTGCCACATCCGAGAGATGGTGCCCATCTGTGCCAGCCCTGGCCATGCTGCTCCATCCCGGGGGTCCAGGGGGGTGCCAGGGGCTGTGGCCCTGCTTGGCCGTGTCACACGGGGTCTGTTGCAGGTGATGTACAAGGAGAAGGACTCAGACGCCCATGCCCAGTTCTGGCTGGCAGAGGGCAATGCCTCCCGCAGCACCCAGCTGAGCGGGCTGGGCAAGTACACGCTGTATGAGATCCGTGTGCTGGCCTTCACCAGGATTGGTGATGGCGTGCCCAGCCAGCCCCCCGTCCTCGAGCGGACGCTGGATGATGGTGGGTAACAGCACCTGGATGGGCAGAGAGACCCAAATGGGCTGGGGGGGTCCCCTGGGCGCCTAAGACCTCCCTATCCCATTCCATCCTTGTTCCCTGGGGCGATCCCTGTCCCCCCTGAGTGGGACACCCAGGGCTCTCATTCATGGTGCATGGGGTTGAGCCCTGCTTGCGCAGGGCCTGGTACTTTGCCCACGCTTGTGCACCCCCTGGTGAACCCCATCTCTCCCCCCTCCAGTGCCTGGGCCTCCTGTGGGGATCCTCTTCCCCGAAGTGAGGACCACCTCAGTGCGGCTCGTCTGGCAGCCACCCGCGGCACCCAATGGCATCATCCTGGGTAGGTGGGGAGCCATCCTGGTTGTGCCGTGCCAGGATGCTCTGCAGAGGGGTGCAGAGGTCCCATGGGAGCAGGGATCAGCATGGGGAGGCAGAGACCAGCTCCCTGAGATCTCCCGAGCATCTCGGAGCCCATTGCCCTCAGGTCTGGGGTCTCCCCACTGGGCAGGCTGTGCTGGGTCCCTGGCTGTGTGTGAGCTCCCCTGTGCAGGGAGCCAAAACCCCCTCATTGCTGGCCCTGTGCGTGGGCAGGGATGGATGAGGGAGGCGTGCACAGGGGGACCAGGATGGTGTCCCCTCCGCCAGCCCCACCGTGCTGCTCCCTTCCCCGCAGGGTACCAGGTCACCCACCGCCTCAACACCACCACGGCCAGCGCGGCCACTGTGGAGGTGCTGGAGCCCAGCGCCCGGCAATACACGGCCACCGGCCTCCAGCCCGAGGCCACCTACCTCTTCTGCATCGCAGCGCAGACCCGCAAGGGCTGGGGTGAGGCGGCCGAAGTCCTCGTGGTGACCACAGAGAAGAGAGGTAACGGGGAGGGGGGGCTGTCCAGCCCATGGCGGGCGGCTGTGCGTGCCCACAGCGTGCCCGCGGTGCTCCCAGCCTCTCGCCTCTCCCAGACCGCCCGCAGCCCCCCGGGAAGCCGCTGGCGCAGCAGGAGGAGGTGCGAGCCCGCAGTGTGCTGCTCTCCTGGGAGCCGGGCAGCGATGGGCTCTCCCCCGTCCGCTACTACACGGTGCAGACCCGCGAGCTGCCTGACGGTGAGTGGGCGCTGCACTCTGCCTCCATCAGCCGCAACGCCACCGCCTTCGTCGTGGACAGGTGAGGCACAGGCTGGCCCTGAGCGGTGCTGTGGGGTGATGGGGAGCCGGGGAGATGATGTGCTCTGCCTTGGGCAGTTGCCTTGTGCCTCAGTTTCCCCATCTGATGAGAAGTGCTTGCACCAAGGTTGGGAAGCATCAGCCGGTGTGACCTGTGGGAGGGAGGGAGGGTGGCTCACGTGGTCACCCGCCAGCCTCACTGTCCCTGTCCTGCTCTGCTTCCATCCAGGCTGAAGCCCTTCACCTCCTACAAGTTCCGCGTGAAGGCGACGAATGACATCGGGGACAGCGAGTACAGCGAGGAGTCAGAGTCGCTCACCACCCTGCAGGCGGGTCAGCGCGGGCTGTGGCTCCTGGGGCGGGGAGAGAGCCTCCCCCCTGCCCAGGGCATCCCCCCCTGCTTGGGCACCTCCCTGTGCCCGGGGCATCTCCGGAGCCTCACTGCCCGCTTCTCCTCTGCAGCCCCCGAGGAGGCCCCCACCATCCTCTCCGTCACCCCACACACCACCACGTCGGTGCTCATCCGCTGGCAGGTACTGTGCCCTCCGCCTCGCGGGGTGTTGTGGGACTGGCCACCTGCCCCCCTGGGAGGTGGCACAGAGGCGTACTGGGAACAGCCATCTCGGGGTGCCGGGGAGCCCCGGGTCAGAGCAGCCTCTCACTGTCCTCCCTATGCAGCCCCCGGCCGAGGACAAGATCAACGGGATCCTGCTGGGTTTCCGCCTTCGCTACCGCGAGCTGGTGTACGACAGCCTGCGCGGCTTCACCCTGCGCGGCATCGGCAACCCCGGCACCACGTGGGCTGAGCTCACCCGTGAGTGCTCGCGGCCCTGCCGAGCATGGGGACGCATGGCTGGGGGGGTGACGCAGTGGTGGCGGGTGGAGGACGGGGCAGGGCAGCATCCTGCGCTCCGTGGCCTCTCCCGGGTACCAGCCTGGAGCTGTCAGGGTCGGGTTGTGCCCTACAGTGCTGTCACCGGCCACCTCGTGCCAGCAGGTCCGCGGTCCCTAACACACTTGTCTGCGATGTTGCTGGTTTGGTCCCGCTGTGCTCAGCCCCCGTGTCCCTGTAGTGCAGGTGTCCACGTGCCTGTACCTAACATGGGTGTCTGCACCTAACATGAGTGTCTGCGTGAACGTCTCGCTGTGTGTGTGTGTCCGGGTGTGCTGCTATCCTCAGACCCCGAAGGAAATGGGGTCACATCCACTCTGGGGGCAGCAGGGACACAAGTGACACGGGTAGAGCCCAAGACCAGACCTTGCCCCATTCACTGCTCTCGGCCACGGTCGGACCCCGGTGGAGACCCCAGTGCCCAGACCCTGCTTGTGCCACTTAGGGCATGGGTCTGGAGGATGGAAAGGCTCCTCGGTGACAGCCCCGTTGGCACCTGGGGGTGACTGGGCCCTTGCAGGGGACCCCTGGCCCGCCCTGGGGTGGGTAGCCGTGCTGGGGTGGGTGCTCACAGGTGAGAGCCCACCCATGCTGCATGCGGGACTAACCGGCTGCCTGCTCTCCCTGCCCTGTGCCTCCCAGCCATCTACGCCGTGCACAACCTCAGCGAGGTCTCCCTCACCCAGTACGAGCTGGACAGTAAGTCACCGCTCCCCCTGCCCCTCCCCATGCGTGTCCTCCCAACTGCCACCCCCCTGTCTGTCCTTCCCCTCCGCCTGCCTGTGCCATGGGGTGAACCCCACGCCCTGTGCCCAGGGACTCCTGCCTGTCTGCTCCTGTTGCTCCTTCGGGAGCCCCCCAGCGAGGGGGGCTCTGCTGGGTCCCCTGGGGGTAGCCGGACCCCCACACCGCCGGCCACAGGCAGGGCCCCACTCACCCCTTCTCCCCTTTCCCCCCGCAGACCTGAGCAAGCACCGGCGCTACGAGATCCGCATGAGCGTGTACAACGCCGTGGGCGAGGGCCCCCCCAGCCCCCCCCAGGAGGTCTTTGTGGGCGAAGCGGGTGAGTCTGCTGGCATGGCCCTGCCTTGCGAGGTGCTGGGAGCTGCGGGGAGGGGGCTCCACTGCCCCGGTACCTCATGCTCCTACTTGCCACGGTGCAGCAGCCCCATGGCCCCCATCCCATCGGCACACCTCTGATGTGCCAAGACAAGGTGGCACATCCCCCTGCATTGAGGGGGGCTTTCCCTTGCCGTGGTCCCAGCTGGGCTGTGACACTGTCCCCTCCTTCGGCACAGTGCCCACCGGCGCGCCACAGAACGTGGCGGTGCAGGCGGCCACGGCCACCCAGCTGGATGTCACCTGGGAACCGCCGCCCGCTGAGAGCCAGAATGGGGACATCCAGGGCTACAAGGTACCGCACCTCATCACCTGGGAGCTGGCACCGAGCCGGGGCTCAGGGACACTGGGTGCCCTGGGAAGGTCCTGGCTTCCTGAGGGTGCACAGGGTGCCCTGGGGAGATGCTGGGTGTCATTGGGGGGGTGCTGAGCTCCCCTGGGAGATGCTATGTGTGCTGTTGGATCTGGGGAGATGCTGGGTGCCCTGGGAGATGCTACGCGTGCCGTTGGGGAAGGGATTCCGGGGAGATGCCGGGTGTCCCGGGGAGATGCCGGGTGTCCCCTCCCGGTGCCGAGCGGCCGCGGGGCGGCAGGTGGCGTCGTCGGCCCTCGGATGCTGCCGGGATGCTGCCGGGATGCTGCCGGGATGCTGCCGGGATGCTGCCGGGATGCTGCCGGGCTGCCCAGCCTCATGCTCTAGGCACCTCCTTGGCCACATCCATTGCGGTTCCTCCTGCTCCTCCCAGTCCTTTAAGGTTTAGACACAGCTCAAAGGTGATCTCAGCGTGTTTGATTTACAGCACAGCGGTGCTGGTCCCTGCGCCAGCTGCAAGCGGGGGTCACGTCTGATGCCCAGCACAGCCTGGAGCCATCCTGGAGGAGAGGCCGTTCCCTTCCCTCCGGCATGCTCAGAGCCCCCAGCCACTCTGGGACGGGGGCTTAGGAGCCCGGGCAGGGCTGCACGGGGTGTTTGGGCACAGCAAAGGGCCTGGGGCAGGGGCGAGATGGGCTGGATCCGTGCATCACCTATGCCCCCTCCTCCTGCAGATCCACTTCTGGGAGGCCCAGCGCCAGAATGAGAGTGTGCGGGTGAAGACGCTCTTCCTGCCCGAGAACGGGGTGAAGCTGAAGAACCTGACGGGGTACACCTCCTACTGGGTCAGCGTCGCCGCCTTCAACGCTGCAGGAGACGGACCCCGCAGCACCCCCGTCAAGGGGCGGACGCAGCAGGCAGGTGGGGCCCTTGGCACGGCTCCCCGCAGCCCTTTGCTCAGCGCGGTCGCATCCGCACCCTCCTGCCCCTGGGCTCTGTGGGGAGGTGTCTCCGTGGGTCCAGTGATGTCCGGCTGATGCCCCTTCATCCCAGCTGCACCCTGGCTCCTGCTCCTGCAGTCCTGAGCAGAGACCAGCCCTGGGCTCACCCCAGAGGGTTTGTGGGTTGGGGGCACATGGAGATGAAGGTCGTGGCTAAGACTTGAGAAGGAAGAAGGTCTCAGGGGGAGAGACAAGGAGAAGGAGACTCATTCCCCCAGCTGTGCACGGTGGTGTGGCAGGGTCTTTGCTGCAGTGGGGATGGGGGCACAGGGGGTGGTACCAGGGTGGTGTGAGATGGTGATGGTGACTGCCCCAGCAGGTGGAGGCAGGGAGAGGGGCTGGCTTGGTGCTGGGGGTGTCCCCTGGGGGCACTGAGCTGGCCCTGGCCACCCTGCTCCCTCGCAGCCCCCAGCGCCCCTGGCTCCATCCGATTCAGCGAGCTGACCACCACATCGGTGAACGTGTCCTGGGAGCCACCACCGCTGCCCAACGGCATCCTCGAGGGCTACAGGCTGGTCTATGAGCCCTGCATGCCCGTGGACGGTGAGAGCATGGTGGAGGCACTGGGGGGAGGCTGGGGACATTGTGGGGAGCTGGGAGGGCTCCGGGGAAGACCCGGCTCAGCCTCCATCCCCACAGGTGTCAGTAAGATCGTGACGGTGGATGTGAAGGGGAACAGCCCGCTGTGGATGAAGGTGAAGGACCTGGCCGAGGGCGTGACGTACCGGTTCCGGATCCGGGCCAAAACCTTTGCCTATGGGCCAGATGTTGAGGCGAACATCACCACGGGGCCTGGGGAAGGTACGGGAGGACATGTGGGATGCCGTGCTGGGGTGAGGGAGGAGATGTGGGGACAGTTCTGCTGGTGCCACCGGGGCTGGCATGACTGCGTGCCAGTTCGTACCCCCGTGCCTCCAGCTCTGCTCTGTGTCCCCAGGTGCCCCCGGTCCCCCCGGTGAGCCCTTCATCTCCCGCTATGGCTCGGCTATCACCATCCACTGGTCGAGTGGGGACCCTGGCCAAGGGCCCATCACCAGATATGTCATCGAAGCCCGTCCTTCAGGTACTGCAGCTCCTCTCTGCTTTCTATCCCCACCTTCTTACTGGTGGTGCCGTGGGTTCAGGAGAAAGGGAAACTGAGGCAGGGAGTGCTGACCTCTCCCAGGCCACCCAACAGGCTGGGTTGGGGTTTAGGGCCTGGATGTCTGGGGTGTTGGCCACATGCTAGTCCGTGAGGACCGTGCTGCCGAGTGGGTCCTGGCTGGGGCTGATGGACAGGGGCTGGCGAGCCACGGAGCAGCACACATCAATGCTGCTGCTTTTGTGGGCGTGGAGGTCCTGACACTCCCCCAGGCGGGCAAGGGGGTTCTGAAGGGTACCAAGGCTATCCCAAAATGGGAGGACCGTGCTCCTGTGCAGGCAGGGGCGGGCAGGGCTGGCAGCCAGGACTCCCCATCCCCACGGCAGGGAGCCAGCAGGCACGGCCACGCACTCTTCTGCATCCCTGAGTTAATGATATCCCCTGCTGCAGAGACCGCAGCTCACACGACTCGATCGATTGCTGACAGGGGTCGGTACCGCTCCCCGTGTGGTGGAGCAGGACCCGAGAGGGAAACCCCTCGCTCCCGTGAGCCCATGGGGCTGCCGGGGGTGCTCTGGGGCTGCGGTGGCGGCAGGTCCCCAGGGAGCTGCCTTGCCCTTGGCCGGGGCAGGCGATCGATCAGCTGCGTGCATCACTATGGCTTTTTAATGATGCTGCAGTGAGCACGCTCGGTGCCTGCTGGGGCCGGGAGGGCCACACAGATGGTGGAGGGCACATGCTCCTGGATGGAGGGAGATCAGCTTCTTTCCCCGGGGTGTCCCGCAGAGCCAGTCCCCCCGCTCCCAGGCCCGTTCTCTCTTCTAGATGAGGGGCTCTGGGACATCCTCATCAAAGACATCCCCAAGGAGGTGACCTCCTACACCTTCAGCATGGACATCCTCAAGCAGGGGGTCAGCTACGACTTCCGTGTCATCGCTGTGAACGACTACGGCTACGGGACCCCCAGCACGCCTTCCCCCTCTGTGTCAGGTAGCCAGTGGGGGCAGCATGCGGGCGTCCCTGGGGGGATGCTGTCACCCCTGTGTCGGAGTCCCAGCATTGCTCTGTTCTCATGGCTGATGCCAAAACCCATCTCCCTGCCCCTGCCTGGCTCCTACAGAGCCCCAAATCCCACTGCCAGCAGCATCTGCCAGCACTCCCCTTGCAAGACCTCCTGTTATTCCCCTTTAACCCATACCCTCATGTGGATCCAGGTCTCACAAAGTTCCCCAAGGCGACCTCATGCCCTGCAGCGGGGTCTCCCCATCCATACTGGTTTGCCCCACATGCCCGTTCCCCTCTGATCCTCCCTGCTGTGCCCCAGCCCAGAAAGCCAACCCGTTCTACGAGGAGTGGTGGTTCCTGGTGGTCATCGCCCTGGTAGGGCTCATCTTCATCCTCCTGCTCGTCTTCGTGCTCATCATCCGCGGGCAGAGCAAGAAGTACGCCAAGAAGTCAGACTCAGGTGAGTGCCCAGGGTGTGGTGGGTGGTGATGGGACCCTCCGGGGTGGCAGCCGGGGGGGTGTAGAGCCTTGACCGCATAGGAGCCTCTCTGAGGCCTCCCTGCCTGCCTTTGGGGTCTGAGCAGGGCGATGGGAGCCTGCCTCGGGGCACGGCTCCTCCAGAGACCCAGTGATATCCAATAAAGGTGCTGTGGGCTTCCCGGAGAGCGCTGGGAGCTAAGGATTAAATAAGCGACTTGTCCTGCTGTCAGCTGTGGAGGCAGGACAGCCTGGGGGCTCGGCAGAGGTCACTGGGATTAGTCAAACACGGCTCTGTTTTCTTAGCTGTATCAAGGGCTCAAATTGTGGGGAAAATCCAGACCTTCTCATTAAGAAAACAGAGTCGCTGAGCCGGGAGCCAGAGGCGATGGGGCAGGTCAGGGTGCGAGCCAAGGCGGGCAGGCTCGGCACGGCCGGTGGTGCTGGGCACAGGGCTGATGCACAGCCGCTGCCCCGGGACTGGCTCCTCGCAGGCGTCCCCAGGCTTTGGTCTCTCCAACGCCGGAGCCGGCACAGCCCTCCCCAGGCCATTCCCCAGCCCCCTGTGCAGGGTCTGGACCCCACCGCGCTGTGCTGCCTCGAGAGGGTCTGGGGGAGGCTGAGCATCCCGTCCCGCAGGGAACGGCTCCAAGGCGACTGCCCTGAGCCACGGCGAGATGGTGAGCCTGGATGAGGGCAGCTTCCCCGCTCTGGAGCTCAACAACCGGCGCCTCTCCGTCAAGAACTCCTTCTGCCGGAAGAACGGCATCTACACCCGGTAGGGACGCCTTGCCGCAGCCCCCTCCCTGGGCACGGGGGAGTTTTTTCAGATGTCGTGCCTGTCCCTCCATCGTGCACTTGCTGTGGGATGGGCATGGGGTTGGGGAGAGCTGGCACCTTGTGGGGGTGACCCTGTTCTGCCCGATGTCCCCTTGCCATGAGCTGCAGCTGCTGCCTCCCCCCACCAGCCCTGATGTGCCAGGATGCTGAACAGCCTGAAATGCTGGGAATCCCTGAAAGCCAGTGGACCATGGGCAGGGTCCTTGGGGGAAGCTCGCACGGCTTAGGGGTGGTCCCTGAGGCTGCCCTGGAGGTTGGCTGGGCTCATCCCTGCATGACACGGCCCCAGGGGGGGACGCATGCTGAGCACCCGCCTCTCCCCGAGGTCCCCGCCGCGGCCCAGCCCCGGCAGTCTCCACTACTCGGACGAGGATGTGACCAAGTACAACGACCTGATCCCCGCCGAGAGCAGCAGCCTGACGGAGAAGCCCTCCGAGGTCTCCGACTCTCAGGTGATGGCCCAGGGCTGCCCGCGGGGATGGGGGCCCGGGGCAGGGGGATGCAGGGGCAGGATGGGCGGTGCTGGGAGCCCTCCCTGGGCATCAGCCCCGCTCTCTACCCACCAAGATGCAGGTCCTGGTGCACACTTTGAAAAAACAATGCTGGTCCTGCTCCCCCGCCCCATCCTGCTTTTTAGGCAGCAGCATCCCCTGTGGTTTTGTGGCACGGAGCCAGCATGAAGCCGGCACAGCCCCCGACCCGTGTGCTGGAGATGTGGCACCATGGGGGGCCCCCAGGGCTGCCGGGGACAGGGGACGAGGGCAGTGGGGTTGGGGACTGTCCCGCTGCCCGGTCGCTGGTGGCAACGGCCGTGGCTCTGCCAACCCTGCAAAATGGCACCTTTGTCTCCTCCCGGAGAAACGGGCAGCTGCGGCCGGGCAGGAGCGCGGCCGCGGGCAGCTCCCCGGGCAGGCAGCCTCCGGGGAGGCCACAGGAGCATTGCCCCCAGGACAGATGCTGGGCGGCATCTGAAAAGATGAGACTGAAGCCCAGGGAAGGTCCTGGGGGTCCCCATGGCCGTCCCCGAGCGGGAGAGGGACCAGCCCTGGGGGGCCCCCCCCCCGCTGCCTGCACCGGCTGTTTCTTTTGCCTTCATGCGGCGGATGCTGTCTCCACTCCCTCTTGCCTGAGCGGGGCTCAAGTGGCTTTTGAGGAGCTGTGAAGAGCAGCAGGAGCTGGCGCGGAGCAGCTTCCCCACCGCCCTCAATGGGCCCTTTGTGCACGGCGAGGGGAAGCTGAATCCAATTACCACCAGCGGGGAGGCAGAGCCGCCAGCACCCGCCTCCCAAAAACACCCTCCCCGCCAGGCCGGGGGCAGCGGGGACCCCCCCCGCAGGGCCCCAGGACCCTGCAACCCTTTTGTACAAGGTTTTATTTTGCTTTAGTAAGAGGCAGAAGCACCCCAGCAGTGCTGCATCCCAAAAATCTTTTGGGATGTGCTCGCTATCATCCCCCAAAAATCGCTGGGAAAGCTCACCCTATTTTTGGAGTGGGGGGGGCGATGCCCCCCACTCCATGCTCACCCCCCATCTTGTTATTTAGGGCAGTGACAGCGAGTACGAGGTGGACCCCGGCCACCAGAAAGCCCACTCCTTTGTCAACCACTACATCAGCGACCCCACCTACTACAACTCGTGGCGGCGGCAGCAGAAGGGCATCTCGCGGGCACAGGCGTACAGCTACACCGAGAGCGACTCCGGGGAGCCTGACCACGTGCCCCTCTCCAACAGCACCTCTACGCAGCAGGGCAGCCTCTTTCGCCCCAAAGCCAGCAGGACTCCCACCCCCCAGACCCCTGGCAATCCCCCCAGCCAGCCCGGTACCCTCTACCGCCCGCCCAGCAGCCTGGCCCCTGGCTCCAGAGCCCCCATCGCTGGATTTTCTTCTTTCGTTTGATATTTAAACAGAAGCGAAAACAAACAGGAGAAAAAAATATTAAAAAAAAAGAAAAAAAAGAAAAGCCCCAAGAAATTAAGAAAAAAGAAAAAAGCGGCGAGAGGGAGAAGAGGAGGAAGAAGCGGAGAGGCCGAAGGGCCCCGGGGATGGCAGTAGTGCTATGGAGGGCAGCGGCCCCAGGCTCAGGCTCGGCGCCGCGATGGGTGTTTCGCTTTCTCGGCAGAGCCGGAGCAGAATGCCGAGCACCTTCCCTGGGGCTGGGGAGCAAAACCCAGCTCCTTGTTTTGGCCAAAGCTTTCTGCATTATGGACTCCTTGGCCGAGGTGGGACGGGAGGGCTTGGAGTGCCAGCAGGATTGCTCCGGACTTTGCCCTTGGCACCTTCTGCAGCTGCCCCTGGGCTGCTGCCGGCCTCGCCGCGATCCCATGGGTGCTGCTGGGCTGGGTGCAGGGGCTCTCGCCGTGCCAAACTCCGGCCCCTCCACCAGCCTCTGCTTGTGGCTCCCCTGGGACACAGGGACAAGCGGTGACAGAGAGACTGCGGGGAAAGAGGGGCTTTGCTGATTTAAACCCTCTGGATGTGAAACCCCAAACCTGGACCCCCTGTCAGCCCTTGGGAGAAGGGGGCAGCCACCGTGCCAGGAACCTGGGGGGCAATTAATTCCTCCCCCTGTTTGCCTCCCCCAGGAGAACCCAGGACTCAAACCCCAGGACAGCCCCGCTGGCGTGCAAGCGGTGCTGATGTCCCCCCTGATTTTTGCACCCCGGGGCTGTGCAGGGGCTCTGGCGAGGGCTCAGATGGGACGATGCAGTGACCATAGCCACCCCTCTGCAGTTCTGGTGGCTTGGAGGGTTTTTTTTAAATGGGGTTTTGTGCAGAGGTCTGGGAGTACAAGGGACGTGTGGGGGCGACGATGCCTGGGGTGGCTCCGAGGCCGTTTTGGTGGTCTCTGCATAGCAAAACCCCTGCAGTGCCTACTGGTGAGCCAGGCACCAGCCCGGCAGCGCCGCGGCACCCGGGCTGAGCCGAGGGAGATGCCAATAAACAGCCTGAGGATCAGCCTGTCTCGCCTCTCTGTCACCCTGCTGCGGCAGAGAAGGGGCTGGCAGGATGTGTCCGTCTGTCCTGCTGCCCTGGCTGGGCCCTACAGCACCGCGGAAGGAGCTGGGCAGAGGGTGCCAGAGGCTGCGGTGCCGGGATAGGGCCCAGAACAGTGCGGAGAGCCGTGCTGGCCGTATCCCCGTGTGTTTCCATCCCCCAGCAGCGGGGTCTGTGGTTGGAGGGAAAGGGGACCCAGTGGTGGAATAGGGGAGGAGGGAGGTGACCCCACTGCACTTGGGTGCTTTTGGCATCGCCGGCACTGGGGATTACTCCTGGGGCAGTTTGCAGCCGCCCTCGCTGCCTGCTTTGCCCTACAGGCCTGGCAGGAAAATCCGGGTGACGCGCTTGGGTTTCATCGCCTGTCACCCCTCCGGCTGCAAAGAGCGTGGGTCTGGAGCTGAGGGCTGGGGAAGGCTCAGCCTGCCGACAGCGCCAGCAAAGCACCCGCACCCGCTTCCTTGGCCAGGGGCTGTTCTCTCACCGGGGGCTACCAGAACTGGGGGCTGTGGGGTCTGCACAGCCCCTTGCTGGTGGGACAGGGGCTCGGAGCCCCTTGCAGGCACATGCCCGGACCCTCACCCTGGTGTGAGCAAGGGTCTGGGGCTACCAGAGAGAGCGTTTTGCAGGTGCTGCATTTGGGGACCACTTAGAACTGGGGGTGCGTGACCCAGTGCTGCGGCCCCCCCTTCGCCCAGCCCCTGGGCTGGGGAGAAACTGGGGGGACACTGTGGTGACATTGCTCCCGAGCCGCAGCCACCAGCAGAAGCACCGTCCCTGCCTTGGTGCATCGCCGTGGCCCTGGAGCCGGTGGGGAGCAGAGGGCGTTTCTGGCAGGTGACTCATCTGACCTATTTGGGAGCTGGCGCCAAAGGGAGCACAGCACCCAGGGGTGCCCGTCCCCTCCCTGGGCAGCGAAGGGAGCCCCGATGCCTGAACAAGTGGAGGCATTTGCCCAGGAGCGGAGCAGGGGGGTCTGCGTTTGGCCAGACAAATCCTGCGCCTTGTTTGCAGCCCGGCTCCAGCCCCAGGCATCCTGGCTTGTGCAAGAGAGACCTTCCTCCCACCCGAGGCTGGGACGCCGAGCCACCAGAGACACAGGGCAGAGCAGGTCTGGGGAGTGGAGCAACGCAGGAAAGCTCCCTGTGCGAAGGACGCTCCCCATGCGAGGGACGCTCCCCTCCCACGCAGGGCACGTGCCAGCCCCTGTGAGCCGCAGTGACCCAGTGAGCACCAGTGCGGTCCTCAGACACGTCCCCTGTTGCAGGGACAGCGGGATGCAGGTCCCGGGAGGTGCCTGCATGGGGTTTGCATGTGCTCCCCAGCACAGCGGCATGCTGCAGCCCTGGTAGCCGGGGCAGAGCAGAGCCCAGGCCCTGCTTGCCCACCCTGACCTGGCTCATCCCTGGCCACGACAAGGAGAAGCTGGAGGGTGCAGCAACATCCGCAGCAGGTTTGGAGCTGGTGCTGTGCTGGGAGGTGAAGCCGCCGGTGCGGCTGTGGCCGGAGCACCCTGGGCCCTGTGGCAGCGGTGGCAGCGAAGCCAAGGCGAGCCCTTTCTACTTGTGGTTTCCCACGGCTGATGGATACAGCACCCAAGGAAGTGGTGGATCCCACATCCCACCGCAGCAGCGGGTTGGCCCTCTGCTCCCTGGGGAACCTCCCTGGGATGGTCTGGGAGCCGCGCAAGGCACAAAGCCTGGTGTGGGCACAGCAGAGATGGGCTGAGTGCCAGTGGCACCAGCGGGAGCTCTCGCTCACCTGTGCTGCCTCAGTTTCCCCATGGCACAGATTGCAACTGGACCGGCTGGGCTCGTGGGGGAAGACACCATGCTCCCTGCCAAGCACAGCCACCTTTCTCCCACCTTGGCTTTCACCATGCTGCTGCCACAAACGGCTCTTTCCAAAAGTCCCTGCCGCCACCCCGGTCGCTCCAGGCAGGTCTGGGCTGCCTGTGCCCGGCCCCACTGCTCCCTGTGCTGCAGACAGGCAGGGCGAGCTGTCGGCAGCAATCAGACCCTGGGGACTGAATTGGCCTTGATGTATCTCCCGACTGCTGCTCGGCGGTGGCCTGCGGTTCTCCCAAGGGCAGAGCACCGCTCACTTATCACGGCTGGGCGAGCCGAAGCGGGGCAGAGGGGAGAAGCTGCACCCCCAGACGTCGCTGTGCAGACGGGGCAGCGCTGGAGCGGTACCCGCTCGCTGCCCCAGGTGCAATGGGGAGATGTTTATGTGCCAGAAATGGGGGTTGTGACCTGTAAGGCTGGGCTGAATTCTGTGATTGATTTTTCTTTATTTATTTTAGCTGAAGCCGTGTTGGTGTTGGAGGAGTCAGGTAGTAACAGTTTATTTTCCAGGTTGAGATTAGATCAAGCAAGGAGTAATCAGAGCAAAAAGAAAGGCTCGGTGTGCGGTGGAGGAGAAGCAGCCCTGCAGCCTGGGCTCTCCCTTTCCTCCAGATTTCTCCGATTCCCCGCCAGCTCCTGGGGCAGAGCCGAGTGTCCCCACCTTTCCCTTGCCTTGGGTGGCGGGGACAGGGACAGCCCCTCCTGCCACGTCGGGGGCTAGACAGGACTTGGCGCATCCTCAGAGCCCCACGTGCCCCGGGCCCTGCCGCCTCCTGCGCCGTGCCAGGCTGCGAAGCTCGCGGCACGGGCAGAGCTGCCGATGGCAGGGACGGCAGCAGAGCCCTCCCGGGGCGGTGGGGAGAGGAGAGCAGTGGAGAGGACGGACCCAGGTCTGTGCACCCTGTCCCGCAGGCGTGGGTGCATGGTGCATGCCATGACACCCTGGCCGAAGGGGTCCCTGTGCCGAAACTGTGCCAGGGCGGGGGGTTTCCATGGGTGGTGCCGGCTGCGGTGGGTCCCTGCAGCAGCCATGCTGCAGGTGGGATCCCCTGGGGGAAGCCGGGGTGGCTGTGCCGCAGCCGGGCGATGGGTTCCCGGGCGGGCGGCGGGTTGTGCGAGCCTGTTCCCCAGCACTGCCGGTGACTGGGTGAGCGTGCCGGGTGGGAAGGGCGGGCGGCTGCACGGACAGCCTGCCCGTGGCAGGCTCCGACCTGTGCACAGCTTGTCCTGGCGCTCACCGGTGCACCCACAGGTGCCAAGGTGCCAGTGGTGAGCGGGCGGTGCGGTCCTGCCTGGGTGTGCTGGTGAGCTGGGTAACCACTCACCCCTGGGCGAATGGCATGGGGAAGGGGTGAACCCCCCACATCTGTGGGTGCAAGCTGGTGTCCGTGGGGTTGGCGGGGGCTATTGGGGAGGTTTCTGGCAGCGGCCAGTGCTGGGCCCTGGGGCTGGAGGGATTTGGGGGGGCTGTGGGGGCAGCATCCCATTCCCAGCACCCTGGGGTGTCCGGATGGTGATCCCCACACCCTGCTGCAGTACTGGGGCTTGGGGAAAGCACCCGGCTCGCTCAGCAGCATCTCCTGCGCTGCCGAGGCAGCGTTGGCAGACAAAGCTGGCAGGCGCTGGCGGCAGGAGGAGGGGACAGGGCTGCTGGGAAACTTGGGCGCTTCTCCCTGCCTTGCCTTTCAAAGTGCTTTTCAATCCTTTTCTTTTTTCTTCTCTGCTTTCAAAAGCTGCTGAGAAGCAGTAAAAGGAACCAGCGACAGGTTCAGGAAGGGTGAGTGCGATGCAGCCACCCACTCCGTGCTCCCGAGCCTCCCAGCACCCTGACCTCGCTGCTGTCTCCCCAGGGCCAGATCCAGCCCCGGGGCCCTGCGTGGCCCGAGCTGCTGTGGAGGAGAGGGGAGGGGGCCTGTCTCTCCCAGGCAGTTTTTCAAGTTGAGTGGGTGCTTGCTTTTCCCAGCCGGAGTTAGGCCAGCCCACGGGAGCCTTCCCTGGTGGCTCCCACCAGCTGGCTGATTTTAATCCCTCCTGACTGTGCTGTCTCAGCCAGCGCCGTGCCCCTGTGACAGCGTCAGGTGAGACAAGCAGCGCTGTGCTGGTACCACGCTGGCCTTCGATTAACACACGCTGGCCCCACACGAGCGGACAGAGCTGCCGGCAGGGGCTATGGGAAACCCTCCTCCTCTTCCTCACCCACCGGCAAACCACCACTGCATCCAGCAGCGGCTCCCAGGAGACCCCTGCTCAACTGTGGGCACAGGGCTTTGCCTCCTGCCTCAGTTTCCCCATATGGAAAGCAAGGAAAATAAAATTTGCCAAACAAAGCGGCTATGAACATGGCACTGGTGTGAGCCAAGGAAGCAGCATGGCCTGGGACGCAGACTGCAGGCACCGGCGGAGGCAGGGTGGTGCTGGACACCTGGGCTGTGGGCAGAGGCCATGCCCTGGGTGGTTTGGCCACAGCGCTCAGTCCAGCAGAGCCTCTCCACGGTGCCAACCCCAGCATCTCCACAGTGCCATACTCACCCCACCGCCCACAGGAGCAACGGCTCTGTGGTTATGCCGTGAGCGACCGCCTGCCCTTCCCACCGATGGAAGTGTCTGCACCAGAGGAGCCATCAAAGCGCCCGGCGCTGCTCAACCCCAGCTGCCGCCGCAGCCATGGCCCCCACGTTGGTGCTGCCGAGGCTGGGGAACGGAGCTCCTTGCACTGGTGCCATGAGAAATCTTCACCCCCCTGCAGCATCATGTCCCAGCACCCGAGCCCCCAGCATCACACAGCCAGGGCATCCCGGGACCCCACTCGCCACCGCCCTACGCCCCAGCCTGGCTCCTTCCGCAGAGGCGCCAGACGCTCTGGAATATGCAAGAAACGCTGCATTAGGCAGATTCAGGATAATCTCGTCTCTCCCGCCCCTTTTCTCCCACAAAGGTCTCACCTTAATCCCTGAGAGCGGCTGGGCAGCCCTGCGCTCTCCCTTTCAGCACATCGCCAGCGCTGGGGTGGCCGGGGTGGCCCCATCATCGTGTCCTGGCCATGGACCACCCAACCGCCCCACGGCCTGGAGGGGTCCTGCGGCCCCCCGAGGGGGATGGAGCCGCGGGGCTGGCTGGGGACAGAGGGCTGGGGGGCGGTGGGGGGCGGGCGTGGGGGCTGCAGCCTCGGGGGGGTCACGGTCACGAGTGGAACGGGGACGCTGGTGCTGCCCCGGGGCTGAACCCGCCTCCTCCCGGCGGCTCAGTTCAGCTCTTAAATCCCTTTAATTAATTAGAGTCAGTCGCTCCCCGCCTCGCCGCCCCCCGGCCGGTCTGCCAGGGGTGCAGCCAACCCCCTGCTCTGCCCCCGGGGACCCCACTCGGGACACCCCCCCCGGGGGAAGGGATCTGGGACCCCTCACCCCCGCGGATCGCCGCACCCCGCCCACGGAGGGGCCCAGGACCCCACTCGGGACCCCACTCGGGGGCACCCCCCCGGGACACACCCGGGACCCCCCACGGGCGGGGCCGCGCCTGGGACAAGGGTTCCCCCCCCACTCGGGTTTGAATGGAGGGTGTGGGGCTGCCCCGTGACGTGGCGCCGCGCCATTGGCCCGGGCGGGGCGATGACATCATGCCCGCCGCGGCGGTAGTGGGGGGTGCGGTTTGGCTGGGGCTCGGCTCGGCGCGGCTCGGCACGGCCATGGGCCGGCGGCGGGTCCCGGCGGCGCAGGTAAGGGGGGCCCGGGGCACGGCGGGGCTCGGCTCGGCACGGCACGGCCCGGCACGGCCCGGCCCGGCCCGGAGCGGGGGGAGGCGGCCGGGCCCCGGCTCGGCTATTGTCCGGCGGCGGGCGGGGTCCCCGGGGCTGCCCCGAGCCCCGCTCCGGTAGCGGGCCGGGGGCGGCGGTGCTGACCCCCCCCTACACCTACCCACACCCACCGGGGCGTGGGGCCGGTCCGCGGCGCGGGTGGGCGAAGGGGTTAACAGGATGCGCAGCCCTGTTTGCCCAGCGTGGGGCACCGGCCCGGCTCACCCCGCCCCGGCGGTGGCGACCGGTGGCCGCTCGCCCGCGGTTCCCCACGCTCCGTCGAGCCCGACGGCGGGGATCGCCGTGCCCGGAGCCGGCGGTGGCCGCAGCCGGGGCGGTGGCTGCCCGGCGGCCCTTCTCGGAAAGGCTGATCCTCCCCGCGCTGGAGCGGGTCCAGCAGCACCCCTGGGCCGGCCGGGGCTGGGCGCGGGAGGGTGCTGAGTCAGAGCCGCCCGAAATCCCCCTCCAGCTCATCCTCCTGCAGCCTGGGATGGGGTCAGGGCTTCCCCGCTGGCTCTCCAGCCTTCCCGGCCGGCCCCCAGCCTGCCCTCCCACACAGCTCACCATCCCTGGGGAGCACACGCCGGCTCCCATGGGTGCCCTGGAGAGCGGGGACCTGCCCAGTTCTGCAAGCCTGGGCACGGGGCTGGCTCCCAAACCCGCTCCGGTGCCTGGAGAGCTGGGGGCTGGTGGGCAGCGACCGCTCGTGGGGAGCTGGACGCAGCCTGCGCCGCCCTGGTTTGACCCCAGCAGTAGCGGCGTTAAGTATAGATGTTTCCGAGTGCCAAATTTATAGATCAGGGAGGCTGTTCTAAAGGGAGCTGGGATCGTTAGCAGTCTGGGGGAGAAACTGAGGCACGGAGCGAGGCAGCGCAGGTCTCTGCACCCTGGGACGGGGCTTCCTCCCTAGCTGGGTGCGCAGTAAACAAGTCTGTTTTGGACACAGCTCCCTCGGAGACCGTGGAGTGAATCCAGCTGAGGTTTAGCACCGAGGAGGTTTGGTGGGTTTGGGTCATGGCGGGGGGGAAGAGCAAGGCTGGCCTGAATCCCCATCGCTGGGGCCGGCCGCCCGACTCTGTGCCATGGGCTGACCGGGTGCTGGGGCTCCCTCTGCGGCCCCGACAGGCAGCCATATGCCGCTGCCCGCAGGCAGCCCCGCTGCCGGCAGCGTTGTGCTGACCGCGGCGGTCTCTCCCTTTGTTCCCCGGGTTTTGTCGTGAGCGCAAACAGCCGCCGCGGTCACGGGCCCCCCGAGCCGGCTGGCTGCGGGGCGCCGGGCCCTGCCGGCAGATAGAGTGCCGCGGTCCAAGCTGTGGGAAGCCTGTCTGTTTACTTCCCGTCCACCCCAGCAAAACTGCAGGAATTTAGAGCCTGGCCGAGGTTGGGAGGTCTGTTTAGCCCCGGTATCCTGTCGGACCCTGGCCAGCCCCTGTTGTTGTCGGAGACGGAGCAAGGGCCAGCGAGGAGATAACCTTTCCCCCTGGAAATGTCCCCTCCTCACCCTGGAGAGCCGTGGGCTGGTTCGCGGCCCCGTAGCAGCAGGATTTATGGTCCTGTGCGTGTTCTGGCGTGTCCTGCTAATAGTTCCTCGCTGAACTCTGGCTAGCTCCTGGTCGTCAGCAGTCCCTCGGGGAGCACTGCTCCGTTTTTGGCACCAGCATGCCGGCGCTGGGGCGGCGAGTTCCCTGGCTTGGCTCTGATCGGCGTGCTGATAGCCCTGGCGAGAGCCGAGCTTCGCCTCCCATCCCGGCGAGCCGTCTCGCTGGCCCCGGCTCAGACGCTTGCTGCCGGCTCCCTTTCCGCTTCCAGAGGCGCTGCCGGGGCTGCTCCACGCATCCCACGGCTGAACTGCAGCAGGGTCCTGGTGCCAGGGACAGGACCAGACCTGTCACCCGCGCCTGGGACGAGGCGGTCACCGGGGCGCCTGGGCTGCCTGCGCTAACAGGACTGTCTGCCCCCAGGCCTCGGGAAGACTCGCCGGGGAGCCCGATGCCAGGGTGTGACAGCGGGCTGGTCCCCTGCCGGGGCCGGCGGTGGCAGGGTGTGATCCATGCCCTGTCTCCAGCAGCTGTCTGCCAGGCAGCAACATCAAAAGGGCCGCCTGAGCCCGATCCCCGAGGGGCAGCGCACCAGAAAGTGGGGCTGAGCAGCCAGCATGTCCTCCCTGCCCAGCGTGCGGGTTCTCCCTGGCCCCGGGCAACGCGGGGGGCCCGACCGGTCCAGCGCAGCCCCTGCCCCAGAGCCCGGCAGGGTGGGGAGAGCATCCTCTGATCTCTGGGCTGGAGGGTGCTGCCTGGGGCGCTCCGCACGGCAAAGCCGGGGAGGCTCGTTTGGAGCCGGCCGGGCCGGCCGGGATGCTTTCCCCCTCCGTGGGTTTGGCTCTCCCAGCCCGTGAGCGGGATGAGCCGGGAACAGGATGCATGGGAGCGTGGCTGGATTTGGCGTTTCCCTTGTGCACACCCATGCACTGGCTTCTTTCTTGAAGCCACTGGTGCCCTCTGATCCCTGTGGGTGACTGGTGCTGAGCGGGATGAGGTGGGGAGGATGGGGGGGTCCTGCGGGAAGCCTGCACCATCAGGGCATGCAGTCCCCGCTGCTGCCCTGCACCTGCCCAGGGCTGTCCCACCCTCCACGCTGGCTGCAGGACCCCTCTGTCCTGCAAACAGCCACCTATTTGCAGGGGAAATCATGTCCCCGGGGACCTGGGGCTCCTGCTCCTCGAAGCTGGCGGTCCCAAAGGGCTGAGAGGGCAGGTGGGAAGCAGTGCGTGGTCTGTCGGTTCACTTTATCCCTCTTGTCCTCGACTTGCGCTTGCAGGTCCCGTTCCCTCCCCTTTCCCCAAAGCCCTGCTGGGACTTGGCAGTGCTCTGGGCTCCCTGCCCCAGGACGGGCAGCGCTGCCTGCCAGCCTGCCTGCATAATCTCTCGGGTTACAGAGCAGCTTTCCCTGGTAGGTAGCTGGAGAGGCGGTGGCGAAGCCGCCCTGGCCTGGTTTCCTTTGTGAAAGCGCCGGCAGTGGGAATGTCACAGGATCCCTTCTCCTCTCCCCGAGCGAGAGAAGGAGAAAAGGGCTCTGTGTCCCGCTCCCCCCGGGCAGGACAGGGCTGGTAGCCGGGCTGTGCGGGCAGCAGCGTCCCGCCGTGCTGCTGTCACCTCTCGGGGCGGGCTGGGAGTGAAGCGTTAAGGGATGGGGAGATTTTGGCCGCTGCAAAAAGGCTTTGTGGGCAGAAGCGTCGAGGGGAGACGTGGCAGTGGCTTGTTTGGGGGCTGTGACGGTGATGGAGAGCTGCTGGCCAGAGAGGCTGCCGCGGCGCGCCGGTAACGCTCCAACCTCCCAGTGGCCCCTTTGCCGAGGCTTGCAAAGTATCTCACAAATGCTGAACTTGGCCCCGAAATCTAAATACAAGGGAGGGACAGTCCCCAGATGGCCTAAATCAGCAGCACGGTTGCCTGGCCTAGCTGGGGAGCTTGCCGGGAGTGTTTGTTTTATGTAAAACCAAAGGCTGGAGGAATGCTGGCCTGAAAGGAGACCTTGCAAGGGGAAAACATCTGTGCCATGCACAGCTGGGCATGTGCGAGATCCTGGCGAGGGGAGCAGGGCTCCAGTGAGCTGCTTGTCTGCATTCAGGTGGGGCGAGGTGGGGAAGAAGTCCACTTGGCTCCAGGTTTGAGGGTGTGGAGACGGCGGCGTGGCTGCTCCATCTCTTCCCTGGGCTGCTGGGGATAAACCGGGGGCTCCCTCGGCTGGAGCCCCTGTGTGCCATCCCCGGGGCTCTGCCGCAGCAGAGGCGGGCGGTCGCCCTGCCAAGAAGGGTGGTGGGATCCTGCACGGGGATGGACGGGGAGTGTGGCCATGTGCCGCCGCCGTGCCGCGGGGCATGCCTGCCCTGGCTGGCCCCACACGGAAGCTGTGCGTGGGAGGGCTGGGCACCAAGACTTTGCACCCGCATGGTGTCAGAGTCCGTCCTGCCTGCACAGGACTGGCCCGGCTGCAGCCTGCCTGAGGCCCCGCTGCTGCAGCAGGGGACGGACGGACAGGCATCGCAGGGCAGGTTTGGGAAGGGATGGGAGGCGGCAGCCCTTCCCCAGCTGTGCCGGGAGCTGTGGGGCGGACGCTGCAGCCCCCTGCAGTGTCTGGCTGAGCAGGTACGGGGCTGGCTTGTGTCGGGACCACCATGCTGCCATCGCTGGCCACGGGCTGTGGGGCCAGGGCTTGCTTCCGGCCAACCCTGCGGAGCCATTCAGCTGCACCCTGGGGCTGGGTGGGCAACGGGGGGGACACGGCCCCCGCCCTGAGGCTCGCTCAGAGGAAAGACGTCGGTCCCTTCCCCGTGCATGTCACGGGGCTGCGGTGTTGCCGGCGGTGCCCAGAGGGAGGAAGCGGGCGGCTGCGATCCCTTCCTCCCCGTCAGCCTCTCCCAGGACCACCTGGGGCTGCCTGGCTCCAGGGGAAGCGCAGGATGCAGTGACGCAGTCCCTGTCCTCGTCCCCTCCTGCAGGGCCACGGGCCCTGGGCTGGACTGGTGGCACCAAGGTGGCCACGGGAAAGAGGAATGTGCCTCTCTGCGTCCCGGTCAGCCAGGGCCCTCGTTATCTCTGCTGCCGGCTGCCACCCCTGAGTCACAGCGGTGATGATGAGGTGGCTGGGGAGGGTGGGCACGGGCTCAGTGCCGGGGTGCAGCGAGGAGCAGCGTTGGAGGGCTTTGGGGTGCTCAAGGGCAGCAGCAAGGCTGCGTCCCCATGTCCCCATCCTGCCAAGTGTGGGCACAGAGGGGTACCCACAGGGTGCCTGCCTGTCCCGGCTCCCCCAGCACGCCGCTTGGCTGACGGTGCCTCCCGGGGGCTCTACGCTCTCCTCGCACACTTCCTGCCGTCTGTTTCCAATTCCTCCTGGCGTCTGCTCCTCCCCGCTTTCTTCCAATTAAAAAAAAAATCCCAGGCATCTTCTCGGCGTGCGGCTCCCAGAGGCTCGAGCGCTGCTGTGCCCCGCTCCGGCAGGCTGGGGCTGCGCGGGGAGGGGACGGCGGGTACCCGCGGCGTCCCATGTCCCTCTTTATGCCTGTTCACGTGGGGCACAGGCTTGGGGACCGTCCTGCAACACCCCCGTGCCCAGGTCTTTCTCTTGTGGTCCTTTCTGCCTGTCTGCTCTGTGGACGGGGTCTGGGACCCGCTCGTTTAGGGGGTGTGGGGAGCTCGGGGTGTCTGGGGACCCGTTCCCCATGGAGCCATGCCCTGTGCGGTGGCTGTTCCCAGGGGAGTGGAGCGGCTGGCGGGCATGGGGTTACATTTTGCAGCCTGGCGGGGTGAGGGCTGGTGTCAGCAGGGCTGTGCCTATCCGTGTCCTCAAAGCCTGACCGTGTCCCTCTCTCCCGTCTCCTAGGAGTGACCCGTCCGTGACGCCAGTGGGAGCCCAGCCGCAGAGCACCAGGTGTGAGCACCGGCCAGGTCCGTGGGACGCGTGGCTCCGTCTCAGCCGCCCCGGTGCAGCGTGGTGCAGCCCCTCCCTGCCGCAGCGATGCCGATCCTCAAGCAACTCGTCTCCAACTCTGCCCACTCCAAGCGGCGCTCGCGGGCCGACCTGACGGCCGAGATGATCAGCGCGCCGCTGGGGGACTTCCGCCACACCATGCACGTGGGGCGGGCGGGCGATGCCTTCGGGGACACCTCCTTCCTCACCAGCAAGGCCGGGGAGCCGGGGCTGGAGGCGGGCGAGGAGCCGGGCGCCTCCAAACCCAGCCTGCTCTCCCGCCGCTTCCGCAGCAGCAAGCGCTCGCAGTCGGTGACGCGAGGTGACCGGCGGGACATGCTGGGTTCGCTGCGGGACTCGGCCCTCTTTGTGAAGAACGCCGTCTCCCTGCCCCAGCTCAACGAGAAGGAGGTGGACAGGAGCGCGGGGCAGCTGCCCAAGAGCCTCTCCTCCAGCCCTGTCAAGAAGCTGCCCGAGGAGGTGAGCCCTGAAGAGCAGCAGCGCCCGAATGGGGCGACCGCTGGGCCGCTGAGCCCCGGCTTGGACGAGCGCGACTTCGGGGACATCACAGAGCTGCCCGTCGTGGTGGCCAAGAGCGGGGCTGGCATGAAGCACGCCGAGTCCATCATGTCCTTCCACATTGACCTGGGGCCCTCCATGCTCGGGGATGTCCTGAGCATCATGGATAAGGAGCAGTGGGAGCAGGACGAAGACCCTGAGGCAGAGGAGGGCTGTGAGGAGGAGGTGGATGCCACCCTGCCCGGCTCCCCGGCGGCAGCGGCAGCCCCGCTGAGCCAGAGCCCGTCCCGCAGCGCCGGTGGCCGCTACCCCAGGGACAGCAGTTCGGCATCCAGCTGCACCTCGGGGCCGGAGGAGCGCAGCCCCATCCCCGGGCCACTGAGCCACCGGGGCCCCCCGAAACGCCCCGACAAGGAGTTCTCATTCGCTGACGAAGACGACGACGAGATCAGAGTATAAAAGGCGGGCGGCCAAGCCAAGGGGTCTGGTTCTCATTTGCGGTTGCTTGGACATGGGGCCGAATACCCCGGTGCTGCAATGGGTGGCACCGGGGAAGACTCAACTCCTCGCTCGTTCTCTCTCCCCGTCCAGCGGCAGGACAGCACTCTGTGTCCCGGGGCCAGGGCAGCCTCAATGCCTCTCGGCTCCTGGAGAGCTCCAGCACATCCCGGGAGGGGAAAGCAGACTCGATTTCAATTCTTTCTGTTGGACTTTGGATATTAGCTCTTTTCTTTTTCCCCCCTTGCCCATGTAAAGCAATATAGGATCAAACAAGACGAGGCTTCAAAGTTTTAGCCCCTTTAGTAATATATATTTTGTTTTTCTGCCGTATGGTTTTTACTGCTCTCTGATTTGTACTTAACTTTCTTTACTCTCGCTTTTGGTTTTAACGGAGGGGAGATTTCCCATGAGGAAGGACTTGGCTCTCGAGCTCAGAGGATGCCCGGGACTGCGGGCGGCTCCAGCTCCCCAGGTTTCTTGGGGACTTTCTGCAGACCGAGAGCCTCTGGCCTCGTGTCATGGCAGGGACTCGCTCCCCATCCCTCTGATGGATGGATCCATCCCGGATGCCTGACCCTCCAAACAGCCTGGGGGTCGCAGGGATGCACCCTGGCCAGCCCTGGCACTGGCTGCTCCTGGGGATGCTGACGGGAGCGTGGGTCTGTCCCCTGTGGGAGGAATGCTTGGGACCCCCTGTGAGCCAGGGCGAGCCCCGGTGTCCTGCGTGCCAGGCGGCTGCCGTCGCGGGGCCGGTCTGGCTGGGCCGTGCCGACGCTGGCCTGGTGCAGGCGGGTGGAAGAGGAGGGTTTTATACCATGTATGTACAAATGCAAAGAATAAAAGGAAATGGTAGTTACAGCAGTGGCTTGAGTTCCTGGGGGACGAGATGTGTGGGGACATGGGTGTTTGCACCCTGCTGCACAAGTGGGGACCGTCTTTCTCTGTGCTGCCACTGTCTTCAGACCCTGTCTTGCCGCCTCCACCTTTGCTGCCTGTCCCTGGCTGGAGTCCTGCCTGGCGGCCGGTCCCCTGGCCGGCGTTTCGGCACCTGCAGTGGCCGTGCTTTATCTGCCCATCGCGCAGGGCTGCCTGCGGAGGGAGGAAGCGGGTGAACTCCCGCTGGCCGGATCTGGCTCCGGGCTGGGACCCTCCGGCCAGGCCGGTGCCTGCCAAGGGATGGCTCTGCCAAGACGCCGCTCTCCTCCCTGCAGCCCTGCTCCCTGCCAGCCAGAGAGGAGGGGAAGGTGATGGCAGGGCAGGACTGGCTGTCCCTGCTCCCACGGGCTGGGGGCCGGGGCTGGGGTTGCCCTGGGTGCTCCTAGCCCCATGGGGCTGCCGTGGCCCCTGCCACCCCCAGTGAGGGTGGATGGAGGGGCTGAATCTGGCACTGCGAGCAGGGTGGGTTGCTCCCATCCCATGGTTGGCTTCCCCCAGCTCAGCCCCTGGTGTGAGCGGGGCTCTGCCAGCATGGAGGGTGCCTTCGCTCCCCGGCCCCGCTGATGGAGGTGGGCTGAGATGGGGCAAAGTGCTGGGAGCAGCCCCGGAGCCCTTCCCTGAGCGGGTGGAGAGCACAGCTCTGCTGGGAGCACCAGCCAGGCTCTCCTCACTGGTGCTGAATGGAGAGGAAAGGATATGGCCCTTCCAACACCTCCTAGCCCTAGGAGGGGCTGGGTGCCCCTGTTGTGCCGGAGGGATCTCCCCTGGTGAAGCTGGTGGGAGCGGGCGAGCGCTGTGCCGCGGCGGGGACACAATGGGGTCCTGTGCGCGCGCCAGGGCCGACACAAAGCCCCGCGGCGTGGGACATTGGGCTATTGTCCGGGTCGGGGAGAACAACAGCAGCTGCAGCTGGTGGCTCTGAGCTCACCGGGCTGCCTCTGCCCCGCTCACTGCAGCACAGCCCCCCCGCCCTGTGCCAGGGTCCCGGGGCCACTGCCCCCTGCCCCTGCTCTGAGCACCCATCTCCTGAAACGATGGTCCTGGTCTCTGCCTCCTCGGAGGTCACCAGGCTGCCGCAGGGACCTGGTTCCTCTTGTCCCTTACTGATGCTCTGACATGGAGCAGCGGGGCAGGGCAGGTCACTGGGGTTTGCACCCCCTCCCGGGACCCACGCACTCCCCGGGGTCTCACCGGTGCTGTGGGGAGGGGAGAGGCCCTGGGGTGACCTGGCACTGGCTGCCTGCGACCATCACTTGGCAATCGCGATCTTTGTGATGCCTGTCAGCTCCAGCCTCCCGCTCGGCAGCACCGCACTGCCGCGAGCCGACGGGGCAGAAAGCGTGCTGAGCATGCATGGGACATGGCCCTGCTCGACGGGATGGGATGGTGGCTCCAGCACACTGCGAGTGAGTGAGCATGGGGCCAGCGCAACAGATCCCGGGCTAGTGGGGAGTAATGACAGCACTGCTGCAATGCCAGGGGAGGGAAGGTCAGCTGCGCTGCACCCACAGCCTCCCCAAAACCCCTCCATGTGCACAGCATGGGGTGGGCATCTCGGTGTGAGACCCAGCACGTGCACGGGATGTGGCCGGCACGACCGCTCAGTGCCGGGTGGGTGCACAGCACCCGGCGCAGGGCTGCAGCCACAGCACCCGCAGGCAGCGATCCGGCAGGCGGGCAGCACTGGTCCAGTGCATTTATAGCTAGTGACAGAATGGGAGCAGGTCTCCATCCCCGATGCGTCAGGCCATGTCGCTCTGGGCGCGTGCCGGGGACACGCGTGGCTGCAGGAGCCGCGTGATGGAGGAGGGACGCAGTGTTAGGTTAAACCCGGGGGCTGCGTGGTCTTTTCTGGGTGGGCTCCCAGCAGCCCCGGGAAGCAGCGTGGCACCGTGGTTGTGCCCAGCATGTGTGGCTGCAGCCTGGCACGCGTGCAAGCCCCCAGCCCGGCAGCGGGGACAGAGGGGCTTCTTATTGAGGTGCGAGGTGTGACCTGTCCATCCCCCCCAGGAGCTCAGGGACACGGGTCTGTCCTGCTGGGCACCAGGTGATGGAGCGTGGGGCTGGGGATGGTGCAACTCTGCACCCAGCAATGCTCAGAGCACTCAGAGTGCAACAAAAACCATGCAGGATCCATCCCTTGCTATCTGAGTGTTTAGTTACAGCACTCAGGCCACATTTGGCTCTGTTTAAGGCTGAGCAGCAGCCCCGGTGTGAGAGGGTTAACCCAGCTCATGGGCAGCCCCTGCTGCTCCTGGGGAGATGAGGGCCAGCTGCTCTGCCCCAGAGCCGGGGCTGGAGGAAAAGCAGATGTCGGTGCAGAGAGGCAATTATGGGGGATGCGATGGGGGCCTGGGGCTGAGCTCCCTGCAGCTGGGCTGCGGCACCAGGCAATCACGGCTGCAAATTGAGATCAGATGTGGGCAGCTTTTCTCTCTAAATGGAGAGCTGGAGGCTGCTGCCTGGGTTGGTTTTGCTCTGGCTTGGGGAGGAGGAGGGTTTCTGAGCACTGCTGGGGCCCAGGTTGGCTGCGGTGACCTGCAGAGTGTGGTGCTCCCTTGGGAGATCTGTGCTTTCCTCAAGCAGCCCCTTTGCAGCTTGCTCCCTGCCTGCACCCTGCCTGTGCTGGGCTGGAGGTGCCTCTTCCCGGAGCAGGGGCAATGCAGGAGCTGGTGGCTGGTGTGGAGAAGATCAGGTTTGACTTGGAGGCTGATGTGGAGCAGCAGCGAGGAGCTCAGCCCCTGCCCTTCCCGGGTATGGACAGTAAGTTGGGGACAGGATCCTGTGGCATCCTTGGAGGGTGACAGGGGTGCAGGAGGTGTTGGGGTTCTCCTCCTTCCTGGTGCTCCTGGCTCTTGCTGCACCCACCATGGTGCCTTGGTGCCTCTGGTTCTGCCTTCTCCCTGGGTTCCTGCCCGAGGTCAGGCTGGTTCTGGGCATTGCTCCCTTGGGGATGCAGCTGGCACAGCTCTGCGGGGGCTGCTGGTGGAGTGGGCTGAGATGCTCTTGACCCTGATGGCATGGTGGTCCTGGCACTGGGGCTGGTGGGTAAAGCCCTCCTTACCCTGTTTTCCCCTGCAGAGCTGGGGGCAGCCGTCTGCGAGTTCTTCCATCGAGGGCTGTGCACCAAGGGTGAGTGCTGGGAAGGGATGGGGATGGGGCTGACACCACCCTGCAAGATCCTGGGGCCACCAGGGAGCTGGATAGGGCCCCTCTCTGCCCCGTGACCAGCACATCTCCGTGGCAGATTGCTCTGTGGCCAGTGGGCTGGCAGGTTTTGACCCAAAATGCTAACATTGCTCAGAGTCCATCATTCTCCCTGGCCCTTTGGATGAGTGCTCCTACCCCTTCTGCACCCGGGAGGGCTTGAACACCTCCAGGGCAACCAGACCTTGGCAGTGCCTGGGGAACTGAGCCCTGTGCACCCAGTGGGTGCTGCAAATCTCCTCCACATCCCAGAACGCTCATGCTGGCATGTCCCAAGCCAAGGAGCTGGGGGGTGCTGGGGGGCTGCGATGGCGGGGGCTGCGGGGCACAGGCAGGCTCCGACGGAGGGTGTGTGCCGGGGCCAGGCGTGCGGTGCCCCTTCCGGCACGTCGGCGGTGAGAAGACGGTGGTGTGCAAGCACTGGCTGCGTGGGCTCTGCAAGAAGGGTGACGGGTGTGACTTCCTGCACGAGTACGATGTGACCAAGATGCCCGAGTGCTATTTCTACTCCAAGTTCGGTAGGTGTGGGACTGGGCCGGGGACCCCAGCGAGCCTCTCCCACCCCAGCACCCATGTCCCTCGGGTCTGGCCTCAAGCAAGCGCCTGATGCCACCTCCTGTCTGCGGGAAGAAACGCCACTGGCACCCGCCCGGGGTCACCATTCCCTGGGCCAAGCCTGGGTGCTCTCGGAGCAGTTCTGTTCCTCCCATCCAGCCCATCCTCGAGCACTTTCCACTGCATTTGGCTTGAGCGACTGCTGTCCTACCCGTCCCACCCCTTACTCCCGCAGGCGAGTGCAGCAACAAGGACTGTCCCTTCCTGCACATTGATGCCACCACCAGTACCATGGGCTGTCCCTGGTATGACCGTGGTTTCTGCAGGCACGGTGAGCTGCTGGGATGGGTGTTGGGGTGAGCAGGGTCTGCCCATGTTCCCTACCCACCAGTGATGGGGAGTCTGGACCCCACTCCTGACACCTCCGAGGTGACGGAGCCAGAGTGGGGTAAACCACAGCGGGTTGTCTGGGGACTACCTGGGAGTGGGACTGGGTGCCCAGTGGGGATTTGGGTCCCATAGAGCTGAAGGAGAATGGGGCTGCTGCGGGAAAGCTGGGCTCCCGAAATTCCTGGGGGGCAGGGGGTGTGGTCCTGCGTCACTGCAAACAGGAACCTCTCCTCTGCACGGCAGGTCCCCTGTGCAAGTACAAGCACACGCGGAGGGTGATGTGTGCCAACTACCTCGTCGGCTTCTGCCCAGAAGGACCCAAGTGCAAATTCATGCAGTACGTATGGGGCAGGCTGGGGGGGAGCTCAGCGCACACAGCTGGCCTGGGACAGCGGGGGACAGCCCCTCTCTGAGGCCACAGAGGTGGATGTGGCTCTTGCAGTGTCTGGGTCAAGGACAAGGGCACTTCAGGTCCTTGTCTGAACTAACTGGACACCTCTGGTCTCTCCTCACATCCAACCTGAGCTGGTGACCGCAGGGTTTGCAGCAGGTGGGCAGGGGACAGCCCTGGTCCCCTTGGGGATGCCTGTGCCGGCTACCTGAGCCCTGAGAGGCTGTGGAAGCCATGGGGGGATCTGGGGGTACTGCTTGCTGTGTCCCAGGGAGTAACCGCCTGTCCTCTGTGTCCCCCTCCAGCCTCAAGGCCGGGCTGATGACGAGCAGCACGGATCCATCCAAGGTGATGCCATTCCCTCTTGAGCCGAAGCCCTTTTGCTCTGTGCCTCTGCCCATCAGAGTGATGCACCGGCTGCCCCTGCCCCACAGCTCTTGCTTCCCTTGCTTCTGCCCCAGCTCTTGTGGGACAGCAGCTGCCAACTGCCCCATGTCCCCCCAGGGAGCTGGCTGTGCTTGGGGGCTGGCACGGCTGGAGCTGGCTGCTGGCGGGGAGAGTGGATGCAAGGACGTGCCGCCCATGGAGCCCCCTCTACCAGTCACTGGTGCTACCCAGCACCTGACAGCGCCGCTGTGGGACACCAACAGCAGCCCCCAGGGCCCACAGAGCCTGCTTGAACGGGGTGTCTGCTTCAAGGTGAGTGTTTTTTGGGGCTGGGAGGCCTGGGAGCAATGGTCTCACCTTGGCGGGAGGGTAAAGTGCTATGGCGAGGGGCAGCATGTGGCACGGGGACTCCCATGGCACTCCCAAAAGAGTTTCCTTAACTCGAGATGTCTGTCTTCTCCCTGGGCTCTGTTTCTTGGCCCTGGTGCCCACCCCCCAGGCAGCTGGGGTGTGAACCAGCAGGAAGGAGGCTGTACTTGGATTGGAATAATCTGCAAGTGAAGGGACTTCTGTGGTAATGACCACTTGGCATGCAGGGGAATAGCCCTGCAGAGCAGCGAGCCCCTCGCGTCCCTCTGGGTCGGAGGTTTGTCGTAGTTGGAGGTTTTGGGATGCTGCTTGCAGGCGAGAGCTGTGCTGGAGCAAGGCATGGCTCCGCTAGCCCAGGTGCTGGGAAACGGTATGAAAATGAACGTGTGCTAACACGGCAGTGGGTTGATCCAGCACAAAACCGATGCCTGCCTCTCCCTGTCCCCCCAGTGCGGACAGGAAGGTCACTACGCCAATAAGTGTGGGAAGAATCAGCTTTAAATCCTGCTGGGGAAGTGACTTGAGTGCTCCTGCACAGACCGGGGCAGGAGGACGCCGCAAAGCGCGATGGAGCCAGCGAGACGGCTACCAGGGCAGTTGCCAGACTAGAAAAGCCAGTTGGTTTTGCTCAGCACCGGCTCTCACAGCTCTTTGCACAAGCAACACAGAAATCACAGCTTCCCTAAATGCAACTGGAACCAGACTCTTCACAGCTGCCTGCGTTCCCTCCCGTGCAGCTGGCTGCACACGGACTGGGGCAGCAGGAGCTGTCACTATGCAATCACAGGTTTGAAGGGGTGTGGGACCAGGTTGTGCCAGGGCCCTGGGCAGATGAGGGTGTGCCAGTCCCTGTGAGGGGGGGCCAAGAAGCACCATGTTTGAGAACACACAGTACCAAGCAGGAAAGGAAAATTCACAAAGGCTTTTATTGCTGGGAAGAGGGAGTTTTTGGTGAAACACCTCTGACACAGTACTACTGCACCGCTCTTTGAATAAAGAGTTCAGATTTTTTTTTTCCTTGGTTTGGTTTTTTGTTTGTTTTACCCTTCATGCCTGTAACATGACCAACCCTTTTCCAGACATGTTTGGTGACGGCAGGCTACAACTAGCACTCTCATAACTGTCCTCGTTCGTCTGATGCAGACATTGGTTTGCCCTTTGGGCACAACAGCTAATCCAATGGATTTTTTTCCTCCAGAAATAGGGCGCTGCGGTCTGTGCGCTGCTGCTTTAATGCCTTTATAAAGGTCCTTCCCTCGCAGCCCGGGCAGTCGCACCAGCACCGTGCTGACAGCGAAGCAGGGGCTGGGGGCCCTTTGTGGAAGGGCCCTGCAGGCACCATCCTCCTCCTGCCAGTCGGTAGCAAACCCCGTGGCGCTCGCTGTGGAGAGGGGTAAGTAAAAGAAGGGCTGTGCTGGGCACAACTCTGCCAACTTGAAGAGAATGGTTATTCTGGCCTAAGCCCACCCTGCCACAATCCATCACAAACCTTACTGCCACACCAACTACAACATACATCTCGATTAATCTATATTAACAGTCCAAGTCAAGGAGTTGTCCTGTGTCTGGTGTCCCAAAGCGAGAGATTTGGGCTGCTGCAGACTACAGGAGCTCTACCGCATGCAGACCTCTGAGGGGCCGCTCGAATGCTTTCTTCTATCAGTACTAAATACTGCCTGAACCAGAGAGCAGTGACCGCAGGCTGTTACTGTCAGTGCCACCCCTCTGTCTGCAGGAGGGTAACTGAAAAGCAGCCCTCTCAACAATTAAAGAACCTGTCTCTGACAGTAAATGGGCCTCTGCTGATTGGAATCCCTGTTGGGACACTGGTCCTGAGCACTTCTGCTGACTCCCAGTCAAATATTCGTGACTGTTCCTTAGGTGCTGTCCCAGCTCCTTCAGTGGTATTTACGCCAGCGATGACGCTCTAGGAAAAACAGGGGGGAAGAAGAGCGTTAGCACAGTGCTATGCTCGGGGACTACACAAGTGTGCTTTGCCCAGCAGCGATGAGCAGGAGACTGACTGCAGCCTTCTCCGTTTACGTGCTGTGGAGCTGTGCATGAGAGCAAGTCTGGCTGGGGAAACTACACAAACAAACAGCAGTAAATCCCTTGGCAGTTATGAGTAAATCCAGGGAATGGGTGCTTAGTGTTGGAACATCTCCTCCCTATGCTTTGTGCAGGGTTTAAAACTGCTCTTGATGTTCCTGGTGCTTTCCAGGGAGAAGCTGTGAATCAGCAACTGTTATCACCCACTTTAACTAAATTCCTCTGCCTACCTAAGCCAGGTCAGAATACTGTTCTCTGAGCTCTTAGACTTAACTGTGAAGTATCTGAACTATTTCAGAGCTTGAATTAACACGCATGGCAAATAGACTTTCCACCTGCTGCACAAGGGGGAATTGCCTGAAATAAGACAGATGCCAAGAAGGAAATCTTACTGATGTGCTGATAGTTCCAGCCATAGCTGAGGAGGCAGTACCCAGCCAGCAGCATGGAGATCCCAGCTGGTCCGCCCCTCTTCACGTTGATGTATTTGTCGTAATAGCTGCTCCAGGCTGTTGGAACAGAAATGCAAGGGTCAAATCATGTGCAGGTCTTACGGCATTCACTGGTTTCCATGTAACTTTCCAAAGCCAAATGGTTGGGTCTGTTTACTTTTTTTTATAAAGACCCAGACTGGCCACTTGGACCAGGCCGCAGCAAGTAAATCAGGTTAAGTGGGACAATTCTGCCCCAAGAGCCAGGAATTTAGCCTTACCTTTCCGCACTCCTCCAAGCAGTCCCTGGGGAGACAAGTCGCAGGTGGCCAGCCACGCGGGCAGCTCCCCCAGCCTTACATCCATCAGACGCCTCTCTGAGAGGGGACCTGTGCGATGAGAAGTCAGGGCGGTCAAAGGCAGGAAAGCGAGGGCAACGTGTGCGGTGCTCTCGCATTCCCTGCGCTGTGTGATGAGCACGGAGCTGGTATCTGGTACAGCTGCAAGAGACTTGGGCCTGACCGCTCAGAAAGGAAGAGAGAATTGTCTCTCCCACAAAGTGAGTTGGCTCCATCAGCCCAAACATGCAAGAGCCTGTCTTAAACCTAAATAGAAATGTAAACCATTAGTTTTGCAGGCTGGAGGGCTGGACAGTTAACCTCCTTGGATCCTTCCTGGATCACCTTCTGCATGAGCCCAGCAGCTTAGCGTTTCCTACCCGTGCTTTCCCATTCATGTCATAGTTTAGCCTGACAGCGCAGTAAATCTCAGCAGCAGAGACTTGATTCTCACATTACCTTGTTGTCCCTCTGAGAAACTGCCCTTTGGTGTCTTCATTGTGATCCCCCTGTCTTCTTGGAAAGGCTTCCCTGGAAAAATACTCAGCCCATCATAATTAGGATACAAGTCTGGAAACCACTCCAAGCCCATGGCACCTGTGGGCGTGCTCCTGCCAGAGGCCTGGGATAGACAGATGGGCTGGCTTTTGGAGGTGTGGAGCGAGAACTGGTGCAGCGCCAGCTCAGTGTCCCTCCTCGCATTTAGGATGGGCTCAGAAACTACAGCCATCTGCTTCTTGCTCTCTCGAAGCTTTTGTATGCTGGTTAGGTAATTTTTGGATGTCCCTTCATTGTGACCTCTGAAACCCTCTATCACTGACAGATGGAGGTTCTTGGTATGCAAAGCAGAAATAGGGGCTTTATATTCCACACCAGCTTCTAGGTACATCTGCTTCTCTTCCGTCACAGTTTTGTCTATTCCCTCCTGCTGAACGAGGTCACCAGGGCTACTTCTGCAGGCAGCTTCCGGGGGATCCCTAAGTACAGGTATTTTTATTGCCTTTAAGCTACTGCCTTTTTCTCCCTTTGAGCTCACAGATGCATTCTCTGCAGCTCCAAGGCTGCGTGTCTCTGTGTTTGCAGTTTCTGGAACAGTTATTCCCTCCCGCGGGTCAGGCTGGGCTGTGTCAGTGTGGTCAGCAGCACCGCCTGGATCTGGCCCTTCCACAGGTGACCTGTGTGCGCTCTGGCTTCCTGCTGAAACGTCCCTGCTCCTGGAACCGCTCTTCTCCCTGACCACCCTGGCGCGGTGCTTCTGTATTACTATTTTCACTCCATTACTCAGCTTTTCGGGTATATCTTTAACCTCCTCGGGGAGCAAATCAAGGGACTTGGCTACGTCTTGTACCGCGGGCTCCACCTTCCGCTCTGCGCGGCGTCCGTCGGGCTGGCGGCGAAGCCCGGGGCCGGACCCTCCACCCTGCTCGGCCGTGGCCTTCTTCCCCTTCTGGGCCGCCGCGGCCGGCTCCGCGCCTCCCGCCGCCGCCTCCCGGGCGGCCGCGCCGGGCAGCCCCTGTCCCACGCCGGGGCTGGGCGGACGCTTGCTGCTCTTACCGGCCGCTGCCACCCGCGGCCTGCTGCCTGCCCCCGGCCCGGCGGCGGGGCCGGCTCCGTCCGAGCCAGAGCCGGGCGCGGGCGGCGCGGCGGCCGGGCGGGGGCCTAGGCCTGAGGCGCTGCTGGCGGCCGGGCCGGGGCCTAGCTCTGGGCTTGGGCGCGGGGCGCTGCCGGGGGCCGGTCTCGGTGCGGCCTTGCAGTGCGGGAGGTGGGTACGGAGCCGCTTGAAGGGCCTGTGGCAGTGCGGGCACAGCTCCTGCCCCGGCGGCGCGGCGGCCATGACAGGCCGCGGTGGGGGCCTGGCCCCGCGCAGGGCGCATGCGCGGCCTCCCCGCCCCGGCGCACGTTGTGACGAAGGAGGGGGCGTGGCCCGAGGGGGGGGCGTGGTCCGCGCGGGGAGGCCGTTGCGCATGCGCAGGAGGCGGGGACGCCGGAAGCGGCGGTTGGAGCCGAGCAGGGGACGGCTCTCCTCAGCGGTGGGCGGCGGGCCGCGCCGGGCCAGGCCGCACCGCCCCGGCCGGCAGCCTCTCGCCTTGCCCCTTCTCGCCTCGCCGAGCTCAGCCTAGCCCGCCATGAGCTGCCGGCAGCCGCTGCCGAGCGAGCGGGGAGCGAGACAGAGGTGGGGGACGAACCGGGGTGGGGGAGGGGAGCGCGGCCTGAGGGGAGGCGGTGGTTGGGGAGGGGGGCAGGGGCTCGACCTCCTGGGGACAGCCCCTCGGGTACCGGAGGGGGAGGTTTTGCGGTGTAGGGAGGTATGCGGCGACCGGCGGAGCGGGGCTGGCAGGCGGGAGGAGGGGGTGGCTTACAGTGCCCCGGAGGGGTTGGCTTGAGCAGGAGGGTGCGCGGGAGGGGGAGCTGCGAGGGGGAGGGATGAGGGGAGAGGGGAGGAGCGGCCCCTTCGTCTCTAGAAGGGGTTAAACTGGAGTTTGTGGCGGCGGTGAACGTTAAAGGTGTAGCAGGGGCGGGGGGCGGTTGACTGCGTTTGGGAGATCAAAGGGGCGTAGGGAATGCAGAGGATATGTGGGTCTCCGGTGTGCTGGGGGGGCATTTCTCGGCTTGGTGGGGAAGGGGAGGAGGCAGGTCCTGTCTGGGTGGGGGAGAAACAGGAGGGACCGTGAAGCAGGTAGGAGCTGGGCTGTGCGTGCCCGGGGGCAGGGTAGGCCGTGGGGAATGGAGGTGTTAAGTTTGCTTGTGGGCTGCAGGCATTAAGAAAAGGAGGGATCTAGAGGCAACACAGATGCGGAGCGAGGGGGGGAACGCCTCTTCTAAGAAGAGTGGTCCTAGGAGAGGGATGGTGGCGGACAACGGTTGAGAGTGCTGCAGGCATCCCAGGGATGGGAGAGCTGGGAGGCAGCGCCTGGTCTGTAGGCGTGGACCAAATACTGGCAGCTGAGTCTGCTGCTGAAGCTTGTCTGTAAGAAAAGATTCAGTTAGAAATACGTCACTTGAGTCTGTTTTGACTCATTTGAGTATGTATGAATTTTTAGCCACCAAAACAGCTCCATCCTACATTTTGGATAGTGCCCAGCACGCTGAGGACCTGGTCGACTTCTGGCATTTGTATGGTTGGAAAAATTATATTAGTATTAAAATTCTGTGGACAGTGAGAGATGTCGGTTCGCAGGGATTGTAGGTTGCTGCTGTTGGTCAGCTGCTGTGAAGCAGCATTGATGTCATAAGAGGATGGCAAATACATCAGAAACAGGGAAGGATTTGTCTTCCGTGAGGTGTTTTCTGACAAAACTTTCCATGTGGAAAATAATGTTGCTCGGGAATATGACTTGACTTCAAATGCTGTCAGAGTGGAGAAACTAAAGAAAGTTGTCATAGGCACTAACTGCAGACTCATGTAAGCAAGGTAGACGTAATTGGGTATTTATTGAAAGTGTGGTCACTGCCACTCTTCCTGGGTGCTCTTCTCAGCCTGTCAGATGTCATTCAAAGTCCCAGGCTTATTTTTAGACGTGCCTGAGTACTGAGAGCAGTTGCAAGGCTGAGAATTGTCAAACGAGTTTATTTAGAAAGATGCTCAGTGCTGGGTTTAATGGCAGGTGTGAGTCCATGTCCATTAAACTGATATGAAAATGTCGGCTTGGCTACTTTGTGAGAAATGTGATCGTTTCCTCTCTATTCTGTAGAGAACAACTAAAAAGAGAATATGAAAGTCCACAGCCCATCAGAGGTTTAGATCCATTCTTCATTAATTTATCAAGTTTTCCCACTTTTTTTTGTAGAGTTGCCTTTAGAGAGCAAAACAGAAGGTATATCAGTAAGCTGATAATATTTTTTTTTTTCTCCTTTCTCCCTGAACTTTCTTCAGGAAGAGGAGACGGAATGGCAATGAAGATGACGGTCATGTTCCCCAGACAAAACGTAGTACCAGGAATACTGTCCTTCAGGACTCTTGGGACACTGAGGTGAGAGCCTTCTCGGGCAAATTCAGTTTTCTTTAATGCTGAATTTAAATAACAGTTGGAATATTCTGTGAAATTTTATTCACGGAGAGTAGTTAATGAAAACACTTTTTTTTTTTGCTTTGTGTACGAGGTCATGAGGCTTGACTCTGTTATGTACTTCAGAGATTGAAATCTGTAAAACATGGTTTGGAAATCAGCATGTTTTCCAGTGAACCTGCTTGTCTTTGGCCTGAATATTTCTGTTAACATATTTCAAATACTGATGTGTAGCATCCAAGTGAAGATACAAGGAAAGCATTTGCTGCCACTTCGAGTTTTGCTGTCCGAAATGAGGTGTAAGGTATCCAGAACCAAGGAGATGACTAGGGTGGATTACAAGTGCGTGTGGTCACTTTGCCTGGCCATCTGCTCTTCCAACTTTGCATTTACTTACAGTAATGTGATTATTTGTGGTAGAAAGTCAAAAAGCATTCCAACTAGTGCGATACACAAAGTGCCTGTTGCAAGCAGCAGTGCTTATCTGATGTTTAAAAAATGCTCTGATAGAGCTTGTCAGTTTAAGCCAGACTTGCTCGTTCACAGCTAAAATACTTGAAATCAAACTATTGGGTTTCTGCACGTATTTGCCATGACCTTTTGCTGGACGTGGGATAAACTGTCTCTTATTCTCTCCTCGCTCACATGACAGGTGTTCGAGGATGGTGCAATTTGCTAGCTATGAGATTTCTTTTTTTAAAAAATGCTGATTTCCAAGCTGCTGCCAGATCTCCTGAATTGTTGCCTGTATTAATCATCTGAAAATTCACTGTATGCATTTCTAATTAGCAATGTAGTTCTGTTGCAAAATGTTCATGGAAAAGAGCGTGCAGAGCAGAGGCTTCCTCCTGGTTTGTGTCCCTGGAAGTTAATGAAATGGGTTTCTTTTAAGGTTTTTGAAATATCCTTGTTGGTTTTTGTACAGCCCTCTCACTCTGAAGATTGGCTGTAATGAGTAATGACGAACTACTGCAGTTATATTGAAATATTAACTGTACTTTGCAGAAAATGTTTTGTGCTATGTAACTTTGAGCAACATATCTTTTATCATATGGTAATGGCTTCAAACGTATACTTACATTTAAAATGATACAAAGCTCTGTATCCCCCCGATCCTTCTGTGAGGGAGATTTTCTTTCGACCAGTACACCTTTACACGTAGCTGATGCGATAGTCAGTGATATTGTCTGGAAAATGCTCTAACAGCCGAGGTGTTCATCACAAAGGAATTTGCTGTGATGAAAAATGTTCCTGTATTGCTGTTTTGCCACAAGTAAGACTTGCTGGGATGAAGTAGTTTTTGCTTCTCGGGTGTAACGGGTAGAACCATAAGTAGTTGCTTGCCATCTGACACTGAATCACTTGTCCAACAGGTTAAACACCTCTTCGTTTGTAGAGTAGTTAATGGCTAAACGAGCTTTGTGGCGGGAGGAGGAAGAATTTAGTGTGGAACGAGGGATTGAAGTAGGAGTAATGAAATTAAGAATATCAGGAAAAAACCTTCATGGTGAGTGGCAGAAGCACCTTTGCTTGTCGTATAAACACTTGGCGTTTGACTGGGCAAAGCCACTAAAATGCAGAAATGGAAATAGTCTTGTAGTAGCCACACAAGAGTGGATGACCTTAACTCTGTCCTTAATGGCTGTTTTGTTTGGGATGCCTGCAAGTGAACAGCATGGGCATGAACTGCCTGCCCCGCCACCAGCGAAATCAGTGCAGAGTTCAGTTGCTGAAGCTAACATTAAGACTCCTGCTTCATGCATGCACTTGTGTTGTAAAAGTATGTTTTTAACACATTAAACCCTGATGTGCAGGGAAGGAGAATCTCTTACTGTTGGCACTGAAGTGGAGGAATGCGCCTGCTGGACACAGTTTTACAAAAATCAATGTTCTCTTTCTCGAGGGAACAAAATCCACAATATTGTCTACTGATGAATAGAGCTTTTTTTTTTCTTGTTTCCTTGTAATGTTGGACCACTGAATTGAACAGGCCCAGAAATTCAAGCCATGAGATTAAATCAGTATTATTTGAATGTTTCTTTAAGGACTTCCTGTTCCAAATGGAGAAATTCTTGTGCTTATAGTGCACAAGTGCTTCCGATTGATGTCACTTTGAAATTCTTGGCCATTTGTAATACTTTTATTTAGTTTCCTGATACTTTGCCATTTGCAAATGCAGCTCTGGCTGATTACAAATCCTCACTAGCTTTAGGATATTGAACTAGGAGAGAAGCTGTGTGTGTGAGAGCAATTTGTAACTTCAAAGAGTACATGAGGAGAGAATGGCTTTTCATCTGAGGGCATACGCACACCTGCTTTTTGTGAAACATTAGCTAAAGTACTGATTCCTTTTGCCTTCCTTCAGTTGAAAGCTGACTCTTTTCTCTTACTTGAGAACATAACCTCAGTATGAAAATCAGGCAGCCGTATTACTAAACCTGAACTTGGCCTTTGTCAGGATCTCTTTCAATTTTTTTTTGTCTTACTCTTTGTAGCTGACAGCAATATGTGTAAGATGAAGGGAGATTTTTTTCTTAGAGGCAGGTCAAATGTGGGCTGCTTTGTGATGTTGTCCCTCAGTTTGAGTCCTGTTGCTCACATGAGCTAGATTTGATGCAAAAGGATATCGCTGTTTTCTCCCACTAGATTGTCCTTTCATCCAGGGTAGACAGCATCCTTGACTCCAACTGACTTTTACAGGAGGGAAACAGATTCTCTTCAATCTCTGTCAGCGCTACTTCTTGGCAAATTGCTATACCGATGTGCAATTTCTGCTCCTCCTGGAACAAACCACTCCAATGCTCCCAGGTGACAGCCACCCTGAGGATGACAATAAACTTCTGCTTTGCAGTTCAGTCCATGAACAGGCACACGACGAAAACGCTAGACTAGAACTACAGCGAACGTTAAACATTAGCAAAGCAGAGCATTTGCTGCCCCATTTCGCTTCCTGTTCAGCCTGTCCTCCGTTTACCAGGAGGTTAGCTGTGTTGTTTTCCCTGGTACTCGCTTCTAAATTCAGCAAAAGCCCTTCCTACTCTCCTGTCGTTGCTGTCCTGTACATGAAGTTAGGCAGAGTTGTAGTGGATCCTCTGAGAGGCCTGGCTGCAAGCAGCCGCTCACAGGAGTTATGAGAATCTGCAATTGTGCTCTGCAACCTGGGGAATCACCAATGAAAAGCCCTTTGCTCTGATTTTCCCTGGGAAGGAAGGGAGTCTGCGGTGTTCTGACTAGCTCTTTTCCTTCCTGAATAGCTTTCTTCTGTAAAACCTCATCTTGTGGTTCTTTTTTGTTATTCTGATCGATGACAGGATTCCCCAGAGCTTAGAAATACCACTGTTTTATCTGTGGAGATTGCTGACGCACAGCAGCAGTTGCTTCTCTCAAATCAAAGTTTTTGTCTAGCGTTGCAGCTATGCCATTCTACAGTATTACACTATTGAGGAAGGGCTGGTCTTAAATTCTAATTAAAACCAGATTATGCCTCTCTTAAACTCATCTTGAAAGATTTTGAGAGCAGCAGGGCCTGAATGGCTGTTTATTAAGTTCCTATCATGAATGATTGAGAAGCTACATCACAGATCAGAAGACTAATACATTTAACAGGACATTTGTTTGAAAATTATTTAAAACTTCTGTAGCTACTCAGTGTGATGTTAAGAGGGGCTAATGAGTCAGGTAAACCATGAGGATGTCCTTTTGATACTTAAAGTGCTCATAAACTTTCATGGGGCTACTTTCCTTTGCCCTTTCGCTTAAAACTTCGTTGCATTGTGTAGATGCCTGTCATTGCTGTCATGATGACTTTAAGGATTCTTTTTTTGTCTAATTGTAGTCCAAATGCATAACAGAATGTGCACCACAGCCTGGGGAAATGGTAGGTCTTTGACATGATTTGGGCAATAAACGGGCTTCACGTGCTAGTGAATTTTTGCATTAGAGAAATGGAAATAAAGAGGGTCTGACAAACCAGATCTGTCAACAGCCTTAGATGTAGGAAGCACGTCCCAGGACACTGTCTCGGTTTTAAAAAAATTAGACATGCATAAAATAATCATTACTAACAGCTCTAAAATGTTTAAGATGTGAAACTTTAGCAGTAAGTAATACTAGGTTCTCATTTTGATTTTTGCCTTGATTTTCAGAAGGTGGCTGTAACGAAAAACAGTAAGGAACACAGACTAAAAGGAAACAAAGTGTCCTGTGCGGTGGGTTTCTCTCCAAGGCTGCTGTGACTTGTTCAGCGTAACAGCATTGCATTTCAATATTTGTGCTTCTGTGCAAAACAAGATGGGCTAGCAGGCACCATTTTGTGGCTCCTCTCTGTCCTTCTGGTGTCCTCTCCCTCTCTAGCGTTAGCAGCATTAGGAAGAGGAGCTGGTTGCTCGTGTAGTTACATCTGCTGCTTCCTCAAGAATGACTTCACGCGTGTTTTGTTGTTTTCTCCTTGCTAGCTGAACCTAACACGCCAGCACGGGTGCAGCCTCAGTGCCGTTGTCTTGCTTGCTGTACTACAACAGAACTGAAGCATTTTTGGTGCTTAGCAAAACAAGGAAATTTATATGGTTGAATTGTCATGATCGATTGTGGAATCAGTGCCGTGGGGTTTCCAGTTGGCATTGAGATGTGGTCTACCTCAAATACTCACACAGCGCCTTCCTGGGCCTTTCTCACTGTTCGTTGACAGACATGTCGAGTGCAGTTTGCACCATTCTTCAGATTTACTCCAAAGCGAGGCCTTCTGGATGTGGTGCTGACTCAAATTACCATGGACTTCTTTAAATTTGTCTTCCTCTGCTGTGGCCACCAAGCTTTGACTTCTCTGGTTTTAGTTTAATACTTAGAAAAATGTAGGGGTTTTTTTTAGTTGTAGTTACTTACACTGGCTGCTTTCCTGAATTTACTTCTTATGGGATGGCAAAGTAGCCATTCTCTGATTCTTAAGCACCTAAATATTTGCAGTGTTGTCCTGAACAGCATATCACACAGTAATGAAATATTTCAGCTGTAACTAATGGAACCTTTCATTAGCAGCCCTTAAAATGGTGTAAACCAAACAGTTTTATGTCTTTGAAACACTGAAAATGATGGCTAATGCTCTTCCAATCATTACCATGAAATGTGTTTATTCTAAATGCTGGCAAATGAGCCCTGTCCTCTATGCGACCTAAATCATGAGTTCTCTTTTCTGCATGTGGAAGTCTTCGACGCCTGTCGCTATTTCGCTGTCGTGTCAAGTAAATTGTTATGGAAAACTACCAGTTAACATTGCCCTCCCAGTGCTTAACTGGGAGAAGAGTAGCTGTATGTATGTCAAGGTGTTCAAAGACTTAAAATGGGTATCGTGTCGCATTTGTTTTTAACAGCCTGTTGCTTTGGATGCTTCAGATCTCATTTTAGAAAGATTGACTTGTAGGAAAATGCTTTGCATGGTGCTTACTGAAAATGTCTGCTAGAACAGAAGTGATAAACTTCTCCTCATGCCCTGCCTGCCTTTACTGACGTGCGCAGTTCAGTAGGAATGTCCTTTATTTTCCAATTCTCGGATGAATTCAGCAAACTTCACTAGTGCTAACGTGGGTCACGGGGGCAGAGCTGGTGGGCCTAAAACTGAAAGATTGCAATCCAATGTACTGGAGGTCAGCGAACCTCTGGGTGAAGGCTTGCTCATCCCTGCAGCTCTGTGACGCTTTTCATGTGTTGGCGATAACGGAAGCTATGAATGCCAAGAAAGCACTTGGTGGATTTACGTTAGTCCATCAGGCTGAACGTGAGCCTGAAAATCTGGAAGGGAGGGACTTACTGTAAAGATTGTTTGCTTAACTGAGGTGTTTCATTATGGACAGGAGAGAAGCCTGTGTGATTTTGCTGTTAACCTTCTCTTTGTCTCAGTCCTCCAGCAGCGATAGCGGCAGCAGCAGCAGCAGCTGTAGTAGCACTAGCATCAACAGCCCTGACAGAGCGTGCAGTGCAGAAACCAGCCTAAACCCGATAATTGCGGGATCCAGTCCTGTCTCCTCTCAGTCCTTCCATGAGCAGTCTGCACTAAGCCAAGGTCCTTACTTCCACATCAACCAGATCCTGAAGGAGGCACACTTTCACAGCTTACAGAGCCGGGGACGCCTTCCTACATGATGAACCAGCAGTTCCCCGCCTTCTGTGAAGGGACAGCACTGTGTAGATTTGATATTTCAACTTAAAAGTTTGTTAAAATGGAATTGCACAAAACGCCTGTTGCCTTTTCAGTCTATATTTGAAATAACAGGTTAACAGGAAATTGTTTACTTGTGGTTTGCTGCACTATTGCAATGCAAAAGGGGCTTTGAAGCAATTTTTATAGGATTCTTTTCGGGGTGGTTATAAAGTACGTGTCAAGAGGAGACTGAGGAATCCACATCTGTGTTTTAGGATTGCAAAATGTCCAATTCCAATTGACTGCCTAATCTGTTTGTTAGCAATTTGTTGCTTTATGTAAAGTTCTCTCAAACGTTCATCTTCAGTTTTATAAGTCTTTTTTAATTTCAATAAACTAGTAAAAAATTTATTTGGCAACATAATTCTTTTGAGCATTAAGAGTTAAGAAGACAGTAAGAATAGGAGCCGTCTCTGGAATCCCTTAGGACTGCCCCAGCTGCGAACTTTCCACCCAGCTCTGTGTGCGATGAGCCTTATCTCTCTTGATCTTTACTGCTGCAGTACTGAAAATGTGAAACTAGACCCAGGAAAGCATAGGCAGCTGTAGCCGAAAGGTCGGGTGCTGGCTTCACTTAGAGAGTTTTTTGTGGTGCCTATGGAGAAAAGTATAGAGTAGCCTGGGGAGGGGCTTTTGAAGAAGGAGAGGAGTCTTACATTGCTCCAATGCCCATTTCTAGCTGTGAAATGTTTTGTTTTCTGTTACAGTGTATAGGTTTTTGCTTTTTCTTTAATTTGACTTTAATGTTAACGACTTCTGAAGAATAGGAGGTGAAAGAGTAGCTACACCTCTGTTCCAGCAGCCAGATGGCAAGGACAATCCTGGCCTGTGCCTGGTTCAGGAGGCATACTATGATCTGGCAAAGGATGGAAAAGTACTTCTCTTCTGACAATACCAGTGGAGGTGTCACCGCTTCCTGCCAAGGGGAGAGCGCGATCTCGGTGAAGATGAATACACAGACCAACTTTTCATTTTTTATTGCATCACTTGGTCATGCCAGAAAGCCATCCCAGCTTGAAGAGAGACGGTGCAGCTGTGTCTTCCTCCTCGGTTACAAACTGCCTGAACAAAGAGCCAGGGCGCGATGCCTCATCATCTGCTCTTGTGAGTACAGGAGGTGGAACCTGTTAGTTTTTAAAAACAAAAGCGCCAGTAACTACAGCATACCTTTGACTTACTCCATACCCTCGTCTATAGTAGCTGCAAGGAGGCGTAGGCTACAGCACAACAACTCTTCCCAGGCAACTTGAGCTTGAACTACAACCGAAGCGGTGTCACTCCTAGCGGTTAGTGACAGGCAGACAGAGGCAGTTCTGAGTGGCAGAAGCACAGCGCCTTGCTGTTGTTAGCAACGGGTAACTTTTCAGATGTCATTCAATGCTCAAAAAAAATCATTCTGAACTGGAGGGAAGGGGCTGTTGCTCTCAGAGCAAGGGGATAACAGCACGGTAGAAGAACAGCTGTTGCCCTTGCAGAGAGCTGTTCTTCGTAGAGTAACTACGGATTTTAACCTCTCCTGAACTGTTTTAGCATGAAAGGAGCGAGCATCTGTCAGGGATTCTGAGAAGTGTGGCTAGCACAGGACATATGTGTGCCACCACAGCAGGCGAGGGGAGTGGTAGGAGCGAGCCAAACATCACTGCACACTTCTACGCTCTAGTACAGCTGAGGTGTAAGAGGCAAAGAGTACCTTTATTGTGACGCTTTGGGCTTTTAAACAACCCTTATACTACGTCTGGTCCTTAATGCTTCTGAATAATGGAGAACAGGAGTTGCAGAGTAAACATCAGCATCTCAAGTAACACTCTGCTCTGATAAAACCAGACCTTTACTCTTCTGTCCCAGTTGAAAAGACACCACCACAGATGGATTATTGGGTTAATAATAGCAAAAGGAAACAGATTACTAATTACTGCTTCCTCTAGCGGTGAGGTATTCCTTGGCGCTCTCAGTCCTCAGCACAGAGAATTCCATTTAAGCAGATGTTTTAAACTTGGGGAAATGTAGCAACATAATGGTTGTCTACTGATAAAACTCAGAAACAGGACAACACAGAGCCTCTGCAAGAGAAGCAAGCCACTCTGTTCACACAGGCTTAAATACCCAAGCCAGGCTTCGTCAGGAGTTAAAGGTCAGCATCGCACTGGAAAGGAGTTCAGATAATTAGCTAGTATCCTTCAAGGTTTCTTGCAGCCATCTTTAAATGAATTGTCTTTTATGCATTGATCTCAAAATGCCTCATCTGTGTAAGTCCTCGCTGCATTTTCACGGGGGTCATTGCCTATGTTTTACTACAGAGCAATGGGCCCCAGAAATAGAGGGGCCATCAGGGCTTGGGGTTTTTTTGAAGGTCAAGGGGAAATCCAAACCATCTCATGCTGTGTTGCCGCAATGGTTCTCTCATTTTTCTGAAAATAAAAATCAGGTTAACTATTAACCGTTTGGCTACTTTCTTCTTTCCCCGCAAGCTCTAGTGTTGGTGGGAGAATGACCACTGTCAAAAAGTTAGTATGGCTCAGTTTTACCAACCTGAACTCTTTCTGTGCTCCTGGTAGCAGACTTGCTCTTTCGTGAGCTTGACATACTCAGCGGCAGAAGTCCAAATCTTAAGAGACGGAAGAAAGAAATGCGGCCGGTCACAGGGGAGCAGCAATTCTAGACCCATGAGAACGCACAGAAGAGCTGAGTCCCTTACCTGATCTGGCTGGATGCTAACGGCAAGATGTTGTGGAGCTCCTGGGAGCTCAGAGCGCCGCTCCTGCTCGTGTACTGGTTTTCTGTCCCGGTCAGCAAGCCGAAGAGAACCTAGAAGGCACGAAGGAGCTGTTTGTATTTGGGGGCAGCTGCAGAGCTGACCACGCAATGCACTGCTGGTGAGTCTGCTGGCACGCCACTTGTGATTGGTTTTAAGTTTGAACACGAAGTGTCTCCCTTCCCCCTCTAACTGTTGCTTTTAATTGGCGCTGCTCGTTATTACCGTAGTTGGGTTCTAGGCCTCCTTCAGCACTACTTAACCCAATTAGCATTGCACAAGCTCCAGTGAATCCTGTTAGATAAAGTTCAGCCAACTCCACGCACGATTATGTGCTGTGCAGCCAGCTCAGCAAGCTCCTCTTATCTTCAGCTGGCATTAAACACTCTTCCCACTTCCGAGTAAGTGCCAGTAGTTATCTTTAGGCCCTAAGCAGTTCATAAAGCCACCCCGGCTGCCCTTCAAAACGTGTTTTGCAGCCCTGCTTCCTGATCCAGCCCTTTCTTTTTCCTTGAACTTACGGAGGTTCGCTGAACCAGGCGATTAAGGTTGCTGTTCAAGTGTGGAGTAAAAACGTCCAAGTCAAAGGGATCTATGTGTCCCTCCAGGAAGTCGGTCACCTTCTCGAGCCTACAAGCAGAGCAGAGTCCTGTCAGGGTCCCATCCTCGCGACGGCTGCTGATGCCAACCGGGCGGTTTCACCCATCCCTCTGAAACAGTGAGGGACTTTCCCCTAAGAGGTGACTGAGCAAAACGGGAATTGCTCAGCAGAACAGCAGCTGCCTAAAGGGTTTCCAGCTATTACACAGGCTACATCTGCTGTTGCAGAGGAACCTTCTCCCTGCGGTACTTCTCAGAGAGAGATGCCTCAGTTCTCAAGACAAGGTTTTAACTCTTGGGTGGGAGCTTAACTGTTCTCTCCAGGGGCACCCTCGGACGGCATCCCCGCCGCCGTACGGACATGCTGTCTATGCAAGCAGGTGGGACCAGCCCGCTGTCACCGAGCTCCCAGCTGCAGAATCCCACCCCTCCTACGTTTTGAGGATGAGCTTAGTGTAGGTGAAGATGTCAGAGCTCAGAGGCCGCACTGCCCTTCTCCCGTGAGGCCCAAAGGCACCACTCCCGCAGCTGCTACGGACGTTGGTTTAAACTGTTTTAGGGCCCCACAAACTACCGCTAGTGTCTGAACCCCGGAACTGCACCGCACCCGGAGTCGTGCTTGATCCTGCTGGTTTTTGCTTCCTCGCTCTTCGCTGTCAAGATGATACTCAGGTACCGCAGATCGTAGAGTAACTGCAGAGCTCTGTTCTGGGTCATGGGGAAGGTGCCTGCTTTCTGCAAGTAGGACAGTCAGGAAGAGGGCTCTTCAGTCACACTGAGAGAGGGCTGTCGAAGGACTGCTTCAGGGGAAACATTTAAAAACACCAGCACCAAGAAACCACCAACCTAACTGAACTGTTCTGAGCATGCAGTCTGGGGTCTGATCCCTTTTGGCCTCATTTTTGGGGGAGGCAGGGGAAGAATGTACTCAGCCTTTCCGCCTCTTACAGGCAGCCGTTTTCTGTTCCGAGGGACAGGAGTGTACGCATCGCCGCGTGCCCAGTGACCCTCCCGTCCCACGCCAGCTGGAGCAAGGGCGGATCCTGCTCACGTACCTTCTCCTGCTTCTCTTCCATGAGCTTTTCATAGGCAGCAAGCACTTCTGCCATGCAGGCCCTCAGCAGCTCCTGCAAGGTGACTTTTGGTAGAGTGTGACCACCGACCCGGTTCACCTCTTGGCACAGGCTGAAGAGGAGGCATTGGACGTACCAGGACGGCTGTTTAAGAAAACAGTGTTATTTTCACATGGCCTGTAAGCTATGTTAGCATTATCAGCAGCACAACGTTGCTTCAGTTCTCGTGATGCGAGCTTCCTACTTCCTCAGCAACCACAAAGCTCTGCCGCTGAGACCTGCCTGCCCCCGTAGCATGGCTCAAGTATCTCACGGGTTTTTATTTACTGGCACACCAGACTTTTGCTTATAGCAGTCCTCAAAATCCCACAAGTACTTTTACCAGAGGTATTCACCTGACTGTAGTCAGAACAGAACTGCTTGTTGTGCCTCTTCTGCCACCGCTGACCCTGCTCTGACCATCCGCTACCTGGGCTCGTTATTTACTCCCTCGCTCTTCTCCTGGGCCTCCCAGCTATCCTGAGCTCTCATCCGGCTGCTTTTTCCTTCAGAATCAACTAAAATTCACCTTATAAAGTTCAGTACAAAAGACTATTGCCCTGTCCAGCCCCTCCCTTACCGTGCAAACATAGAACTCAGTCTTGCCCTGGCTCTCCTCTCCCTCCATGCGATCGCCACATGCTTTGTCACCGAGTGTCATTCCTGCACCACCACCACGCCTAAGGAAAGCTGCAAGCCTCGGTTCTCTTAGGCTTTGCACAGTCCCACTCTTGCAGCCCTGTCCTTCAGTGCATCCAGTTTCCATGAAATCTCTCTCCTGGGGGCCTCTGTGTATAAACCAGGCATAAGTCCTTCTTTGGCTTGGTTTTACAGGATCTGGGCCAATCTTATTCATTTGAATATACAGCAGCAACTATCTAATTTCCTTCCTCTGACCTCTGTCTTTAGGAGGTGAGTATCTCAAAGAGCAAATGAGAGTACTGGAGAGTTTGCCCTCTGCTCATAACACCAAGAAAACTCCACAGCAGGTCAGCACCATTTGACAAAGCAGTGGTTTTGGAAACCAGTGCTTTTCTCCTCCCAGCAGACTGTTTCTCTGTGTTTACCGAGAGGATGTTTCTCGTACCTGCACAGGCAGCCGGATCTTTGATGTTATGCTGTTTCCAGACTCGGTCTCCTCCTGAATTTCAATTTCATCCCAGTTGGTGGCTGTGGCCAAGACAGAGCCAGCTGTGTCTAGCAGCAATGTGCGGGTAAAGCACTGAACCAGACCCTAGCATGCAAAACACAAAAGCACCCAGTCACAGACAGCTCTAATGGGAGCACCAAAGGATGGGCAGCCTGCTCCTGCCCGTGGAGAGACCGACCTCCCGCCTCCCCCTGCTTCTCCCAAAGCGAATCTTACGGAGACCATCGCGCTGGATGCCACCTCCGAGCTGCCGCTGCCTCCTCTCCCTGCCGGCTGACTGAGCAGTGCGGTGAGCACTCAGCAGCCAGCTAAGGAGCAGCAGCGCTGACCGCAAGGAGCTGAGCGAGCGAAACCCACGCAGGAAGCAGCTGTGACGAGAGAAGCAGCTCCTTACTTTGGTGACAGCTGAGCTCCAGATCTGGTAAGCAAACAGGCTCTGCTGCAGGAGCTCTGCCTTCACCGCCTGCCACTTGGCCTGCATGGGGGACACTTCCTGGGCTTTCCCCTTCCCCAGCTTCTTGGTGGAGCGGGTTTCCTTCAGCGCCGTCTCCGTGCTGCCCGACTGGCCCAGGATACACTGCTTCAGGTGAGGGCAGAGCTCGGTCAGGGACTGGCAGAGTCTCGCCATGAAGAGGACAGTGTTGAGTCTGGCATCGCTGGGAGCGTCCGCCTGCCCCCCCAGCAGGCTCCGGGCACTCTGGAGCTCGTCGCGCACGCAGCCCAGCACATGGTGGATGCAGGTGACGCAGTGATTGCGGAGCAGCCCCTCCACCGTGCCGGTGTCGGCGTAGCGGTCGAAGGCAGAGCGCGGCTGCGCCGCGGGAGCGGCCTCCTTGGCAGCCGAGGAGTCCGCGGGAAGGTAGGACAGGAGATCGTCCAACCTGGCCTTCAGCTTTGAGTCCAGAGCCGAGCAGAAGCTCTGCACGCACGGCGTCAGCGCCTGGGCCTTCATGGACAGGCCGCTCTTGGCGAACTGGCCGCGGTTTGCCACGTTGACCCAAGCGGCGTCGAAAGGCAGGTCGCTGGAGCTCTCTGACCACAGGAACAGGGCAACGTTGTGTTCAAACTGGATCTGCTTGCTCAGGGCAGAGGTGCCGGATTTGACTTCAAGTTCCTGCAGGGCTAAGGTTAGAAGCTGTTTGGAGCTGCTTGAGATGGAGTCAAACCCTTCTTTGGTCAGTGTCTGGAATAGACCCAGGAAGAAAAAAAGCACCTTTTACATGTGCCTCCTGCCACCTAGCACTTAAAATACACAGTTAGTGCTGCCAACAGGCAACATGGTTTGAGACAAGAGGGGGCACAGAGCAAGGCTCCCCATGAATCGCCGCGGCAGAGCGCCCACCTCTAGCCTGTCCAGGAACAGCTGCTGCAGCAGGTCCTCCCAGAAGGAAGCAGGCTTGTCCAAAAGGCGACGGCACACCGCCTCCCAGTTCTGGCTGATGGACTCGCTCGTGAGCAGCTCCCACACGGCGTCGCGAATCCCTGCGAGGCCCTTCATGCTCTTCACGTAGACGAGCAGGTTGCTGACCCCGGCCCTGATGTCGTCACTGCACCTGAAGGAAATGTGTCACTTCAGTCTGACTTGCTCAGACACAGCCCCGGGGAAGGCAGGAGACAACATCAGCTACATCAAGGTGGGGGAATTCTTAACCTGTCAGTAAGAGGCCCTGCCTGCAGAATCACCTGTGGGGCTGAGAGTACCTCTGCCTCTCGGTGAGGCAGCTGGGCCCTGGATCCCACACTGGGGCCCCACAGGAAAGCCATGTGCCCTCCGGCAGGAACGCTGGGCTCTGGTGGGTGCGGAAGCCAGGAGCACTGCACCCCGGGAACGCCAGCAGGTGGGGGGGGCTCTGGGAAGGGCTGCTGGGGAAACATCCCATGGCCAGCGAGCACATCACGGGGGCCTGCCGCTGCCGGCAGGACCAGCTGGCTCCATCGGATAACGACAGAGGACTGAGGAGGCCGTTAAGGGGCAGGCAGGGCTGTCCCCATCCACAGGGCAAGGTGCGGTGGGAAGGGGTGGAGCTGGCAACTCTATAAAGGGGGTCTGGCTGCCCCCACACAGCCCAGGGAAGAGCAGCGAGGAGGAAGGAGGAGCAGGAGCCGAATGAGCCAGGTAAGGGATTTTCTTCTCATTTACTCTGTGCTTGTTTGTGGATGGTTATGGCAGCGTAAGCAGCTCTAGACAAATATCGCTGTGCAGCACAGGTGGTCTGTTACAGCCTGGCTGTTAGGATGGTGCTGTGCTGTCTCTGGCTGCTTTACTGCTGGGGAGAGGGGATGCTGGGCAAGAAGCCAGCAGAAGGTGCAGCCTGGCTGGATTGAGGATGTAGGCGAGCTCGGGTTTGGTTTGTGCTGCTGCCTCAGCACAGAGGCCGTGTGGTGCCTGGGAGAGCGCTGCAAAGGGGGATGTTGTCACACTCACATGGCGATCCACTTCTGCAGCGTGTCTCTGAGGTAGTCCTGGCTGATGGGGTGTGCCAGGGTGCGCAGGGCTGGCTGGAACTCCACCACGGACTCCGGGAGGTACCTGAACCAGCTGCTCAGCTTCACCTCGTCCTCCAGGACCCCACCTCTCCCTGGAAGCACCATGGGGTTGGGGGGAATCAGCCCAGCACGGGGGTGGCCTCCTGCCCACAAGCCTGGGCAGGCAGTGGCCTAACGCGGAGCCGCCTGGGCACTCACCTGCGGGGTGCTGGCCTGTGGTGCTCTCCAGGGTGGAGAAGAGCAAGCCGCAGGGCAGGGCTGGATCCGGCGGCATCCCTTCAGGCATGGTGTAGAAGAGAGCATGAGCCTGGTACAGGGTAGTGGTCAGCAGCTCCATCAGTGAACACACCTGAGCTTTTATACCTGCACCTGCAGAGAAAAGCCTTTCAGCCGAGGCAGCCCCTTCAACAGAGGTGTGAGCAGCCATCATTTCAAGACCTGTGGTTTTAGTGAAACCTTCTGGGGAAGGGCTGGAGGGCAAAGGACTTGGCCCCAGGCACCACCTGCTTCCCCATTACAGATGGGCTTGGCATCTGTTAATTTTTGCAGCATTTTGCTGCTGTGGCAAAACGCTGCCAGCGGTTACGTGATGTGGTTGCGTCCCCACCACCGTGAGCTTTACGGGACTCACTCACTAGCTCTTCTGCGGGGCAAGAGAGAGATGAAGCGAAGGGGGCTACCCTGACTTTAAAAAGGAGGCAGCCTGTCGTACTGACCATGGTGCGGCTGGTTGAGAAGCTGCTGAATGGCCAGCTTCCTGGCCAGAAGGAAATCGGCGAGGGCCTGGCGTGGAGAGCTGTCCTCCAGGAGCATGATGGCACACAGGGCTTCTGCCACCGCCTGGTCCGACACGGTCTGGCTCTTCAGCAGGGCCTTGCTCTCCTGCAGGATGGTGGATCTGGCAAGGGAATGAGGCGGACAGTCACCGGTCTTGGTGCCTGACAGAGATATTCAGGTGTGGCTATGTGATAACCCACCAAGCAAGGATGTTCTTTTCCTCAGGCAGAAGTGGGGCTGTCTGGGTGTTACGGGACTGGGTGAGGCGTTCTTGCTCCACGGGGCAGGGTGGCTGGCAGTGAGAGCCTCGGGCCAGCGCTGGGGCCTTGGGTCATAGGCTCACAGAATGGTTTGGGTTGGAAGGGACCTTCAAAGATCATCCAGTCCAACCCCACTGCCACCGGCAGGGCCATCTTCCACTAGTCCCCCTTGCTCAAAGCCCCATCCAACCTGACCCCGACCACTCCCAACGACGGGGCATCCCTGGGAAAGCATCCCACCACCCTCCCCGTACAACACTTCTTCCCAGCGGTCACCGAGGAGCCCGCCGCGGCCGCACGTTGGCCCACCTGAGGTGGCTGGCGGCGGCCACTTGCCGCAGGAGGATGGGGAAGCGGGCGAGGATGGGGCTGGCGCGGGGCGCGTCGAGCTGCAGCTGGCGGCGGAGGTGGCCGCCGAGCAGGTGGAGCCGGGCGGCGGGCAGGTACCGGCCGGCCTCCACGGCCCCCCACACCTTCTCGGGCACGTCCAGCAGCAGCTTCAGCTGCGCCGCTGCCCGGTAGAAGCTCTCCTGAGCCGGCGGCCGAGCCTGGAAAGGGGAAAAGAGGGAGTCAGGGGGGGGCTCCGGGGCCGCCCCCCGCCCCGCCGCAGCCCCTCGCCCCCCTCACCGGCGCCGCGGGGCCGGGCCGCGCCGCGCCGCCCCGCTGCAGGCCCCGCACGGCGCCCAGGAGGCGCTCGGCGCTGAGGCGCATCTCGGCGATGGTGTCGGCCGCTTCGATCAGGTCGCGGTACCGCTCGCCCACCATCTGTCGCAATTCCTCCCGCTTCTGCTCGATGCCGGCCCGCAGCCGCCGCTCCACCGCCCGCAGCTCGGCCGCCGTGTGCGCCTCGAAGAGCGCCTCGGCCTCCGCGCCCCGCGCCGCCATGGCCGCCCCTGCCCGCAACCGGGACGGCGCCGACGTGGATGACGCCGCCGCCGCCATCTTTGCGACGGGAAGGGGAGGGCGCTTCCGGGCTGGCGGCGGGGCGGGGCGCCGCCATCTTTGTGCAGGGCAGAGCCGCGCCCCGGGCGCCGTTGTCATGGCGACGCGGCCCGGCGCTGCGGGGGTGGCGAAAACACCGATTTCTTTTTGATTTATTTTTTTAATTTGTTTTTTTGTTTGGTCCGTTTCCCGGGGAAATGGGCCGGTTGGCGCGTCCTGCGGGTGCCGCTCTCGCTCCGCACACCCTGTTCCCCTCCCACAGCCCTGCTCTGCGCGCCAAGATTTTTTTCCCCAAAAAATGCTTTCAGCAAAAACCACCCTCTGATGTGTTTTCAGTAAAAAAAACCTTGCACCTTTTGCTCAGGTTTCACAAAATCACGCTGAGTGGCAGCGTGTCAGTGGGGGCACAGCTGCAGCGCACCCATTGGAAACACGAAGGCCCCGCTGAATAACGTTTTATTTCTCCCTCTCTTTTTTTTTTTTTACGGAGCTCCAACTCGCAATGCCCACACTTTCCCTCACCTCGCGTATTTTCAGCCTGCGGAGGCAGAATGCCATCAGCACGCTCTGGTTTTTGTTTGCAAAGCCTTCCCCGGGTGGTTATTGCCTTTTTCGTACCAGCCTTCGTGCAAAGACTTCATATTTTCTGACGGAAACCCAGGGCCGTCTCTCTGTGTACGTACTTGTGCGTACATATAGTTCTATATAAATCTGATCAGAAGCGCTCCCCGGAGCCAAGGTTTCTGTTTAGCACCTGGCTCAGCCGGCTACGCCGCGGTGTAGCAGCAAGCGCGGTGATGGCTTTGCTTCCAAGGCTCGGTCCCAGAGGAGAACCCTGCCCCGGCTCCGCTGCTCCCCCTCGGCCGGGCGGGAGAGCATCCAGCTCCACGGGAGACGCTGGTGCAACGAGAGCATGGGGTCTTGGGGGAGAGGCTGTTGGGGCTTTGCTGGGAGAGGTTGTATTCAAATCCTATAAACCCTGTTTGTGCTGCAAAATGGGGGGGGGGGGGGAGAAAAAATCATAGGTGTTTTGGAGCAAAGGGTTTTATTTGCATGGAAGCTGTGGGTGGCAAAGCTGGCCTGTGCTTTGCTCTCCTGGTCAGAGCCGAACTTTCAGTTTATAGCAGAGCCCATTTCTTTACATCCGTGTGTCTCCCCGGTAATGTACCTCTTCTCCAAGCACAGGCACCCGTGCGTGCACACCCCTCCCCGCGCTGGTTTCTCCAGCAGATTGAACCTCCAGCACTTTCCATGCCCTGATCCCATCAAAACCCGCCCGGAGGTGTTGCCGTCTTGGGAAGAGAAGCTTCTCCCATCCAGCTCTTCAGACTGAGTTTTTGCCACCCCTTGTACTTGAAGAGCTGTTTGTGGTCGTGCTTCATCTGTGACCCATCTCGTTTAGGGGCTGACGCTGGCACAGACGTGCCTGTACCTCGGTGCCCCGCTTTGTGCTGCCCAGGGAGCGATGTTGTGGGTTTATTGGGCAAACGCAGCTCTCCTGCTGCACGCACCCTCCGAAGCTGAGACCACCCCGTGGGTGAAGAACCGGGTGCGTTGCTCACCAACGGGGAGATGGATGCGGGGAAGAACTGGTTTGGGAGAGGGCCTGAGTGCGAGTCATCCCTTGGTGGGATGCCAGGGTTGGTGCCTCTTCTCCTCCCGGGGAAGAATCCACGGCTCGGTTGTACCCCACCGCTCCCCCCCAGCTCTGACACACGCACACAGAGTCAGAAACTGTAGGAAAACTCTTTTACTTCCCTCCCAGCCCCATCCGCGACTCCCTCCCCGTGGCACAGACCGTGGCAGTCGGGAGCCTTTGCCGTGGGAAGGCTGAGTTCCACACCGAGACATCGAGAAACAATTGCTATGAAGCAAAGCAAGACTTAAAGCAGAGAAAGGCTCTCTGGCGCGTTCCAGTCACAATGTGCCGTATGGCAGACCCACGCACACTATACAGAGCACAGCTATAGATACAGGGAGTGTATGTACAGCAGGTGGGCAGCACGGTGCGGTGCTGCCGGGGGGGACGACCCCCAGATCGCTACAGCCCCGGCTTGGCAGGGAAGGGGTCTTGCGTTTAGTAGAGACTAAAGCTCACCTTCCCTTGCCCTGCAGAAGTCGCCTGTCGATATGGGAGCAGCCTCCGCAGTCCCTCCCGGCTTGTGCACGGTGCCACCAGCCCCACGGCACGCGGGGAGGGCGAGGGGGAGCCAAGGGACCCCCGAGGGGCTGGGTCCGACTCGCTCCTGCGTGCACAGGGAGGAGCTGCTGCAGCAGCCGCAGCAAAACAGAGGCTGCAGAGTGTCTCTACAGTGTCAGTATAACAAACCCCTTTGCTGGAATGTCCAGTATATACACGTATGTACAATCTCCCAGCCCTTCCCTCCTCCTGGCCGCGCAGCGTGGGGCGGGATGGCTGGGGCATCCCTCATCTCTTTCTGGTCAGGACACGGCTCGAGGCAGGTTCCCCTGAATCTCAGCTGGAGCCTGGCTGTCCTTCTCCTTCTGCCCTTTTTTTTTTGCAGTCCGGGTCCTGGAGCAAGCAGGGAGCAGGCTGAAATCCGTCCGGAGGCACGGGTGCATGGCTGGGGGTCAGAGGCTGGTGGGGAAGGGCAGAGGTGTCCTTGGTCGGGAAGCGGCAGCTCTCGTTTCAGACCCAGTAGCGGGAAAGCTGGTTTGGGGTCTGCTGTGCCCTTTGCTCGCGCCTTGCTGGCGACTCCCACTTTGAGCAGCCCTGGGCAGGGCGTGCGGCTGGTGCAGCCCCGGCAGAGGGGACGCCTGATGGAGACTCTCCCTGAGCAGTTTGAAATCAGCTCGTTCACAGCAAGGGCTGAAACAACCCCCAGAGATGTGAGAGTCGAGCCCTGCTCTAAAGCAGCAGCGGGGATCCAGAGCCTGGGAGCTCTCGTTGCAGGGGATGGAGCCGGCTGGGGGGTGCTGGCTGCACGGCTGCCCGTGAGGCCGCCCGCATCTGTGCAGGTCTGGGAGGGAAGGGACCTCTCCGTGGAGTCTCCATCAAAGACGAGGCTCTTCCGGTCGGGATGGAGAGTCACGAAGCCCTCCAGAGACACGACAGTGTGGTTCATTAGATCATTATTTTAAAGAAGTCCAAGGCAGCTCTGGTGCCGATATGAGGAGCTGTAGAGATGCAACAGGAAGGCTCCAGGTCCAAACCCAGCCTCTCCCTGTTGGCTATCGAGCACCAGGAGCCAGGCTCGGTCCGAGGTGGGCACAGTCAGAAGCGTGCCCCGGGGCGATGCCCAGCCACAGCGCCAGGCTTCGTGCCCCTGGCCCCCGAGGGCTGAGGAAGCGGGGACAGGGAGGATGCCTCCACGCAGGTCAATCCTGCGGGAGCTCGGGAGAGCTGCGGAGCCGCCCCTCGGCTTTGCTGGCGTTCCTTGTCTGCGCAGGGGGAGGCCAGGGGCAGGGAGGGGAAGGGGAGCTGGTTTCTCACGGGCTTCGGGGGAACCACGCGGGTGCTGGGACTGGCAGTCTCTTGCAAGAGAGAGCGTTTGCACTGCAAACACCCCCGGTGACAGCCCCGCCGCTGGTGACAGCCCCATCCGAGGCAGCACTGTCGCACCTGCAGCCCTGCAGCAAAGCCACCAGCCCCGCTCTGAGGAGCACGAGGCCAGATCGGTGCTCCTGGAGTACAGGGGAGCTCCATGGGGGACACAGGTCTGTGCTCCCCATCACCTCCGATTTGTGACAAATCTGCTCCTGCTGCTCCAGCCGGGCAGGCGGGAGCTGTAATTAATCTCACCTGCCCGGGGACAGTCTGCGTGTGAAGTAGCAGCGGAGCCACTCTGGCACTTGCAGGATCAGCCTATTTGCTCTGCAATAACCAGGAAAGATTTCTCATTATGCCGCCAGCAGCCCTGCGAGGCTTTTCGGAGCAGATCCAATATGAGGTCAAGTTCCCACTAAAATCAAGTGGCTGGGAAGGAAAACTTTGTTACTCGCAGCAGCAATGGTGCTGCTGTTTATTAGTCATCAGTGAACCAGGAGGTGGTTTTATTTTGCTGGTTTTACTGCAAGCGTTGGGCTGCGGCTGTGGCTCCCTCCCCTGCTTGCTCCACCGAGGTGGCCCGTTTCGCTTTCCCAGGGGGGTGAGCTGCGGCAGGGCGGCCCTGGGGTGCCCCGGCAGCCGCCTCGTGCTCCTGCCCTGCAGCATCCCACCTTGGTGGCCTTTGGGACGTTGGTGGCAGCCCCCTGCGCCCCTCGCTCCTCACCTGCAGCCCCCCTATCCCCAGCCCAAGAGAGCCCCTGGGTGCAAAGCAGGGGAATGGGGTTGAAATACCCTATCACAGCCCCCTTGCACAGCTCTGAGCTGCCTGAGACCTCCCTGCCTGGGGGTTTTGCCAGGACAAAGCTGACCTGGGCACATGCAGTGCTGGGCACGGCTCCGTCCCAGGGCTAGAAAGCCAGGCTTTCTGTGTTTTCAACATTAAACCAGCACAGAGAGGAGATGCTCCTGCTGGAGACTCCCGTGGGTGTGCGGCCAGAAACAGGCATCCACCATCGGTCGGGGTGTTGGTGGCAGGGCTTGCACGGACAGGAGCAGGGCGCAGCCGGCCGCTGGCAGGGCTGGGTCTGGCCCCGCTGCGGGTGAGTGCTGGGGGATGCGAGCATCAGCTCCTGTGACGGGCAGGGGGCTCAACGCACCCCTATCCCCACCGCCTCCCCCTCTTTCCACGCAAATAACTCCTTCACCACCCACCAAATATGAAATATCCAAAGCCTCACTGACGCATCGCTCCAGCTATGACACTGAAACCTTATCCTAACAGAGGGCCCAGCAATCACCATCCAATATTTCGCTGTCGTGTGACACGCTGCTCGTGCTTTAATTCCTGCAGCATCAGCCGGGCAGCCGGCGCTGTCTCAGAGCCCGGGTCTGGGTTTACTTAACGAAGCCGGTGCAGGGATGCACTCGGCGAGTGGCTGCCCGCACAGCCCGGCACAGGCAGCGAGGGGACGGGCAGGTGCCCGCTCAGCGCTGAGCCCATGTGGTGCCTCTGAGTGCTTTGAAGGCAGACACAGGTTCCTCGGAGGAGCAGTAAATGGTTAAAAGCCAATAAATGCTGACAATGCTCTGCTTTGCTCTGCAGAAAGCCCCGAGCCCTGCGTCGCCGTGTCCCCAGTGCCGGCACTGCCATACTGGAGCCAGTGTCCAACAGAGCTGTGCCAGGGAGCAGACATCGAGCCTGGCACTGAGGTCTTTTTGGGGGGCTGGTGGGGGTGCTGGGGTGGCACAGCTGAATGTGCGCGATGCCTCGGGCAGGGACTCACTGCAGGGGCCAGGCAAAGCCACGGGAAAGCTTCTCCTAGAGCTGGTGCTCTTGGAGAATCGAGCGGGGGTGCATGGTTGAGCAAGGCACCCAAAGCGGGTGGCACCTCGTGGGCAACGCTCATCCTCGCCTCCCGTAGTGCAAGGTGAAGGCTCTGCATGTGCCGGTGATGGGGCTGGTGTGGGGACGCCAGGGTGGGATGGGGAAGGGGAGGGTGAATGAAACTGGGCTGTTTTCTCCACCTAAACCACTGCATTCCCACGGCTCAGCTCTGGAGCAAGAGCCTGTGAACAGAGTCCGGCCTCTCGCACAGAAACTGCTGCGGGTGCTCTGGCAGGAAGACCGCATTTCTCCCTCTCCCCTGGGCTTTCCCTCGTGCTCCGGCTGCGCTGGCCGAGGAGGGCGGCTTCACCGGGGCAGGAGCAGGCAGTCAGGGCTCCCGAGCCCTGGGTTCGTGCGCTGAGCTGGAGGGGCTGGGGCAGAGCCGATCGCTCAAGCGTGGTCTTAGACATGCCATCCCCCCGCACCGTGGACTACGCCCCGTGTCCCCCCCTTTCCCGTGCTGCGGTGCAGGAGAGGGACGGGGGGAGCTGGACGCGTGCTGCCCTGCTCTTCCTCACGGCTTGGTGCTGGAAGCCCTGTCACCTGCTCTGCCCGGTCCCTTTGGCTCGGACAAGGGTCGGGGCCAAGTCCTCAGCCCCCCCCACCTCCTGTCCCCCATCCTCTCCATCTCCGGCGTGACTTGCCTGGAAGGAGCAGGGCAGGCGTCACCGGTGGTCGGTCGATGCTCGCTCACCGCGCGCCGTGGGGCCGGCAGCCCAAGCCCCAGCGATCCTCAGAGCTGCGGCCGGGCCAGGACAAGCCCAGGTCTCACCCAGGTGCAGGAGCCGTCGGCAGCAGGATGTGCCGCAGCCCGTGCCAGGGTGCTCCAAACCCCCGCTGGTTTGCTGCTGTTTAAATGCTTGCAAGGATTTCCCACCGGGGACTGGTGCCGGGCGATGGTGCTGTGGCTGCTCAGCCAGCCCGGCCGCGGCTCGCCGGGGAGAGCAGTGGTCTCGACTGCCAGCGCAGCCTTGGATGGACCGTGAGCAGATGTGGGCAGCAGGAGGGGCAGTGGCTACTGGGGAGGGAAAAGGGGGAAATCCCCCACCCGAGGAGAAAACCTGCGGGCAGGCGACGTCGCGGCGGGAGGAGGGAAGGGGCTCTCCTGCGGCGGGAGACGGTGGGGCTGGAGGAGGCAGGGTAGGAGCGTGGTGGGACCAGAGGGGCTGCTGAGGCGGCAGAGCTGCTTCCCGCAGGGCGGACGCCTCCGTCCCGGTCCTGGCGTGCCACCGCTGGGCAGGGCGGCTGTTGCAAATGATGCAGTCAAACAGCAGCAGGGAGGCGGTGGAGTAACTTATAAGCCGGGCAAAATGCAACCCCAAATATCCTTGTCTCCTCGGGGAGGGTGACTGCGGGAGCGTGCTTGGACTCTCTGGAGAGCTCCCTCCGGGTTTTGGCTATAAGACAGCACATCTCCGCGGTGGCACACGCCTTGGCACACACCCGTGGCCTTGGCTCCTCCTGAGGTCACCCCATCGCATGTGTGTCCGCGTGCGAGCGCCCGCTCTGGGGCAGAGCACCCAAAGCCAACCAGCCCCGAGGGTAACACCGGGGAAGCCAGCGGAGCCGCCCCAGCCGTGGCCGTGGCCCACGGTGGCACTTTGGTGTTTAAATGCGCTGCATTGCTACAAGTTGTCTTTGTTTTCCTGGCGAGGCAGCTCCTCTTGAACCGTATCCTCCCCAGCGCTTGAAAGCCAACCCACCAGCAGCTCAGGAGGAGCCCAGCCGAGGACCCCCGCCGCCCATCGGTGTGCGCACCGCCATCCCCTAAGCTGGCTCTCCCGCCCTGACTCCGTATGTGCCACTGCCAGTTGGGAGCAAGTGGGGAGAGGAGAGCGAAGGAAGGACAACCCCGCTGTCATCTCAGATGCTCGTCTGCAGATCACCATTGAGCAGGGTCCTTTGGGTTTCTGTGGTCTCGTTGAGCCTGGATTTGTCCTGCTTGCTGTCGCTCCGGTCCGCCTCGTCCATGCCGCTGACCTTCACCAGGCAGAGGACGTTCTGAAAGCTCTTCTTGAAGTTGTCGGACAAGAAGGCATAAAGGATGGGGTTGGCACAGCTGTTGGCGTAACTGAGGACCACCACAAAGTCGAATATGCCCTTGAGGACAGGCGTGGGCACGATCAGGATGGAGACCGAGGAGACATTAAAGATGTAGAAGGGGAGCCAGCAGAAGATGAAGACAGCGACCACGATGGAGACCATCCTCGTGACTTTCTTCTCGGACTTTTTCCTCTTGGAGGAGCCCACTCTAATGCCTGAGGACTTGACTTTGATAATGATGAACAAGTAGCAAAGGCAGATTATGGTGAGAGGCACCAGGAAGCCCAAGATGAAGGCGTAGATGATGAAGCCCGTGTACCAGGCGCCCGACTCTCCCGGCCAGATGATGGTGCAGCTACTCCTGCCGTGATTGTGCTGCACCCCAGCATAAATCATGATGGGCATGATCACCAACAGGGAGACGCCCCAAACGGCCACATTGATCATTTTGGCTGTCCTGGGCCGCCTCCACTTGGCAGATTTAATGGGATGGACGACAGCCAGGTATCGGTCAACGCTCATAACCGTCAAGCAGAAGATACTGGTGAACTGGTTGATCCCATCCACCGTCATGACAATTCTGCAGATGGCTTTGCCAAAGGGCCAGTGAACCAGGGCGACCTGCATGGCCAGGAATGGCAGACCGAGCATGAACAGCTCGTCTGCGATGGCCAGGTTGAGGATGTAGATGTTGGTGATGGTCTTCATCTTGGCATACCGAAGGATGACGTATATCACCAGCGTGTTGCCGCACAGCCCTATGATGCAGACCACGAAGTAGATGAAGGTGAGGATGGCGTTGCTGGTCAGGTCGAAGTGCTGGCCTGTGGCGTTCTGCGATGTGTTGGTGGGCGCCTCCAAGGAGAAGTTGTCGAAGGGGGAAGCTGGGGAGAACCAGAATGCCGTGGCGTTGGGCAGCTCGTATTCCAGCTCCATTGCTCTGCTGGTCCCTGGGCACTGCTGGTTCAGAGGAGCCGAGATGTCATCTTCCCTTGCTCTGGGGATAGAGGAGAAGATTCTAGAAATCAGAGAATAAATAGAAATTAAGGGATTCCTGGGGAGGATTTGCCCATCCTGCTACCAAGCTCCGTGGGAGAGATGCTCCCTGGAGGGGCTTTCCCCAAACCACCTCCCGCTCTCCCCTCCGGAGCCCGTGCGGTGCCGAGCAGGCTGCCCTGGACACACCACAGCTCCTCCCGACTCCGGCGATACCGGAGTCCTTGTGACTCCCCAAATCCAACCGGTGAGTCCCCGGTGGGTGCGACTGATGCCCGGAGCACTGAGCGCAGGGGAAAAACCTTTTCCCTTGCCTTGCCTGCCGGTGGGGTGCCAGCCCCTCTCCTTCCCGGCCACCACCCGAGCCGGGACGGGCACCCCGAGCCCGGACGGCTCCCGTGGACGATGAGCTCGGGTCCCCATCCCTCCGCTCCCCGCCGCTGCAGCCGCCCAGGGGCACCCGGTGCGGCCCCGCCGCTCAGCTGCTCCCGCCGCCGCGCCCCGGCCCGGCCCGGCGGGCAGCGGGGAGGCACCGGCAGCGCCCGCCGCCCCGCACCTCCCCGCACCGCTCCGCTCCGCACCGCTCGGCTCCGCGCACCCGCCGCTCCCGGCGCGGCTCCGCCGCCGGACCCAGGCACCGGCTGCGCCCCGCCCCGCGTGGGGCGGCTCTGCGGGGCCGGGGCGGGGACAGCCCGGCTCTGCCCGCCCTGCCTGCCCGCCTGCCCTCCCTGCCTGCCCTCCTCTGCCCGCCTGCCCTCCCTGCCTGCCTGCCCTCCTCTGTCCGCCCTGCCTGCCCTCCTCTGTCCGCCCTGCCTGCCCTCCTCTGCCCGCCCTGCCTGCCCGCCTGCCCTCCCTGCCTGCCCTCCTCTGCCCGCCTGCCCTCCCTGCCTGCCTACCTGCCCTCCTCTGCCCTCCTCTGCCCATCCTGCTCTGCCCTGCCCGCCCGGCTCTGCCCTCCCTCCCTGCCCTCTCTGCCCTCCTCTGCCCTCCCTCCCTGCCTGCCCTCCTCTGCCCTCCCTCCCTGCCCTGCCTGCCCTCCTCTGCCCTCCCTCCCTGCCCTCTCTGCCCTCCTCTGCCCTCCCTCCCTGCCTGCCCTCCTCTGCCCATCCTGCCCACCCTGCTCTGCCCTCCCTGCCTGCCCTGCCCGCCCTGCTATGCCCACTGCCCTGCCAGTGCCCTGCCAGCCAAGCGGGGCACCTCGGCTGCCTGCGGCTCTGGGTGCTGCTCCTGGAGGTCCCGCTGGCCATGCGGTGCCAGACTTTGCGCCTGGGAGTGGAGCCTCTCCCACTTGCAGAGGCTGTTGGTGCACGGCAAAGGGTGACCAAACCCAGGGGTGCGTGCGGGGACCCTGGCTCCCCCCAGAGCGTGGTGGGACCTGCCTGGCTCCACAGGGCTTCCAGCAGAAGAGACCCCCCAGGGCCACGCACCTCTCAGCTCCTTCCTCTTCCTCGCACGACCTTGGCCTTGCTGCCTGGCTCCTGCTGCAGAAGCAACATTCTGGTTCCAGCGATGGTGCAAAGTCTGCCCGGAAGCTGGGAGTACCTTGGCCCCAGGATTTTGCACCTTGCCACCAAAGGCACGGCTAGGCAGGTCCTCGCTGGCTCGGCACAGCCTGGGAGAGCTGGGAAGGGGATGCGGTGATTGCCCACAGCTTTGGGGTCTCTGGGGACTTGTGCAATATGGGTGGCTACTGCCGCAGCCTCTCCCTCTGCAGTTACCCAGTAACGATGACTGGAGGAGGAAGACCAAAAAAGAGAGGTTTGGGGGAGATAACCTCTGCTCTGGTTTGTTTGAGATCTTGAAAGCAATTAAATAATAGCTATTCCTCTCCCTCACGCCCCTTTCCATCACTTATCAGAGAGACAATAGAAAGCAGGAAATTAAGAGTGACTTGGAACAAAGAGCCGGGAGCAAGGCTGCCGATTGCGGCAAGAGGGGCTGGGAGGTTCTCATTTGCACTTAGCCATCCACTTCCCAAGGTGGATCTCAAGACACAGGGTCCTGGAGCATGGGCGAGAATCACGATCGGCCTCATAAATCTTTAGGAGGCTGGAAAAAGCTTCTTCTGAAATAAATGATGTGGAAATTATTATCCCACTAAAAGTGCATGAGGAAGGAGGACAGGGAAGAAGACGGTCTGGCTGATGCAGATGGGGGATCGGGTCTCAGCAGGGTGCTGCCCACTGAGGTTGGGGTGTCCCACTGAGTGTCACCTGCACCAGCCCTGCAGGCAGCTCCCTGGGCTGCTGCTCCGGTCAGGGTGGCCACGCGTGGCCCCTGGGACCACCGCCGTGCTCTGCCTGCTGGAAACGCAGGCAGAGGCGCAGGCAGAGCAGCGATGTTCCCCGACCCCGGGAGGAGGGAGCGCAGCACACCAGCGTGGCACAGGAGGGGGTTCTGATGCCTTGTGACCTTTTCACGGTTGTCTTACCCTCTCTCGGCTGGTTCCCGTGCCCAGGAGGGATGTCCTGACCGTGCCCTTCCCTCCAAGCCACATGGATAGCCGTCGCCGGCAGCGGGAAGGGCAGCGTAAAGCCTTGCTGTGTGCATTTCCAGTGCTGCCTCCTTGAATTTCTCCCCTGAATGGGTGACGCTACCACATCCCTCCCTTGGGTCCCTTGGGGCACAGCCCCTGCGGTCGGCAAGCGTTGTTGTGGCAGGTCGGTGTGCCGCGGTCCCCCCTCGCCCCAGCACCGAGCCCAGCGCCCAGCCTGGGCTCGCAGCGGTTTCTCCCAGTGCCCCGCGTGGTGCTGAGCATGGTTCTCCCGCTGTGCCGGGGGGCTGGGGCTGCGGGCGGCTGGGGCAGGGTGAGCGCGGGGATCCCGGGGTGCCGTCCACCAGCTGCAGGGCTGCTCGGGGCTGCCGGCAGAGCGTCAGGGCTTCTGCTGCCCTCTGCCCTTCGCTTTCACCTCTGTGGGAAGCTGGTGTTGGATGCAGGGGCCAGGGAGCTGTGTGAATTCAGCCAGCAAGCTCGTTTGGCTAAAACCAGATCTAATCTTCATTAAAAAAACCCAAAACTAATGTAATGGTGGGCCGGTGCGTATTAAGGGGCTGATCTGAGCTGATATCCATCCAGCGAGGAGTGCTGCAGCAGCTAGCTGAATCGGGAAGCTGCGTTTGAGCCTTCTGAAGATATTTTTTTTATTTTGCTTAGATTTAGGGTTGCATTATAGCCTAGTGTAGGGTCTGATCTGTACCTCTGGGTGGTCTCTGGTTTGGAGAGACGTTGTCTTACCCCAGCAGCTGGTTTGGTGCTGGCAGATAAACTCCTCTTTGTCTTTTAGCCTGGGAAGCATCCACTCTGCTGAAAAGCAATTTACTGGCAGGGCTGGATATAGGAGAAATGCATGGCCTCTTCCCACACGGCTTTGACGGCCGATATAACCCATGGGAGAGGGGCATGGGGATTACATGACCACAAAGTGGTTTTTAAAGTCCTTCCAAGTTTCCTGCCATCCATTCCCAGCTGTTCTGCAAGAGTCCCCATGGAAAACGGCGCTTTCGACCCCTGTCCTGGAAATGAGTGTTGTAAGGAGCTGGGGCTTTGGTTGCCAACAGAGGGGTAGGGTGAGCCGGCCTTTCTCCCCAATACATGGATGGGAGGCAGCGGGATCGCCGGCATTTTGCAGGAATGAAGGAGGCTGTGTTGGACTGGTGGGGCTCTCTGATGGTGGAGGGGAACTGGAGGAACTGGGAGGCAGCTGCCATTCCCCAGCAGTCAGGAGGGGAAGGATTTGCTCCGGAGCGCAGCTCGCTCTGCAGTTTGCTCCTCCTGCGCTCCGCTCGCCTGCAGCTGCCCCACGCTGCTGGGGGAGAGACGGGGGTGCGTGGGGCCGGTCTCCCACTTTTGGGTCCTGAGTGGGTGCCACGGGGTCCCTGCACATGCCCTGCCTCTCTCAGCCCTGTCCATTGCTGTCCTCAGGAGTGCCCCTACCCACAGCCACAGTGATGCCACGCAGCCTCGCTGGCCCCGGCACTGTCCCCACTCCCAGCGCACGGGGCGCAGTGCCAGCCCGAGGAGCCCTGGGGCTCATCATTGCGTTTGCAGCGTGGCGAGCCGGCCCCAAGCAGCTCTGCCTCTGTGCACGGAGCAGCCATGCCCAAGCCCGCTCCTCCCTGGCACACTGCCCTCGGAGGGACCCCGCTGTCCCCCGTGGCCGTAGGGACAGGGCCAGCACAGGCAGAGATGACTGTGGTGTCTCCTCTCCCATGGGCGCTTCGGGTGACACTGCCCTTTCCCTGCCCTTTCCCTTCCCATCTCCAGCCAACAGCCACAGGCGGCTTTGGTGGCTCTGCTGACGCCGGGCTGGAGGCTGCCTGCCTCAATTACAGGGATGCCTGGGATGGGGGAAGGCTTTGCTTTCTGCTAATTAGCCAGACAAACAGGCCTGGACCATCTCCTCGCACCCCTGAGGCAGGGCAGAACCAGGCTGGTTGCTGCCGGACGATGTGATCTAATCGGGCAGCGTCTGCAGTGGTGATTGATGGGGCGGGAGAGGCGCTGGCGCCTTCACCTGGGGCCATGGCAGGCGGTAGCATCCCCGCGTGCCCCGCAGCATCCAGACTCCGCGGGATGCAGGTTTCTCTGCAGCCCCGGGGGTCGGAGGCTTTCCCTGGGGAGCCCCGCATCCTCCGCATACGGCTCCTTCCCCGGAGCTGCCTCCTGCTCCCACCAGACCTCCCTGCAGACGGCTCCTTCCTCCTGCTCCTGCCTCTCCCATTCTCACCCTGCCGTTATTTGCCTCCCTAATTAGTTTATTGATCTCTGCCGTGGGTACCGGGACTGGGCTGCAGTGAAAGCTGCTGCACACATTCCCTGTGAATCATATTGCTAAACCCCTGACGCTAATGAGCCTTTGGCAACCACAGACCGAAATCTCTGCTCCTGCCCATGTCTCTCCCCGCTGTGCCTGGCTTGTTGGAGGGTCGTGCGCATTAAATCGGGACTTAACAGTACTCTGCGTTTGGCAGTCAGGCTTCCTGCACCAGCTTGAAATGTCGGGGTTAGTTACAGCACGCACCGATCCGCTGGTATTCGCATCCCCTCCTGCTCAAAGCAGCCGCGGGTTGCAGCTCAGTGCCGGTGGGACTCCGCGCTCCCCCAGCCTTGCACCGCATCCATCGTGTCTCTCACGGCGAGCCTAAAGCCGGCAGAGAAGCGTAAAGCTGTCACTTTGTGCCCTGTGACTAATAGGTGCCATTAGCTCGTGGGATGGAGATGGCGTGCCCTGCCTGGCCCTGCCCGGCGCTGCCGGCCGTGCTGTGCTGCTCCCGTGCTCCGTCCTCTGGGATGTCTCTGGATGTCCTCGTTCCCTCGGCTTGGCAACAGCCTTGGTGCAGGTCCAGGCTGGCTCCGTTCACCGCCCCAGCGTGACACGGATGGATTTGGGTTGGGAAAGAGCCCAGCCATGAGCCCAGCCTGCGCAAAGGGGACACGGGGCGGGAACAGAGGGACCCCACTTGCCGTGCGTGGTGAGAGGCATGTCTGGGGCATCGCCAAACCTGCCTCCGCCCGCAGTGCCCCAGGCCATCGCTGCGCTGGGATGTGTCTCTCTGCACCTTCTGCCTGCCGCAGCTACCCCAGACATCGCTAAGGAGTTTTACTGCAAAAAACCAGAGTGATTTGGGTCCTGGCTGCCCAGCGGCCCCAGGGCTCCTGGAGCCAGGACTGCGGTGCTGCCCCTTGCAGCATCTCACGCACCTTAATGAGAGAGTGCACAAGAATTTGTGCCCCTTTTGGTGTTTAAAATGCATTTTAGGGACTCCAGGCGATGCATGGTTGTGACCGTGGTCTCATCCTTCCAAATTAGCCCTCTCTGGCGCTCCTTTGCCTGCCTGCACCAGGGCACAGCGGGAGGGGTGACTGCCCATCTGCCCGGCGTGGGGAAGGGGCTGGCCTGGACCCTGTCCCTGTCCCTCGCTGGGGCTGAGCTGTGGAGGACGGGCAGGATGGTGCAGGCAGGCAGGAGGAGGAGCGGCTGGTGCGAGGGCAGCCCTGTTATCCACCTGGAAGGTGACGTGGGGAAATGACACCGGGGACAGGGAGGTGGGAGTTGATTTTGCTGATGCTTCTGCATGGACCCTCGCTGCCATCACGACTGTCCCCATTGCCCGGGGCTGCCCACATGTCTCCAGGCAAGGCTGTCCCTGCCAGCCACCCCCAGACCACAGCAGCATGCAGGGCTCCCGTGTCAGTGGTGTCCCCAGGCCAGCCCCGCCGGCTCACCAGCTGTCCCCAGCCCTGCCAGCATCTCCGTCACGGCTGGCCGGGGAACCCCGGGGGGAGCTCCCTTTGCTCCGTCCCCACGTCCCTCCCAGCTGGCACCTGCCTTGTTACAGGGGCTAATGAAGGATGCAGGCGACTACAGGCGGAGATTGATGAAATCCTAAATCAGGGAGGTTTCAAATGGCCTTGACCTTTCCCAGCTGTGTCAGGGGAGGCTGATCAAAGGCTGTTAGAAGATAAACAGTCTCATAAAGAAGTGTTATGTTGCAGAAGAGTTGAACGTGTCCTTCTGCCACCCCCTGCACCCTCCGGTGTGGCACAAGCAGGAGGCACCAGCAAGCCCCGAGCCTGGCCTGGCTCCCTCTGCCCCGTGGCCGTTGGCGTAAGCCCCTCTCCCTCCTGCCAACGCCGCTGAGCTGCTAGGGAGGAATCGCTGCCAGGGCCGTTTCTGCCCCCAGCCCACCCGGGGCTTGGCCGCCGTGTGCCCCGCGATGCTGCTTTGAGGGGACGTCAATGGGTGGGAGAGGACGCCATGGTGCCCGATGCACCCTCCACAGGCCGTGCCAGGGACGGAGGCCAGCGGTGATGGGTTGTTTCCAGCGGGCTGCCACGTGCTGACCATGAAGGTGCAGCAGTTGTTAATGAGCACGGCTGATTGCGCTGCACGGGCACAGCTCACCACGCCGACGTCGGGGCCACGCTCACAAGCTGCTGGGTGGCAGGAGGGGACGCTCTCAGGACACCCCGATCCAAAGACCAGGAGCTGCCTTTATGCAGCCTAGAGGGAAGCCTTGCCCGGGGTTCACCTTGCAGCGGGGGGGATGCTGTGCCGTGCACGGGGGTGGCGGTGGTGGTGACAGTGACAGTGACATCTCCCCGCCGCGCCCGCCCGCGCCGCCCGCCCGCACCGCTCTCCCGCCGCCTCTCCTTCCCGAAACGCAGAACCGCGGGCGGCCCGCCCCCGCCGCGCTCCCATTGGCGAGAACCGCGGCAGTGGGCGGGGCGGCGGCGGCGACACGTGTGCCGGTACCAGGAAGTGGCGGCGGGGCCGCGGCGGGGAGGCGCCGGGCGGTGAGCGGGGCCGGGGGCTGCGGGGGCCGGGGGGACTCCGGGCCCGGGCGGTGCGGGGTGCCCGCCGTAGGGTTTGGGGGGAGCCCTCCAGGGTGTTGGGGTCCCCCCCTTGGGGACTGGGAGGGGCCCGGGGTGCTGCGGGCGCGGGCTGTAGGAGGCGGGGGGGTCTCCCTCTTACCGGGGTCGGGGGTCGGGGCCGGGCAGCCGGGGGGGTCCGACCCGGGCACCCACCCCGCGGGGCTTGGCAGCGGCCCTGGGGCCACGCCGGGGGCCCGGGAGGGCCTCTGAGGGGGGAGAAGGCAATAGCATGTGTATTTCCTATATGTATATATATACGTGTATAAATACCTGTGTGCGTTGATGTATTTACATACAGCTGTGTAAATACATCTGTATTCTGCTGTCTCTATATGTCTGTATTTACGCACAGGCATGTATTTTCTTAGCAGTGCTGCTCCCTGGGCCGTTCCCGGTGTGCGGAGCACGGCGAGCCCCGATAACGCTCCCCTGGCCCTGGGCAGCCCCCCGGCGCAGCCCTGGGCCCCGTTGCGGTGCCCCGTCCCGGGACTCGTCCCCCTTTTCCCTTGGTCCCGGGGCACCTCGAGCTGGGTGCTGCGAGGGTGTTCACCTTCAGCGCGAGTAAAATTGCTTTTTTTTTGGCACAAATAAGCGCCACCAAGAAGTGGGACGAGATGCATGTGCCTGGGAACCGGCTGGGGACGTGGGACGAGGCGTCCCCTCGCTCGGCGAGGGTCGAGCGCTGTTTCTTTGCGTTTCCCCGGAGCTGCTCTGCCCTGGTGCCAGCTCGGGGGGCTGAGCCCCAAATGAGCATCAGGTCATTGCACTGGATGGGATGTGGCGCATCCCATCCCGCCTCGGTCCCTCCTGCTCCTCTGAGCTTGGGTTAAATCGCAAAGCCTTACTTAAGGGGAAGAGAGAAGCTTAGAGAGGTGGTGCAGGGAGGATGGTTAAGCTCGCTCTGTCCCCTTTGGTCAGGAGGGGTTTGGGGCACGCTCCCCCATTAACCAGGGGGGAATTTGGGGATTATTCTCTGCCTTGAAACACCAGGTGCTTCTCCTGACGCACCTCATCTCTCCTAGGTCAGCATGATCCCGGGGCACGGGCCGGTGATCCAGTCGGTGCTGGGAACCTTCCTGACCTGGGGGCTGACGGCGGCTGGCTCGGCGCTGGTGTTCGTGTTTTCCAGCGGGCAGGTGGGTGCTGGGATCGCCTCCTCTGTCGCCGGGAGGCGAGCGGGGTCCGGGGCGGAGGGCCACGCTGTGCTCCTGGGTGGGTTTGGCAGCCTGGTCCCAAGCGTGAGGGACTTGACATTGGCCTTGGGAGGTCCTGGGGGAGGTCGAGAAAAAATCCAGCTCATTTCTCTCCTGTGTGTCAACACAGAAGGGGAGAAGCAAATCAAATTCCTGACCCCAGGCTGTGGTATGCGCTGTAGTGCGGCTCACAGTGTTTGGGAGATGGGGCAGAGCCGCAGGCAGGGCTCTGTGTTCGGAACAGCAGGTTCTTCTCCTGTAACCTGGTTTCTCCAGTGCAGGATTCAGGTCAGCCTGTGCTCAGAACAAGCAAAGTGCTGATCGCTAAGTCATCTTATATTCCAAAATTAGAGGCCCCCCTTGCTGTTGTGTTCAAAATTGCCCGGATGAATTTATTATTTATGCCTCTCTCTTGTGATGATTTATTCAGGAGTTTGTTGCAAAGCAAGATTCCCATTGCAGTAGCACGTTGATTTTCTTCCTGGGGGAGGGCGATGTGCTAAAGAAGAAAAACTGCACTGGGAGTTAAGTGGGCAGGATACGTGCTGGGTTACTGGAAGACTAATGGCTTTGTTTATAGCAGCCTGTTATTAGAGGAATCAAAATCTTCAAGGGGGGGAAGTGCAGGGCAGTGTGCACAGATGGGCAGGAGAGTTTCTGGTTTACCTTTCCCTATCCTCAGGGCATTTTGGTGTGGGCACTGGATGGACCGACAGGTGGGCTGAGGGAGCCAGGATGCGCTGTAGGCTCTTGGTGAAGGTGGGCTCTGCGTGAGGAGCATGGCTCTTGCCTCAAGGCACAGAAATCACTTGGGTTGCAGAAATGGGGAGAAGAAAAATTATCTCGATGCGGCAGCGGCTCAGCTGGCTTCCCCCCTTTGCACGGTTTGTGGCGCGGTTGCATTCCACTGCTTCTGCCAGGACTAAATTGTGTGTTTTGTGTTTGTGTTGGTTTTTTTTTTTGTTTTTTTTGTTTTTGCAGAGGCGGATCTTAGATGGGAGCTTAGGCTTCGCTGCAGGGGTAAGTACAGCATCCTTCTACTCATCGTTTCTGCCCGTGTTCTCCTGCTGACACCTCTGAAGCCCCGCCACGCTTCGTTTGGTTGCCCGCTCACATTAGCGTTTCTTGGATAATTGCCTGAGGTGCAGGTGGGGCAGGGGAGAGCACGGTGTGGCGCTGGTCACGTCTTGTCATGTCTCAGTGCCTCTTCAGTGAGGGCAGAGGTGGCATGGGGAGGGTCACAAGGACGTCGATCTGCCCACGCCGGATTTGGCTCTCTTGAGTGAAGCTCTTCTCATTTCCGTGGGCTTCTGAATCCTTCCTCCTGGAGCACTGGTGCGATGAAGATGGGCAGGAGGCTAGTGTGCATGGCTTGCTTTGTGCTTCTCGCTCTCCTGCAGAGCCTGGGTGCTTTAAGCCCTTGGGAGAAGGGGGAATAAAGGCACTGCAGCTCTATGTCAAGGGTGCACACTGAATGTGGGCCTTATTGCCTCTTTCTTGAAGGAAGACATGAAACTGTGTGGCTTGAAATTGGCTTGGGGCTTGTGAACATAGACCTTCTCCTGCTGCCCAGCTGCTGGGGTGGTGAGGAGCAGGTGGAGGCTCATTTGGACTCGTTAAATCAGGTTTGTTTTCCTTCAGGTGCTAGAGTGTGCCTGAGAGGCCGGGGGATGTGCTCTGGGTGGAAGGTGCATCTTCCCAGGGCGTGTGGCTGGGGCACAGGGCTCTGCCAGGTCCCGCTTGCTGTGTCCCAGCTGTGTAGCTGGCACCTGGAGCATGAGTGATGCTGCCAGGTTTTGGGGTGAACCACGAGCCCGGCAGCACGGGCGGTCTGTCCTGCAGTGTGCAGTAACGCCGCTCGTGCTGAGGCTGTGCATGGAGTGGGGCTCCTTCCTCCCCGTGCACCCCCAGACACTGTGATGCCGCTGATCAAGGTGAAATCTCTTTGCAGCTCTGGAGATCACAGGTCTTCTGCTGTTCCCGAAGCCTGTTCCCCCAGCTGCACCAAGCAAGAGCTTGCTGTGGTGGTTGATATGAAATGCTACAAAGCTCGGTTTGCTCCCTAGCAAGCTTTCCTGGACCGTGCCTGCGACCTGCTAATGATGTGAATAATCCAGCTCGTCTGTCGTAGCGGATTCTCGGGCCATCATTTATAAATGAATCACTTGCGTTAGGAATTGCCCGTTCTGGAGCTTTCCTCTGTGGTTTGGTTTCTGAGCTGTTTGTCTCTGGCAGACACACCCTCATCCCTGCAAGCCAGGTCGAAGCCACTTCAGTGGTGTCAGGAACGTGCTGCCGGGGACAGCGTGGGCTGGGCTGTCCCCCCGCTGTGGCATCGCTGTCTCCTGAAGTGGCTGGTGTGACTGTCCCGCAGCTGCGGAGGTACAGGGGCACAGCAGGGTGTTTGCCCCAGCCAAGGGCTGGCTCAGGTGCTGCCCTGGCACAGCGTGATGCCGTCTTTGCCGTGGCCACCACGTTGCCCTGCCAGGAGAACTGAGTCATCCCTGCGCGGCAGAGGTGTGGCTCAGCTGGTAAAGCAGAAGTCCTACAAACATTTGCTTTTCCCCCAGCTCCTTTCGATTTGCTGTGCTCAGAGCAAGAAAGGGGATTTTTTTCTGGGGTTGCTGCAGTGTCTGGAGGCGAATGTCAGTGAGGAAGCTGGTGGTGGCAGGTCCCGCTGGCAGAAGGTGCTGCCACATAAACCAGCCACGACCTGCAATTTTGGTTTCTACGTTGCATTTATGGACCTGAGCTGCCGAAGCTGGTGCTGGTTGGGGTGAGCTGTCTGTGTCACCCAGGGTCACTGCAGCCCTGCCCTGATGCTGCATGGCCAGGACCAGCTCTTTCAGAGGAAGATGCCAGAGATCCACAGGTGATTGTGCCACCATTGCTTCTAGGGCTGCTGGGCTCGCTGGGAGCAGGTCCTTGCTCGGTGGTCGAGTCTTCGGGTGGCAGTGATGCGGCAAAAGCAGCAGAGGTTGGAACTTCTATCTTCCTTTTTGCTCGGTTTGCTCCAGATGTGCCCGTAGCTCTGCCTTGTGTCTGCGAGGGCTGTGCTCAACCCTGCACCTTGATGCTTCCCCTGTGCAGCTGCCTGGGGCCGAGGAGGGGTTTGCTGGATGTTACCCCCAGGCAACAGGATCCCCCTGAGTTTTTAGCAGAGTTTTTCTTTTCCCACCTGGGCAGCGATGTAATCACTCGACCGGCAGTGTCTCTATCTCATCCTTACCTGAAAGGGTTTAATAATGTGAGAAGTGTTTTCCTCCCTCTCCAGACAGGGAAAGTGCTAGTGATGTGTGTGCTTGGTGGCTTTCCAAAGAGTTCATGGAGAAGCTGGAGGAGAAACCACCTCCTGACCCGGCCCTTCAGGACAGCCCTTCGGCAGGAGGGACCGCGGCCGACTCGCGGCTCCCTGCGCGCAGGTGGATGTGGGATGGTGGAGGTGGGACGCGATGCTGGAGCTAAGCAGGCTGCAAGCCTGAGGCTGGCTGTGTCCGAGGGGGGAGCAATGGAGAGGGAACCCAGACGGGCTGTGAAATCCTCCTGGCTGTCTGGGATGAGGGGCCGTTCCTGCCTCATCCAGCTTTGTGCTGCAAAACCGGTGTCCGGGGAACATCAGGAGCAGCGCGGGCTCTCTGTGTTTGAGCAGGCTGGCTTTGTGTAGGGGAAAAAGCAGGCTGTGGAGCAGTCAGTTTTGAAACCTATTTGTACTGTTTTCTCTCTCTTCCTCCCTGTAAGAAGTGTTTCTTCAGACAGCGACGTTGCTCTGATCAGGGACTACTTCCCTTGCTCTAAGGATTTCTGTTTAAAACACTGTGTCTTTGATGTAGATCTCTTGCAGATATGGACGGGCTGCTCCTCTGAGCACTGGGATAGAGGCAGAACTTAACTTGCTCTATATCTCTGCTCTGAAACCTGGGCTGCTGGGTTTAATTAAACTTCCCTTGTGCTGTCAGACCCAGCAAACCTCCTCTTCCTGCGCCGTCGGAGGCAGGTAGTTGCTTCAGATCTTGCTGTTTTGGTGCTTAGCTCAGGATCTCCGATAGTCATCTGGATTCCAGGGAGTGTGCATGATGCTCTCCGAGACCAGGATCGCTGGTAAAACAGGTTATAATGGATGGTTCTCTCTCCTGTTGGTAATGATTTGCCTGCTTGTCTTCTGGGAGCTTGTAAAGCAAAATAAACCTAGAATTAACTAAAAACTTGTCTACCATTGCTGAACCAGGAGGAGGACATGGGACAGGGATGTTCAGGAGACCTTGAGGACGATGGTGTGGGATGCAGAGTGTTAGTTTGGGGTCCGGAAAGCCGCGGCTCGGTGCTGCCTTCACCGCAGATGTGCCGTCTGATCTGGGGGAGCCGACATAAGCTTGGGCACGTTGTCAAATTGCTGCACGCTGGGAGCATCCCGACTGCCAAGGGAAATCCCCTTTTGGCACGGCTCAAGCTGACCATGTCTGATGGCACAAGCGTCGTCGCGGGTGAAGGGGACCCGTGCGGCTGGTTGCTGTAGCGCGGAGGAGCTCAGCTGCTTCCAGCCCGATACCTCCACTCGGGTGTCTGAGCGTTTAACATCTCTCTGCCTCAGTTCCCTTTCTGGAAATCACGGATAATAGAGGGGTTTGTATGCGAAAGTCTCCGTGTTTCCATGGAGACAAGGCTTCGTTTGCTTGGGCATCTGATGTGGAATTCTGGCTTTTCTCTTAAATCTTGATATTCTTAAATAAGACCTTTTTTCAGATGTTGTCTGTTATCTCGGTGTTATCCTGGAGGTGCTGTGCTCTCAGACATCATAAACACTACATAAACACCTGCAGTCCTTCCCTGCAGCCTCGCATGGCTATTCCTCTTACTGGGTCACAGTTTGATTTCTTCTGTCCCAGGTGAAGCAGAAAGTCGTAAAGACACACTCTTTAAACTGCACCAGGCACATCTGGTATTGAATATTCCCTTTCAGTGCTGCTTAAAACAACATCAGTAATTTACACGGGTCTACTGAGGCCAGTTCTCATTGTTGGAGCCTTAATGAAGTCAAACAAGTCAACTTTGACAGGGAAAGCGTCCTGCCAGTCTCTTATCTTCCACTTTCCTTTCCTGTCCTGCCTAGGGGATCTCCTTCGCTTGTAAGCGGCTTGGGTTTTCTGATCCACGCGCCGTTAATGTGGTTGTTCCCCTTGAAGCTGCCGTTCTCATCTCAATGATCCCGCAGGAGTGTGATGAGATGTTGCCACTTTCAGCAGATGAGACGAGAGGGCTTTAATTTTAACGCAGCAGTGTGATACGAGACTCAGATGTGCAGGGACTCTCCGCCTCGCCCTGGGGTCTGGCAGGGCCAGCAGTGGTTGGGGATGAAGATCATTGTCCTGTTTCTCCTGTATTTGCAGAAAAAGAAGCCCCTGCGCGGGCTGAGCTGGGGCGGCGCTGGCTCTGCAGTCCAGGTGGGGAGGAGTGTTGGCACCGCAGCGTTTGGGAGAGCCTGGATCCGGCACCCACATCGAGTCCCTGCCTGGAAGGAGATGCTGGTGCCCAGGGGTCGGCGACGGAGACCCGTCAAGCCCTGGGAGTGGTGTTGGGGCACGGTGTGGTTATAGATCCTGCTGCCTGGCACATTTTGAGGGTTTTCCATCAGCGTGAGGACACAGACCTGGGTTCAGTCATTTTCCGTGGTGCAAGGCAGTCAGGTTTTGAGCCTGGGTTTTGTCTCCAGTTACGCTGATGTATCACAGGGAAGGGTTTGTGCTCCCTGCAACCCCGGGATGCTTTAGATACGCAGCTGCTTTCTGTGTGCTTGCTCCTCCCCCATCAACCGCAGCTTGTTTTCCCAAGAGCCGGTGGAATTATGGCGTTGTTGCATCTTGGCTCTGGAGCATGAAGTCTCTTTGCAAAAATGTCCAAATCCAGTTTGGCAGGAGGTGCGAGTCCCGGTGCCAGCGAGCCGGCACGCCGTGGGTCCCTGCTCCCCGTCTTGGCTGGGCTGAGCGGAGCGGGGCCGGTGCGAGGGAAAGGCTTTGTGCAGAAAATAGTACCCTCTGCTGAAGTGGCTTCATGTTTTATTGATCTGAGGAGAGCCCAGGCAGGCTTTTTCTCTTTTATTCCTGCCTGTGACGCCAGCCTGCCTGGTGACATTGGTGGGGTTCGGGTTCCTGTCCCTGGGTGGACAATTACAAAGATTTGAAGCAGAGTGCGTTGGGTTTTGGTGGTGTGTTTGGCTTTTGGTGTTTTTTTGTTGTTGTTGTTGTTACTTAAATCAGATCGCTGGCAGAAATCCTCGCCCTTTTGTTAGTTGATGAGCATCATCTGATAAGGGATGCTGCTGAACCAGAGGGGTAGGTGCCAGCTCTGGCGCTGAACAGGGTGGGCAGGAGCTAGCACCCTTGAGCAGGACCTTGGCGGCTCCCAGGCAAGCCCACGTCCCTACACCCACACCTGAGCACAGATTTGGGCTGAGGGGAGGCACGGGGACATTGCCACTTCTGCTGGCTGCTGCAGGGCAATAGCTTCCAGCTCCCCCACGAAGCAGGGTCAAGGGCTTTCTCCGCATAAAAGCGTGGCGGAATAAATCGCTTTTCCTTCCCAAGCAAGTGAAGGTGGTTGGTGCAGCCCAGCACTTTGCTCCTTCAGCTGGTGAGGCCGGGGTGGCTTAGAGCTCTGTCATCGTCTTCCCCCGGAGCCCATGTACAGCGAAGCCGGTGGGAGCTCCGCTGCTGACTTCGGTGATGACGGGATCTGGAGGCTGAGCAGTGTCAGGCCGCTGTTTTCCATGGGGAAATGATATCTTAACATAAGATGACAATATAATTCTGCAAAGCCTTTCCCTGTTGCTTGTGTTTCCATGTTGGGGTGTGTGGTTGTTTTTTAAAGGAGGTGGCATTTGAAATATGAAGTTTGACAGCCATGGTTAAGCCTGACATGACAGCCTGCTTTTTTCTTACTCATAGCAAGCTGAGATTTACACAATCCCGTAGGGACTGGTGTCTACAGCAGTAGGCATCTCATTCCTTCGTTAAAAGTGATTTAAAATGTAATAGTTCGTTACGCACTTCTCTTCTGCAGGCGAATACTGTGCCGTGAGAGCAAGCTGAGCAGCATCTCTTCTGAGCATCTTGCAAACGGGACTTTGTGGGGTGCTCAGAGGGGTTACTGGATGGAGAGGTGGGGTCACCTTTCCTCGCAGCATCCCTCTGCTGCTGTCTCCGGGCTTGCTTTGCTCCTTCCCGCTGGATCCTGATCCCGCACTCCTTTCTCTGTTGAAAGCTTCCCTTTGATGGGCTTCTCTGCTTGCAGGCAGGGCTGGGAGAGAGCTCGGAGCATCGCCTTGTCCACCCCGAGGCAACGCGGACCCTGCCCGCCCATGGTGAGGCAGCGGGTGCCACCGCTTCTCTGCCCTTGCTGGTACAGAGTGGTTCCCAAAGCCTAACGCAGATCCCAATGTGATTTTGAAGCCCATCTGTGCTTGTCTCGCTGACTTGCTTCCTCCCGGTGTGTGATGGGACCGGTCCCCAGAGCTGGTCACAGCTGAGCTCCCGTGGAGCTGAATGGCTGCAGGGGGAGAAACTGGAGCCAAAGCTGCTACTGAGGGTGTTGCACTGGGCTGATGACTTTTTAATTAACCCAGCCCAGTACATCAGGCAGCAGAGGAGAGGAAGAGATAAGGTGATAAAATGCATGTTAATACTGTGTTCTTTAGTATAAGCTTATGAAACCCGTGCCTTGCTTGGCTTTCTGTTCTCTATACTGGGTAACGCCCTGAGCAACCAGCTCTGAGCAGGGCTGGACTGGAGATCCCCACAAGTCCCAAATCCTGTTTTTTCTATGGTCTTTTGGGTAGCTGTTCCTTCTCCCTCCCTGCTAAACAGCAAGCAAGGCAAAAAAAAAAAGCACTCTGCTGCTGGAAAGGTTTATTTTCCTGGTGCAAACCGTGTTGGTGACACACCCCAGTAGGACTTCAGCAGCGCTGGTCTGTGCTGGGAGCAGGCACGTTGCTGTTTGGGATGGGAACTTGTTCTCCTCCCAGCCTGGGTGCTCTGGCTCGGGCGCTGGGACAGGAGCAGCCCAAGCATTGGCCCGTGCAGAAGCAGAGGAGTTGCAAAGCCTTTGTGCTGCAGTTGCCTTGGGCTGGGGTAGCGAGGCAGGGACCTTGGCAGCTAAACTGCAGTGGGCTTCAATCTGCATAGCGAAGCCTTGGTGTGCCCTCAGCTAGCTTGGAGATGGCTCTTTGGCCTCAGGCGTGATCCAATATTTATTCTTTTTCTGCATGAGACCAAGGCTGTGTTTCCTTCCTCCCCTGTCTGCTCTGTGGAGAAGCCCAGAGCCGGGTGCGGGATGGATGTGGTTCACCCTGGCTTTGGTAGGAGTGTGGTGGCCGGTGGGGTCATGGACCCACTCCTGTTGCTGCAAAACGCCCGAGGGGAGGGTGGTTTTCCTGCTCCTGTGCTGCTGCCATTACAGTTTGAAGGACTGTCGTGGCTGTGCTAATCCCACAGAAAATCGGCCTAATGAGCTTGTGTCATTCAATTGCTGCCTTGGACTTTTGAGCCAAGAAAACCACTCTTGGTGAAAATGGGGAGAAACCTCACTTCTCCATCCTTCAGTGATTTGTTCTGCCGGGAAGTGGGTTTTGATGGCTCTGCTGGGTTGCAGTGGCCACGCAGCTCGTGGGGCTGGGCACAGGGATTTCCTTGGCTGGAGGATGGGCTGCTGGCAGAGGTGCCTGCGGCGCTGCCGTGCGGCAGCCGGTGTCAGATCGTCGCGGTATTGATGCCTACGTGGTTCTCACTGCTCCCCTTCTGTCTCCCAGGTCATGCTGGCCGCTTCCTACTGGTCCCTCCTGGCCCCAGCTATCGACATGGCTGAGGAGTCCGGCAGCTTCGGAGCCTTCGCTTTCTTCCCGGTGGCTGTGGGCTTTGCCCTGGGGGCAGCTTTCGTGTACTTCGCCGACCTGCTCATCCCGGCGCTGGTAAGTAGGCATTCGTGGGCCTTCTGCTTTTCCGTCGGCTCTGCCGTGACAGAAGCTGGATACAGATTGGTTTCTATCACAGGTTTTAATGAAGCCATGTTTTCTCCGAGGTCCTGGGTGGCTCTGCCAGTGCTGAATGCAGCTTTAGGCTGTCTGCGCTCTTTTTTTTTCTTCTTTTTTTTTTTTTTTTTTTATGCTTCTGCTTTTGTTCTTTTTACTGGCAACACTTTGCAAACAGTTCAGGTGTGACCTTCTGTTTCAGCCCAGGGGTTTAATTTGCAAAGCTGCCAGCCCTCTAAGCATTTCAAAATTGAATGAACCATCCTGTCATCTAAGAGTATTATTAAATAAATAAATTGGAAGCTGTTGGATTTTTACAGCTGAAAACACAAGAATGGCTTAGTCGGGGAAAGATCTTTACAAAAACTTCCAGAGAGCTTTTTAAATTTTTTATTTATTTTAGTGGAAGTGGGGATTATCTGTGGTTATGACTAAGGAGCATGAGGCTTTCCATTTGAAGATGAGTATGGCTGGTATCCCCGGTGTCCAGGGGAGCCCGCAGCATCAGCCTTCCCCGCTCCCTTGCTTTTTGAGCCTCTCATAACAGGTACAGTCAAACGCATCCTCAGCTATGAAGAAAATTGCTCGATATTACGATGCGTCGCTTCCAGTGCAAATGGATGCATTAGAGTAAAGAACAAATAAATGAAACAGCAGCGGTGTCAGACGGCTGAAAGCCTGGCCCCCACCGCGTTCTCTGCCTGCCCGTGTCCTGGCTCTTCCCGGGGCTCCTGAACCCTTTGCACGATGTGGTGGGGGGCCAGGGGCTCCCGTCGGGCAGCCAGAGCCCTTGGAAGCCATTTGCCATCAAACCCTGCTTTTTTTTCTTCTGCTCTCAGTAACCCGAGGTCTCTTGCCTGTGTTGGCCATCGCAGTGATCGCCCTTGTTACAAGGTGCTGGATGGGGCGCGGGATGTATTTGATCAGCTGCCCGAAGCTGATGTTTCCCAACAGGGTAGATAAACAGTTGCACCACAAAACCCGCTTCTTCCTGATGGCCGGCGTTTGTCTCTGCTGCGTTTTGAAATGGGAACGTGTGGAGGGGGAAGAGCGTCGGGGGAGTGAAATTCTTGCGTTGCAAAGAGCAGGATGGAGTGGTGATGAGGGCAGCCAGTGCGCACGGTGGCGAGGGCGATGGTCTTGTAGGGAGCAGTGCAATATATATAAAAAAATAGACCATTATATCGTGCTTTAAATCCATTTCAGATACCAATGGGAGAGGAGTTGTTGCCTCCTCTGGCTCGACGCAGCTGTGCGCACCATGAGGGAGAGCGTGTGCCGCCACATGCTTGTCCCGCGGGACTTCTGGTAGCTGGCGCGTGTGCTAACGCTGAGCTTGAGGGTTTGCAGCCCGTGGCTAACGCTGCTGCCTGTGTGTTTTGCTTCCCGCAAAAGCGGGTGTCCCTGCACTGGGTGTCTCCTCCAGCTGGACACCAGGCAGGACCCACCTTGTTAGAGTTTGTGCAAATGCAAAACGCTGCTTGTCCTTACCCGGATAACTCGGGCAGGGTCAGGAGAGCTGGCGGTGGGTGCGGGGCTGCCGTGCTCCCTGCCCAGAGGCAGCCGTGACGGCTGCTGGGGCTGGTCAGAGACACTGCAGTGGGCAGGGGATGGGACTTTTGGGATGCTTTAGGAAGAGGACAGGGTACCCAGAGACTTGGCGAAGTTACGAGGGATGCTGTGGAAGGAGCACGGGTAGAGGTTAAAGCTGAATGTGTTGAAATGAAAATCAGCAAGTGCCCGGTCAGTCCTGAGCTGTCCTTGGGGCTGTGCTGGTAGGGGAATTTGACTCAAGATGCATCTCCCTTCACTTTGAACGCAGACTTCTCAGGAGCCACTGCTGCTCAGACAAGGGTTAAGCCATTGCACGTCACTTCCAACAAGTCTTGCTTCTTTCTAAATCTGTTAAAATCTCAGGGTTGTTCCCCCCCCCTTAAAGTCGGGCGCAGAAGGGATGCTGGTGAGACCATGGGGCATGCTGTCCCTGGGAAGGCAGGACGAGGGATCCGTTTTTAGCAGGCTGCTCTTTGCACAGCGAGCTCTCTCTGCCTGGCACTCTTCCATAATTGGTTTGCTGGATAGCAACAGGTAGTAAAAGCTTTTAATGACTCCTTATCACCCCAGCCGTGCTCCCCAGGGAGGGAGCAAGGCTTCGCTCCTGCTGCAGCCCCACTGGGAGCTGGGCGGCTCCAGTGGTACCCGAGTGTTTGCTCAACAGCAGAGCCGGGGCCGGAGGGAGGGTTAAACCTCCAAGACAAACTGGTTAATGACGCCGAACAGCTGTAGTCATTAAATTCCTTACAAAAGACAGATCTAATCTATTACATCTTTATCTTTCGCCATTTCCCCATGTGAAGCCTTTAACGTGTTTGTTCATCATCCTTTAGCTGAGTTTATGGAGGAGGAGATGCTGGCCTGGGAGTGCTTGGCTCGGCTGGTGGAGGACAGTAAATCACAGCGGGGCATTCGGGTGCGCTTGGAGAGCGAGACCGTTGTGGAAACAGACCTCAGGAGTTTTATTAAAAGGCCTCTCCCTGATTTCGGCAACCGTCTGCTTGCACGTTGTGTTCAGCCAAAGCGTCTTTACCAGCTGCGCTGGGTTTGGCGGCTGGGGAGGCGGTGGCAGAGCTGGTTCTGCAGCGGGACGTTGCTATAGTGTCTGGAATATCTTAAAGTGCTAACAAATGGCCTGTCTGTCTCTTCCCTCCCTGGCGATGCTGCAAGAGGTTTCTGTCCTTCCTTCACTCTCATTTAACCTTACGACTACTTCTTAAATAAGAACTTGGCTTTCAACTGATATTCGAGGAGGCTTCTGGATGGAGAGGGGCAGGTGATGGGGGGTGTATGAGACGCTATTGCCTTTACTAAGAAGGGTTGGGGCTGAGGGTCTTCGATACCAAGATTTGAGGGAGAGTTTACTTAAAAATACCGCTCAGCACAGTAGGTCCCTGATCGCTGAGTAGCTATTTTGGGTCTACTGTAACACATAAGAATGCTGGAATTAAGTATTATTATTCTTATCCTTCAAATCTGTCTTGCAGCTCTGCTGACTTGGCTGGGTTTTGTTGAGAGTGTGATGTTTTATTGGGTTTCCGTGATGGGTTTCTTGCTCTGGCTTCCCTCTTCCCGGAGGAATCCCACAACAGTCCAGAGGACACATCCAGCCCTGACTCTGGTTTTCAGACAGTCCCTGGCTGCTTTTGCTCCTGAATTTTCACATGCACGTGTGTTGCCTTTGTCTTTGAGCTGCCGGATCCCCAAGACCTCACCCGGCAGTGCTGCAGGCTGTTGGAGTTCCCACGAGTGTTCCCGTGCCCACGTGGGTGGGCTGTGGGTGGGATGCCGGGTCCGGGCGCAGCGGAGCGCCCGTGTTGAAGCTGTGGCTTCCAGGAGCTCCCTTGCTCCTGCCTTTTCCAGATCACGGCCCTTAAATGCTCCTTCGAGCAAACGGGAATTCACAGATGGGACACTGGTGGGATTGGGAAGGTGGCATGGGCAGGGAAGAGGAGAAAGCAAGCTGGCCATAGCGGGAGATAATAAACCCCTCGTGAGCTGCACGTCAGCTCAGCCGTACCTGCCTACCCACGTGCGTACGAGCTTCTATCAACCGCCTTGTTCTTTCCACTCCCCAGCTGCATGACGTCCTCTTGGCTCCACGATCGTTATGCTAAATAGGATAATGAGGCTTAATCAGCTTCATCTCCTCTATCTCGAGGCTTCATTTTGCTCAGAAACATCTGTCCGCGTACAGAAAGCTGCTCTATCGCTCCCAGCGTGGTGGGTGCAGGTCTGCAGCTGGAGCTGAGCTTGGTCCAGGACCTGGATGGGTGCTGCAGCATGTGGGGGTCTGGGGCAGCCCCGGGGCCTCCCCTGGGAGAGCTGATGAGTGCTGAAGGGGGCTTTGGGGGAGGGAGAGGAGGGCAGATGTTGCAGGAGAACCAGGAGTTAATATATAATCCAGGGAGAGAGCTGATGGGCCATTACTCAGTTATAACTAGGAGCCTGCCAATACTTCTCGTGTAAAAGATGATCGAGGACGGGAGGATGGGGAGCCAGGGCTGTAATTCTGTCCTGGAAATACCATCTCAATTGGATAGTTTTTTTTTTCTTGTCAGCTAGATACAGGGTTTGTTGTTTTTTTTCCTGTAAATCAATAAAGCCCCACGTGATGGGTGGACCATTCCTTAGATTTAAAACAAATAGTAACTAAAGTGCCTTTTAAAAGCCTTTCGCCTGGGTTGGTGTGTGCTCTGTGGGTGCCAGCGCTGGCTCTTTGTGCCGCAGGAAGGACCAGCGCGGCCGAAACCCCTTCCTGGGGGTCCGGGGCTTGTTTCATACCCGTTTTGAAATATTTTGGGCTGTGATTTGCAGCTGCATAATGGTTTTCATGAGCAGGCTGAGGATCTTCACGTGGGATGGATGAGAGTAGAGCGAGTGCGTATGTGTGTATGTTTGTAGTAGGAGGTTGGATCCCGTTAGTCCTCTCAAAATGTAATTGTGTTGTGCTCCTGCCCTCTTCTATTTTTGCAAACCAACGCTTGCAAGCTTTTTTGGAATATAATCTGGGATTGGGCATTTTGTACAGTGAACTTTAGGCTATTTTTGGCGAGCACCCTTGGGAAGGATTTGAGAACTTGATAAACAGATATCTGAGGGATACTTTCCTGTTTAATAACGATGGGGTCTGTTGTTTGGCTCAGAATGTGCCTCGAGGATGTATATTTTGCTTTCTAAATCTGTGCAAGTCACGTATCGGGGGGGAAAAGCTGAGAATAGTGCGTGGATGGTGAAGCTGCAGGAGGGGGAGGAGAAACCATCACGCCCGCTCAGGCATAGTTGCATATTACTTAAAATTGCAATTTCTTTCTCAGGGCTAAACCACAGCTGGATTAGATCATGGGAAGCATTTTTTTGTTTTGAGGAGGCACTAGGTAGCGATTGCTAGCACATACCTGGTGTAGCGGGGTAACGAGGCAGGGCAGTCGTTAGTGCCATGGGTGCAGTTTGAGGATGTCGGTGATCCTCCCGGCTCAGCCCCGGCAGTGTACGTGCTTCCACCCGGCGAAGATAGAAAGCTTTTAATACTGCTTTCCCTTCTGATTTGCACGGAGCTGGATTTGATGGGTTAATTATTTCATGAGGCAGTAAAAATGTGCTGGGTCTTGTCGCTGGTGTTAATTTATAATCGGAATAAAAGTTCCTCTTGTGCAATTTGCTGATTCCTCCGAGACTTGCCCATCACAAGTTCCCGTTCTTAATGTGCTTTTTCCTGTTAATCTGTGACTCCTAGAAAGTTAATTAGCTGCACATCCTCATTGCCATAGTAGGTAGAAGCTTTTTCAATTCGAGCATTAACCAAGGGACATGCCTGTGTGTGTGGCATGTGTATTTTCTGGCTTATTAAATTTTTTGAGCGTGGGACTGAAACACTGTCCAGAGCAGCCCGGGGACCCAGGCGCAGTGGCGTGGGTGGCATCTCGCCGAGCTCAGCCTGGCAGCTCCATGTCTTGGGTCGCATAATCTTGGCAAAATGATCAAATAAAGGGGTTCCAGTGAGGTGGTTTTGGTGGTCTGGAGCGTGCAAAGTGACTCTACCCTTTTTTACATGCAGACTGTGTTCTGTCTCTCCTGGTCTGTGCTCCCAGCAGCCCTGCCTGCCGGCTCCCGCTGCCTGCAAAGCCTTCTCGCATCTTGGCATTGCCCTCCCGGAGAGAGCTGCGCTGGCATGGGGATGCCTGGATGCAGAAGATGGGAACGGGCAGACACGTGAATGCACTATTGCAAAGCCGTGTCTGCGCCGTGCTCATGCTGCCCTGGGCCAGGGGCTTAGCCCCGCTCAAAGCAGGGGCTGTGCAGCCCCCCAGGAGCCAGACAGCCCCGCTGCCATCGCTGCGCTTTCGTACCCCTCGGCCAGGTTGCACTGAGCCCAGCTGGGATCGGTATTTGGCTTGTGCAGGGGCTGCAGGAGATGAGCCTTTGCCTCGCAGAGGGGGTGAGGATGGACCAGAGTGACTCGGTTGACGTGGGCTTGCGTGAGCCGCAGCTTGACTCGTGCATTCCTGGTTTGCTCTGATTTCCTTTGCTTGGGGGGAAATAAATAGCAGCCTTTCTGTTTGTTTTGTTTTGTGGCGTTCTGGCCCTTTTCCACTGGCTCTGGAAGGAAGGAAGGATCCAGCTCTGAAGACTGAGGAAGGAAAGGAAACCTTTTTTGGGAGCCTCATCAGGGAATGCAGCAAAGCCTTCTACTGGGAAAGGTCCTTCCCTTTCTAGCTCTAAATAAATAGGAGAACCTGGGTATGAGTTTTATTAACTTATCAAATAACTCCAACCCAACTCTTCCCCAGGGCCAGCTGTGGAAGGTTATGGATCCGTGCGGGACGGATGCCTGGGACCGGCTCCCCCATGTCCTGTCCCAGGCAGGTGGCAAGGGCAGGATTTCAAACGTGATTCCTGGCATGGGATCCTCTGAACATCCCTTTTAGTAGTCCCACTTCTCGAGGCTGGCACCCAGAAACCCCTAAAGGCTTATTTAAAATCTGTTTGCCCATATGATCTGTGGAAAGCCTGCCTGCCTCCCACCCCTTCCCTGCCCACGTGCAGTGGTTTTAGTGCTTAAAGTCCAGTTGTTGCTAGATAGATGAAATTATTTGCAAAAAAAGCACAAAGTTGTAATTATACTAATTTTTAGAAAAGCATTTTGTTTTAGTAATGGAGGTAAAGGGTTATTTACTTCCAGAGTGCAATCTGTCAGCTGCTCTTAATTATAATTCTCTCTCTTATTATGCATTAAGCATTTCAAAAAACCATTACATTTGAAGCCCCAAAGCTAGAGCTAAAGAGCAGAGGTGCTTTGAATCCAAGTCAGGGTTAAATTCCCCTCCCACCCGCATTAGGTGATGGGGACAGGCGCTACCTGCGCTGACAGCAGATGAAATCCGGAGCAGTTTGACGGCGCTTGCAGCAGCGTGGCTCTGCGGGCTGGCAGCAGGGTTGCATGGGGAGCGACGAGGTGACAAAAATCCCGCTGTAAAAAAGCAAGGACTGAGAAAACCTGGCTTAATTCTTCATTCGATGGGCTCTTGCAGTGGGTACACGTTTCTCCACCATTCCCTTCTCCGTTATGTACCTGTGCCCGTGATAAAGCACTTTTTTCCCCGCTGGTTACCTCGAGTGGGTATTACCGGCTGATAAGGCTGGTAATGTAACATGGGGCTTTTCTCTCCTGCGTGGCTCAGCCTTTGCTGATTGAATTTCAATTACTGTTTGGGGCCTGGCTCAGAATTGTAAAAGAGGATAAATTTTCCAAAAGGAAGAGCACGCACATACCAGATCTCTTCCGTACCTGCCAGAAGAGTCTGGCTGGCACTGCTGTGCATCACTGTCGGGGGGGTTCTGCTGGATCCTGGACAGTGTCTGACCTTTTTGCTGAATGAATTTGAGCACTCTTTTTCTTACGTTAAGTTTTAGTCCTGGAATAAGCAGAAAGCAAGCTCCCAGGGGGAGAGCAGGGTGTGGGTGCTGACCCACTGCTCGCAGCGGAGTGTGGACCGGAGGGGATGTGGGTGCTCGGACTGCCCCAGGGTTGCACCCATGCTTCAGGTTGGATGGGCTCTGTTGGTGGGAGTCTCCTGGGCTCTAAAAGCTGATGGCGATGCCAGAGAAACTTCAAGCTCCTTTCCTTGCTGCAGTGATGCTCTGCACCCTGCCTGTATCCAGGTGGGCTCAGGGAAGGAGTCTGGAGTCCTCTGCCTCCCTTTCCTGCGACTGCGGTGTGGATGCAGCAGCATCGCCTGTAGGACTCGCTCCTGTAGCATCCGTGCTCTTATTCTGAACACCTGAACGAGGCCCCGTTTATCTGCAGGCACGCCAAATGCTGTGGATGGTTCCTTGGCTGTGCTTTGATCTTAAAATCTGCTTTTGAATTGGCTCATAGCATAACCCCAAATTAATGCCTCCACTGTGAAAAGTAAACCTGCCATTAAAATGACAGAGAAGCAGCGAGTGAGGTTGCAATTGGTTGGGTGGTGAATGTCAGGGAGAGGAAGGCTGCTTTCATGGAGAGCACGGGAAATATATATGCACAGATCTATAACTGCAGCACAATGCTAACTTGCTCTCAGTGTAAACTCTGACTCACCCAGACTGACTTGACATGCTGTCTGCTTTGAAAGCGAGCTGTAAAGAGTCAGTTTTGTGCCTCTTGTGTGCACGCGTCGCCAGGGAGGACAGCTCCCCGCCGTCCGTGGGGACGGGTGAGTCGCTGCCTTGCGGTGCTTGGTGGCCGCCCTTCGGTGCTCGGTGACCACCCTTCAGTGCAAAGGGCTCCGCGTGGTGCTGGCCGCATGCCGCCTCCCACTTGTAGGTGCCCTGGGTGGCTGCTGGTGAGTGGTGTAAAACAGACATTTACTCTTAATCCAATGGAATATTGTATTATATATTGTATTATATGTATATTAATAGGCTGACAACCCTGCCAGAGAGGGGCACGCTGCTGGGGAACTGGGGAAAACCAGCTTGTTTGTTCCTTTCTGCTCAGCCTGGCTGAGGCTCCTCTGCTGGCGTTTGGACCCTGTGCGCGTCTGCTTTTGCACCCACTCGATGCTCTGGGCACGCGGCCGGGGGGTGGTGTGTCCTCCGGGGGGGTGGTGTGTCCTCTGGGGGGTGCGTTTGGGGTGTGCTATGCTCAGGGTGTGAAAATCTTCGTGGTGTCTCTTCCTGTCTCCCCTCGTCATCCTCTAATTATCAACGAGGTGGTGAAAGCGATGTGACTTTAATCTGGTGTCCGCAGGCTTCAGAGCTAATGCAAACTGAAAAAGTGACTGGATGAGTCTCCCTTTCGAGTTTCAGGCTGTTTGCAGGCTCGGGAAGGCGTCTTGCTGTTGGTTTGCATTTTGTACATGTGTTTTAAGGCCTGTCAAGACTTTATAGGTGAGGTACATACTATACATATAAATAAGTGCTATGAGGGCTGATTTCAGAGCTCCATTTCTGGGCTTCAGGTTGTCTTGGTTGGAGTCCAGCACCCAAATGAGTTGGTCTTGAAAGCTTAGGACAAGCCCTGCCCGTGGGGCTGGTTGGAGGGGAACCAGCCCATTCCCCAGCTTAAAATTCAGCCGTGCCCCATGGGACAGTCCCAGATTTACTGTCCTGAGCTTCCAAAGGAAGGGAAATTGGTTAGCTTCTCGTTGGTGGTAATCAGGAAGTGCCTTGTCCCCTATTACACCTCTCTTCTGTAATGAATTAACAAATTAATTGCACTAGCTGATGAGAATGAAGGGCCTTTCCTGTGGATGCATTGCGCTGTGCTTCAGGAAGGTGTTTTGGGCTCCCCTGGCTCTGCCGCGGCTCCTGCAGACGAGCAGAGGGGTTGGCATCTCTCGAGCTTTGGTGCTATTTTGGTAATTACGGGATGTGCAAGAAGTGGAGAGGAGAAAAAGAGCAGAAACCATGGCCTTGGGAACGCGCTGGCGCTCAGGGGGATGCAGGGAGAAGGGGCTGCGCCCCAGCAGCGCTGCTTCTCCATCCGTCTGCTGGGGATGGGTGCGTGTCTGCATCGCTAATTGCGGGTCGAAAGGAAGTTGTCTTTTAATATAATGTAATTAGGCAGCACTGGCATGGTGTGGCTCTTCATTTGAGGGGTGATGGATCGCTGGCTGAGCCCTGCTACATCCCGCCAGCCCTCCGAGGAGCCCTCGCCGTCCCCCTTCCAGGGCTCCTGACTTCCCGCCCCGCAGCAGCAGTCGCCCGCTTTGTTCGCCCTTTCCCATTAATTCAATCTGCACCGATAGCAAATCATTACCGAGGAGTATATTGTGTAAAAATGAGCTGTTAATTGAAGTTTTGTTTGCTTTTTCTCTCACCCTTGCAAAAAGCCTTGCATAATAAAAGACTGTAAAAATACATGTTGCCACGCTACAAATATACAAGGTGGGAAGGGGGCAGGGAGAGAAAAAAGAGGCGAAGCTGGTCTCCGTTAGGTTTTAATAAGCATGTGGAGAAAAAGCTCTTGTTAATCCCATCTGAGACTTAAAAGTTTATTGCTAACAATTAAAATCTCATCTTGTAGTGCTGACTCGATGCCACAAACCTCTCTGCCTTGTCCTGCTGAGCAAGCCGCGGGCCTCGGGGTGGTGGTGATGTGTGGGGCAGTCCTTAGGAAAATATCCCTTAGGATCTGGCTGTGAGCTTGGCTGTAACAGGCAAGTTTCCTCCCAGCAAACAACTAGAAGCATATATGCATCCTAACTGGTTTTGGTGGGCAGCACTTGTGTGCTCAAAAACTCTGCCTGGAGCAACTGGTTCTTTGAAAAATAAATTTACTGCTTGTGTTTCGAGGTTTCCCCAGGCTTCCTGGTGGACAGGAGGTTGGTGCCACGAAACCTGTCTCCTGCTGTTGCAGAGGTGGGTTTTGTTTGTTTAACAAGTTGTTTGGTTGTTGGTTTTTTTTTTTTTTCCCCCAAGGTTGCATGGCAAAAGCAGTAAAAATATTCTTGTGCTTTTGATTTTGTAACGGCAAAGGTTACAAAAACGACCTCCTTTCTACCGTGTAAAACATCACTGTTGCAAAACATCACGTTTTGTAATAAACCTCCTGGGTTTCCCGAGGAGCCTGGGAATTGCACGCGCGTGTTCCCTCCTCCCGGGCAGTGCTTGCCCCGGCCCGCGCCATAGGGGCCATCGCCTTCCCAGACCGGGTGCCAGCAACATTCCTGCTGTGTTTTTCCTCCCTCCTGGAAAGGCCAAAGCCCCAAACGTGCCAATGAGAAAAATCCGTACATTTGTTTTTAATATGAACGTTGCTTTGGCCAAAAAGATAGATTTGCCTGTGCCTGGCTCCTTTTGGAGCCTCTCGCCTGGCTCTGGGTGGGTCTGGGGCAGCCGTCGCTCTCCGGGGCCGGTGCTGGCGGCGCGTGCCCGCTCCCCGGCAGCGATGCTCTCGGGGGTCCAGCCGTGCCGTGCCGGCTGGGAGCGGGTACCCCAGCATCCTCTGATCAGCAGGGCTGTGTTTGCCTGGCATGGGCTGTGGGATACGTTCCCCTCGTTCCTGTTGGAGGGCAGAGTTGATTTATTTGAGGATTTGGGGTGGGTTTTGATAAATTTGCCTTCCTCCCTCCCTAGGGTTGCCAGGCTTGGTGTTTCTGGGTGTCCTCGGTGCTGGCAGCTCATGAGAGCACTGCGGGTTTTGGCACTGCCAAGGGTCTCCCATCGGCTGCTGTCAGATGAGGCAGCTCCCAGGGGAGCCCCCGCGGCCGGGGCTGCTCTGGGGCCACCCCGCAGGACACCCTGGCTGTCCCCACGCGCCTGGTGACACAGAAGGGAGGTGATTTATTCCTCCTGCCCCCACAGCTTGTCAGCAGAGGCCGGTGATTAAAGCTGCTGTTTGCAATTTTCAAGAATTATGAGTTATCAAAGTGGCTGATAATTAGCAGTGAATAAAATGTACTTGCAATAATATTACATTAGTTACAGATAAACTGATACCAGCCTTCCTTAATATTCACTTAAGCTTCCCTGTTTGCAGTTATTAGGGGAAGGCTCTGGTGTCGTGTTGCTGCCAGCTGTGCTGTCAGGATGAGAAAGGCCTCCCAGCCTGATGTGATCTGCTCACGAGACACTGCCGGAGTAGATCTGCCCTGAAAACGCTGGAATTTTTGTCTATGGATGAACCTTTCCTTCCCAACTCCCGTGGCAGCGCTGCCATAGCTACAAGCCACCTGCCTGCCTGCCTGCTGCAGGCAGGGCTGCCTGCTGGGCCGGGGGAGGATGCAGGGCTGGAGGAGCCAGATGGAAGATGCTCGGCGTGGGAAGCGGGGAGCTCCCAGGCCTCCCCCCGTGCCTGCTGCCGTGGCTCCGGAAAAACGTCGGTGGTCCCGGCGCAGGCAGCGGGGCTGGCATGGGGGGTGTGCACCGCCGAGCCGTGGGGAGGGCTGCGGTGCTCAGCATGCTGCAGGATCAGGCCCTCAGGGTCTGTTCCTCCTTGGGAATTTGGGTTTCATGAGGATGCTCTCGCGTTAAGCTGTTACCGGATTGATCATTTGGCTCCTAGGCCTCTGCTCAGGGTTGCCCCGCTCCTGCCTGGTGCTGAGCAAGCTGGTGCCAGTGGATTTCCATAGGGGCTCTGGCCATCATTGAGGAGCGATTCCCTTCCAGCCCCCTTGCTGGTGGGGAAAGCGATCCCGACCCGCCGGTGACACAGGTCCCTGCTCTGGGGCTGCTTCTGCTGCTGGCATCGTGGGGGGACGAGGACGTATTTGGGACCTGGCTGTTGGGGTGAGGGCTTGGGTTGTCCACCAGCAGCATGAGCGTATGTGTGATGCGTCCCACGTGCTCGCCTTCTCCATTTGCCTTCTCCGGTGAAGTTTGTCTTCTGCTGCTGTATCTGGCAGCACTGTGAGGCTTTGGAGGAGGGTTCTGATCACGGCCTCTGGTTGCACATGCTGTGGTTTAGGTTTTATGAAACTTCAGGCAGTTGAACTCTAGAGGGAAAATGGAAGAAATCCATTTTGCAACGTGATAGACAGCGCTGACCCAGCTCTTGTTAGCAAGCCCAAAAAGAATTGCCATTGAGGTGCCTTTCTGTCTGCCCTGCCCATTACTGCTGCTCCATTGTTAACAATCTCCAAATTAAAATGCAAACCAAGATGTACCTGAAACACTTGGAGACCCTTAAACTTTCATATGGAAATAAATTCGGCTTTCCATCTTCACTATGTGGGGTTTTGTTGATGTGGGGTTGAGGTTACTCGCCGTTATTCTGGCAGCCAGAGCTGTAGTGGGGATCCGGGCCATGCTGGGTGTCCCCAGGTTTATTCCCAATTTACAGGGGCACACTCTGTTGATCAAAGGGGTTTGGGTGCTGCTGGTGGGACCCAGTTGCGACCCCGAGCAGCTGGACCGGGCTGTGCTGGGGCACGGGGCTGCCAGGCACCGCGGGAATAGAAATAAGGGAGATCTGCTTGTGTCCCAGAGCTGCATATTGGGTGCTATTAATCATAAATGTGACTGCACCCACTTCAGTGCTGAGAAGGGCCTTTTTTATTGCATGGAGTATTTAAGGATGCACTTGAGTTGTTGATTTTAGTATTTCGAGTGGGGGATTGCCAGTGATCTTGGCTTTGAGAGGAGCCGCAATTCAAGTCCTCTTAAATGCGTGACTGCTAGCCCCTTCCCTTAACCCATCCCTTTGCGCCAGGTCAATATTGACCAAAACCGTGCTTTTTTCCCCCAGAACGGGGTGGGGGGACACATTGTTTTTGGGCATGCTGTGCTGGGGAAACACAGAGCTGGCTGACTGTTTTTTGGAGGGATGCCTGGTGGCATCCAGGCTTCTGGCAGTACAACTCGCCGCAGCCTTTAAACCTCATCCCAGGCACATCCTCACCCTCCTGATGGTTCGTGCTCTTCTAATGAGTGCTGGCTTCTGGTCCCCGCGGAGCACCACGGAGCCTTTGTAAGGAGCCCCAGCCCCGCGTTTGCTCCAGCACGGTGCTGGGATGGGGAGCGATGTGGCCAGGTGGTGTTTGGCTTTTTTTTATTGTTATGATATTTTAATAAATGTAGTTTGCAAGGAGGAGGGCTTTGGAGAAGTGTGGGCATGAGCAGGAGGACCTCCCTTCCGCACCCTCGGCGGCGGGGCTGGTGCAGGGTGCTGCTCCCGGGGAGCGGGGCTGCGCGGGGGCTTGGCGTGTCCCATGGGACACCGGCATCCCCGGCATTGCTGGTGACGTCCTCGAGCACCCCTCCAGGGGACTTTGGGAGCAGTGTGACCGGCCGAGGTCTCAAGAGATGAAACCGAAGGGTGCCAAGGGAGGGTGAGGGAGACGTGGGGCGGCTCACCATTGCTCATGCCTTCCTTGGCTCTCCGTGGGTTACAAATGAGCGCTGCTGGCACAGGGATTTGCAACCTGTGCTGTGCCGGCAGAGGTTCACTTGGGAGCGTCGAGCCCTTGCTATGTTGTTTCAAATAACAAAATACCAGCCTGTTGTTTTACATGCAAATGGGTGCTCTCTGATAACTAAGTGCTTTCTAAGGGAGCTCTCTTCCTAGCCGATCCTATTTCACATTTTTAACATAAATCTGTTTATCTGCCTCAGAAGAGCCGGGCGCTCGCTGCTTTGTTGCTGTACAGCCTTTGTCTCTGTCCCCAGAGGTGTTGGCCTCTGTGCAGACGTGCAGAAGCAGCGAAGCCAAGCGAGCGGCTGGTGCCCGGAGCTCGCCGGGGGCCGCAGAGACGCGCTGCGTCCCTCCCCGCGTGTGCGGCAGCCGCTGACACGGGCTGGGGATGTGCAGCCTCTCCCTTCCTCTCCTTACTCCCCACCCCTCTTTTCTTGCTGCTTTCTGGTCTCTGATCTGTTATCACTGTCTCTCTTTTAATAAGTGTGAAATGGGAGCCTCTGGGCACCATCAAAGCATGGCTTGTTATTGTCTCTGTGTTAGCTCCTGGACAAGTTAGGAACATTTCTAATTATTTTTTTTAATAAGGTAGTAAAACTTATTTGATTTCTCTTCCCTGTTGAGGTGCTTTCTGCTGTTAGTTGACACGTTATGGTCTTTGTTTCCTGTGGCTTTGCAGAGCCTGTTCCAGGGCGTTTGCTGGGCTAAAGCCAGTAAGATATTGCAAGGGAAGAGCCACGTCACCGCCTTTCCAGACAAGCAGCACCTCCAGATTTGGTACCAAGTGATCTACCCAAAGCCAGACCATCAGCTTTTGTCATCACTGTTTCTTTATTAATTTATTCTCCTTCATTGGTCAGGTGGAGAAGAGCAGATTATTTCTTAAAGGTGTCACTTACTCTTCATTTCTTTTTGAAGTCGGCTTTGGTTCAATTAGCAACTTGTACAAGAGGCTGGCTGGGCAGCAGGATGCAATCCAAAATCCTCGCTTCATCTAAAAGCAAAGAGCTGCCGCATCCTCCCTGTCCCACCCCTTCGCCCTGCAATACCAGGGCGATGCCATCGATGCCGGGGTGATGGCCGTGTCGCCTGGGTGCTAGCAGGAGAGGAGCGCGCTTCCATACAGATTAATTGGGGATTGCTGCAGCTTTTGGGTAACAAAAGCAGGATCTGCCCGTCTAGGCGGGTGCTGTGTGGAGTGGGGTTCTTCTCTGCAGAGATACCTATTTTTTCTCGTCCGCTTTTACACGCGGGGCCACGACAATCTAATGACCTTTTCCTTGTAGCTCCGTGAGCAGAGACGAGTGCGGCGGGGACTCCCGTGTCCCAGAATAGTTTTCCTTCAAGATCTTCCCATCCAAGTCTCTCGTTGCATCTCGCTTTTTGAAATAATCAGCCCCCGTGGTTATTTCAGTTAACGCTAATTACTGTCATGAACTAATTAATGTGGGTTGACTTTCCTCTTCTCTTTCTAATGCTTTTTTAACCCACTGACACATTCCAATTAAGGGACTCATGCAGGGACTGGACTGAAATGACTCAGAGCAATCACAGTTGGAATAAATCGTGTGCTTTACTGAAGGTCACTAATATTTTTTCAAATTGCCAGTGTTGCGTATTTGCGCCTGCCAACAGGGAGATGACCTGACCTTACGATAAGCATCTGAAATATCTTCTAGTTTGCCTCCATTTCGGTGCAAGCAGATTTGCGGGTACCATGTCGATACGCGTTTGATGTGCTGAGAACGGTGGCACAGAAAATAGCCGTGGGAGGCTTCTCATCAGGACTGCAGACCTTGAGGCAAGTGGTCTTGACCTTGCAAGGACCTTGCTTGTTTTCATCTGTAGCTGTGCAATGGGAATAGAGGGCACATGCTGAATGTTACCCGCCTGCTTGTGCTCGTACAAGTAATTTCTTTTCCCCTTGGTTGGGTTATTGTAACTTGCGGAGTCCTGCGGGCTCTGGCCGTGCCCTGGATTTGCTTCCCTGCCTGTGCAGACAGGCTGCAGTTGAGAAGCAGCTGTCTTTGGGCTGGGGGGAAGCCACAAATCTGGTGGTGATAAAGCCTACAAAGCTGCTCTTCCAGTGTTTGTAGCTCATTTAACAAAATGCTGGTGGGAGCCATGTGGAAGGAGAGCTCTGTAAAACCTGGCGTTCCCAAAGTCCGAAGCGAGAGCAATGGCAAGCGGGAGGCAGCCGGCAGCTGGCGCAAGGCTGGAGAGCCCCGTGCAACGCTTGCAAATCCTTCCTGTGCGCTAAAAGTTGAGGCTTTACTTCTGCAGCTCCCAATTCCCATCCTTGCTTCTCCTTGGGTTGGCGTCTTCCAGAAAGTGATGCTACTCACTTTCCAGAGGTGAAAACCCCTTTAGCTTCAGTAGGACTGGAGACTCTCCTCGATATAGGGAGACCACGCTGCCGAAGTGCCAGCGGTAGGGCGAGCCCGTGAGTTTCCATTCTTGGTCTCTTCCCACCTTATCTGAGTTGGGTCGTGATGCTGTAGTTCCCCTCTTTCCTCACTATGTCATACCATGCAGGTTTTGCTGGAAAATGCTTGTATTTCTCCCTGCTCTCCCAGCTACTGCTCATGAGGTGAGGTGCAGAGCTGCTGGTGTCTCCCGTGGGCAGGCGCGGTGGGGTGGTGTGGGTCTCCCTTCTCCCGGGGGGATTTAAACGCCAGCACCTTGTCGGTGCATCTTGTAATTGTTGGGTTAATGGAGGTGAAAGCACTCTGATTAAACTGCAATAGAGAGAAGATAGCAAATATGTGATTATTATTAATAGTACTGGTCAGACTATATTATGCAAACGATGGGAGCCTAGACGATTTAGTTATTCATCTTTAACCTTTATTTTTGTTTAATGTGACCTTACCCATCAAGTCTCTCATTACCATCTCTGGCTGTTCAGCGTATGTTCGTTTATTCTGCTGCCATCAATCCAACAGCTACACCCGTGGTCCCAGCCGGTGACGCTGGGTGCAGCCTGGACACCCTTCCTTGCGGATGCTCCCGGGGGCTGGTTCCCAGCCCTGCAAGGAGTTGGGGACTCTGGGTCCCGCTCTCCGTGTTTTGGGTAGAGCTGGTTACACCAGGTCTTGCAGCCTCTGCCGTGGGACACGTTCCCTTCTCTCAGCTGTCCAGTTACGGCTCTAACCCCGTGTTTCCTATCAGTTTTGTAGCCGTCTCTGGGTGGGTTGGAGTAGCCTGGGGACATCCAGGGACGCAGACATTCCTGCTGCATGTCCAGTACTGTGGGGGAAAGGCAGAAACGGTGTCTGCCAGTTTTTTTTTTTTGGCCGAGGCAGATAAAGACTCTGGCTCATCCTTGAGTCGCGTCTGGTTTTTGCGAGCCGTGTCCAGGTTGGCAGGAATCGCTCATGGGAGCAGTGTAGTCCCTCTTGCCATGGGGCGTCTGCTCTGATTCCCTGCAGACTTTATGCATAGCTGGACGGTATTGGTTTTGGCCGTCCCTCTCTGCTTTCTGGAGGTTACAAATGGTGTAGGAATATATTCCAAGTGAGTGTGAAGTTTCATTGGGCCATCTGGATGAGTCCCAGTGAACTAACACTGGGTGGTTGTGAACATAGTGTCTCATTTGATACTCAAATGGGTTCAATTTTGAACAAACTGTTTCCCATGCAAGCTCAATCCATGTTGAAGAAATGGCACCCTACTGCAAACTAAACGTCTGCAGAGGTCAACCCAGCAGCTCGACCCTCTGCGAGCAGCTCGGCAGTGCTGACAGCAGTGAATGTCCCTCCTTGTCTGCTGGTCTCCTCCAGGTTGACTTTGGAAGGAGTTGCATTTATGGAATTGCATTTCTTTGTGTTTGTGGAATTGCATCTTTTGCTGTTAAGGCACATGAATTTTGTCTTTCCCTCTTTAGCCCTGTACTTCGTGGCCCACAGCTCCTCCTAACCCTGGTCTTGATGTTTCTGCTGGAAATGCACATTTAAATCTAAACAACTAGCCAGTCTGGAGAGCGAGAGGGGAACCCAAAAGACACATCTCCATGCAGCTGTGAGAAGCTGCTGTGACACATGCCCCGATCAGCTTCCCAACCACACAGATGCCAGAGCAGTCCCCGCGGATGGGGCTGGGAGAAGGCTGATGGGGAGATGTGGGAAAACCCTTAAATTTCTCTCTTGCCTTGCAGGGTTTCAGCGGGCCTCCCCATGCAGCGTTTGCCTTGAGCTGCGACCAACGAGCGGTGAAAGAAAAATATGAGCATGAACCTGCCCATCACCTGGACTACGAGAGCGAGTTGTCCATCCGGATAGGTAGAGCTGGGCTCCATCCAGGCAAGCATCCTGTCATATACCAACTGCAGAGTGTACGGGGAAAATACCCCCGTTAAACTGGCACCTAGACTGTCACGTATGTGATTGAAATTAGATTGGTTTTGACATGTGCATGCAAAGTGCACCTTCTCTTCCCTGTCTGGATCTGTCTCTCTGCTGGCTCTTATTCCAAGAATCATTACTTCTGTTTCTACTTCAGTTCTCAAAACCACTTGCACGTCTGTCGGTGCCTATGAATTATTGATAATTAGGTATCTCATTCACCAGGGAAATGAAATCATCGGCTTAGCTTGAGATAAGTTTATTTTCAGCGTGGGCTCAGCAAGCACTAGCCCTGCCCTTGCCAAGTTATGCCATGTTGAAGGTGCCCTGCGACACTGACCCTCGGTGGCCCTCCCTAATTATAGACTAGGACTGGCAGTCATGCTGTCACTCCTTATTTTGGAGGTTAATAGAATTGTAGCTGCCAAAGTGTGGAATAAAATGTCTTGTTGGCAGCTATTTCCTCCTTAAATAGATTTTAAAGAAGGAACCTTTTAGTCAAGGTGGTGGAGCCTTATCAGGCTTCCCCGGGTCCAGGGTGTGTAGATGGGATGGGTGGTGGCCACCCTTACACCCGGCTGCTTGGGGATACATCATCTGAGGCAACGCGATTTTCTAGTCCTCTGCTTAACAGCAGCTTTTCAGTAGACAAAGAAAGTGTAATTTAGTGAATTAATCTTATTGCTCCTCTGCTTTTTCTTGGTTGGAGAGAAACTGAAATAGCCGTTTACAATATCTTGAGTACAACTGGGAGCAGATTGAGATGAAGAAATGATCCTTCTTTTTGCAAAGAATAGCGCTAGCCTCTTAAATCAGGCTCTGTTATTTAACTGCATTGCTTAATTGCATGTTTCATAAAGCATTTCAAATCCACGGGATTTTTCAGGACTTGAAATACCGGCTTGGGTTCTTCCAAAGGGATGGAAGGAAGTTTTGTGCTAGACTCAATGGGCTTTGGGTCCTGGATGTCTTTTAGCTCTTGGGGCAAGCGCAAGCTTGAAGGCTGCTCTAGCCCTGCAGGCTGTAAGGCTGTTCCAAGGTTTTCGATATTTTTATAAGGTGGAAACTTTACATCCCAGGTGCAGTTTAATTTTATTCTTCAAGAAAAAAAAAAGTAGGCAGCCGTGCAATTTTCAGAAACTTAAGCTGCTGGGGTTTTATGTTTTCATCTTCTTTTAGTTGCAAACAATAACAGTGCAAATGGTTTTGAGAATAGAAAATTTCCATTAGACTTCGTTGTTTTTCCTCTCTCTGGGGAAATGGTATTAAGAATCTACAATACGTTAATTCTTTTATTGTCTCTTTTTTTTTCCCCTCTTCTGCTTACTGAAATGAACTCAGTATTTTCACAAGATACCTCAAGCCTTCCAAGAAAGCTTTCCCCAGTTCTGGGTACTGCTTGGCTGTGCTCTGGGGAACGCTCTGGGAACATAACGGGTATTTTCAAAGTCTAATGGGTACTAAGTGGAATATTTCAGACTTAATCACTGTTGAATCATTGACCTTTCCTTCATATTTACATGTTTTAAAATCGCTAAAGCTGTGAAAACAAAAAAAAAAAATCCCAAAGCACACCGCTGCCTTGTTTTGCAGTTGTCTTTGCTGCCTGGGGATGGTGGTGAGGAGCAGGGGAGCTGGTATGGAGACGGCTGGAGAATGTGTAAACATGCAGCTCTCCAGGGCCCTGCATATCTGAGGTCTTCGCTGTTAGAGATGTAAACGCGTATTTAACGTGGCTGCGTGAGAGGCTGGGAGCAGAAGCGACTGTGTGGTCACGCTCGGGTGGTGGGATCTTTGTAGCTGTACTAAGCAAGCGAGAAGATTTCTTTTAGACCTGTAGAAAGGGAGATGGATGAAATGCAATAGTTCGACCTATCCCTCATCCACTCTGTTGGGAGAAAAGATTCTTATTCTGCTTTTTTCCCCTAGTCAGCAGCGTGTCTGGGGTGCCTCTGTTCTTCCCCAGCATCCCAAATCCCTTGGTTTCCCATCACTTGCAAGTTGTTTGTAGGGAGTGAGGAAGCACGGTACCATCGGGATGGGTCTGGGAGCCCCTTCTCCCCCTCCGCAGCTTTCCTCTGCTCCCCTCGTCCTCCGGCTCCTCTCCAGCCCGCTGCTGCCATGCGATCACAGGCACCGATGCTGAATCGAAACGAGATTTTTACTGGAGTTGCTAACAGCTGGCTGCCTCGTGGATGCGTGAAGTAAGGCACACGTATCCACGTGAAATGGAGTATGGGCGGATTTGGTATGAATTGCAGTGAAAAGTCTGTGTCTAGACTTGGTATTTGACGTGTGGGATAATCACTAGGCTTTAATTACTACAAAAGAGAACCCAGCCTTGTCTTTAATATATCTGGGTAGGCAAGGGATGTAATCTGTATTTCTCTGCCTCCCTTGGAACAGATTGGGATAAAGCTGAGGAGGGTTTGTTCGTTCCTCTGGGTGCAGGTGAAGCCCCCTCCGGTGCCGTGGAGGGACCCGGCGGGCTGTGCCCTCCCTGCCGCGGGGGCTACGGGCCACCCTGGTCCCTAAACCTCCCCTTGCCACCCCAGGGCTCGGGGCAGCTCAGCCTGCTTGAGTTTGCAGACGTTAAAACCAGGGGAAGGAGTTTTGGCAGGGTCAGCGCAGGCTGTGGGACTGGAAGGCCAGGTTTGACCCCTTAAATCGTAGCTACGTGCGCAGTGTTCTTGGGTAGTTCTCAGAAAGGATTTACATACAGCATCGCACCTTGAAACCTGAGCTGTGACTCATGCTCCTACAAACTGTATATTTAACAGCGAGGCATGTTGATTCTTTGTCGTGTCCTGGTGCCGAATGATTCACGTCGCTCCAAATCGGATTACGGAGCAGAGTGGGAGGGCAACGATGTTCCCCATCAGCCTCCTCCGCTCTCGCTTTAACATCCTCACTACCGTATTGCAGGTGGAAGATCTTATGTTCGAGGAGATGCTTTCTAGGTGTGCTGGGGCAGAGGGGTTCACAGCAACCTGGCTGTAAAGTGCTCGGAGTAAAATACCAAATATCATTTTGGTGCTCAGCTGGGAGCATCCTCAGTGGTTGGCACAGCCCTGGGGAGTTAAGAGTAGCTGAGCTGGCTGCTGACCCAAGCCACAAATAAATGTCTACTGAAATACCTGGCTAACCAGCAGCATCTCTGCTCGCTCATTGTCCATCCTAGACACACGGACGTTTGTGCCAAGGGGATGTGATGCGCTTCTGGCATCGTCCTGCCAGACTTAACAGTGTTGTTAAGTCACTAATATTATTAAGGGGAATCAGGGTTTGTTTTAACAACTTAATTGACTTTTGGTGGGGCGTGATTTAGGAAACGGTACTGTGGCATTCCTGCATAGATGTTCAGTAAGTAAATCCAGATGGGTTTAGTAATTGGAAAAAGATGCTGGTGTTTGAAATAGTGTACTTAAGAAATGAAATTTCATTAAACTTGTTACTTAAATGAGCCATGAGGTTTGGGGACATTGTAGAGAAACCTCATTACATAGAATTTGTATTTTTTTCCTTAAATTTGAGCTGCTGCATCAAACCAGCTGCAATGTCGCAGAGGCTTGGGTGGTGTTTCAGCTGGGGAAGCCCTGGAGCAGGGGAGGCGGGTGGGCTGGGGGCACCACCAGCACCAGACCCGGCGTGAGTCCATCCTGCTGCGCGGCCCCAAGACCCGCAGTGCCTGTTTCGGTAGCAGCACCCAGCCTCTGCTCTAATTTTCTACCTCCTTCCTAAGGCTGTAATTTTTTTTTTCCAATTTTGCTTTATTTTTCCCCTTCAAAGGGAAGTTATCGTGCACCAGGGCTGCTGGAGTGGACTGCGCACCAGAGGAAGCAGACCCTGCTCACATAGCATCTCTTTCATCAGTGCCCAGGCAGTTCAAGTCCTGTAATGATGTAGTAAACTTCTGATGAAAGGGAGGAAGGGAGCTGGGGAGATAAAAGAGGAGGCGAAACCCCTTAGGGACCAATACAAAGAGAGGGTGTGAGCTGTGTTCTGGGATTGATACTGATGCTTCAGGCAGCGTATGGGTATGGCTTGCTTCTGTCTCTGCTTGTGTCCCTGCAGCCAGAAAATTCACTTTTTTGCTGTTACTGCTGGTTTCAGAAAGCTCAGCTTTGTCCCAGCTTTTCAGGCTGCCCTGATCTGCAGTCGTCCCCCGGTGCCAAGGGGAGAACTCCTCCATAGAAATGGCCAGTTCCCATCATAAGAGCATGAGCGGTTTGCTGACGCTTACCCTGTAAATTTTCTCCTTGTTCCCTCCTTCCCTGAGCAGAAGCAGAGGCCATGGAGGAGGGATGATATATAAAGCCTCTCCAGCCATGAAACCCGTTGTGATTCATTGGGGTAATATTCAGCCGGAGCCTCGCGTGTGCATCTGAAAGGTTCCTTAAGTCATTGCAACTTATATAATGCGAGGCTCCTTCTGCAAAATGGGATGTTCACCGGTTTTAGATGGTTCCAACTGTATTTGTAATAACGTTGACATGTTCACACCATGCTTGGTCCGGAAAACTGCAGCTTTCAAAAGGCATCAATTCATTTTGAGTTTTAATAGCCAGTCTTGATGATGAACGCCTCTGGCAATGTCTGTATTGATTTAAAAACATCCTAATGCCCCTTTCTGGAGTGTTTCAAATGTTTATTGACCATCCTTGTCAGGCTGGGTTCTGTGGTTGGTTTTTATAGTCATGACTAAATGTGAATTTATATACGCAGAGCTTCAAAAAAATAAATAAAATCGGAGCACATAATCCCTCATAAAGGGATGAAATGCCTTCTTCACATGTAGGTCTGTACCCCCATTATTCTGCCTGCAGCCTTGCTCCTTGGATTAGGAATTTTGACTTTATGGGCCTAAATGCAGCCTGGTGGTGTGTTCTCCTTTGCTCTTGGTCGGCACTGTCACTGGGCATAAACGTCGTCTTTTGTTCTGCTTTCCAAGATGCACGTAAAAATGTTTTGGATATATTTGCAGAGGACCCAGTTCTTCACTCCTCCACTTATCACAGCCTGCAGTAAATAAACCACTCGGTTCAGCAGGTTGCTCTGGGTGTAAGTTGTTTGGATTTCCAACTCCAAACAGCCTGATCCCTAAGGAGACGTCAACCTGGGACCTACCGGGAGAGCCCTGGCTCTGGGCGACCCGTGCTGTGTCAGGACTGCCCTTCTCCATCTCCGAGGGCTCTTGAGATGGGGATCTTTGTGTTGCATCAGTTTATTGTTGCTCATTTCCACCTTGCTGGGGGAGCAGAGCCTGTTTTGACACATCGTGGTGCTTGCATTATTACTAAGAGGGAGGAAGAGGAGAACCAGGCTGCAGCAGCACCAGCAAAATGACTTCCAAATTCCTTGGGTGGGTTGTTTTTTGGTTTTGTTTGTTGTTTGGTTTTTTTTTTCAAGATACTCTTGAGTTAGCAGTAGGTCTTTAAAAGAGTTCAGCTGCCCTTTGAAAAGGAGGAGAAATCTTGAGTTGGAGTTGGAAGGTTGTCAGACCCTTCGAAGAGGAGGGAGAAGTCTTGAGTTGGAAGGCTGTCAGAGGTTGGGGGCACTTGAGGAACGGCTCCTCAGGATAAGCCTGGCATAACATTTGGTTGCTTTGTCCTTTGCTTCATTCTCAGTTGAACAGCGCTGTAATGAGCGTGAGAGCTGCTGGCAAGCGTGGACAGCTGCTTTATCTGCCCTCAGAGGCATGAGCTGCCTCCACATTTGCCGCTTTCATGACCGCTTGGACAGGGAGAAGCGCTGTGCTGAGAGGAAACAACGTCCCTCTCCGCAGACGACATCTGCTCCTGTGAAATGTGCTCTTGGCATCTCGTACCGCTTCCTGCTGTTCTTTGCAAGTGTTGTCTTTCATGGCTTCTTGTTAACGCATCCTTCTTTCCTGGGCTTCATCCAGTGTCCTCCTAAATGAAATGTGGCCAGAAGGGCTTAGCCTAGCTACAGGCTTTTCTGTTTAATTCTGCTCAACTATTAGAGTTGCAGGAGAGCTAGAGCATTATTTCCATCATCTCCCTTTCGAGACGAGGACCCTTCAGTGGGACCTGCAGGTGGCACTTGAGCTTTCCAAGGGAGATGGTGCAGGTGGAAGAGGACAACACAAAATTAGTTTGCTAGAGATTTGGTGTACATCAGCGCTGGTGGCATCACTGGAGGGTTGAGTTGTGCCCTGCCGGTATTGCCATGGAGGGTGCGCTGTGCAGCAATGCCTCATGCTGTGCATGGGGCGCAGAGGGGACAAACACTCCCTGGGAACTGGAAGCTGTTTGCTGTAGGGTCTAGCTGTGTCTTTTGACTCAAAAAATGAAGTTAGCAAGCAAAGAGGTCTAGGAAGGTCTGTAAAGGCAGCAGGATTCCTCATCTGAAGTGCTTGGTGGCAGATGGGCAAGTGTCTTCATGCCTGCTGTGTGTGGTGCAGGAGGGGCAGCTCCTTGGGAGACCTTCTCAGCTGGCACCGTGACCTGCACGTCCAGCCCGCAGGACCGTGGGTGCCGGCGATGCAGGTAGCATCGTGCTACGTGTGCTTGCTGCTCTACTCTGCGCTCCTTTTATTTCAGGGTGATTTGTTAATCTATGAAGCTTATTAAAGCCTGTTGAGTGACATGCTGGTTAGGACCCATGCTCTGAAATCAGCTCTACTGGCAAGCGTGGAAGCTGCAGAGAGGCTTTCTGTGGTGCTTATGGACATTAATCAGAGGAGTCATTTCCCAAATTGAGCCTTGTTAACTCTGTGCAATATTATCAAGGAGCTTTAATTTCCTGGCTACACCTGACAATCTGTTAAGTCTTTTTAATTCTGCAGCTGTATAAAACAGGTTACTCCGAAACTCATTTCCATCCTCAGCCTGTTGATGCAGGCTCTGATGGCTTCAGCGCGGTGCTCGGGGGTCGGCGATGCTGCGGGGGTCAGACGAGTGTGTGCACGCATGCGTGCAGGGGAGGGCACTGGTGCTGTAATTAGTCCTCTGGTAATAACTCTGCTGACTTAGCAAGGTAACAGGGCATTAAAACATGTCCTGAGGAACATCTCCAGAGATGTCTGTTGCATCAAACTTGCGTCTTCGCGGAGTGGTTGTCCTGTGGCTCGGGAGCTGTCTGGAGGGCTGAAATCCCATCTCAGCCCAGTTCCAGGCTGGAAGGGGATTAGCACAAGTGAAGCTTGGGAGAAACACCACTCCACTGCAGCTGCATTCAGGAAACCCTTAAATTTCAAGGTTTATTAAACTGAACTAACAATCAGTCTCATTGCCTCTGGAGTGGATGTTGTTTTGGCTTCATTCAATAAGCACAGTAATTCATTTATTTTCTAGCTATGGTTCTTTAGTTGAATGGGGATGGGAATAATTTTTAGTCACCCTAAGGATGCTTTGGAGGAGCGAAATGAAAATCAGGAGCTCTAACAGTCACTCTGCATTACGGCAGCAATATTGGCCAAGGAGTGATGCCAGGGCATGTACCATGAATTGTAGGAAGGCCATCATCATTACTTTGAAGGAAAGGGAATAAACTGCATCAAAAAAAAAAAAAAATGCTATTCCCCACATTCAAACTAAAAAAAACATTTTAAGGATAACGAAGCGTATAAAAGGCCATAACCCAGCTGTGGCATTGGGGATTGACCATGGCTTTGACAGTGTAAAGGTGCATGTAATGGGGTTTGCAACGGATGGGCCAGGGATTGGAGCAATCCCAAAACGGAGTTAGGGGAGGGCACTGAAGTGGGCCCCAGCCCCAGCGCATCTGTGCAGAGCAGTTTGACCACATTATGGAGACAAAGATATATCATAGAATCATTAAGGTTGGAAAAGACCCTTAAGATCATCGAGTCCAACCGTTAACCCAGCACTGCCAAGCCCACCACTAAACCATGTCCCTAAGCACCACATCTCCCCGGCTTTTAAATACCTCCAGGGATGGGGACTCAACCACTTCCCTGGGCAGCCTGTGCCAGGGCCTGAATACTCTTTCAGTGAAGAAGTTTTTCCTAATGTGTGTGTGTGTGTATATCCATATATATATATATATATATATATGGTAATTTGCTGTGTGGTTCTGGTCATGCTTTCAGGTGTTCTCTTCTCTGCAATGTGGCCGTCAAGGGATCTATTTAGGTAAAAGCCTGTGCTGCTTTGGGATTTTTAATCGTCGCCCTGCGCCTGGTGCGCGGCAGTGGTTGGGGCATGCTGGGAGCATCCTGCCGCTGCTTCTGCTTCAAGCCAGCTCTGAGCAAGCGTAAACCTCCTCAGCGAAACTGCAGCTGTTCTCTGGGTGCAAGGAGGGGCACGGGGGAACACCATGAACCGTATTTTTATTGCCTAAAAGCACGAAGCGCTTGTGCAGAGCTCTCTGTCTTTGCAAGGCTGTGCAAATTGTTCCTGAGCTGCTGAGAGATGGCAAGAAATTGGTGGGCTGGCACCCCATGTCCCGGCTGGTGGGTGTTTGGGTGCTCAAATGCATTTGTGGAACTGAGCCTGCTCCCCAAAAAGATGGATAAATTAAGATTTTGATCTTGTTTGTGATTTGGAGCTGGTGGGTTGTGGCTGGGAGCTCTTGGTGAGGTCTCCTGCACCGCTGCTGCCGGAGGAGGCTGTTCCTGGTGGGTTTTGCTCTTGCACACCCATTCGGCTCCAGTGTAAATTGCTTGTCCTCCTCAGGAGCAGAGGGTTGGGAACCTTTTTTTTCCTTCTGAAGGCAGTGGGTTTGTTTTCCCTAATCACTGGTTCTGGTGTGATTTGTGCTGGTGATTTCTTTCCGATCTGATTTCAATTTCAACACATTTTCATTTCAGTTCACTGTGTCCTGAGACAGTTGTTCATGTCCAGGCCTCTCTTTTATCCTTTTCCACATGGTATATGGCACAGGATGATGGAATATGCCTTTTCACTAAAAATCAATGTTTTATTCCACCCCCTCCGCAAGGAAGCTTTCCCAGATATGAGTATTGATTGTTTGGATAAAAGACACGTTTACACTATAATTGCTCTTTAAATCAAGGGGGCTGGTGGGTTTACACTATAATTGCTCTTTAAATCAGAGGGGCTGGTGGGTGCTGGGTGGGTGCCGTGGGATGGAGCTGCTCCTTGGACAAAAATGTTGAGAGATGCACCAAGTGTTGGTCATCTGGAGTGCTGGGATAATATTTTGATGAAGCCTCTGCTGTTGGCCAGGTTATGCACAACACGGAGCTGCTGTGGCGGAGCTGTCACCTCCTGCACCTCAGGCTTTGGTGCCATCGGAGTGACTTCAGCACTATCAATATTTTCAATGTTATTTTCAGTGCACACGGATCCCGACAGGCTCCCAAGAGGACAGCGGGGCAGCAGGGATGCGCTGCTGTGTGAAATGGCAAATAGCTGGCGGTGCTCCGCAGCAGAGGCAGGCACCTTCCCGGGGTCCCTGCACCGGCACGTGGCACCCAGCCTGCGAGGAGCCGGCGGGGGTCCTCTCTGCCCCAGTCCCCACGGGATATGGGAGGATGGCTCCTGCCCATGGCCATGCAGGATGGTGGTGCTGAGCCTGCCCCCAGGGAAGGTGATGCCTGCTGTGGTCAGTGGTGTGTGTGTACCCCCTTGCAGCTCTGCAGGGGTTGGTGGCCTCTTCCCGAACCAACCCAGCCTGCGTTTCCCCCCAGTGCACCCCGATCCTGGCTCTGTGCCACCACCCATGACCGAGGGGCACTGGGAGACCCAGGGGCACCGGGAACTGGTCCTTTGCTCCCAGCACTGGGGTGACCATGGGTTCAAACTGCTCCCTGGGGGCCTGCCAGGCCAGGCCGGCTGGAGAGACGGTGCCCAGGGTTGGAATGGGAGATGCCGCATGGTTACAGAGCAACTTTTACATATTTGAAGGAAGAAGCTCTGTGAGGGGCAGAGGTAATGAGGGCTGTGCTCCCGCGGCTCCTGCCTTGCGCCGAGTCCCTGCTGCCTAGTAAGACACAGGCTGTGATTGAAGCTTTGTTGGCGCCTGGATCTTTGCAATGGCTGTATTTAATTTGAATTTTTCAGCATCTAAAGAGAGGGAGCTCCTGCTGGTGCTGTTCCCAAGGAGGGAGCCCTAAGTGCAGAGCATCCCCCCGCTTCATCTGCCTGTTTCCTTGAAAGGGAGAATAGCTTTGAAGCAGCTGCCCTGCCTTCCCTGCCTCCAATCTGCCTGATGCTGCCTGCTGCATCCCAAAGCCATTCAGCGATGCCCAGGGGACCCGGTTGAAAATGTGCTTTGTGGCTGGGACACGGGGAGGGGGATGCAGAGCTGGGTGGGAGACCCTCGCCTGGGCTGGGGCAGGTCCATGCTCCAGTGATCCTGGTCTGCACGGCCGCTGGGAGAGGTGCTGGGTAAATAACCCCAATTAGAGAGCATCTTTCTGCCTTTCACATAGGCACCACTGAACTGAAATGATTTTTGGTTTCAAGCTGAGCCCGTGTAATGGGTTAGCTGCTTAGACATCCTGTCCATCATAACGTCCCTCTCAGTGGGCTGTTGTAAATGAGGGCTTTATTTCATCCCGATATTGGGAGGCAAACAGCATTCAGCCTAGCTGGGTGGGTTATTGTTGGGCTCGTGGTTGTTCTTCCCTTGGCTGCTCGGCACAGAAATAGGCTGTTCCTGGCTCAAGCAGGATCCGGAGAAGCGGTGCTGTCCTCCCCTTCGGAGGCTGCACCGGGAGTTACTTCATCTGGGTTTGGATGCAGAATAGCTGCAGCATATGAGCAGAGATCTCAAACTGGGCTTTTTCTCTCTTATTTTTCAGTAGTCTGTGGAAGCAGGAGGGTTGGTGGGACTGGAACAGCCCCAGCACCCAGAGCAGGAGCCAAGCCTGGCAGCTGCCTGCGAGGGAGGTGCGATGAGAACGCGCTCCCCCGAACGTCCCCATCACCAGGGCCTGGGCTGGGGTGGTGTGGACCGATGGCAGCAGGGCAGGACCCGCTGCTGGCTGCGAAGGCATCGCAGCCGCTGCAGGCATGGAGGCGGCAGCAGGGTTTGGCACTCAGCTTCTTGAGAGCTCTGCAGAAAAAGGGGTTTTATTTTTTCTTCTTAAAGACTTGGTGGTTTCTCATCTGTATTTGTTGTAAGCACAAACTAAGTCTCTCCATTTTTTAAACTGTGTTATCTGCAAGTCCTAAAGCTCAGGCATATTCATTGCCATCTGTGTGTCTCTACATAACAGCAGGGTACTCGCCTCGGGCCCCAGTTTTGCCCTCCCGGGTGCGAGCCGAGCGGGTGATGCCCTCCGTGGCACGTGCTGCTCAACGATAACTCCGGCCCCTAGGGCATCCGGAGAGAGGAAGCAAAGCTGAGATTGATTCTCTTCAAAGCCCTGAGATGTATCTGTGGCAGCAGATGGTGCGAACTGCCTTAAAGTCAGTATGAAATAGCACTGAATTCCCAATTACATATAATTAAAATGGTGCTTATTTATTTATTTTACTGCCAATGGGTGGCTCTCCTCTTCATATGAGAGGCTCTGGCCGCAGGCTGTGGCGTGGTGCTTTCCCTGCAAGTGGGCGGCGGGAGTTTACGACATCCACAAGTGATGCTCAGATTTAAAAATAATCAGTAAAATATTAGTTAGGCTCTTTCTGCCCGGGAGTCTCTCTCCAGTGTGCAAATGGGGCCTGTCTCCTGGTATCCCATCCCAGGAAGATGCAATTTGTAGAATTAACTTTTTTTTTTTTGAAGTTGCACATCCTTTTCCAGGTGGACCTCGGCAGCTTTCCCAGAGCACGGTGAGGTGGCTGATACACTTGACTCTTAACATTTCATTAGCTTCGGAGAAGACCTCAGCCTGCTTAGAGTCGCAGCCGTGCCGGGCTCGGGGGTATTGGCCGTGCCTGGGAAGGTGCATTGCTGCCGGGTGCGAGAGCCCTGCGAAACATCCATCATTTTATGCACTGCGTCAGGCTTTTTGCTGGTTTGGTTCTGGGGTTGGTCTTTGGGGAAAGCAGGACCGGCGCCAGCACTGTGTCTCCACATGTCATAGGCGTCAGAGTCCCAGTGTGTAGGGATCAGGAATACCTTCAACTGGAAACAGGAGTTGTCTGGGAGACTTAGTGCTGAGGGCTTTTCCATGAAAAGGCAGATAAAGGCAGTTTAAACTAATCCTTTATTGAAATACTAGAGGAAAATTTAAGAAATTGATTTTTTTTTCATGTATGTGTGTGTGCTTCCCAGCTGAATTCCTGCGCCGCGGCGGAGGAAGGAGAGCTTAGCGCTGTTCTGCCGGCTGAGTCATCCCCATCTTCCCACCCCGGGCTGAGAGAGATCGATTTGCTTTGGATTCAAAGGAGAAAAAAAAGAACCCAGCTCCTTCCCATCATAAACACCAGTGGTGGTTCAGATCCCTTTTTTTTTAAATTGATTTTTGAGAGGTATTTGCTGCCCTCCCCCAGCTCCAGGTCTCTGTACAAGCAGGGAGCAGTCCCTGGGAGATGGGGTCCCTTGGATCTTCTAAATGTTTCGGACCAGAGACCCACCAAAACATCGCATCCCTACCGACTGCAGTGAGCTCGAGCCTGGTGAGGATGATGATGGGCATGGTTTTGTGCTCTGCGTGGCCAGGGCTGTGTGATAACCCTCTGCGGGGGCAGATGTGGTCAGGCTCCTGGAAAATTAGCATGTCCTTGCTGCAGGGCTTGGAGTGAGCGCAAGGGAATCCTGGTGCCAGTTGGGCCGTCCTGGGTGGCTGGGCTGGAGCCGAAGGCTGTAGCCACGCAGCCTGTTTCTACTTAAACTCTGCTAGAGACAGGAGTTTTCATTTCTGAGACGTTCATCCCAGATCCATAAATCAGAACGTACTGAAGGAAAAAAGCCCAGACCCTAAGCGAAGAGTCTCATCCTGCAGCTGAGGCTGTTGCTGAATCCTCCGTTTCACAACATAACGCTGCAGGTTGAGCCCTGGTTTTGCTTTTCTGGTTTTACCCTAAGGACTCCCTAAAATAGGAAAATTAAAAATTTAATAGTAGGCTAGGTAGTGCTGTCATACAGAAGAAAAAACACTGAGATCCTTTCATTAACGTGGGAAGGTGTCTTCTGCTCCTCTGGCAGGGCTCAGTTTAAATCTGTTTTCTTCCCCTTGGGCATTGCCCTGCTGCAATGGACGGGTTCCTCTGAAGTGGGAGAAGTGAAATCTCCTGCTCTCCTTCCCAGGTGCTCGTTACGCACTGGCTAATGAGCATCCCTTGGTCGCGGACCCACCGTTGGGGTGGGAACGTGCCCATGGGTGCCATTAGGATCCAACCCCTCTGTGCTGGCATCACTGGGGGGTTCGGGGAGGGGATGCGACTGCAGCGAGGTCCCGTGGGAGGGACGGCGTCTGGGGTCCCACCACCCGAGCCCCACGCCAGCCGTGGCAGCGCTGCTCCTCTCCAGGCTGCTGGCCAGGTCTCTTTCCCTCCCGCAATCCATTTGAAATCTGCTTTGTTTGCAAAAATATTGTTGTTCTGCTGGAATTTGTTTCTGTGGATCAAGGGGGTAGCTTGCACGTGTGCGATACCATCAGGATATTGCACTGCAAAACTCATCCGTCTCCGCAGCGCGGGCAAGCAGGGGATGATGGATTGTGCTCCTGAAAGCAGCCTGACGGTCTGGTTTTGCCAGGAGAGTGGGCAAAAATCCAATTTGTTTGTCCCTTTGGGGGAGCCAGGATTGATTTTGTAAGTCCGAGGGCTGAGCTGCTGAGAACAAAGGAGCACTTTATTTATTTTCCTCAGAAATCGATTATTTATTCACTTTATTTTTCAGATTATGAGAATAGCCCCTTTTCCCAAGTGTCCGTTCTGTCTGCCCGGCCATGACAGTGACAGATCCAGAGGGATCGGTGCCTTTCCCTCGTGCTGGGCTGCGGCTGGCAGGGGACGAGGATGGGAACCCCAGATGTGTCCCTCCAGATGTGGTTTTATTGCAGAGCACGCGTGAAGCCACTGAACAGCGAATGCAACCTGTGACTTGGGAAGCTCTAGGAACTGTCCTGCAAGGAGCTGGCGTGCACTGGGGAAACGTCACCGTCTGCGGGTCACCGATGTAAAGGGCGATATCTGGTGCCACCCGTTAAGCCTGGGGGCAGCCTGAGGTTGGTACGTGGCTCTGCAGCTCGAGGGGATGGGGCTGAGAGGAGGCTGGATCCTGCCTGCCTTTCCGGATGGGTAATTCCCCCTGCGGAGCAGCCGGCAGAGGCGCAGAGGATGGCACCCTGAGCACCAGAGCCCACCAAAGCCGCTCGGTGGGGGCTGGAGGTGGAGTCCCCTGAGATGCGTGCACGGCTGCGGAGGGGTCTGTGGGTACCAGACCCCACGGCACAGAAAGGGTGAGGGAGGGCAAGGGGCCACCAGAGCCCCCTTCCCTTCTGGGGGAGGCCTCACCCAGACCATTACAGAGGCTGCAACTGAGCTGTGCACCCCTGGGTTTGATAAGCTGTTGCTTTGTAATTTCCTAAATTTCTCCTAAATATCCCCTGCCCCTCATCTGCAAAAGAGAGGCGATAATTTGGGCAGGATGCTGCTGGGAGAAGCGCTGGGTTTGGAGCAGGGCCGTTCCTGCCTCTGACTGGGTGCTGGCAGTGTCTCTCGGCTGTCATTACAGGCACCGCTCCGTTGTGCTGCTTCCATCTCTAGTTAAACCTCTGGGCTTTAATGCATTTATTCACTGATTTTTATTTTCAAATAAATTTAATTAATTTGCAAAGAGAATTTCTCTAGCCAAAGTCACCGTGTCCTTTCTGAATAAAAAAGAGGAGTAGGCGACTTTGAATAGTGGCTATGCTAGAGTGAAAGAATAAGAGAAATAACAGAGAGCCAGAATTGAGCTGCTCTTCTTGCTTGTCTCTAGTTTGGCGTCTTGAAAGCGCTGTAAAGGGATGCCGTGGTAAAAAGCAGACGGCAATAACCGCTGTTCTGTTCTGCTCTCTGGGATGCCAACGGCTATGGTGGGGTTGTATTTGTACTAATAGCGGCTCCTGGAGACTGTGCTGGCCATAGCTCCTTCTCTGTGGATTTCCATACTTTCATTCAGCTCTCATTAAACAAAATTAAATAATAAAAAATAGGCAGGAGAGCAGTGCACTCGGAGGATGGGCTGGGGTATAATGTGGCGATGAGAAGTGGATTGAAATGCAGGTGTGGGCGGAGGGGAGATGATGCCCAGCATCCCTGGGCAGGAGGCAGCTGGCTTGTTTGCAGGTGTGCCCTGGCGTGCCGGGGCGGTGGCGGGACCCTGCGGTGACGGCGACGGCAGCAGACGGCTCCGCTGAGCCCGTGGTCGCGTGCCACCGCACCGGGCTGCCTTGGGGCTGCGTGGAGGAGGGTCAGCGTGAGCCCCGTCCTCCCGGCTGCCCCCATTGCTGCGAGATTATCATCTGAGCCCTGATAAAATACCTCCTGATAAAAATTCCTGTTTTCTTTTTAAGCAGGTAATGAGATTGATTATTTTTTTTCTTCCGTCAGAGATTTGCTGCATCTGATCTTGCTCAGATCAGAAGCTGTTCCCTGCCAAGGATCAGAGATCTGAACATAGCTCAGCCCTCTGAAGTGATTAAATTAACTCGAATGTGTAAAATTTCAGCATAAAATGATTCAGCGATGCACTTTATCTACTGGGAACTCTTTAAAGAGCTCTTGGAAGTTAGTATGAATTAGTTTGCTTAAAAGGACCTGGTGCATGTAATTACATTTAACATCGTGCTGTCACTCTTGCCCAAGAAATTAATCTTTAAACACCGCAAACATCGAGCGCTGAGGTTTTTGGCATTCCTCCTGTCTTCTGACATTTAGGCAATCTGTGTCGCCCGAGGGGCGAGCAGCGCCTTGGCCTTGCCGTTACTGCGGGTTGCCACCATCTGCTTGGCTGATGCCGTGTCACCTCTGTCACTCGGCTTTTGGCCCTTCTCTGGGAAGCAGCCTTGGTGGCACAGCTCACCGCGAGGTCCCGTGCCTTACCGGGGAGATTTCCCAACGATTTCTGGGGCAGGAGCGTGCGGTGATGGGGTTTGGGTGGTTCCCAGTGCTGGGATCTCCCTCCTGAGCATCCTCCCTCGCACAGCGGGTGCAGCGAGGGACCCTTCCCTGGCAGACCCCACTTCAAAGCCTGTGCCGCGGCCGTCGTCCTCCGCATCCTCGTGGAAGAGGCTGTCACGACATTGACATTGCTGAGCGGGGGTTTGGTGGCTTCAGGAGTGAATCCCTGTGGCTCTGGAGGAATAAGGTGCTGGTTTAATGCTTCCAGTTGAGATTTCCAGAGGGTTGGTTTGCCTGGGCCAACTTTGGCCAACCTATACTGTTCCTTCCCTTTATTGCATTTCCCTGTCGCCTTTCCCTCTGAATGAAGAGCTGCATTACAGATTCATTTTCCCATACAGAAGTGCACCCAAATGCGCGCTGGCAGCTCTCTGGGATGATGGGAGCTTTCCTGGGTGCAGGAATTACATGGCAGCTTGAAGGATCACCGGTGGTAGGAGATAAAGTGGGGCAGCAAGAAAGATCTGTGCATTGCGTATCTGCCTGTATGTGGTTTCTCAGGCTGCTGTGGATAAATGATGGCATGCAGGGGGCTGGAGCAGTAATTTCAGGCAAGACTCGATGATGGATTGCTGGAGCAGCAGGGGAGAAGTTTGTGCGTTAGGATTGAGGTTTGGGGGGACAAAGGTGGTGCTTGCAAAGTGGGGGGAGGCTGGGAAGGGAGGTGAAGTGGTGCAGCACCAGCAAGGATGCTCCGGAGCAATAGCTGGGAGCGTTGCAAGGAGGAGGTGCCCTGGGTCCCGAGGGAGCAGCGGGGGAGCGCTGGAAGCGTGCTGGGTCTCTTTTCGAGCTGGGTTGTTACTGGTGTGATGTTTGAGCTGGGGTTTGGGTATCAGGCTCCCCTTTGCTTGGTATGCTTTGCTGATGCTCTCTTTGGAAATAGGGTGGAGGAGGGACCTGGCGGGGCTGGGGCTGGTGCCGGCACAGGGCAGGCTGGCGTGCTCCGCCGTCCTCCTGACTCCAAACTTCAGACGGATCCCGGCAATAATCATGGGTCTGAGAGCAAGTGGTAGTCAGTCATGCTGAATTAAACAACCTTTTATGAAAGCTCCTGTGCACGCTTGAATAAATGAAGGTGCCTAATAGACAGTGAGTCATGACACTCTATTTATCTTCCTCGCTGAAAGCCTGGGCAGATGTAGGGACCTCTTTTATCTGCCAGAAACATTGGAAAATGAATCTGTTATGTACAGGGGGCTGCAGGGGTGAGATCATGCCAGCAGGCGGGGGCTGCAGTCACTGCAATGTGCAAATAGGTGTCACGGGTGTCCTGCTCCCGTCCCTGCTGCAACACCCGGCACGGTGGCAGCGTTGATGGCACTGGGCTCTGCTTGGGCACCCGCAGCCTGGGCAGCCTGCGCTCTCTGCTTGAGCAGACCGAGCTTTTGCTAGCAGTAAATAAATGCTATTTTTTAAAAAACATGCTTATTTTGACCATAGTTGGACAACTGTGAGGAGCTCCTTGTTCAGCAGCTTTGTTCTCTGCATGCAGACTTTCCAGGAGCTGGATTTTCCCTGCTTTGAGGACTCATTCCTTAAAAGAAAACCTTTTCCCTTGGCAGTTTTATTTCCAGCTCCTCTGATCTGGGCTGTCAGACCTGATCAGAGCAGAGGTGTGCGACCTGGGACTCCCGCCTGCTCCCCTCTGCCTGGCTCAGAGCCTGCGGCGCTCGCTGCCTCTCCCCGTACCTGTCTGCGAAGGGGATAGCAGTTATCCCATAAGAGGTGCTGTGCTTAATTACTTATAGTAATTAAAACCTCTTATGGAGGTGTTGGATAAGAGCAGCGTGCCTGTGCGGCGGCAGGGAGCAGATGCTTGCTAACACCCATCTGCTCTTTAGCATCGAGGCCCTTCTGTGCTCCCTGAAATTTCTGCTGCAGCAGCACAAGGAGGACAAGGAAAGCAGGGATGTAGAGAAGTTTAGGAGGGGGATGAGCTCCCATCGCTCGCTGCCAGCATGTGCGAGGAATAGCTTTGATTACGTGTATGGGATCTATGTGATTATGTGGATGCGCTATGGGATGGGCACTCAGTGCTGGGGAGAGCAGTTGGACTGATGGCTTCAGACCCAGGTGCTGCCAGTAATCCTTGAAAAAAGCCTTTAAAAAAAGAAAAAGAAGATGAAGAAAGATAACGGTGGTGTCCTCAGAAAGCAGAGCACGCTGTTGTAATGCAGAGCGATGCGTGGGTGCCTCTGGGAGCGTGCGTGTGTCTGGCTCCGCTTCCCGAGGGCTGCGGCTGTTGATTTTGATGCAGTTTCTCTTCTGGGGTTTCCTCATGGTCAAAAAATGAAGGAAAACGAGAGGCTGGGGAGAAGGGGATGGTGCACACCGGTCCATGTGTGGAGGGGTGTGCTGGGGAACGGTGCTGCCTGCCCTCCCGCAGGCAGTACCGGCTGCCGTCTGTAGCCTTCAGATGAAGGAGGGATGCTCCGTACCGGGGTGGTCCTCCCTCTGCCCCCCTGCCTGGGGTCTCTGCGGACCCGCGGAGATGCTTCCGCTGTCTGGCTGCGGCCGTGGCACCGCACGCGAGCAGCGATGCCTTTGTGTTGCAGCAAGAGGTGGAGCCCAGGGTGGATTTTGCAGAGTGGAAGGGCCGATGGGACCCGTGTGCCACAGGGATGAAGCCCAACTGCCGCGAAGCATTTGTTACATCTGCTTAAAGTTAATGGAGTATTGAAGGTTTATGGAGACGAGCGGAACAGGGAAAGGGCTTGGGTTTGCAGAGTGAGAGACATTAATAGCGTCATGCTTGCTGCACAGGCAAGCATTTCTGTAAGAGGCTTGCATTGACTATCGGGCCTTTGGGAATCTTAGAAATTTTCCAAGTAATTTTGATTTATCTCAGCCATTAGGGGAGAGAATTTAACATGCAATTATTTTCTGCACCTCGGGAAGGGATGTCAACTACTTGTGTTATCATTTTCTTTAGCAAATGGTTCTCTTCCCTACCCCACCCCCAGACAAGGAGTCAGACCAAGCTTGCTCAGCTCTCCTGGTTTTAACAGAGCAGCTATAATGCATAATACAGATTTCCAGCTGCAAATGAAGCAGGTGTTGGCAATAACGAGAGCAGTGTGCGGTATGGGGCTCGGAGGAGCCGGGAGGAATTTGGCAGCACGTTTGCTGGAGCCGGGCCGGCCGTCGGCCTCGCGTGCGGCTGCTGCTTTGCTGTTACCTGCACTTAGGGGTGCGGTTGGAATGGATATTGTAGAAACAGATGAGAGAGCCAGAGACATCACTGGGTGGAGGCTTTCAAAGTAAGAGTATTTGATGCTTTTCTTTCTTTGCCTTGTTCCCGTGTGCATCAACACCAAACAACCTTTACAAATAACCAGCAAGAGGCAGTTAATCATAGATTTTAATAAGCCTATTGTGCATCCGTGCTTGGCACTGTCTCTCCTTCCCTTCTCCCACACTTTAGAGATGGGAGCTGACAAATTTTTATAATTGAATTTTCATAAATTCATCCCTTGCAAGTCTAATCTGAAGGAAGAAACCCCGGGCCCCCTGGTGTGGGACTCACATTGCTGTGAGAGCCCAGAGATCCCTCCGTCAGCTGCTGGCAGGTCCGGATCCCTTCTTGGTGAGGCAGAGTCTTATTGCAAGAATTTGATGGGGAAATCGATGGGGAAAAGTTGGAGGAGGATTTTGGAGCTGTAAATGATTTTCCTTCCAGCATCTTCAGCCAAGGGAGGTTCCAGGTTCCCATGAGCGTGTTTGCTCCGGCACGGAGAAAGAAGGAGATGCAGGGATGCTGCCTGCGAGAGCGTGCCTCCGCCGGGGGGTACCGGCTCCCTCCAGCCCCGCTCCGTGCCGTGGGGACGGCTGGAAGGGGAGGTTTGCAGCTGAATCGAGACTTAAATGGGTCTCAGGCCGCCTAAGAGGGGTTGCACCGGCTCCTCGCATGCTTTACCAACAGGGATTTGAACAGCCCCAGCCCCGGCTCAGCAGCCTGGCTGAGCACATTTAACTTCAAGCCTTTGAGAGTTATAGGAGGAGAGAAGCAGGGCTAAAGCCAGGCCTAATTGAGGACATGGTTTAGTGGCGGACTTGGCGATGGTAGGTTAACGGTTGGACTTGATGATCTTAAGGGTCTTTTCCAACCTTAACAATTCTATGATTCTATGATTCTAATGGGAGTGGAGGAGAAGGGCTCTAAAGCAGATGTGAAAAGCTAGAGAGCTCCACAGACTTTGGTTTGAATTCGGGAGCTAAAGTAGTGCAGTAAAGAGGGGTTTTTTGAGCACAGAGTAAATAGCGGATTCGTCTGTTTGTGTACTGCTTGCGAGTGCAATAAAGCTGAGCTCATGGCTAATGCAAACAGTTTTCATTAAGAAATAATCAAAAATAAAAAGCCATTTCACATGCTGATAAGAAACCAGTTGGGCTTTATATTTCACCAGCAGTTTAAGCCATACTCAAAGCCATTTATCTTTTTCCAGTGCTGGCTGCAGAGGATATGAAAAATGTAGCAGGCTGCACATATGTAATTAAACTTTTGGCAGAATCTTTGCCCTGCAGCTTTACTAAGAAATTCAATAATGATAAATCGAGTAGAATATGTAGAGGACTTTTTGTGAACAAGATTTAAAATAATGTATGTGGCGCAGATAATTATTTGCCACATAATTGTCTTGGCAACGTTCTTGCGCGTACCCTTGTCTGATTGTGTCAGCTATTCTTTAAAAACCACCCCTTGGTTCTGCTCTTATCACTACTCCAATTTGCTATTGAGGCTTTCCTGATTTCCAGCCAAGTCAGTGTTTAGCCGTAATTATTGTTTTGTTCCCCTTAGCCTGCAGCATTTCAAGCTGGGAGCACTTTGGGTGCTGCATTTTGTATGACAGCCGCACAAGTCCCCTCCCATGCTGTGTCCAACACCGTGAGCTGGTATCATCAGTCCCCTGTAATTATCTTTTTTTTTTTTTTCCTTTCCCCACAGCAATTGGAAGCAAAATGCATCGCTTGACCCATGTGCGGTTTGTAGTCTCACTGTTATATGCCACACTACTGGGAAAATGATGCTGGGGTCATCTCCCTGGTTTTGGTGTTGCTGCCTTTATGCTCTGCTAATGCACCGATAATTTGTATGAGAGGCAATTCTGTGTTCAAATTGTCCATCTAAACCACCCTCTGCGCTTCCCCTGTAAAAGCTGCATCTATTCTGTTTATTTCCCACAGATCTCCCCCATTTGCCGCTGGCGGGAGCAGAGCTCCTCGCCCCCGTGGGCACCGTAGCATCCCTGCTGTCCTTGGAGGTGCTGCAAATATGCTCGTAAAAAGTCTAATTTTCATCAGAATTTTTTTTGATAGTAACAAGCAGACTACTTGTAAATAAAATAATTTAAAAAAAAGGTATCTAACAGAAGTGATGCCTGTTGCTGGGGCTGAATGGATACCTTAGCGGGTGGCAGGCTCATGTTAAGCAACAGAGCTGGTCTGGGCATTTGCTTTCATTAGTGAGAGCCGTGAAATGGATCTTTTCTGGTAATTTGATAATGGGGAGAGAGCGCTGCCGAAATGCCATGGTAATGCTCAACAGAAGGGGGAGAGCTGAAACTTCCCCAGCTACGCCACACGAGGAGATGAACGTCGGCCATTGCATCCCTTCCTCTGCTCCTTCGTGGAGCCGGGGAAGCCGAACGCCGGCGAGGGGAGCGTGGATATCGGTGTCCGATGCTCTTGGGCATCTGATTTCCGCAGGTACGGGCAGCTCCGAGGCGCAGCTGGGTCCCTCTGCGGCATTCATAGGTCCTCTCCAGGGCTTTCCCCCGTGCTCGTGGCCAGGCGTTCAGCAAAGCACGCTTTTTCTCAATGAAAATTCACCCACAAATAGGAGTCGGGGGAGCTGAGATCAAAACCTGGAAGGGAGAACTGGCCAGGCTTCGCTTAAATGCCGGCAAGAGCTTTGCTCTGCCTTGCTGCAGGAGTCCTGGGGGACAGCGCGGTTTCACGGTGACCCCATCAAATCCAGGGACAAGGGAAATAAGGAGAAAGTACGGCTGGAATAAGGCAACGAAAAGCCTTATAAACCAGCAGCTCCAAGCAATGGGAGCTTCCATGTGTGAGTGCATCTTTGTGCTTGCCGGGATCGGTTCGGACAGCTGGGCCAAACTGGAGCAGGAGGCGGCTCTTGCCTCCCTGGGGGCTCCGTGTGTGTCCCGAGGGGACAGCGAGCGATGCTGGGCATCGTGCCACCGCGGGCAGTCCCCTCCCTGACATCGGTCCGGGGAGAGCTGCCATTCCCCAGGTAACGGTGCATGAGAAAGAGCCGAAAGGGAGACGGGAGTGGAATAGCAGGGGGACAAACCAACGTCTTTGCAAGCAGAGCAGGTGCCAAGGCAGAGGTGTTCTGTTCCGAGCTTGAAAGTTAAGTTTTTGGAGACTCTGATGATATTTGGTTTATCGGTTCTGTTAAATGCCAAGTGAAAGGCAGCTGGGAGGTTTTGAATTTTTGGCTTGTTCTGCCCAAACCATGGGGGCAGGAACTGAGACACCCGGGGTTTCCACCTGTGGCTCTGCTGTGGATTTGCTCCGTGGCTCTGGGTGAGGTAGTCCTGCCTCCTGGGCCCATCCCCTGCCCGGGAGCACATGGGCATCGGCCATGCTGTAATGATCAGATTGTCCCTGATAAAGTAAATCCCTGGATTTACTCATTTTGTTTAGTTTATCCCAGAGAAGATGAGGGTGATGTGGTCAAGGACTTGGCCGGAGCAGCAACGTGGGGTGATGGATGGCTCCCTGACTTGGCGTGTTGTTACGTGCACGGCTGTGGCTGGAAGGAGAGGCTGGATAGATGCTCCAGCCTGAGCCTGGTCCTGGGGTAGACAAGAAAGAGGTAAGAGAAGAGCTAAGATTGCAAAAGATGTGTTGGATGCAGGCTTTTACTTGTTTGGATGGCACGTTCTTCTTTTGAGTCAAAACCAGCTGCGTTTGTTTTTAAGCACAGTCTTAAAGTCAGAAACACTAAGGATGGACTGGACCAGGTCACATCATGAGATGAGAGAAAAGAAAAGGGAAAAAAAAATAGAAGAAAATTGCCAGTGATGGAGTAGCCTGCCTGGTGTCGGTTATGCCGTTCTTAGCTGGTGCTGTGAGAGATGAGAGCGCAGCAGACGTGCTACCGCACTGTCAGCAGGCAGCTTTTTTGGCCTGATTTAAGAAAAACCAAGTCACTGAGATTACATTCTGCGTTTTCCCTGCATTCCCCCAGCAGATACCAGAAGTCTGCAAAATGCAAAGCTTCCCCAGCAGCCACCGAAACCTCCGCTTTCAGCATTCATCCTGCATTTGTACCTCGCAAAAACTGCCTCAAGAGCCTAGGCTGCCCTGGCTGTCGCGGCGTTGCGGTCGCTTGTGCTTTTATTGAACACTTGTTGCTTTCTATAAAAGGAGAAACGCTGGTGTTTTGTCACTTGAATATAAGTGCTCTTCTCTAAATGTCACGTAAAGTGTTTTTCCTCCTCCCTGGAAAGCCCTTGACCCTGGAGGGGGATTCCTGCACCTCTCTGCATCCTCGCATCACCCTGGTTTTTGTGTAGGTGGTCCTGCAGCGTGAGCGATGCCGGGAGCCCAGGGGCAGCACGGGGCCGGTGCTGGGGTGCAAACCCATGCCCGTTGTGCCGCGGTGGTGGGGCTGCCGGCAGCGTGCTGGGTGTAGGTCCATGGGTCAGCGTCGGTGGCCGGGGCAGGGTCAGCTGAGGATAACACTGTTTGTGGGGCGAGGGGGACATGTGCCAAGCAATTAAAGTAATCCAGTGGTCTGGCAGAAGAAGGGAATTTCATCTGTAAGTGGCTTTAGCCTTGGCTGCCCCTTTGCCAGGGGTCTGCTGTGCCAGCGTTCCTGTGGTGAATTGGACAAGCTGCTCTGCTGGATCTGGTTGTCCTTGCTATTGCTTAAAAAAAAATATTTATTTTTGTCCCCACAGGCTGGAATGAAGCTCTGCCATCAAATGTTACTGCGCATTATTGACTGGGCTAGGATTTGGGGACAGAAAGTGTCTGGCTCCGTATGGCTAATGACAGCGACTGTGTTTATCTGCGCAGCATCTCGCTCTGTTTGCAGAGCGGCAGCGGCGATGGCCTTTTGGGGGAAAGCGTGAGAGTTGCGGGCGTTGCGGTTTGCAGCCCTGGCGATGCCCTGCAGGGATGCTCCTGTAGCACGAGAGGTGGCAGGAGGGAATCTGCCGGAGAGTCGTCTTGTCCCGCTGCAGACAAGTGGGGTTTTAGTTTTTGCTCTGTTTTTTTGGTACCAAATTATATTAAATTCTTGGTTTTATTTTCTGTCTCGTTGAGGACCATTTCGGGATGCCTTTATGTGCCCATTTTTGTGTTACAGATGGCAAGATACGAGGTGTTGCTGACACCCCTGCTTTCCCAAGGTGACCCCTTGTGTCAATTTGCATGAGCCCTCTTACGCTGAGGTTCTTAATTGGCGCTGAAAACGCACGCTGCGCGGCATGCAGCGCGACGGTCAGGCATCATCCTGCCTCCAAACAGCAGGGGAAGCAATTGGCATTCGGTCCAAACTGTTTCAGACAGCTCCTTACACTGTGTCTGCGAAAAAAATCTTGGGCTGGATGGGTCAAGGGACCGGAGAGAGAATGATATAAATCCAGGGCAAGAGAATTATATTGTTTAAATGTCAAATCTTCTTTAATATGAAGCCGTAGCTGTTGCTGTGTGAAGTTAAGGAATTTGTGCTCCTCGTTTCTTGGCTTCCCTTCGCCTTTTCGCACTGAAGGTGAACAGCGAGGGGCTCGGTGTGCGTAGGCGTTATTACGGTGCTGCCTGGTGCTCGTTCCACCCTTCACAGCCCTAACTGGGGCTCGGGTTTTAGTGGTGTGGTTTCAAATAACTGGTTGAAATAGAGCCGATAGTAATGGTCCTGCTGGGAGCAGAGGTCCGGGAGAGCCCAGGGTTATTCGGTGACATCTTAGCAAATGGCAGCGGCAAATCTTTTAGTAGAGGAACGAATAGTCACTAAATACAGCTCAGCGCACTCGTTTCATGACAGGGGTGAAATCAAAATGAAGTGTTACAGGGTTTTCCTTTGTCAGCGAAGGCAGTGGAAATGCAGACCCGCCAGGTTTGGGGTTGGCATGGGGGGAACGGTCTGGTCTCCCCGTGGGTCCCTGTGGCTGCTGCTCGGCAGCTCTGTGCTCATCGTCCCTGTCAGCCACCGGCCCCAGAACTCGTCCCTGCCAGATACAGGCTTTGGGTTTGCAGGCGGGCGTGAGCCCAGGGGTGATGCTGGGGAGCCGTGCAGGGCTGGGAGCGGGTCCCCAGAGGAGGAGGAGGCAGAGGATGAACTTCTGCCTTGCCTCAGGGTCTCCCTGGCCCATGGGCTCTGTGGTCTGCGTGGGGGGAAACCCCCTACCCTAACCTGAAATGAAGGGGAGGGGGGGGCAATGCACACACCTTCAGCCCTGCTTTGGTCAGTGTTTTTTCTTCTCTCTGCTTTTTCCTTCTGGGAGAGGAGGCAAGAGATGCCCAGATGTCTGTCTGTCACCCTCTCGGCTGACCCGGCTGTTTTCTGTACCCCCAGACAAAGGTGAGAACGGGGAGCCCTATCAGAGGAGGAAGGGTGCGGGGGCCAGCCTGCCAGACGGCCCCCCGGCGTTCCCCGCGGCCAGGGACGGTGCCTCGACAGCCGGCAGCAGCAGCTGGAGGCGGATTATGCTGATGATCCTCGCTATAACCATCCACAACATCCCAGGTAAGTCCTGTCTGTCTGTCTGTCCATCCCTGCTCGCGGGCAGCCTCTTCCCAGGGTCGGTGCCATCCTGGGAGGATCGTACAGGGCTGCCGCTTTCTCTCCCTTCTTTTTCTTGCTGCTTGCAGATGGCACTCACCGAGTGGGTGCCTGGGTACCTTTTGAGAAGGTCTATCACGTCGAATCTTGCTCTCTTGGTGGGGCTGAACCATGTAAGATCTTGGCACCAAACCCCCTATGAGGAGGGGACTCGGGAGGAGCCTATGGGCTTGGCCTTGCTGCTGCATCTTGAACATCTGCAGCCCCGCTCGCTATTGCCAGCCTGTCGTGGGCAAAAATTGTAAATCCGAGAGTATATTGAGAAAGATGACAAGAAATTCTGGTCTGTTTCTCTTCTGGTCTGTGTACCAGCAAGAGGTGCATTTTAAAGCACCACTTCTTTGCGGGAGCTTGTACAGTTGGGGTTTTCTTATTCAAGGGATGGAGTTTGCCAATAGATGGAAAACTGCAGAGCCCTGAGTCTCAGAGGGCTGTGTCCTTCCAGGGGCTGAGCTTTGAGACTACAAAAAAAGATGCGATAAAAAAAAGATGAGATAAATTTGTAACAGCTGAGGACACTCAGCTGCTTTGCAACTCTTGGTGATATTGAAAGTAATATAAGGCAACCTTTTCAAATGCTTGCTTTCCTGGTTTCCTCTTCCCTCCCTCCTCCGCTTCTCCTTCCCTTCCCAGCTCAGTCTCTGCCTGTCTCAGGTTGTAGCCTGGATGGGGGGGTGGAGGGGGAATAGGAAAAGGCTTTTCTGCATAACTTGGACCTGTAAACTTGGGCAAAAATGATGAGTGCCTTTGGAAGAGCCGTGGTTTCCGAGCTGGCGTGAACGCGTGGCTTGTTGGCAAGGAGGCGGCTATTGTCAGCCGTGAGAGCTGCTGCAGCACGGGGCTTGCTTTAACCATCAGAGCCGGGGAGGGGGGAGCTGCCTTGTGTCGTCATGTGTGCTTTTCGATTTCGAGAGCGACTTTTATCCGATGCCAGGGCATCTGTCTTAAATTCCATCACTGGATGGGCATCCCGGGTGAGATGGCTCCGTTATGGGTCTGTAATCACGGATCCTCTATTTCTCCCCCTGCAAGGGCACCCCAGATTGAACAACAGGGAAAAAAATCAAAGCAAACACCCAGTGGGCTGTCTCGGCGTTGGAGCCGGGCTGTGCGTGGGTGTTCTTCTCCTTGAGCTCTCGTGAGCTGCCGTCCCTTCCAGCCTTGCTGCTACTTGCCTGTCTCTGGGCAGTAATTGCTTTCTTCCAGCCGGTCATCAGTTCCCAGCGCCCTTGGGTGCTCCTGCTCCCGTGGATTTTCCTCTTTTCATCCCCTTTTTTTTTTAATTACAGGTAGCTAACTCAGATGCCTTAGTTCAGCACCATGTATTGCCGGGGGAGGCAGATGCCTGGCAGACGAGGCGAGTAGGGAGCTTTAAATTAGCCACACACGCAAAAAGAGGGGAAGTGTTTGCACCGAGCAAACTGTAATTGGATTTCGTCCTTCAAACGAAGTGTCAGGGAGCTGGGGTTAAGAGCTGGGCGGTGTGTGGATCTCGCAGCCTCGGGCCATGTCGGCTGGGAATTCCTGTTTCTGTCACCAGCAAAAAAAGAGAGTTTTGTAGAGAGTGAACAAAGCGTCACCCGTAGCAATAGGTTAATGGCAACGTGGCCCTGGCTGCTGCAGAGGCGCTGGTCTAACCTTTCATTGCTTCTGCAAGAGCACAAAGCCACCCTTGGACGGTTAGAGGCTCAGAAATTCTGTCTTGCATCTTAAAGGTCACAATATTGAAGCTTAATCTCCAGAGAGGTGTGTGCGAGCAGTGGCCTGCGGATGGTTCTGCTGCTTGGCCCCTGCCCGGAGGCTCGGCTCAGCTCAGTGGGGGTCTCTGGGTCGCGGTGGGGGTGTCTGTCCCTGCCAAGCCCAGTCCTCAGTGTCCCCCTCCTGCTCTTTTCCAGCTGGTGTGTGCCTTTCCAGCAGCCCCACAGCGCTGTTGTGGGGCTGGGTGGGTGACAGTGGCTATTTGGGCTCGGTGGGGCCGCTCATTGATGGCAAAGCCCTGTACCAACGTCCTCCTTTCAACGGGGATTTGCCCAAAGTCATCCAGAGGTTTCAAGTCGCAGAAGCTGGACTTGAGCCCGCGTCTGCCATCGTGCTCCCCAGAGCCCTGCCTGCAGGTCACAGGATGCCAGCACCAATTTTGCCCTAATAAATAATTCAGATTGTGATTAAAAAGGGAGCTTGTGACCTGCCCTGCTCATTACCAGGGTTTCTGGTCTTTCTTGCATGAAGCAGATGCTGGTCCAGCCTCTCGGTGAGCATCGGGACGGGGCTCGGCTTGGGTTTTCCCAAAGTCCTTTTGCTTTCCCAGCGAAGTCTCGGCAGCGCCGGTGGCACTTCTCCGATCTGCTGCGGCCCCTGCCTGCGGTGCAGGGTTTGGAAACACTGTAATGCTCTACCTCAATTATCATCCCTGCGAGCGGAAAGGCTGACACTATAATTAGCGCAGACTCCTGCGGCGTAATGACACCTCGGTTAGCGTGTGGGGCGGCAGCGCCTGTGCCGCGGGAGGAGGCGGGAGGTGCTGAGCCGAGAAGTTGGGGATGTTCGGCACCTCGGCACAGCCGCCAGACGCGGGCTGCCGGCTCTCCTGGCCCCTGGGTTTGCAAAATCACTCGGTGCTTGCTTTGGCAGCAGCACACAGCTCCGTTATCGTGTCTGGTGCTTGCTCTGTTTCTCCGCGAGCCCAATGCACTTGCAGGGAGCCTGTCACCGGAGGGTGTCCAGGTGGTTCCCAAGGGTTTTCTGCTTCATAAAACTTCACATCCCTCGGGGGGGCCGCTGCAGCAGGGAGGATGCAGCCGGGAGGGGACTGATCCTGTCCATGCTCACCTTGCTGGACCTCTGGTCTGGCCAAGTGCCCCCGACGGGCTGGAGGTGGTCTTGGACCTCTGAAACCTGCGGTGTTTTACAGCTGAGCCCAAACTCTACCAAGTCCCTCCGTGCCGTGCTTAAAACCCTCGCAAGGACCGTGTCTGGCCCTGTTCTGCCCTGCCGCTCCTGGGGAATGGGCTCCCTCTTATTATTGTCAGCAGAAAACAGTTTTATTTACTTTGAGCCCCATTTAGGGATGAACATGTTTCAGTCTTGGCAATGCATCTATCTTTGGTTTCAGGCAAATGTGCTAGAAGCCAGTTAATGTGCGGGTGAGATAATTGAATGTAAAGACCAGCCTCTCGCATTCAGTTTGTATTTAGTGGGCTCTGCCGGCAAGCAAAAGGTTTGTTAATTTGTTCCAAAGCTGAGGCTGGCAATGTAAAGAATAAATTGATAATGACAGGAGATGCCAAACTGCAGACTATTCCTGCTAATTAATATTCATATATGCCGGGTTTAGTGGAACATTAATTATGTATTTAATCAAGCCCTGTTTATTCTGGTTTATCTTTGTACCTTGGGTGGCTGTTATGCTGAAGACTTCACATTAATTAAAATGTTACTGGTGTATCACAAATAACAATTAGCGAGGTGTGAGTTGAACCGCCTTTCTCTTTGCGCTAATTTAGAAGGGAGGAGGAGAGCCTGGTAGGACGGAGCTCGTGGGGCCATGGGTCTGCTGCCGGCTCCCTGGGGAGGTCCTGGAGGGGTCTGCTCTGCTCTGAGCCGAGCCGTGGTGGTGTGCAGGCAGGGATGTCCCTGGTGTGTGAAATCGGGGGGGTCCTCTGGCATGGAGATGCTGCAGGAGCCCCTAAAGCTCACACCGCTCTAGGCGAGATGGAGGACAGGAGCAAGGCCATGTTCTGCAACCGTCTTCATGCCCCAGGGCTCTCCCTGGAGTCACGGTGCTCACAGGGGGGTCGCGGGGGTCTGTGCCTGCCTGGGACCCTCGGTGGCTTAACCAGAGCCTGAGCCACTTCCCGGTGGGTGTCCATACATGACAGCAGTCACCCTTGTGTGCGGGATAGGGAAGGAGTTGCAGATGTTTCCTCTGTCGGGTTGTGGCGACGCCCTGCCTTGCTTTCCTCCAGCAGCTGGCAAACGTGGGTTTCTCTTCCACAAAAAACAGCTCAGCTGATGGCAAGGCACCTGGCTGGGATCCAGCTCCCTGCGGGGACCACGATGCCCCATCCCTCCATCACCCCGATGAACGTCCCCGCCAGCGCACCCTCCTCTGCTGCTGCTTGCTCCCAGGGGAGGCAGCAGGGCTGCTGCCGGGCTGGTTGCTGGCAGGCACGAGGTGATGCTTCCAGCTACCCTAACGTTGCCAAGGAAACCTGAATTTTCCTTTGCGATGTGGTGGGCAGAGCGGGGCAGCCCCAGACCCCAGCGCACGCCACGAGCCCATCCCCAAGAGCTGCATGCAGAGCCGGACTCATCTGCTTTGCTCGAGCCCTTTCCTTACTGCAAGAAAATATCTTGCTTTTCCATATTCAGTTCTATCACCCCGTGTTTGCTCCCCGATTTGATTTCTGTGATGTTTCTGCCTCAGGTGTCACCGTTAAGCAGAGGTGTCTGGGAGGGAGCAAATGGGATGTGGCAGCGGCACCACGGCATGTGCAGAGCCGCCGGGTCATGGTGCGAGGCAGCACTGACGTCCTCTGCTCGCCCCCCAAATCTCACATGGCTCCACCTGAGGCTTTCTCTCCAGTTCCCATTGCCAGAAACCCATTAACAAGCTGGATTTTTTTTTTCTTTTTTAAATGAGAAGGAAAAAAGCAAGGAGCAGGACAGAGCACGTGAGCTAAATACGGAACAAATTTACCCTCGGCAGCGAAGGTGCTGCAGGCAGGAGGGAGGGATGGTGGGGTATCGCTATGGGCAGGAGGGAAAAGATTTTAAAAGGAGAAACTTTTAGATGGTGATGTCTATGGGAAGGACGAATGAGTCTCCTGGGAAGCTGCACTGGGTCGGGGGGAAGGTCCCCGCACCCCCAGGAGACAGCATCCACGTTCATCTCCCTTGGGACTGCACTTGGAGGTGGCAGCAAGAGGCACCCAGCTGCACCGTGGTTTGGCACTGGCACCGTGGTTTGGCACTGGCACTGTGCTTTGGCACGCAGCAGCATTTTTGGGGACCCTCCTTCTCTGCTGGCCCAGGAGGGAGAGATTTAGCCCCAAAACTCATGGGTCGCGTTCCGGCCAATGCTTAGAGTGGGGGCGAGACGATGCCTGGGAGAAGGTATAGCCCGGGGCCGGTGCAGAGGAGAGGGTGCAGGATTTACAGTGCTGGCACCCTGCTTGTGTCCCCCTGTCACCGGGCTGGCGTCCATGTCTCTGGGTGTCCTCACATCAAGGCACAACCGAGTCCTTTGCATACGGTGGCAGTTCCTCGTGTTGGTGATCGGTTTAGGCCAGGCACCTCCTGCCCGTCCCCGTGGCGGCTCTGCGGCACCTCTCCATCCCTAAGGAAGGTGCAGGCTGGCAGCAAGTGCTGCTGCCACTTTGTTTTATCCCGAGGAAACGGGGGTAGAAGGGAAGTCTGCGCCAAAGGATGGTAAATGTCAAATTGATTTGAAACACGCTTGTTTGCAGCTTCGCCTGGGAAGGAGAACAGCTCAGCTGAGTGCCCTTGGGCCAGATCGCGTGAGACCTGCCTGCTGCCCTCTGCATGGTGGGATTTGGCTGGGGACGGCCGCAGGAGTGAGAACTGCCTGCTTAGATATGGGAGCTGCCTGGACACTTGCTTTTCTTTATGGCTTCTTACAGCTTTAACCCGTTTTAATGTCCTTTTATGCGTCTCCTGCTTTATGACTGTCTCGGGGAGAGGAGCAGACGGGTTTCGGTTCTGCTGTTGGCTGATGGGTGGTTTTGTGCAGGCAGCTTGCGCTGCAAATGGGAGCTGAATCCCTGAGCTGCCGTCACCCCGCATCGCCGGCGGAGGAAGCTGGTGGGGACCCTAGCGTTGTCACCCCGTGGCCCAGTCCCCTGTTGCGGACATCTCCAGTGGTGGACAGCGATTGAGTCCCATCCATCGCTCCTTGGCTGGCCTGCCTGCGTGTCTGCCAAAACCAGCTCCTGGCATCGAGGGCTGTTGGTGTGCGATTTAGGTGTGTGATGTAGGTGTACAACGTGCTTCTTATTTGTCAGTTGGTGGAGACGTGTCCAAACCAAAAGGATATCTTCCCACCGGTGAGAAGGGAGCTTCATGGTGAGGTTTGTAGTTAAACTATGGGGTGGTTTGACATCTCCCAGGTGAGCACCCTGCAGTGGTGGTGTCTTACCGCTGCGTGGCAGAGGGTGAGTCCAGGTTTGACGTGCTCTGCCGGCGGGTGCGAGGTGGATGCTGGAGGCTACAGCTTTTTAAACCTTAAACCAAGGCCGCAAGGTTCAGCCAGAGCTTGTCCGTCAGACCCCAACCAGAGCTGGTGTTTTCTGAGGTGGAGCTGGTCCTCAGATGGTGGTGAATTCGAGGATGCAGAGATGGCCTGTTGCTGAAGAGGAGGGTATGGAGAAGAGGGGTTTGTGGGTGGCTGCAGCAGCACAGAGGTTGCATACTGTGCTGTCAGTTGGTGTTCCTTGGGAGGGAGTGATTTCCAGGCTGGTTACTTTGTCATTAGAAAAAAATTGATTGAATTCACTCTCCTGGGACAGGCGCTCCCGTGCTCTCAGCCTCCTGAGAGGAGGCTGGGGCAATGAGTGGGATATTGCATCTCAATTGTAATGAAAAGGGATTTATATGAATATTCTCAGAGATCCATTAAAGGTTGGTAACATTCATTTTGAATTATGGGTGGTTTTTTTGTTGGTCTATTAAAATTGAGACTATTTTACAATTGCTGACTTTAATATGCGTTTCGTACCCACTGGGGTTCGGCAGAGCGTGAGAACGGGAGCTGTTAAGCTGCGCCGATTAATCTGTGTCTCGTCTGTGCGATGCCTCTTTCTGAAATTACAGCAGACCTCCTTCTACTGTCACTTCTGCTGGTTGCACTGCTCTTAATGGTTATTCCTGGGCACTCTTGGAGCACCTTTGATTTCTACTGAAAGGCATTATTTTTAGTAAGAAAAAGGAGGAGAAGATTTCTCTGCAGCTTGCATTTCAGAGGAGAAGACGAAAAGGAAGACGCGGGTAAGGGAAGGTGGCCGTGTGTGCGGTGAGCATGCTGTGCAGCAATTTGATGGAGTTCGAGTGCTGCAGAGGGTCAAGGGCAGCAGAGGAGAGCGCTGGCCCTGCGACCGGCTCAGCCTGCGCTCGCGACTCAGAAGGATGGGAAGATGCACGTTTGAACAGTCATGAATTTTTCACAGCGTTTTCTGCTCCAGGGAAAAAAAGCAGCCTGGGACGTGTCTTTCTGAGGCTGCTGCCCATCGCATCTCCAATTTGATTTCTAGAGGGACCCTTCGGGTGCGGATGCGTCAGGATCGAGCGGTTGTTGTTTGCAATGGTGCTGCAATGTGATGGCCCTGCGAGTGGCCGGGGGGAGAGGAGAAAGGTCAGATCGGATGCAGCCCACAAAGACAGAGCTGGGTGTTCGGTGCTAACCGGAGTGTTTCACACGGCAGTGACTCATGTGCGATCAGGAGGAGCACAGCCGCACGCACACGCTCGCTCTGGGAAAGGTTGCTTTAACCTTTCATTAAACCTCCCATTAACTGTCACCTCATCAGCACATGTTTTGACATTTTCATCTATTAAGCACCTCGATGGATTGAAATGACTTCCTCAAAGTCATTAAGCTTCTGTGCGAGGGGGTGGAAAGTGCGGGGAGGAGGCCGGGTGAGGTGCTGGCACCGGGCGAAGGATGCAGGCAGCAGCCTCAGCCACAGATGATGCTCTCATAGGCGCGGGATGGCTCTGCCCCGCTCCTCTGCTCAAGGCAAGATGCCACCATCAAAAACCTGGTCCTGTAAAGGCAGAGGCTAAAAAGAAATCCTCCTGTGGGCACAACAGGGCTCTCCTGGGTACCTGTGCATGCTGTGCATCGCTGTTTCCCTGTCCTCTGCATGCACCCAAGGTGTGGGTGCCCCTCTGCAGAGCAGGGCTGTGTCACTGCCGGGGATGGGAAGGGCTCTGGCCCTGGGCTCTGGGCTGCTTTCAGCTCCGTGGCCACCGGCTTGGCTCCCTCCAGACTTCCCCTTGCTCCTCCTGGGCAGACGGAGGCTGAGGCTTTGGGTCTGGGGTGCCTTGGGAAATGGTGCGTGAATAACAGCCCGATGTAAATGTAATTTCATGTATTACGTGGGCACAGTTGGGAAGTTTTCCTCTGCAGCCCCGGGGTGTCACAGCCCATCACGCTGGCACCGTTAAAGGGGGGGAGAGCATGGGCAGGGGGCGAGAGTCGCGGGGTCTCCAATGCCCCACTGACAGCAGCTCATATTTCAAAAACTAATTTGTAGGCAGACACCTGGAAAGCCAGCAGAGAACTGATAATGTACGTTTATCTCTGCGGCATCGTTTTGAGTTGGTGATCGGTGTTTTGTAAGTGGTAACAGCCACAAAGGTGACAAAAGCCAATTAAATACAGTATTTTCACCAGCTGGAATGAAGGTCTGCTGAAATATGCATGTGGAAGCTCCTTTTCTTTCTTATCCCCATCAGATCTTGCAGGTCTGTTGCATTAAACATCGGTGAGCAGTGGCCTGAGAAATCGTTTGCGTGCTAGAAATGAAACATTAAATATCTGTGCTGGATTCAGGTTGTGTGGGGTCGGGGAGAGCCTGTTTCCAGCACGGGTCGGTCCCTGCTTTTAGGGTAGTTCTGGTTTGTTAATTTGGGAAAGAGTTTTCTTCTTCCAGAGAAGCATTTCCGTGATGAAGGAGCTTTGGGATGTTGGGCAGGTACTTTAATTCTTTAAAATCAGGTCCCTCCGGTGTAAGCAGTGGCCATGTGCTGCCTCGTCAGCTCCTGTTTAGCCGTTGCAGCTCGATGGATTGAAATGACAATTTGCTCCACGTCGTTGTGCTTTGGCGAAAGGGGGAGAAAAGTGGAACAGGATGGGATGTAGATGGTCTGGCTCCTGTGGGGTAAACCAGGAGGTGGCATTAGGGGAATTGCCTTGTGCCACCCAAATTCCACCTTGTTTAATGGACACAAACCCTTGAGCAAGGCCATGGGGGCTTCTCTTAGGCTGGTTTTTCCCCCTATCTGTTGCTGTGAGTTGCCCAGGGTCACCTTGTGTCACATCCTACCAGGTTTGCTCTGAGCAGCTCGGGCTCGCTGGTCCCCTCCTTGTTTCAAACCCAAGCAAACCCCTTCAGCTTGGCTGGCTGCACACAGGCGGGTTCGCTGGTGTGAGCGTCCAATTCTGGAGGCTTTTTTCAGACAAAGCTCCTGTGAAATTGCTTGGGACCCCCCCAGGGTGAGCTATTTGGTAGCCCACTGGGGCTTAAAATCTGCTTTTAATGGCATTTTAACTCCATGGTGTCGCACACAGCAATATGGTTTGGCTTTCTTTGTGTCTGTTCTGCGGTTAAGCACCAGTGAGCTGGGGATTTCGGCTGTTTGCTTTTCCAGGTGATGGCTGGCTCGACCCCGTCATCCTCTGCTGTTTTTCATCGCCTCTTGCGTAACCTCGATGGGACCCATCCGCGAATCTCTGGAAAATGTGGAGGCAAAGCTGCGCCATTAGTTTTTATCTTTCAAAATCAAAGTGACGGAGTTGAGCTGTCTGGGCATGTCAGAAGTTTTTGAGATGTTTCACCTTCTTTCAGCTTAGTGTATGCACGTCACGGGCCTCAGCCACTGCTGAACTGGTGCTTTATTAATGCCTCTAATGGGTAAACTCCTGAGTCATTTATAGAGCTGTCCCCGGAGCAGGAGTGAGGAACTGAGCTAACGTGCAATGCTGAAGCAGGTCTGTGGTGCCGTGCCTGCCATTCCCTACCCAGAAAAGCAATTTCTCTCCATTTTCAAACTGCCTGGCTTTGCTGTGCTTTCCTCCTGCCGCTGTCCCCACAAGCCTTTATCGGGTTTTGCCCACACACACGTTTTTTCCCCCATGAACGTGAGATTACTCGAGCAGGCACTGCAGGGCTTCCCATCGGTACCCGCCGTGCCGGAGCTGGCAGCTCTCTGCACGATGTGCCCAGCCATGCTCACACATTTTATTTGTTTGCTCCCTCCGGGGCATTACGGTGTAAGATACCACTGAAATGGGTTTATTTCTCTTATTGCTTTTTTCACAGCCAGCATTTTGCAGGGGTGGCGCGGTGGGGCTCTGCTGGGCAGGATCCACAGGGCTTCATGGCTCTGCCTGCTCACTGCCTGCTCGCTGCCTGCATCTGCCCCGTGGCTGCAAATAGTCGTGAGAATAATGATTGCCCAGGACTGCTTTGTCTGAGCAGATTAATCCAGCTGGTGCCTTGGGTTTTGTTTTCTCTGTCCTGTCACCATCTGTTGGCAGGGTCAAGGTGCGAGCGCTGCGTGGGCTGCGGCGTGTGAATCCGCAGGGGAAAGGGGACCAGGCCACTTCCCTGTCCCACCATACGTCCCTCAAACAAAAGCTCTTGTTCATCGGGACCCCAGGGGAGGAGAGGGGACGAGTGAATAATTCATACCGCAAATAATAATACATGCTGCTATAAACTGCAAATTAATCATTTGAATTTTGTCTTTGTGTTCTGCTGAAAGGATTTTTGGTTAGGGTAATAATTAGGAGTGATCTGGCCTTGTTACTTGGCTTCTTCTGCAGGGCTGCAGAGAAGGCATAAACCGCGCTGAAATCCTGCTTGGCCAATGTGACTTTATCACAGCTCCTGTTGGCATTGGGATCTCCGCGGACAGCTTGTACATGTGGCTGAAGGGCTGCCTTCAGGACAAGCACGCTGTCACCGCTTAATAATAATTCATGACAATGTAATGCTCGAGGGACTCCTGCGCGTTTGCTCCATCCACGCCACAGTCTGTTGCTGCTCTCTGGATCCTCTTCACGTGGATGTTTAGAGGACGAGGACTTCTCCATGGTTATCTCCCGCCACGGCAAACCTGCCTGAGCCTGGGGAGCTGCGTCCCACCTGGGTGAGCTGAACTGAAGCCAAACCCTAACGAGCAGCAACCTTTTATAATAAACTGCAGCTTGGTTTGTTTTCATTAAGTAGCACAGCAGCCGTGATGAGTGCCATAAGCATTTAACCAGAAGATGTAGGTGTCTTATACATGCGTGCATGGGTGGCAGTGGTTTCTAGCATGGGGATGGAAAATTCATTCAGGTCTGGAAAAGGTGCCTTTCTTCTTACTGCCTTTGAGGGAATTGGGGCTGGGGAGCCGGCGCTGTGGTCTTTCGGGGGGGTTAGCGTCACCGTGCTCTTGTGCAGTTTGCTGGAAGTCCTGGGGAGCAGGGAGCATGCTGCTGGCATCCCGAGGAGCAGCCACGTGGGCTGAAGCAGGAGGCGAACGGGGTCCCAGGGCTCCTGCACTGCACGGGGAGGTGGAAATGCAGCCAAGCAGCTTTTTACAGGGAAGTTGTGTGCCAGAGATCCAGGTGCTCTCGCTCGGAAGAGCCTGTGGTTATGGACGTGGAAGAGAAATGCAATGCGGGGAGTGGCTGGGTCACCTGCGTCGAGCAGCGGGTCAAGAGTAAGAGCACTCGGACTGCCGCGCCAGGACCTCTGGTCTTGTGCCAGAGGTGCCTGCGGGAGCAACCGGGGCTTTGGGGGAAACGCCGCTTACCAGGACTGGAGCTGGTGGGACCTACTGCCGTGCGTGTGGCGGATGGGGGCTAAGCAAGGCCACCTCCCGAGCAGCGGTGGGATTTGTGTTTCAAATGCAAAGTGAGATCTGCTGCTTTCTGGCTTGGTTAAGTTAAAAAAGAAAAAAATGTCTTTCTAAAATGACTTTAACCTCCTGCTTGCTGGTCGTATAATAGTGGATACCTAGAAACAGGAAAATCACTGAAATCTGGTAATCTCCTCTGAGCTTTCTTGTGCAGTAATGGCAAAATGATGTTACCTAGAGGGAACTGGAGTTCGATCTTGGGGGGAAAAACTTAGAGTTTAAATAGTGGCGACAGAGACATGCTTAAACTCTCATAGAAATACAAACCTCATTATAGCAAGATTAATTTCCCACTAAGAACTTAACAGTTCTTCAAAGAGCAGGATGAATAATTGATGACATGTTGGCATCCGTAGTGTCTTCCTAAAGGAAGCGTGTTCATTTGCTGACCCAGGAGAATTAGCTTCATAAATCCTCGCAGGAGGAGATAACGTCACTCCTGGCTCCGTTAACGCTGCTGCCAGGCTTGAGGTGCTGGTGGGGGATGCACGGTCCCGGCTTGCAGGTGGAGCATGGGTCAGTGGGTGTAAAGCACTAAGGTACACGTAGCTCTTGCCACACTTGGTATTACCAAGGAGAAAGACTTGGGCAGCCGTTTACAAGCCCAGCAGCGTTTGCGTCGTTTAATCAGAGGATGCTTTTGCAATGAACCCTGCGAGCCTGTCTCTGGCCCGGCATCTGTCTTGGCGCCCGCAGTCCTGTGTTGCATCGGGTGTGCGTTAGCTCCTGCAAAGGGTATTCTTAGCATTGCAGACTCTTTGCTCATGAAGAAAGGCATTTACTGCTGTTAAATCCGTAATTCTTTCCATTTCTTTGAAAGCTCTGCAGGCATAAGTCTCTGCTGAGCCGTGCTCTCCTTATCTGCCGCAGAAATCTGGTGTCCTTGGCAGGCAGAGCTGTGGTATTTCTGCTGTAGGTAGAAGTTATTTACAAACCCTACTTTTCCTCTGATCTTTGCCCTCCCTCCAAGCCCAAGATTTTGCCTCCGCTCAGACTGCGGGATCTGTGAGTTGCTCCTTGTTTTATCGTCGCTGCGGATCCTCCTCCCCTGCCTGGGAGGGCCGTGCTGCATCCCCAGAGGAGATTCCCGCAAGGGTGTTTTTTAGGCAAAGACACCCATGGGTGGGCAACGGGTGGGCCGTGCTGCCGGCACCCTGCCGAGCGCATCCTCTCGGAGAGCAGGAGGCATGGGATAAACTAACCGATAAGGGGCAGGTCTGCGTTCCCCTGTCACTGCCATCCTAACCTGCTTGTACATCAAGAGAAGGGGGAGGAAAAAAAACCCCAAACACCTCTGATGCTGTTCCACAAGAGCGGGCTGTCAGGTCTGCCCGTAACCTCCCAGCGTGACTCTGCCTGCTGCTGCGTTCGTCCGTGAGCCGAGACCGAGCGGAGGGCAGGCGAGCAGCATTGCTGCCTGCAAAACAGACACGTGTTATAGCGGCGATCCCTCCTGGCCCTGCCTGGACAAGGCGTGAGCTCCGGGATGCTGCGACATCATTTTCTTTATTCCTGAAATCCTGTCTATGCGATCACAAACTGATTTGGAGAGAAAAGTGAATTTTGTTTAGTGGTTTGATTTTTTTTTTTTTAACATTCCTGTAGGCTATTGTCCTCTATCCATAGCCTATGCTCATTTTCTTGCTCTTTATGGTATATAAGAGTAACATAATAACTAGGGTTAATTTACTTGCCGCTGTAATTTATCAAGGCCCTGTGAGTGATGCTTGCTATTTACTCATTTGGATTTCTAGGGAATCTGAAGGGCTTTTATTTTTGGTTGTTTTTGTGAGCAGGCTGCCTTCTGAGGATTACGAGTGGCTTCCCGCAGTGGCTGCAAAGCTCATTTCATGAGAGCTGCAAAGCTCTTGAAAACAGAGGTAGCGAGGGCAGCATCCCTGCGAGCCCCGTGAAACCCGGACCGTGGGTTTGCAGAAGGGTTTTTCTGGTTGCCAATCGAGACAGAGAGCGGGCGGTGGAGGGCTGTGATCCCTGCCTGGCTGCATAAGCTGCCCTGAATAGGATTTAAAATTGCAGCCTGCTTAATTTCACCTGGTTCTTTCAGCTTGCCAAGCTCTCGCGGACTCGGGTGGTGGGTGATAAGGGAGAGGTTTGATGGGATGGAATCAGCCATTCCACTTTCAAGTTGATCCTTTGAGCTTAAGGCTCGCGGGGCATTTGCAGCCGGAGGCGCTGGGGGACGAGCCCCACTCCGTCAGCGTGGAAGCGGGCGCTCTCCGCACGGCCGGCCGCTCCGGGCAGGGCTGGGGCCGGTGCTTCTCGGAAAATAGATATTGGAGAGCGTGAGAGCAAAGAAACAGCGTTCAATGCTGTGGGCAGCGGCAGAAGGCGATTTCAGACCAGGGAAAGTGGACAAAACTAGATTTCAGACCAGGGAAAGCGAAGCAGCTTCCTGGGTGAGTTCAGTCTCGTAGTTTCCCAACTTCTGCATAGTTTGGGGTTCCCTCCCCTTTGGTTGAACCGGCACGTGCAGCACCGTCAGCGTGTACCTGAGCAGCGAGCCTGGGCTGTCCGGAGCCATCTCTCTTAATGACTGAGCCTTCTGCTTTCAAAGCAGAAGTATCTCTTCAGTAAATCTCTCCTTTTTAAAGTTATTTGTGTATTTTGTACATTATCCTCGCCCAGGACTTTGGTATCAGGGCTGGCTAGGAACTGGAAGCACAGAGCCGCGTCCAGGACCATCCCCAGCCGCCTCAGGACCATCTCACCTCTACCATGGCTTGTTTTGGCGGGGCCGGGCTGTCTCGATGCCAGCACCTCGCTCCTGCTGAGCAAACCTTCCTCTCATCCCTGCCAAGGAGAAAAGTTCCCTGGAAAGTGCGGCACTAGGTACTTTTCTGGGGGATAGTCCAAAGGCAAGACACCCTCCCGTAGCCCAGAGCACCATCTCAGGCGCCCACATGGTCCCCTCGGGGCTGCAGCACGGTCCCGGGGAGGCTGGAGAACTTTGGCCTCCCCAGGAGCATCCCACATGGGGTGGGAGCGTGGAGTGCTTTCCACGCCGAGGGGGAGGAGATGGATCGGTGCTGGGCCTCATCCCAAAGCCCATCCCAGCCAATTCTTGTGCTCCTGTGGATGAGAGCAGACGGGAACATTGTCACTGTCCTCCTGGCTCAATGAGACAGAACAACTTGTGCTGTTTTGCGGCTCTGCCAGTGGGGCACTGAAGTGAAATTAAAGTAAAAATAAAACCAGAGCTGTAACAACATGCTGCACACATCCGAGTCCCCTCTGCTTGCCCGTGCTTGAATGCTGGTGGATGAGCATTGAGGGAGCTGGGGACCTCTGGCCAAGCGTGAAGGTGTCAGAGTTGTGTTGGGAGCAGCGTGGCCCTCGCTTTGCTCCCTTGGCTGACGTCCTCCTTGCCAGCTTTTCACGCACTGCGTAGATCTCTCCTCGGCCGCTGAGCTCAGTGCTGCGGCTGTTGTGTCGTACCGCACCATCACCTTCTGCCTGCCCGTGGTGCCTTGACGTGACTGTGCTCATCTAGCTTTGCTCTGCTCCCCTTTCCACGGTCCTTCCCTTTGCACCGACTCCTCCTTGCTGTGGTGTTCCCTCTTGGCTTTTCCTTTCCAAATTTTCAGCTGTCTGCCTTCCCTGTGAAGATGCTTTTCGGGCTCAGAGCAATGCTCTTGCTAGACCTGCATGCTGTCCCCGCTCCCGTGTGGTCCCCTCCTGCTGTGCCCATGGCCACCATCCACATTGCTCTGAATGTGCCCTCTGATGCTGCGGAGGAGGGAGCTGATCCTGCGCGCAGCCTCAGCCCGAAGCTAAGGGAGAGTGGAGGAGGATGGCAAGGCTTGGCCCCAGAGATGGTATGAGCTCCCAGAGCAGGGAAGATGGGTTCCCCTTGGCTTTGGGGCTGATAGATGGTCCGTGGTGCTATGAAGGTGCCCTGGTTTAGATCCTTGCTCCCCAGCTCTTGCATACCAGATGTAGTATGTAAGGATACCCATGGATATCATGCTTTTTGCCCTCGCCACCGCGATCAGCAGGCTGCCATAACATATCCCATAACCGTCCGGCATTAACAACAGGGGTCTCTGTGGTGACCTTCCAGCACGGTTATTGCTTTGCAGGTTGAGGTTTTGAAGCTTTTTTTTCTTTTCTCAGAAAACAAGCAGAGAGGAAAACATGCCTTTACAACGAGTGCTGCCGGCTGAGAGGTTTGTAGCTGATCCTTAAGTTAGCGTAGGATTAGTCTGATCCCCGGGTAATGCCTTATCAGGATAAAGCGTCTTGAATTGTAAAGCCAACGAAGCCCCAAGAGAGGCAAAATCCCTTTGTTTAGGTTAAATAGAAGCATTTTCTTGACAGTGGCTGAGACTGGTCATATTTTTCTTTCTTTGTTCTGCAACTCTGCAAAGAGAAGCTGAATTAACACCCCAGCCCGGTGCCTTCACCGTGCAAGCTCTCCAGCTAACAGGGTTGTGCGGACCCTTTGGCTCTTCCAGCTCCATCACCGGTTGCAAGAGGGGCTGACAACTGCTTCAGCCACCGAAATCCTTGAAAAAACCCTGCTTCCTGTGGGATATGCACGCCTGCCTTCCACCCTCTTTCACATCCCAAGCTGCGGGGCTTTTGCCTTGCCCTCCGCAGAGTGGTGGCCCCCGTAAATCCTTCAGTTGTTCAGGGCTGCCCGGGCCTGTGCTCCTCTTTGCCTTTGCCCAGGATGGTGCCAAGAACCAGAAATCGCACAAGGCTGTTTATTTTTCAAGCTGTTGTCTGAACCTTCAGTGGGTACCAAGATCTGCTCTTCCGTACCTGTCTTCAGTGACCTAATGCCCTAGTCATCCATTTGCACAGCCTTCAGTGCAGCGTATCTGTAAGTGGTTGACATAGAAACATTAACCTTCCTCTTTTTGTGTCTTTTCCCACCTGAAGAAATCACTTGGGCTATTTATAATTTGACTATGTGCGGAATAGCCAAGAGAGGGGCTGCAACTGGAGGGCTGAGCTGGCTGTGAACTTTGAGTGTGGGCAAACTGGCAGGAAGATCTTTCTGTTTGTTTTCCATGTAAATCTTCATGTATCTGCTTGCTTACCTGCAAAACAGAGTCGTTTTGAGGTTTGACATCTGCTTTGAAAGAGGCTGAACCTGTATTATTGAAGTGGTGAAGTTATTGTGTGATCTTGGCAGGCTTTTCTAAATGAAATACTTGAAACAAATCACAGCAATGGGCTGAGTACGTCACACAATATCTACTATATATAATTAGAGGCTTCCCAAGCATCGGCAGTGACCATGGGGTGTGCTGGGGTCCCTGCTGTTTCTGGACCACACGTGACACCACATTTGCTTGGCTGAGCTCCCATCGGATGCTCTGGGGTCACCAGCTCGTTGGCCGATTCGTGGTCATACTCATCCTGCCCCAGCTCTCGTGTCCTCTCATGGGAAGTGGGGACCCGAGGAGCCCATGGCCAGAGGTTGCTTTGTCACCTCCTCCTCTCTGGGCTGGTGAGCATCTCCACCGTGCTGTAGCTTCCGCCATCGCCTGCTTCTCCCTCTCCAAATAAGCAGTTCACTACGCACCATCTGTTGATTTTAATTTCCCATAATTTGTTTCCATGTATATGTAATTTGTACTTTCATTAATTGCGCTGCTGAGTTTCTTATTCCATGAGATGTGCTTTGCAGCAGGGAAATCGTTGTGGTTTTTCCCCTCTGTCAAAGCTATTTTTGTTATTCACACAAATGAGCACTTTTGTCCTTTGAATTTTGCTCTCTGGACAAGTCTCGCTTAAAAAGAAATCTTTTGGAAAAGCAGTGCCAGACCCATTTGTGTGGAGCTTCGTTACGTCCTCATAGCCGTACTGAGCCTCATAGCTGTACTGAGCACAGCCATTAAATGTCTTTAAAAAGATCTGCCTCCCAAAGTTTGCTTAACTGCGGGCAGAGCAGAGACCTTCAAAGCCATCCCACCTGCAGGTGCAGCCCCTTTGGCCATCGCAGCCCTCCACGGCTCTGCTCCTGCCCCCGGGCGCTCGCCCATCTCCCGGCCAGTGTGAGAGCTTTTCACAAGAGCTTTGCACAAGCGTGTGATCCCTCCCAGGTCTGGCGTGCGCCCCGTGTGCCTCGGTTCCTCTGGCTGTTTTACTAGATGGAGTTATCACCCAGTCGTGGTATTTTAAGGACAATTTGGAGTCTCCTTGCCCTTGTAATCCTGTACGTAGGGTTGATTGCTGCTGTCGTTTTCCCTGTCTCCATCCTGAGCCTTGGCACAAGCCTCGGATCAGGGCTCTGAGGAGGGTGTCGAGTGTTTCAGTTCTCCATGCTCAGCCTGGACTCGAGGATGCAAATGCTGTGATTATCTGAGTTAGTGCTGCTTTTTATGGTGTGTTTCCAAGGCAACTGGAAATTCAGAAGACCACAAACACATACGTGGTCCTCTTCTTCTGAGACCTTATCCTCCAGTACACAGGTAAACACTTGCAGTGACATTTTCAACCTGTTTGAATGCTCATCTGAATAGTCCCCACTGTCCCCGCTGGTGGCAGCTGGAGCGGGTAATTGCCTCCTTTGAAGGCTGTAAAACCCATCCAGCTACACAAACAGGTTTGCTTTTGTTCTTTGAATGTTTTCCTCCCCACCTTGCTCCGAGGGGAGCGATACCAGAGAGGCTACAAAAACAAAAATGGGGATTTTGAACAAAGGAAAAAAAGTAGCAGTGGTTTGATGCTTTCTGACAATAAGATTTTCTTTTTTCCTGGAAGGGACGAGGGAGCTGTGGCAATGGTGGGAGAGTAAGAAAAGTTTGAGAGAGGGCAGGAGGGGAGTGGGGAGGGATGGAGCAGTTATCCCCAAGGAACTGCACGGAGGAGGCAGTGGTGGATCGCAACAATAATCTGCAAGGTGGGAATTTTCTTGTGGAGTTTGGGTTTCCTTCTGCTTTGGAGACTGACTGTACAGGCGTTGTGCTGGTGTTTGGGCATGGGGAGACCAGAAGCCGGGGAGGTGGCATTGCTGGGAGCCTGCTCCCGGCTTGGTGCAGCTCCCAGGGAATTTATGGGAGAATTCAGTTTTTGGTTCTTCTGCAAGCCCCCGTGGCACCAGTTCGTCTGCACCTTGCAGAGGCGGCTCTCTGCAGAGAGGTTTGCCAAGCCAGAATCCTTTTGAGCAGACTTTGGTGTTTTGCACTGCTATGCTCCTTATTAAAATAGCCTTTTAGCTGGTGGGGATTGTGATCTTTTCCCCTCCAGTGCACTCATAAATACAGAAATCTCTCTTCTCTGTGTTGGCTTCACGAGAAACTGCTGGTTTGGGTTCATGGTGGGGAAGCACCCTGGACAGCGTGGCAGGCTCTTGCATTGAGCTTAGATTAAATGCACTTAAATTAAAATGAAATGGGTAACGACCTGGCCCAGAGTCCTGCTTTCCTGCTCGTGCTGGTCTTTGCTCCATTGGAGCGCAGGAGGAGGGATGGTCTCAGGGCTGTTGTAGGGTTTGACCTTACTTTTTTGTTTTTCCCCTCCTGTTTCAGAGGGTCTGGCAGTGGGAGTTGGATTCGGGGCTATTGGAAAATCTGCGTCTGCGACCTTCCAAAGCGCCAGGTAAGCCACAACGCCGCTTCTGCTCTGCGTGCATCAGGTTTTGTGTGCGCCTTTGCTTCTTGGAGGTTGTCTGTCTGTCCCAGATTGCTCCTGTGCCAGGGTGGTTGGAGATGCGTTGATTGACTGAAACTTGTCTGGAAGCACAAGAGTGGGCAGGAAGAGGAGAAGAAATTCCTAGTGCTGTTGCATTTTCCTAGTGGTTGTGCTTGGCAGACATGACAGAGAAATGCTGAGATTTTCCACAAAAGCAGCATCCCCAACGGGTAGGAGCAGCTGCTGGAGCTGTTGGAAAGTGTATGGAGGCTTTGTTTTCCATTCCTGCCAAGCAGGGCCACTAGACTCTGCCATTCATGGCAATAAAGAGTCGCAATCCTCCCAGTATCTCCGCTCACCTGCTCCCAGCATCCCTGCTCGCCTGCTCCAGCCTCACCAGCAGCCCCTCTCACCTGGCTCTGTTTTTGGCAGCACCAGCGTTGCCCCTGTGCTACCAGGCAAAACCTTTTGTGCTTCTCTCCAGGACTGGTGTGAACATGGGGGTTAATTCAACTCCTCCAAACTGCCTGGGGTGGGTTTGGGCTTCGGGTGCATTTTCATACGAAGCAGGAGCAAAACCTGGGCGTACAGGGTGGGTAATGGCAGGGAGAGCCCCGCTGCTTCCCCACGCCCAGCCTCACCTGGCAGAGCTGAAACTGGGCTGACTGGGGGCATTGCTGAAGAAGCGGGAGAAAGGAAGATTCTGTGATTCCATGAAGAAGTCTGGTGTGAAGCGGGAGCCGGAGGAGCTGCCGAGGCTCTGGAAGAGCTGCTGGCACCTCTTGGCGGCTGGCTCGCAAACGGCACCCTCCTGCCGAGGCTCCTCGATGTGCTTTTACCAAATGCTTTTCTTTTTCTGTTTGAATTTTACACCTGAGGCTCCTGGCACGCCACGTTCTCTTCGCCCTTTGTTTCCCAGACCCACGCTGTAATTTATGTGGTCTGGGGACACACAGCCTGTTCGGTCTGTGAATAACCTGCCTGGCCCTTACAGCTCATGGATGAAAGTGCCGGTGTCTCAGCCGCCTTGTTCCTGCCAGAGGATCTGTGGGGCCCCAGGGCCGGTTTTGCAGCCCTTCAGGTTGTCCAGCCCCTTCTCTGGCCGGGCACAAGCTGTGCTCATGAGGACCCTGCAAAGACACGAACAAAACCTTCTCTACCCGATGCCCTGTTACATCCCCGGCTGATGGGGGACCCATCCTGACAGCAGGAGCTGGCACTGCGATTGCAGCAGATACCATCCAGATTTGCGGTGAGAAAAGCAGGATACACCAGCTTTACACCCCGTGCTTCTCTAACCTTTTGAAATAAAAGGCTCTTCATAAAGTCTGCAGAGGCTCTAGAGATGCTTGAACAAAAGGACTTTTTTTCATCAGCTGCTCAGTAGAAGCTAAGAAGCCAGAAGCAGCTGGTTCTTTCTCTGTATTTACAACAGCATTAATCATGTTAGATGAAAGGTGGAGTCTGTACCATGAAAATACCAATGCAAATTCAGTCAGCTGCAAAAGGAGACAAAATAACTTCATTGCCATCAATCTGTCAGTCACTGTCATCTGCGGGCAGCCCAAAAATCGCTCGGTGTAGCCGCTCCACCATGAAGCCATTTGGAAATATGCAAGAGTAAAATTTTAGGTGGCTAATTTGTGTTATGTAGGCTTAAAAAACAGCAGTGGAATTATACTTGATGTGAGCTAACTCGAGAAATAGAGCTAAATCTTTTGACACATCCGAAGGGGAAATTGCTCCTCGGCCAACCTCAGCTCTTAGGAGACACGACAGTCGTGATCCCCCTCGTGTCCATTATTTTGAAATAGTGTTTTAATGTAACAGCTGTGTGACTCAGTTTACCTCCTCCATTCTGTTTCTGCTTCCCCCTGGGTGTGACTAACCGCGTTAGCGCTGAGCTGAGGCTGGGTGAGCTCTCAGGAAGGCTTATTTCTTCAAACCTTGAATTGTGCAAAAGTATTTATGAACGCTCCAACACGCTCAGAGCCCGAGCTAAAGATGCAGATGCCTGGGGATGCTTGCAGTGGCTGGTAGACTTTCCAGGGTTGGCTGTGACTTGCCCACGCTAACTAGAGGACCTTCCTTGCTGACTTGATGAATAAATGCTGGCTTGCTTGGGGAAGCGCTGCCTGATTACATTGCTCCCAGAGGGGTGAAATCTTGGCAGGAGCCTGAGTTCACTCTGGCTTGCTGTAGGGCCCTGGTGAGACACAGCTCTGCTGTATCCTGAAGGGCTGTTTTCGGAGCCACGGCCTTTGCAGATAAGCAGCGTGTTTGCAGAGAGACAATTAGGAAGAACGGGAGAGCACCAGCCACTCTGGAAACTGCAGCGGTGCTGCAGCAGTGATGTCTGGGCATTGCAAGCAGCCAGGTGCTGCTCTGGCCCGGTTTGCTGTCAAGCAAGCTCTCCGGGTGGACCCCTGTGCACCCCAGCAGCTCAAGGGTGGGTGTTGCAACAGGGTCCCTGCCTGCCTTGGCTGTCCGTCATGGTCCCGAGTGCTTTGCTTTTTTCACATAGCGCAGCAATGCTCCCCAGCTTTGTTTGGATGAGGGTTAGCACCCCGTTCCTGATACCCTGCAGGGTCCTGTGACGCTTTTCCTAGGCTGAAGACTTTCCCCTGCGCTCACGGTTTGCAAGTTTCTCAGTGCTGCCTGCTGCCTGCCCGCCCGCAGCAGGAGGGGTGCTGCAGGGCTACCGCCCCGGCCATGCGCTTGCGGCTGTGCCGATGCAGAGCTCAGCCCTGGCTGAGCATGGCGAGGGACCATTTTGGGGTTTTAAAGCACAGTGGGGCTGGGTGTGCTGCAGAGATGGGGCTGGTTGGGAGCCACAGTGGCTGGTAAGCACTGGCATGGGCAGCGTAAGCAGACCACTGCAGGTGTAGACCTGCCGCTGATGGTCTGAGTCAGGGGGATGCTTCGGGGTTTGGTTAAAAACCAAAAAAGGATGATTAGGAAGCAAGGTGGGATTCTCACCTTTTAAAACACCCGATTCTTTGCATGTGCTGGCATCACCTCTGTCATTCCCTGACTTTCTGGGGTCTGGTATGGTCCTGCCCCTTACCTCTGTGCTTGCAGGATCCGGCCCTTTGGGCTCCTCCATCCACTGCATCTCCCCAGAGCATCTTGGTGCTGCCTGCCAGGCCCCTGCCCACGCTCGTCCGCGTTTCTTTGCTGCCACCGGGTGTGCAGGCTCCATTCCTGCGATCTCGCTCCTCTGCGGCTCCTCTCTGCCAGTGCCAGGGCTCGCCCTTGGATTCCAGCCCCTTGCCTTGTGAGTTGTTTCATTTATGGCTTGCGGCGTGGGGGGAACCCACTTTATTTGGCCTGTCAGGGGATGCCGGCAAACACGGTCCCATGCCCGAGGAAGGTGGGGTCTCAGCAGCAGGGCTGGATCTTCACTTTCGTGTGCAGGTGGGTATCGGTGCTCCTTCAGCTCGAGCCTATATCAGAAAGGTGATGGAAGTTTTATGGCAGTTCAGACAGGGCTTAGGATGAGCTAACGTCTGCTTTTGGGGTGTTTTCCGTGGGGCGCTGACCCGCTGCTTGTCCTCGGGCAGGAGCAGGCTGCTGCGGAACATCCCTCCCTGCCGCGGAGCATCCCTCCCTCCCTGCTGCAGGACTGTGGTTCGCCTGCCCAGTTCCTCACAAGGATGAAAACATCGGAAAGTCCCATGGGCTGGAAATAGCAGCTCAGGACAAAGCTGCCATGGTGACAGAAGAGGAGCAAGACCCCGAGCAAGTGCGTGCCTGGGGCAGAGGAGCGAGTGCGTGCAGAAGAGCAGTGCCCGGTGTGGGGCACGCAGGGAGCCCCAGGAGGGGAAGGTCCCCTCCAGATGTGAGCAGGGAGGCATGAGCCGCTCCTGGCTGCCTTCCAGGCAGGAAGGTAAAAAGAAGGGCAGCCATGTCTTAAAAAAGCTGTTTTACCTCCCCTTCTTTGCACGCTATAATGTGGGGGGAGGAAACCCTTTCCACCTCGTGTGGCTGATTTAACAGGAACCAGATGGGGCTGGAGCTGCTGAGGTCAAGACGGGCTGAATTTGCACTCCCCCCGGCTGCTCTGGGGATGCAGAACGGGCAGGGGTGCAGGCAGGGCTGTCCAACGCTGGTGCAGTTTGTCGGCGGCTTCCCTGGGGCTGGGTGCAGGGATAGAGGGGCTGGGGCAGGTCCCCGCTGCTGGCCACACTCTGCACATCTCCATCCGTCGGGGCTGTGGTGCAGGGGAGTGGCGTGTGTCGGGGTGGTCGCCCTCTCCCCAAGTCCCTGCTGTGTCTTTTAGAGGACAAAAGCACCCACCAGTGAACCCTGGGGTGACTCTGAGCCCCTCATCCCATGGGGGTTATGCCGGCGATGCTGGGCAGCTGCAAGCTGGGGTCCAGGGCTGGCAGGGAGGAGATCCCATGTGCCCGCTCTGCCATCCCCTCTGGACCACATCCCTTCCCTCGACACCCACCTCGATGCCACTGCGTTGGCACCCAGGACCCTGCAGCATCTCCACTCCCGCATCCCCTGCCCACGCGGTGGCAGCTGGTGCCTTGGCTGGAAACACGAGAGTGGAGGGGGAGGTGGGGTCCCTGGGGACCTCTCTTTTTCTCTCGCCCCCATCAGAGGCTCTACCTTTGAGAATCAGCACAAGGGGCTGGTTATCCATTCCCTCCCCATTCCACCTGGCAGCGTGCTGGTGCCTTGGCGCGATGCTTGGGTTTGGGGGGAGCCCGGCAGTGCGGGGGAGCAGCGGGGACTCCTGGGGGGGAGCGGGGACACGGGAGCCTGGTTCTGCTTCGTGCCCCTTACAGCTCCTCCCTGTGCTGTTTGCTTTCTGAACGCAGGAGGCAGCTTGTAATTGCGCTGTATGCAAGCACACAAAAGCCAAATCCGTTTTCTTACGGAGTGTTGCTTCTTCCTGTGAATTTTTTTCTGTCAAAGAGGAATTCACTGTAAAATTAATTTCCTCGGTCAGGATTGTGGGAACTCCTGAAAGTACCTGCGTTATACTGCAGAGTGAACAGAAAACTACCGTAAAAACCCTGTGCCAGCAATTTTGCTTTTAACAGGAGGAAGGTTTGGAAATGTCTTTAAGATACGGACCCCCCACCCCGAGGAGGTGGACGGAGGGTGAGGGCTTTGCCTCTGGATGGCAGCGGCAGGGAAAGATGGGGGCGAGTGGTGAAAGCAGGACAGTTTCTGTGACCGTTCTCATCTGTGTGGTGAGCGGTGCCTGGACTCGGATGCCTTCCTTGGCTGCTTAATTTGGGGAGGAAGAGGGAATCTGTTGCACAATTAACTCGGAATTGTCTAGATTTTCTCTGCCAATCCCTCTCTGGTCGATCTGCTCCTCTGTAAGGAATCACAGCGCCGTGTTTCCAGCAGTTAGGGTATTCACTGCATCACTGCCTGGCAGCACAGGCAATGGGCGATTCACCGGCTGATATTCACGGTTTTCCCCTGGCTGAGCTGCTTTCCCGCTGGGAGGTGAAGCCTGTGCACTAGGGATGCTCTTCCAGTGGAAATAATCTCCGTGTGCCGGTTCCCCCTTGCATGCGGGTGCGCGGGGGCTCTCCTCCCCAGTCTTCGTGCTACGTGTAGCGTATGGTGTCTGCACGGGTGTAACCTCCGAGTGTTTCATTTTGCAGCCTCAGTATTATTTTAATGTTGTTTGTGTGTATAATTTTAAAAATTTGATAAACGCTTATTATTAAGGCTGGAAACATCAGGCCCATAGCTACTGGGAGATGCTGGAAACAGGATCGCCAGTGCACTTTTTGCTAGGATGTTTGTAAGCACACGTTGCAAACCGTGCTTTTTGCCTAGTTGCCCTTTCTTCTCCCCCTCCAGCTCCCCTGCCCTCACCGTCCATCTCTCGGTCCTTTGTGGTTTGGTTCAGGCTTCCTCCCCGTGACGGAGGGGATGTGAGCACTGTGGTGCCTGGCTGCAGCCCCGGGCAGTCTGCAGGGACAGAGCATCCTCCGAGGATGGGGGTCCTGGGGGAATGGGGGTCCTGTTCTCACAGGACACAGCACGGGAGCCGCGGGGCCATGGTGTGCTGCAGCGGTAACTGTAAGAAAGCAGCCTTTGTCACGGCACGAGGCTAAGCCCGGTCACAAGGGACAGTATGTGCCAGAAAATAAAATATAAAAAAAAGATAATTTCAGCTGCGGCAGTGTTTTCAGGTCCTGGGTAATCAGTGAGGTCTAATTTGGCAGAGGGATCATTTAATTTTAATTTCAGCCGGTGCTGGGGCCGGAGCTCCTGCCCACGCAGCCTTTCGGCTTTGCCGTGGGATTCCCGCAGCACCAGGCTAACCGTGCGGGGATGACGAGTGACTCCTGCCTTGTCTGAAAAAGCACTCATCTCCTTTGGCGTACGTTTGCTGTGCTTGTTTCACTAAATACCTCCCCGGGTGATGGTTTGAACAGCCGAGCCCGGTGCCCCATCCCTGCATATCTGTTATATTCTGCACTTTTGTTGCTGGCTTGTCTCTGTGCTGGCTGCTCCGGGCACCTTCCCTGTGCTCTCGACATGGACGGAGCAGAGCTGCTTCTTCCATCAAAACCAGGAGATGAATTAGGACAGTGTGGACCTGACTTACAGTGAATAACTTGGCTGGTTGCAGGCAAGAAATATGTGCAACTCCGACTCGAACTGAAAAGCCAGAATAAAACAGAGATGGGCTTTTTCTGCACTCTTCCTCCCCAAAAGCATATTGTGCATTTTTATTTTTAAATCCATCCCTGTTACAGGGGTAGAAAGCTCGTGTCCCTGCTGATGGCCAGGAAAGCAGAGGCGTCCGGGATGACTTGCAGTCGCTGGGCTCGCAGTCGGACACCGGCGGTTTCTGCAGATCAAGAGCCGCGGCTGAGCTGTCCCCATCCCTGGTCGCTGCTCCTCTCCCATCTGACACTAGGTGGTAACATCCATGTTCCTATCAGCCTGTTCGCAGCGGATTTGGGGCTGGTGCGTGGTCTCGCACCGCTGTAGGGCGAGCCCTGCAGCTAATGGAACTCCCAAATGTGGCTTTTTCGCTGGCAAAACGCCTAGCAGAGGGCTGCTCTTTCAGATGCGAGAGAATGTTCAAATAAGTGAAACCAATATTGAGTGAAATGCCGTAAATTACTTTGAGCAGATGATATATATAAAGGAGTAAAAGTCTGAAAAATAAAGTGAAATGTTTTGTTAAGCCTTGGGTGGTCTGGGCACCGGGTCCTCATAGGATACCACGGATGCAAATAATTTAGAGAGGTTAAAAATGGTGGAGGCAAATTTTTGGCAAACCTCTGCCTTCGGATGAAGCCGAGTCCATTCAGGGGTGGGGGGCCACGGGCTGTCGGGTGCTGCCCCTGGTTTAAAGCAGAGGGAGTGGTGGGGGCTGTGTTCCCAGTGCTGATGGCAGCTTTCCCTGCGTGGCTGGGGAACGATTCTCGGGGTTCACATGGATCCCCTTTAGCAGCCATAGCAGTCGGAGGGTGAGCCGGCGGCAGGGGAACCCCTCCAGCACCCTCTTTTCCTGGGCACAGCACTGCCAGGGCAGGGACCCTCCTGGGCGAGGTGGACCTGCACCCCAGAGCTTTTCTGACCTAAGTCCCAAGCTCCTTGGGGCAGGGATGGATTCCTTCTCCCCTTCAGCAGCACTGGGGCAATCAAATTCCACCGAAGAGTTTGTTGCATCCTCTTCTGCAAGCTGCAGGTAATGTTTTGTCCGGGGTCTGAGCCCTGCTCGCCGCGGATGCAAGGAAGGGGAAAAGTGCATGTTTTTGTGGGTGTAATGTTTAACTTGGGCTTGCCCTTCCCCGGCACAACTGAACTTGCAAAGCGCTTTTGGTGCTGACGGACTGTGGTATGATGGCACCGGGGCTCGCACCAGCAGCCCACCTGCCCCAGCTATCTCCTGAATGAAAGCTCCTATTTAGGGCAGCGGGAGAGCGGGTGTGAGTGTGGAAGTGATGTAAACAGATAGATATTTTTTTTTCCCCCCCCCAACGATGATGGTGATGTTTCCTCCACCACAGCACAATGGTTCCCATTCATCGGCCCTTTTGCTGGGAATGCTGGCCTTGTTTTGATCTGTTGTGCCCACAGATTGTTTCCTGTCCAGCTTTGGTAAAACAGACAGAAAAGAGGCTTCGAGTTGACAGGCAGACTTTGACTATGGCTTGGAAAATATTATTTCATGGGACAGCCTGTGCCTCCCACGCTGTGTCTCTCAGGCTGGAAAAAAAAAATAGGCTTGATTAATGTACGGAGATTGAAACCAGGCAAAAATTTTATACTGTGTTTTCTTTGAATGAATGGAAATCATTGTGGTCTGAGAGACAGCAGAAGACACACTGGGTTTTTCTCTCGTTCGCACACATGCAATCTCCGTCTCTTGCTTATGAATAGATCCACAGTGGAGCTAATAAAGAGCTTGCTAGGGTAGGATCAAAATGTGGGGTCGAATCCCGACCTCTTTATCAGATCAAGGCTGTGCACAGAAACACCTAATGGAAAAAACCCACCTCTTGATGGTCGGGGAGGTGGGGCTGGATGGGGATTTCCACGTTTCCCCAGGATCCCAGATAAATGCTGCTCCTGCAGCCAGGCTGCTCCTGCCTGGGGCGCAGGGCAAAGCCCGGTTACAAAACAAAACTGTTGGAAGATGCTTATTAAGCACCTTTTAATTAGCCTCTCCTGAAGGTAGGTGTTTATTACTAAGTGAGAGTTAATGAGCTGGGTAGGTTTCTCGAGGGCTTTTCTTTTGCGAATGGTGGAGATGGTACTAAGATGCGTTTTCACCACGGTTGGTGCTCTGGAGAAGAACATGGTCTGGAAGGGTTTGGTGAGCCACAAAACCCTGTTGCATTTCTCATCGTGGTAACGAACCTCAGCAGCGATGGCTGAAGAGTTGGAGAGGAGAAGAGGCTCCGGCCGGCGGCGGTGACGTCTTCCCAACAGAAGTCTCAGATGCAGATGTCTTAGCCCCCATGTGCAAACGTGCAGATTGGCTTTAAGAGAAGAAATGCACAGTTTGGGCAGAAGAGCGGGTCCTGGTGCCAGAAGAAATGCGGCTGCGTGGATGTTCGGAAGGCGCTTTCCTCCATCACTTGCCAGGAGAGCCGGGGCTACGGTTTGGCTGCGATGGGGCAGGCACCCTGCGCTCGCCCTGCTGCAGCAGCAGAGCTGATGCACGTGCGCTCCTCCTGCCGAAGCCTTGTGATTCTCTCTTTGCCCATCAGAAAACAGTGTTTTATTGGAAACAGATCTTACAGCTCTTCTCGGCCATTAGGAAAAGGAAGCGGGTGCCTGGGAAGCAAGGTGAGGTGGGCTCGAACCGCTTCTCCCCCCGGAGATGTTTGCAGGGCTGCGCAGTATCAGGCAGCACCTCTGCCTGCGCTTGCCCCTCCCGAGGCCTTTCCCGGCATCTCTGTCCTCTTGGATGGAGTTGCCCGGTTCCTGTTTGAAGCCTTAGCAAACGCTGCAGGACTGCTTTGACGTGCTTGGTTGCGGTGTAGGTGAGATCTCATGAAGCAACCCCTGGTGCAAGGCTGAACGGAGGATGGCTGTGGCCCGTGGAGCGGCGTAGCCTTCCTTCCTGCTCCTTATCCTGGATAAACAAACTTACACCACCGACAGACAGAAGCCAGACTGACCACAATGTCTTGGCTTCATCCTGTACCCAAGAAAAATTATTATCTATGTGAATAATGAAATCAGCATGACACCAAACAAAACAGCGTGTCCAGCCTCTCCCGGAGCAGCTCCGGAATTACCGACAGCTCCCATCATCTTGCGTGGCCGGGTCTGCGGGATGGGCAAAAAAAATGTGGTGGGAAAGCTGTGTGGCCTGCAGTGTTTTTATTGAGCTGCCTTCAAAGCTACCAGATGCTTTCCACACCAGGAAAACATTTGTTCTCCTGCAGTGCCTGGATAGTCTATCATCCCACAGACGGACCTGCTTCCCATTTTGGTGCAATGCTGGGGAGTTAAATCTGGGGTCTTATGGTGCTTTGCTGCTCAATCCCTGATGCAGAGAGATGCAGGCAGGGAGCAGGGACCTTGTTTTCCAATCCTGGGATGGGGAGCAGAGTGCAAACGTTTTTCTGGTCCTCAAAAAATGTGGTAGCTCTGTTTGGTCACAGCAATCCAGGTTGCTGGAGACTGGGTTCAGGGTGAATTTAAATTTGTGGGGGAGACTTCCCTAACACAAACCAGGTCTCTGGACCCCAGCAAGGAGCCTCGCCTGCCTGCAGCGCTGCGGTTCCCCTGGGCGATGGACGGGCGGTGGGAAGGTGCTTGTGTCCCACCATCGAGCAAACATGGGGGGAGCCGTGCTGAGCCCCCCTGGCAAAGGGAACCTATTTTGGATCCACAGCTGCCGTCAGGCAGGGCTCCAGCTGGGAGAGCAGCTCCTCAGTAGTTCTTGGCAGCAAACCACGTCTTGAGTGGTTTACCTTGGCCTCGCAATGCCGGTCCTGCCTCCTGCCAGGCTGGGGAGGTCGGGGTGGGTCCGTTCCCCCCATCCCTGTGCACCGGCATGGGGTTAGGGCTCAGCTCCGGGGCTGGGGAGCAGCAGGCAGCTGCCCTTTCTGGAGGATGCTTTTTTTTGCCTCTTTGAGTCTTGCAAACAGGCGCTTGGCTTCCCGAGGGTGGTTTTCCATTGCACGGCTGTGTTTAGGGGCAACTGCTCTTTCTGAGGCAGCTGACTGTCAGAGGTCGCTCTCGGCTGGCGATGCTGCTGGGGAGCACCTGGAGATGCCGAGGAGGGAATCGTGGAGCGGAGCTGTGCACCGGCTGCTGGGCCCCATAGAGGTGCCGGACAGGGGGTGAGGGAGATGGGGAGCATCTTCCAAAAGCAGCCAAACTGCAGAAGGTGGAGGGCTGCTAGAGAAAATGGGTGCTTTGTGCTTTCCTGAAATTCAGAAACCAGAATTGAAGGCACTTGAAGTCAGTGCCTCAGCAGGGAAAACCTGCCCGAAGTGGTGCAGCCCGTGGCGGAGCCAGGCTGAGCAGAATCCCTTGGGCTCTGTGGCTTGTGTCTGCATGTCAGAGGTTCCTTCACTGCATTGGTGCTGGCAGGTTTGATGGCAACACTTGTTCTTCTTCCTTTGTCTGTCCCTTATCCAAAATGGGCTGGTTGAAAGCCCATGGCAGCCCAGCCTCCATTGGGCCCCAGCTCCTGGGGCTGGATGGGTGCTGCAGCCTTTATTCATTGCCCCGGCTTGGAGGAGAAGACCTCCCAAGTCAGCCGGGAGGTCTCCAAAGCCTGGCTGGGAGCCGGGCTGCTGGCTGCGAATCCCTCTCTGGCTGTTGGCGTTTACATCACCGTTTGTATAAATAGTCTCCCCTTCTCTTCTCTCTCACTTCTTCCTTCTCCCTTACTCAAGTGTCTAGACCGAGGAGGGTTTTTGGTTGATTTGTAATACTTATGAGACACAGCTGGCCTCTCAAACAACATCTGGCTCTGTGGAAAGTCTGTGTAATGGTTGCTTTCTTCTCTTTCTGTGGTGGTCACTGCATCTGCAGATACAGCATGAAGGACAGGGATGCCCGGAGCAGCTCCCACATGAAGCTCTTTGGCTTCTCAGCTCCCTGGGAGGGGGCTTCACGGGGAGCTGCCCAGTCCTTTCCCTGCGTGTGCTGTTGGCCAACTGAATGGTTTCTGGCCAAGCTATGGCTGGGTGCTGCAATGGCCAAGCAACCCATGGTGGCCTGGCAAGAGGAGAAGGCTTCAGCTCTGCGTTTGCAAGAACCCATGAGCAGCAGCTGCTGAATGTGTTGTAATACTCGCCCTGCACCCCGTGTTGGAGGTGAAGCACTCATGGTTTTCAATGCAACCATGTTGGGTGTCTGCATCATCCTCTGATGTTTTGCAGGAGAGCGGCTGGGGAGGCTGCCCAGAGCTGGGGAGGGCCACGGAGGGGTCCCAGGGGTGACTCTCCGTGATGGCCCAGGCTGTGCGTGATGCTCCAGCCAGAGGATGGATAGCAATGCAGTCGCGGCGGGCGCTGTAGAGGATGGGTTAGTCAGGAGGTGAGCTGGGGCTGGTGGGGCCAGGCTCCACGAGTGCCTGCCCTTGAACCTGGTCCCCGCTCAGGACGAAGCCTCGGGCACCACTCCCTCCCCGGCCCCAAAAGCCAAAACCTGGCAACCACGTGTTCTCCAGGACCTTATTGCAAAGGTCTCTCCTGCCCCAGCTTTGATCTGCAAAGTGCACCTTCAGTTCTGTTCACCTTAAAATAAAAGAAAGAGGGCAAAGAAAAAAGCAGAGAAAGAAAAAGCCATTATCCCTGTTTATCTTATCAAGATAATGCCAAACAAGGCTCACTTTGAACACCAGGTTCAGTCTTTGCAGTCCCAGTGGCCTGTTCCTCTCTTTAGCAGCCTGGTTTAAAAATAAACCCTCCGAGGAGGGGAAGCAATTTGAATGAAGACATTGTTACTGTACACGATGCGATAATAGGGCCTTTTATAGCTACAGCTGTTAGTAAATTGTTTAGTTCCAGGTTTTCAGGCTGCATAAAGGCGCCGCTCTGGTGCTTTCACGCTCTACCCCGGCACATTTTAGCAGCGATGCTGCAGGAAAGGGAAGAGGAGAAACCGTTTTAGTACTTTTAATTTTGCTCTTAGCTAATGATCCCCATCAGGATGCAAACGCGGACAGACAGGGATCGTTCCTGAGCCCCTCTGTGCCACCCTGCCACGGCAGCGAGCTCTGCTCGTGTGGCCGATGAGCTGCCCACCGTGGGGTGGGAACAAGCGGGATGCTGAGCTCCATCATGACGTTATTGCAAGCGGCTGAGAGAGGATGAGTGAAATATGTGTGTATATTTATCTATACATATAGCTGAGCTTTGAGTCATTTCAGGATCTTTTTAGCCCCTAGCAGGGAAGAAGAATAGTGTCTTTACTAACTACACTCATCCTTCTTCCCTTGCCTTGCTCCAGGCTTTTGTTTTCTGTAAGCGATGGGGCCCGTGCATGCGGGTGGCTGCCTGGCTCTGGAGGACGAGGCAAAAAAAACCCTAAAAAATACCCCCCTAAGCCATTCCCCTGGCCCAGCATGTTGTTTGCACTGAGATTTCCATGGCACGTAAAATAATTTTCTATGTGAAACGTGCTTATGATTTGAAGATTCGTACAAAGGGGAGAGGGTTGGCGTTTTTGCATGAAGCTATAAACATTAATTGGCAGGTATTATTGGGAATTTTTATAGGTGGGTCATAATCCCAGCCCTGCTTTTAGACCACCCAGCTTCTGTGTGTGTTTAATTTTTTAAAAAATATTTTAATAACCTTTATAAGGTCCTGCATCTCCCTCCAGCTCTAGCCCTACCCGAGATCAATGCAGCCACATCATTAAATCTGGCTTTATTTATGGGTGTGCCTATTTGAATATGTAAAAATTTAAATTTGCTGCAACCTGACGCTGTTTAAAATAGAGTTAACGAGGTCTCACATGAGGGTTGTCTTAAGGTATTCAAAAATAGGTGCTTCTGACTTGTAGGGTCTTAACCAAAACCTCCTGGTGATGGTTGGAGTGGAAGGTGCTGCCTGCGGCTCCTTGGTGGCTGCCAGGGAAGGGTGAGCTTGGTTTCTGCTCCAAAATAGAGAGATTTCTGTCCAAGCCATCGCCTTCAGGAGCTGGCTCTGACAAGGTGCGAGCTCTCGCTGTCCCCGCAGACTCTTGTTTTTATGATCATTGCCATTCTGCTTATAACAGTTTGGTGGGATTTACAGGGTGCCTCGGAGCTGGGTGTCTGCAGGGCTCGGGGTGGCCCCTAATGATGCAGAGCTTTTCTCTGAATACAACTCTGAGAAAGGAAAGATGCTGTGATTAGCAGCAACGGTGGGGGTCCTGCAGCTCCGCATGCTGCTTTGTAATGCTGCCTTCATATCATTATCTTATGAATGGGGAAACTGAGGCAGAGGCAGGTGCCTGTCGCAGGGGCTGAGCCTCTCCCGGGGCTCACCCACCCGTCTGCAGCCAGAGCATCGTCCCACCTCAGGCCGGGTCCCCACCTCCCCGCCTGGCTGGGCAGAGTGGGGGACTGCCCGCCGGCTGTCGGGAGCCGATTTGTGCGCAGGTGATGTCACCGGCGTCAGACCTGGGAATAGTCAGGTCTTGTGCTGGTCCCTTTTCTTGGGCACGAATTTAACCCCAGTAAACACAATGGGGAAGTGATGCTGGGAATGGGAAGTGATGTTTTCATCCATTTACAAGTATCTGTTAACTTTTTAGCTAGGTAGACCATAGCTGTGCAAATGGAAATTTGTCTGTGCGATGGATTCTGCTTTTCATTATGCACCGCGAGAGCAAGCGGCAGGACAAGGGCAATCGCTCCTGGCTTGCGACTCCTGCAAAGGTGGTTTTGCAGGGAGCGAGTCCAGGGCTCGGTCACGCCTCCTGCTCGTTTTGCAGATACCAGCCTTGGAGAGTCAGAGCCAGCCGAGGCTCGGCCGACGCTGGCTGGATCCTGCGCTCGCAGGTCGTGTTCACGCTCTTATCTGGCAGCAGGAGAAAGCGCCGAGGCTCCCCGAGCCTTTCCTGCTGCGCAGCCGAGGTCAAAACATGGCGAAAGAGAGAAGAGAGCAGGAACGCGCAGAGCTCATGAAACGTGTCTTTGTGCTTCCCAGATCGGGGGAGACGTGAACTTTTACCCTGTGCGTGAGTCTGACTCATAAATCAGTTACATAAATAACCGGGCAGATAAGAATAAAGATTTTAAAATCCCAGAGGAATGAATAGCCCCTAGACAATGGGACCTCTCCGTGCGATCCAGCAGTAGATATGTGCCCGCCATAACAGAACAATGACCACTGGCCAGCCGCGCACAGCCGCAGTTTCTATCGCTTATCGCCCACCCCAGCCGCTGTCGAGGTTTTGAACTTGCTCTTGCCGGTAGCTGCTTGTGTCCGGGCACAGCTGGAGCAGGGTGTCCGGACTCGTGTCCTTTCGGCTGAGCCCCCTCTGGCTTCGCTGGGATGGGGAGGAGATGCTCCAGCCCCACGGGGCATCCGAACCTGGGCTGGCAGCACCTGGTACCCAGAGTGATGACCCTCGCTTGCACCGTGTATCTCGTGGGATGTTCTTGCACCCTTGGCCAGCTGCACCTGAGGGCTTGCCCACCTTCACGTGCCAGTCCCCAGTTTCCTTGGCCAATTAAGCTGTAATGATAACAACTTGGTTGTCCATGCAGGAAGGGTTTGGAGGGTCAGTCCTCCTGGGGGGATGCAGGAGGATGAAGTGACCATGAGATGCAGGGGGAGCTGAGCTTTGTGTTTGCTGTCGGTTGAAGTGGGATTCAGGAGGGGAGGTAGGAAAGAGCCTGAGTGCTCGTGCGAGTCTGGCAAAGACACGTGTGCCACGGGCAGGACGCAGAGCGCACCAGCACGCAGCAGGTTGGGGGAAAGGAGAGGAAAAAACCAAAGTCCTGTGTGTTTTAGCTAAGTGATGTAACCTGAAGATGGAACCAGCTCAGGCACGTGAATGTGTTTGGATGCTTCATGCACAGACCCATCCCCGTTGCCTTGCTGCGCAAGATGCGGCCGGCCGGGTGACGCGGGGGCTTCCCCATCCTGCCCACCCAAGCCCTACCTGAGCTGAGGTTTCTCCGGAGCTCTCCCCGGAGAGGGGAGGTGGGTGGCAGCCCTGTCCCGGGCTGGCCTGGCACCGATGGGGATTTGTGTTGGGAAAGCTGGAGAATTTCTTGCTCTTCAGCTAAAGTTCACGGCCCGGCTGCTGCAGTCATAGGGGAGAGCAGGTTTTATGACTTTGAACTTAGCTTACGCACCTTTGGGATAAATTAAGGGTAAAATTTCCTAAAATTGTAAATGTTTACTGCATGTGGATCCAGAGTGGTGTATATTTAAGGCTGGCAGAGGGCCAGGCAAGCAGATGTGACACAGACCAGGCGGCATGCTGCTTAAGAGCCGAGCGATTGAATGGGAAGAGGGAGGGAAGGGGTAGGAAGAGGTATGGAAGTGGCTACCGAGGAGCAGCGCCGAAAGGGCCAGGCACCGGGGGAGCAGGCGTTGTTTCCATTGGGATGTGCCTACCACGCACAGCTCTAGCAGAGACCCGACATGAGCTTCTCTATTCCCAGGAGCAGGCTGGCGGAGCACCTTGTGCCCTGGCTACATGGCCGCTCAAAACCATGCCCCTTTCATCTTGTGCTTTTGCGGTTCTCCTTGGAGAGGGGTGTCCATGCGACCATCCAGCCTGTTCCTGCCTCCTGATCTCTGCAGCTCTTCCCCTGGTTTGTGCCCCAAATTCTTTCCTGCTGCTTCTCCTCTTCCCTTTGCTTCCTTTCACATGTCTTTGGTGCCATTTGGAAAGTACCTTGCTCATGGCATGGTTTGGGTTGAGGCTCTGCTGTTGACAATCTGTCTGTATGTCTGCATAACTGGGAAATCGTGCGGTGGCTACCAGCCTGGTTGTTTCTTTGCTAGCAGGGAGGAGACCTGAGGGCTTTCAGGCTCAAGGCATCATGTGAAGGGCAGCACATGCTGCATCCCCTGCCCGGGACAGGGGCACCCGCTGCATCCCTTGCCCCAGATGGGAGTACACACTGCATCCCTTGCCCCAGATGGGGGTACACGCTGCATGCCCTGAGTGGGGTAGGTTCACTCATTGCTCCATGCATTTCTGTGTTCTGGTGGGTAATGAGGCTGGTAGCTGCACTCAAGAGGAGGAGGAGGCATGATAGGTTTGTATCCACTTTTTTTTTAATGGTTTTGAGTGTTTGAGATGAAAGATACTGTATTATCAAAGGACAAATCTGTGGGAGTAACATCCTCCTGCCTGCTTTTGCAGATTTGGCCTTTAAAATGCCGAGCACCTCAAGCAACGGAGTCACCAGGAGCCCTATGTGCCCATGGATGGGTCAGGCTGCTACCTGGGGTGGGAGCATGGACCGGTGGGCATTGGGACTGGTGGAGGGGACCACTGCCACCCCTCTCCCCCCGCAGCTCCCCGGCCGCCTCCTCGCGTGAGAGCCTCCCGTAACAGCGGGCAGAGCGTGCCGGCAGCTGTGTTTAACAGGTAGGGCAGGTATGGGGAAACGCTCAGGGCCCTGCGCTCACCGCAGAGCTCCTTCCCACCTGCGAGCCCTGATCAAACACCTCGACGGGCGGCCCGAGTGGGAGCCATGATGTAATCTTGGGAACCCAAAACAATCGGCCCTTTCATGGCAAGACGATAACAATCAAAACAGTATGTAAGGGCCTGCCATGCAAGAATACACATGCACATTATACACTGGAGGGAATTGAAAGCCGTAGTGAAAAGGGGCTTGTTAAGAATATGTAGCCTGCTTTCATAATCAGTTTGTAAAAGAATAGGCCCTTGAAAACAAGGGTTTAGGCTTATAGAAGGCTTTCTGTGCCTTGACCTTGCAAATATGCAGAGATGCCAACTTTTTTTGAAAGTGAACTTGGAGTCTCCCAGCGTGGTGCCACAGCAGTTGGCAGGCAAGCTGGGGGTAGGAGGTCCAGCCCCGGTACGTTCCCGGGGGACACAGAGTCTTTCCCTCTCGCCACGAGAAGCTGGTCCTCGGTCGAGCTCCACCAGGATGCCACGGTTTTACCTTTTCTTCCTTAAAACCGCAGCACTGGGCTCTGCTGCAGAAGAGGATCGGCCAAGGCAAGGGCAGGCCCATCCCAGCATTGCTGGCTCTCTGCAGAGCTCACGTGTAGATGGCATGTGTCCTAGTGGCGTTTCTGTTCCCAGATTGAGAAGGTTATGGAGGACATCACTGTCATCACCGCCATTTTACAGATGGGGAAGCTGAGGCAGAGAGCTGGGAAAGGTAACATGTCCAATGCGTGTTGGCTTCTTGATCCTCGATGCTTCCTAAGACACCGGAGTCCGTTGTGCCCAAATGGAGGAGACGCGCAAGTGACATTCCCGCGTTGGCCAGGGCGCCGGTGGCAGAGCCACTAACGGGGCACACGCGTCCCCAGGCAGAGTTCGATGTGGTTTCCCCTGGGCTGCTATTACTTTAGGCCAACGCATGTTTGTAGGTTGCACATAAGCCACGGGTTATCCTTGTCTACAAAATGTCTTTTAGCTGGACACTGGTGACCCATCAGACCAGATGGGATCTGCTTCTAACACTGCTCTATCAGTTATTCCCTACCTTCCTCACTTTAGAGACCCTAATGTCTCTAACCATTTCATTCTGATCATTGTCCCTCTGGCTGTGTTGGCTCATCGCCCCGTCGTCATCTCCTCTGTGTGCCGTAGCTCGCTGTGGGCACCCAGAGGTTCGGCTCCCCTGGGCCAGGCTGCTCCAGTTTGGCTTTGTGCATCTGTTTTACAATGTGTTTCTTTGCAGTCGGGGGAAGCCTTCCAAGAATCCCCACCTATTTCCGTAATAAGGACGCCTTTGTTTTCCTCATACACAATGCAGCTTTGATTCAGTTGCTTTCTCACCAACCGCGTTGCCGTCAGCTCGACAGGGGAACTACGGAGAAGGTGTGAGGTGTGCATGGCTCGGTGGCGAAGGGGGAGAGGAATGTCCCGTGGGATGGTTTTATTTCACGTTTGGGGCATTGGAGGTAAATCTGCTTTGTCTTAGCACCTGGACATCTCCCGAGATGCTGCGCTGGGCAAACAGAGGTGGCCCCTGAGCAGCGAGTGGAGGTACCCTTCGTGCAGTGAACCAAGGCAAAGCAAATAGGAAGGCTTATGTGTTCCTGGCCTCCATGCTGTCATGGAGTTATCCTCATCCTGATGAGATTAGTGTCCCTGGGAAATGCACTGAAGGCCCCAAAGTCCAAGAAGTGTTCAGGCAGAGCTGCGGTGGGAGGAAACGTTGAAAGAACGAGCGGTCCTAGGGGCAGGGGAGCATGGTCTGGGTGAGCAGAAGACCTTTGCAGAGGCCAGGAGATGACACGGGGACCTTCTCAGCTTGATGCTGAGCCCAGAAGGTCCTTTCTGCCCCGTGGATGTCCCAAGGCAGGTGTGAGAAACCACACGCACAGGGATGCCTGCAGCCAGGCGCTGGGTCTCTGGTGGCCTTTGCCCTGCCGCCCGCTGAAGCTTTGTGTGCCTGCCCTGCCTGCCGGCACCCACGCGGCGTGATGCCCACACCTGCATTTCTTGGGAAAACAGGTTAAAATCTTGACCCGGGAAGGGGCATGTGTTGCTGCCTCCCTGCTGAGGGCTGGGGGAATTGGGTGGCCAGACCCCAGGGGGTCCCTGTCGGTGCTGGAGCACACCGTGACCCATTGCACACCGTGGCACGTTGCTTGCCGTAGTGTGTGCATGCTGTGGCACGTGGCACGTTGCTCAGTGCAGCCTATTGCTTGCTGTGCTTGCCGAGCTGGCTGCAGCCCCATCCTTGGCACATGCCGGCCCCACTGGCCATCCGCTGCTGCCGTGGAGGTGGCCCAAGTTGTAGGGCTGGGGCAGGTTCTTGTTTCGGGGCGCCCGATGGGTTTTGCTAGGGGTGTGCGTGGGAGGGAGGGGAGGAGGAGAGCAGGGGCAAACCCACCCGTCTGGGCTTCTCCTGCTGGATCCTTCCCCAGGTTAAAATCCCTTTCCTCCTGCCCCTTGGGACTTTCTCTCTCCCAGGGCTGCTGCAGGGTGAGGGGTCAGCGCGGGGTTCCCTCCTCCTGGGGGCGAGGGGGGGGGCTCGCTGCCCTTCCCGTACAGACCCCTCCATTCACACCTCCCTCTCCCACCCCATTAATTTGTTGTGGTCGGGGCCAGTAATAGCTGCTTTGTGCGAAGGCGAGGGAAGGAGGAAAAAAAACCCAGCGCACAGACAGCGGCTCCAGTGTTTTCTAAAAGGGATGTTTTTCCCCCTCCGTTCTCTCTCTCTTTCCCTTGAATAATGTTTTTGATTGTAATAGCCTGTCCTGGTTAGGGAAACCCACAGCCTCTCCCCCTTCCCCTCCCCTCTTCTGTAAACCCTGGTAGAAGTTTAAACAACCCAGAGAGATTTTTCTCACCAGTCTTATTTTACTAATAGGAAACAAGTGTTTAAAGCAGCAAAGGGAGCTTTCAGCTGCTGGCAAAGGAATAACTGACCTTGCAGAGAGGTGTTGGGGTCCCGCTCGGAGCCATGGGCTGGGGCAGGTCGCAGCCCGGTACCTTGCTGCTGGAGCTTTGAGCCCCCTGGGGACGGTTGTGCTCTCGGTGGCCCCCAGGACGGGCCACGGCCAGCTCCACCGACACACACCAGCTCCAACCGTGGAACAAGTTATCGTTCGCTCTCGTGGAGCTGCTCAGCCCAAGGAGCCCACGCCAGCAGAGGGGAAGGACCGTTCCCAAGGCTGGAGCAAATCCCAGCTGAGGATGGGTGACGGTGTGGGTGGGAGGCACCAGGAGCACCTCTGCTCGATGAGGTGCTGGTGCACGGGGCTGGGGTGCCGCTGCCTCCCGCGTAGAAGATCCGACAAACCCTCCCACTGCAAATCCAGCTTTTGTGACCGCCAGCTGTTTGCAGAGCTGTTTCCATTTTGGATAATCATAGAATCATACAATACCAGGATGGAAGGGACCTCAAGGATCATCTGGTCCAACCTTTCTAGGCAAGAGCACAGTCTAGACGAGATGGCCCAGCACCCTGTCCAGCTGAGTCTTAAAAGTGTTCGGTGTAGCGGAGTCAACCACTTCCCTGGGGAGATTATTCCAATGGCTGACTGTTCTCGTTGTGAAAAATTTTCCTCTGGATAAGCTCTGGATGATGTGGTTGTCCCACCACGGGGTTGCTGCATGGGAGAGGCTTGGGCAGGAGCGCAGCGGGCAGGCGCAGGGTGCTCTGAAGGTGGGTGCTGAAATAGGTATTGGGTCTAAGTGTTGAAGGGGAGAGGGAAAGCGAGGAGAAACCTCAGCTAATTCTCTGCCCTTGAGCATCCCTTCAAACCTCTCCTGTCTGTCCTTCAGAGCTGTGTTTTCTGCCGCTGGGGACATGGGGCTATACTTGGAGCAGTTCAAGTTCACCGTGTCTGCCTGCCTAACCCCCGTTATCAGGCTTTTTATCTCTCGTGCCTGGAGAAACGGTCCTCACAGCAGCCTGCCGCCTCCTCTGCTACTTTACTGATGGACAGACCAGCTCTCTCCTCGGGCTGGTCTTGGCTCTGGAAGTCCAAGTGCCGCCTTTCCATAGGATGCAAGAGGGGGAAAATAGAAAGAAAGAAAGTGAAATCATGTGGCTAAAATATACTACTTCTCTTCTGACGAGCCCCACGGCTGTAAGGCTCGTGCAGGGGTGAGAGCTGGGGCAGGTTACGGGAGAGGGACCGGGGGCTGCGTTGGGGCCCCTCTGGCAAAGCCCCCCCGGGAAGGAGGAACCCCGACCCTCTGGGGACCCGCGAGCCCGGGGCTGCCCCAAACGCCGGGGCCCAGGGATGCTGCGGCTCCCAGGAAGCCTCAGGTTGGAAATGCCTTGTGGGGCCTCCCTGGACAGGTCTCTTCTCCTCCATCTGGTCTCTGTTGCTCCCAGGGCTGATGCTGAAGCTGATTAAATGCTGTGGAGCTCTTTGAAGATGAAATTTGCTGTGTTCGTGTTAAATATTAGCATGACTAGCCCCAGGGCTAGCTGCACTTCCATTCGAAAGGCATATCTCTAATAATGTCTCATTTTTTCCTCCAGCTCCTAGCAGCCTATCCCAGGCTGTGCTTTCCACCTAATAAATATATATATTTGTGCTTTTTTGTGTGGATAGGAACTTAGCAATCGGGATTGGGATTCAGAATTTCCCCGAGGGCCTGGCCGTCAGCCTGCCTTTGCGCGGCGCTGGATTTTCAACATGGAAAGCGTTCTGGTAAGCCGAGCTTCTCTTTGCCCATGGAAACGAGACCTCTGCCAGCAGCTCCTGACAAGCAGATCCCTATAGCTTCCCTCCCCGTATTTGTTTCTCCCAGTGGAGAGCTGCTGCTGGTTTCCAGCTTTGAGGAAGGCCGGTGAGCGCTGCCCAGCTCCCTCCGCAGCACCCAAGCTCAGGTCCGAGCCCCTGGCTCCCGGGGGATCCGTCGGTGATCCCGATGGGTCACCCCATCCCACCTCAGCTGCCTGCTGAGCGCTGGTGATGTGCTCCCAGATTCTGCACTAAAAAGTTTTTTTTTTTCTTAATTTTTTCCTTTTAATTTTGTTTCATTTTTTTCTCTCACTTCACTCTGGGCTGGATTTCAAACCTGCTTTTTATTTTTTCTTTTCCCTTTTCCCTGAGGTGAAAAAGCCAAGGGCATGAACCCTGCGAGCACAGGGCTGCGTTCCTGCCCGTGCACGTGTGCTCGGCCGGGTGATGGATGGGAGGGCAGGGGGGTGGCTTGGAAACTGCTCCCGCCAAAGCTTTGTTTTCTTTTCCTCCCACCCACCTCCAATTCAGTAAGCGCAGCTGGTGCTGGGACTTGCACCGGGATTGCTGCTGCTGGGAAGGGAGTTCCCATGGTCCAGAGAGTTAAAACAGTCCTAGAGGGGAAAAAAAAAAGAGGGAGAAGAGCACAATTTCATCCTGGTCGAGGCTGTGGCCAGATTTCTTCTTTGGGATTGAGCTGTGCTGGTTGGATTGGTTTCCTCTCTGACCCATCCCGTGAGCTGGATCCCCAAATCCCACAGAGCTCTTGGGGGAAGGAATCGGATTGTGCCTTAATTCCTTTCCTGGAAAAATCAGCTAGGTTAGGTCAAATCACCTTCATTGCCTGTGTAAAATAATCTAGGTGACTTGGCTTGGTGTGGCCGGGTGGCCGACCTCCTCCTGGGCATGGTGGCATTAGGGAGGACCGTGGGGATGGGGAGCTGCAGAGCCCCGGCAGCCCCGCGGGAGGGCTGTGCCGCCCTTCACGCCGCGTCCTCGGTGGCTTTTAGTCTCGGTCTTTTGCAGGTACGGGCAGCTGAGCGGCATGGTGGAGCCCTTAGCCGGTGTCTTCGGTGCCTTCGCCGTGGTGGTGGCAGAGCCTCTCCTCCCCTACGCCTTGGGCTTCGCTGCCGGAGCAATGGTCTACGTGGTGATGGACGATATCATCCCCGAGGCACAGACCAGGTGAGACCCCCGTGGTGACCACCACTAAAGGCAGATAGACACGGGGGGAAGCTCAGAGGGCCCTGGAAGATCCCTTCCCTTGCCCGGATGAGATGTAAAGCAGCACTTCCCTCATCCGAAAAGGCAGTCCTCGCTCCGAGGAGCTCACGCCCTCCCCTTTTCTCCCTGCAGTGGCAATGGGAAGCTGGCGTCCTGGACCTCGATATTAGGATTTGTGGTGATGATGTCCCTGGACGTTGGGCTCGGGTAGGGCAGCGCGTCGCTCCCCAGGAGAAGACTTCAGAGCAAAATGTGCGGCGGCATTTGGAACTGGACGCGTGTTATCCTCTAGACTGTTTTTGTATATATATTTTTTTGGATCTGGTTTGGTGTTGATTTCCTATAATTTTGTATCTCTTCCTCCCCTCCAACATCATGTCGATGGTTTTCAAAGCACAAAAACAGGTGGTTCCTCGCAGGTCCTGGTTTCGTTTCACCACCAGATTTTCTTTTCCTCTCGGGAGGGTCGTTGGACGACGCGTCGGCCGGGCTGCAGGTCACCCTGTCCTTTCCCTTCCGCGCTGGGCTGGTTTCTCTGAGTCAGGTCACTCTGGGTTTTGATCATCTTTGTTCTGTAGCAGATTAGAAATTCACTGTTGCGTGTTTAAGCTGGTCTGTGGTTAAGTACCAAGGCATTTGAATGGAGTAAACTTACGAAGTCTCAATTTCCACACTGTTTTTGAGAGGCAGGTGGAAGGCGTTAGGGCTAAGGTAACACGTACAGCATGCTGCGGGATCGCGGGTCTCGTGTATCCTGCTAGTCCTTGGGAATGTTTTAGGGTGTTAGTTTTGATGGACGCAAATAGTCCAGGCAAATAAAAATTAATTTTCCTGGGATCTCTGTAAGAGGGAAATGTCATTTTTTCCTAAATTTATCTCCTAAGCGGGGCATTGATCCAATGCATTGTGTCCAATACCCTGAGTTTTTCTCTGGAAGAAAAAAAACAGGAAAGAAGAATTTTTGTGTTTTCTAGCATGTACTCTTTGAGAAGGCAAGGTGTGGTCATCCACGATGGCGGGCTGCCCGACTGGTGGTGTTTCCACATGGGCCTGTGACTGTGTCTGGCCTTACCGAGCGATTGCTGCGTTACGGCTGCTGGTTCCACTGGTTCCTAACTCCCCAAGAGCCGACGCAGGTTTTTCCCGGCGGTGGCCCTGGTCGCGCTTCACCCCGCAGAAGAGTTGGGAGGTGAGTCAGGACCTGAGCGTGCCGGGAGCTCTCGTCTTCCTGAGCAACATCAGGATGAAATAATTCATCAGGGTGAATTAATTAACCTACCTGAAGAGCCAGAAACATGCACTGTATGTACCTGCCTCTTCACCCTCTGCTTTTCAAGCATCTCTTGTTGAATGGCCGTTCCTGAGCAGGCAGGATTAGTCCCTTCCAGGCTGAGGAGCGAGCCTGTGCCTGGTGCACGCTCGAGTGAGGAGCAAAACGCCGAAGCTGGAAAGATGCTGCAAACCACATCTCCCTCTTCACTAAAGATGCTTCTGTCTGCAGTACAGAGGGGTTTATTGGACCCTTCAGCAGGAATAACTGGATCGCCTGGCTGCTGCCTGCATCTCAGTCCCTCCGCAGCCACGGGGCTCTCGGGGGAGCAGGGCTGTGAGTGGGGGGGGGTCACGGACCATCATTCGGTCCTGCCGGAGAAGCTGCAGGAAGGGCAGCCGAAGGGAACAGTCTTGAACAAACTAAGCTAGAGCCATGCGGTTTTGTTTGGTTCTTTTTTTTTTTTGGTTGGATTTCATTTGTACTTCATTTGTGTGTCACTCTGGATGATACAAAACTACTGTTTGCCAATGGATTTGACCTTTTAACTGTGATTGGTTTCAATAAATGGGAAATTCAGAGTTTGCACTGATTTATTTTAATGCCATAAAGCTGTACCTTTGCTTCTCCTCCCTCTGTTCTGCAACGTTTCTTTTCTCCAGCTTAATTGTTCTTGGCTTGTCAAAGGTCCTGCCTCTCAACCAGGAAGGCAGCCTCTTTGGGGAAGAGAAAAAAGGGAAAAAATAGCCAAAGAAAGGCAGTTTTGCAGGTCCGCACCTGGGAATGCATTTTACTGTTCACTGGGTTTGCTGCAGCCGACCAGCTCGCCCCCGGGTCCAACGCCTGACAGTGGTTCATGCCTTATGACTCAGAAAAAAGCAACCACAAGAAATCCCTGGGGGAAAAAAGCAGCTCTGCCTGCGTGACCTGGGGGCGATGCTCATTTGGGGCAGTCGGGAGCGCTGCAGTCCCAGGGTTACGGGGTGGGAAGGGGAACCTGACCTTCCCTGGGATCCTTGGGGATGTGGAGATGAGCTGGGTCTCTCCAGGCAGAGGGGAAATTTGGGGTTATGGCCCTCAGCGGGAAAAGTGAGGGGTGTCGGGACCCTCTTCTTCAAACCAGCAGGCGAGAGCTGTCCCTGCCATCCTGGGGCAGGAACGCGCAGGGAGAGGGAAGGGACCTTTGAGAGCCCTTTGCCCCTGCGGCCGGTGTCTCCTTCCCGGTGCCACCAGTGGAAAGGCCGGGCGATCTCCCACCGCTCTTCACCTCGTTTCTAGACACACTACAAGTGTTCGTAAAGCTTTTACGCCTCTGTTTTCAGCCAAAAGCCTTCACCTGAAGCTTAATCTCAGGGGTGCCCATGGGTCGGGATTTCTCACAGACTGTTGGTGATATTTTCTTATTTGATTTCTGGCGTGTGGTGTAAGTTGGTACAAAAAAACACATTATACATTTAAAGGCAGCCTTGTAATCAGATTGCTGTGAGATAATATCACGTAAAGCATTTAATCCTGCTTAGATGTAGCCAGCCGAGATAATTACATACATTGGACTCGTAGGAAGCGAGTGGGGAGGGTGATGCAGAAAGCACATACGAAAATCCTTCTTTGCTGTTTGTACCCTGGAGGTGAATGAAATTATATATCTATTCCTTGGTATGATTGAAAGGCTGGCTGGGGGCCAGGCCTGAAATTACCCATGGAAACAATAGCTGTCAATGAAAGGTGGAGTTCAGAGCAAAGGCAATATAAACACACGGCCAAGCCTGCAAAATGGAGCCGGGCTCTGCTCATCGGCCGGGAGGAGCTGGCTCTCGTGCAGAGACCGAGCTGGAGGCAAAAGAGGAAAGTTATCCCGTGGTTGGAGCTGGGTCTTGAGAGACTGGGGTGTGCTTGGCCCCAAACCCTTACCTGGATGTGCGTGCTGGGATACAGCTGGGGCTTTGCCCTCCCAGGGGCTCTGGCAGCGGTGTGGTCCCTCCCCATCACAGGCGACGGCCGCTGAGCCCCCTTGGTAAAGCCGTCCTGTGTCTCTGCCTCTGTGAAACGGGGCGAAACCCCTGGCCCACAGCACACAAGGGTGTATGCTCATGGTGAGCACAGAGGGGGGTCTGTCTTTCCATCCTCTTGGTGGGTGGCAGTCAGCCTTCAGAGGGACACAGCGGTGCCTGGCCCGGTTTGCAGTGTCCTTTGAGCCCCTTACAAGTGTAATGTTAAATTGTAGCATCAATGCTGGCCATTTCTCCCCCCACTACTAATTTTTCAGTAAAATCTCACATATACAAAAACTTCAGATTCTTGGGTTTTATCTTAAAATGGTAATAATTTTTTGCATTGGCTGGAGGAACACTTAAACTGTGACTCCCCTCCATCCAAAACCTCAAACCCCAAAAGATAAAGAGAAAGATCTTTTTCTAAACAGCACATGTATGTGCTTTTGCGATAGAGCTTAAAAATAACCCAAAATCTGGTACAAGTTTGTGGCCTGCTTCCTGATGCTTTTATGGATGTTTTGTGGTTTTGCAGGCCCTGCTAATGATGGAGGGTGACCTGAGTGTTTAGCTAATTTGAAAATCCCCCAATTCTTCACAGCCCTGGAGGTGGCTGTGTTTGGCAGCGGGCGAAGCTCGGAGGCGGTTCGGCACCGCGTGTGCAAGCACGCGTGTCCCGGGTGTGGAGCTGGTGCTCGGAGAGCTTCGCCAAGCAAAGTTCCTGCAAAAAAGCCCAGCAATGCAGCACCGGGTGTGTTTTGCTGCTTTTCTTGTGCTTTTTTTTCTTTCAGAGGCTGAACTACTGAGACACTTTCCTGCAGGACAGCCATGGGCACGGTACGCAATTGGGTAGTTAACGGCTGGCGAGAAGACGGTGGAGGAGTCCATGGCAAAAGTCCTCTGCAACCGGGAGAGCTGCCCAGGACAAGCGTCGCGTTGTGCTCATGACTAAGTGGTGGATGGAGAGGCTGCTGATAGCTCGGGTGTGCGGTACCGTACGCGTGTTTGCTGGGGGATTAAGGCTTTGGAGAGGGGATTATTTAGGGCTATGGGTGTGTAACGCAAAGCGTTGGGCGTCTCCCTTTGGGGACGCGGCCGAGCTATCCATCCCGAAGCCGTGGTGCAAGGAGAAGGTGCCATCCCCTTTGCTCGGAGCAAATCCCACCTTACTCCCTGCCTCCGTGTGATGCCAGGCAGCTCCCAGCAGGTGCCAGGGTGGCACATGGCAGACGTGGAGGTTGGCACCACAGCACGACGCCTGCTCGGCTGCCGCTCTTCCCTCCCCGGCAGCTCCTTCCCCCTGCCCGGCTCGGCTCACTCCCGGCTGGGGAGAGCACGGTGAAGGGCCACGGTTATGGTTGTGCAACCAGAGCAGGGAAAGCACCCCTTTCCCCATGCCAGCATGACACGGCTCACGTCGCCCCGTGCGCGGTGCCGTGAGTCAGGGAGCAGGAATGGGCGGGTGGGCCCTCCACTGGTGCTGGGTGCTCGCCGGTCTGTGCCGGGGTGCTGGGGAAGGCGAAGGCGGCTGCGGTTTGCAGGGCTGGGCGGGGACAGAAAAACCCCAAGCGAGGGCTTTGCACGCAACCGAACAATAATCCCATTATTAGGGCCCATGCCGTCAAACAAAACACGGCACAAAACATTACTCGGGATTGCAAGATGCGCGCCCAGGGTAGAGCATAGCACCTGAGTCATTGCTTATAAAGGAATGGATTTCACCTCCCTCCCCTCCCCTTAGGAAAGAAACAATTCAAACCTTCAGACAAAATGACTTCTATTCTTTGTATGCGGACTTTGTTGTACTTGGCAACGAGGCTGCAATTAAAATTGAGACGCTCTCTCTCGTGCGCACACACGCAGGCTCCCGGCTCTGAGCTCGAGAGCAAACGAGCGGCTCCTCTTCCTGCTCCCAGCTCGCTCGGGCGCCCCAAGCCCATCGCGCTGGCCCTGGCCGTGCCGCGTCGCCTTGCTGCATCCCCAGCGTGGACCCCCCAACCTCAGGAACAAGCCTGGTTCAGGGGACTGGAGGGAAGAAGAGAAATTACGACTCAGGGTGCCCTTTTCCCAGGGCAAATATTATGGGGTCATTGAGTTTCTAGCGGAGATTTAATTCCAGTCTCTCTTTTTAGGTATATATCGGCACACTCTAAGTACGTGTGTTTAGTCTTGCACGGCCAACCAGCCCTTGAAAAGCTATGAGCTCGTGTCCATACTGGGTTGCTGGGACTGTAGCTCATGGATGATCTCCTGGTTGCCTTTCTCCTGGTTGCTTTACTTAAAAAACTTCATTTCAGCTGACCGATAGAAGGGAGAGGCTCCTCTCAGCCGTCTCGGAGGGATGTTCTCCACGCGGTTTCCTCTGTGTTGTGTGAGGTGGGAAACGGCGACACGAGGGTGAAATGCCATCGATCCAGCAATGGCTCTGCTGCAACTTCTTCAATCTGGAGGGTTGTTCCAAATGGAAAAAGAGGGAAAATTACACACTGTGGGGTCTCCGTATTGCACAGCTCTGATCTTAGTGCCTCTTTTCTTGTTTTAAGACTTTTACAGTGCGGAAAGCAGCCGTCTCTGCAAGGATGGGGAGAAAATATTCTCTAGGCTCTCAGTATGTCCTTGATTGAGATTTCTGGGATATGTTTCTATGCCGTATAATCCTATGAGGGGGGTCTTGAGAGCAGGAAACTGAGCCTGAAGGTTTATTTTAATATAATCTTACAAAATGCTGATGAGAACTAAAAAGCTTTTGTGTCCAGAGCTGGTTTGCATGGGGGAATTGTTTAAATCTCTCTCTTGCTGTTGCCTTCTCGTGTTCTTACAGGAACGATGAAAGCATTACAGACCTGACGCACACTCGCTCCCCATCTCATCTCGTACAATCCTTCTGCTGTGCCTGAAGCAGAAAGCAAAACCACTGCTCCAAAACCCTTATGAAAATAGGATGGAAGAGGATGGCCTGGATCTGCTTTCCTTTTACTGCAAAATAATTTCCCTGCCATAAAATTACCAGCGAGAGCCAAGGGAAGATTAGGTCATAGGGAAAAATGCTGGTTGGGAAACAATGGAGGGAGGTGCTGGTAACGGCCGGGGTGTGGGACTCCCCACCGCCCCGGGCTTCCCCCAGGGATCCCCATCTCCTCTGGGACCCCAGCTCTGCCGGGACCCCCAGCTCTGCCAGCCCTGAGCCCCAGGGCTGCTCCCCCGGCTCCGTGCAGGACCGGCAAACAGCATCAGCGCTCCCAGCCCTTCTTAGTTCCCCTTTTTTCCCAAGGTTAAAACGACAGTGAGGGCTGGAGCATCCCAGTTTCTCCCAACCTGGTGTTTCAACCTGCTGTTTCCCAGCTCGGGGGGCAGCCGGGGCAGGCATGAGGTGGGACTTAGAGTACGAAGCGGCATCTCACAACGTGCTTTGTTTTCCCCCTTCCTTTCCAGGCCATAATTTGTCTTGGAGCTGCTCTGCCTCCATCCCTACCGACTGGCTTGGCTCTGCCGGCAGATGAACAAACCCTCCGGGGGAGATTTGGAGGTCTTTTTCCCTGAATCCAGAGTCACTGGTGTGTCCCTGGAGGTCAGAGACCCCCGGGAATTTGGGGGAGATGTCTTAAAACTTGTCTTGGTGCAGGTTTTGCAAAAGCCCTCCAGTGCCCTCCAGTTCTGGGTGGTGGCTGCCTGTGCCAGGGAGGAAAACCTTTTGGAGACCAGGGAAACAAATCCAGACAACAAGGGGGCCCCCGGGGCCTCACAAGTCATTAAACAAATTATGTTGTTTAGAACAAGGAGGCCCAGGTGACTGGGTGTGAAAGCCCCCGAGGCCTCGGTAATTGCTGTATAAGGCAGCACTGGTGGGTGGAAAGGAGACAAAGAGACTTTGGGGGATTTTTCCTCCCGCCTGGATCCCCTGGCGCAGCTGGCAGCAGCTCCGGCCTGGTTTGGCTTCATGGGACGCTTGGGGACTCGGCCATGCTGGCACCAGGAGCCCAGACTGGGATGCCTGAAGTGATGCTGCGGTCCAGCGAGGTGCCGTCCTGTCCCTGGGCGTAGGGATGGGGCAGAGCGAGAGACCCCCCAGCCCTCCCAAGTGTGCTTCGTTTCTTTAAATGGACCTGGGCTCCAAATCCCTCAAGGAGTTTCATTGCCTCTGAGACCAGTCCTTGCTCTTGCTGCTTCCAGAGGCTCAGAAGAGGCCGGTGAGCAAAAGGGATTTTTTATTTTTCCTTCTGCAAATCTTTTTCCCTTCTGCTTTGTGCAAAGGTGAGCTGAGAGTCCACCTCCACACCAACCCACCAGCATGGTATAGCTTCACCAGAAAGAAAGAGAGGAGGTGCTGCCTTTCCTTTCCTTTCATCCAAGGAAAGATGCAAAATTCCCAAACTCAGCTGCCTCTTCATTTCCAGGGTTAGACACACGCTGTGCTCAGACAAGATGACAAGCTGATAAGGTGGAGCATTGCAATCCCCCTTGGTGAGCAGGAGCGGGATGCTGCGGCTTGGGAGCTGCGGGAGGGAGCGGGAGCCTCAGCCGGGCACGGGGACCCCCTGCTTCCAGCTTCCCCAAGGCCCCTGTGCTCAGCGCAGGCTGGGCATTCATTTCTTAAGGACATCAACCTTTCAGGTCCCTTTCAATTATTGTTTGATCAGTGCTTCTCAAATCAAGAAATCTGAAAATACCAGCAGGAAACACCACCTTCTGCTGCAAATATGTGAGCCGGGAGGGGACGATGTCCCTTCCAGAGCCAAATGCAGAATATTTAATCACAATTCTTTAATACGGCCAGGACCAGCTCCATGGGGCTGCTTAGCACCATGTGCCTCTGCCTGGGCATGGCTGGGCTGGGCTGGGAGACCCCATTTGCGAAGGGTTCAGACACAGTGACCACAGAGGGGGGCTCTGCAGGGTCTCGGGCTGCTGTTACCGCAGCGAGCTGCCCACTCACCCCACACAGTGTGGAAAACGCTGGCAAGACCTGAGAAAAGGTCTGAGGTTCCTCCTCTGGTGGAGGTGGCTTCTCTCTCGTCTTTTTTTTTCCCTCCCCCTCTCCTTGAAGCTCTCTGAAACAAGTGCTGTTTTATTGCAGATAATTTACCAGCTGCACAAAGGCTGCCTTGTACCGCTGAGCTCCAGATGTTTAACATTTCACAAAAAACCTAATCATAAGGTACCTGTTTCATGGGAGCACCAGCTGACCTGGATGGGGAGGGAGAGCTGCCTTCCAGCCTTTGCCTTCCCTTTCACAGGCAGCTGCCAACAGATCCCAGCCCTCGAGAGAGCCGATAATACCTGGGGCATCGTAGGAGACTCGGAGTCACCGTTCATGGTTCGTGCTGCACTTGTTTGGGGTGCAGAGGCTGCACGGCTTTGCCTGAGGTGCTTGGCAGGAGCGGCTGCAGGGGCTGATGCCTTTTGCTAAATCCTTTTGCAGGGGCTGTCTGCAGCGGCTCAGCCTCCGACGGCTCTGTTGGAGGGTGCCTACAGGTAGGGCCACAGGTAGGAATATCTGCTTCCCACCTGTGGCCCCTGCTCGTGGGAAATGGGCATCTCTGGGATGGGAGATGCTGCCTCAGCAAGGGCAGCACGTGCTGCAAGGGGCTCCGGGGAGGAGAGCTGGAAGGGTCCATACCAGGGGGTTTGTTGGCCCTGGGGACAGCGGTCTGCAGGTCTGGGTTGTCCCCAGGGGCTCTGGCACAGCCCCAGGCATCCGCTTGCTCTGTGGCTCTGCTCCACACAGTGAGAGCACGGCCCTGTGCCAAGGCTGCACAAGGACCCCCGTGCCCCTGCCCTCGCCGCGCTGCCGCAGCGCCTGAGGTGCTGGGCTCCTCCACGAGAAGGTGGCCCCAGGCCTCCGCTGTCAGCTCGGGACAGATCCTGCAAAGTCCTGAGGGCTGCGGTCCTGCAGGAGAGTGGTTGCCTGGCTCTGCTCCATCCCCACCCCATTCCTTTGACTGCAATCCCTTAATTGTTTCAGAAAAGCACATGACAAAAGGCAGGGAGATAATTACAGTCCCTTGCCCCCGCTTATCTCCGGGGAGAGCGTGTTGGGCAAATAGAAAACAGAGAATTAATTCTGGCGGCGGCCGAGACTCCGTGGCCCAGCTCTGAATGGCAGGCAGGGCTGATTTACTGCCGTTGTTCGCAGCTATATTCAGCATTTTATTGCAACTATAATTATTGTTCTCCGTCAGGATCTCGCGGAGATGTCAGGCTGGCACCAGCCTCTCCCCACTCCCGTGGGCCGAGGGCTGGGCAGGCAGGGCTGCTCCCGGCATGTCCCACCTTGGTGGAGGAGGGCAGGCGATGCTGCCCCGTGTCCCCAGGCGTTTGGGGACACGCTGGCTCCCAGCAGGCAGTGACCCCATGCCCTGCCAGGGAACTGCCATGCAGATGAGTGCATGTTTCTGGGATGCCTTCCTCTCTGTGAGAAATGAATCACAGAATCGTTGAGGTTGGAAAAGACCTTTAAGATCATCGAGTCCAACCGTTAACCCAGCACTGCCAAGCCCACCACTAAACCATGTCCCTAAGCACCACATCTCCCCAGCTTTTAAATCCCTCCAGGGATGGGGACTCTGCCCCTGCCCTGGGCAGCCTGTGCCAGTGCTTGACAACCCTTTCGGTGAAGAAACTGAAGGCGCAAGGTGCAGCCAGCCCAGGGCTGTGGGTCCCCTGTGCCCTGGGGAAGTATTTTCTTGCAAAGGGCTATGGTGGAGGGAGCAGGCGAGAAGATGGTGATGGCCAGGGGAGCATCTGCTCTCGTGTGGGCAGGGCAGAATCCAACCCACCCTTCAGCTGGATGAGGCATCTCATCTTTAAGATCCAGCGCGAGAACAAGCGATCACTTTGCGGTGGTGGAGGTGGAAACCCAAGTGTGTGCATGCGCTGGGGAGGCAGGAGGAGAGCTGCCCGTCCTTCTCGCCTGCCAGAAGGGATGCTTCGCCGCGGGGCCGTGGAGCGGGCGACCGGCTCTCCTGGCAGCTGAGGCCTCGGGAGTGGACTGACCCACTGGAAAGTGCTCCCCAGCCAAAGCAGCCCCTCATTCTCATGCAAAACGTGCAAAGGGGGAGGGAATGAATCCCTCCATTGGGGACCAGAGCCGGGCAACTTCGCTGCAATGAAGTAATCCTCCCCCGGCACCCTGAGCATATAAAGCACCGCGGAGCACAAGTGCCTCTCTGTCCCGTCTCTTTCTTCTCTTTCCCTTTAATAATCTTACTCTTTTGTCCCCATATGTTTACTCTCCATGTCATTGTCCCCTTCTGCTCCGGTAGCTGGCTGCCCATTGCGGCCGGACCCTCTGCCTTGGAGGTGCTCGTAGTGCCACCTGTTTTCCCCACTTTATTTTCCAGGACACCTGATGTATTTATTTTCTTTTATTTTTTTTGCCTCTGGTTTAGGGTCTATTAAGTTTACTCCTTCTTCCCCTGCCCTGGGAGACCCGGTTAATGAGTAACCATAGTGTGCTTGGAGGCAGCTGTCTCACACAAACTGACGGAGACTTTTTTGGAGCTGCATAAGGGAACGTTTGTTCTGCAGCTTCTCAATAGATCCTTGTGCGGGAGGCAAGAAGTGTGGGGAGAGAAAGAAAAAGACACTAAATCACTGGACTCCTTGAAAATCTCGCTCTGTGTGTGTGTGTTTTTATTCCTTTTTATAATAGATGTTAGATGAGTCACCTTTTCAAGTTTCAATAATGAATTTATCTTCACAACAGAGCACACAATGTACTTTTTAACAGCATTTCAGCTTTAAAGTCCTTTTTAAGTAACTTAAGTATAAACCACACAGCCTATATACACACTGGCATGGGGTTAGCGTCACAGGAGTGTGGATTTTCTTTGTCCCAGTCCCAGTGTAGAGCAGGTTTTGCTCTTACGGTTCACAATTTTACCTGTTCCCTTCCTTTGCTTTTGTTATATGGAGATGTTTTGGGGGTTTTTATCAGATCTTTGCCATCTGGGCTAAAGGCTGTTTTGCCTTCCCTAGGGTGCCTGGCTGACGGGCCAGGTAGGAGACGGAGGCTCGTGTGCCGTGGAGCGGAGCAGACTGGGCGAGCGGCTCCTGTGTCCCAGATCTCCCGCGTGACCTTGGCAATGGCATTTAAACCTCTCTTCCCTGCTTTGCTTTTGTCGCTGTGCAAACAGGTGATGGATGTGCCTTTGCTCATACTTGCAGCGGCTTTTTCTTTCCTAGGGTGTCGGGAAGCTTGTGGAGGGTGGATGGGATGTTGGGAGCAGGCAGAAAGCCGTGGGAGCAGGGTACCGAATTGCTTCTGGTTGTCTTGAAATGTCTCTCCCTCTCTCTGTGGCTCCGTAATTCTTTGGCTCATGTCAACCTTCGAGTTTCTCGTGGCCAGCTGTGCACCTCGCAGGGCCCGTTGTGTGCTTGCAGGGCTTGCTGTGTGCTAGGGAGCATCACGCCGACCAGCCGATGTCCCCACGTGGCTCAGGTCCCAGTCCCTGCTCCTGGTCCCCACAGCCGGACTGAGACATCGCTGCTTTGCAGCTCAGTGCTGTGCTCTCGCTCTGGGGTCCTGGGCATCCCCCGTGCCCCCCTGGCACGCCGTGGGGTGCAGGACGGGGCAGCCGGGCCCCGCATCTCCTGTCCATCACGGGGTGCGAGCGCTCCAAGCCCCATCACCCACCCGCTGCGGCACCTCTTACGTATCAGGACCAGTGACGGCAGCGAGATCCTTCACGCGTTCCTGCTCTACGCTTGCTTGGGGCAAACCCCGCCGTGCGCCGCAGCCCCTGCATCGCTCAGCGTGGCTTTGTACCTCGCAGACCTCAGCCCACGAGCAAAGCACGCTCACGCCGTCAGCGGCTGTCCAGAGGGAACGGAGGGTTTCCCGAGGCGTAGCCGTCCTTCCCTCGCTGCTCCCCGCGGCCTCCTGGCTGCGTTCAGGGACAGCTTTGCTCCGGCTGCCTCCGAGGAGGTTTCCCACCGCTCTCGCAGCCGGACGAGGCAGCGGGAGCGTGCAGAGCGGTGCCGTGCGGGAGCAGCCGGTCCTTCCCAGGGACCCACCGGCGCGCGCTTGTGCTCCGGGCTGCGATCCAGCACCCGGGAGAAAACTGAAAACATGTAACCACACTTTTCCTCCTCTTTTGCAAAACCTCAGGGTTTTTTTTTTTTGGTTTTTTGTTTTTTTTTTTAACTTTGGGATTGGTTCAAGTTTTGGGTAAAGATTCAGGTTGTTTGTGTTTTACCTGAAACGCAGCTCCCCGTTCCCTGGAGCAATGGTTCTTTATTGGCTCTTGCAGACACTTGGCACTCTCAGCACATGAAATAAAAAGCTTTTTGTTTCCATATTTCAATATATTTATATATATTTAACTGGTTTGGGGAGGGTATTTGAAGGCCAGAGGACTCTCAGAGGTTACCGTGCTGGCCAGGCCCTGGGAACAGCCGTCCTGTGGGAACTCGTTCCCAGCTCCCCCTTTCCGAATCTCTTTTATTTTGCCAACACTGGTGCCCATCACTAAATGCCTTTTTTTTTTTTTTTAAATCAACAGCAAAGTCCATGGTGAACTTTATAGATGTGCCATTCACAAACCCGTGTGGTAAAAGTAACACGACCTCAGGCTGTGAACCCAACCGTGCTACCGAGAATGTGTTTATACTAACAAAACTTTGACAAGAATAAGCAGTTTTGGGGCCCCTCCCTCCCCCGAAAGGCTGGTGCAGCTGCAGGTTAGGGCAGATGGGCTCCAAGCGCCTCGTGGTGCTTTCCCTGTATCTGGAGGAGCCAGCAACCCAGTGCTTTCTCCCTGCCAAATACTGACCGTTGACATTCAGTGTCCTGAGGATATTTTCAGCTGAAGAAGAATCCGTGCCCGTCCATCCTCCCGGTGGCATTGCAGCCCCGTTCGGCAGCGTAGCTGTGACACAGGGACCCTAACCCCAAAGCCACCCCGGAGCAAGGAGCAGAACTTGCCTCTCCGGCAAAACCCTCTTCCCTTTCTATTTGCTGTTGTGCTGAGGATTTCCTCTGCTTAAAAGCTTTCATAAAGCAACTCAGAGACAGCGTGGCCAGTGGCCGCAGGCAGTTTTGCCCTGTGTTCGGCAGCCCTCGGACCAAACCGCCCTGTTCTCCTCGCCAAGGAGAGCCCCGGGTCCCTGCCCTCGCGGGATAAAGGATGCTTTCAGCTGCTCTAAGCAGATCTATTGGGAAACCACTGATTTTCTGTGACTTGGAAACATCTGGTTGACATTCTTACGTCCACAGGCTCTTGTGTAATTATCCTTATTACCTGATCCGCATGCACTTTATCTCGTTTTATGAGCAATTCTGCTCTCCCTCCCTGCCTGCACCACCCACCACCATCACACAAGCATACGGCCGCTTTCCTAATTAAAACTTTGTGCTTTCTTCCTCTGGCTCAGGTCTCCCCTCCCCATCTCAGCAGTGGCTGAGGAATGCGACACAGGAATGCTGTCCTCTCCCAAGGAGCCCGGGAAGGGGGGGTTGGCTATCACTTAAAAACAACGTCTTTGTGTTTCCAGCTGTAGTCACGCAAGGCCGTGTCGGGGTGTGCACGGCCGCCCGCCCCGCGCCTGCTCGCCTGCTGCCTCACCTGGCACCGACACGGCAGAGTTCAGCATCTTCCAAACCCTTTTACCATCACGTCATATTCTTGCAAAACCAGGGCTGGGACCATCCCATAAATCAATGCCAAGCTCCTCTGTGAATGAGCAGCTCACCTTTCCATTTCAATTCCTTCCTGAGACCGTTCCCGGAGGCCGGCTGGGGGTCTCTGTGCAGAGCAGAGGTACCTCACCGGCACCCAGGTACTTCGCACCATCCTTTGCACCGGTCAGATGTTGCCGGCAAAAGCCCGTGGAGCTGCGGCAGAGCCTTACAGCGCTGCGAGTCGCTTCGGGTGATGACGTCTAACAGCGCCGTGTCCTGTGGGTGCACGGCTCTGAAGAAAATGCCACTAAAAAAGGGAGCAAAGCTTCTTAATTAAGTTATACAAATGGTAATTTGCCTTCCGAAATCCCAGGCCACCCAACCACCCAGCTCTGCGCTCCCAGCCTGTGCCCAGCCGATAGGAGCCCTTTGGAGACCCCGTTCAGGTCTTGTTGGCTCAGCAAGAGCCTTTCCATTGACTCCAGCGAGCTTTGGGTCCCAACCTGCCCGTGAGCATCGCAAGGCCAAGTGCTCCCATCCCACCCAGCATGATGGGGCTTTGCTGCAGAGTGACTGGGCCAGTTCTGCATCCCTGTGTCTGTCCGTCTGTCTGCAACCCAGTCCTGGGTTTATGGTTTGAGCCGCTTTCGGGGGACGTTCCTGGCTGAGACAGGTGAGGGACAACACGCCGGACCTCGGCACGTCCAGCACCTCCCTCCCTGCTATAAATACCAAATTCGCATCTGCCATTTTTGGCAGTGATGCTATTATTTTCCATGCTTGTTAGCTGCTCCTGAGGTTTCTCACCTGGTGCCCAGGGCAGGCTGCCTGCCTGTGTTTCTCATTTGCTGGTTCAAGTCCTGCCACACTTGGGAAGGTGCAGCCTCTTATGGGTGAAGGATTCCTAAAAGCAAAGGGAAGCCGGAGCCAAGCGGGGCTCCGGAGGGGAGGGGAGAGGAGCAGGCAAGGCTTCTCCGCCCATGACTCAGGGGCAGAGCGGTGAGCATCTGCTCACACGCAGCTAGCCAGAGGAAAATAAGCTCCATCATTTTACCGACCGGCGAGAAAAGGGAGAAAAAGGGAGCAGCCAAGTTTCTGTGCTTGAATAAAAGCAGCGGAGCTCTCGGAGGCTGGAATCAGGACTTTCCTGCCACTTCCCAGCAGCGAAGGGTCGTCAGACAGACGGTGCTGTGCTCTCTCGGGCCCTGAAGCTGCAGAGACTTGCAGAGGCGCAGCGCCGGGCTGGCACAGGAGCCCCCGTGGGCCGGCGAACCCCGCGGGAGCAGGGCCCGGAGCCCCGCTCCTCTGCACGGGCATGGCCCCACCAGCCGAGGGACGGGGATGGGACGAGGTGGCTCGGGGGGAAGCGCGGGGGCTGTGGCAGAGCCCCGCATCGGCGCATTTTCCCAGCTCTGCTCCTCGCTGCGAGTCGCTCTCTGGTGCTTGCCAAACAGGTTTTAATTTCCAGAACATGGGTATGAAAAAGCAACACAACCCTCTCCTCTACAGCGCTAAAAGATATTTTTTTTCTTTTTAATATACCACAAATGATGACCTTTTACCTCCTTAAGAAGGCAGCCAACACAAGCACAACAATGTGATTTGTGCAGCATTTCAGTTGTGGTTTCTTCAAGAAATTCATCTGGTCTCAAAGCAATTAAGGGAAGGGAAGCATTTCCACTCCAGCTTCGGGCCCTGAAAACCTGCCAGGAGGGTTTTTTCCCTTCCCCTTTGCTCTCCCTCTTTCTACCCCAGCCCCCCTTGCTCACTTGTCCTAGAAAACTTCTGCGGTTTCGCTTCGGCAGCTCTCCCGACCGCGTGAGGATAAATCCCCACCCGACGCAGGTGGGAAGATGCTGGATCGGGGTCCCTGCTCCTGCGCGGCCGATGAGGTGGGACATTGCCCACCCGGAGCCCAGCCCAGTGGCCAACCAGATGAGGGGTGTGCAGGATCATCGCCCCGTCCAGCACCTTCTGCACCCTCCACCCTCTCCCCTGCCCAAAATCCAGTCGTCCCTCTGGCAGAGGGGCTGTGCCTGGAGAGGGCACCAGGCACGGTGGCGTTGGCCCTGCTGTTGCCACCTGCCTCGTGCCCGGTGTCCCCTTTAGGGCATTTCCCCGTACAAACCCCTGGACGGAGTCAAAAGCACACGGGGTTCATAAAGCAGCAGGGAAATGTGTGGGACGAGGCCCCGTCCCGCGAGGACGTACGGGTGACTTTGCCTGGCCTGAGCGTGCCTGCAAGAATGGGCCTTAAATTAGCCCCTAAGTCAACAGCACAGTTAATTGCTCATTCATTCCACAGATGGGTTAATAATTAAGTTAAATTAATAATTGGGACAATAATTAAACTGAACAATAACCAATACACGGGACAATTGAAGTAATTGTTCTTCATGCTAAGTATTTGGTGGGGTTACTCATTTACCCAGCAGTTTACGGGACGGATTTTCTGCACTCGGCCGGTTTGGCGTCGGGCCGGCTTTGCCATGCCACGGCGGGATGCGACTTCTGGAGTCCCGTGAACTGCGGGGCTTTTCCAGACAAAACCACTGGCTTTCCCCACCTCCCGGGGACCGCGGAGAGCAGCGGGGACCCGGTGAGGAGCAAAACCTCCCTGGGGCCTCCCCCACCGCCTGCGCCGTCCCCTCCCCGCGGCGGGCCGGGCCGGACAGACGGAGGGAGGGACAGAAGGACGGAGGGAGGCGGCTCCCGGCCCGGGGGGGAGGAACTACAAGTCCCGTGAAGCCGCGCCGCCCGCCCGCCGGAGCGGGGCTATATAAGAGGGGAATGGCCCGGCCGCCGCAGTCGGAGCATCCCTGGCCGCGGCGGCGCTGGTCCTGTCCCGGCCCCCGGACCGGCTGCTGCACCGGCAGCCCTGGAGGCATCCTCGGTGGGGGGCTGGGAGCGGGGCCGTGCCCGGACCCCCGGAGGGGGATGTGGATATGGAGATGGAGGATGCTGAGGATGCCGCTCCCCGCGCCGGGGGGCCTGGAGCCCCGGGAGCGTTTCGGCGCAGCGTGGGGATGCGGGGGGAGGCGGCAGCGGCAGTGCCCGCCCGAGGTAGGTGCCCTGCTCGGCCCGGGGAGGGGGGGGGAAAGGGGGTACGGGGGGTCGGGCCCCCCCGGCTGGGCTGTAGGAGCCCCCCTGGGGCAGCTCCTGCCGCGGCCCTTCCCGGTCCCGTTACTCGGGGGGGTCCTGGCACGGGGGGGGCTCAGCCCCGCGGGGCTGGGCGGGCTGCGGTCCCCCCCGGTGCCGGCTGCCTCCCCGTCCCCCCGCCCTTGTGTCCCGCCGGGCCCGGGCCGCCCCCCCGGGGGCGAGGGGCTCCGGCCCGGGGATGCTCCTCGTCTGGGGATCGAGTGCGGAGGGGAGAGCGAGTGGAGAGAGGCCAGGATTCCACTTCTCTCTAAGGAAAACCATGTGGATGTTATTTTTCTTCGTTTTTTTTCCTTTTTTTTTTTTTTTGAGGGGGGGACGGGACACACGACACGACTCTTCCCTTCTCCTCCTGTGGGAAAAGCCTTGTTTGAAAGGCTCGCAGTGGCTCTGTGCACCCGGGGCAGGTGCCCGGCCGAGGTGATGGGCGAGGTCTGGCCCTGGGGAGCCTGCAGCCCCTCTGCAGCCCCTTCCCCTGCTCTGCTGGGGGCCCGAGGGCTCTCCCCAGCCTTCGGTGCTGTCTGGCCTGAGCCCAGCAGCGAGAAACACTTGATCGAGGCTGGGGATGCAAGGTATCTGTGATGCACAAGAGCACTTTTGTGTGAATTCTGGAAAAATATGAATGACTCCCTTATTTTGCTCGCTACAACAAAAAGACCACACCAGTCTAGACCTGCAACCAATAACACACATGAAAATTAGTGCTGTCTGCTCCGAGGGACCCAGCGTGTTGAGGACAACACCAGCCCTTCCAGCGTGCGAGCCCGCTGATCCGTACGGAGGGCGAGGGATGCTTGTTTGGGGAAAGGATGTTTGAGGTTACTTTGATATAAACAAGAGAAGCTTTTATTGCCCAGACATTGTTAGTGTTGCTCTCTGCTGGCTTGGAATGCGTTTCCTCTGAAGGGTTTTGAGACTAGAGGAATTGCTCAGCTCTCTTGCTAATTGAGACATCTTTTTATAATCACGGTCACAGCTGGTGGGATGAAAGCAGGGGGAGAGGGCTGGTGTGCCGTGACTCAGCCCTTGGGAAGAAGCTGCGGCTCAGTTTGCCTGGCACTGTGAAGGGGAGATTCCAGCTTGGAGGCTGGAGCGGTGTACGCAAGGATGCTTTTGTTCTCTGCTGTCAGGCAGGTGATGTTTTCAGGACATCAGCTTTCTCATTTCCCTGTAAAACTAGGGATGGGAGGAAAAAATCTTCCCAGGTGTCCCCAGTTCATCTCAATCCTTCCCACCAGTGTGGGATCAAACATGTGTCATGAGTTGGACCCCCCTGACAGGAAGACATCATGGGGCAGAAGGGTGCTGCAATATTTTTGTGCTCCCCTTTCTCAAAGGCTTTGCTGCAAAAAGAGCCAGAACTGCTTGGACTTGCTCTTTCTATAAAGCTGCTTGTTTACTGGTTGCTTTCCATGTGCAGGTGTCTCAAACAGAAGCCAGTCTGAGATTTGGTGTGTTGGTGATAACCTTTTTTGGGGTGCTGTTGAATGGCAGCAGGGTTGTCCGCTGCAGCCCCTCCGACAGTGGGGATGTAAAGTTTTCTGATGGGAAGAGGGTCCTTAACTGAAGCATGAAGGTGCTTTGCAAGCACAATGCATGTGAAGAGAAATACAGTCTGTTTCTTGCGCTGGCAGGAGGAAGTAAACTCGCTCTTATGGCCAGGAGCGTTCTCTTTGCGGTGTCTCCCAAGCTGTGGGGTAGGAGGGCTGCGCTGTGGGCTGCGGGAGCTTGAGCTCCGTTTGCACGGCAGAAACCCGCTGCGGAGCGTGGGGAAGCCCGAAGCCGGTGGGGTGAGATGTTGGCCGCCGTGGGCAGCAGTCGTCGTCGGGTTTCTCCGCAGGGCTTGGGTGCTGCGCTCTGGTGGATTCGATTACAGCGGCTGGAGATGCTGGTGGTGCAGCCGCTTCTCCTGCCCAAGGGGCTGGGAGCAGCAGCGCGTGTCCCTGCCCAGCTGCCTCCGCTGAGCTGGTAAATCAGTGCCAGCGGAGTCCCGAGCGGATCCTCCTGCCTGCAATGATGGGGCTGTAAGGGCCATGGGGGAAACAACCCAAATGATCTCAGCCCCAAATCTCTTGGACTTTGTCAGGACCCAGTTTGGAGGTACTGAACTGGGGCTGCTCCTGGGCTGCTTCTCCTGGCAAAGGACCCTGGCAGAGCCCTCTGCCACGGCCGTGCTGGAGCTGTGACCCGGGGAAGGTGGATTTGCCCCTTCTGGGCTGGAAGAGGAGGGATACCCTAAAACAGACTGGGAAAACTGGTGGTCACACTGTCACTTGCAGTGGGCATCATGAACTGTTTGAGGACCAGCTAGAAATTAAACTACATATTATGAGGGTTTTGGTAGTCTCCAAGGCAGACTCGGGTGCCATCTCATCTACGCCTGCCTGGCTCGGGGCTCTGTGTTACAGGTTGCAGGTTGCAGGGTGCAGAGCAGAGAGGACTTAGGCGATGTTGTGACCTGGGGCTGGGACCTGACTCTTTCCTAAGCGAATGCTCCTGCCTGCAGCAAGGCACAGCTGTGAAATCTGGAAGCCCTGGGCTCCGACCAGGCTTTTCCGACGGCTGGATTTTGGTGTGCATTCCTCTTGTGCTTGATTTTAAATCCATTTGCTATAGTAGCATCACTTCTCCTTGGTGATGGTGGTTTTTAGTAGCAACTGGCTCAGATCTAGACTGTTTTGGACTCCAGCTCTTCTAGCTGGGGGTTCTTCTGTACAAGAAATGATCAGTGTGTCTTAAATTTTCGGAGATCAAATGTCTTGGGCCACACCCGCTCCCCCTCCCTCGGGCTCCGGAGCCCCGGACAATGGGGGATAATGCCAGGGGCACAATGCAGCTTGCTGGGGGGTTTTTTGTTTGTTTGAACTTTGAACAGAAAAGCAAAGCAACAAAAGAGAGGGCGAGAAAAGCACAGTGTTTTGCCAGTTACCAAGGCCGGCCAGAAAGTTATAACTGCATTACAAAGGGCGGCCTTGTTCAGAATGGCTTATTTCATCAGAAAGATGTATTTAAAACAAAAATGAAGGGGCAAATGCTAGCATAAAGTCTCCCATGTTAGTATAAACACTGCATGAAAACACTTTTATTACCTCCTATAACTCCATAATAAATACTCTTTCTTTTTGATGAAAGCTCTTAACACAGGATTAGGGTTTACAGTGCGTTGCCTTATTAGTCCCTGGAGACAGAGCCCATGTTCAGTGTGGCTTCGTGTCCTGCTCTGCAGCCTGGTTTCAGGGCTTCAAGGTTTCCCCCTTTCTTACTTTTGGGTTTTTCCCCCCCTGTGGCAGCATCTGAATTGCAGGCAGCGCTTTCCTGGACCAGCACCCAAGAGGAAAACTGGGATGAGCGTGGTTAGGGTGGTTGGTCTCACTTCTGGTTCATCTGTAAGTGTGTCTTCTCCCAAACAGAGCTGATGAGGTGCGAAGACCTTGGCCCCAGGGTTGTGCTGCACCCGTGCCCTAAGAAGGTAACATTTTTTTCCTGCAATTGGCTGGCTCTTTTTGCCAAGCCACAGATGTTTTTTGAGGGCTAAAACCTAAGCCTTTAAATAAATGTGTTTGATCCCTGGGTGGTTGTGCAGCTTTCCTGCAAAAAAAAAAACAACCCAGAATGGATTTCATATCAGGAGCAAATGTTATCTAGTCAGGCTCTCTTTAAAGCTTCTGCCTCTGGGGTTTTTTATTCTTGCCTTTTCTCCCTGGGAGGGGATCAGAGCTGTCATCTGTCTGGTACTGCTGCAGCAAAACCTTCCGCAGTCTCGCGAAGGAAGAAACGAGCAGCGATGGCTCTGTTCTAAGTAAAGCTCAGCCTAAGACAGTCTTGAACCTCGGAAGCAACATGACTTGGTCACAAGGGCCAAAAGGTTTTTCATGGTACTGTACGGGAGCTTTAGACTGGGTTTGAAGTGCTGCTGTGGACTGCTTGAATGTGTCCTGTACTGGGGCAGATGGAGGCAGGGTGCTGTGGGACCTCAGTGTCACATCTTCTTCCGTCTGGGGTGGATGGGGGCTTCACTGCTGTCATTCAAGTTCGTTTCAGCTCCTGCTGGTGGTCCTTTAAACTGCGCTTTCAGGCCAGCATGTTTCAGGAGCGGCTGCTGAATTTTGGAAGTTTTTTCCTAAGTTGATATGAGAAAACACATTTCTGGTGTTTGGGCTCACGCTGGCAGCCAGAAGGTGCAGAGAAGGTCCCTTTAGGACTTGTAGGTTGAATGGTCGTGATGTTTCTTTGTCAGGTGGCATTCTCCTCTGCCCATCTCTGTTCTCAGAGCAGATAAGCTCAGGACCAGGACTGGCACATCTCCAGGTAGGCTGTACCGCTGCTGGAGGGACAGGAACCTGCTGCCATCATCTGGGACCTGGGGTGCCAGTGACACCAAGAGGCAGTCGGACTCCTGTAGCTGGATGGCCCAATGCCTATCTCTGCTGCAATGAACTTGGAAGTAAACTCTGGGAATTAAAGCTGACAGGAGCTTCTCCATACTTCCAAGACTATGGAGACCAGGTCCCCTTGTCTGCTGGGGAAGGGCTGTGCATGAGCTCTAGCAGCTTTCTTCATGGCCAGCTAGAGCTCTGCTGTGGACTTCATTCTGCCCATGTGGTTCCAGCATCTCCTCAGCAAGCTGGAGGTGAGGAAGGAATGAGGGAGCCTGGTGGAGCGAGGTGCTGGTGAGATGCTAGCACGCCTTTGGGGTGACAATGTGATGAGCAGGGCTCAGTTTGGAGGTGGGAAAATGTCAGCATCTGGGCTGCGGTTGCTGCTGTGTGAGAGGCCAGAAATGCTGCAATGCAGCCCTTGGGGGTGCACGTACATGAGTGTCCTGCTCGGCTGCGCTTTGGAGGGGACTCGGTCACCAGTGGACATGAGGGTAGCAAGAGCTGATACCAGTCACTCTGGAAGTCGTTGGGATCTGTGTTCGTGCTAAGCCGGAGCTGAAGCTCACCAGCCAAACTGCTGTGGCTTTAGCTCCTCTTTCTGGGCTATGTAAGAGTGAGCATGTCTGCAGAAAACTCTCCATCACGCTTAGGGAGGAACGGCTGCTCACCTGGAGCTGGCTGGCAGGTCTTTCTCCGTCCGTGTGAGTGGCAGGCAGGCTGTGTGTTAGCCATGGAAGTGCCAGCCTCTCCCTGCATGGATATGGTGCAGGTTTGCATCTCTGGGGGCATGGGGGTACACACAGTTGCTCCTGTATCACTGGCAGGATGGTGGCATCCTGCTCCACCTGGTCTATCAGTAGACATTTGAGTCAAACCTCATTCCTGGGAGATTCCCTTCTCTGCAGCTTATTGCTTCTGAGGCAGGAGGACCTGGAGGCAGCAGAGCAGCTGGTCCTGGGGAGGAGGAGGTGGCTGATGTAACTGGTACCTGTCTGTGGGAGGGAGGAGGACATCTCCTGCTCACAGGATCCGGGCAGCTCCCTCGGTGAAGGCAAACTGGACGGTGACCATCATCCTACCTCTTATGTTTGTCCGAAGGGTATATGTCAAATCTTCCCAGCCGGGGACTCGGGAGGGGGAGGGCGGGCTTCCCAGCCCAGCAGACTGGATGGGAAATAATGATCCCTTTTTATAGCTTCTTCAATTGTTCCTGAAAATCCTTTTTAAAAGGAGGAAAGTTCCTTCCTTCCTTTCAGCTCCCGGTATCTTTAAGAATTCGCTCTATTGTGAGCCCAGGACAGAGACCCTTCTATGAGGGCTGCATAGGCGCTCTTCGGAGGCCCCCTCCCCGCGCCCCCTCCCACCCCATCCCAACAAGCCCCCATTCTCCTCTGAAGAGGGTCCCTCTGTCTAACGCCAAGTAACTCTTAAGGGTAGCATTTATCCTCGGGCACTCAGCTCACAAAGAGTGCTGGAGTGTCAAATAAACTCACTCCAGCCTGCAAAGAGAAGAGGAAGAAAATACAAAACCCCCTTTATTTCCACCCCTGCAGGGAAACAAATACGGACTTTGTGCTGGAGAGCAGCAGCGCCCTAACGAAGCAGGGTAGCGCGCGTACTAATGTATCTCTAATAAAATTGTGTGTGCATGCACATGTGATAGTGTGTGCACGGACCTGGCAGACGAGCAATAAATCAAAATCCCTCCAAAGAAGCGTTGGCCATCCTGTGTGCCCGCTGCTTTCTAGGCAGAGCCGCTCACCCTAACTCTGACAGCATGTCGGTGAATTCTGTGGGTTTGCTTTAGGAGAGGGGTGCAGAGAGGAAGATGCTGGTTCTGTCCTGGGTCCTCTGATGAGGTTGTCACCAAAGGTAAGGGACAGTGGGGATCTGTGCTCAGCCAGGGCTTCAGCAGACCCTTTGAGCTCCGAACAGACCTTGGGAAGGGCTCAGCAGAGCTGAGCTCTGCTGCAGGTGCTGATTTCATCAGGAAACTCTTGCAGGAGGGGAGTTCAGCTCCTTGCCCTACGGCGGGGGACTTTGCCATGCGAGATGACCACACTGCACACCTTGCAGCTGGTGCAGTGCCATCGGTGCGAATCATGGCATTTTTGTGAGCCTTGTGGCTGCGTTTGCTGCATTCACCACTGCTGCTGTGAGGAGGAGAGGTGCTGCCCTGCGAAGAAATCATTGTCTCTTTTCTGTGGATGGATTTAAACTGTAGTCCTACGTGTCAGAAACCAGTGTGACCAGTACTGACCAAACAACTGGGAGAGTAACATCTAAGCAAGGAACTGGCCAGTGCTACCTGCTCCCTGGGGATGTGTCCACCAGTATGGCCAGTACCTCTTCTCAGCAGCAGCAAGAAAGATCCTGCTTTGTGGTCCTTCATCCTGGTGCAGTCCTGGTTTCTTAATGCTGAATTTGGGAATATCTTGCAGTTGTTCTACGTGGGATGTGCTCAGATGCCCTCAGATGTTCCTGCAGCTGACAGCAGACCTGGAGAACAACTCTGGCTGTGCTGTAGTGGCCAAGGGTCACTGCTGTTCCCTCGTCCTGACACTTGTTTCTCTACAGCTTGTCATTACTGAAAGGGGCAGATGCCGTCAGCAACAATAGCTGTTGGACTGCCCTCGCACCTAGAAGTGAGGAGACAAGAGTCTGACCATGTGCAGGCTTGGGACTTCTCCCCCTCCACCAAGCAAGCGGTCCTGAGCCAAGAGGATTTGTCTCTGGATGGTTTCTCTCTACTGCAGTCTCTGGAGTCATAAGCCCTCGTGGACTGGTGTGGGTTTTGGATGCTCCCTTCTGTCTGTAGCTGGGAATGGCACGGCCAGAAGGCTGCAGACACCTCCTTCTCTCAAAATCTGGTGGATTACTTCTTTTGGCATTATTCTGCCAGTGCTGTGGTTTTTATTAATCTGGTGGAACTGGCTTCGTTACATGAAATCTCCCAGCTGACAGATGTGGAAAAGCAGCTGTTACAGCCCAGTGCTACAATCCTCTCTTTTTCTGAGCTACTTACTCTGAGCATCGTGGCTCTGGAGGACGAAGGAGTCCATGTGCATGTGTAGGACAAATCCTGCTGGTTTTAGGTGAGTCAAGAATATGTACTTTTCTTCCTTTTTTTTTTTAAAAAAAACCCCAAACCTCACTGTGGGACTGGCTTTTTAGAAAGTTATATTTTCCCCCACTTGAAGAAAAAAATGCCCAATCTAGTGACCTGCTGCTCCAGGGGAAATAGGAGAGTAGATAGGCTTGTTTCTGAAAGCTGAAGTGGCTTTCCCCTCCTGCTTTAATCAAAGCACTAACTTTTTTAGTACCATTTGAGCCTGAAATCCCTAATAAGAGCTTTCTTCCTGGGGTTATATTGCTGAGTAATGGACAAAGGAGTTAAAGCGAGGCAGCCCCCAAGCAGGTTTTTCTTTCTTTCCCTGGCAAGGGGGAACCCCGCTGGCTTTCTGCACTTTAAAGCATGTTGAAGCAAGTGGTGGTGGCTGCATGGGGAGCCTGCTGCTCGTTAGGCTGACTGGGAACAATGTGTGGCTTGTCTTGAGGGTACCGTGGGGCTGCTGGTGCCTGGACGGATGCAGGGGATGAGCTGAAAGGCTCCCTTCTGAGGGGAGTGCGATGTAAGCCTCCTTGCGATGGAAAAATCCACTTTCCTGGAGAAGGTGGGGTACTGCTAGAAAATGATGCCAGGGCTTTGGATTTTGAGGGGACTTGTATCAGTGTTGACATCTCGGGGTGCGATGCTGGGAGATGTGTCCAAGGGGCTTTGCAGGAGCAGCTGTGGATGTGTCAGGGTGTGTGGCCTGGGAGAATGAGGATTAAATGTGCGGATTTCTGCTTGGGTGGAGAATGAGCTGGTGACTCTGCTGGTGAAGACGGGGTTTGCCCTCACCAGCCCTTCGTGCTGTCTGCAGTGGTCCTGTCCTGGCTTTCCTCTGGACTGGTCTGCTAGTGACACCTGGCTTTCGTGGTCCTCATGTGTTTTGGTGCGGACATTCCCCTTCAGTCCCTGTTCCCTGCACAGGCTCTAAGCCTACAGCTGCTGGGGCCCTTTGCTCTGAACTGGGATGGGTCCAGCTTGGTTGTGGGGCATGGAGCAGAACTGACTCTCTCGCTTGGGAAGGTGCTGCAGTTCACCCTGCCGAGAACACTTTCTCATGTGTGGTGTTTTTTTTGTGGTGAACTTCCCTCTGGGAGAATGAGGCTGAGAAATGTGGTGAATAAAGCGAAAACTGCTGCTGGGAAAGACTTGGTTTTTAAAAGTACATTTCTGCTTTTGGTTAGAGCTCATCTGTTCTTGTTTGCTGGTGATCAGTCAGTCCAAGAAGTCTGATGCAGGCTGGCAGGAATGTGAGGTCTACACCAGTGTCCATTTGGGAGTGGTACAGCTGTGGACGTGTTCTGCAGCAGATGAGCAGTGGACTGTGCCAGTATGGTTCAAGAGAAGCTGGGAAGAGCTGTAAAGCTGCTGTTCTTCCCTTTTACTGAATGCAGATCCAGGAGGAAGTGGTGTGTGCCCTCCCCAGAGAGACCACTGCCAGCTGGGTGCTCTTCAGGATGGATGGAGATGGCAAATGCAAACCTGAAGAGCCAAGTGGCTGAAGCTCATTTGATTTCCGTTCTTCCGAACTGCAGAGTTGTACTATCTGAACAGAGCTGGGATGTTTCAATTTCCCTCCCTTGTCAGTGTCTGACTGGTGGTGGTTTAGCGCGGTCTCTTCCCAGACCTTTGGGATTGTGGTTTTTCCTTGATGAGCATCTGAATGTACCAAGTACTTGACTTCATCCCTTTGCAACATGAGTCTCTTGGCGTTCTGTCCTGTCCCTGCCTCTGAAACGCAGGGAGGAGGAGGAGGGATGAGATCGTGCACATGCTCTTGCTGCTAGTACAGCGGATTCTTGAGTGCTGAGCACCTTGGGCTAAGGCAAGGCAGAGGCTTTCCACCCCGAACTACCATAACGCAGCTCAGGCCTGCTTGGCTCTGCACCAGCTTCTGTGATAAGGGGCCAGGCTGGTACTTGGAGTTTGGTTTTATTTTTTGCATCTTCAGCTTTTTCTGAACGATGCACTGTGAATGGATGCCTTCGCTGTCTGCTTGGTTGCTCTCTGTGTGTGTACAGTAAGTGATGTACTCAGCCCTGCTTGGTCTGGGGACCTTGCTGGGAGCTTGGGTCCCCGGTGCGGATGTCAGCGCTCCTGAGAGGTGGCTGATGGTGGCTGCATGGCAAGGCAGGCTCGGGTGGCTGAGACAGTCCTGTTCTGGTGCTGTGCTTCCTCCTGGATCCTGTAGGAAGGACAAACTGCAATCTAGCTGCAGAGATCCTTGCATCTGGTTGCAGGCAGCAAAAGCTTTTTAACATGATCTTAAGTGGCAATCCCTTGTGATGCACTCTGACCTGTCAGCTGTGCCTTGTCAGAGGCACTTGCTCACCTTTCGTTGCCCCTGGGCAACCCCAGAGCAGGATCTGTCCCCTGCCAGAGATCCTGGTGTCCAGTGTCTGGTACAACTGGCCTGACGGATGCTCCACCCACTGCTGCTGGGTGGCAGGTGAGGTTTGGGCCCAGGGAAACCCCCATGCAAACTGCCAAAAAGCTTTAGGGACTCGGGGACCCTGCTCAGCCGCTCGCCCTGCATGCACCTCCACCCCGGCCGGCCCGTTTCCCGTGGCAGCCCCCAGGCTCAGCCTCTGGCGGGGGTGCACCCCCTCCGAGGGCGGCCTGCCCTGCGCTCCGGGAGCGGGGTGCCCGCCCCGGGCAGGGGGATGCGGGATCGGGGCTCCGGAGGATCCGGCGGGAGCGCTCCTGGGTGCGCGCTGACATCTGCCGGCAGCGGCGGGCAGAGTCGGGCAGGGTGCAGGCAGCAGCGGGCAGGGGACGGGCAGCACCAGGCAGGGCCGGCAGGGGGCGGGCAAGGGCAGGCAGCGCTGCCTGCACCACGGCCCGGGAGCGCGGTGCGGGGACCTCGGGAGAGCATCTCCGTTCGAGAGCTGGGAAGAGCCAAATTCTGCCCCCCACTCCGGGTAAACGGCCCCAAATCCTGTCCCGTCCCGCCACGGGTGGGGCCCCTTCACAGCCGTGTCTCCGTGGTGTGAGCTGCTGCGGCTGTAGAGAGGAACACTGGTCTGCTGCACGCTGTGGTGGGGCTCCTCGGAGGGACTGGAGGAGGAATGGAGAAGGGGAGGCGATGATTGCTGATGGGGGGTATTTATCCGAGGGGTTCTTAGGCACTTTCAGCCTAAACTTACTTTTAGGCTTTTCAGACAGTAGGAGAGAAGGTGGCTGTGGGGAGCACGTTGTGCTTGCAAACTACAAATGTGGTCAACAGAAGGGAGTGGCAGAACAGATTTATTTTTTTTATCCAGTGGATTTCTAAGGTGAATCTCGGCTCAAAAAATGAGGCTGAGAGAAAGCATGAACAGCATGCTCTCATGTTTGATGCTTATTGGTGCTCTCACAGGTGGGACAAATTCTCCCTGTGTTCCTTTCCTCTTGATATCTCCTTCTGACAGCCTTGGGCACTGTCTGGGAGGCTTGGTTCAGCTACCAAATGGTTGCTTGCTTTCTAAAAAGTCAGCAAGCAAAGAGCTGTTCCTGCCACTGCCAGTTTCAGGTGGTGAATGGCACCAGTTCTGGGAAGGGGCTGGAGACTGTGGCCACAGCCTGGGCAGCCTCTGTGCTGCACCTGAGTGTCTGGAGAACATCTCAGGAGCCCTCCTGACCCTTCCTCTTTTGCTTCGCAGCCCCTCCCGTACGTATCTGCAGGAACTGGTGGGTGCCCTTGTGCTGGCTGCCTGAGGAGCCCGTGGCCAGGCTGCTTCTCGCACAGAGAAGCTCATCCCAGCCGCAGGCACACTGAGGGCCTGAAACTGCCACTTCAGAAGCAGCCTGAGCTCTTCTTAGATTGTTCTCGGTGGCAAGTAGGAGGCAAACTGGAGGGTGGGGGGTTATTGTAGGAGAGGAAAAGAAATCACAGCAAACCTCCTGCTGCTGTTTCGATGCATATCCCCTCTGCAAATGCCACATGCTGTCCTTTTTCCTCTCTGAGCTGGGAAAAAAAAGTGTGGAGAAGGCCATGGGGGGGGGCGGGGGGAGTCAAGTTGCTGTCTGCTATGGGAAAAGTCGGGGAGAGGAGGGGAATGACAGCCGCTTCTCGGCGTCCCGGGAGGCGGGGGCTGCCCGGAGCCCGGCCCGCGGCCGCTGGATGGCAGCGGAGCTCCGCCGCATCCCCGCCGCGGCCCCGCTCCCCCGCGCCTCCGCCGCGCTCGGCTTCGCCGGTGGCTTTTATCGGCTGCCCCTTCCCACCCACCCGCACAAAATGGCTGGGCTGCGGGGGAGGGGGTTCCGACCCCTCTGCGGGGAGGAGGGTGGGGGGGAGTGGGTGCTGCTGCTGTCGGGTGAAGCGCAGGCTGGAGCCGTGCAAAGCAGGCGGTGAGATGTCCTCTTTCCCTCCTGCTCCCCAAAATGCTGCCCTGTGATGGCATCCCTGCAAGGGTGTAGCTGGCAAAGCCGTGCTTAGGGTCTGGTTTCCCTTTGGATGTGGCTGCAGGGAGATGGAGAATGGCTTTTTGAGGGCAGGAGAAGGGAAGGGTGCTCCTGGATTAGGAACATCCCTGTGCTGGCTGGAGTGGAGGATACAGCATGGTAGCTCCCAGGGTGGCTGACCCGCTGCTGAGGGCACTCGCTGGTGCTTTGAGACCTGAATTAAATCCCTTATGAGGGCATCTCCCATGATGGTGGGCACCCAAATAGGCCACTCCAGGGCGTGTGTCTGTGCCTCATTTCTTCAAGCTTTCGGGGCTACCAGCAGTTCCTAACCTCCCGGGATGCTTGTGGAGATACGTACCCAAAAGCAAGTACACTGAGACCAGGGTGTCAAGGCAATAAGGGATGAGGATGGGGAAGGAGCAGATCTGGGGCTATAAATGTGACACCTGTGGAGCTGGGTTTAGCCAAAAGCGCTTGGCACTTAAGAAAGCTGTTAGGCTGTACTTAAAAAGCTGCTGATCCATGAGTGTGACCTGGGAATGTGGGTGCTGAGGGCAGGGCTGGTCCTGGGGACACCTCGCATGGTAACTCTGGGCCATACCTGGGCGTTGCCTGGGGATCGGGGCGGGTGTGCGCAGGGGCAGGAGGACACTGGGAGAGTGAGAGGCTGATGCCTGGGTGACGATTGCCTTAGGGGTGATGCAGAGGCATCTGCTGTCCCTGCCTGTCTCCAGCACGCTCTGAGCAGGCCGCCTACACAGCATTCCTGGAGCTGCGTGGCTGATGCAGGGATGGTTCAACGTGCTGCCTTCCCCCAAAGAAAAGGTGTTGGAAACCTCCTGCTCTGCCTCTCCCTTTCTCATCGTCCTTTCCCTCTGTTCACTGACTCCCCCAGGAAAAGAGGGATTGGGAGCGCTGTCTGGCTCCACTTCCACATCACTCTGGAAGCGGGTGAATTATTGCTGGATAAACCAGCGTGTTTGGCTGCCTCGAAAGGCACTTCCAGAGCAGTTACAGACTGCTTGGTTGGCACCATTCACGCTGAAAGGTTTCACTGTCCAGGCTGCCTCCTTGATAGCTGGAGCAAACTGCAAATTCCACCAGCACTACCAGCCCCAGAACCAGGTTTCCATGGTGAATGCATTTTGGTTCAGCACCTAAAAGCCTGGAGCTTTTGGGAAGTTTTTTGCCACGAGTGTCACAGCTTGCTTGTCGCTCTGTCCTGTTATGCCAGAGGAGGTCCTCTGGCTGCTCCCTTTGGAGGGAGAGCTGCCTGCCCAGCAGAGATGCTTTAAAGGCCTCTGACAGCCGATGCCTTGGGGACAGGCTCAGGAGCTTTGTTCTCACGCTGCTGTGGACTCCAACACACCCCTCTGCCTCTGGGGTGCTGCGTGAGGAAGGTGTGAGGCTGAGGTATGGGTCTGTCCTGGGATCTGTGTTTTTCTCACGCCAGGGCCTGTCCCTGCAAATGCATCTGCTTGCTGTACCGCACTCCTTCCATGCATGCCTTGTGCCTTCCACTTGCTGTTATAAACCGCAATAAACCTGGTTTAATTTGCTAAGGTGCTAGTTCAAGCCCTCCTGACATGACTTGCATTAAAACCAAATGAACTCTTTATACAGGGACTTTGCATTGAATGAGCTGCAAGGGTGGGAGTGTGCGTGCCCACCCCACCGCTCTGCACAGCCCTGGCTGGAGCCTCGTGCTGCGCTGCTGTCCTGGCTCCCTCCTGGCCTTGCGTGTATCATCTGCAAAGCAAAAAAGTTGTTTAAAAACTTTATCTAGGCTTCCCGTGTGTTGCTTCGCACGTCTTTATAATGCAAAGGAGGTTCCGAGTTTATATATTTGCCCTTCCTCAGGGTTGCATCTGCCCAGCTGCTCTGCAAGGACATCTCCCGTGCCCCGGGAGCTGCGCTGCGCCCTTGTCCTCTGGAATGCTCTTTTCATTGATATTTTCTGAGAACAAAAATGCCTGCTTTGTATCCACTGCCCCTTTCTTTCCCCACGCAGAAAGGGAGGGAGAAAATGACTAAAATATTTTCTTGTAACAAAAGGCTGAGGGTGAATCTAGATCAGCTATTCTGATCCATTTAAGGCAAAATCTCCAGGGTTTTCAGCAGAGAAATTAAAACACTGGAGCCTTCTCTTTTCTTCAGAAGAACAAACAGGAGCGGTTACCACTTCCTCTAGCTCATAAACAAAATCAGCCTGACGTCTCCAGGAGAAACCCTGCCAAGAGACTTTCCTTCCTAATTGTTTGATATTTTTTCTGTTCTGATTAGTATTCGGGAGTGCCTGGCACACAAGCGGGAAGTTTCAGGAACAGGCTGTAGATCTTGCTTCAAGCAGATCCTAACCCTCTTTTTCCATCCCTTGCCCTCCTCGTCTGTCCCACTCGCCCTCTCCCTCCCTCCCTGTCCTTCCTGCTGTGTTTTCCTTCATCTGCCATATTTGGCTTCTTCCAGGGCTGGTGGTGCTGTCTTTTGGCCACCAAACTCTGGCACTTTGCTTTTTCTTTTGAAGCTTTGCTGCATTTGCAGGGACTGCATCAAGGCTCTAAAGGCTTTTATTGACCTGCTCTTCTGCAGTTCCTTTGCTTTGCTTTCAGGCTTTTCTCTGCTCCTGGGAAGGAGCTTTGGCTGGACCAGCTGCAGGGTCCCTGGAGGAAAGGGCAGGTTGGGATTCGGACCGAACTTAGTAAATGCTATAAAAGAATAAAGGGTGCAGCTGCCTCAGTGTCCCACAGTGCCGCGATGGTGTCGGAGATGGAGTTTGCAGAGCTGTTCCCTCCTGTACAGGGTGAGATCTCCTCCGTCTGCCCCAGCATCCTCTTAACTCTTTCACTAGTAAAAATCCTTTCTGTGAAGGGATGGACACCTCCAGCTTGCCTTGGAGGTCCCTGGCGGGGAGTCCTGCATGGCCGCTCGCTCTGCCCTCTGTCATGGGACAGTGACTCATTTGAGACCATCCCAGGGGAAGCAGGGAAAAGCAACTCGGATTTTTTACCCCTGACATCCTTCCCTAGGCAGGCAGGCTGGGGCTGTGCCTGTTGCCAGTGCTCCTGCCCAGGGAGACGAGCTGCTGCCCTGATCCCGCTTTTCTGAGTTACTTTGTTGTGCAGAGCAGAGTTTTCCCACATCTCTGTTTTGTGGCTGGGTTTTAATGTGTAACATTGTTCTGACTTCTGTTCTTGCATCATGTGCTGGAGATTAGGAAATCGGTAGCGATAATAAATATCGCTGAATGAGTGGGTGTGGGCAGGAGGGAAGGAGGAGAGTGATTTAAAGAGCAAGGAAAACTGTGTTCCCCATGGGCAACACTCTTTTTGCAGGGATGAGTCAAGCTTTTATGTCTCCTTTTGCAGGAGGCACCTGTGATAAAATAACTCGTTTTGAGTACGTGGTTGGAAATGCTCATCTGTGAAGCTGTCGTGCATGGATGTGGTGCACATCCCCTGAGCATCCCACCTCCCCTGCAAGTGATGTCTCCTTCCAGCTGCCTCCAGCCCTGCCGGGGCCAGAGCTGTGCTGATGGGACCCTTGAGACGCAGGGTCCCCGTTAGCCGTGCGCCGTTGTGCAGTCCCTTCTGGGATGAGCACCAAAATCCCTTCTTTGGAAACCAGTTTGTTGAGTGTCTGGTGCACGCTCCCTGCCTCTGGGAACGCACAGTTTTGACTCCGTGACTCAGCCTGAATTTCTTCATCATAAAAACAACCATCGTGTCTTGGGCTTTTCTCACGCTTTCCCTGCCATGGTTTCCAAGCATTTTGTAAACCACTGACGGACTCAGGCTGGTAACCCTTCTGGGCAGGCAGGTGAAGCGGCGTTTGCTTCCGTTTCATTTTTCAAGAGGGGAAACTGAGGCTCTGAAAGATGAAGTAACTTATCTGAAGTCAGGTAGGGAAATGGTGGCAAAGCACAGAGCCCCATGGAGACTGCACCTTTGGTCTTGGCGCGGCTGAGCTGATGGCTTTGCTCCTTGCAGCCTGCCTGCTGTATTTAGGACAGAGGGGCAGAACTGTGACCCTGACTTGCTGGTCTTGGTCTTGAGCAAGACATGCAGGTATCTCTGGATGCAATTTTCCTCTTTCCATGAACACCGTAGCTGCTGGGGCAGAGGGGTCCTCTTGCCGAAGGAAAGGCACTGCCGAAGCTGCGTTTGGGGAGCAGTTCCTCGCAGAGCTCTGTGCTCAGCTTGTTACGAGGCTCTTATCACCGCAGCATCTGAGCAGCTCGAAAACAGCGTTAACAATATTCCTCTGGGGCAGGAAGATATTATCCCCTTTTTACAGACGGGAAGGGCGGCTAATACAGCGCAGAAGGATTAGGACTGGGATTTTCTAAAGCCTCCTGGTTAAGAAGACTGGGACTTGCAAGTCACTTAAGTTACTCAAGAGCCCATGTGTAAAATTTCTGGCTGGAGCACAATATTGAACTCAGGTCTATGACGATCCAGTACATCCAAGCTCTTCAGCAGCAGAAGCAGTCAGGCACCACAATGATTGTGAATTGTTTAAGACATTTTCAGAGCACAACTTCTTCCCCCTTGACTTTCACCTGGCAAGGTTTCCGGCTAATTTTTTTTTTCTTTTCCTGATGTTTACCCTGTGACTGAGCTGGGACAGGGTGGGAGAGGCTTGGCAAGAGGGGGGTGGAGATGTCACGGGATGGGGGTGATAAGCAAATCTTTGAAAACAAAGTTCAGGCAAATATATGTCCAAGTGGAGAGCAGGTTCCCCTCGCTGGTGATGCAGCTCATCTCAGAGCAACCTGCTCAGCGTGTGAAAGCAAAGGGAGCAGCTCTGATGGTCTTCGTGCGTGGGAGGGCTTTGAGCGGCCTCCTCGCTGGCCTGCGCAGGGCAGTTGCCCCTTGCTGCGTTGTAGCCATTGCGCTCCTGCTCAGTTCTTCACACGGAAGGCCTGCTTTTTGTAGGTGCTATTTTTGTATCCCCCTGCACTTTTTTCCATGTGCAAATGCAACTTTTTACCTTCAGGACTGTTGTATGCTATTTTTTTACACCTGGTTTGTGTTCAGACTGCCCCCTTGAATCAAGGCATGAGAGCTGTGTGTGCCACTTTATCCAAGTAAACTTGAAATCAGTTTTTAGCATGGGCTATTTTTCCAGTTGGGATATGGGAATAGCTGGCCATGGAGCCAGGCACCCTCAGCAGGGGCAGTGCTGTGTGGTGATAGCCTCCCCTTGGTCCTGGGAAGTGCTTAGCCTTGGGGGCATTGAGGGTGGGAATGGTCCAGCTTCTGAGGAAGGAGGGTTTGGTCTTTTCTTTTGTAGTCTCTTGGTGGGACTGAGTGAGAGGAAACAGCTGTTGCTGGCAGCAATGAAGCTGGGTATCTGGAAAATAACTCCAATTTATACAGCTAAAAACCCAAAGGGGAAGGGGCAGATGCAGACAGGAGGGCGAGAGACCGATGCTGCCAATGCTGAGCAGCTGCATTGCATGTTCCTGCCAGGGCATCTCCTGGTCCAGCACTCGGGTGAAGTTGTCTGTGTAAGAGCTGTATTTTGTTTTGATGTTTTTTTGGCATCTCTTCCAGCACTTGGATGCTGTGATGTCAGTCCAGGTAGAGCAAGATCTGTGCTGACCTCCCCTTCTTGGCCAGAACTTATCCGGATGCTCATAAAACCTGCTTTCTCCAACTCCTGAAACTTGTTCCAAGAGGCTTTGGCTGGTTTTGGGAGGCGTGAGCATTTGCAAGACAACAGGGAGCAGTGTCTGGAGGGTGGTAGCTGGAGGGTGGCTTCCTACCCTCCATGTGAAGCCCTTGCCATGCTCCCCAGCTGCAATCCTGCTCACTCAACCCAGTCCCCGGTTGCAGAAGGGAGCTCAGCTGTGTGCTGCTTCCCTGGAGCCCAGAATGGGGGCAGAAGGAGCTGTTTCTATAATGGATCTAACAAGCGACTCCTTATTCTTAAAATGTGTTGAGGCCTGCCAAGAGCATCCCTGTTAGGATGCTGGTGGAGAGAGGCTGTGTAGGTCTCCACACCATCCCAAGGCCAGGACAGGTCCAGCTGCTGGGAAGAAGCAGGGTGAGCATGAGTGTGGTGTTCATGGAGTGGTGATGCTGGGAAGCTCAGGGTCAGGAGCGTGGGCATCTGAAAAGGGATTTCACCAGGAAATCCCCTTAGAGCAGGACCCTGCTGTCAGTTCCTCCCCTGGATATGATCCATCTCCAGCCCTTAGTGGGAGCTACACGACAAACATCTGACCCCTGGGATCGCTTGCTTTTTTTTAACTCCCCCTGATTACTTATGGTTTGACCTCAAATCGGCACATGGCTGTTGAGCCCCCCTGGGTGGTGGGAGAGGGCAGCCCCAACGAGGCCGATGGGTTTCTGTGTTCTTCAGGCTTTCTTGCCCAAGTGCTTCTGCTTCTCTGCAGAGCTGGTGGGCTCCCCTGCGGCGGGGAGTCCTCGCTCATAAAGAGCGGCGCTAACAGAGGATTAATGGTTAATCGGTTGTTCATGGAGGGTTATAAACAACCTGTCGGACTCTTTAACACCTTTTGCTGATGTGCTCGTTGCCCTTCATAACACATTCCTGTCTGTCTGATGTGGCCTTGTAACCTCTATTAGTCACTCGTTAGCTCCTGCTGCCGAATGAGGTTTGGATGGTGCTCAGCAGCCCCTGGACCTCATCTGCTGTGCCAGGACTTCCAGACTCCTCAGGGGACCCAGCAAGGGCTGGCAGAGGGCCCGACAGGGCACATGAAGAACAGGGAGGCTCTGCAGCCCTCGTGCTCAGTGCTGTGCCCTCCCCATGCTCTGCTCTTCCCCAGGAGCTGGGGATGGAGGAGTTGCTGGGTGAGGTTTTAGGGTGTCAACAAACACCTCAAAGGGCAGGTCCAAGGAAGGTCTTCTGGGTTGGCCCCACTTAGATGGGGATCCAGCACTGAAGGTTTCTGGATCCATCAAGTTGATGTAGAAACGGACGCTGCTCCACCCCGGGTCACTCCCACCTCCCAGGAGGTGAGTCCCAGCCCCGGGCAGCTCCCTGCCTGGCGGAGGAGAGATGTCCAGCTCTGCTGTGCTGTTTTTGGTGCACTCTCCTTCTGATGAAGGATGCAGCGTGCACCCTTCCTCCGGGCTGCCGGGGAGCTCACCTGGTTAAGCAAACACTGCTGGGATATTACCTGTCTGTTAACCTGTCAGCGCTGTTTTGCAGCTCCGTTTAATCTCTGGTTGTGGAATTTCCCCTGCAGTTTCTGCCTCCCCCTTGCTGCCCCCTTCCCACGATCGGGGTAATTAAATATTGTCTGAGTCCCGTCGCTTAATGGCCTAGTTGTTTGCCAAGGGGAGATAACTGAATGTTTGCTCGCTGTAGACCAAGGACATGGGCAGCTCATGCCCAGACAGGGCAAGTCACCAGGCCATGGGGTGACGTTTGCATGTGACATCTGGCTGCGGTGGCAGAGCTCTTCCCATGGGGCACAGCCACCACCTGCAGCCGGTGCTTGAAAGGGACGTGTCTGGAGCAACCTCTGCCCTTTGGATATGCTTCTACTATGGTCTGATTAGCTAAATACCAATGTTGCTGTGTCTTCAGAAACTTTGGTCAGAGGAAAAGTCTAGCCATGAAGGGAGGTTCCACTTTTTATGTTTTTATATTTCCCACTTTTTATAATTTTTTTCCTTGCTTGTTCTAAGCTGCTGTTTGAATTTATTCCCCACCGCCCCCCCCCCCCCCCCCGAAGCTTGAGGCTGGTGGTAGATGCTCACCCAAGTCTGGGACAGGAGAGCTGACCAAGCACTGGTGTCTCTACTGTCCCCCTGCCCAGCAAAGACAGCAGTGGGTCCTAGATGGAGGAAGCAGAGACCAAATGTTCATCATGGGCAAGGTTGGGGGATCCTGGGCTCTGCTGCATGTCCTATAGCTGTGTGCCAGGGTTGGAGCAGACGAGCTGGAAGCTGCCATGTCTGGTGAACCCATACTCCCTTGCAGAGGCTGGTCCCTCCCAGCTGTATCTCTGCCGTGCGGTGAAGGTCTGTGGTTTCTCCACCCATGTGAAATGGTCCCACAGCCAGTGCACGGGCTGGGCTCTCCCTCTCCCGCCTGCCCAGTGCCCCGGGGGGATTGTGTGCTGGAGACATGGGCCAGGTCCTTCCTTTGTGAAATGGTGATGGGGCTCTCGCAGCTGAGCGTGCCCTCACCAGAGCCATCCTTAATGCCTTGGGATGGGGCAGGGGACGTGGCATGTGTGCCAAAGAGCCCGGCTTGCCCAATGCATGGGTGCTGGGGAGGAGAAAAAATTCTCAAGGACCTCGTCAGCCTGAAAGCCCATCCTGGTTTTTTACTGTTGCGCTCAAGTCTTTGCCAGGGTTTAAGCTAAACACGGTGCCTGGGGATGAAAGCGAGCCGCCCCATCTGGAGCACACCCGGGGAGACCAGTGGTGATGGACTACAGCTGTCACCTACCAGACACGCAAACCGCGGGCCCTGTTTATTGCTTGTTTGCTGTGCCGCGGGGTGATAAGACTCACCTTTAGGGAAGGCGGAGGGCTGGTGGCACGGCTGCTTTGCCTGTGCATCGTCCCTTCCCCCTGCCCGGGGTGGCTGCCTTGCAGCGCTGGTTCAGGCGCCTGTGGCTCTGTTTTAAACCCCTCGGTGCTGGATAGTTTCATGCTTGGACAGCATGAAGAGGTTTATAGACCTGCTACTACTTCTAAGCGAACAGGCAAGTCAGGTTTTAAATCCCGGGAGCTCTGAACTTGGTCCACATGGTCTGCCCAGGAGGCGGAGTTTCCCTTGCGGAGGGCTTTGGGATCCTCTGGGATGATGAGCCATATGTCAGTGTTGGATTTAATACTTATTTAATACTTATTTAAATCTGTGAAAGCCAACTTTCTTAAGCCAGAAACAAAGTCCTCTAGTGGAAAGCTCAGAAGGAAGAAAACTCCCAAACTATGATTTCTGGACACTCTTTAATTTTAGGGATTAGGAGTCCAATTTCTGCATTTCTCCAAGGTTACCATGAGCGCAGTTATAAATTAAAATTGCTGCAGAACTGAACGCTGCTGCCAGAGCTCTCGAAGTTTGGATGCCGCTTGGCTGCAGATGTCCTTGCTTCACCTTTCCACAGTCGAGGGAAAAAACCGTTTACACTTGGCTAGAGAAAAGAGCGTAAACAGTAAAATACTGAGCTGGTGCCCTGTGAAACCCATCACGTAGCCGGGCCCCCCAGCCTGGCCCGGCTCCGCTCGCTCGGGCTGGGCTCGGAAAGGGCTTAGTGCAAGGAGCCGGGCTGGCCCCGGAGCCTTGTCTGTGCCGGGACGTCCTTCCAGTGCAGACCTGGCTCTTGGCTGGTGCCTGACTTGGCCCAGCACTCGGGACGGATCCTGAGACACGGCGATGCTGGATCTGCGGTGGAGGGGTTTGCCCCAGGCTGGAGCTGCCTGTGCTTGGCTGCTCCTGCAGTGCTGGATGCTGCAGGCTGAAGAGCAAATTGAAGGCAGCGCTGTATGGCTTCTATTTTCCTCTGCCGTTAGCAAGACCACCCATCTCTCCCCAGCTCTTAATTTTTTTCAGTTAAAGCCTATTTCTACGCTACGTTACTCAGGTCTGTCCTGTGATCCCAGAGCTGTGTCTATGGGGCTTTCCTTGATGCCTCTGACCGCAGGTTTTCTCTCCGGTTTCGAAAGGAGCCATGCAGCAGATCGAGCGAAGCACGCGGACCCCGTGCTCCCTTCTGCAGCTGCAAGGAATTCAGAGGTTAACCAGCCCTCTTCCTCCTCCTGTAAGATGATAAGCCCATAATTATGTGTATTGTGTTTTGGAGCCTGGGTAGTGGGGCTTTGGTCGCACAGCTCTGCTCCTGGCAAGATTAATGCCCTGAGTAAGCGGGAGCGACAGCCCCATGGGTGCTGGGGGACGAAAGCCCGGCTCGGTGCGGTGCATCCAGGGGCCAGTGGCTCCCCCAGCATCCCACCCCTTCGGGATACAGGCAGGAGCCCCACCAGCGGTTTTCCCCAACCCCCCCGAGCTGTTTGGTACCTGCAAAGGGCTCTGGCAGCCTTCCCCGGCTCCCCCTGCCCGTGCACTTGAAATGAAGTTGCTGACTGTATGGGCTCCCTTTTGTCTTTCCTTCCTGAAGCTTGTGTTACCTCTTGAGCTGGCTCAAAGGCTCTCCTTCAGGGAGGCTCAATAGACACTAGAGGGAAATGAGAGGGAGGAAATTAAACACGGTGGGTGTTGGGCCAGCACCCTGGAAGCTGCTCCGTGACCGGGCTGCCAAAGACCCTGGGCTCCTCAGTGGCTCAGAAGTTGGTGATGGGGAAGGAAGCAGAGCGCAGGGAGCGAAGGGCTTTCATTTAACCCCCAAGAGACAGCAGAAGGCTTCCCAGACAGATGGCCAGGCTGTGCCTTGGGGATGCGAGATGCAGCCAGACCCCGAGTCCGGTCCCCAGCAGTGCTCTAGCGGGGACAGGACGGAGGCATCACTGCCCCCGTGCTTGGGGATGATGTGTGTAGGGGCCAGCTTGGTCCGAGCTCTCGTAGCTGAAGTGCTTTGGGCAGGACAGGGTCTGTGTCTCAGAAAACGCAGGAGTTAACTCCTCTTTCATTTAGGATGAGGTCTTGGTGCTGGCACGCTTCAGGGTGATGGGGACCAGGCCCCCTGCTATTATAGGTACCATATCCCCTTGGTGCTCATGAAACTTCATATTAAAAATAGTTTGGTCTTGGCTTCATGTGGTGCTTCCTCCTCTCGCTCTGACTTTCACAGAGACTTTGGTAACACAGGCAAGTTTGGGGATCCTTCTGAGCATGCCATGGCTCAGGGGTGTCCTGCCCCGTACAGTCCGTGTGCCCTGCACCTTTCCGAGCCAGAGCAGCGAGCGCTGCAGCGATGGCAATTTCTGGAACTTCATGCTTATTAGAGGTTTAGAAATATTTGTTTTTTCTTAAAATTTGATGTCGGGTGAGTGCACTGCAATCTCACTTTTCTTTTTTTTAAGTAACTTTATAGCTCTTCTCTTTGTAAAGTCAGGTTTAAAAACACAACCCTGAAATTTCAAAAGCCAGAAAGCAAATAAAAAGGAATGTAAACAAAATTTTCTATACATTCAAATCTCAGGTTTTTTTTTTTAAACTCGTCTCATGACTTTTGGAGAGCAGTGAGCTTGAGGAGTGATACAATTACTATACGCTGGTGCTGGTGATACCCTCTAGTGCCTGGGGAAGCCTGCTATTGATGTTGGGTAATCCTGGAGATACCTAATTAAGATTAGTTTAAATAAGAGCTGCTTCTACTGAAGTTGGCAGCACATTAACTTCCCTTTCATATACCACAAGCTTAAAAGTTGTTTGAAAGGACTTTTGAAGGATGCTTCTATGGCTGAGCAGTGTCATCGTGCCAAAGAGGCAACACCCCAGCCTTGCTTAGGCTGGCGTCGCTGCAGCGGCTGGGCATCGTGGTAGCCCTTGGGGGTGCCCAGGCTTAGTCCCCTGTGCCCACCCCCGGCAGGGAGCATGGCTGCGTCTCAACCCGCAACCGCTTTGGTTGCTTTAATGCCCCAGCTTGCACGCCAGGCGAGCAAGGAGCAGAGGTGCTGCCTGTTTTGGGATGAGGTGACATGTCCCATCAGAGGTGACGACGTCAGAGGTGGCCATAACCTCTTCACCGTCCCAAGCAGGAGCTGTTAGAGCCCGGGTGCTTGCTCACCGATGTGGGCAGTGTTGAGGCAGGCTGCAGGGTCGCTTCAGTCTAATCATGGCTGGGCCTTTCTCCCCTGATCTCTCAAGATTTTATTTTTAAGTAGTAGATTCTGTCTGGGGCTGGTTTAGAGAATTAAGGTCCCCAAGTGTGTGTGCTCTGCCGCGATACGGGAAGGCAGCATGCGAGGCTGGCTTACCTATAATGGCTCATTACTGGGGGCAGCAAGATTTTGGGTTTGCTCTCGCCCTCAGCCACGTGAACAGCCTGGCTGGCACTGTATGATTAAATTAGTTTCTAGGAGAACAAATCCCGGATTAGCATAGCCATTTGCCATGGTGAAAGTGGAGCCCTGCTAATTAGGTTTATGTAACGGGCTCGCATGGCGTTCCGTAATCAGTGGGGGGAGAAAGGGGACGGCTGCGCTGGTTAATTGGGAAGCACGCTGGGGTCCCTGGTGGCCCCTGGAACTGCTGAAGTCAGGGCTGAACTTCTGCAAATTAAAAAAAAAAAGAAAGGCATTACAAAGCATTGCTACCAGCAGTATCGAGAAATGTGTGCTGTGCAATCAAACTACTCTTCTCTGCTTGTTGCTGAGACTGGAGATGTCTCTGACTTCTTGTCTTGTATCACAGACGCCTTTTCCTCGGGACCTTGGCAGAGCAGAGGCTGCTGCTGCTCCCCGGCCGTGCTGGCCCTGCTCAGCATCGCCGAGCAACCTCTGCCCATCTCGCAGGAATAGGTGTCTGTGCTCCTGGAAGGTGAAGCAGTGGTGGGAGGTGGTTGTCCTGTCCGTGTCTCCTCCTTTTGCGGGGTTATTTGAAGTGAGCACAGTACTGCATCAGCCGCGGCGTGCTGCATTGCCCGCGGGTGCGTGCAGCAGCCGAGCATGGTGGGACCCCTCGTACGGCAGACTGCGGTCCAGCTCCTGACCACGAGCAAGGTCTGGGCTTTGCCAGGGCCCCAGATGTGGGCAGATTCCTGCGGGAGATGCTTTGTTTCCCGGGTCTGTTGATGCTGTTATGATTTCCCGGCTGGGTAGGCAGTGTGCAGCATCTGGATGGCCCAGCCAGCCCGCTCCCTCCTGCTGAACAAACCCTAGTAAAAATTGCCCAGCGAACCTCAGTAAAAATTAATGGAGTAGTCAAAGGCTAATCCATCCCAGGGAAATGTAGATTAAATCCCTGCAGCAATAGGAGACTTCCCTTCCAGCTGTGATCGAATTGTGAATTTTTCTCTTTGCCCCCCTGGCTGCCATTCCCCCTCCTCTGCCGGCAGTGGTGAGGGAGGGTGGCACAAAGGGACGTCGCTGGCATCGCGGTGATGGGGGAAAGTAGCTGGCTCCATGACAGCTCGGTGGGATCTATAGCAAGAGGCTGAGCTGCCCCTCCTGCACATAGGTGGGATGGAGATTGCCATCAGCTGTGGCTGAGGATTGCTCACTGGGGCATGTTTCTGGGGCCCTGGGGTGGGGGAGAAAAACCTTTGTGCAACTGGCAGTTTTTGCCAGACGTAATGGGAAAGCGGAGGTGGGGACGTGGCGAGGCGTGTCCTGCGTGTCCTGCATGGCAAGCCTGCGACAGCGCGGTGCAGTGGGCAGGGGTCTGCGGGCGTCAGCACATTGCAGAGCTGAACTGTAGCACAACCCCCTTGGGAGCCGTGCTGTCCCCCCGGCATCCTGCGAGCCCCTGGGATCGGGGTGGGGGGCTTGGTGGGAACCTCAGGGATTTAAATCAGGGCACGTCTAGAAATAGCAGGTCTGGTGGGAATGTTACAACTGCCCTCCAGGAAAACATCCCCCTCTGGGTGGATGCTTGTGTGGGGATGAAGGCTGCCCGTTTGCAGCGTGTGCTCCTGGAGCCCGGGCTTTCCACGTTCCCCGGCAGAGGCAAGGTTCATCTGGGGGGTGGGTTTAATCATGGCAGCATCCAGCCACCCCCACCATGGGTTGTACCCCCAGAGGAGCTGAATGGGCTTGAGCAGGAGCAGAAGCTGGTGGCTGTGGGTGAGGTCCCCGTTAATGGCATGCATGAGCTGTGGGTGGGAGCAGCGGCCGGGCCAGTGGCATGCACCTCTCCTGCTGCAGCTTAGAGCATTGGTGGTGGCCTAGGAAGCAGGGGATGGTCTGAAGCAGGACCTCCTCGCAGGGGTGGGTCAGTCAGGCTGATGCTGCCAGTGCTGTGATGGCAGAGTTGGGATGCAGAGGAGGTCTCTGCAGCCCTGAGCCTTCACCATTGGCAGCAGCAGTGGCTCATCCTCCCTCTCTGCTGGCATTTCGTTCCTTGGGGCCAGCCCTAGGCCCTGTCGACGGCTTTGGGTTGCAGACAGGGACTGCTCAGCTCCAGCTCCCCTCGGCCCATTGCACAGCAGAGATCTGGCATCCCGCAGAGAGAAGATCCCCGTGGGCCGGCGACATCCCGGGAGCATGCCAGGGCTGTTGCACCTCATACGGGCTTTTCCTACTCCTTGCACTGTGCACATCCATCCTCTGCTTTATCCCTGTGTGTCCGGCCCACCACCAATAGTGCTGCGGAGCTTTGATCTGCTCCGAGTGATTAAATTCGTATCATCCAGACTGACAGTTTAATATACCTCAGTGAGGCCGCGCTAAATTAGTTGTGTCTGTCTTGCCAAAGCTGCAGAAATGCTTTCTGACAGCTACAGGCACTTGATATGTGTGGTTTTTTTTTCTTTTTCTTTTTCTTAGTATACAGTAAGGGTTGCCGTTGCTCTGTTCGGGGCATCCTTCCTCGAGTTTCATATAAACTGCTCCACCGCTGCTGGAGTTGCTTTCTGTCTGTTGAGTGGAAACAGCTGCCGTAGAGCATGGCTGCGGGCGCAGGGTCCAGTGTCTGCGTGGGAGCGGGCTCGGCGCTTGCATGCAAAAATACTGTCATCATATTTTTAGATTTATGTGTGTATATATATGTCTTAGTTTGGGTTGAATTTTTGTTTTGTGAAAATGATGTGCTGGCTGAGTGTGGGGCAGTGAGATCGGTCACTCTCCCTGCACCCAGAGGTCTCCTTAGCATCGGGCTTGTCCTTGGGGCACGGGGCTGGCTGGCCACGGCTCACATCATGTAATAACTGTGGGTCTGCATTAATGGTGTTGCATCGGGGTTTCTAATTTGGCGCTGGCAGCCCTTCAGCTGTGATGTCAAGCCCTGAAAACCAGCTGTGAGAAGTGAGATTAGCTATATATATATATATATATGTCTCTCTCTATGGGTCATAAAAGGTGCGTTTCCCAGCTCATCCCTGCATCCCCAGTGGTGAGGAGGTTGCTGCTTCTTCCTTCCAGGTGAAGCTCGTGGTCTCACAGCTCCAGCGGCAGCTCCCAAGATGGCCAAGCCCAAGGGGTGGGAATTAGCATCAGTCGGCAGCGGCCGTCCGGCATCTGAGCCCGTGGGCAGAGGTGGGAGAGGGGAGGGCTGTGCCCAGGGTTGGCTCGGCAGGGCCAGTCCCTTCTGGTGTTGGCAGAGGTAACTGAATGCCTCGGATTTTGGGGATTCCCTGAAGCAGAAGATGCCTTTCGTCTCCCTGTGGATGCTCCAGGCCTGGCTTCCTCCGCCACGGAGCTGCAGCCATTTTGGGGTGAAACACGGCACTTTGCTGGTTCCCAAGCCCAGCAGAGGAGGAGCAATTAAAATGCCTTTGATGAGGGTCTGCCGGCAGCGCATCTGTTCTGCAGCGTTAGGTTTGTGGACCAAATTTTCTCCCAGTGGGATTGGGACGGTTTCTCCCTTCTTCTTTCAAAAACGGACTGTAGCTTTGATTTTCACATGCACGATGACAGACTGGGGTTATGAGACAAGGGACATCCCCTTGTGCAAGAGGCTCCTGTGGGTTTGATCAGCGAGAGAAAATAAGACTTGAGATCCGCTTTTAACTAAGGCTTTTCAGCCAACTTGGAGAAAGTGTTCTCCTTGCCAAGAGCTTAAAAAAGAAAAAAAAAACCACCCTTCATAATTGCCACATTTAGAGGAAGGAATTCTAAATAAAAAGTTAATCTTCTCCAAGGATTAGCAAAGCATGCGGCGTCTTGTCAGATGTGGAAGCAAAGCGGAGGCCTTAATTTTTTAAGACAAGAGAGATGTTTCTGTTGGAGCCTGTCTTCGCCGCGTGCTGGCCAAGCGACCCGTGCGGGGCCCGTGGGCTGGAAGGCGCCGAGGTCCCTTGTCCCGTCCTAGGAGGACGAGTTGTTGCTCTCGGGCTGTGCGTGACCGTGGTGAAAGGCAGCCTTGCAGGTGGCTGAGCTACCTCCTCCAGCTCTTCTGGGTAGATAACTTATTTTGGCAGAGAATTCCTGGTACGACAGCGTGCAAGAGATTGGGATGCTGCTCTTTGTACCAGGGTCTTCTCTCCCCTTGAAAAGACAGATTGCTGCAGCATCTTTTCAGCCCCAGGAAAGAAGAGCTTAATGCATCAACTGCAAACTGGAAGAGGTGGCCGCTGGCTTTGGGAGTTGCTGGTTTTGGCAGTTGAGCTGTGACGACACCCGTATGGTTTGGCTTTCGCAGGGCCTGAGCGCACAGAGTTATTAGTCGCTGTTAATTGTGGTAGGAGGTTTGGGAGTTGAGCACATTTGATGCCTGGACGTGGACGCGTGGCATGAAAAGCTGCTGTTTGCAAACGTGGGAGCCCTGGTGAAACTCCCGTATTTCCCGGACCGGCCGGGATGTTTTCCAGCACAGGAATGGGGGAGCTGCTGTGTCCCCTGCCGTGTCTTCTTGAAATAAAGCTGCAACTTGTCATAGGTTTGGTTCCTTCCCTCCCTGTATTTGTTTGTAGGTTATTTGTTTGTAGTTTGTCGATTATCTGCTCCGGCTTTGCTTCGCTGCTGATAAAGGTATATGCAAACCCCAGGCTTGGCTTTTGAAACAGAGGTGCAAATCGGACACTGTTAATTTGAAGATGATGCCTCCACCATGCAGGAGGTCAGGTCCTCCTGCAGCCTGGCACCCCGGGCGCTCGAGCCCCGCTGCGGTGAGCGCAGGGCCGGTGGCAGCGGCAGCCCGGCGGTGGGAGGCAGCCATGGAAATTGCCCGTCCTCTCCTCCCCAATGATCCAGTGCTGAACAGAAAGAGAGCAGTTGAGTGGGAGTTCCCTTTGCTGTCCCCAAATCCCTGCAGCTTCCCCAGCATCGCTGGGAATCAGCAATGCCCCAGCCACTTGCTGAGCTCTGGTTTGTTTAATATTTTTTTCTGTTCTGGGAGAGCTCGGGTGAGCTGCGTTTCTTCATTCTGGACACTGACACGGGAACAGCACAGCAGGGCTCAGTGGGAAACGTTCCTCTGCTGCTCATCCCCATATTTTCCATTACTCGCCACCTCTCCAGTGTTGCATGCTGGCCGGGACAGGCAGCCCTTTCCTATTACTTTCTATTTATTTACTATATTTATTTACTATTATTTACTGATTACTATCGGTTGGTGCATCAGCTGAAAACGCTTGAAGAGGTTAGCGTGTGCTGGACGGTCGGGTCGATGCTCAAACGCCGACCTGCCTTGTCCCTGCTGAGGGCTGGCGGGGAGCCGGGTGCGGGGAGGACCTGGAGGAAGATGCTTTTGCTGCTGGTCATTTACACCTGAGCCGGACTCAGCGGGGGAGAGGCTCTGCGACTGCAAGAGGTTAAAACTTTGCCCCTGTGTTTACTTTAGTTGGCTGCCACACTGCATAATAACCTGTCAGCACTTCAGGTGGGGATTTATTTGTGCATTAAAAATTGCCTGGGGCGGGCGGATGCAGACACTCTGCAGCATGCTGGAAAATGTGCCTCCAGCGTAAAAACAGCCTCTCCAAATATTTCACCCTTTTAATAAGTGCATTTAATTAAAGTCATATAACTTTTTTTATTATTATTAAAAAGGAGGGAGGGGAGGGAAAAAAAGAAGTGGGGCCTGCTGAGGCTGCAAGCAAAGGCTGGAATACAAAGAAGGGGTTTAAATGTGCGTATTTAATGGAAAAGTCATCAACAACATGTTGTGTTTCTCTTTATTTCCCAGCCTTGCTTTTGATTGTGGATAGAAAGTTGACGGGAGTTTCTGGATTTCCAGACTGCCTTTTCTCTCCCTCTCTCTATCCACTTCCCTTCTCTTGAAACGTTGCAGAATTATTAATTTTTCCAAACAAAGTTGCCAATTGATGTTGCTCTTGGATAGACTCACAATTGCTTTCTCTTTGCTCGTTTAACCTTCTATTTCTTTAAATTGGATCCTGGTGAATCTTTAAGCCACCGCTTTTATTGTGAGCACCTCAAGGTGCCTGCAAACCAGGTCCACTTCCCAGTCCCTGGGGAGGAGGAGGAATAGGAGGAGCTTTGGGATGGGGCAGTGAGGCAGATGATATTTTGAGATCCTTCAGTGGGAAGATGCTTATCTGTGTAAGGCTGTGTGCTAATCCCCAGCCGCGCTGGGTGAAGGGAGGTGGGTGCACGAGGGGGTCTGGGGGAGCCCGGTGCACACCAGCCCTGTGGGATGGGAGCCATGAGGCCACCGCAGCCCCTAGCGTGCCCGCCCCGAGCCAAGGTCCTGTTCGTTTTCTGTGGCATTGCCTTGCCCCTAACCAAGAGCTTAAACTGGGCTTAATCTTTCACGCAGGAGCATTGCTCGCCTCCTGCGGCTGGGCCGGCGATGCCGGGGCTGCCGGTGTGCCAGCCTCCCTTTAATGTCACAGCCGACATCTGGGGTTGTGTCAGGAGTGGAGGAGCTGGGGGGATTTCAAAGCTCTGCCGAGATAAGTCCAATTTGATCAAATTCCATATGGGAACGTGTTGAGAGATGTGTGTTACACAAAGCGCCTTTATCCCGATGCAGATGGCATTAATACGAGATGCGCTTCAGTGCAGTACAGCCAAGGGTTGCTCCGCGGGGGTTGGCTTCCCTCTGCCCTGCGACGCAGCCGGGCAACAGCAATTTTTAAGGATGATTCTGCATTTTTTTTTGCAGAACTGATGAGAGGAGACATGAGAGACCACTTTTCATAGCAAAAGTTGCTGACACTTTTGAAATATGTTGCTATTACACCTAGAAGCGTAGAACAAGTTCATTATTCTCCAGCGAGAGCCCTAAAAGCTGCTGCATCATTAGTGGAAGTTTGAAGCCACGCAGATAATTGCTCTGAAATGCGATCTTGCTCCTGTTCCCCACAAGCATCACTGAAACGGGTGAACAGGATCAGTGAAGGGGGGAGACCAGGTTCATCCTGAGCAGTGACGTCTGCGTACATAGTACTGGTGAGGATGGTTGTGACATGCGCTTTCTTCTTCCCTCCAAGGAGGATAAGATTTGCAAAGAAAAGAAAAAAGTCTGTTTGCACCGCAGAGCAGCCAGTCTCTGCAAGTGCCAAATGCTTGTGGGCTTTTCTGTAATGCAGGATTGTTGTGCATCGCGTTTCCAAACCTGGCACCCAAAGAGCTTTCCCCATACGTTTCTCTGAAATGCAGTTTTGCAAGATTTTGGTGCTGCTCTTTCTTTGCGCGCTCTTGCATGCTGCTCCCTCTCTCTGAAGATTTGTTTTTTTTCTGAAGGAAAAAAATCTGGTGGATTTGAAATCTGAGGAAGGGCAGAAGGGTTGTGGATAATAATGATGCTGTCCTTGGCGCTGGATGATGATGAGGTTTGTGGGAAGGGGAAGCTTTGCAGACCTGCTGACACAAAACAAAATGTTTTTTAATAGGATAGAGGGCAGGTAAAAGGTGTGAAAATGCAGTCCCTTGGCATGCTCCCCCTGCCTCCTCCATCGCATCACCCCGGCCCCCTGAGCGTGTCTCTGCAGGCAGCTTCGCTGGCCCTGCCTGGTTTAGGGGTGGGAGGTCAAGGACCAAAAGGTGTATTTGGAAGTGCAAATACCCGGTGTGATTTAGTGCAAATCCCGAATCACGCTGCTGGGGATGGATGCTGCCGTGGTGCTGCCCTCCCCACCAGAGCACACAAAATGGCCTTCTTGTGCCTGCCGAGCCCGGGCTAGAATAATAGTCCCTTCGGCCAAGATCCACAGAAGGATTTGGGCTCTTTGCAGCTCACTGATTTCCTTGGGAGCTCAAGCACTGAAGGAGGAGCTAAGAGGCTTTCCGATTTTGGGGATCAGGCTCATGGGTGCGAGGTGGCTGTTGGCCAGCATTGAAGTAGTGGTCTGTTCTGAAGATGCTGTGTGCCCTGTCCATGCCAAGGATGAATTTTCCCCTGTGGGACTAAACCAGCAGAGATTAGTTGGATGCAGGAATAAGCGAGTGCCTCCTGGGCTATCGGAGCACCACGTGGAGCTTCAGGATGGTTGAGGGCTCTCAGCTTTTCGACTGGGATGGGACCTGGATAAAACTGCCTGGAAGAGGGGGAAACCAGTGCCTTTTGCCTTCCCTTTGCAACAGGATAGGCACAGGCATGTGTCCCTTTGCAACTGGGGCTGGCTCCTGCCTGAGCTGTCTCCTTCCAGCTGGTGATTGTCCGGACTTATGGGCCAGGGAGAAAACTAGATGGCTTTCTTTTGGGTGGCTGGGAGGTCCCTGCAGGTTGGCTGCTGCTGCAGGCAGAGGGAGAGCGTTAATGACGTTCCCTGGGGGGCCACAAGGAGCTCAGTGCTCCCGACCGAGCAGGTTTTGTGGCTGGGGTGGAGGCTTTTGGAGGAAGACACCGAATGGGGCAGGAGCGTGCAATGGCTCTCTGGTCCTCGGGTGGTCACCAGATCTCGTCCCAACCCTAAATCCAGGTCATATGAATCTTTATTTTTCTTTTCCTCTCCCGCCTGGAGTCCGCTCTATTCATTTTTGTTTCAAGCGAATGAACCCGCTGTAAAGGAGACTTGCATTCCTCTGTATAATCTCAGGCAAGCATGGCCTGGCTGCAGTTTCTCAATTAAGCAGAATTTCTCTTGCCTTTCATTCCCTGTCCCCTGGCATCCTAATTGGAGGTGCTGTGCCCAGCCCCGCTGCTCCGTGGTTGGGGGGGACGCTGGGTGGCTTCGGCATGCTGCACTGGGTCAGCACTGGCTGCGTTGACACGAGGAACTGATTTGCCATCAGGGTGCTGCAGGCAGCCCTGCTGTGCCGAGCTGCTCCTTTGTACCTCTTGCTCCATTTTATTTTCTTTCTGGCAGAAGGAACAAATTTCCTTTTGCATGAAATTGAATTAATTTAGCCTCTTGACAAAGCGTCCCTTTTGTCTTTCTCTCTTCATCTCATTCCTGAAGCTCATGAGCGTGCATCGCCTCTCCCTGAGCTGCAGCGGTGGCCGGGGTGGAGCAGGGGCGCAGGGCTGCGCGTCCCTTCGCCTCCCTCTTATCTCCCCGTTCCCCTTCATTTACCTGCGGCAGCCAAATGAGCTCTGAAATGAGAAGCCTCATTCCTCGTAGCAGGCGTGCCACATGCTGAACCTTCCTTTCCTGCTTGGGAACCAAACTCAGTTTACTGTGCCCGTCCCTGGTCTGCACCAACGGGGTGCGGATTGAGAGCCTGCGGGCAGCTCCAATGCTCCTCTGCCTGTGCAACGGTTCATCCCTGCTGATGGGTGATGGAAGCAAAGAAGTGTAAAACTGTAAAAGCAGGGTTGGGAAGGAGCTTGGAGGCATTTAATGTGTGCCCTGCCCTGGTCCGGTTGCTGTACTTGTGGCAGCCCTGATGGCTTCATCCAGCTTCTCCTTCCAAGGAGGCTGCAGGCGCCGTCCTGGCAGCCTGTCCCATTGCTGCTGCAGCTCGGGCCGGTGCTGCTGTGTCCTGCCCCTGCCGGGTTGTTTCCTTCCTCTTTGTAGCAGCCTTTGGCGTATTTGATGCTTGTGACCCCGTCTCCCTTCAGCCCACTCCTCTCCCGAGCGGTCGGGCAGAGGGCACCCGTGCCTCTCCGTGCGCGTTTGGGCGGTGAGGATGTGACTGCGTGAGCCCTCGCAATATGGAGGAGAGCTTGTGAGCAGGGGTGTTTGCAGGGTCTGGTCGTGCCTAATAATAACAGGGTCTGTTCGCTCCCTTGGCAGCCCTGGCTGCTCTGGTGGGAGCACAGGGCTGCAGGGGATGTTCTACAGGACTCGGCAAAGTTTACGGGACTTCTTAAATTTCACTAAACCCTTTTTCTTCCCCTTTTTGCCTTATTCCCCCCCCCTTCTTTTCTGTTAAACAAAATTTCAAGTCGGAGCCACCAAAAACAGTCCGTCCTTTTAAAACTGAACTCTGCTACAGCGCTAAAATAAACACAGGGTAACTGCTGCTCGCATGAAACCGCACTCAGCTGCTGTGTAAAGAGAATAGAAAATGTGGCGTCAGGTTTTTCAGGCAGGCGTGTGCCTTAGCGGTATGAAAGTGTGTCTGCAGAGGGGCATCTGTCCAGGCACAGGGATGGCGAGCCCGTACGTACCCGCAGGTGTTTGCTTTGCAGGCAGCTGCTCACACCCCATCGCTGGTATCCTGGCTCATAGCTTTTTCCCCCACAGAATTTGTGTAGTTACTTTTTTTTTTTTTTTAATATGTTTTTTCACACCGGCAGTTTAGCCCCATTCACACCACCTCCAGGTCGTGGGTCTCGGTGCCAAAGCGCACCCTTGGCTTGCCAGGGCTGCGATGGGCTGGTACCAGCCCCGGTGTGCTGTGCCAGCGGCGATGAGCTATGGGGCAGGGCCAGGTCTTACGGCTGCTTTGGGCTGGGGAGGGGACAGTAAATTCATGTTTTGGCTTTTGGAAGAGACGGGGCTACTCTTGCAGTCTGCAGCATCTCATAGGGACATTTTCCTTCCTTATGTACCCACAAGGGGACTCCAGAGCTTCTCATTGCCCTCTAATTCTGGGGAGGGAGGGATGGATGTACTGTTCAGTGTCAACAGATTGGATGTGGGCTTGGAGTGCAAGCCCTCGGGGAGGGTGTGGGGGGACAGGGGAGCCTCTGCAATTCGGGCTGTTTCTGCTGAAAGTGGAGACAGAACGATGCACGTGCGTGATTGGAGCGGGAGCTCGGTGGGAATCCCGCCGGCGTGGCGATGGGTGGCCAGCAGGCAAGCTGGGGGCCAATGACGGAAGGAGAAAGGGGTTGGAGAGGTTTAATGCTGTGCATAGGCCATGACACCAGGAATGGAGGATGGCAAACGGGCAGGGTGTTTGAAATAAAGTTTTCCCTAAGTATGATGAAGCAGAGGGGTGTTGGGATGCCCATGAGGGCATGAGGAGCATGGCTTATGGCTGTGGGGTCAAACTTTCTTGTCCTCCCGGACGGGCACTGTGTGGAGCTACGGGGGTCTAACTGGGCTGGGTCAGAGGGAAGACTGGGAGAGTCCAGCCCTGTGGTCTGAACAGGACCAGGGTGGGATGCCGACCCCCCCCCGTGGGGCAGCCGCTGCCCTGCGGTCCCGGCAGTGTCTGCAGCTCGGTGGTTGCAATGCTGCTCAGCTGCATGTAAATCACTCGGGCGTGTGGGTTTGGGATCTGCCTCCCCCGCCGTCCCACACGCCCAGCCTGCCACTAAAAGGGTTTATTATTCAGCCTGCAGATGCCAGGTAAGCTCCGCTCCTCCATAAAACTCAGGCAGGCGCTAGGAAAACACGGCCCTGCCAGGTCCGTCTGCTGCGGGCGAGGGGAGGGCGAGTGTTGGGGGGGGAGAGCTGTTCCTTCTCTTTTGCCCCAGCCAGGCCCCTCTTCCATCAGTGCCTCATGGGAGCTTTTTCCCACCTAGCAAGAGGAGCAGGGAGGGCAGGAGCCATCACTTCCCGCTGAGCGGAGCAGAGTATTTCCCATGTTTCTCCTGGTGTGCCGGCGGGTGGCTTGCAGAGCCCTCCTGCTCTACCCACCGTGCCATGAAGCTCTCGAGGCAGGACTGGTGGTGGTTTACAGGCTCCCTTTCAAAAATCACTGATCTGATTTGGGTGAGCGCTACGAGCATCCTGCGTGCCCCGGCAGGGTGGCTCACACAGGTGCACTACATCCCCAGCCGCGTCATCTCTGCTCCTTCCCTGCTAGCGATCATTGGTGATGCCCATATTTTTGCTAGTTATGCTCCCAGAGAGGACAAGATCTCTTCAGGCGATGGGAAGACGCTGCATGCGTGGCCATGCACGCTGTGAGCAACCCCAGCGTGCAGGGGCTCCTCTCCTGCCTCTCCAGATGTTGCACTGTGTTTTACGAGGAGCGATGGTTGCGGCTTAGCTGATTTATTTATTTACCCAAGGGGACTGTCCGGGGACAAAACATTTTTGGCTCCTGGGGGAGTCGGCATGACACTTGGAAAGGCTCGCTGCTTTTTCCTCCCCTGGTGAGCAGGAAGGGCCGGCGGGGCTGGTGCAGGGCGCGGGGGGTGCCTGCTGCAGGCGTGGGTGGGCACCACGGGGTGAGCGCTGCGCCGGCGGGACGGGAGCGCGGCCCGTGCTGCAGGTATGGACACGCAGATGTGCGGTTGGGCGAGGGAGGCGTGCAGATGTTCCTGGAATTCCCAAGCCGGATACGAAGCGGTGAACAGGATGCGTCGGGGGGAGCTTGCCAAGAGCTTGACATAACGAGAGGATCGTTTTCTGCCCTTCCGATAGCTGCACGGGGCTGCGGTGATCTCCGGTGTGCTTGGGGTGCGCTGGGTCTGGGAGAACATCGCAGGCATCGCTGCGAGTTGCAGGATGCGCCCTGAGCCCTGGGCAGCAACCGGTCCTGCAGCTCAGCGTCCGGCCAGGGCCCCCAGCACTGCTTGCAGGCATCGCACTGGGCTTGTTGCCCTCCCTAGCCCAGCTCGCTCTCCACAGCTCCGCTCTCTTATTCGTGTGTGGCTTCTCTTGGTTTTCATACTGTTTTTTCAGGAAAATATGCTACAGTCATGCAAACTAAGTCGACCGGCCAAGCAGGTTGCCTTACTGCAGAGCACCTCTCCTCTTCCCTTTCCTACGGTTCCTAAATCGCAGCAGGGAGCGTTGCGAGCTGGGGCCGGGGCTGCCTCGCAGCGGGGAGGGGGTTGCGTGCATGTGCATGCCTGCCGGCGCGCATTTCTGCTCGGGTTGTCTGCGCCGTCGAGGCGTGTGACTGATTTCAGCCAGCCAGCTGGGTCCCTGGAGGTGATGCTCTGGCTCTGTATCATCCCTGCTCATGTGGGGCCAGGACCAAATTAATTAGTAGGCATATACCTTTGGAAAGCAAAACACAGCAAGATGGAAATCCTGTAGATGACAGGAATCTGCTCTGCTTTACTCCTGGGTGTTGCTCCTGTGCAAAGTGTTGCTTGCATGGACAACTCTGCAAGCCCAGAGTGTGGGTACAGGGTTCAGAAATGTGTTCAGCCAAAGCCTGTGCTCAGGAGAGTTTTCCTTAGTACCTCAGGGAGCACATTCGAGGTCCCTGCCAAGAATTCAACATCTGCACAATTGATACTTGGCAGGAAATTTTAAAATTCATGCGTGTTCCCTGAGGTGAGGAGGGAAAGTGCCTGGATCTGCAGATCCGTCTCCTCTCTGTCCCCAGGCCAGGAAGGAGCAAGACCAAAATCCGTAAGCCCGAGGGACATGGGATGGTGCAGGATCCCAGGATGATTTGGCTTTAGGGTGTCCTTTTGCCTTGTGGGCTGGAGTTTCTTCTAAATATCAAGTGGTGATGGTGTATTCCAGTGTCTGAAGGGTGGCAAATTATGCTGAACATCACCAGCTCGGGGCACGGGAGACCCTTTGCTCCAGCAGTGATGGCAAGAAGTCTTTGACTTGGCGAGGCAGCCTGGACATGTTAACAGGTCTTGTTGCATCAGCTGATCCATGGTAGCCTGCTGCAGGCTCCCAGCCCGAGCCCTCGGAGGATCCCCAGGCTCCCCGGGCAGGGATGGGGCTCTCTCTGCCTGCTGTACCCCAGCCCAGGGCTGCTGCACGGTAGGTTGGATCAGGTGCTGCAGGGGACCTGTTACCTGCCATCACTCTTCTGCATGTAAATGGGGGCAAGAAAAGCCAGCCTGGCTCTCAGGCCAGGTAACCTGGGGTAGGGACTAATTGCGGTGGCATCTCAATCTCCTTGTGCACGTTTGCCATGCACGATGTCTGGGAGGCGCCCGGGGTGGCACGAGATGCCCACAGTGAGGACCGGGCTCTCCCCAGCAGCTGCCGCGCCTTTAAGACCCCCCTGTGCTCCGACCATGAGGCTGTCGGCCAAAATGGGCTCCTGGGTGTTGCAAAGCAGATGTTTAAATACCGCAAAGCTGTCCCCTCTGTCCAGTGCAGAAACTCTTCCTTCCCGGATCATCGGTTCCTGAGACTTCAAATGAAAAAAGCAGCTTGGTCTGTTGTTATCTTGGCCTTAAAAAAGCCTCCGGCTCAAGCGCAGCTGGTAAATGTCCTCCATTTGCAAGAGGTGATTTTGTTCCTCGGTTGATCCCATGTGGGACCTGGGACAACCGCCCCGTTCCTGCTCCTGGCCACGCGCTTGCCCTGGGTGGCAGGTGGGATTTCTGCCACCGTCAGCTGGAGATCGCCGGGGCGATAATCCTCCCTGAAACAAAAATAAAGAGCAGAACCGGTTGGACAGAAAGTGCAGCGGCAGAGGGGGAGCGCAAAGGGCACCCGGGGCGTGCACGGAGCCGGCGCTGCTCTTGGGCGAGCTCTAACCAAGTAGCAGGGAAGTGCTGCAGGGTCTAATTAATAGGTTAATATTATTATTGCTATCGTGCACAGGATGAGGTGAAGCTGTTTGCTTTTGGAGAGCTCTCCTGGCCTGCCCATGGGAGTTAGGGTAAAACAAGTCCATCACGCTGGCAGTGCTTCCCCGGGCGATGAGTGTGGCTGTGAGCTGCGGAGGGGTGAGCTGATGGCCCTGCAGCCCCGGGCAGCCTTTCTGGGTCTAGGGCAGATGCTCTGGAGTCGACTACCTCCCTGTGCCTCAGTTTCCCCATCTGTGTGACATGGGCAGTGACGCTGCTGCTTTGTCAAGCAGTGAGAGGAGCTGGAGTTCTATCCCTTGCCCAAGTGAAAACCTGGGGAATTCAGTGATAGTGGAGGAAGGCACAAAGAAAAATAAAAAAAGTTGGATTGAATGGTTTGGAAGGAAACAAACGCTTGGGTGAGAGAAGGATTTTTGCCGTACCACCTCTTAAAGCATGACAGCTGCTGGGCTGGTATTCAGTTATTCTGAAAGACCACCACTACGTGACAGCTTGGGGAGCCTCAGCCCACTCTCGCCTGCGTCCTGTCCCAAGCCAAAGGTCTGGAGGGTGAAACTCCATCCTGGGACATGTTCTTCACTCGTGGGGTGGAGGCGAGAGCAGACTCTTCACCATGCTCTCCCCGACACGGAGATGGACGTTGCTGCAGGGTTTCCCTGCTGCTCGTGCCGCTCGCGTGAGCAGAGGCTGCAGTATGGCGCGGTGGCCCCAGCTGCTGCAGCCCAGGGTGACCCACGTGCCAGGATAAACAGAGGCGAACAACTTGCAGGGTCTGCTGATGACTTTTCCAGCAGTAATTAACTGGGACACAGTAAAAGACTGAGGGCTTTTGCCATTTCTGGGACGTACAGCAGTTTCCATGCTCTCTCCCTCATTCTAGCTGGTGGTACCCCCCTCTCCAACCTGATGCAGGGACATCTCAGCACATCAGTGGCGGTTGCTTATTATCACTCTGGCTGCAGGAGACACAACTGCTTTCATTTCCCCAAGTCCATCCCTCCTGGAGCCTGTGGACGTGGGTAGCTCAGTCCCAAAGAGGATGAGAAAACACTCGGGAGCTTCTTGGTCCATGAAGCCACAGCTCCCTGAACGGGGAACCCCCCTGTCCCCAGGGCACCCTGCCTGCCATGGGGTGTCAGAAGCGTTTGGTCTGTCCCCCCTTTCCTGGAGAGGTGGGAGTGAAGGGACACTGTTGTCTTTGTCTGCCTCCTTGGGCTCGAGAGGAGATGTGAGCAGGGAATCGTACCATCCAGGAAAAATCCTCTTCCCCTTGACCGAACCACAGGGAACTCAGCGGACTCGTGACTTGGATGGAGCAACAGGACCTGCGGGTTTTCCTTCTTTCCCTCTCGCTTGCCTTTCCAGCGTCTGTCTGTCCTGCCTGGCTCGTATTTTGGGTAAACCCCAAGAACACTGAGTTTACTTTAAGAAATGTCCCCCTGGGTGGACCCCGCTGGAGAAGGAGGGTGGCTGGGAGGGAACTGTGCCTCCCCTGTTCAGAGGGCTTGTTTGAAGGTTTCTGTGGTCTGCACGAAGGCTGCCCACAAAGACCCGAGGATGTTTGGTGTGAGATCATCTGGCTGCTTATTTAGGGACCACCAGCGAGTTGCTGAGCACCTCAGGAATCGGGCTGTGGCCACCTTTTGATATCGCAAAGGCAAATATTGAGAAACCCTTTTGGGTGGGGGGAGCTGGGCTGGGCGTTTCTTGGGTGCTGGTAGCCACCGCGTGCAGGCTGCAGCCGGGGTGAAATGCTTGATGTATTTCAGTGGGGTGGCACATAAAAGGCGTGGAGAGGTCATTAAACCAGGGACTGGAGCCCCTGGCTGGCTTCGGGAGACCACCAGAGCTCTGTGGGGTGTTTGGTGTTTGGACAGAGCAGCACGTATTCCTCCTCCTCCCTTCATCTTTAAATACCACCCCACAGATTTCAAGGAAAAAATAAATGCACTTAAAATGGCATCATTTTGTGGTGCCTTGAGGACTATTTATATTTTTATTGCTCCCGCAATTTTTATAGAATAGCCTTTTTCATGAAAACATCAGTGTGTATGTGTGTGTAATTAATCCATGCATCATCTTCAGAAAGCAATTTTATAGCTGGATTTAGGGCAGTGGCACACAGCGCTCGGGATCCCGCCTGCCATCGGGCCCTTTACGGTGCTCTCCTGTGCCAGCTCCGGACTGATCTCCAGGTTTTCACCCCATTTGGAGCTAATTCGAGCTCCTGTTTTCCAGGCTGCGGTGGAGGCTGTAAGCTTGGTTGGGTGAGTTATTCTCTCCTGGAAATCCCACAATGTCACACAAAAATACATTTCTTAGTGGTGAAATAAGTTAAATGTCCAGAAAGCCGGTGCATGGAGCAAACCAGACTGACTTCAGGCAACCCAGGAGTTTGCCTGTAGGTGTTAAGGACAGAAGGTGGCTTTTTGGTATTGCCTAGTCTGGCCCTTTCTGTAGCACAGCTCCGGGGCTGAGTCCGGCAGCTCCGCTCTCTGCTGGCAGCCTCGCCTCTCCCATTCCCCGTGGAAAATGAACCAAATCTCTCAACTTCCGACTGAAACGTAAGATGTGAGATAAGGGTTTACTGGAAGGCTCCTGTTGCCAAATAGCCCGGAGACCCTTTCCTTCCTCCTCCTCTGAACAAGACCGTCCAGCTATTAACCGCATCTCTGTGAGATGTGGTACTTAGCACGTTCTGGTCTGACATGAGATTTTTACCTTTATCACAATAATAACTACCTTGAACAATGTACAAACCCCTGGCTTGTATCAAGTGTCTTCTAGCAGCTTCCATACCTCCTCCTCCTGATGTTTGCTGGGGGGAGCTGATGTTTCTGGGTACTGCACCAAGATCTCAGGAGAAAAGGAAATCAAACAGTGGCTTCTCTGAGACAAACCAGCTCATCAGGACCTCAATTCTGCAAAACACTGAAGCGTGGCCCTCACTGGGTCAGCACCTTGAGCCACACCAGCGGTCCCATTTGATGTGTTGATGTTGCTCTTCCCCTCCTTCCTGCATCCATCCAGCCGCGCCGGTGGCTCGGGCCGGGCAGAGGGGACCCCACACAAGCTCCAGCTGCTCACCTTGGCGACAAGGTGGCTCTTGTGGTGGGTATTTCTTCACTTCCAGCTACAAACCATCCCTCATAGCTTCATTGCAAAGCTGATGACAACTCACTGACGCTGCACGCATGGAAGAGGCGAGGGGGGGATGCAGCACTGCTGCAGGGTGAGGTGGGCAGAGCCGTGAGCCTGGCTGCTGCTGTTTAATATCTGTGGTCTAAGTGCAAATGGAGCAGGCTCCAGCTACAGTATGTTTGTCTTGGAGATTAAATCTGGAGAGCCTCCGGTCTCCAAGTCCATGCCGGGAAGAGAGGGGCGAGGAGGGAGGGGAACCGAGCCCTGCGGGTGCACACACCTTTTTAACCCTCCGAAAGCTGCTGGCTGGCTTGAAAATTGAGGGATAGAGGGCAAACGCAGGTAGAGGGAGAAAGGGTGGGGAAGCATGGGTCTTTGAAATAGCTTTGAAAAGATTGGCACAGCTCGAATTGTTGCACCTGCTTGTGAAGTTTTTGTGGGCAGGAATCTTTTCCTTGTTCTTTTTGCAAGATGAAGCGTTGCTGTGGGGACCAGTCAGTGATGCTGAAGCCAGGAGCGTTTGTCCTGCAAGTGCAGACACAGAGCAACTGCACCTCGTGCATGGCCGGTGTGCCCGAGACCTCAGTCCTGGGTCTCACGTAGCTCTCAGGCACCTTATGGCTTTTTCTGCAGCTCTTTTTCTGCCCATCCAGAGGGCCGGGTTCCTCTCTGCCTGCTCCACTGCATCCCAGACCCTCGCTGTGCTGGCCGTCCAGCATCACTTGCACCTGCCCTGGCAGGCGTAAGCGGCATGGGGGCTTCTCCAGCTGCATGTCCTGGACCCCTGGGTGGCCGAGAGCATCTTGGGCTGCAGCACACCATCCTCCTCTGACCAAGCCTCGTGCCTGGGGTGAGCGGGGAAACGCTGCACCGTGCTCAGGGTTGCCTTTAAGGCTGATGCATGGGGCAGGAAGGAGGGAGGGAAAGCATCTCCCCCGAGATCCGTTGCAGTAATGTTCCCAAACACTTCATCTCGTGTATGGTGCATACTACAAGTGTTCCTACAGTGCTCAGGGCTGTTTTTGCAGTGCTGTTTATATAAGAGATCGCGCATGGTGCCTACATGCTTCTGGCACTTATAAAGCCAGGTAGGCTGTGTTTATCCTGGGGATTGGCCCCAGTTGCAGTCATCTGGGGCTCAGCCAGCAGCGTAGCTAGACTGATATATATATTATTTAAAAAAGCTCTGGTTGTCGAGAGGCCAAGCCTGCTTGCTGCGCTGATGAAAAACGTGGCTTTGAGCAGTTTTACCCAGTCTGAACTGGTGGAGCTGTGCCAGTGGGCAGGCGGGAGCTGGGGGATGCACCCGCTCCTCCGTGGGGTGTAAGAGCAGGTTTAGCATCGCCATCCTCAGTGAGATGCTTTCAGGAGCCTTGAGTGGCTGGAGGCTGGAGCTGGTGGGTCTCCCCCTTGTCACAGGGGCTGGTGATGGGGTGCAGGCAGGGGTAGATTTCCAGTTTTCCCCCTTCCTTACTTTTGTTGCTTGAAGTCCCACACATCGCAATGTGTTTTTTGGCTGCTTTTAATAGGTAGTGGAGTGGGGATCTGTCTCCCAAATGACTGCCCAGTCCAGGTCTAGAATTGGGGACAATCTGCAGAAGAGAGACCATAAAGTTGGTGAAAAGCTGGAAAACCACAGGGGCTGTCCCTCACATGACTCGTTTCATTGAGTCCTTCCCTGCCCTCAGCAACCCAACACGTGGGAGGGGGTTGCTGGGTTGCATGTGGATCACCATCAGTAAAGGATGCATTTTCACCCATCCTCCCTGGCCACGTATCCAAAGGTCTCCAGCTCCTCTGAGCGTCCTCCTGGATGCTGGGTCAACCTCTCCTCTGGCTTCTGCCTCCAGCCCAGGAGGGAAAACCCAGCGGGCTGGGGGCTTGGCAGCTGGCTGCCTCTACTCCTCCAGCCCTTGGCTGGGCAGAGGCCTCTTATTTGATCTAAAAGGAAAAATTTAATTAAATGAGATGTAGATCTCATCCGCTGGGAATTCTCCTTGTGGGCACTGTGCCCTGGATCATGCCCAAGGCAACAAAGGGAGCCGGGGGAGGAGGAAGGAGGTGGGAAGAAGGCTGGGCAGTGCCGGGCTCCTCTCGCAGTGGCACTGGCCAGGTTTCTCTCCTCGCCTGCCCTAAGGATGGGGCTGAGGTGAAGCTGCTCTGCCTTTGGGGTCCCCTCTCAAACCCCAGCTTGGGGGCTTCAACCATAAAGCTGCACCCAGGGGGAAGAGGGTAACCTCACGGGTGTGAGAGGGTGTACTGGGCTGTTGGGGAGATGCTTGTGCTGGTCCTGGCTCCCCCGGGGCAGCGATCCTCTGGGTCGTGCCTAGGGCAACATGAGCTCTGTGCTGTCGCGTTGTTGTGGTGTATTTAGTGCTGCTCTGGTTTTCCAAGGTGTTTAAAAGAGGGTGGTTATGTGCTGGAGAGAAAGCCACCTCTGAAAGCTCAACCCCATTAATTTTCTATATTATATACAGAAACACATGTTTGTGTTCCAAAATGAAGTTAATTCAAGGAAGTTCCAACACATATATAAACTCAAGGCATCTCTTGCAAACTTTCCAGGTTCCTCGGTTTTACTCAGCTGCCTCAAACGTTCAGGTCTCATCGCTGCTATGTGCGATGCCGTGGGGTTTGTCACCGTGATGCTTGTGAGTGTCGGATGAGGATCACTCGTTTGCTGCAGGATGAGTGATTGTATTTCTTGTAGCACTGGCAGTATTTTGTCTCTGAGGAAAGAAGATGGATTTTAAAACAACATAGAAGCGGGTGTAGCTTTGAAAAAAACATATTTTGTGCCTGCGATCCTTTCATTATCACATGAAAATATCTTTCTTGGAAGCTTTCTTTGCTGTAGACTTGCTTTTGTTGTCTGAGTGCTGGGAACTGGGATCAGAGACCTGAAAGGTGCCTGCAAGGGGGGAAGCCTGCCTCTGGGGATGAGCAGGGCTGGGCCACAACCTGCTCGGGATGGAGGGACGGAGGTTGCAGCAGCAACACCCCAGCTCCCACAGGGAGAGCCTATTAAAAGGGAATAGGCCAATCAATAAATCAAGGCACCTGAAAAATGAAACCAAGGGGCTGGGAGAGGGTTTTTTTCTTCTTCTTTCTTTTCTTTCTTTTTTTTTTTTCTTTTCTCAATTAAAACAAACAAAAATCAAATTGCAGGAGGTGGCTGTCGTGGCGCGCTGCGGAGGGCTGAGCTCAGTGGCTGGCGCGGGCGCTGGACGCAGGCATGGCTGCGTGTGGTTAAATTAGCTCTGTAAATTACAGCTGCGATACGTGGAAGTGTTGAAAAGGAATCAGCTATTCCCCGGCTCCGGAGGGGTGGCCCACGATGACTGGGGCAATCATCCATTTTTTCTGGAAGGTGGATTTTCTCTGAAAGTCTGTCTCTATGTGGATCTTACATTGGACACCAAGGAGGGGAGGAAGATGCTTGTGAAGCTGGGTAGATTGAGCCGAAGGGGTTTAGCCCAGAGGTCAGCGCAGCATCGCCGCTGTTTGCTGTCAGGGTTTGGGTGACAAATACTCGGGTGCGTCTCTGTCCTAAGCAAACCCTATTTGGCTCTAGGGTGCTTTCGGACTCTTTAATGGGCCACATGAAACTCACTGCCTTTATGCCCTAGCTAGCAGGGATCAAACATCAGGATGCTGTTCAAGGGGTGGTAGTGCTGCCCTGGTTGCATTTAATATTGTGTGGGGAAATCACTGGCTTTCCCCTCCCCAGGGCATGTTGAAAATGCCAGGCTGATTTTGTCCCAGTGATCAGAGCAGGGGATTTGCTCTGCTGCAAATCTGTGCCTTAAACTGAGTAGCAGAGTACCTGGAATAACTGGGAAAGACGTAGAAATTGTACAAAATCAGTGTCTGCCCTGTGGCTGAGGGCAGGCTGGGGCGGGCTGAGCGTGCCCTGGCAGCACGAGCCCCACCACGGCGGCACCGCCAATGTCCTCCGTCCGCGGGCACCGCAGAAACGGCTGCTTTGCCCTGTAAAAACCCCGAGGTTTGAGACATTTTCCAGGTGCACATTGCATTGAGCCCTCCCCAAGCCTTTCGCCCGGGGACGGCACCGCAGGGCCAGTCGGACGAGGCGTCGCGCCGAGGAACAAGGAGCTTTTCACTTGGATGCTTTTTTTCTTGACCTACATTTTTATATTCCTGCATCAAGTTTAAGTTTCAACCAATTGGCGTTTCTCAGCCAGTAACAGTTTCAAAAAATTCCTGACTAATTCTAGGAAACGCTTGACTGAAAGTACATTTCTGCGTGCCCTCTGCTGAGGTCACCCGAATGGCTGGCCCAGCCGGCGGGTGCTGTTTGCTTTCATTCCTGCTGGGAATGGTCCCGAGGGACTTTCAGGGGTCACCGCATCCTCACCTTGAACCTTCCCCATCCCAGGACTGAATTTCGGAGCCCTCCTGCCTGGCACGGCAGTGCAGAAACCCCACGTTGTCTCTCTGCTGAGGGCCAGCGGATGGATGGTACCGCAGCATCGGGCTACCCACGAGAAATGCAACACGGCGTCCCCGGGCGATGCCAAGCCCAAATAATCCCAAATGTGGCCACACATGGTTAAGTTTCACTTGCAGAATGATCAGCAATGGGTTTGTGTTAGCAGGGGCATAATAAAAATGTGTGGGTTTTTTTTTTTTTAAGTCTGTTAAAATTATTTTTAAAAAATTTGCTTTTCCCCCAGAGCATTCCCCACTTTCAACAAATTTGAATTAAAACAAAGACCTTTTTCTAACGCTTTTTCCCTTTCACTTGAAGCCTGGCAGGGCAGGAGATGGGTTTTCATTTCTGCATCTCTGTTCACCGTCAGTTTTAGCCTGAGATCTGCAGGCGATGAGGGGTGCCCAGGGTGGTGGTGGGACTCTGTCACGCACCCGGGGGGACACGGGGCTCTGCCCCGATGCCTCTCGGATGAGGATGGTTTTTGAGTTGTGTGTTTGTTTGAAGCAGGGTTATTTTGTTCTTTCGGTTGCATGTCCTTGGGTTAGACCGGACCAACTGTGACTCAGTGGGGCCTTTTTTGTTCCATTTAAAGGGAAGTTATTTAAACTCAGAAATTAAAAAAACCCCAATTTTTAGGTCTTACCCTTTGGAAACAAAAGACCAGTCTGTCTATGGTTCAGACTTCTGCCTTGATTTATGCACGTAAAGGATTTTTGTTGCTGCTCTCCAGTTTCAAGCACCCAGAAGGGACAAACAGCCCAACTTCACTCCTCTCCGAAGGCCAAATTTTGGGTGAGGGCAGTTGCTGAAGCTTCCCACCCTGCCTCAGCAAGAAGCCTAATCCTGACCCGGGGGCCCATCTCACTGCAGGTGAGAGGTAATTTTACCTCTTGATCCGGTGTTGAGGTCCATTGTGAGAATTAAACAGTATTTTGCTGTGCTAATTTACCACCGCAAGATTGTATAATTATCTTTTTATAGGGATGGGTGTGTTCTGGGCTTTCCTGCTGTACAGCAGAGCCAGCTGTGCCTGTGTCTGCATGTGAGAGATGTTCTGGCATACCTGGCTTCTGCTCTGGGTTCGCTCTGTGATTTCAGGCAATTAACTGGGGATTATTTTCTGTTACAGATCTCCATCTGTAGTGCAGGGGTGCCGGGGCTGGATGGAGCTGGGGATGCTGTGGATGTGGTAGTGCGGGAAGAGGAACAGTGGATGGGTCGATGTTTGGTGGCTCCCGTGGGAAGGCATCCGGATTTGAGGGGTGTGGAAGCATGTCTGCAGCTGCAGAGCTGCCCTGAGATGGCAAAGGGTTAATCTTGCTCGGTGAACTGGGTGTGATGGATCAGCTCCAGGAGTGAAAGCTGGACTTAGCCCGGGATTTCTGGGAGAGGGATGACCAGAGCCGTCTCCCATTAGACTCACATGGAGAGACCCTCCAAACAAAATTGCTTTTCCACGGCTGCTAGAGCCAAATGGGAGAGGAGCACCTTTTCAGTCGTGGTGCTGGCAGGCGATGGGACACGGCTTGTCCCACCAGAGCCTGTCCCCAAGCTCCCATGTCACCCCAGCAGAGAGGTGCCCCAAAGCCACCACCCTGCAGGGAGGCTCCCTGAGAGTTGCAGCTTTTGCATCCCCCCCAGTCCCTGAGCCTCCCCAGTTTCTCCCTATAAGAGCAGCAAACCCCGGTGTGTTGCGGGCCTCGGCATTGTGCTGGGCTACGTGCTGCTGCGAGCGATGGCACTTGGACGAGGAGGTTCCCGCGCTCGGAAAGCGGTGGCTGGATCGTGCCAGGGCAAGTTGTGCTGCTCTTGGATGAGTCCCCGCCAGCGTCTCCGGTACAAGCCAGTTGTTTCCATTGCACCGGGAGAGTGATGCTGGTGCCGATGGGATCAGCGGACAGGGAGGTTTCTCCCCTCCCTCGGGGATATCGGTTCCTTTGCGCTAAGAAGATAAAGATCATAAAGCTGTGGTTTGAACCTGACTGCACAGCCAGTGTAAGAGAGCTAATGGCTCTGTAGGGGAGGCAGGATCTGGCCCGCCGCGGGCTGGGGGAGCATCTTCCCTTTGCTTGGCTTCCACGGTCCTGCTCTCCCTGCCTGGCTCTGCCTTGGCACGCTTTGCCGGCATTTCATATCTTCATTTTTTCATGCAAAAGGAAGGGGGGGAACTGGGGGAGAAGGAGGGCACAGAGAATTAATCAGCTTAGGGTCAGAACAGGAAAAAACACTGCTTAAATTGGTAATCCCCAGGGACAGAAATCAGCTCAAAGCTGCAAAATAAATGTGCAGCCGGATGGTTTTTCCTCCCTCCCTTCTCTCCCTGGCGGGGCGGGTGTCAGAGGGCAGGGGGTGGCGGCAGGGATCCTGCCTCCAGCAAGGGCAGGACTCCAGTGTGGGGGCCTTTGCACCCTTGTCTGGGTTCACGCCTTGATTCAAGGCTTTCCAGAAAACACCTTGACCCAGATGTGAGTACTTTGAACATCCCCAGGCAATGGGGAGCAGAGCTCATCCTCAGGATGGGACCCTGCTGCTTGCATGGCCAAACCCATCACCTCCCTGGAGCCAAACAAGGAGGTTTTGCAGCGCTTTTCCCATCCTGTGAGCCAGTGCCTCGCTGCACCAGGACGGGAGCGGAGAGAGGCGTGTGAGACTAAAGTGTACACTCCTGTAATCCCTTTTATCCTGGGAATCCATCCCTGCTTGCCTCTGCTTGGATGCAGGAGGTGTCACAGAGCAGCCTGAGGGGACGTTGGCAGCCCTGTGGGGTTGACGGGCAGTTTGTGCAACCCCTGCCTTGAGAGGCGTGGGTGTCCAGGCCTGTCTGGCACAAACATGGGCTGCTGAGCCCCAGGAAGGGCTCGGGGAGGGCACGAGGGGTGGCTCAGCAGCCACAAGGTGCCTTGGAAATGGGGGGGGTCTGATCCTGGGATTAATGAACCTGGGTGGGTTTTGCAGTGCTGCCCTGTCCCACCCGGCATGTCCAGGAGCTCCTCCGCCCTCTGCCTCCGCTGGAGCAGGCAGCGGGTGGAGGTCTTGCTCCAAGGAGACCCCAGGGTGCTCAAGAGCAGCCCAAATGCAGGGTCTGAACATGCCCTGCTCTTTCTCTCTGGGATTAAACACCCCAAAATATGGGGAGATATTGTGCTGGTGGAGAGCAAAGGCTGCTTTGTGCCTTTTTGTGTGATGCTGCGCTGTCATCCGTGGCTCTTTCGGTGTGACAGCCCAGGGGATGGGAAGGTTGAGCCTGGGGGATGGAAAAGAGCTGCTCGGGGAAGGCTGGAGAGCAGCTCTGCTGCGGTAGTGAGTTGTTGTGGGAAGGTGAGAGCACCCACCCCCTCTCCCCAGGCTCTGCCAGTCTGCGATTTGGGACAGATCTGCCTGTCCCCTGCCTGCAAAGCCAACCACAGCCTTGTCTGGCAGGTTTCAAAGTGCTCAAATTGGGTGAGGATGCAGGGAGGCAGCCGAGGAGGTGGATTACACCTGCAGCCTGCAATGGGGAAGAGCTTGCTATGGGATTAAGTGAGATCCTAAGGCATTTGTGGGTTAAGGCTGAATTAGTCTGGTCCTAATAAAGGAGGATTTAGCTCATGGGGGAGTGGTGCTGGGTGTGCATGGGGCTGCTTGGGGCTGTGGGAAGCCCTCGTGTCTGTGCTGGAGATCACCCTGTGGTCAGTCGGGATGTGGCCCCTGCGGTTGGGGCATCCCCTTTCGTCGGGAGGGCTCCAAGGTTTGCTCTCCCTGTTGGTGAGAAGGGAGGGGGAAGAGCCCAGGGATCAGATGGATCATCAGGGGTCCCGCTGATGGCAGAAACCAAGGGTAGCTGCTCGGCTCCCGTCTGCCCGCAGTGGGGGACTGCTGGAGTTCCAGCAGGAGAAGCAAAAATGCTGGGAGGTAAACAAAGTTCACGCTCAGGGAACATCATTTCGGTGCTTAGGCCCATCGATCAGCCTGTCAGAGGGTTATCACTTTGGGGATGCTTTTACTAAAGGAGCCAGAACTGTCGTCAGGGACCAGAGCCTGCCCGAAACCTGCCTGCAGCCTCTCCTGGGCGTCCGTGTTGTCCAAGCCCTGACAGCGTTCTGTGCTTATCGCTTTGTTGCAAAAAATGAAGGAGAATGGGACTTTCTTCATTCTTTCATCTGCCTGTCAGTCTCAATGTGACACATTGCTTTAAAGAGTGGCCTTTTCTAGCAGGGAAGGAGGGGGAAAAAATTGCTAGAAAGAGCCAGAGAAGGAGGTGGCCTCGTCCCACACGCAGAACGGGTTGGAGTATGTGAGCAAGGAGAAAGTCGTCAGAGGTGTTTTTGTTGGGGGGGGTTAAAACTTATATTTTTAGTCATGTTTAGCTCTCAGTGGATTGATCAGGGCTGGTATTTGAGGAGGAAACCTGCACCTGGCGCTGGGAGAGATGTTTTGGGATGCAGCAGATGCTGTGCTCCGAGCGCATCCCGGTGGGGCTGAGCTGCTACCAGCACTTGCCCACGGGGCACCTCCGTCCCTGGCTGGCAAACAGCAGCGGCTCTCCTGGACCCTCATCCTCTGGGATGCAGCCGGGGCGCGTTGGTGATCGCAGCTGGTCTCTTTCATTTCTCTGGTGGGAGAGCAGGAGGCTGCTGCGACGCTGGGAGCGGACACGGGGCCCTTTCTGCAAATTCTACCTGCTGCATCTCAACCTCGCGAGTTTTTCTGGGGTGTTGCATGTTAGAGTGAGCTCTCGACAAATACCCTTTGCTATCTTTGGGTTAAATAGCCAGGATCGAGGAGGGTCTCAGACAGTCTGACCCCTCGATGGTCCAGCACCGAGCATCCCCGCTCACCCCTTGGGGCTCAGCAAGCGCACGGACGTGCGTTTGGTTAAAGGGACCGTCTCTCCATGACTCATGGCGGTTTGCATCGCGGCAGGTCGGTGACTCACGGCAGCTCCGCGGCGAAGCTGACAGCACCTGTCTGGGCCACGGTTATTTATTAACATGTTACCAGAAAGGGCGGCATGGGAACAAAACACTTGCTTCGCTTCCTCTAGCTGAAGGAGTTTTAATGACATCTCTTCTGAGGCTGTCTGGGATTTTGGCAAGGCTTTTCGTATCGCATGCTTAGGTTAGTAAACGAAGATAATCTCTTTGGACTGAAACTCCGGGAATTAGGTTGGCTCTTGCAACAGAGTCTGGTGGTTTAAGGAGAAGGCTCATTTGCGTTGCAGCAGTGTCGAAGGGTTGCACCGAGCCTCGGGGCTCCTTTGTAGCCAGTTTAAAGCCACATTGAGTGAGACATTGCTCCGAAGACATGTCCGAGGAGGCAGGGCAGGGAGATGAGGAGAAGCCGTTTGCTGGGGAGCACGAGGCCGGGCAGAGCTGGGGGCAGGCTGGGCTCCCCCCTCCCGCCCCGCCGCTTTTTCCTCTGGATCGCTCAGCTTTCTTATGGGAATGATCCCGTCTGAGTGTGGTTTTCACTCAGCTCCGGATGCTGAAATCCCGTTGTACGTTCATTTGTGGGGTGGGGACAGCGTGGGATGGGGTCACACGGGCTGGTCACTGCTGGGCTCCTTTCTTCCGTGACCCGAGGGTCTCAGTGGGACCCCGGGCTGGGGTTCAGTGTCCACGATGAGATGTGGCCAGCTTGGCTTCTCACTGGAGAATGGTGCTCGTGGGTTACCACCATGCCTGCCCACCCACCCGCACTGGGGTGGCCTTCACTTGCCCCGTGGCAGGGGTGCTTGGTGGTCCACAGCTGGAGCATGCCACTTCCACCAGATGGAGCTGTGAGATGCCATCGGGGGACGCGGGGTCCCTGGGGCCAGCCTGAACCCCCCATGGAGCCCAGTGGCCGCCCTGCCACTGTGTGGGAGCAGATAGCTGGAAGCAGCAGTTTCAGACAGGGGGTGCTGGATGTCCCGCCGTGAGCCATGCCGGGATGCGGCACATCTCACAGCGCTGGTGATGGAGCAGGCAGCATGGCAAGAATTTTTTCCCCAGGGGTCCCAGGGTCCCACACCAGATCACCTCCTGGGGTTGTCACCTCCACTGTGCCATGGAGGGACCCCGATGGGTGTGTGCCCACAGTGTGCTGGTAGGAGTCATTCTGCAGTGGTGCTGAGCCAGCACCCCCAGGCAGCGGCTGCACTGGGAGGGTCGCATCCTGCCAGGGTGCAGGGGGGGTGTGGTGGAGGCACCCTGCGAAGGCCCAATCTCTGCTGCTGAGTGGGCTCTGGGCAGACCCCGCTGCGTTTTGAGTGTAGCCTGTGCATGGGTTAGTGAACAGTGTTGTCAAGCTTGGTCTTTTGCTGAAAATAACTCTGCCTGTGGACGTGAGATGGCCCATCGCGTGGGGTTCTGCTGCGGAGCAGGGCTGGCTTGGCAGAGCCGGCAGGTAGGAGGAGAGGAGGAACGAACTGCGAGGAGCCCCATGTGAGATGGGACACGTGCAAACAAGCAGAGAGTGATGGACGGGTCCCCTCGGCAGCACTGGGGTCTCGCCCTGCTCCGACCTGCCTGGGGGGCTGCTTGCGTGGCCGGGAGGACGGTGGCAGCAGAAGTGACTTCGCAGGAGGTCTGGCTGGCCCCTGCGCAGGAGGCTGCTGAGGCTCGGGAGGACACCATGCGTTGGCAGGAGCAGGCTGTGACTCAACAGGTCCGTTTCATCTCTCTCAGATCTTTTGCTTTTTTTTTCTTTAATCCACTTGCCTCATTGACTTTATTTTACAATCCATTGCTGGGTTCACTGAAGAGTACTTTGGTCATTAAGCACGTTGGGGCATGTGAATAAACCTGCATCTCTAAACTGTAAATTGCTTTAAAGCCAGTATTAAATCACTGGCTGGGATGCGAAGGGCACAGCACGACCCTGTGTCCCTCCCGCTGCCCCTCACCTCCGTCCTCCCCCACCTCCATGTGTTGGAGGGGGTAAGGCCACCAGGGTAAGGCCAACCTGCAGGTCTGAAGTCCCATCCCTTTGCAGGTCCTTTAATGTGTCCAGGTCCCCATTCCCCTCCACAGACCTGGACACATCAGGGCTTCCCTTTCCCTTTGCAGGGGTTTGGGGCCAGGCTGAACCCTGCCTGGGTGTGCGTGCAGGGACAACGCAACGAGGTGCGAATGCGGCTGTGCTGGGACCGGTTCCTGCAAACAGGCTCTAGCTCTCTAGCTGCATTTTTCTGAATCCAGCCCTTCGGATGGGAAGCGTTTCGACAGTAAAAGTGGAATTGGGGCATGTCTGAGCAGGGCGAGGGGTCTGAGGGAGGGACACCCAGGAGAGGGAGCAGCAGGGAGGTATGAGTGCTGAATGAGCCATAACGTGAGCGCTGCCAGAATCATTTCCCTGCCTGTTGGTTTCCTTTCCTTTTTGGCTTTGCTGCCCACACAGTTTGTGCTCAAGCTGTCTGTAGACGCAATGCTCTGTAGCCAAAACTCCCGTTTCTATTCCTACGCTTTGCTCTGCCCCTTGCAAGCACATGTTTGGGGGGACACGGCAGGAGGCAGATCCCCATCTCCAAATGCACAGACGATCATTGTTGCTGCTGCAAACTCAGTGCCTCCTTCTGTTTGCTCTGGATGGATGCACTCTTCTTCCTAGGCTGCTGCTGAGCATGGAGACAGCTCTTGCCCTTATTCCAGTGCCCTGCTCTCCCAGAGTGTTGCGGTGGGCTCACGGAGAGGAGAACAGCAGCAGCGCGGGGGCTGGTGTCCAGGAGGAGCGTTAGGCACCGGTGGCCTCGGGGCTCACGGTGTGTGGCCTGGCTGTGCTGCTGCTGCTCATCCTCTCGGGGCTGGAGCGGTCCAGGGCGCAGGGAAGCAGATGACGCCTCACTGGGGAGTGTGGGGTTTGTGGGAGGCAACTGGCCCAGGGAAAAAATAAATTGCACCTGGGATATTACTCTCTGTGTAGGTTTAGTGCTGGAGGATGTGCAGATGGTGGGGAAGGAGGGAGATTTGTCCTGAGTGGGGTTTGTTCAGGTCACCAGGGTCCGGGGAGGATGGTCCTTCATCAGGGGTGTCTCTGGGACAAAACGAAGTGCTCTGTCATACGGCGTGTGGTTAAACTGGGGTAGCCACATGGAATTGAACCTGCCTGGGCTCCATTTCCCCACCTGAAGGGTGACAACAAACAGCATACCTAATCCACGGAGTAAGGACATGCTAACGGCACCGATGTGGGCAGGAGGACATCCTGCAGCAGCCACCCAGGCTGGATGCATCGCCCCTATTCCTGATGCTTCCATCCTTGTGGCTGCAGCAAGTGCAGCTGTGTGGTGGTTCCCGCACCGGCGGCATGCTCCCGCAGTTCTCCGGCTGCCTCCTGGCCCAAGGAGCAACCGCGCTGGCCGAAAGGCTTCGCCGGGGTGGAGCGCATCAGGAAGTGCCTTTGATCTCCAGGAGCTAACGTGTTTTCAAATGAGCCGCAGCAATGACTGCCCTCCTCCCCCGCCGGGGAGGGGAGATAACACATCAGAGCCTGTGCGCATAGCTGCGATATCGCTCCTTTATGGAGCTTTGATTGCTACCAACCATGCAGCTCACTCAAGGGAACTTCAAAAGCAGTGCGCTGGACCTGCAACGCCCTGTGCAAAGAGTCCCGAGCCGGGCTTTCTGCACACACACGTACATGTGTGGGGCTATGCCCAGGGCTTTTTGCCTGTCACATCTTCACACCAGCAGCAGGTAGTTTTTGGTAGACCTTTGAGGCCTGATCACGTGGATGTGAAGTTGATGTGGTAGGGTCAGACCTTCTTGCTCAGCATTTACTGGTGGGTACTGGGTGTCTCTGGGGTGCCACCACCGATAAGTTAGCTGCCTGCCCCGTCCTAGTCCCCGCTATGCAGTGGTCCCCACAGCCTGGGGATTTGGGGTTAGTGCCTTGCAAACCCCAGGGGTGCTCGTGAGGCAGGGATGCTCGTGCTTAGACCGGGAAGGAGGATTTGCAGCTGCTCTCAGCGCATTCGCCAGCAGCGTGGGAGTTAACAGGCGAAGTTGGGGGAAAGAGGAGGAAAAGGGTTCGGACCTCCTCCACTCCCCCCTGCCGTCCCCCTTGGCTGCTGCGATTTCATTGAGGCTGTGTATTGGCCTCCGGAGGATGGAGCTGGGTAACACCACAACATAAACAGAACATCTGGAAGCTCTTAAAGGGTTTTATTTTTTAACACATTTACAAGAGCCAGGGACACTTGTGCACAGTGTTTTGCAAACTCAGAGACGCTGCGCTCTTTCTTTCCCAAAAAGCCCAAAGCTGATTGTCAGGCTTTCCCCTGGGGAAGGGGCACGGGGGCTGGTTTATACTTCCACACCGTATTGCTGAGGGTGTGATATCTTGGCCAGGAGGTGCCAATCTTGCTTGCATATTCCTTGCGAAGTCCAAAGCAAACAGGTGATAAGTGTTGCGCGATAAATGAGTATAAACCTCTACCCTTCTTTCTGTGTGCCCCTAGTGAATGCTGGAGCAGGATGGGGAGTCGGGCAGGGTTTGCTTTGGAGAAAAGCTGTTTAATGATCTTATGGAGTGAACAGGGTGAGAATCAAAGAGGGAAGCAAATGATTAATCTTCCCAAATGGACCAAGAGCTTGTCTGAGCCAAATGGGAGCTGGTTGTGCCATGCTTAATGGTGGAGTTTGGATCCTCCAGTACGTTGCAGCTCATTTGAGAGCTTGTAGGTGGGGAGCCCATGGACAGACAGTGATAAATGAGATCCATTCTTGCTCTGCTGTCCGACTGTGTTTTCCTTTGCCTGTCTCCTTCCACATGTCTGTGGCAGCTTGGTAAAAGGAGCCCCTTTCTGCTGGCTCCTCTAGGGCAGCCCAGGACAACAGTGAGGGCGTGGGGATGGGCATGGAGTGGCTGCAACCTCTCTAGTGGGCAGAGGAGGTAGAGCTCAGGCAGAGCTACCCGAGCTGCCCATACCTCCGATGGGGAGCACTCCTCCACATGCAGTCCTCTCTGCTAGCATGGCAGTCGCCCCGTGTCCCAGCTCAGCGCTGGGATGTTTAATCAGTGACTTGCACATCCCTCGGACCACGTAATGCAACCCACATACACACAAGCAAGATGAGCTGCTTTCCCATCCTCTGTGTTCCCAGATGCCGTTGTTTTGTCTGTCGCACGGAAATGGCCACTTGATTTTCTTCCATCAGCCCCCGGCTATGTCTCTTATCCACCCTCACGCTATCCTGCACCCTGATCTGATGTTTCCTGATCCCGTGGGAGCTCAGCCTTGGGGCTGACGCTGCTTTTTGGGCTCTCTGGAGCAACGTGGCTGAGTAATGCTGGTTTTCCCATGGATGTTGTCAGCACATCCTCCGCTCTCGCTGTCTGAATGGCAGCACTGGCAGCTCAGCTGTCGCTGAGAGTTGCTGTGGATGGAGAGCTCCTTCCAGCCTGCTTGGACGTGGACTGTGCAGCCACAATGGGCTCCCACCAGCCCCAGGACTTGGGAAGGGCTCCAGCCTCCAAAGCATGGCGCCCACAGCGCTGCTGAGTGTAGGGTGAGCTCAAAGGTGCTGGTGCTGAAGGTGGTTTTAGGGGAGGCATTGGGGCTGCTGGGGCGTCTCCTCTTTTACACATTGCTCCAAACATTTAATTTGATGACAAAGAGGAATCATGATTTGCTTCATCCCAGCTGCCTATCAACCTGGACCTTCCATTAACGCCGTGTTTTTCCTTCACAGGGTCCGTGGTGAAGGCTCGGGGTGCAGGGACCTGAGAGGAGACAGCCAAGGTGCTGCAGCAGTGATCGTGGCCAAAACACCCAGGAGCACCTTCCCAAGGACGGGCGCTTCAGCTGCGAGCAGGGAGAGAGTGGGCACAGCAGGGACCAGCAGCTCGCCCTGAGCTCACCGAGGTGTGATGGAGCATCAGGGGCTGCCGTGAGCTCCTTCACCCAACACCCACCGCTGAAAATAGCTTCCCCACCAGCTGCCCCCTGTACCCTTGCTGGGCTCCACATCCCCAGCCCAGTGAGGGAGGTCTCCTCCCGGCGCTGACCTCGCTCCCGACTCCCACGCGGAGCCGAAAGGACTTAATTAGCTGCTCTCCTCTGGGCTTTGGAAATTATCCTCTTGGCCGGGAAGTGCTGGTGATGGATGGCGAAGTGCTCTTGGGTCAAACAGTAGCTCAATGCTTTCCCCTGTGAAGGACCAAATGCTTGCCTGGTTCCAAGGAGCCAGCTGAGGATTTTTTTCTTTTTTTACCCCTCCGCTCTTCTTTTTGATGCCTTTCGGGGTCTCGGGCTTTTCATGAGGACGGCTGGACTCAGCCTGCAGCACGTGGCATTCACAAAGTGCTGATGCCTGCGGTGGGAGCTGGAGGGGCGAAAGCCTTTGGAGGAGCCATGGGGTGGAAGCTGAGTTGGTGATTGCAGTTCCCTGGGGTTTAAAACTGTCTGGCAGAGTCTTGTCTTGTGCCAGGAGTGTTGGGTGGCCTCGGAGGGGGGTCCTTCTGCCATAGGCGGCTGAGCACCCTTGGCCCTGTCACATCTCACATGGTGCCCAGCCCAAGTGGGGCTGGGGAGCAGGCGCGAGAGCGGGGGATGCCAAACTGTAGCGAGGGGAACGTCAAGATGGGGGAAAATGTCACCCTCAGAAACAATTAAACTTCTTAATAAAACCCGTTGCCTTTGTGAGTGCTTGATGTTCTTTTCCATTTGCCTTGGCTCAGCCACACTTACATCATGGCCCTATCACGGGGCTGCTGAGGGGATGCGTTTGATTGTACAGGAAATCAGAGCTCTGCCCTAACAAAGCCAGGCCAAGAGTTTAATGCCTTTGCTTTGCAGAAAAATTCTCCCCTGTCCTTTCCCCCTTCCCCTTCTGCAACCCTTAACCATCACTGCCCGACTGCATGGCCAGGCGAGCCGCCCCTAGCATGCCTCCTGCTCCAAAAGTGAGTGAAATGCAAATTAATTCCCCTTAAATCATGTTGTTTCACGTCCCTGGACTGTGTGTTCTCTCACACCCTGTAGACTTGATGCGAAGCACCGGAAGGTGCTTTGTGGAAATACAACATAAAAAGGATATTTATGTAATGGAAATATCCTTTTATTATTTTTAAAAAAAGATTTAGACCATTACAAAAAAAAGGTGTCCTTTCATCTAAAAAGCACAGTAGCCTCACGAGCATGGATTCAATATAACTGTGTTTGGTGTGCAGCCACCGTGACTCAATGTCAAACTCACTGGTGTAACCGGTAGGATCTGCATAGCCCCGTCTTTGTTCGCACAGGGAGTCCCCTGCTGGGGCAAACTTGCGGAAACTTGGTCAGAACCACAGAGTCTTGGGTCCTTTCCTTTGAAACCCATTACTCAGCTCAGAAGCACCTCGGAGAGTTTAAGAACCGTGTTCTGCCCTTGGGCAAAACTATGAGAGAACAGCAAAGCCCAGAAATGCATGAAACTTCACTTGAGTTGTGGTTTGGTAATGATGGGTTTTTGGGAGACCCTAACAAAAGCCAACGTTAAGCTCATTTGCATCAATTAAATGGCTCTGGAGGCACAAGTGAGCAGCTGGTGGCTTAGGCTGGTACCTGTGTGCCAGCGCAGCCCTGACGGTGGGCACGGGCACCCTGGTGTGTGGTGGGATGGAGGTGATGGTCTGCCCTTTGCCACTGCTCGTTTCAAGGTGGGTCCGAAGCAGGGGGTGACTCTGCTCTTCCTTTTCTCTGGGTGGAAAGCGGATCCTGTGAGTGCTGGGGGAGATTCGGATGTGGTTACCGTGCCGTGGCAGTGCCATACATGGTGCCTTTGCTTCTCTGTGCACAGCAGACCCTTAGCAAGCAAACCAAGCACCAGCATGGGAATAAGGCTGGTGTTACTGGGCGCCCCAAGCTCCCCTGGACTCTCCCCTGATAGTTTCTCCTGGGTCTGAGAGCTGCGGTGAAGCCGGGGCCATGCCCCAGACAGCAGCAGCATGTAGGAGCAGTCCTCGGGCAAATTATAGGGTTCCTACCCATGAGTCAAACCTGGATTTTCGGGCTAGCTGTGAGACCCATTGTCTCAGCTTGCTGAGGAGCCACAGTGTTCTGCTGAAAATACAGACTATGGCTATGGGGAGACACCTCAAGTGATGGTCCCGTGGTTACCCCCCCCCAGGGAGTGTGCAAGAAGCAATGTCGGCTGACACAATGCTGCCATGTACGGTGTTCCTTGTGTCTGGTCTCGCCATGGGCCAAACTCTGTTTTCAGCTGCATGTGTGAATCACTGCGATGTCCATATATGAGAGCTGAGGTGTAAGGAGGTTGGATTCCCGCGGGGAAGGCAGAGGCTTTGGATCACTCAGACCTGCCAGCCCCGGTGCACACTGGCGATGCCATGGCCAACGCTCAAACTGTAGCATCCTTTTTCAAAGCAATTCCCCACCTGGGAGCTGCTCCTCCATTAATCCCAGCCTGCACAGACCTGCCGATGGGTGCCGGTGTTGCCTGTCCTCTGGCCCCATGGCTGCAGACCCCACTCCAGGGTGGAGGGAGGAAGCTCAGCACTTGGATGCAGACCTTTTGGAGTTCATAACTAATATTTACTTCAAAGGCTGCTTGCCTTTAGTGTCGGTCAGTTGTATAGTCCTGGCTTGTTTAGAGATGGCGAGCAAACAGAAAGGCAGGCCGTTCAAAAGGGGAAGGGTGTGGGAGCTGTATTGTTATTTACCTGTGTAACCAGGAGGAAAACCTGCCTGTCATTCCTCCTAATAAATACAAACTGGAAGCATGGATAAACCCATGGGGATTTATTAGTTTGCTTTACCAAATGCAAATATTAAGACTAGTTGGCTCAGCCCAAGGGCTGCCTTTTGCTTTTTGTGTGCATTGCAGCGTCTGGCGCCTATGGGTGCTGATAAGGGCGTGCTCTGTGCTTAGCCAGTTACGCTCAAGGAGTTTCTTTTGAACTGCTCCTGTCTCCCTTTTGCTCAGGCCTGATCCTGCGAGGAGCTGAGCACCTGGCAGGGATGTGGGGCATAGCGCTGGCTGGGTTTGTCGGGCTCCAGCCTCCCCAGCCCTGACCTGCAGCATCTCCCCGTGCAGGGCGAGCTCCCCGCTGGCATGCCCCGACCTGCCGTGTGCCCTGGGGCAGTTTTCAGCTGGCGTTTGGATTTGTAGAGCCAACCTGGAGCGGGCGAAAGCTCCCTGTGGTTATTTTCACTGTAAAGGGTAACACACGATCCTGCCCTATTGATTAAGGCCCTTTTAACCCCTGCATTGAAAGCAGCAAGAAGAGCTTCTGATCCAGCTTGGCTTGCGCCTGCAGCCATGCAAGTCCAGCTTTAAAGAGCCCCTTTTTGCTACCCCAGTGCCAAATTACTGCTTCTTTCCCTCCCCATCTGTCCCCTTCCTAGGGCCTGCTTCACTTTCGCTCATCCTGAGCACTGCTCAGAGCACATTTACAGCCGCCTCCTGCCCCGGGTGCACCAGAGGCAGAGGGGGGCTTTGCAGCTGGCTCCTTCGCTGGGAAAACCCAACCTGCAGCTCAGTAATTCCCTGCAGGGTAAGTCCTGAGCCCAAGCCAGCTCTGTCTCCAGAAAAGACCATCCACGACCACACCAGGTGGGGACCGATGTGCGGATGCTGTTAGGAGCAGGGATGGCTTGGGGCTGGGATGCGCCCCAGGGCTCAGGGTATCAAGGCTTGCAGCAATACTGCTGGGGACAAACGGACGTGAGCGATGGCCTGGGGAAGCCGGATTTGTTTTTCCTTGGGTTGCTAATGTGGGATCCTACTCCGGAGAAGGCTCAGCAGGCGGAAGGCCCCTTGCTTGCTTTCATCCTATTGCTTGGGAAAATGGGGGAGCAGAGTCCAGCTGGGATGGGGAAGGCTCGGGGACAGCAGTGGTTAATTTTGTTTGCTTCACTTTGAATAGGTACAAAGTTAGAAGCCAGGAACCATTGCAGGGAGGAGGAGGAGGAGGAGGAGGAAGCCAGGTGAGCAGCTGGGGCGGGGGGGACGCAGGCCATCCCCAGCCATCCCCCCCACTTGCAGTTTTCCATTCTTGTCCCTGTCTTTGCCCCATTTCATCTGTCCCTGCATCATCTGGTGTGTATTTAAAGGCAGTTAGAGATGCTTGTCTAGATGTTATTTTTCCTCTGGGGCTCATAAAACCCATCTGCTGGAGCTGCCGGCCAGCTCGGGGGGAATTTCCAGGCCCTGCTTGGGTCCCGGAGCCGATGGTGTGCAGATTTGGAGGCTGCGTGTGCTTTGTTCCCGTGTTTGTTTTGACAGCTTAGCAGTGTCGGGCTGCAGCTGCAGGTGTGTGCAGGATGCGTCCCACCCGGGATGCCGCGGGGCACATGGACAGGGACCCAGCGTCGCTCCGAGCAGAGTGCTCGGGGGCTTCTAGCAAACGCCATCGTGGATGGGATGCGGGTAGTTGGGCTTTTCTGGAGACGCAGTTTTTCCCATTTCTCAATTTTTTCAGATTTTCTTGCTCACCTTCCCCTGAAATAGCGAAACACTCACAAAACATCAGCAATCTGCACAACAGTGGCTGGAAATAATAGTTTTCATTTCCTGCATAATTCTCCGAGTGTGCTTGTGTGTGTCAGACATGGGCCCTTCGCTCGAGCAGCTCACCTGGGGAGCTCAAGGCTTCTCTGCAAACAGGGAACGAAGGACGCAGCCCTTCGGCATCCCCCAGCTTTCAGCCTCGAGACGCTGGCCCCGCACACCCCAGGGAGGTGCCTCAAGGCTCCTCCTTTCTGGTCCCAGAGTTTGCTGGAGGTCCTGGGCCAGTGATCCTCCATGATGATGCACCATCCAGGAGAACCTCCAGCACTAATCACTTGGGGAAATTAAAGCATCTAAACCTCTCAGCTGTTCAGCTACAATGACGATGGCTATGGTTAGAGCTGGATGAACCCAATGCCACCTCTGCTCCCCAGTCACAGCTTCCGCAGTGCTGATGTTGAGCTGTACAGAGCCATTTGAATGCTGCTCTTGGGCAAGACTGGGGTGCCGGCTGGACCCACCATTCCCCGGGCTGCTGCTGAGGCTGGGCCAGGTTATGGCTCCATGGAAGTGTTTTACCACATTCACTTGCAGGTGGTTTCTGCAGCTCTAACAATCCTGTTAATGCTTGGGTTTGTTTTTTTTTTCAGTGAAAAATAGGGATAGAAGAGACTGGGAGTGCTTGTCCCAGTCCCACTGTAATTGTCTCCTCTCTGTCCCCAAGAGACTCCTGGTCTAATGGGTTGTACCTTCAGCAAAAGCCTCCAGAGCTCTTTGAGGGGTGCTGGGTCTCAGCAACTTCCCATCATTCACCATCTATAAAACTATTTTTTATATTTGTTAAAGTGGGTGTGGGTGTTACCTCCCTATCAGAAAATTAAATCTGAAAAGCCAGGAGATCTTGCCAGGAGATAAGGGTGCTGGTGCAAGCTGGGGTTACGCTTAGTCTGAAGCCCCCCCGAAAGGTGAGCCTTGGTCTTTCCATGCTGGATTTCTCCTCTCACCTCCTTGGCGGGAGAGCTCTGTCCCATTTGGCAGGCTGAGCTGGGAGGGGGACTTGTGTTCCCTTGTCACTGCTGTGTAAAGGCTCAAATAGTTGGTTTTAGCTTATAAGCAGAAGTTTCTTTATTTAAAATAAAAAAGGGGGTGGGTACATGAATGGTGCATAGTACTTTTCATGGTCCATGACAAAGATGGAAAAAAGCTCTTTGTGGTGGTTTTGGAGGGTTTTTGTTTGTTTGTTTGTTTTTAAAGCTTTTTGGCCTTGCTAGAATAGCTGGGAGTACCATGGGGAAATAGGAAAGCTCTTTGGGCTGGAGACTCCATATTGCCTGTGCTTGCTTAGTACCAGATATGTTCGGTACCTACAGAGCTCCCTGCAGTCATGCTATGCAAATGATAGTGATTAATAAGAATATTTGTGACTAATAAGAATATTTGTGATTGCTATATGAGTTTGAAACAAGCCCTAGTTGCAAGGGCTTTCTGTGGAACAACAGGTTCACCCGCTGCAAGATGCATTTTTGGGTTGCACACAGCTGTGCTCACTTACTTAATTAATTCTCATTTGTAGCAAACCACACCTTTGAGCAAGGCTGAGCACCTGGAAGGCAATTTTGACCCTCCTGACAGTTTCCCAGCGTTCCTAGCAACTCTCAAAGCCTCCCCTCAGGTGTCCCTAATTCTGGTATCAGTTATAAGCTCCCTGCAGAGGCTGAGCCCTGTTTATGTGATGGGGCTTTGCAGGAGAAGCAGCAGCTTGATGAAGGGAGCCTGAGCAGTCTCCTTTGCATTAGAGGAGGGTGTTGGAGGAGGTAGGTGAGGCTGAACCTTTTCTCCTGGTTTTTGCGTGTCGCACCGGGCTCCTGGACTCGACTGGGGTCTGTGTAAGCTGCAGATAAATGGGGTTGGGGGTTACATGCCTCATCTATCGTGTTGGTGTGATGTTGCCAAGGGATTTAGCGTGCGAAGAGGGCTGAACCCAGGAATGAAATAGCTGATTATTGTTTTTCGTTCTTCAGACAACACAGCTGAGCAAATCCAAGCCTGCTGTCTGTTCATTAAGGGACTAATCCTTTGTTTTCCCCTGGAAAAATCCCTTCTAGGAATCCCAAGATTTTCTAAGTAGAGCCAAGCTTAGAAAATGGAGGCAAATATGTCCCTTTCCCATTACATCAGGTATTTCTCAGCTATTTCTTCAGTTCTTTCCCCGTCTTGCTTGTCCACATGTGCTTTCCTCCTCTTTCCCATCTCCTGCACAGAAACTGATCTGGGGAGGTCCCAGGTACCTTGAGAGCAACAGTGAGGTCTGGTGTCCTGCAAGGGACAAGCTGATGTTTCAGCTGCCCCTTGGGCAGGTCTCTCACCTCTACTTTGCTGAAGACTTTCTTGAAACCTGTAATAATGTCTTTGTCAAATGAGGAGGAGGTGTGGGGCTGGGAACTGAGCTGATAAAAGATCCCTGCCCTGGTTGCAGCCAACCCAACCAAGGCTTCCCCAAAGGGTTAAGGGCTGGGAAGGGTGCTCCATTCCCACTCACCTCCCAATGCAATTTGATGGCACTTGCAACATGCTCTCCCCCATCACCTCTGAAAATAATCACAGTGTATGAGCAGGCTGTGGTGTTGCCATGGGGATGCCTCTCATTTATTTTAATTCTAGTATGCCTTCCTAGGGAGATGGTCCCCAGTCATATTTTTAATTGTAATAACTACTGTGTTTTAAAGCCCTAAGAATCGTGTGTATGGTGCAGAGCTGGCCCTGCTGCATCCCCTGGGCTGCCCTAGCTGGTGTGTCCATGCCTGGTGCATGGCTCTGCTGGGATGGCCAGGGGCAAAGGGAGGTAAACATGGGGGCAACATGTGAACCGAGTGGGGACGTGGGTTGGCTCATTCTCCATGGTGTTTTACTTGGCTTTCCTTTGCTGGTCAATGGGATCTCTTGTTCCAACTGGAGATTTGACATGGAGTGGAGCAGCATGTGCTCTTCTCTTATACCACTGGAGAGGAAAGGGAAGGCTGGTGGCCTCTACCCATTTCTGGGTTGTGCCTTGTGTTCTACTCCCACTGAGCCAGTGGCTTTGCAGTTGGCTGCAAACCAGGACACAGAACTGAGGTTGCAATCCCATCCATACCCCCATTCCTCTGGGATGCTGTGGGACCAGGTGGGCTTCAGCCCAGCCTTCCCCTCCTGCTCCTCCTCTGGTACCCACCATGACCGAGGAGGCAGCCTGGCGTATCTCCACAAGCTCCCCTCTGGTTTGGGTGGGTGTGTTTTGGGACCATGTTTTGCACAGTTCACACCAGGGCTTGGTGTGTGCTGCTGTGCATCTCGATAAACCCCCTCTGTGGAAGGAGCAGCAGTGTTGGGGTGCCTCCAGACCCAGTCCTGCAGGAATGCCAATTAGTCCAAAAGCTGCTTGGTAGCAAATGCTCAAAGCTAAGCTAGTTTTCCCTTCTAAATCTTCATGTTTCAGTTGCTTTCAAGGAGAGGAAATTCTTCTGCTGGAGATATCTCTGCTCCCTCCTAGCAGAGCAGTTTTCTGGTGCACAGAAGTCAAACCTCATGCAGGATGCATTAGCCCTCAGCTAGAGCAGTTTGTTACTGTGCTCTGGGGGGGCTGGCCCTGCTCCCCAGTGCTTGTTGACATTAGCTGGGTGCTTGTAATGGCAAAACCTTCCCAGAGCATGGTCTGACATTCTCCCCCTCCTCTTTAAATTAACGTGCCAGCCGTGTCTCACCCTAATTAAAACCAGCAAAGAGGACTGGTCCAGGACGTAGCTTTGGAGGCTGTAAAATTCTAGGACAGTTTTATGTAGTGCAATTAAAAGGAAGGTAAAAAAAATTGTTAAGAAATTAAACACTAATTACTTTTTTTTTGCCAGCTGAACTGTTTTGGCAGTGGGGCTGCAAGTGGGATGCAAAGACCTGGGATGGTTGGTTCTCTGCTGCCATAAATCACATTGATCAAATGTTCCCTTGCTTTTTAGCAGTGTAACTCATCTGCTGTCAATTAGCCTAAATCACATTTTTTCAATTAAACAGGCTTAAAGGCCTGATAGTGAAGTCTGGTGGGGAGGGAAAGGCAAAGCCTGGTTGTAGGCAGCAAGGTGGAAATATCTTTTTAAAAGGTGTGATCCCATTTTAGTGTTTTCCATATAAAATGTGATATTATCGTCTGTGCTCTGGGGAGCAATAAGAGCTGGGAGCCCAGCTGAGGAGGGAGCCTGTGAAGCGGAGGGGACTGGCGTGGGCAGCCCCATGGCAGTGGCAGGTCCAAGGTGGCCCAAGGGATTAGACGAGGAATCCCAACTGGGATGCTTGCAGGCATGACAGCGAGTTACTGACTGCAAGCAAACTCCTTTGGGATGAATTTCAGATGTTCCCTTAAACTCCTGCCCCTTGGTGGGGTAGAGGTTTGCAAACTTGCAGAGTGTTTGCTGGGCTGGGAAAAGCGGCTGCCCGTGGGGCTGTGGCGTGAGGGCTCATTTGTGCTCCAGGGAAGGTGAAATTGCCATGTTGTTTGCATGCAACTGGCAATGGGAATGGGTGGCTTGCATAATGGGTGGCATAATTTGCCTTGGATGGTGAAGTAAACCGCTGTTTCCTCTCCCTCTGTCTAGTCTTGCTTGCCGAACCTTTTCTTTCTTGATTAGAAAAGGAAAACAGGCTGTGAAGTATTTGGAAAGGGCATGAGGAAGGGCAGGGCTTGGAGTAAATGGCTCCTTTTATACCTGCATCCACCCTATGCCTTAAAAAGAAAAAGCAGACAAAACCTTCCCAGACTGGAAAGAAAGAAACAGCTGGAGTGGGAAGAGGAGCTGGTCCTGGCCCCAGGAGGAGGGAGAAAGAGGCGTGTGTGGCCTGCTGATTAGTGTGTTAGTTATTACAAACATTACCCGTCTCCCTCCCCTTCTCCTGGTGCTTGATCCCTACTGGAGCCAGCTTGTGCTGGGAGTGCGTGGGGCAGCTGGGGATTGGGGTGGCCTCTGGTTTGGCTGGGGAGATGCAAACATGGGGGCTTCAAAAGTCCCTGCAGATATCTGCCTGTTGGAAACAGCTTCATCTCCCTACGTTGCTTGTTCAAGGCTTTGCAGGAGCTGATGCTTCCTGGATGCTCTGGGGCAGGGGAGGACACCAGTGCTCCCTTGCACCTCTCCCTGCACTGGGGCAGGAACCTCCAGAGCCCCCCATGTCTCATCCCGCAACACCAATGATTCACCCACCCGCTGCAGAAAGGGCTCAGGCTTCCCGGTTCTGCCAACAAGCCCCTGCAGGTTATCCTGTTGAGAAAACCAGACTCATTTATTAATATACATAATGTTAATTGCTGTAATTTGAAGGCTGGCTTCCCACTCCCAGGGACGTGGGTGTGTGCTGCCGGTGTGGAAATGTGCGGAGGAATGTTTCCCCGCTGAGCCCCTGCAGTGAGGGGAGGATGCTCCTGTGGTTATAATGGTGATGACCGGTTTGTATTGTAGGTTTGGGTTCATGTGCTGAAAGAACAATGAGAAAACCAAACATCTCTCCTTGGTATTGCCTTGTTGTAGGCTAAAAATACAGCCAAATGGATATTTAAATGTTAATTAGTATAATCTACCACTGCCACCTCCCCAGGCAAACCTGGCAATTCAGAGCATGCTTCGTTCTCCCTCCCTGCCCAGTTAACTGCCCTCAGTCTCCAAAAAGAGCTTTGCTGACCACCTGGAAGAGCTCGAGCTGGTTAGCCCAGGCTGGGGAGAGGCTCGTAGCCCGCAGGAGGGCAGCGATGCCGCCTCACCATCCATGCCAAAGGACCTGGAGGTGTGGGACTGAAAGACCCTCAAGGCTCAGTCTGGTCTGCCCTTGGGCTTTGCCAGCACAGTTGCATTGGTGAGGAATGGAGGGAAGGGCGAGACTTGCCTCTTGGTTCTCAGCAGGGCTGGGTTTTTCTGACCCATCAGTGAGGTTATGGGACAGGGCAGGACTGTTCTTGCTGCTCATGCTTCTGGTCTCCCTCTTGCAGGAGCTGTTGGCCCCAGCTCTGTCCATGTCTAGGTGGCTGTAGCACCAGTAAGTCCAAAGCTCTGCTGGAGCAGCAGAGAGGCAGCAGGACCTTGGCTCCCTGAGATCCTGGAGGACTCCTGGCTTTGTGTTTCTCATCCCAGGAAAGAAAAAAATCCACCATCTTTATGGTCATCTGGCAATGCCAGCAGAAAGCCTGGCTCAGGGCCTCTGTTCCCGCAAAAGGAACAAAGCGAGGTCCCTCCATGCACAGGGGTGTTTTGGGCTGCACTTGGGAAATAACTCCTTTGCTAGGAACGCATGTGTCCCCACGAGCCAGACCTGCTATTGCAGCTCTCCTGCCCTGTACCAACGTTTGCTTTGGAAAAGTAGTGCTGGTGGTTTCTGGACCGTGATCCATCTAACCCACCATCAGAAAACAACAAAACCAAACCTGTAATTGCCTTTGGTCTTGAGCAATTTGAGCTGGGTGCGAATTGGCCACGAAGGCTTGAAAAGCGCTGTGGGCTGCAGAGCCGTGCGGGGATGGGAATGCTGCTGTCGGAGTGGCAGAAGTGAGTGGATGGTGTACGCAAACCAGGACCCCCCCTTTTGCTTTGCACCCCTCCTTCGCTAGTCTGCCTTACCCTGTATCCCAAAGTAAACCCACTGACGCTCAGGGCTCCGCTGGCATCTAAACCTAGCGTGAAACCCCAACTTGGCAATAGCCACTGCTGCCTGCGTTGGTGGGTGAATGGCGCCACGAGTCCTGGACCCAGCTGGGTGTTTTTAGCTCCTGTGGAGGATAATTAGAAGTGGAGAATTAGGCATTGCATTTCCTGATTTCTCTCCTTTCAGCAGGCTGGTGTGATGCTAGCAGCCCTTCCCCCTGCCCAGCCTTGCTGCAGTCATTAGAATTCCTTTTGGGAAAGGGGAGAGGGTGAGGGGGGAGTAAATCTGATTTAATTACAATGAAACAACCTGCATGGCCCCAGCAGCTCGGTGGGTTTAATCTGATTTAGAGAGGGGAGGCGGTGCAGTGGCTGCCGCTGGCATGAGCTCCTGCCGCACATGATGGGCTTAGGGCAGCGCCAGGCGCGGGCTGCCCCGGCGTCCGGCAGTGGTGTGGGGACACCTGGGCTGCCCACCCGGGGTGGTGGGTCCTGGGGATGGGAGAGGGATGGGGCCCTCAGCCTTTTGCTGCAGGGAGCTGCTTGGGAGCGCTGTTTTCTCTTGCTTGTTCTGGAGAGGGTGGGATCCAGGCAAAGAGATGGTTTGGTGGGAAGTGACTCATCTTGTGTCCCAAGGAGGCTGGAGAGCTCTGGGCTGGTCAGAAGCAGCTGCACAGTGTGGAGGTGATTAACCATTATTAAGTCCAAATGAAAGAGCTGCTTCTAGCAAATGATCTGGGGGGCAGAAATTAAAGCTCTAAATGTCCTAAAAAGTTGAGGCATAAATGGGTCCTGGCTCCTGCAGCTTGCTCTGTGTCTCTTGAGGAAGGGACCTCTCTGGGTGCTAATGCTGCCTGCTGTGGTGGCTTGAACTGTGTGCTCTGGTGCATCTCCAATTGCAAAGCCGCTCTTTGGGATTCTTTGTCCCGAAGCTTAGCAGATTACCTTGGGCTTTTAGCATAGCTGTCACCCAGCTTCCTCCTTCCCAACTGTCTGCTCTCAACTGAGAAAGGTCATTGCCTCAGGGAAGGAACTGTCCCATCTGCTGGCACCTGCCAGAGGTCTTGCCTTCTAGATGCTCCTGTCATCCAAGGGACGGTTTGCATCAGCCGGTGTGGTAGTGTGGAGAGCTACTGCAGGTAGCTGCAGGTCTCCCTCCCCTCTCCTATGTGACTGTAGATGTCTTTGGGTGGTTAAAGGTGTCTTAGTGGCAAAGGGGGACAGGTTTTTGATGAAGTTGAAGGCATAGGTAATTGGGAGAGTAGTGGTTACCCCTACATGGCAGCTTTGGGGAGGGATAGACATGCCTCAGGTTCAGCTGGTATGGTCTGCAGGCTATCCATGGCAATGGACAGGGTGTGGAGTCCCAGCTTTGCATGTTCTGGTCTGGCGGAGATAATAAAACATTCCAAGGATGCAGTAATTAATTGCAACCTTCTTATCAGTGCCTTGTGATGACCTGCTGCCTGTCCAGCTGATGAATTTCAGCCTGTATCTACCCAAATTGGGCTTCCCCTCCTGCCAGTGCACACGGATGTGCTTCTTGGTGGCACTGGTGTCTTTCAGGATGTCAGGGGTTAATGGTCCTCTGACCATGCTGCCCTCCCCCGATATTCCCACACCTACTCCCATCCCTACTGCTCTGCAGCTCCTGGGGCTGTGGTGAGGATGGGAGCATCGACCCCGGTGGAAATGTCACCTCCCACCCTGTCTGAGGCTTTGGCAGGGGGGAGAACACACCCAGCTGGGGGTGGAGGAGAGGCCAAGGCCAGATCCTGCCAAGGCTGGCAAAGAAGATTCTGGATAAGGGCAGGAGTGCATGGGAGGGGACTGTAAATCCTGCAGAAGGATCTGGTGAAAGGGGATGGCTTGACAGCTCTGGAGCCCCATCTCTGCTTGGCCCATTTGGTGCTGGTGGGGGCAGCGCATTCTTCACTGGCTGCTGTTTGCTTGGGCACTGGTGTGATTTGCTACCTGTGTGCGTTTTGCTTGAAATCGCGCAGTTTAGGGTACTTTTCCCCTCTCTGTGCAATTGCACTCCTTTCCCCGAGTGGCTCGGGTGTGCAGCATGGAGCAGTGTCGCCGGTTCTGTCTCGGGAACGCAGGGGACACCTCTAACTTAATTTGCCTGGCTCTGTCTGGTCCTTCAAGGCTTATTTCCTCAGGGCTGGAACAGCTATTTTCCTTAGTGATTGAAAAAGAAGCTTGCGTCAGCAAGTTAGGTCTGGAAAAAAGAAAGAAAGAAAAAAAACCCAAAACAAACCAAACCCCCCTGCTGCCTACTGTTCTCTTTCGAGGAGCAAGAACATCCTGGCTTTACTGAAGAGCTTTGCACCTCTGGAGTCAGCATCACCACAGCGGGGGTCCAAGAGGGGCCAGGGCTGACTGCAGGGAAGCTGATGTGGTGGCCTCCTGCCTGGACTCCCGAGAGTGAGCATTGCGGGAATGTCCTTGGAGGACATGGAGCTGCCAGAGGGGGCTGCGGTGCTGCCCTGGCTGTTTGCTGGCCAGGATGCGCTTGGGAAGAAATGTAGCAAACTGCAAACACCATCAGCAAGTGCTGCAAACCCCCAGGCCCTGCTGTCTGGGTTGCTCAGGACCAGTAACAGGGATTTATATTAAAAGTAAGTCCAGGGTTGGATGCGCAGGGTGGAGCGGGGCTGGGCATGGTCTGAGTGAGCCGATGGCCGTGCCTACCTTCAGTTGTCTTGACCTTCTGTGCGGTGATGTTCCCCCATGAAGTGTCTGTCCTGCACCTGCTGGATCCTGATGGAGAAACCTCTTCCCTCCTCTTCTCCTGAGGAATGTCCATCTCTTGCATCCCAGTTTCCCTGCAGCATCTGGCTTTTCTCTGAACTTTAGCTTCTGTGCTTTCCATGTGCTGCTGTGACTTCCTGTGCTGGACTGTCACCCTTTGGGGACAGGCTGGAGCATGCGACAGAGGGGTTTTCTGGGCAGCCCTTGATCTGCATCCCCATGTGCTTGAGAGATCTCCCCTGGCGCGGCTGAGGGAGTGCTGCCAGGCTCGGGTATGTGCAAATCGCAGACCAGGCACTCCAAACCACAAGGTCTTAAAGAAAAAACCCAATAATATATTTTGAGGTTCTTTTTGTTTAACTTCTGGGTTTTAAGTTTAAATTTGAGCTGCTTTGTTTTCTGTGCAGTCGGGAGGTCTGGGAGCCTTTCTGCAGAAGGAAAAAGTAAAATACCCGCCTATTTGTGCGAGTCCTGCAGCAGTGGCTTGAGCAGTGCTGGGGTGAGGGCAGTGGGCAGCGCTGCCGGGGCCCCGGTGAGCGATTTCAGGGAAGGAAACGTGAGAGACCAGCTTTCTCATCGTGTTTTTGAGTTGAGCCACATCTTGTTTGGAAAGCACTGCGGTGGAGCAAATGCCATGACCCGATGCAAGCCTGACTTCCCAGACCACTGAGATTTTGCATTTCTGCTTTAAAAACACTCATTTTAAGGGTGCTACCCCTCAAGAGAACATTATCCCACCTCTCCTCTTGAGTGCCAGATGGTGGGAAATGTTCTCCCGTCTTGGTGGGATGGTAGCTGGTGCTGGAGCATCCCTGGGGTGCAGGCTGGGTCTGGAAAGCTGCTCCGTGCCGGTGCCTGGGGAGATGTACATGGGACCTAACCCAGTTTCAAGCAAGGTGTTTCTGCTGACACAGCCACCATGTGCTTTAATTGTGGATTATTAAGGACTACTTTTCTTTTAAGAAACTGGCCCCTCGTTACAGTGCAAGTCCCCAAACCCTTTTCCCTACAAAAGGGGTGTTGTGCCTCTTACCTTTCGGCAGCATGCGCTTTAATTTCAGCTTGCAGCCCTTGCTGTGTAATCTAGAGGTGGGGGGAGCTTTCAGAAGGCTCTCACTCAATAACTCAGCCCAGCCTACAGCGCTAGTGAGGTATTTTACACTCTGCCAAGGCAGATAATTAATCATTCCTGAAGAATGAAGAAATGTTTCTGGACTTTTTTCCCCTCCTTTTTAAAGAAAAACAGGGATTTTGAAAACTTGATGCCCCTCTGATAGGATGGAAGAAGGGGTTTGGGGTGAGAAGTATGATGGTTGGCTGGCTTTTTGGGGAAAGCAATAGTGGGCTGTGACCAGTCAGGCTGGGGGATGCGTGGTTCTTGGTGTCCATCTGACTGCTGCTGTGATGTGTGCACAAGGGGAAGGCGCTGCCGAATCCCAGGGCTGGGATGCACGGTCCCCCATCACTCCTGGCTGACAGAGGAGCCCAGAGGGCTGCTTGGTTCCCTTCATTGCTGTGTTGATGCTGATGCTCTCAGTGGCTTCCAACCTGGTTGCCCAGGGAGCATCTCTTTGACCTGCAGATGCCTTCCTTACAGTTCTGGGGCTAATTGTTTACTTTTTTTTGCAGTCATTAAATTAAGCAAGGGTGATTTAAAAAAAACAACCAACCAACCTGAAAAGAACCTTAAACATGGTGCAGAGCTCACCAGTTTGGGAGTGTTGCTTTTAAAGCAAGCTATTCAGGAAGGTGCATCATCAAGTAAAGATTTCTTTTTACCACTCCCTTCAGCCCCTCTTTCTTCTATTTCTAGTTGTGGTCTGGACTTTAGAGAGAAGGAAGCCATTGTCTCCTGTCTTTTTGGAAAGCTGATTGGATTTTTACTTAGGTCATGTAGGCAGGGGAGTGTTGGGTCAGCACACAGATACTTGCTAAAATAGTACAGTTGGGTCTTAATGTCCGTTGTCTCCTCTTTCCATAAATCATAGCAACAGGAAAACCATCAGGTGGTTCTGCTGAACAGCATCTGAAGTGTATGGTCTTTAATAAGAGTAAAAAAGACTTAGCTATCAATGTTGTGTGTGTGGGCTTTTCCCCATTTTTAGCTAAAACAAAGGGAGTGAGAGCACCAGGCTGGACAGGCCATGGCAGACCCTGAGCACAAGGGGATGAGTACGTACGTGGCTGTGGGAGCTGGCACGTGCTGCCTTGAGTAGGCTGTTGCTAATGACTTTCCCCATCAGCTCCTCCTTGGGAAAGGAGCCTAGGAGATGCAATGGATACAGGGCAGGAAAGGTGATGGTGTGACACACAGCACCGATGGCTTTGCGTTACTGTTTAATGTAGGTATGTCTTTGGCTGTTGGCTTCACAGCAAGTCTCGTTGCAGTTTGTGAGTAGTACTGAGGATCATTCTCCTTTGAGCAGTCAATTATACAGAGTACCTTAAATTGCTAATCAAAAGATATGTAGGCACAGGAAAAATATGCATAGTAGAGCAATTTCTGTAGCAAGTAGTTCTGGATGGAGCTGTGAATCGGAAGACCTTGTTGCTCCAAGCCCCTGTGGATCCCATGGGCTTTTGATAATAGAGTATGTGTTAGCTCACAGTAGGCTGAATAACACTCAGTTGTGTTTTTTTTTCTCCTGCTTTTCCATGGCAGCTTGAGCAGGGACATGGCATTCTTCACCTCCCTTCCTCTACTACTACTACTGCTGCTAAGGCTACCTAGTAGAGAGATGCAGCTACTTTTCAGGCTCTTACCTTGCAAAAACTGATGTAAAGCTTTATTAGCAAAAGTTGCTGAAGTGCCTCAAGTTCCAGGAGTGTTCAAGGCATGATACAGGGGAAAAAAAACACAACAGGTATCAGCTGGTGAAGAGAAGCCCCAGACAGGCAAAGAAATGAGTATGTGCAGTTCTTCCCCACTGCTGTCCAAATGGGAGCAGGATGGAAAGAGGGATGGTGGTATTTGCCACCAGTGCTCTCAGGCTGCCCATCTCGGGGATTTAGAGATGTGGTGGGTCAGAGTCTTCCAGGGGACCTTTTGTCTTGTGTGTGTTGTCCTCTGCCTGGCAATGTGTCTTGGAGCTCACCTCAGTAACACGAGGTGACACTGATGGTCCTTGTTGAATGGATTGCTCTCAGCTTCCCAAGGCTGGTTCAGAGGAGCTTACAGGCTGGAGTACGTGGGCAATGAGGAAAAGCCCCCTTGGAAAAGCTACCTGCCAGGTTTTCAGCAATTTGTGTCTCCAGCATCACCATCCAACTGGGAGCTGGAAACACACGTCAGCTCTGCTGAGAGCAAGCCAGCCCTTTGTTCATGCATCTCCTTGAAATGATATTGTGGTTTACTTAATTAAAAACACAGAGTATTATTGTGGGAATGACAATGAATTAAAAAGATTAAATCTGGGAAAAGACCTATCTGGCCATCTAATCCAGCCCAACTCTGCTGTTCTCTGAGGTATCCTTCTTCCGTACAGTTTGAGGCGCCTCAGGTGATGTGTTTGCTCCCTGTTCCCAAGGAAATTTTTCTGTGGTCTATTAGAGAGCTGTTGGTAGAAATGAGAAGGCTGGTTTCATCTGCAGCCTGCTGCTTAATTAATCTCCCAGCTGTGTTTCCACCCAGCACTGGGTTTACGAACAAGCCTGGCCAGCCTTGGCAGAGGGCTCACTCCTCCTTGCTTAGACCTCACTGTTGAGCTGATGTGCCCAAGGATGATGCCCTTGGGTAATCTGAAAGTGGGGTCCTTCCTCCTCCCTTCACAGCTGCTTTTTCTGAAGCTTCATAGTAGCAGGTTCTTGGGTTGAACTGGAGAGCATTTGCTGGTGGGCCAAGCAGCTCTTCCTGCATATGCAGATGGGCTGCAGGATGCCTCTGCTTCCCGCTGGGCAGTTAAATTTGCATTTTGGGACATCCTGCACTAGCTTTTTGACTGTTGACTGTTGCTTACTTCAGTCCAGAGGTTGTGGAGCTGAAAACATGGCTTTAGGCTTGGTGGCATTCTGGTGGAGCATCTGAAAACTGAGAAGCAGCATGGGAAAATCCTCAAAACAGCCTTTTCCTGCTATGCCTGAGATAGGCAGATGCATGTTGGGAAGCTGTAAGCTAACACTGAGTTGGTCTGTGGTCTTTTTATGGCTGTCGCTATGGGCTCCCTTCTCTTCCCTCCCATCACCATCCCTCTGCAAACAGCTCCATCCCCAGCTGCGGGGATCTGCATGCTGCAGTGAGCTTGGACCTCGTGTAGTTGTGCTACCAGGGCTCTGCTCCCAGCAGGCCACTTTCCAGTCTGTTTTCAGAGAGAATGTCAGTCCCTCCAATATCTCAGGCTGACTGGAATGCTTTTTGGGAAAACCTGCTGCTTCCTCCTCTGTGCATCAGTATGGAAAAGTGAACTTCCAAGTGCTGAAGGTGGTGGAAATGGGAGCTCAGCTGTTTCTGGGAAAGAGAGAAGCACCTAATTAAATTGGGCAAACTCTGCTGTGGTGTCCCTGTTCCCTCTATGACCTAGGGTTAGATCAAGTCAAGCAGTGACTACAAGGAGGAGGATGTTGGTTGGGTGGATAGGTGTTGTGGAGAATGATGCAGGTGCTGGTGGGAAAACACTTCATCTCCGTGTCCTGGGTCAGAGCAGTGGGATGTGCAAGGGCCACTGTGGTATCAGAGCAGTGGGAAGGAACCCACCACATGCCACGAAGCCACATGGCCCTGGATCTGCAGCAGGGATTTTGCCCACAGCTAATGCTGGGGATGTGCAAATACGAGCAGCTGCTGCTTAAGGCAAAGCAAGGGGACATCCTGCGGTTAAGTGCTGTGACAAACACCAGCGTCACGTTTCCACCGCCCCAGGCTTCTGTTTGACCTTGGGCAAGTTGCGTTGTCTCTCTGGCCGCATCCTGGAAGGCTGCGTGTTGAGGTGAGTCCTGCCAGGATGCCTGGGTGTGGGAAATGTGCCTCCCCGCACTCCGCATGCCAATGCTGCCGCCTGTTAATGCGTTGTTAAATACGGACTATTTGCTGTGCCTTGTCCCTGTGAGCTGTGGTAGCAGGGGGCTGGCTGCTTTGCCAGGTGGTCTTAGCAAAAATTAGGATTTTTTTTCCCCTTCAGAAGAGCCTTTCTTCCTGCCTGTGTCTCTTCAGTGGGTGTCTGCATGTTGCCCCATGTTAACTGCCAAAACACAACTCATTACCCAGCTTATGAACTGAGATTTGCACTTTGAAACCTCACCTGGTGAATGACGCCAATCCCGTGGTGGTTTTCTGCACACCAGGGAGGGAATGTTAGCTCTGATGTAGGAAGTCAAAACCTTGGGAGCTTCCTACAGCAAATAACATTGCTGCTTGTGCTCAACGGGTGCTCACTTGGCTGCAGGAGCAAACACGGCTTCCCCACAAAGTTCTCCAACTCATGTGCTTTAATATATATGTGATGGGCATATAAAAACAATGCAATTTCTTTCTAAAGGAGATCTCCTGGAGTTTTTGATTTACCTTCAAATATCAGCCCTTTGGGGTGTGTTCCAGTCACTGGCAATCAATTGTCCTGGCAGCCTGTGGCTGTAGAAATGTCACTTTTTTAAAAAGAAATCCTAAAGTTGAGGTTATTGTTTATTCCCATGGCTCCAGGAGCTGAGGATTTAAGAAGAGCTGCTAGTTTTCGACAACCTTCTATTAGTCATGGGAACTGGCAGTTCTGAAATTAATATTTGCAGACCCTCCCCTCCCTACCCCTGCTCTTGTTAATGCAAAGAAAACTCTCACTTCCAGCCTGACTTCTAAGTACGTGATTGAGAACATGTGAATCCACAATGGCTGAACTGTGAGTGACCTTCGGGGAGCAAGTGGGTTAATCAAAGCTGGGCTCTTCCCCACACTTCAGTTGCTAAAGCTCCTGCGTTTCCTCCTGATGGCTGATAAGGAGGGATTGAATTTATGAAAGAGATGAAGATGTTTGGATAAGCTACAGTACCAAAGCAAGCCTGCCTGACAAGTCAGGGCCTGAAGGAAGCCCATGGAGTTGGAGGGGGCTTGTTAGGTTTATTTTTTCCCAGGCCCCTTCCCCCAGCTGGGATTGTGTCTGTGGGGATCCATCCAGAGATGCGGCTGTGCGGCTGCTGCTCTGCAGTTGCAAACCCTGGGTACCCTGGCTGGAACGATGTTCTCTGACTTTCGGCTTGGTCCTGGGCTCTGCAGGGCACAGCTGGGCTGTCTGGCAGCTTGCAAAGCCTCAGCCCGGCCTCGCTGCCCTCCCGTCGGGGCTGTGTACAGTAAATGGCATCTGTTGTTGTCCCGGCAAAGCCAGTGTCACTGCTAAATGAGCTGCTCCTATAGCAGAGGTGCTGCTGTACTGGTGAGATGGGGACTCATGCCATGAGATCCAGGGAATTTCTATGGGACGTGGCCTTGCAGTGGCCTCTCAGAAATGTGTCCTGGCTCTTCCTCACCCCCAGCTCTGAGAGGCGCAGGGCTTTGAAGACATGCTTGGCCAGCTTGGTACTGTCCCGTTGGCTACAAGCAGCCTGCTGCAGGCAGCCCCTGGGCAGAGAGCACTGGTACATCTGTGACTTTCTTTCCATACCCAGGTTCTAAAACAAAAATATGGGTTCACGTTATTGAGCACAACATTTGGTTATTTCTCTGTTCTTCTTTTGCTGTGCCAGAAAGGCCAACACCCGTGTCTCGGAGATCATTATCTCTGTGTATATTTTTAGACGTGCCTTATCAATGCTGAAAGAAGGTGAATCATCTTTGGGAAAGGGAGCTGCTTCTCTTCCAAATGTGTTTTGGAAAACAGACCTCAGCTTCAGGGGGAGGGGAAGGAAAGCAGCAGTGGGGAATGACCCATCATGGGAACGCAGCACCTCTCCAGCTGCCTGCAGGGTATCGTGGGGAGGACAGCCTGTTCCCCGTGGTTCTTTGCTGGGACATGGTGGTTTCTCATGGGACACTGAGCAGCCTCATTCCTGCAGTGGGAAAGGTGACAGCTCTAAGGGTTTTCCCAAAGTTTAAACCTGTGATTCCCCTCCCCAGTTCTGGAGTGGTGGCCAGTACAATGGTAGATCCAGGTGTGGTGTGGAGTGCTTGCAGTGGAACCTGCACGTTGTGGCTCTGTGTCTGGGCTCCCATCCATGGTGCTGCATGCCAGAGGCTGGGCAGGGTCTGCTGAGCCCCTCCTGTAGCCTTGCCCATGGTCACAGTGCCTTGGTTGTCTTCCTGGAGCCACCTGAAGAGGAGTTCTCCACTTGGGTGCAGAGCCATGGAGTGATGAGACCACTGGCTGTCCTCCCCTGGGAGGGCTTGGCGCTTTGCTGCTCTCTGGGCAGCCCTTCCTCCTCCTGAAAGGCACTGCTAAAGCTGGAGACCCTGGATGCTGCTGCCCGTGACCCCAACAAGGCAGCTCTGTGAGTGGCCATGAAGGCTTTTTGCCTTCAGGAGGCTTGCAGGTGGGGTGGGGAAGGTTAAACCTTTGGAGCTCTGGGCATGATCACTGCCCCCTTCTTTGATATTCCCCCACCTCTGCAGGAAAAGAAAGTAATTCGGGTTGATGTCTCAATTAAAAAGCTGCAGCAGTAAAGTGGTTGTTTGTGCTGAGAGGGGAATGCCCACAGGTAATTTATCTTGACATTTATAGAAAGCATAAGGGTTTACTCATTCATAAAATGAAGGAACAGGGTGTTTTTCTGCATTGGCTGGGCTCTGGAGCTGCTCGAACATTATTGTAGCTGATCGTAATCGTTTCCGGACGTGCCCCGATATGCCTACGGGGGGTTGCATGGGAACAGTAACAATGTGGGACAGGAGAGCAAACCTGTTGGACAGGAACGGGCCGACTGGGGCTAACAAATCCTCTTCCTCCCTGGCTTTTCTGAATGGCAGGAGAGGGCGAGAGCCAAGGGGAGGACCTGCTGGCGGCTGGCACCTGGGAGCTGGTGTGCACTGGGCTCTTGCCTAGTTTTAACTGGAGGGAGTCCTTGTGCTGGGGCTCTCTGTGCTCTGTAGCTCCGAGGAATGGTGAGGAATGCTTTGTTTTCAGAACTAGCTGGTTTTTTGAAAATTATTTTAGTTGCTTGTTGTTCAAGCACAGATAGAGAAACCTGCTCCGTGCAGGGTCTGGCTCCTGCCTTGGAGCAGAGAGAGGGACTAGATGCATCTTGAGATTTCATCCTGTGCTGAAATTTGTTTGGGGAAAGGTCTGTAGCTTCCCTTGAGCTCAGACCCGCCTGCTGTGTGGACAGCAAACCTCTGTGTGTGGCTGGATTGTGTGGGCTGGCTCTGTCAGTGCTTTGGAGAGGTGCAGGGTTTTTGTGTGCAAGTGCACTGGCTTGCAGAGCTTTCCTCTCCCCCACAGCGTGCCCACAGGCTGCTCTTGGCAAGCCTTATTTAGCAGGTCAGAAGACTGTGGAGGTGCTCTGGCCCATCTGTCTTTGCTGTTGAGATGCTCATATCTCTTCTTGGCAGAGAACCACGTATGTTAGGTTATCATAAAGTCTGTGGTGATATTCTGGCTTTTTATGGCTGACCTTATGGCACTGGGCCACTGAACAGCCATGGTATCAGAAGTGTTATCATCATTAATGTCCCTGCAGTCCAACTTGCTAACAAGCTCCAGTCTCCCTCTTGCTAAATTAGCAATTGTGGGAAAACCATCTGTGAAGGATCAGCAGGTGAGATGCACTGGAGAAGACCTGTAGGTCTTGCTTTGGAGAGCAGGGGTGTTTGAGTTCCCAGGCTCCAATCCTCAGGGGCTGGAGCTGACCCTTAGGTGACCATCCCTAGGACATAAAGCCGTGGGCTGTGACAGGGAGAGCAAGATGTTCCCTGAAGAATCCTCCTGGTATTTCTCAAGGCTACAGGATGTTAAATAAATATCCCAAGCTGCGGTACCCATGACTTGTGTCTCAGCTGAAGGGAGAGCCCAGTGCTGCATGGCCCGACCCGTGCTGCTGCAGCAGGGAGATGCTGAGGACTCTGCAGCTTGGGGCCTTGGCTGCCTGGCTCCCAAAACTGTATTCTTGGCTCTAAATGGGTTTTTCCCTCTCTGGTTGCTGCCAACAATAAGTGCCCAACTTGAGACTGATTCTTAGTGTTGGGCATCTGGTGGTTATTGATCTATGGTAGCCACTAGCCTGGAAATTGTAGAGCTTGGGGAAAATGTGGTAACACTCTCCTTGAAGAAGCAGCTGAGGGAGCAGCTTTAGCTGCAGGACAGCTGTGTTTTGGCCAGGCACTGCTGGCAGCTCACAGCCGGAGTGGACAAAACTGATCACCCAGACCCCCTGTGAACCAGAGGAGAGCGGACTCTCCTGTGCTTTGCTGGCCAGGCGCTGCTGGCCTGCCTGGTGTTTGATAAACAGTGGGACTAACGAGGAGAAACCTGCCTGGAGTTGTCTTAAGGTGATAAAATTCCTGCACTGCTTAAGTGCACTGATCAGTGCGGCTTTATGTGAGATGACGCTGGGTTTGGCTCTGGCTCTCTCCCTCCCCTCAGCATGTCCCCTCTCAGCACCCTGGCAGCTTTCTGGCCATGCACCCCATCTGCCTTCAGCACCATCAGGATGTCACGTGGGAGATGGCTCCCCGAGCCACCTTTCTGTCCCCCCAGGATGGGTGAAGAGTGGGAGCGAGGGGGCTGGCTTGGCCCCCTGCACCCGTCCTCTGCACCCAGCCGGGTTTTCCTCCTGGCTCTTGGGAGCGGCCGAGCTGCCGTTTTGGCAACAGCGTCTTGTGGGGAATGACGTGCCCAAGTGTTTGAGCAGGTGAGCCCGGGCGAGGCGTGGGCTGTGACTCAGATGCACCCGACTGCTGCTGGCACCGTGCCAAGGCCACCCAGGGGTGCTCCCGGACTGGGGGGATGCGATGGGGTCCTGAGCCCGGTGTGGGGTATGGTGCCTCTCATTGCACGGCTTTTTAGGAGCTTGGGTTAATCTAAATCTAGATTGAATGAAGTGCTTCATCACTGGCTTCGTTTGAGGTGGGTGAGTCACCCGTTGAGTCACGCTGTTCCCATGCCAGGTGGGGGACCGGAGAGGGGACACTGCCTGTGCTCACATGTGACCCATCTGCACGGTCCAGAGCTCTCCTGACGCTGCTCTCATGCTGATCTCCTTCCCGGTGCGCTCCTAGCGCTGATATCAGTGCTGACTGGAAATGCAGTTTCTGCCCCCCCTCCTTTTTTACCCCTTGATCTATTTTTTTCGGCAGTGACTTAGCTAGCAATAAATCCGAGCCCCAAAGCCTTGGTGCAGACCCCGCCTGCAGCTCCGTGGTGGCTGCTCTCACCCTGTCGCTGGGACTTTCCCTGTTTGATGCTTTTATGAAGTCACAGCTTGTGGACTCGCTGCGGTGTCTGAGCGTATCGGCTTGTGTCAGAGGTGTGCCAGGGATGCTCAAAGCCTCAATCCCAGCTCGGGGTAAAATCTCAAACAGTAAAAAAATCAAAATTTGGCCTTAAGGCCCTCAGATCTCAAGGTGCTGAAGCTCCTTCGCTGCAGGCTGGCAGCAGGGCCTCCCGCTGAGTGAGTGGGACCCAACCGCGCAGTCTGGGCGGGTTTGCCCCCCAGGGCTGCCCTGTGCCGCTGTCCCCCGTGGGGGCCCCTTTCTGCTGGGTGAATGCAGGGATGAAGGACCCCTCACCCCGAGACCCCCTCCCACGGGCTGTCCCCACGGCCCCGACTGGGTGACATCCGTGTGGGTGCCCCGGGCCGAGCGTGGCGGCGGGGGTCGCTCCCCGATGGGGTCACCCCGCGGTCCCCGCTGCGCTCCGTGGGGCCGGGGGGGGGCGAGGCCATGACATCACCGCCGCTGCTGCCCATTGGCTGCCCCGCTGGTGATGTCATCGCCGCCCCCGCTTTATTTACCGCCCATCCCTTTCTTTTTCTGCCCCGCTGGGATGTGGCGTTGCCATGGAAACGCGATGCACGGTCCCTGCCCACGGCCACGCGTCCACGCACAACGGGGCAGGCTGGGGGGTGAACATGGATTTTACTTCTTAACGCAGGGCGGGATAACTTGTGTGTGATGAGTTATGACACTTAAGAGAGCTTACTTAATTAAAATAAAGCCCTGCTGCGTTGACACCCAGTGCAGGATGGGAGGGCTGCTCCTCTGGAAACTAAAACTCTGGGCCGACACCTTAAGTAGCCTTGGGTCAGATCGGTGGGCGCAGCCTTTCTGATGCTCTGTGTCAAAAAAAGCTGCATTTGTCTCACTTAGCAAGACTTAATCTTTCACCAGCCCAGAAATAATACTTACTAAGGCTGCTGTCTCTCTGGAAGGAGAAAGTTAAAAAGAAACTTTAAAACATTACAAAAGAAACACTTAAAATGTAGTCTGGGGGCTTCAAGGGTGAGGTGGTTGGAAATGTCTGTTTGAAAAGTGAGTTAAAAGCAGCTGGTCCCTCCGAAGCGGTGCTCTGGGAGCGGGGGCTGCAGTGCTGCCCTCCTCCAGCCCACGGTCACCATCCCACTGTTGTCTGCTGCTGGCTGCACGCTATTTCCAAGGACAAAACAAAGCCCTTTACCCTAGCATTCAACTTTGACCTTGCTGCAGCAGCATTAAAATCTCATGAAGATGGACAACTCGATTGCAAAGAGTTAATTCCCCCCCCCCTTCTCCTCCCCTCTGTGTTTTACTCCTTTTCTTTCCAACTGGCCTGGTTTGCTGCTGAGAAATTGGGAAAACAAACAGAAAATAGACCTCAGCCTTGTGGGTGCTGCTGTCTGGAGGATGGCGCAGGCAACCCAGCACCGCTGCAACCCGGGGATGGGTGCACGCTTGGGGCTTTATCTTCTCCCTCTTTAGATCAGTGGCTCCGTGCTCTGCTGTCAGGGTTCGTTTCTTGTTTTTGGAGCATCTCTCGTGAGGCCGGTTGTAGGGAGCCCCATGGGCTGCAGAGGGGCTGTTTGCGAGCGCAGGGATGAAGGGCTGGGAATCCCGTGGCTAGCTGGCAATGCCAGCTGGTGGCATTGAACCCAGTTTTGCCCACGTACGGGGGCACCTGGCTGTGCTCCGAAAAGGGCTGCACCCCCATCAGAGACTGCTTAATCAGGGGCACCTCTAGGTGCCTGCCCTGGCTGTGTTTCCATCTCCTGATTGCAATTGCTGCTTGTTTCTTGTAGCAGGAGGGAGGTTTTACACATGTGGAGGCAGAGGATAGCGGGGTGGGGGTCCCCATCCTGCTGCCAGCTGCAGGGACCGCTGTGGAAGCACCATTAATGCTCACTTTCTCAGGTTGAAGAGATTTTTCCCTAATATAATCTAAAAGAAGTTTGTCCTTTTTTTATAATTTGTACTCAAATCTGGGTTTAGAAACAGTGTTGGTGAAAAGCTGAGTTTTGCAAGAGTTAGGGTTGCTTTGTCATTTTTTTAATGAAAAAAACCACCTCTGAAAATTTAAAGCAACTTTAGTGGTAGCTTTGTATGCATCTGCTAGTCTCCTTTCAAACTAAAACTTTGTTCGCAGTTTCCTCGGCTAATTTCCAGCCGAGCACTGGTGCAGCTCGTTGAGTCGGGGTACCGATGAAATGCTGACGTCCTGGTGAGCTCAGACTTCTGCTCTGTATTGCAGCTCCCATTTCTGCTCCAGCTGCCTGCTGCGTTGCTGCTGGGACCCACGGAGGGAGGAAGGTCGGTGCAGAGGATGCTTTGAACACCTTTGCAAAGAAGCTGAGCGCCGGCCGGCTTTGGAGAGAAAGATGTCTTCTCACTCTAGGCAAAGCAACACATAGTCAAATTTTTAAATGGAGTTTTAAGAGGCTGAAATAAGTGAAAGCCTGCTTTGATCTGCTAAATCTTGTCTGTGCTACGAGGTAGCCACCTGTTAGCTAATAGATGGGGGGAGGAACTGTACTTTGCTGCTGGTGTGGTCTTAGCCTTAGTGGGAAGCTGAGGGTGTTGCTTTGCTTCTCGTGAGCCCTGGCTGCTGGCAGTACCCTCTTTTGCCACCCAGGCAAACGCATTTTTCATTTATTATATAATGGCTGAGCGTGACTGACATAGCTGGTCAGGAGCCGGAGCAAATCTTTCACTGAAAGGCTCCTCCAAGCTCCCCGAGAGAGAGGGCGATGCAGCTGAACAGCTTCCCATCTCTTTGCCAAACTCGGGCTGGTCTCTGCCAAGAAGCAGAGACGCGGGGGCTTGGGAGAGTGGGTGGGTGGTGGCGGGTGCCCAGGATGCCATTTGCAGGGCTTGGGCGTAAGTGAAAGCAGATGTGCGATCTCCAGGCAGGCCGGGAGCATCACCGGAGCTGCTCAGACTGGGCGTCTCAGAGGATGCTGTGAAGTTGGGGCCAGATGTACTTAGGCGCCTAACTCCTATTGAAGTCAGTGGGATCTGGGCTTTGGAAGCAGAGGCTGTGCCAGACCATGGACTGAAAGGCTCCTGACCCGTTTAAGGCCAAGCTGAAGATTATTGTTTGCCTACAAGTAGGCTGCCAGGAGCCGTTTCGGATGCGGCGTCTGTGCTAGCCCTCTCCTCGCAGGTGCTGCTGGGAGTCTGTGGCACAGAGGGGCCTCTCGTTTGTGGTACCCAGGCCAAGAGCATTGATGTGTCCTTCTGGGCTCTGAGCACTGCTGAAACCATCCCTGAGATTTAAGTAGGGCAAGCAGAGGGAGTGTTTTACTCGCTGTTTGTACCACTGGGAAAGCAAGGCTTGTGCAAACCTTTATTCACTGATGGTTGCACTGGAGCTGCGCATTGCGGTGCAGTGCCCTTGGGGACCCTCTCACCCATGTTTTTTTGCTTTCTTGCAATGAATATGGAGGATGCTCAGGGACAGAGGAGGATGGCTCCAGCTCTTCCATCTTGTGCGCTTCCTTCATCTCCCACCCTGGCCTGGTGCCCCAGCTCATCCTCCCTGATGCAACGTGGAGGATGCTCGGAGGAGGAGCTGCTTCATGGGAAGGGGAAGAGTTGAGTCCTGTTGTTTCATGGCTGGTGCATTTCAGAACATATGGCTTTCAGGGGAAGGGTAACTGCTGGGCGCCAGCATGGGTGTGGAGGGTGTTGAGATGGTGCAACTGACCCCAGGGAAACCAGAGGTCATGGAAATATGACAGAGAGGGCAGCAAGAGCCCAGGGGTTTCCTGCAGGCACCGCTCCTGCAGCTGGGCAGGGAGGTGGGTGCAGGGGTGAAGCTGCCTCCAGCCCCTGGGTGAGCGGTGGCAGACCTGCGGGCAGGGTCCGGAGCGGTACCCTGGGGCAGCCCTTACTTTGGTGGGGGATGCGGAGCCTGGGTTTCGGGCACTCAGCATCAGGAGCTTTCAGGAGCATCCCCAAGAGCAAGGGGAGATGGGCAGAGCTGGCTCTTGGGGAGGGATGTGGAGAGCATCTCCACTGCACACAAATCCAAATTATTGGGAGCAAAACTCCACTTCAGGCAGGAGTAATTGCAGTGTAAATCAGCTCTGTCCTGCCTTTGGATTTCAATAGCCTTTAAAATTTTTTTTTTTAGTAAACCCTCTGCTATCCTCCGAGGACTGGGGAGGGCGAAGGGGGAGGACAAACCTCCTGGTTTTCAGCCCGGTATTACTAAGCAACCGTGTCCTGAAATTCACAGCCCAATGGAGAGAACTTTGTTTACCAGGAAGAAAACACTTGAAAAGGGGAATCTTTGGCGGAAGCATGACGGGATTAATGCTGGGGTTTCTTTAGGCAGTTTTGTTGTTTTTCAGGGCCTGACCTTAGTGCTCTGATTCGCTTTTGCCAAGCGACTCTTTCCCTGCCTAATTTAGAGTACGGTATTGTGCTGGGGTGGGAAGGGGGAGGCGGGAGAGCCAGGTTTGGCAGCGCAAATAGGAGCCTGAGATTATCTGGTTTAGAGCATAGGGAGTTGATCATTAGATGCTGTGCTTGTGAAAATCCCGCTGTAATTAATTTTCTCCTGAATTAATTAGCGGAATTGTGAAGGGAGACTGGGCCAGGAAGGTGTGGGGGAAGTTTTTCGGGGTGATATATAGCTTGTTGGCAGAGCAGGAATTAAATCGCCTTCTTCCCTCTTCCCAGGCTGCTCAGTAGAGCTGCTCTCGCCTCTCAGCATGGGCAAGGGTGCAAGGTCCTGTGTGTGCAGCATGTCCCTGGTGGAACCATCCTGAGTGCCAATTCGGGGCGTTTACCCCATTTTTTGTGTGCTGCTGGCACAACCAGCATTGGAGGGGGATGGATGGGGTAGACAGCTCTTTGGGGCTGATGGGGTGAGGCTGAGCAGTGCTGGGCTGTGCGAGGGACCGTCATCTCCAGGTGCTGCCAAGGATGTGCTCCTCATCAAGTTGGCCAAAGGGACCAAAGGCAGAGGAGAAAACTCAGTCTCTTGGCTTCTGGCCCCAGCAGAGGAGAGGGTTTGGGAGACATTGGTTTGTTCTCAGCTTTCCTGTGTCTTTGCTGCGTAACATGGGTGGAATTGCTGCCTCAACTCTGCTCAGAAACAGGGGAGCAGTTAGTGATGCCATGAGCCTTCAGTGCATCATTGCTTGCACGTGAGAGGATGTAGGAATGGGGTGGCTGTGTCCTGCGGTCCCTCTGCTCAGCAGAAAGGCCTCCAGCATCATCCCTAGCTTGGCTTCCTGCATCCAACCCTCTACTGGTGTCAAGCAGCAGAAATTCCTGTGCTAGTAGGCGTGCGCTGGTTTATACGCTGGCTGGCATCTGTAGGTGCAAGAAGGTGAAACTCCCTGCGCAGGGCAATCCTTCCTTTTGTCTCCACTAGCTGCCAGGCAGGTGGGCCAAAACACACACAGGGAGGATGGAGGAAATTCCTGTTGGCTTTGACAAGGCTGTGCCTGCAGCATCTGTGCTGGTTTCGGGGGTGTGCATCATCCTCTGGGAGCAAACCTGCTTGTGCCGAGCCGGGGCGAAGGCCCTGCCTGCCCCGTGGCCCCTGGCTCGGGCTGCCTTGTGGTCAGTGATGGCTAATCCTTCCTTCCCCGTGCAGGGCTGGCGGAGGCGGGTGGGAGGGGAGGGCAGGCTGATGAGC